>CM046953.1:147210519-149702253 GCA_025698515.1 Gossypium sturtianum
ACGCCTATACCCATGACGTATAAGGCTGTGCGGAACCTTTTTGATGCACGTGGTTTCCGCTTTCTACTTAACACCTCTGTAACCCCGTTTCCCAAGTGGTATAACACAAGGCGCCCAATCACGAATATCATCTGCTTTGGGATCTGGGGCATTGATTGAAAATTGTACGCGTTCAGAAAGTTGTTGAAAAGCTAATAAAAATAGGGATTGTGAAGTTTGCGACCACACGTACCAAATGTGAGCAACCCCTTGCACTAATCATGCTTGATCAAGGAGTAAATGGAGTAAATGGAGGTGGGAAGCGGGAAAGTCAAACATGAGGTTGCGAAATCAAGACCCGTTAAGACAAGTCTAGAAGGAGATGGTGGAGAAGAAAAGATCCACGTTGAATTCGGAAGAAGAGTGAAGGAAAGAGGAACCATTGCGAGTTCCATAATATAGAGGGCATAGAATCCAGAATGCCTTACTGAGTTTAGAACCATAGTGCAAAACTTGATGGATAATAAAGAGATGGAAATTTCACGAGGAGATTGAGGATCGGAAGAAAGGAGGTTTCGCTTCGGAGGAAGTATCAATGAAATGGGTCAAAAGGGCAACCACTCAGCTAGTGATCATATCTAAGCCAAGAGTCAATGAAGCGAACGAACACGAGGTAGTCACCGCGATTATAATTCAAAAGCCAGTGATTTTTCACGTATAGGGATAGCAAGAGAGTCCCTTGGAACTATGATTGTAATGTGGCGATCCGAGGAAAGAGGATCGATAATGCTTCAAAGGAGCCTCAAGATGTAGGCTCTCATACTGCGTAGTGGGAGGCGCTACGATCGGTAAAGGAAAGCTCCAATGGCGGAGGCAGAGAAAGAAAAATCGAGTCGAGCACAGTCGCAAGTCAATGAGCCAATGAGAGGGAGAAAGCTAGAGAGTTCCACAAAATTTTGAAACACAATGAATATTGTGTTGTAGAGTATTTACCTGAATGGCGGTAGCGCATATACGTGTTAGCTTTCTCTGCGAGTTCGGAAGTTCAGAAATGCACTAATGAAGGTCTTGAATGAGACATATGTATTAATGATATCTCGGTTGAGTAGGTGGACCGGTTAGTCGATAATATAAGTCTTGACAATTTCATTTATTTCAACGATGATGAAATTACGCGAGCGTGAGGGGATCCACTAAGGCTTTGCATGTTACCACTAGATGCAAAAGGGTACACCTTGCCGAAGTCTTGATAGACAGCGAATTGGCGTTAAGCGTGTTACCCTTATCCACATTAAATAGATTACACAGCGGATAATTCACACATGAAAGAGTGCGAGAACATAGTAAAGACATTTGACGTACGCAAAGGGAGTTATGGGGAGGACTAAAATCACAGCTCTTGGTTGGTCAGGCGACATATGAAGTGGATTTCTTGGTCATGGATATCAGAGTCTTCCTACAAGCTGCTTGTTGGAAAAATGGTGGATTCACTTAGCGGGAAGCGGTACCTTCATCATTACATCGAGTTGAAGTTAGTGTCAAAAAGGCGGCTAGTGACAATAAATCACGAAGAGGATATCATTGCGGTTGTTACGGTGATCCACAGTATCCAGCGAATGATGAAGCGATCGAGTGCTCTTTTGATCCTTGGAATTAAATAAATCGGCCTTTATTCTGGAAGGAAACAAAATTTGACACCAAAAATCTCTAAAACCACAAGAGCAGGATTGCGGATGACCATAGGATAAGAGAACTGCCGGGGAAAAGACTTGGAAAATACCTCGAGGAAAGGTTGAAGTCTACCGATTGCTAAAGGAAAAATGAGACCGACTTGACTTAGGGTTTAAGCGGGGCGTAAGGCAGAGAAGAAAAAACTCGAAAAGAAGCAAGAGAGAAAAGCCGCGGTTGAGCGGAGAGGAAATCGGTGGGAGCCAATGATAATTCCAGCACATATCTAAAACCTTTGTGTCGGGAGGGTCATTCATCTTTGAAGCGAGAGAATGCCAAAAGAAAAGATGTTCTGACCAATGTTGGGCAATGTCTACATTAGCGCCATATCCAGATGAGGCAATTGAAGGGAGGAGCTTGTCAGGATATCAGCCCTTATGAACACAAGTAGCGTTCTAAATAATTGGGTACTGTGAAGAGATCCTTATAGTGTTTAGAACCATTTGGAGTAATGTCTCGAACACTTATTGCTCTAGGCCTAGGAGTAATAATCATCTTTTGTGAAATAGGCCTATGTTCCAAGATCTTTAATTCAATGAAAATGCATCTTTTGAAGCGAATATTATTTATTCTTTCCAATTCATTCATAATTATGTTATAGACAAATTATTCTTTATTCCAAATATTCTTTAATTCATTCGTGATCGTGGCATAAATAATTATTCCAAAATTTATTAGTTCTTTGTATATTCTTTTGTACCTACAACGAGTCTCGGATATCAATGATATGAGTAATCTTGCTCTGATTTAGAATCTCTTTTTGAGCAAGACATGTGTTTAGAGGATCCAGGGACTTTGAAGATGACATGGACTATGGCTTATCTCGGACTTATTAAGAATGGTAGAACAAGAGGAAAAACAAATTCTACCTCACGAAGAGGCAATAGGAGATCGTGACCTTGGAGGAAGGAAAGGTGGTGAAAATCAGAACATGCATAGTTTGAAGAAATGAAAGAGTGAATCTCATTGAGTTGCTCACGGGGAATTCAAAGATGTATTTGTATGGTCTGTCGAGGGTATGCGGTTTAAGCAACGATGTTGTAGTACCAGCCTTCCTATAAAAGAGAGGATTGCGGTAGGTTCAACAAAAACTCCATGAGGATGAGGCCAGGACATTGGGCTAAAAATAAAGGAAGAAGTCAAAAAGCGATTTGATCTTAGGATTCTTGAAAGAGATAAAGTATTGAATGGGTAGCCAACATTGTACTGTCACTAAGAAAGATGGAAAAATGCACGAATGTGTGTTGACTCTGAGAGACTTAAATAAGTCCATTGAAAGGATAATTTTCCCTTGCCTCACATTGATACTTTGGTAGATAATCTGTGGGATACTCGTTGTTTTCATTCATGGGCCAGTTCTCGGGGGTACAATCGGATAAAGATGCATCCACGAAGACATGGGAAAAACTACCTTCATAACATTGTAGGGCCGTTATGTTATAAAGTGATGCCATTTAGGTTGAAAAATGCAGGAGCTACATACCAAAGGGCTATGGTAGCTCATGTTCCATGATATGATACATAAAGAAATCGAAGTGTATGTTGATGATATGATTGCGATGTCTAGACGAGAAGAGGAACACATCCAGTTTTGAGGAAACTATTTACGAGTGAGAAAATTCGATTAAAAGCTCAATCCAACGAAATGTACTTTTGGAGCTAGATGCGGAAAATTCTTTGAGCTTCATAGTCGGTGAGAAAGGAATAGAGATCGACTCAGGCAAGGTCAAGGCTATACAAGAATTTCCTCCACGCAGTGGCTCAAAAAGAAGTTAGAGGTTTCCTAGGAAGATTAAATTACATTGCTCGATTCATTTCTCGGTTGGCCAGAAATGTGATCCCATCTTCGTCTTCAAAGAAAGCATAACCAGTGTGTGGGATGATGAATGCCAAAGAGCTTTTGATAAGGTCAAGCGGTGCTTGTCAAATCCTCGATCTTGTCACCCCCCTATCCGGATAGGCCATTAATATTGTATTTATCGGTATTTGATCACTATATGGGATGCGTCTTTGGTCAACATGATGATTCGGGAAGAAAAGAAAAGCGATATACTACCTTAGTAAGAAATTCAGAATGCGAGATGAGATATTCACCAATTGAGAAATTGTGTTTGTGCCTTGATACGGGCGACTCGGAGATTGAGATAATACTGTTGTACCACCGCGACTTGGTTAATATCAAAATTAGATCCTCTAAAGTATATGATGGAGTCTCTGCTTTAAATGGAAGGATGGCGGATGGCAAATCCTACTTTACAGTCGACATCGTCTATTTGAGTCAAAAAATTTGTGAAAGAGGCGCAATAGCAGATTTTCTAGCTAAGAGCTTTAGAGGATTATGAGCCATTGGATTTGATTTCCCCAATGAGGACCTAATGTATGTAAGCGTTTGTGAAGGAAGACACCTAAAGGATCATCTTTGGAAGCTAAATTTGATAGAGCATCAAATCTTTGTCGGTAATGGAATTGGGCGATGTTAGTATCCCCAAATGGAGATCACTATCCATTCACTTGCAAGTTGGGTTTCGATTGTACCAACAATATGGCGAGAATATGAGGCGTGTATCATGGGACTCAGGGCGACCATAGGCGCAAAATCAAAGTGCTAGAAGTATATGGAGATTACTGCACTAGTGATATATCAACTAAAAGGCGAATGGGAGACAAGAGACCCCAAATTGATCAATTACAGAAGGATAGTTATGGGGTTAATTGAGGAGTTTGATGATATAACTTTTAGTTATCTCCACGAGAAGAAAACCGGATGGCGAGATGCTTTGGCCACTTTGGCCTCCATGATCAAAGTAGTTAAGCGGGGAGGATGTAAAGCCTATTCAAATGAGTATCTCGAGTCCCCAGACTCATTGTTACAATGTGAAGGAAGAAGAGAAAGGGCGATCACCCACAGGTACCCACGATATATTGCGATGCGTGAGAAATGCGTGAATATCTGATCGGGCAATGAGAGCGAAAAGAGGACTTTGAGAAGACTAGGTTGTGACTATGTCTTAGGCAGGGAGAGGTCTTGTATAAAAGAATAAAAGATCAGTCTTTGTTGAGATGTGTGGGCCATCGAAGAAGCTAAAAAATTTTGGAAGAAGTCCACGAGGTGTGTGTGGAACACATGCTAATGGTTTCACAATGGCCAAACAAATTATGAGATTAGTACTATTGGTCTACCATGGAAGGAGGCGCATCAATTATGCCAAGACATGTCACAAATGCGGATCTATGGAGACAAAATTCATGTGCCTCCTTAGCCTCTGCATGTTATGACTTCCCAGTGGCCTTTCTCTATGTGGGGCATGGGCGTCATCTGGCCGATCTCTCTAAAAGCTTCAAATGGGCATCGCTTTATCTTTGTAGTCATCGACTATTTCACCAAATGGGTAGAAAATTGCTTCATATGCGGTGTTACCAAGTCGGCGATCAGTGATTCTAAAAAGGAAATCATATGTCGATATGGAATGCACGAGAAGATCATGTCAGACAATGCATTAAATTTGAATAACGACCACGATCACGCGAGTCTGCGGTCAATTCAAAATCGGACATCACAATTCGTCACCATATCGTCCTAAAATGAATGAGTGCGATGGAAAGCGACCAACAAAAACATTAAGAAGAATGTAGGAAAATGGCTGAAACCTATAAAGATTGATACGTGAAACTACCATTTTGCTCTCTATGCTTATCAACATCGATCGGGACCTCCATAGAGGCAACTCCTTTCTCATTAGTTTATGGAATGGAAGCGATGTTACCATCGAAGTTGAAATTCCTTCCGCCGAGTCTTGTCGAACTAAAGTTAGATGGCCAGAATGGATTCGGTCTCGATCAATCGATTGAACTTGATTGAGGAAAAAGGCTAAGGGCTATTAAGTCATGGTCGGATGTACCAAAAGAGAATGATGCGGGCTTATGACAAAAGGTTTCGCGAAGAGAATTTCACGAGGAGACTGGTTTTGAAAAAGATCCTCCCTATGCAAAAAAAGACTTGAGAGAAATGGATGCCAAATTAGGAAGGACCTTATGTGGTGAAAAGGCTTTCTTGGAAGAGCAGCGATCTTGGCCGAGATGGATGGGAAAAACTTACCCAATCCTATAAACTCGGATTCGATCCAAGAAATACTACACTTGAAGAGAAAAATAGGTCAAAGTGAAAACTTCGCAAAGGCGCTTTGAGACCTAAAAATGAAAAGCGGAGAGCCAAGGTGAAAACCATGAAGGCGCCTTGAGACCAAAAGGGTTTTAGTCGAAAACCCAAAAAGAGCGGCTCAAATTGCAATCAGCGATGGGGCATCATTAATCTTGCCATACAGATTAAGAAGGAGGAGAGATGTTCGTCTTGGACCATCAGCAGTACTCTCGACCTCACAAACACATATTGAGCAAAATGGCTTTCGAGAAAATCAAAATGCAGAGAAGCTCAAGGCTGCGATATCAAGGGGCATCTATCTTTTCCCCTCATCATTTTGTATTCTAGCAATGTTTGCTTTATTTAATTAAGCTATTCTTTTGATTTAGTTTACGATAAATTCTATTGTTTCCATCATTTATGGTTATTTTCAAGCATTTTGTATTGAGGTAATGATTGATGGACCAATAATACTTTCGCATAAAGAAGTTTTGCATATTACTCTGAAGACTTTTAAATAATACGAGAACACGAAAAAGGACTTTTATTTAGAACTACGCCAAGCTAAGGGTTGGAAATATTTGAGAAGGAAACTCTAAGCGATGATCGTTTCTTGGACTTTACTGTCAAGAATGGCGGTTGAACAAGAAGATAGGATATTACGTCGGTGATACAACTGGAAAAATAATGAGCAATGTCATTACTAAGCGTTTAAAAGGATCATTCTCATGAAGTGCTGCATTCATGCAAAACACATTTAGTTAAGGGTATTCAATTCATTCTCTGAGAGGATCGTCCTCATGACGTTACTGCATGCATACAAATGTCATCCATAATATCATTTAGCTAGGAGCATTTGATTCATTCCGATCATGGCATCCTAATCATTATGCATAAGCATAAATCCATAATCGATTCCACGGTCATGTTTCCCCAAGGGGCGGTTGTAACATAGATCGATGAATCCGCAGTCTATACCTCTGAAGTTGCGTGGTCGGATCAAATCCACCACTGCGAATCTTATTTCCACTGAAGTTGCGATGGAGCAGTTGAAGCCATGAGTCCGCAGATCTTATCTCTCGAAGTTGCGGTGAGAGTAGATCAAAACAAACCTTATCTCCACTGAAGAAGTTGCGGTGGGCGAGTTGAAATCCACAAGTCTTATCTCCTTGAAGTTGCGATGGAAGCGGTGAAGGCGATTAGTCCTATCTCCACGAGTTGCGATGGAGGCGATTAAAACAACGAATCCTATACCTCTAAAATTGCGGTAGGTCGGATCAGTTGCCAAATCTTGTCTCCCCAAAGTTGCGGCGGAGTAGAGTGAAGCTACAAGTCTAATTTCCTCGAGTTGGATCGAAGCGCTAGTTCGGGGCCTGAAGATGCGATGGGATGGAATGAAGCTACTCGAAGAAAAGCACCAAATGAAGTCAAGATTAAATGAAAGCAAGGGCAAAATTTTCCCTTTTAAAGTCTTTGATCTATTTTACGTTTACCGACAATGAGCAAAGAGAAGCATTTATAGGGCCCAAAATTTGCTCGAGCTCGTTATGAACCATAAAACCAGAAATAAAAATAATTTAATGTCCAAAATTACGGTCAATTTACAAATTACTAAACCCAATTAAAAAAGGCCCAATCCAAAAGCGGCCCTAATGGCCCAATTAGTTTCGTGACGAAACCACTGGGGTTTCAAAAGCAATTTGCGCCACGCGCCTCCATACGCCTCCGCGACCTCCGTCTTGCCCGAGCCTCCGTATGACACGTCTGCCTTTCATACCTGTAAACGGATAGCAGAGAACAACGACAACCAAAGGCGATGCAGGCGAGAAAATAAAAAGAAATAGAATATTTTTACGTATTTTTGATTTTAGGCTATAAAAAAGCCAAAAAGAAACAACATAAGGACTTACGTTTTTGAATACAAAGAGAGCAAAAAGAAAAGGTATTTTTTTGAGTCTATTTTAAGCCTATTCTTCATTTTTGAATATACTACACACACAAAGAAAAATAAAATTTTTTTACCTTTGTATGACACCGGAGCTTAGAATCAGAAGAGTTTTTGTCTATTATAGGGTTTTAGAGTGCCTTTTGGGTTATTTAGAGTCGGGATTCGGTTTTGGGGGTTTTGAAAAGCCAAGGCAACCTTTGGATCCCTCAGGCCAGCCGTATCTGATGTGCGGAGGCGGAGAACTACCATCGGCCGATAACTTGATTTTGGCGAACCCGGGCCAAGGCTCGGAGGCGGAGTTTTTTTTTTTGGGGCGTTTTTTTGAAAAAGAGGTTTAAAATGATTTTGAGTTTTTTTTTGTATTTATAGCCTAGTTACCGCGTTGTTTTGGTGTGATGCATTAACACCCAAAAGCGGCGTCGTTCTAAAAATCGTGCCAGCGAGTGACCCGGCCGGGGAGGATCCGTGGCGTCTTTGATGGATATTGGCTTATTTGCGCAATTGGTCCCTCCTTTACGCATCTCTATTTGATAGATCCTAGGTGCACTTTCTTTGTTTCTTAAATTAGGCCCGATAATTCTGCGTCCTTTTAATTTAGTCAGGCTTATACTCTGCGTTTTGGGCTATGGAATTATTGGTACAGTTTAGTCCACGATCATTTAGAGGCGCATTTATATTGATCATTGATTTTGTTTAAATAGTTCTATTTATTTATAAAATAGCACAGTAGTTTTATTTTTAATTCAATTAGGTATATTTTATTTATTTATCATATAAATGTTTGATTTCAAAATTTCCTATTTCTTTGTTTTAATAATTTGCATAAGTTTTAACTTAAATACTCTTACATACTATTATTTCATATATATACATACATAATTTATATTAAAATTATCTCGTTTTATATATATATATATTATTAGTTTCATATTATTTTATGTGTTTTCTCTTAGATATATATGTATATATTTTGTTTTTCAAATCTATATATAAATATATAATTTCTCTCTTAAAGATCTTATTTTAAATTATGTTTTATTTAGTTCCAACACTTCCTTACATTATTATTTTTATGTACATACGTTATTTATATTATGTATCGTTTTTAAATCATTTTGTATATCACGTATTTAAATTACAAATGGTATATATATTGAATTTGTTTATGTAGTATTATGTGTGTTTGTAATTGGCTTTGAATTTCTTTTAGAATTGTTCTTATTATTCATAAGATTTTAAATATTATCATTTTAAACATGATGTGTTGTGAAATTATCGATGTTGTATATTCCAAATTGTATGAGCGTATGGTTATCTTTGTTATTCGTTTGTGCAAATTCGTATTCATGCATTATTATTCCATATTATTTTTTTGTTTCTCATTATCAAAAAGTGATTCAATAAAATGCATTTGAGTCAATTTTAAAATTGCGTATTTGAAAATTTTTCAAAATAAGGCAATATTTGTGTTTGGAAATTCGAGGAATCGTGCCCTATCGTCTTTGAGTTTTGATTTTTTTAGTTGACCAAATAACCAAATACCCTTTTTAAACTTTGTCTATGTTTTCAAAATAAGGCAATATTTATGTGTTTGGGAATTCGAGGAATCGTGCCCCTATCGTCTTTGAGTTTGATTTTCTGTTTAACCAAATAACCAAATATCCTTTTAAAATTTTGTCCATGTTTTCAAAATAAGGCAATATTTATGTTTGGAAACTCGAGTAATCGTGCCCTATCGTCTTTGGGTTTTCGGTTTTGCGTTTGTCCAAATAATTGAATATCCTTCTAAAAATCTCACGCATGAACTTTGGAAATCACGAGAGGATCTTAGTATCGAGGGTTTGAAATATAAGTATCCTATCGTCTTTGGATGTGATGTTTTATTTCTTGAACAAGTGAATCTTGGATGCCAATTCGAGTTATCCATATCTTTAAAAGGAATTGCATTTCTAAATCCTTTCAAAATTTTGACATTAGGACATCGATTAATCAATTTGGTACCAATTTTGGGCGTTGCGAGGTGCTAATCCTTCCTCATGCGTAACCGACTCGAACCCGTTTTTCTTAAAATTAAGTAGACCAAAATTAATTTCTTTTAAAAATAAAACAAAAATGTTTTATAGGTGACCCGATCACACCTATGGCAAAAAAGATTGGTGGCGACTCCATTTTCTTTCTAAAGTCGATCCCCGTTTTACAAACACATAAAAAATATGGTTTCGACATTTTATATTGTAATTAATACATATACTCAACTAACAAGATATTTTTAACTTGTCATTATGATAAAGTATCATTTGAATAGTCATGCAAAAGATCCTGTCTTTTTTTTTTTATTCTCCACGAGGCGGACTAGGGGTGGCGTTCGATCGAATCGAATGAAAAAATTTTGAGTTAATCGAGTTGGCCAGAATCATATATTATCATCCTAATTTGATTTGAAATTTTCTCGAATCGATTCGAGTGAGATTGAATTCGAATCGAATCGAATCGAATATATTTGTTCGAGTTAAATTTTAAAAAATAATTTTGGGTCCTTGTAACCATTGTCACCCATCGTAATAAAATTTGTCTACCTTAACCAAAATTTTTATTAACTTTTATCACCAAATAATTTATTTATTAATCTTTTATATACGGGTTAGTTTCTTTGCTTGTTTAGTTCTTTCAATTATCTTCAGATTCTTGTCACTATGTATTTTAGAATTAAAAAATATATTAAATGTAAAAATGTGATTTTTTAATAAAAGCTATTTTAAAGATAAAATGTGAAATTGATACCAATATAAAATTTTAACACGAATATTTTATGGCATAATTAATAATTCAATTTTAATATAAATATTCAATATGACTAAACAATTCAATAATATAAATAATATAAAATGTGAAATTTAATTTAATAATATAAATAGTAGATATAAATAAAATTATTACTATTTATGTTTAGTGATTTTTTGGATAATTTTGATTTTTATTTGAGAGTAAAGGGTGAGAAGTAAAAGTTTAGGGGAAAATAAAAGTTTTGGAGAATAAAAGTTTGAGGAAAATAAATAGGGAGTAAAATTTTGAAGGAAAATATTAAAAAAAATTGGAGGATGGGTTTGGGGTAGATGGGAGGTGAGATGGGAAGGAGTAAAAGTTTTAGGAAAAAGTGGGAGGGAGTAAAAATTTTGGGCAAAATAAAAAGTTTTGAGGGTTTTTGGGAGTAAAATTTTGAGAAAAAGTAAATGGGAGAGTAAAATTTTGGTGGGAAATGATTTTGGGTAGATTAGGGGGTTGGGATGGGAGGGGAGTAAAAGTTTTGGGAAGAAAGTGGGAATGAGTAAAAGTTTTGAGGGAAAAGTAAAAAGGTTTGGGAGTTTGGGGTAAAAATATAAAATATTATAATTTGATATTGAATTATTCGAATTATTCGAGTTATTCAGTTTAAAACTCAACTCGATTCAAACTCGAAATTCGAAAAAAAATCGAGTTGACTCGAATAACTCAATTCGTTTGACTCGAAATTCAAATTTTTTTTCGATTTTTTCGAGTCGAATCGAGTTTTGCTCACCCTCTGAGTAGCCACACATTTTCATCATGCTTTTTCTTTCTTCATCTCTGAGAAATTTCCAACTTTCATTTATTTGTCTTTCATCTCAAAGTAATTTGCAATTTCAGACAAAAGATAGAAACTTCTAACTTTCATTTACTTTCAATCATCTCAAAGAAAATTCCAACTCTCATAGTCAATATATTTATGAAACCCAATCTTTCAACCCATTTTCTGTTCATTCATTCATATCAAGCCCAAAAAAAAAAAAAAAAAAAACCCTCTTGAATCCACTCCAAAAATATTCCAATATGTTGTTTCTTCGACTTGTTTTTGGGTCACTATTCATAGTTTGTTGCCTTACAACGCTTACAAACGAAGCTGCACTTCAAATGCTGAAGGTAATTCATAATATTAAGCTTCGAAGCTTAATTTGGTTAATTAATTCTTTTAGTAAATTCCACACTTTCTTTTTGTTGTTACAGTGGAAGCTTTGGAAAGTATTGGTAAAACATTAGGGAAGACAAACTGGAACTTTAATGAAACATGCATTCAAGGCAATGGTCGGTTGGACCAACCTTCACCCAAACTTGATGAATATCCTGTGGATAATGTTACATCACGATTGTTCCTTCAACAACAATACTACCTGTCATGTCATTCACATGTAAGTATATATATACATATTATTTTATAATGAAAATTTTATCTACAATGAATTACGTCTAAACTTGTTAGATTTTATTTATGATTTAATAAGCATTTAATCTAAAATTTATTATTAAGAAGTGAAGAGTATTTTAACTTTGAATATGAGATGATGCTTAAGACTTGATATTATATATGTTAAATTATTTGACAAATGAAGAAATTAAATATAAGATTATAGAAAGTTTAACTTTATACTTTATTAATTTGTTTAATAAAAGTTGTGGATGATGCACAGAGAGCGTTTAACATCACTCACACTTACCAGCCGACATGCATGTAGCTCCAACCCACAAGATATGATCGAATCTTAGAAAACAATGGTATTACATAAGATATGAAGGCATATATGGACTCTTTTTATTATATTCTATAATTTAACTATAAAATTTTAAATTTTTAAAATTTTAAATTTAACTATAAAATTCTGGATAAATATTTTCTTTTTGAAATTTAAATTTGCATATTATAATTATTTAACTTCTAATTGGTGCCTAGAAGTACTTCACTAAAGCGAAAAGGATTATATGAAATTGGGATATCATGAAACTTGTATCCAGTTCAATAATTTAATGTCATTTTAGTATTTTCAACCTGAAAAAAATTAAATCCAAAATGATATGTCAATTTTTTTGATGAAAATGCTGAAATGGCATTAAATTATTGGAAAGGGATACAAGAGACATGATATCCCGTTTTCATGTAATCTATTCTCTTATCTAAATTGGATTCAAATTTTATTTAATTTCTAATTAATTTAATATTTTATAATTTAGAAATAAGTATTTTATTTTTAAAACTTAAAAGTACTATATAAAAATTATTTTCTAAAAATACTATAAAATTATTGATTTTTAATTTACTTGAAAAATATTTTTAGAAACATTATGGCAGAAACTTTGAAAGTTTTCCATATAAGACTCAAAAGTTATAAAACAAAATCCATTTTGTTAAAATAAAATCCAAAAATTTAAATTTAAAATTAATATAAAAAATCGAGAATCCAATCAAATTAAATTGAGTTATCATGATTAAAAAAGAAATAATCAAACCAAAATTAAATCAGTCCTAAATTTTAGTGGTAGCTATTTATTAGTATAAATACAAAAAAAAAAAACAATTTAGTGGGTAGCTTTTAATAATAAATGACATCCTCATGTAATTGGAAAAATTATTGGGTAAATTTTAAATAGAAAAGAAACTAACTTGGTTTTCTATCAGACTACTCAAGAGACAAGGCCTTTCAGGTACTCTCCACTAAACTTGACAAGTCTCCCTTTTCTGCAAGAAATGTAAGCAATTAATTAACTTTGCATCAATTAATTAACTATATATCTACTAATTTATTGTTTTAAATCTATTGTTACAGTGACCTATCTCAGAAACTATCTTAATGGCACTATTCTTATCAGGTGGGGTTCTTCTACGCGACTCATTAAGATGTATGTTTATTTCCTCCTCCTTTATGTATGTCTTTCGTGGTTGTATGAATTGTAACAATTAATTTAATGCAGAAAATACAGATCATGAAATTTAATACATGTTAAGAAATTAGACTAGAGATTTAGAGATATACCATTTGAAGAGGATGCAGTCATGATTGAAGCTTTAAATTTCTCAATCTCTATTTGCTCAATCAATCATAAAATTTTATTGAAGGTAGAGTTAATATCAAAGCATGAGCACTATCCTACCACCATACAACAAACAATGAATTTCTCACCGCCTGATGTAGCAAGGGCATCGACTCACCTATTCTCATCTCTACAAACATACACCATCTTAACACTCGAAATACCGTTAATACATTGGTCAATAATCTCAAAAGTTTTAGCAAATTTTCATGGTCTACTTGCCGGATTAGAACACCACAAAGTAGCAACCATTGATTCCGATTGCCACGATCAACTCCTTCTTCCACAAGGAGTTGATAAGGGTCTCAAATATATGTATATTTATAATCTCAAAAAGCTCATTCGAGGCGAAGCGAGAAAATTTGATTAATTGGGCGAAATTAATTTGTATAATTTTAAAAGATTAAATCAAGTCTTTATCATTTTTAGGGGGTTAAAGTGTAATTTTATATTTATTAATTTAAATTTTTATAAATTTTAAAGGGGCCTAAATGAAAAATTTTCTATTTTACGGGAGTCGGTAGCTGCTAGCCCCCTAGCTACCCGAGTACATTACTTTTTGTGAATCTTTTCTTTAAATTTTGGTTTGTTTTCTTTTAATGCAATTCAAACATACTTGAAAAAACAGTAAAGTCTAGATTCTACAAAATTTCATTATTCACTAATCTTTCAATTCTTTCCCTAGAGAACCTTCTATGCTAGAAGAATGAAGAATGTTGATTAATTAAACCAATTTTGAACCAATGTTTGAATGCAAGGTTACTTAGTCTTGTGCAAATGCACAGTTTCAAAGAAATTTTATATAAGCTATATCATATAAAACACAAAAACCAACTATTATTGAATTAAACATCAGTCTTAATCTTTCACAACCAAAAAGTAATTGAAACTAAAATTTAGAAATCCAAAGTACATACAAAGTGTAAGGAATAGATGTCAACAACTATCACTTCCACCTTGGGATGCTTCCATATAAATGAATTTCTCACTTACGTTCAATTTATTGGTTGTAAGGAATCCCCAAATTAGATTGGGGATATGAGTAATGTCTCTAAAATCAATCCACATAATATTAGACCGGACTTTAATAAGATTTTATTGATAATATACAAAAAAAAGGCTTGTGTTTATTGCTATCCTTCTTAACATGTCTTAATTTTTGTCAAAGAAATATTACTTGACAATAAATTTCCCATCATAACTCTAGTACCTTTTCCACATCCACTTACCTTCTTTGGCGGAAAGTTATTTCCTTTAGTACATTTATCTCTTTTTCTTCATAGCTCCATAAGTTGCAACTAGAGTTAAATGTTGTTCATTCCACCTCATTCTCACTTATTCCTAAACGTACTTACTAGTCATCTCATTCAAGTTCCACTGCTCACTAATGATGTTATAATAAATCTTGAATGGAAAACTGAGAAGTGAATTAAGGATGAAAAACACCAAAAAGAATCCATCCACATTCACCCTTAAAGTTTTAAGTTTTGCAACTTTTTCATTCATGTCCAATATATGTTGTTGAATTCCTTTATGACCATCATGTTGTTCAATTCAACCATCAAAAAGCCAATAAGAGACTTATTAGCATGTTTAAAATGCAACTCTACGGATTTTAGAAAATTTGAGATTATGTCAATTTAAGGAAAAGAAATCTTGATATTCACAACAATAGTCATTCTCATAAACATAACACTAAGTCTGTTCGACCTTATCCAGGCTTTTGAATATTCCACCTCCTCTGCAATTCTATAGTAACTTTCGGAAGTTTCTCACTTAATAAAACCATGTCAAGATCTAGTATATCAGATGAAAGTTGAACCCTTTCATACCATTATAAGAAATTCAATCCATTAAAAATCATCATTCCAGATGCAAGAGAATCTAAGGTAATAGGAACTGTATAATCCTAGCTTAATGATATCACCTAAGTTTTCCTTTGGGTAAACTCCAAAATATCAAGTATTCACTCATTATATGTATTGATATTACATTTAAGCCTACCTACACGTTACCTATAAATATTCATTACACTTCTCTAAGTAACAAAAAAAAAAAAGAAAAAGAAAAAGAAAAGAAAGAAATACAATTAATAGTAAGTGACTACCCTTTTAAGCTAGTACGAATCTCCATTTTAAAACCAAAATCAATACTATTTTTAATCTTTTATGTAATTTACGACGATAGTAGTTAACAATTTAGGTCACTTTCACAATGATCTAAATTATTGAATTTCATTAGAATAAATTAACTATAATATTCACTATCTTGTTTTAAAACTATATATTTCTAAAATATAAGTATTAAGTCGAAAATATTAAAGCATTTCAATTATAATAATTTTCTTTGACTACCATGCATCTGTAAAACAATAAATCAATGGCAAATATAACATAAATCCCATTGAGAACTTTATAAATTCATATGCATCAAGGAGCGAATAAGATAATGAATATATGAAAAATGTACTTTAAGTAAATTCTTGATTAATTAGCTTATGTTAAAAATAAGTATATATACTACACCCATATTCCATGCTATCTAATGAAACTTGTAATTTAGAAGGTAAGCATAAAATATGTTAAATCTAACGGTGACAATTGCTTAGAAATTGTCGTAACCATTTTTGATAAAGCGATGCTTGCAGTGCGATCGACTCGTGGTTTTAAAAAATGAAGAGGAAAGAAGTCGCCACCGATCTTTATTTGGGTGAGGTGTGATCGGGTCACCTTAAAAGTGTTTGTTTTAATAATCAGATTAATTTATCAAAAACACAATTTTGGTCTCGAAAATCGAGAAAATGGATTAGGAGTCGATTCACGTGCGAGGAAGGGTTAGCACCCTCGTCGCCCAAAATTGGTACCTAATTGATTATCTAATGTCTTAATGTCGAAAGTTGAAAACTTAAGAATTCAAAATCGATCCCTCTTGTTGTTGAAGAGTAAATTTGGATAAATTGGAAGTGTATGCCAAGGGCCGTCTCGTTTTAAGGTGAAGTGTTACATCCAATACTTTAGGACACCACATTTCGACCTTTAAAGTTGAACTTGCCTTTTATTCAAAACTTATGGATTTAATTGAAAGGATATTTTGTTATTTAGAATGGGCGAGAAAGAGAAACCCAATACTTTAGGGCACGACTTCTCGAGCTTTTAAATACAAAACATTGCCTTGGTTTTAGAAAATATTATCTCGGAATAACAAAACATCACATCAATACATTAGGACACGATATCTCGAGTTCACGAGAATAAGCTTTTAGTTTAAAAATGTATTAGTTTTAAAAGGATATTCGGTTATTTAGACCAAGCGAGAAGGATCGAAACCCAATACTTTAGAGCCACGACCTCTCGAATTTCTAAATCTGGAAGATTGCCTTTGTTAAAAGAATTCATTTTGTGTCGAGGCGAAAATTGATGTAATGCAAGTTTATATTGGAATGTAAAAGCAGATCATAATACGGATATGCGTAGCAAAATGGGAATAAATGTGTTAGTATATATATAAAGACAATGATGGTAATATGTATAAGATAAGTAACATATCTATACATATATAAATAACGTGATGCTAATAGCAATAATGAAGTAGATAATATAATAAGCGTAATAATATAGTAATATAATGATAATGAAATTATTAATATATTAATAATAATACACAATGCGTGAATAGTGAGAAAAAAATAATGAATGATAAAATGATAGCAATAATAATGGTAATAATGTTTGAGAAATGAATAATAAGGTATATACAAGAACAAACAACAAATATATATATATATATACATGAAAACTATAATATAACTATAGTAATAATAAAGATATTAAGTAATGATAATAGGGTGATAGTAATAACGATATGATGATGATAAAAATGCTAAATAATAATAACAATGATATAATAATATCGCAATAATAATGATTATAGGAGAAATAATAACATAAATAGAAATAATAGTAATAATAATAGCAATCATAATAAAGTAATAGTAGAAATAAAATAATAAAATGAGGAGTAATAGTAACAAAATAATAACGATGGTATTATAAAGGAACATAAAATAATAATAATGGTAATGATAATAATAGTGATAATAAATAAATAATAATATAGATGATAATGATAATAGTAGTATATTAGTAATAATAATAAAAATAAAATAATGATGAAAGTAAATATAATAAACAATAAATATAATAATAACGTATTGAAAAAGCGAATACAATGCGATAATGATATTTGAAATAAATAATAATATTGAAAGAAATAATAATAATAAAATAAATCGATAAATAATAGATCAATAAAGATAATATTAAGAATAGCATTTAAAATAATTATCAAATACAATAATAATCATTAAAATAATAATACAAATTAATATTAACATCAAAATAATAAATATAATAGTAATATAAAAAAATAATACATATAATAATAATAATTTTAAAAGTAATTAATTTAATAGTAAAATAATCAAAATAATCAAAAAAAAAGGACCAAAATCGAACTAAAAGCGGATTATTGGGGTAAATGCAAATATAAATAAAGGGAGGACCTATTTGAAGCCTTGGATAACATGGGGACTAAAGGGCAATTACCCTTTCCTCCCAAAGCATACCACGACATAGGCGGGGGCTCGATTGAAAACCGAATGGACTTTGGGGCCAAATTAGAAAACAAAAACTTGATTGCAAAATTCCGAAAAAGCGGAGGGGCTGCGCGCATAAATTCCCCTTTTTACGGCAAAGCGCGCGGATCTGGTGGGCGGGTCGGACCGGTCGGGTTAAGAAGCGAAAGCAGCGTCGTTTTGGGGCCAGAATCGGGCCCTAAGCGGCGTCGTTTTGGAACCTTTATAAAACCAAAATTTTCTTCTATTTCTTCATTTAATTTGCTCACACACAAAAAAAAACTAATCTCTCCTTTTTTTTTCTGCGCAGTCCCAAAGGAGGAGGATTAGGCCGTCGGACCGCGCTCCCCGTCGCCGTGCCAGTCGCTCCCGACCACCATACGTGATGGCGGAAAAAATAAATTTTTTTTTTTTTTTTTTTTTAAAGGAAATAATATATGTATATGTGTATGTCGAAAAAAGGAAGAGAAGAGAAAAAAAAAGACTTGAATGTAAGAAGAAGAAAAAGAAAATCACCTCTCTCTCGGCTTTTTTTAGTCTTTAGGTTTTAGTCTCTGTTTCTTTTTTTTTGCAGAATTTCTTTTATTTTTTTGTGTGGATCTTTACATTTGTATTGCTTAAAAAATCCCCCTTTACAATAGATTTTTGATGGCTTTATATAGCCATTTTACATGTTTTTATCATTGTTGTCTTTTCTTTTCTTCTCTTGCAGTGCAACTTGAGGAGTGGCAATGGCGAGAGCGGTGGAAGCGAGGCTTGGCAAGGGCGGTGGCGAGCGGGGCGGTCGAGAAGGCTAGGGCGGCACATTAGGGGGCTAGGGTTTTGTTTTTTTCTCGATTAGGGTTAACTTGGGTATTGGGCTGGCTTGTTGGGTTAGGTTAAGGGTAATTGGGTCATTCGGGTTTGTAATTGGGGCGTTTGGGCAAAATGGGCTTGTAAGCTTTGGGCAAAATGGGGTTGTGCAGTTTGCCCTCTTTGCTCGTTGTCGTGTATAACGAGAATGGAGCAAAGACTTTAAAAAGTCAATTTTGCCGGTCTTCTTGAGTCTTGACTTATTTGGTGCTTATCTTCTTCAAGTAGCTTCATTTGATCCATTGCATCTTGTTTCTTTGATCCACTCCACCGCCTTTTAGGAGAGATGAGACCTATAGCTTCAATTTGCTCTGCTTTTACGACTTGAGGATGAGACTTGTTTATTTTAAATCGCTCCTTTGCAACCGGGAGTAAGGTTTGTAATCTTGACTTATTGCCTTTCTTTGCTGGCAAGACAATAGGATGATGGCTTAAATCATGTTCCCTCTTTGTTTAGGGAGGCGAGTTTGCCTTCGATCTTGCCCCACTCTTGGTTAGGGCGACAAGATCTACAAATTTGACCTATTTCACTTTGCTTTGGTGGTGGCAATAGAGCAGTGGCTTAAATCATGTTCCCCTCTTTTGTTTAGGGAGGCGAGATTAGCCTTGATCTTGCCCCACTCTTTGGTTGGGGCGACAAGATCTACAAATTTGACCTATTTCACTGTTTGGTGGTGGTAATAGGACAATCTTCAACTTATTCCACTGGCAAATCGGTGGTAATAGAGCAATCTTCAACCTATTCCACTCTTTGGTTAGTGGTAATAGAATAATCTTCAACCTATTCCACTCTTTGGTTGGTGGTAATGGGATAATCTTCAACCTATTCCACTCTTTGGTTAGTGGTAATAGAACAATCTTCAACCTATTCCACTCTTTGGTTGGTGGTAATAGAATAATCTTCAACCTATTCCACTCTTTTGGTTAGTGGTAATAGAACAATCTTCAACCTATTCCACTCTTGGTTGGTGGCAATAGGATGGTTGGCTTCACCAATGTTTCTACACCTTCCTCTGCAGGGACATATCCTGTAGACTCGATTTTATATGCTTGTGTTTATGTCAAATGATTAGGATGCTATGATCGGAATGAATCTAATGCTCCTAACTAAATGTACTATGGACTACACTTGCACGAATGTAGGTGGTCTTTCTACAATGATTAGGATGCAATGATGAGTCGAATGCTCCTAGCTGAATGTGATGATGTATGAATGTAAAGCTAAATGATCCCCTTTTAATGGTTAGGGTTGTCCTTTGCTCAAATCTGTTCATCAAGGCCGCGATGCAGGCGCAATTTTTGTCTTCTCGTAGTCGTGAGCTATGATTTTAGACTCCTCTTTCTCGGCGTTTCCAACCCCTAGGCGTGTTGGTTCTAAACAACGATCTGTTTGAGTTCTGTCTTTGTTTAGAGACTTCGAGTAATAGGCAAAACTCCTTTTATGGAAGCATTATGGGTCCATCGGCCAGTTATTTCAATTGCAAAAATAGTAGTTTTTTTTTTTTTTTTTTAAAAAAAAAAACTTAAATGATGAATATCAATGAAGAATGGAATTGGATTAATCAACCAAAACAAACATGATTGAAATACAAAAAATGAGTGAGAAAGAAAAAAGGGTAGGTGCCCCAAATATCGCGACTTTGAGCTTCATTATCAATCTTTACGAAGATCATTTTGAAATTGAATGGATGTTGGGAGATCTGCGGCGCTCTGTAGATATCCCGGGGCGTAACATTCCTCCTTTTGCCAGTGCAGGAGAACAAAAATCGTCACACATTTAGTGCATCGTTTGAATTTGAGCCGCCCTTATCGGGTTTTTCGACTCAAAGCCCCTTTGGTCTCAAAGCGCCCTTCTGGGTTTCGCCTTGGCCTCTCAGTTTTTTTTTTTTTTTTTTTTTTTTTTTTTAGCGCCCTTGCGGGTTTTAGCTTTAGACTTTTCCTTCTTTCACGCGTAATACTTCTTGGCCAGAATCTGAATTTACGGGATTTGATAAGTTCTTCCCATCCATCTCGGCCAAGATCGAGCTCCTCAGGAGAAAGCCTTTTTCACCACATAAGGTCCTTCCCAATTAGGCATCCATTTCCCTCTGAAATCTTTTTGTATGGGAGGATCTTTTTCAAAACTAAGTTTCCTTCGTGGAATTCTCTTGGGCGCACCTTTTTGTTGTATGCTCGCGTCATTAGGCCGGTACATCGACCATGACGAATAGCTTTCAACCTTTTTCTTCAATCAAATTTAGCGATCATATCGAGCTGGATCCATTACGCCGTCCAACTTGATTCGAGACAAGACTCGAAGGATGGAATTTCAACCGATAGGTAAAAGCGCCTCCATCCGTAGACCGGTGAGAGGAGGAGTTGCCGGTGGAGGTTACGGCCAAGCGTTCGGTAAGCAAAAAGGGCAAATGGTAATTTCTCGTGCCAATCCACAGAGGTCTCGGTCATTTTCCCCACTATCCTCTTGATGTTCTTATTAGCGCCTCTCTTTGCCCCATTCATCTTTGGGCGATATGGCGATGAATTGTGGTGTCGATCTTGAATTGCCCACGGACCTCTGCGATCATGCTATTGTTCAAGTTTAACGCATTATCGGATATGATCTTCTCGGGCATTCCATATCGACATATGATTTCCCTTTTTAAGAACTTGCTAGCTGCGATTTTGTCACATTGGCATATGAGCGACCTCTACCCATTTAGTGAAGTAATCGATTACCACGAAGATGAAGCGATGTCCATTAGAAGCTTTTGGCGATATTGGCCCAATAGCGTCCATGCCCCACATAGAAAAGGGCCATGGGAAGTCATAACATGTAGAGTGAAGGTGGTGCATGAATTTTGTCGCATAAATTTGGCACTTATGACATTTTTAGCATAATCAATGCAATCTCCTTCCATGGTAGGCCAATAATACCCGACTCTCATGATTTGCCTAGCCATCGTGAAACCATTGGCGTCGTTCCACAAACACCTTCATGGACCTCTTCGAGATTTGCTTAGCCTCGCGGCGTCCACACACCTTAATAGCACTTGATCTTTTCTTCTTTTGTATAGGATTTCTCCGTCAAGACATAGTCACCGCGCCGATCTTCTTGTCGTCCTTTTGTCATTCTCGATCGCTTTGCTTTCGTGGTATTGGCGATTCTTTATGTATTGCGATATATCATGATACCACGGACGATCCCTTTTCTTCTTCTTCTTGGCGTTGTAGCGGTGGCGGGGCCTCATGAATACTCATTCGGATAGGTTTCATATCTTACGCTTTGTTTAAGCTGGACCATGGAAGCCAAAGTGGCTAGAGCATCGACCATTTGATTCTCGTCTCTTAGCGAGATAATTGAAAGTGACATCGTCGAACTCTTGATCAATTCTTGGACCAATCTTTTGTATTCGACCAACTTGGGATCTCTCGTTTCCCATTCTCCTCTAAGTTGATAAATCACCCGGTCACGAGTCTCCGTACACTTTTAGCACCTAATTTTGCGCTCTATATAGCGGCACGGATGCCCATGATACAAGCCTCGTACTCCGCCATATTGTTTGTGCGGTCAAAATCCAACCTACAAGTGAAAGGGTAATGATCTCCGTTTGGGGATACGAGTGCCCCAATTCCATTGCCCACGACATTTGATGCCCGTCGAAGTTCGGTGTCAGGGCGATCCTGCAGGGTACCCTCTTGATGGTTGCCACGTACATTAGGTCTTCATTGGGAAATCAAAGTCCAAGGGCTCGTGTCTGCTAGAGCTCTCTTGGCTAGAAAATCGCTATTGCACTCCCTTTCACTTTGCCTTTTGGTTTACATAAACTATGTCAAACTCGAAAGCAAAATTTGCCATCGGGCCATCCTACCATTCAAGGCGATCGATTCTATCATGTATTTGAGAGGGTCTGCCGAGATGAGCCAAGTCGTATGATCTGACATATCTTGTCTCAATCTCAGAGTTGTCGGATCAAGGCACAACAAAGTTTCTCAATTGGCGAGTACCTCGTCTCACATTCGATGAACTTTTACTAAGGTAGTATATTGCCTTTTCTTTCTTTCACGACTCATCGTGTTGGCGAGCACACATCCCATTGAGTTATCAAATGCCGTCAAATAGAGGATTAATGGCCTATCTGGATTAGGCGGCGTCAATCTTTGGAGCATTGGGCGGTATTGCTTCACTTTATCGAAGGTTTCTTGACATTCCTCGTCCACACACACCAGGATTGTGTTTTTAAGGAGGCGGAATATGGGGTCACATTTCTCGGTTAATTGTGAGATGAACAGAAGCGATGTAGTTTAACCTTCCTAAGAAACCTCGAACTTCTTTTTGCGTGCGAGGTGGAGGCGATTCTTGTATTGCTTTGACCTTATGCAGGTCAACCTCAATCCCCCTTTCGACTATAAATCCTAGCGGTTTCACGATCGGACTCAGAAGGTACATTTCTTTGGATTAAGCTTTGCATTGGAATTTCCTTAACCTCAAGAATAGTTTCCTCAAGACTTGGACATGCTCCTTTTCGGTCAGAGATTTGGCGATCATATCGTCTCGTACACTTCAATTTCTTTGTGCATCATGTCGTGAAATAGGGTTACCATGGCTCTCGATATGTCGCTCCGCATTCTTTAGTCGAGCGGCATCACTTTATAGCAAAAGGTCCCCACATGGTTATGAGCGTAGTCTTGTCCATGTCCTCGGGAAGCTTATCTTTATCTGGTTGTATCACGAGAAACCGTCCATGAAGGAGAACAACGAGTAACCCGCCGTGTTGTCCACTAGGGTATCGATGTGAGGTAGCAGGAAATTATCTTTTGGGCTAGCCTTGTTTAGATCTCTGTAGTCTACACACATTACGTACTTTCCGTCTTTCTTGGGGGCGGGGGCGATGTTGGCTACCCATTACGAATACTTAACCACTTGCAAGAAACCCGCATCAAATTGTTTCTGACCTCCTCTTTTACTTTCAACGGGGCGTCGGCCTCATCCTTGAAGTTTACATTGGGTAGCTTGTATTCTTCCTTTATAGGCAACCGGTGTACCACGATATCGGTGCTTAGCCCGGCATGTCTTGATCGACCACGCGAAGACATCTTTGAATTCATGAAGTAACTCAATGAGGTCTCGCTTTGTCTCTCTGATAATACTAGCTCCGATCTTCACTTCCTTCTTTTCTTGCTGTCTCCCGGGTCCACTATTTCTACTAACTCCTCGCGAGCGGGATCATTTCTCCTCTTGTTCTACCATCCTTAACAGATTCGGGAGATAGGTCACCACCTTGGTCATCTTGAGAATCTGAAAAATCTTCCACACCGTATCTTGCCCAAAAGGACATTACGAGTTATTGGTAGTGTTGCTCACGTCGTTGATATTTGGGGACTGTTATGAAGATGAATAAAAGCTCATAGAATAAAGGGATCTAAGCATGTTTATTGGCATTATGAATGAAGAATAGAAATATTTAGGAATATCTACTGAATAATAATGATGAATGAAGAAGAAGATTTGCTCAAAGGTAATGGAGATGCATTTCATTGAGAATAACGATGCCTCGTACAAAAGTCATGCTTTCACAAAAGGGGCACTTATCGCCTCTAGACAACAAGTGTGTTCCGAGTATTACTCTGAATAAGTTCTAAAGCTACAGGAATCTCCTCTGCCCAGTCCGATTGTTTAGAAACATTTGCACGGCTCGTAAGTAGGCGGATACCATTCGATTTTCTTCCTCTATTTTATCCACGAATATGGCATTGATGTGCATGTTTGCCCGTATTCCTTTTATGGCTTTCTCATCTTTCGTTCCTCGTTCTTGGTGGATAATCCCTCACGATATAAAGGTCTCAAGAATATGAGGAATTATCATCGGTTCCCACTTAATCTCATCTCAGCCAAGCGCGCTCTCCTTCTTTCTTGTCTTTTGCTAATTCTTTCCTTTTTTGCTTCGCATCGGTTTGAACCCTAAACCAGAAGAGGTCTCGTTTTCCTTCAATCTCGGGACCTCGATCTCTCCTGGAGATACTTCCCAAGTCCTTTCCCAGTGCGGCCCGTTCCGATCATCGATTGCAAACCCATTTTAGTGGTTTTAGATAATTGAGAGTCTTGGGGATCTTGTTCCCTTCAATGACGAATGTTGCATTGACAAATTCCAAAGAGCGGAAGGAGCACTTTCGGTTGCTTCATCATCTGCTTCTAAATATGGCGCGCCATTGGTCACGATTGCGATTATGTCCTCTTGGCATTTATTGTCACCAAGCGACCCTCTACAACTAGCTTCAACTTTTGGTGCAATGGCGAGAGCCTTTGCTCTGCCGAGTGTATCAAGGTCTCCCAAACAAGCAATTATAGGATGGTCGATATCCATTACTATGAAATCCACCTCATATATACAGGGCGATTAGTAGAGGTACTTGATCCTTCCCATAACTTTCCTTTCGGTTCCATCGAATGCCCTTACTACATTGTGGCAAGCCTTCATGTGAGAGCTGTCAATGGGTGTCGATTCAGCGTCGGCGGTGGCAAAACATTTAGTCTTGACCCATTATCGACCCGGTACCCACAGTAGCGTGTATCCTTTGCATCGGGTGGTGATGTGGAGAGCCTTGATGGTACCGTACCTCGGGGATTTTCATCATCACTAAAGAAAATGAAGTTATCGGCGCTTATATTGCTAATCGAGGCGATCCAACTTTTAACGGTGATATCATTAGCAACATAAGTTTCATTTAGTACTTTCATTAGTGCGTTGCGGTCTGCCACGAGCTTAATAGTAAGTCAAGCACGGATATACGGGCATTTTTGCTTATGTAGCGCTCTCTACGACCTTTGTATTATTATGCTTTAAAAACTTTAAGAATTCCCTAGCCTCTTCTTCCTTCAACGGCTCATTTATAAACGCCTCGGTTTGGTCACTTTCCCTTTCTTTGGTTCGCCTACGGGGTCTTCTCCTTTGTGAGCTCCATTCGTGTATTCACCGCGTCGTGGCGCTTTCCACTTTGGCGTATAGGGCCTACCCACAGTTTTCTTTTGCGGCGTTGGGCGAGCCTTCCTTTTGAGGAACCGTCACGTTGCGATTATAGTTCGAGGAACCCTTTTGTCATCTTCATATGAAAAGGCGCGGTTTTGAATCCACGATCTTGGAGGCCCCTGTTCCCCTTTTGCGATCTTTGGGCCGAGTCCCTTTTTCGAGAATCGTCATGTTGCAATTATAGCTCTCGGAAACCTTTTGTTATCTTGGATGGAAGGACCCGCGAGTTTCAGAATCACGATCTTGAGTTATTTTTATTTCGGTTCCATCATTCTTTGGTCGCGAGATGGTGACCAAAGGGTAGCTGATCTTGAAGTTTTACCCTCGCTTCATCTTCTAACACGCGAGATGTTTCTTTCCTCTTGGTCTTCGTTGCCTTCGTAGAATTCTAACTCTTTATCGTCCATCGGCCTTTGTACCAGAATCCTAAACTCTATACAGTTTTGGATTTCGTGTCCCTCCATGTTGTGAAATTCACAACCCTTGCTTGTTCTTTCATGCTCTCTTCTTGGGCTTGAAACGATCAATCCCCTTTTCATCATTTCCTCCCAGACTCGTCTCATTGGGGTTTTCACTTCGGCAATATCCCACTTAACTCTTTTTCCCATGTTCTCGCCTATCATATTGACCCCATGATTAGGCAGTGGGTGCCCCGCATTAGAGGTATCGTCTACTTCTACAACACCCATCTGGATGAGTCTTTCCACCAATTTCTTGAAAGCGAGACAGTGCTCTATTGAATGCCCCACAATTCCTGCATGGTATTACGCCTTTGTGCGTTCGCATCATACCACTTAGGGTATGGAAATTTGTGTAGGGGTTTTAAGTAATGCGGGGCAACAATGTGTGCATCGAATAAATTTTGGTACATTTCTTTATGCGTGGTTGGGATTGGTGTGAATTGAATTTTCTCGCATTTTGCTTCGCATTGGATTCTGTCTAGAGGACTCGATGGTGGCGATTCACGACCACAGGGTGGTTCACGATTATAGGCTTTGAATAACTTTTGCTTATGTTGTTTACATCGTTCTCTCTTTTCTTGGGATCGTCTTTCTAGCACCTTCTCCTGCCTCTATCTTGCCACATCTGATTGCGTTCTCTATCATTTCCCCTGACACACAATATCCGAGAAACTTTTGGTGGCGCCCCCCCGCATGTGGTTAATGAAGGGGAGCTTTCAATGTATTGACGAACAACATGGTTGTCTCCTTTTCTAGGAGCGGTGGCTGAACTTGTGTGGCTACTTCCCTCCACCGTTGGGCATATTGCCTAAAGCTTTACGCGACTTTTTCTCCATATTTTGGGCGTGATTCGGTCGGGAGCTATATCGACTCGTGGCCGTGAGTGTTTCGGAAGGCTGTGCGAGTCCTTCCGACTTGATCTGAGTGCAGCTAAGTGATTATACCATTTAGCCGCGGACCGGTTAAAGCGTATCACGAAGCGATGCGTCGATGGTTGATCATTGTTAACGTGCCCGCCATTCTGCGACGAGAACATTGTGATGTGCGCCGGAGACATTGGTTCCACTTTGTACTTTTCAAAATCGGGGGTTTTGAACTTTGGCGGAAATCACGAGTCGGGACTAGGCTTAAATCATTAGCGTCTACTCCATGTAACGATGGTGGCCATCTCTATTTCTTTAAACTTTTCCTCTAGCCACTTGCAGCGATCCTCGAGCTGCTTTGGGAAGTCCATTTCGCCTTGTCCATTTCGGGCATTTAAATGAAATCGGGGACCACTTTGGGTTAGCGGACCTTCCCGAGGATTAGTACTGAACTGGTCGGGAGATGCGTTGGTGCCCGTGGTATCAACTTTGATATTGTGGCACGATAATAACAGGTGTTCTTTGGGGATCACGCATCTGGTGGCGCTTGGGTATTTGGCGGGGTAAAACCGGAGGAGTAAAGCGAGGATCGTCATTGTTGTTCCCGAACTAGCGACAACGCCCTTTCCCTTCTCACGTTCATTGGCCAACAAGCTGCGCTTCAGTTGGTTTATCATGTTATTTTGGAATTCTTCCATCAGCCTATCATGTCTGTTGTATCTTGGCCAATCGTTCTTGCATTTGATCCTGCATTTCTTTTTGCATTTGCTCTAATCTTTCCATTCTTTGATCCATCACTTTTGTTTTGCCTCTCGTACGTAGTGATGTTCGAGGGTAACTCTCTGTCATAATTTAGGGTTCCTTTGTGAGATTTGATGTGTATGATGCAATGTAATGCGATGCATGAGATGTGTGGTACAAAAAGGCATTGATTACGATTCAATTTCCATTAGCATAACTTTTCTTAGAAAACAAGTGTTTTTCATAAAATGGATTACATATCTGGCCTCGCCCTAATACTTAAAGTCTTGACTTTCTCAAGAAGATCGATTAATTCTGTCCTCTCTCGATCTTGACTCGTACATTAAACTTAATAGGTCGGCTTGGTTTGCTAAGGTTTGTAGATGATCCGCCACCTCTCGTACTTGGGCCACGACTTCCCCATAATATAATCTCGGTCTCGACTTGGTTTTGATAGTGATGCGGTTGTTGCTTCCAACGTTCCTCGTTGACTTCAAAAGCTCTGCACAGTAGCTCACAACCATGTAAAGCGATTCTAGTTCTTCGACTCTTGCTTTCATCTCTTCAATCTTGCACAGGACTAGCCTTCAATTCGACCACGAGTTGCGGCCGATCTTTGGTACAATGATTTCTCTAATTACGAGATCCGCGTCTTTAATTTTTCTTTCTCATTTTGGCTCTCTACTAGACTTCTTTTGGGGTATCCTCCCGCTCTTGAGTCTCTCGGAGTTTTCTTCCCCATTGACTTGCTCTATGCTTCTCCTCTTTAATTTCTTGGCGCCATTGCTCGGCGTTTTCCCAAGTCCATGATCCTCATCGATCTTACGTAGCTTCTTGTAGTCCGTCTTTGGTTCTGTCTAAATCTTCTTGACTTTATTTTTTCCTTTTCTCGACTTCTCGGCTTCTAGCTTCACGAATGTCGACATCCAATCCCAATTGTATTTTCTCTTCCTCTAGTTGCTCCATCCTTTTTCCTAACTTTCGCGGTTCTTCCTTTTGAAATCTTGTTTGATGATTTCAAGTTCCGAGGACCACACATGTAGTGCTCTTCCGGTGGCCGGATGTCTTCTTGGTCGGCGTGGGGATATTATCATTGATCTGTGACTCTTCCACGAGTCATATTCGGGGTTGTCATCGGATTGGCGGCAAACCTTTTATTCTGTGAATTTGACCCCGGGCTTTTGATATCTCCCTGACTCTCTTCTTGTAATTTTCTCCCTTGTAGTCAAACTCGCATTGAGTTAACCCTTGTGTCGGTGGCGTAAAGCGTCTCGATCTGTATTGTCTTAATACGAGGAGAGGTGTATACCCGACACTCCCATATCCCGAGCATAGGGACATAGTCAAAATCCCGCATCGATATATAATCTCATCGGGGATCGCCCAGAGCTCTCTCCATGCTACATCCTCTTCTTGTAATTTTTGCAAGATCATAACCCAATTTTCTTAGTAATATCATCTCGTCTTGGCGTGGTTGCCATTTTTCCAGTGAGGAGTAATCCTCGGAGAAAATTTGACACGACATCTTTTCCATCTTCCAAAATGACCATGAAACCATGCTAGTAGGAGTTGGGCGCAACCGATGAATCTTCCTCGCCCGCTCTTGGCATGTGCTTAGGGACACAGAATGTTTCGGTCAAAATTGCGAGAGCAGGAGTAATCCCTCTTTCTAATTTGTCAAACAAATCGGTGACCGCTTCATCTATATGTCCTAGGGCTTTGGGAAGATAACTAGCCCATATATGCTCAAGGCTAAAGCGTCAACCCTTTTCCTTGGCTCGGGATGTGCTATGATCAAATCTCTTAGATTTTTCCGGGGATGCATTTACAATCTCCTTTCTGTTTTGTTCGAGTTGTAACCCATTGTTCGCTCATTCTGTAATGTTCATTAACTTTTTACGAATGTGGGGACATTAACGGCCTTACATAAACTTTGTCAGTCGAATCTTGAGCGTGGAGCGAGCGATGTATTCTTCCATAGTAGGTACCAAGTCCACTTTCCCAAAAGTGAAGCAACTATAAGCGGGTTCCAAAGCGGGCCATAGCTCGGAACAAGTCTTGGTCTATCTTAACGTCAAGCGGTAAGGCGGATCGCGTAATGACAATAGAACGATTGCTTGATACCTTCGTCCCATTGGCTCCATATCTCCTTCATTTCTTGAAGATTGTTACGGGTTACGTTGATACGGGTGAAGTCCCACAATTCGACACGTACCCTCTGCAAGGCTATCACCCTTCTCTTCTTTGCACGGTCTCGGCCCATATTCGGACGGCGCATTGTCTCCCACTTTATCAAAAACTCTTTTTCCATGAAAAGCTATCCATTTGGTAATTGAATGTGAATCGATACATTTTTGATGAATATGCCATGCAAAATAAATGAAGCAGTCGATATTTCATAAATAGTAAGTAGAGGATAACATGCATGATCGTAAGCACTAGGGTTTGGCATGGCTCTGCCCAGTGGTTTTAAGGCTCGCTATATGAGGTTCGGTTCTAGAGTAGGGTACACAGACGTGATTCCTCGATCCTCACCCATTGTAGGCTCATATAGGCCGAGTTCGATTCGAGGAATACATTTCCTATGGTGCATGCGCGAGATGAAAATCTCACGAAGACATAGGATGCGGATGTATCCCTGGCGATCCACTATCCTGCACGGAGGTGAAAACCTCACGAAGGAATAGTTTCTCACTCCCACTTAAAGGTGCGACCACAACGGTCATGCAATGTATCTTGTGCACAAGAAAATAGAAATCATATGCAATGACACAAATGAATGCAACACAAGGATAGTAAAAAAATTTTAAAATCAAATTTCCAAACTTTACGACAAAGGACAAAAAATAATCAATTTACGGCTGACTCTCTTTTGGATATGTCCCCGATGGAGTCGCCAAGTTTGTCGTAACCATTTTTGATAAAGCGATGCACGGCGCTGATCGACTCGTGGTTTTTAAAAAATGAAGAGGAAAGGAGTCGCCACCGATCTTTATTTGGGTGAGGTGTGATCGGGTCACCTTAAAAGTGTTTGTTTTAATAATCAGTTAATTTATCAAAAACACAATTTTGGTCTCTCGAAAATCGAAAAATGGATTCGGAGTCGGTTCACGTGCGAGGAAGGGTTAGCACCCTCGTCGCCCAAAAATTGGTACCTAATTGATTATCTAATGTCTTAATGTCGAAAGTTGAAAACTTAAGAATTCAAAATACGATCCTCTTGTTGTTGAAGAGTAAATTTGGATAAATTGGAAGTGTATGCCAAGGGCCGTCTCGTTTTAAGGTGAAGTGTTACATCCAATACTTTAGGACACCACATTTCGACCTTTAAAGTTGAACTTGCCTTTTATTCAAAACTTATGGATTTAATTGAAAGGATATTTTGTTATTTAGAATGGACGAGAAAAGGAAACCCAATACTTTAGGGCACGACTTCTCGAGCTTTTAAATACAAAACATTGCCTTGGTTTTAGAAAATATTATCTCGGAATAACAAAACATCACATCCAATACATTAGGACACGATATCTCGAGTTCACGAGAATAAGCTTTTAGTTTAAAAATGTATTAGTTTTAAAAGGATATTCGGTTATTTAGACCAAACGAGAAGGATCGAAACCCAATACTTTAGGGCACGACCTCTCGAATTTCTAAATACGGAAGATTGCCTTTGTTAAAAGAATTCATTTTGTGTCGGGCGAAAATTGATGTAATGCAAGTTTATATTGGAATGTAAAAACAGATCATAATACGGATATGCGTAGCAAAAATGGGAATAAATGTGTTAGTATATATATAAAGACAATGATGGTAATATGTATAAGATAAGTAACATATCTATACATATATAAATAACGTGATGCTAATAGCAATAATGAAGTAGATAATATAATAAACGTAATAATATAGTAATATAATGATAATGAAATTATTAATATATTAATAATAATACACAATGCGTGAATAGTGAGAAAAAAAATAATGAATGATAAAATGATAGCAATAATAATGGTAATAATGTTTGAGAAATGAATAATAAGGTATATACAAGAACAAACAACAAATATATATATATATATACATGAAAACTATAATATAACTATAGTAATAATAAAGATATTAAGTAATGATAATAGGGTGATAGTAATAACGATATGATGATGATAAAAATGCTAAATAATAATAACAATGATATAATAATATCGCAATAATAATGATTATAGGAGAAATAATAACATAAATAGAAATAATAGTAATAATAATAGCAATCATAATAAAGTAATAGTAGAAATAAAATAATAAAATGAGGAGTAATAGTAACAAAATAATAACGATGGTATTATAAAGGAACATAAAATAATAATAATGGTAATGATAATAATAGTGATAATAAATAAATAATAATATAGATGATAATGATAATAGTAGTATATTAGTAATAATAATAAAAATAAAATAATGATGAAAGTAAATATAATAAACAATAAATATAATAATAACGTATTGAAAAAAGCGAATACAATGCAATAATGATATTTGAAATAAATAATAATATTGAAAGAAATAATAATAATAAAATAAATACGATAAATAATAGATCAAAGAAAGATAATATTAAGAATAGCATTTAAAATAATTATCAAATACAATAATAATCATTAAAATAATAATACAAATTAATATTAACATCAAAAATAATAAATATAATAGTAATATAAAAAAATAATACATATAATAATAATAATTTTAAAAGTAATTAATTTAATAGTAAAATAATCAAAATAATCAAAAAAGGGACCAAAATCGAACTAAAAACGGATTATTGGGGTAAATCAAATAAAATAAAAGGGAGGACCTATTTGAAGCGCCATGGATAACATGGGGGGACTAAAAGGGCAATTACCCTTTCCTCCCAAAACGCATACAGCATAGGCGGGGGCTCGATTGAAAACCGAATGGACTTTCGGGGCCAAATTAGAAAACAAAAACTTGATTGCAAAATTCAAAAAGCGGAGGGATCTGCGCGCATAAATTCCCCCTTTTTTTACGGCAAAACGCGCGGATCTGGCTGGAGCGGGTCGGACCGGTCGGGTTAAGGGCGAAAACGACGTCGTTTGGGGCCATCGAATCGGGCCCTAAGCGGCGTCGTTTTGGAACCTTTATAAAACCAAAATTTTCTTCTATTTCTTCATTTCAATTTGCTCACACACAAAAAAAAAAAAACTAATCTCTCCTTTTTTTTTTCTCTGCAGTCCAAAAGGAGGAGGATTCCGGCCGTCCGGACCATACGCTCCGTCGCCATGTGTCAATCGCTCAGCACGCATGTGATGGCGGAAAAAATAAATTTTTTTTTTTTTTTTTTTTTAAAAGGAAATAATATATGTATATGTGTATGTCGAAAAAAGGAAGAGAAGAGAGAAAAAAGACTTGAATGTAAGAAGAAGAGAAAGAAAAATCACCTCTCTCTCGGCTTTTTTTAGTCTTTAGGTTTTAGTCTCTGTTTCTTTGTTTATGGAATTTCTTTTATTTTTGTGTGGATCTTTCTGTTTGTATTGCTTAAAAAATCCCCTTTACAATAGATTTTTGATGGCTTTATATAGCCATTTTACATGTTTTTATCATTGTTGTCTTTTCTTTTCTTCTCTTGCAGTGCAACTTGAGGAGTGGCAATGGCGAGGGCGGTGGAAGCGAGCTTCGGCAAGGGCGGTGGCGGCGCGAGGCGCGAAGTCGAAGGCTAGGGCGGCACATTAGGGGCTAGGGTTTTGTTTTTTTCGATTAGGGTTAACTTGGGTATTGGGCTAGCTGTTGGGTTAGGTTAAGGGTAATTGGGTCATTCGGGTTTGTAATTGGGCTGGGCAAAATGGGCTTGTAAGCCTGGGCAAAATTGGGGTTGTACAGAAATTAATTGTTTGAATGGAAATTTTTGGTTGTAGTAATGATTTTGATTGTCGTTGTGATGAATAAATAATAATAATAAAAAAACAAATGACACAAAAGATTGTTTACATAATTCGATTTCCATATTTTTGTGGAGTTTAGTTAAATGAGTAAATCCACTTATCTTTAATTCCCGATTCAGCAAGTGATTCAAGTTCTACCACATCCTCAATATAACAGTCTCACTTTAGAATCTAAATATCTAAATCACTCACCTTTAAGTTCATGAGAACTTAGGCAATAAACCTAATTAATTGTTTACTCTCTCAAATGTACTTCTAAAATATATTTCTTAATGAACAATTAAGTGCTCTTAATATCTGTACAAAATCTATACAAGTATCTCTTAATTATTTAAGAGTTCTCAAGAACATATCATAAGTAGAATTTAATCTCTATTATAGAGAAATTAAAATAGTAAAAAATAATATAATAATAAAGACCAATATAAAATAAACTATTTTGAAAATATGTCTTCAATGCTCCCAATTTAAATTCCACAATCCAAATGATCTGATTGTTTGATCCAATCCAATTTTCAAGATAAATTGTTTATAATAGAATTGTCTTTAAAATTGGGCTTGCATACATCTACAATATCAACATCATTTAAAGCCAATTTCAAATATGTCAAGTGATGAAAGTGGCCACTTTTCATGAGCACTTAAGGCAGCCACTTTAACAACTCGACTCAACAAAATATATACACAACAAAATATATACACGAAAACGTGAATCCATTAATCATGTGCATCCGACTTAATCAATTTAATTTGATATAGAATTTTAATTTAACCATGTTTTGATACCAATTCTTATAACTTAATGCAGAAAATAAATGCCCAAAATCATTGAATTCAAAACATGTAAATTAGAGATTTAAAAATATGTATCATTTGAAGAGGATGCCGCCATTATTGAAGCTTTGAACCCCCTTAACCAATCCTTAATTCTTGACATTCTTCTTCTCTGTATCTAGTCCTTCTACACAAAGTGTTTTAAATTGATTGATGGAAAGCCTTCAAGGGATTTTGTTTTCTTTTACAAGGTTAGTGGCCCGAAAATATAATATGAGTTTAACATGAATACACATATATCTTTCGTGGTGATTCGGTGTGAATGTATATTTATATGTGTCTTTCGATGTTGTGTATGTATGTACGAATGTGTATATATGTATTTCATGGTTGTAGAAACATAAATACATGCAAGAGATATGTGTCATTGTGTTAGTTTTACTTTATGGTGAATAGAATAATTTTTCGTACGTACACCATATATAATGTTTCTAAATGCAAAAGATTCATTGTATTTCAGTTCCCTTCTAGGAAATCGATTAACTGGTTCAATCCCTGGAGAGCTAGCAAATCTCAAAAGTCTTACCAGCCTGTGAGTTAGATTATAGCAACTTCGAATGTATATATATTGTAATACCCAATTTGCCCGGCCCGTTACAAATCAGACCCAAATAAATAAAATAAAATCCAGGCCCAAAAGGCCCATATTTTTCTGAAAAAATTTTAGGGTTCAGAAACCCTAAAATCCTTCAGCCGCCGCTCCCCCCCTCTCAAGCCTGGTGCGCCGCAAGCCTCCATCCTCCACTAACCGAGTGCGCCGCAACCCCACTACCCATTGCTCCCCATACCTGCAAAGAGACAAACAAATGACAGCAACAATAGCAACAGAAATAAAAAAATATTGTATTTCTTTTTACATTCGGTTATAAAAACCGAAGGAAACAATGTATTGGGCTCCTTTTTTTCAGAATCAATCAAAAAAAACAAAAAGAAGCAGTTTCAAAAAAAAAAAAAAAAGCAGAGAATCAAAAGCGAAAAGTCAGATTTGTGAAGGTATTTCCTTTTTTTTTTTTTTTTTGAATCTCCTATTTCACAGATTCAAGCCAAATATAAAGAATAAAAAAAAAACAAAAACTACCATTTTACGATTTCCGGCCACCGCGCACGGTGGCCGGCGACGGTGTTCGGCGGTGGTGCCTACGGTGGCCGACGGCGAGGCGTGCGGCCGGAATCCCCCTCCCGTCTGCACCTGCAGAGAGAAAAGGGAGAGAGTAAAAGTTTTTTTTTAAAGAGAAGTGAGCAAATGAGTTTTTTTTTGGGAATTTTTGGCCTTATATAGCCCATCAAAACGACGTAGTTTTGGGACTGGCCTAAAACAGCCAAAACGACGTCGTTTTGACTATGACCCGTTTTTGACCCGACCCACTAAGGAGGATCCGCGTGTTTTTAATTAATGGGTTTATTGCGCTTTGGGTCCTTCCGCTTTTTTATGATTTTGCAATTAAGTTTACGAAATTTTTTAATTTGGCCCAGAAACTTGTTTCTGATTTCAATTGGGTCCTCCCTGATGCCATGTATTTTGGAAAGGAGGGTTATTGCCCATTTTGGTCCCTCCCTTTTTACGCGCACTTCTAATAGGCCCTTTCTCTTTATGTTATTTCAAATTGACCCCAAACTTTCGTTTGAAATGCAATTTAACCCCCTTTTAGTTATTTTGTAACATTTTTAGTCTTTTTATTATATTATTGTTATATTTATATTATCATTATATTGTACATATTTATTATTATACTATTATTATTATATTTTTATTACTACTATGTTTATATTAGTATATTACATATATTTCATACCCTTGTTATTATCATTGTTACGTTTACTATTATTATTATTATTTTAGTATTATTACTATAGTTATATTATTTATCCTGTACATAGTTTGTATTATTGTATTATTATTTATTATTATTATTATTATTATTATTATTATATTTATTATTACCATTGTATATTGTTATTATATTATTACATTAGTATATTATATCTTCTTCTTTATTTTTACTATTATTGCTATGTTACCATCTTTATTATTATATTATTATTAGACTATAATCATCACTACTAATATTTTATTATATTATTTTTGCCATATCTATATTAATATGTATTATTATTATTATTGTTACTAGTATTACTATATTTATATTATCACTTATTGTATATATTTTGTATCGCTTTTATTTATTCATTATCACTATATTATTACTATTATTATTATTGAGGGTATTCATATTATGATATTTATTGTCCTCATCGTTACTAACTCTATCATTTTGATATCGTTCTGTTTTTTTATCTCTCGCTTTATTATTATTTTTACCTTTGAATTTTATGTCTTTATTTTTGTTCCGATATTTTTGTGATTATTTTTATTCGCGTCATTTATGTAAATCGACCGTTTTGAGGTAGTCTTGGATTCAAGAATTTAAAATATCGTGTCCTAAAGTATTGGATGTGATATTTTATTCTTTTGGAACAAGAAGATCTTGGTTTTTAATTCAAAAAAAAAACTACGGGATAATCTCTGATCCGAAGATTTAAATTATCGTGTCCTAAAGTATTGGATGCGATGTTTTAGTCTTTTAAAACGAGAAAATCTCGATTTTCAAAAAAAACTATGGGATAATCTCTGATTCGAAGATTTAAATTATCGTGTCCTAAAGTATTGGATGTGATATTTTAATCTCTCGAAAACGAGAAAATCTCGATTTGCAATCCCGGAAAGCTATGAGATGATCTTAGGATCGAAGACCTAAACTATTGTGTCCTAAAGTATTGGATGTGACACTTTATTTCTTCGAAACGAGAAAATCTCGATTTAGTTCAAGAAAAACACGAATATTTTCAAAAGGGGTCAGATTTTTAAAAATTCCTTCAAAAATTTTCGAACTTTCGACATTAGGACATTAATTAATCAATCTGGTACCAATTTTGGGCGTGATTTAGGGTGCTAACCCTTCCTCGCACGTGCTGAACTCGAACCCATTTTCTCAAATTTCCGTAGACTAAAAGCATTGTTTTAGTAAATCAAAATGTTTTATTAAAACAAAGGTGATTCGATCGCACCTAATAAAAGATCGGTGGCGACTCCCATTTCTTATTTTCAAACCCAAGTTCGATTTTCCGTTTTTTTCAAAAAAATGGTTACGACAGCTTGGCGACTCCACTGGGGATTGTATAAGAGAGTCAGGCCTTAAAATTGATCAGTTTCTTTCCCTTTGTCGAAAGTTGAAAATTTGGTTTTCCTTTTTGCTTTTGCTTGTATCATCTGGTCTGATCGTGTGGTTCGAGTCTTGCACAATAGCGTTTCATCCTATTGCATGGCCGTTAAGTCGCACCCTTTTAAGTGGGAGTGAGAAGCTACTCTTTCGTGAGGTTTTCACCTCCGTGCAAGATAGTGGATCGCTTTCGGGATACATCCGTACCTATGTCTTCGTGAGATTTTCATCTCCGTGCAGCCATAGGGAAATGTATTCCCCTGAACTGAACTCAGTCCGTATGAGCCTATAATGGGTGAGGATTGAGGAATCTGCTGGTTCAGGTACCTTTATTCTAGAACCAAACCACATATAGAGAAACATAAGAACCACCCTAGATAGAGCCATACCAAACTCTAGCGGTCACCCGATTAAGTTTTGCATTTACTGCTTATTGGTCATGAAATAATGACTTGCTTTATCTTCATCTCTTCGCATAGCATATACATCAAAAAGGATGTTGATTCCCATTCGATTTCTGAATAGGTAGCCTATCATGGAAAAGGGGTTTCTTGATAGAGTGGAAGACAATGCGGCCGTCCGGATATGGGCTGAGACAGTACAGCGAGAGAAGGGGGATAACCTCACGAAGGGATATATATTAGAGTTGTGGGATTATACACGCATCAGTGTGACTCAAAATAATCTTCAAGAAATAAAAGAAATATGGGATCAGTGGGATGACAAGATTAAACAGTTATTCTACCATCATTATGGCGACTTGCCTTATCTGCTTGACATCAAGATAGACCAACACTTGTTCCGAGCCATGACCCAGTTTTGGAACCCTGCGTACGAGTGCTTTACTTTTGGGAAAATAGATTTGGTTCCTACCATAGAGGAGTACACGGCCCTGATCCGCTGCCCGAGAATTCAAACTGATAAAGCCTACTTGAGAGCCGTTAATGTACCCACATTCACAAAAAAGCTGATGAATACAACGGGGATGAGTGAGCAGTGGGTCACGGCCCGGACAAAGCAAAAGGGAGGTTGTAAGTGCATCCCTTGGAGGAATCTAAGGGATTTGATCATAGCACATCCTGAGGAGAAGAAGAGGGTTGATGTTTTAGCTTTGAGCATTTACGGATTGGTCATCTTCCCCAAGGCTCTAGGACATGTGGATGAGGCGGTAGCTGATCTATTCGACAAACTGGACAGAGGGGTCACTCCTGTTCCTGCGATTCTCGCCGAAACTTTTAGGTCTCTAAGCGCGTGTCGGAGGGCCGGCGAAGGGAGATTCATCGGTTGTGCCCAACTCTTAATAGCATGGTTTCACAGTCATTTTTGGAAAATAGAAAAGGTATCGTGCCTAATCTTCACCAAAGACTACTCTCCGCTAAAAAATACAGCAGCAACGCCTAGACGAGATGACATCACAGAAGAAAGTTGGATAATGGCTTTGCAAAGCTTACAAGAAGAAGATGTAGAATGGAAAGCTCCTTGGATGTTACTTGACAAAATCTTGTATAAGTATGGAGACTTTGATTATGTCCCCATGCTCGGAATATGGGGAGCCGCCGGATACGCTCCTCTTCTCGTGTTAAGACAGTATAGGTCAAGACAGTTTACACCGCCTACACATGGGTTAGCCGAGTGCGAATTTGAGTATAAAGGGGAAAATTACAAAAAGAGAATCCGCGAGATATCCAAGGCTTGGGGCCAAATTCATAAAATAAAAAAGTTCGCTGCCAATTCGATGACGACACCCGAGTACATCCAATGGCGAGACCAAAGAGTCAATGACAACGTCCCCACATATGACCAAGAAAACACCCGATCACTAGAAGAGCAGTTACGGGCGATCCCCTCAGAGCTTGAAATCATCAAACAAGACTTCGAAGAAAAGAACCGAGAGTTAAGGAAAAGAATAGAGCAACTAGAGGAAGAGAAAATGCAGCTAGGTTTGGACGTCGATATTCAAAAATTGGAAGCCGATAAGTGGAGGAAAGGGAAAACTAAAGCCGGAGAAGATTTGAGCGATTTGAAGACCGATTATAAGAAGCTACGAAGATCGATAAGAATGGCGAGACTGGGAAAAACGTCTGAGCAATGGCGTCAGGAGATTAGAGAGGAGAAGAACAGAGCAAGCCAGTGGGAAAGAAAACTCTAGGACGCCCGTGAACGAGAAGATGCCCTAAAACGGAATACGATGGAAGGCCGAGATGAGAAAGAGAAATTGAAGATGCGAGTGTCAGAACTGGAGGGATTGCTACATCAGTATCGAAGCCGCCATTCCATGGCCAAATTAAAGGCTAGTCTGAGCAAAGTTGAAGAAATGAAGGCAAGAATTGAAGAGCTAGAATCCGTCGTGCATGGCTACGAGCTACGGGAAGAACTTTTCCAAGCTAATGAGGAGCGATGGAAACAGCAACTGCATGACTCCCAGAACCAAGTTAGAAGCCGGGATTATATTATGGGGGAAGCCATAGCTCAAATGCGAGGAATGGCGGATCACTTGCGCATTTGGCGATTCAAGTGATGCATTAGGTTTGATGTACGAATCGAAATTCGAGAAAAGGTCAAAAGTTAAGTTGGCTTCTTGAAGAGGTCAAGGCGTTAGGTGCTAGGGCCCGGACGTTCGTGTAATCCATTTTATGTAAAGAAATTTGTTTTCTAGAAAAGCTATTCTAATGGAAATCGAATTGGAATCAACATTTTTGCATACATTTCATACATCAGCATTACATTGCATCATACACATCGAATCTCACTGAAGGACCCTAAAATTATGGCAGTTACTCTGGAACATCACTACGGTACAAGAAACAAGACAAGGATAATGGACCAAAGAATAGAAAAGCTAGAACAAATGCAAAAAGAAATTCAGGATCAAATGAAAGAACAAGTGCAGTTACAAGAGCAACGGGCCAAAACCCAGCAGGACATGATGGAGCGGATGCAAAAATCCCAGGACGATATGATGAACCAACTAAGGCAATTGACGGCTAGGGAACGAGGTATCGCCACTAGCTCAGGAAACAACAGTGATAATCCCTCTCTTCCCCCACTAGAGGCCCAAACACCACCAGACACGTATCCCCGAAGGGCGTCTGTCACTATCAGGCCACAATATCATGCTGATATCGCAATACCCACGCATCTCCCTACGGGTTCAGGTACTAACCCAGGAGAAAATCTGGTCAATCCTAATGTCCCAGATCTGGACGAGATGGCTGAGAAGGCAAAACAAGAACTGCCAAAATGGGTGGAGGAAAGATTCAGGGCTCTGGAAAACGCCGGTAAACGTCGAGGAATAAAAGCCAATGACTTAAGCTTAGTCCCCGACTTGGTGCTCCCATATAATTTTAAGATGCCCGAGTTCGAAAAGTACAATGGGACGAGTTGCCCAGAAGCCCACATCACTATGTTCTGTAGAAGGATGGCAGGCTACACTAACAATGATCCACTGCTGATCCACTGTTTCCAGGACAGCCTGATAGGAGCTGCGGCCAAATGGTACAATCAGTTGAGTCGTGCCAAAATTGGGTCATGGGATGATTTAGCTCAAGCATTCTTGGAGCAATACAGTCACGTAACGGATATGACCCCCGATAGGATCACTCTGCAAAACATGGAAAAAAGGGGGAACGAAAGCTTTAGGCAATATGCCCAGAGGTGGAGGGAAGTTGCCATTCAGGTCCAGCCACCGCTTATGGAGAAAGAGACCACCATGCTCTTCATCCGCACGTTGAAAGCCCCGTTCCTCATGCATATGATAGGAAATGCAACCCGGAGCTTCTCAGATATCATAACCACTGGAGAAATGATCGAGAATATTATAAAAAGCGGAGGGATCGAGACCGGAGAGAGTACCAAAAGAATTCCCCCAAGAAGGAAAGAAGGTGAGGTAAATAACACGAGCATAGGACACTCGAGATCAATCACCATAAATCAGCCAAAAACAACAACCACAGACCGACAAGGGTTACTTAAGAAAGAACCTAGCGAGAAACCCCAATTCACACCGATTCCAATAACATACAAGGAGATGTACCAAACCCTGTTCGATGAGCGTATTGTGTCCCCTCACCACCTAAAACCAATGCAACCTCCGTATCCTAAGTGGTATGACCCGAATGCGCAATGTGAATACCACGCGAGAATCACGGGGCACTCAATCGAGAATTGCCTGGCTTTCAAGAAATTGGTGGAGAAATTTATTAACATGGGTGTGGTCGAGTTGGACGATATGCCAAACGCAACAAATCCTTTACCCAATCATGCTAAAGGTGGGGTCAACGTAATCAGTGAAAGCCCAAAAAAAAGGATCAAAACGAATGTTGCAGAGGTCAAGACTCCCTTGAGATGGGTCTGGAAAGAAATGGTTAAACATGGACTAATCATTGCGGAAGAAAGTCAAGGAGAACTGACAAACTACTGCGAACACCATCAGGAGTTGGGACATGAGATTCAGACTTGTGGAGAATTCAGAACTCTAGTGCAAAACTTAATGAACAACAAAGAAGTCGAATTTTATGAGGAAGGTACAAAAGATAGGAGCATATGCGCGTCAGAGACGACAGCAAAAAATACAAAGGCTAGCCTTCCAAGGATCATTATTTCACGCCCCAAAAGTGGAGCACCAAAAGTAATAATACGGAGACCCATTATTGTTGAAGATGACGGGGATTTCCCCCGAAATCATGTAACAATCTCCGAAGGAAAGAATTCAGTTAACGATGGGGCGGGAACACGGGAGACACCGAAGGTAATAATACGGAAACCCACTGCTTTCGCTTACAAAGATAGCAAGGAAGTGCCCTGGAACTATGAGTGTAACGTCACGGTCACGAAGAGCTCGACTAACCCGCCGAAAGGGGATTCAGATGAAGGCTTCCACACTCGAAGCGGGAGACGCTACGACTTAATAAAAGGAAAAGCCCCAATGGCGGAACAAGAAAAAGGAGGGCCCGTTGAGCCCGAATCGAGTATCAAGGAGCCAGTGACTGAGAAAGAGGCCAAAGAATTCCTGAAATTTCTGAAACACAGTGAATATTGTGTGGTAGAACAACTGCACAAACAGCCAGCGCGTATATCCATATTGGCCTTACTCCAATACTCAGAAGTACACAGGAACGCATTGATGAAAGCTTTAAACGAAGCCTACGTCGCTAGTGACATCTCGGTTAACAAATTGGATCGACTGATTGGCCATATAAGTGCAGACAACTTCATCCATTTTGACGACGATGAAATACCACCGGGTGGTAGAGGGTCCACCAAGGCCTTGCACATTACCGCTAGGTGCAAAGGGCAGATATTACCAGGAGTCTTGATAGACAACGGGTCTGCATTAAACGTGTTGCCTTTGTCCACCCTCAACAGATTACCAGTGGATAGTTCGCATATGAAGGAATGCCAGAGCATGGTGAAGGCCTTCGACGGCACCCAAAGAAGGGTCATGGGGAGGATTGAGGTACCCTTGCTAATCGGCCCAGCCACTTACGAAATAGACTTCCTGGTGATGGACATCGAGCCGTCCTACAACTGCTTGTTGGGGAGACCATGGATACATTCATCCGGGGCAGTACCTTCGTCATTACATCAGAAGGTGAAGTTAATAGTGGATGGCCGATTGATAACAATAAAAGCTGAGGAAGACATCATTGCCACCGTGACCAGTGACATGCCCTACTTGGAGATAAACAACGAGGCAACTGAATGTTCCTTCCGATCTCTCGAGTTTGTAAATGCAACTTTTGTTATGGAAGGAAATAAAATTTTGAAGCCAAGAATCTCTGAGACTACAAGGATGGGATTGAAAATGACCGTGGGAAAAGGCGCTTTACCGGGAAAAGGGCTTGGAAAACACCTTCAGGGGAGAATAGTGGCCCCGGTGCTGAGAGAGAAACAAGATCGCTTCGGCCTAGGATTCAGACCAGATGCGAGGCAAAAGAAGAAGGAGCTAGAAAGGAGACAGGAAAGAAGACGCGCGCGTTTGAATGGAGAAGAAACCAAGTGGGAACCCATGATAATCCCGCACATATCCAAGACCTTTGTGTCAGGAGGGGTAATTCACTCTGAGCTGAAGATACCGAAGGGGGGGGACATCGCAACAATGTTAGGCGACGTCTACATTAGTGCCATATCTGAGGAGGATGGAGAAATTTTGCCAAATATTCAGCCTTATGAATCGGGAAGCATCTTGAACAATTGGACTGCGGAAGAAATCCCTGTAGTATTTAGGGCTCCCTCAGAGTAATGTCCGGGACACACTTGTTGCTCTAAGCCTAGGAGCAGCAAGATTTCTTTTGTGAAATAGGCGCACGTTTCGAATATCGTTATATCAATAAAATGCATTTTTATCCTTATTTAAAGCAAACATTTTCTTCTTTTTTATCATTCTTTCAGCACTGTCATCCATATAATCATTCGTTTACAAATTCATTCATACCACCTGCATTTTCTTAAACTGCAACAGGTCCCTAGATATCAATGACTTGAACAACTCTGCCTCGGATTCGAAGTATCCTTTTGAGCAAGACATATGCTTAGAAGGACTACAGAATTTTGAAGATGACGCAGACGAGGACCTATACCCTGATCTGATAAGAATGGTGGAGCAGGAGGAGAGACAAATTTGACCTCATAAGGAAGCAGTAGAGACTGTGACGCTGGAAGAAGGGAAAGCGGTGAATATTGGAATGGGGATAGCCAAAAAAAATAAGGCAGAATCTTATCAAACTGTTGCAAGAATTCAAGGACGTCTTCGCATGGTCCTATGAAGATATGCCCGGCTTAAGCACCGATGTAGTGGAACACCGCTTACCTATAAAGAGAGATTGCAAGCCAGTTCAGCAGAAGCTCCGAAGGATGAGACCGGATATAGTACTGAAAATAAAAGAGGAGGTCCAAAAGCAGTTCGATGCTGGATTTTTGCAAGAGATCAAATATTCAGAGTGGGTAGCCAATATCGTGCCTGTCCCTAAAAAAGACGGGAAAGTACGAATGTGCGTGGATTATAGAGGCTTAAATAAGGCTAGCCCAAAAGATAACTTTCCTCTGCCTCATATTGATACTCTAGTAGACAATACAGCAGGCTTTTCGCTGTTTTCCTTTATGGATGGTTTTTCCGGATACAATCAGATAAAGATGCACCCTGAAGATATGGGAAAGACTACCTTCATAACATTGTGGGGCACATTCTGTTACAAAGTAATGCCATTTGGGTTGAAAAACGCAGGAGCAACATACCAAAGGGCCATGGTGACCCTATTCCACGATATGATGCATAAGGAAATCGAGGTTTACGTGGATGACATGATTGCAAAGTCTAGAACAGAAGAAGAACATATCCAAGTTTTGCAGAAATTGTTTCTGAGGTTAAGGAAATTTCAATTGAGGCTCAATCCCGCCAAGTGTACCTTTGGAGCCAGGTCTGGCAAGCTGTTGGGCTTCATAGTTAGCAAGAAAGGGATCGAAATCGACTCAGACAAAGTCCGGGCTATACAAGAATTACCGCCACCACGCACTCAAAAAGAAGTTCGAGGTTTCCTAGGAAGACTAAACTACATCGCTCGGTTTATTTCACAGTTAACTGAGAAATGCGATCCCATATTTCGTCTTTTGAAGAAACATAACCCAGGCGTGTGGAACGATGAATGTCAAGAAGCTTTCGATAGGGTCAAATGGTACTTGTCAAACCCTCCAATACTGTCACCTCCGTGCCCCGATAAGCCATTAATCCTATATCTAACAGTGCTTGGTCACTCTATGGGATGTGTGCTAGGTCAACATGATGATACCGGAAGAAAAGAGAAGGCGATATACTATCTCAGTAAGAAATTCACTGAATGCGAAATGAGATATTCACCGATTGAAAAACTGTGTTGTGCGCTGATTTGGACAACTCGGAGATTGAGACAATACATGCTGTATCACACGACTTGGCTAATCTCGAAGTTAGACCCCCTAAAATACATGATGGAGGCGACCGCTTTGAATGGGAGGATGGCTAGATGGCAAATCCTACTGTCTGAATTTGATATTGTATATGTGAGCCAGAAAGCTATAAAAGGGAGCGCGATAGCCGACTTTCTAGCTAGCAGAGCCTTAGATGATTACGAGCCGTTGAATTTTGATTTCCCCAACGAGGATCTAATGTACGTGGCAGCTGCGGAAAAGGACACCGCGGAAAACTGCCTTTGGAAATTGCATTTCGATGGAGCATCAAACGCCATAGGAAACGGGATTGGGGCAGTCTTGGTATCCCCAAAAGGAGATCACTACCCGTTCACAGTCAGATTGGATTTTGATTGTACAAACAATATGGTAGAATACGAAGCCTGCATCATGGGACTCCACGCTGCTATAGAACGCAGAGTTAAAACACTGGAAGTATATGGGGACTCCGCATTAGTGATTTACCAACTAAAGGGCGAATGGGAAACAAGTGACCCCAAACTGATCAATTATCGAAGGATAGTCATGGGATTAATCGAGGAGTTTGACGATATCACCTTTAGTTATCTCCCACGAGAAGAAAACCAGGCGGCAGATGCTTTGGCTACCTTAGCTTCCATGATTAAGGCAAACAAGCAAGAAGATGTAAAGCCCATTCAAATGAGTATTTATGAGGCCCCAGCTTATTGAAGAAGAAAAGGACGATCACCCCTGGTACCAAGATATATTGCGATATGTGAAAAATCGCGAATACCCAAATCATGCTACGGAGAATGAGAAAAAGACACTCAGGAAATTGGCCCTTGAATATGTATTGGATGGAGACATCTTGTACAAAAAAGGAAAAGATCAAGTATTGTTGAGATGCGTCGATGCCTTAGAAGCCAAGATGATCCTGGAGGAGGTCCATGAGGGCGTTTGTGGAACGCATGCTAACGGATTCACAATGGCCAGGCAAATAATGAGATTTGGATATTATTGGTCCACCATGGAAGGAGACTGTATCGACTACGCCAAGAGATGTCATAAATGCCAGATCTATGGAGATAAGATTCATATGCCTCCGTCTCCCCTACACGTTATGACTTCCCATAGCCCTTTTCCATGTGGGGCATGGATGTTATCGGGCCAATCTCGCCAAAAGCATCCAACGGACACAGATTCATCTTCGTAGTCATTGATTATTTCACGAAATGGGTAGAAGCGGCTTCATACGCTAACGTCACTAAATCTGCGGTTAGTCAGTTTTTAAAGAAGGAAATCATTTGTCGATATGGGATGCCCGAAAGGATCATATCAGATAATGCGTTGAATCTGAACAACAGTACGATAACAGATGTTTGTCGTCAATTCAACATTAAACATCATAAATCGTCCCCATACCGACCAAAAATGAACGGGGCAGTGGAAGCAGCGAATAAGAATATCAAAAGGATAGTGGGAAAAATGACAGAGACTTACAAGGATTGGCATGAGAAATTACCATTTGCTCTTTATGCTTATCGAACATCCGTCAGAACTTCTACTGGGGCAACACCCTTCTCACTGGTCTACGGGACGGAGGCAGTCCTTCCCATTGAAGTGGAAATACCTTCTCTTCGGGTTTTAACAGAGGTGAGGTTGGATGAAGCTGAGTGGATTCAGGCTCGATACGATCAATTGAACCTAATTGAAGAAAAAAGGCTAAAGGCTATTCGTCATGGTCAGATGTATCAAAAGCGCATGATGCGAGCCTATAACAAGAAGGTTCGCCCAAGGGAGTTTCACGAGGGAGATCTGGTACTGAAAAAGATCCTCCCCATACAAAAGGATTTCAGAGGAAAATAGATGCCGAATTGGGAAGGGCCGTACGTGGTGAAGAAGGCTTTCTCTAGAGGCGCACTGATTTTAATGGAAATGGATGGGAAAAGCCTGCCCAACCCCGTGAACTCAGATTCAGTTAAAAAATACTTCGCGTAAAAAAAAAAAAAAAAAAGGGGGGGGAAGCCAATACGAAAACCCGTAACGGGCGCTTTGAGACCAAAAGGGGTTTGAACTGAGAAAGAAGAGTCCCGCCGCACTCGAATGGACAAGAAAGGGGCATGTCGCACCTCGATACATCAACAAAATATCCAAGATCTTCTGAGCACATGTTAAACTCAAAATGGTCTTCCAAATGTTCAGGCAGAGAAGTTTAGGCTGCGATATCTAGGGGCACCCGATTTCTGTTCTACCCATTTTAAGTTTGTAATTTGTGACCATCTTATTCAATGAATTTCTTCCTTGATTACATTGGACAAATTTGGATTAACCTATCTTATTTCGGGTTGTACTCCCAATCACTCTCTTCCTTACAATCCTTCTTAGGCATTTTACATTGAAATAACGATTACGGAACTAATAATATTTTCATAAAAGGAGTCCTACATATTATCCTGAAAGCCTCTGAATAATACAAGGACATGAGACGTAACTATTGTTCAAAATTCATTCCACCTAAGGTTCAGAAGTGTTGAAAATTGACAAATGATCGTCTATCTAAACAAAAACCAGACACCTCGTCGGTAATAGGCCCTTCATAAATAACGAGCAATGTCAGTCTTGGCATATAATGAAGTCGTAATACCATTATTGATTCTACGCCTTAAGAGGGTTAAAAGAAGACAAATGTTACTCTCCTAAGGCGGTAATGAGAAGTACGAACTTTATGCCTCAGAGAGTACCATAGAAGAGACAATGACATTGCTGCGGGGCAAACTCATTTCTGTGGATTTCTTATATCAGTCACAGTCGTGGTGCCTCAGTGAATCTCGCTATGAGCAATGACAACCTAAACCATGAATAAGGTCCTTCTCATGCATTCATACGCATCCAGTTAGGAGCATTCGATTTATTGCAATCATTACATCCTAGACATTTTTACGCTGTGAAAAATCATCATTGGCATAACATTCAGCATTCATGTAAATGGCGCATATAGTTAGGAGCATTTGAATCACCTCCATCGTAACACCCTCATCATTTGCATGAGCATAAGCACGTTCTGCAGAGCAGGTTCCTCGGAGAATAGCATAGCCGCATAGAACGGGCTGAACATAGTGAGGAAGTAAATTGGAAAGTTCAGATTCATTTCCTTGACGTTCCAATGGAGCAGGTCGAAGCTGCTAATCCCTCCTGAGTGTACTGAGGATCAATCATATTTTCGAGAAGTTTCAGCAAGAAGATGCAAGTCGCGGGTCTCTTCTGGATTCCTATCACCAACTATATTTTCGAGAAGTTTCAGCAAGAAGATCCAAGTTGCGGGTCTCTTCTGGATTCCTATCACCAACTATATTTTCGAGAAGTTTCAGCAAGAAGATCCAAGTTGCGGGTCTCTTCTGGATTCCTATCACCAAATATATTTTCGAGAATTTTCAGCAAGTAGATCCAAGTTGCGGGTCTCTTCTGGATTCCTATCACCAAATATATTTTCGAGAAGTTTCAGCAAGAAGATCCAAGTTGCGGGTCTCTTCTGGATTCCTATCACCAAATATATTTTCGAGAAGTTTCAGCAAGTAGATCCAAGTTGCGGGTCTCTTCTGGATTCCTATCACCAAATATATTTTCGAGAAGTTTCAGCAAGTAGATCCAAGTTGCGGGTCTCTTCTGGATTCCTATCACCAACTATATTTTCGAGAAGTTTCAGCAAGAAGATCCAAGTTGCGGGTCTCTTCTGGATTCCTATCACCAACTATATTTTCGAGAAGTTTCAGCAAGTAGATCCAAGTTGCGGGTCTCTTCTGGATTCCTATCACCAACTATATTTTCGAGAAGTTTCAGCAAGAAGATCGAAGTTGCGGGTCTCTTCTGGATTCCTATCACCAACTATATTTTCGAGAAGTTTCAGCAAGAAGATCCAAGTTGCGGGTCTCTTCTGGATTCTTATCACCAATTATATTTTCGAGAAGTTTCAGCGAGAAGTTCCAAGCCTCCAGTAGAATGAATCGAAGCAACGAGTTACAGTGGAGTTGGAAGCTGTTTGAAGAAGACGAGGACCAACGAGCCAAGGCTTGACCAAGACCGGGCAAAATTGGTTCTTCTATTGTCTTTGCTCTATTCTCGTTTCACGACAATGAGCAAAGAGGGGCAGCTGTAATACCCAATTTGCCCGGCCCGTTACAAATCAGACCCAAATAAATAAAATAAAATCCAGGCCCAAAAGGCCCATATTTTTCTGAAAAATTTTAGGGTTGAAACCCTAAAATCCTTCACCCGCCGCTCCCCCTCTCAAGCACAGTGCGCGCAAAAGCCTCCATCCTCCACTAACCGAGTGCGCCGCAACCCCACTACCCATTGCTCCCCATACACGCAAAGAGACAAACAAATGACAAAGAACAATAGCAAATGAAATAAAAAATATTGTATTTCTTTTTACATTCGGTTATAAAAACCGAAGAAACAATGTATTGGGCTCTTTTTTTTTGAGAATCAATCAAAAAAAAAGAAAGCTTGATTTCAAAAAAAAAAAAAATAATAGCAGAGAATCAAAAGCGAAAAGTCGATCTCGTGAAGGTATTTCCTTTTTTTTTTTTTTTTCTCTCTATTTCACGATTCAAGCCAAATATAAAGAATAAAAAAAAACAAAAACTACCATTTTACGATTTCCGCCCACACAGCGCGCGGTGGCATGCGGCAATGTTCGGCGGTGGTGCCTACGGTGGCCGAAGCGGCGAGGCGTCGCGGCCGAATCCCCTCCCGCGTCTGCACTGCGAGAGAGAAAAGGGAGAGAGTAAAAGTTTTTTTAAAGAGAAGTGAGCAAATGAGTTTTTTTGGGAATTTTTGGCCTTATATAGCCCATCAAAGCGACGTAGTTTTGGGATCGGCCTAAACACCAAAACGACGTCGTTTTGACTATGACCCGCTTTTTGACCCGACCCACTAAGGAGGATCCGCGTGTTTTTAATTAATGGGTTTATTGCGCTTTGGGTCCTTCCGCTTTTTATGATTTTGCAATTAAGTTTACGAAATTTTTAATTTGGCCCAGAAACTTGTTTCGATTTCAATTGGGTCCTCCCGATGCCATGTATTTTGGAAAGGAGGGTTATTGCCCATTTTGGTCCCTCCTTTTTTTACGCACACTTCTAATAGGCCCTTTCTCTTTATGTTATTTCAAATTGACCCCAAACTTTCGTTTGAAATGCAATTTAACCCCCTTTTAGTTATTTTGTAACATTTTTAGTCTTTTTATTATATTATTGTTATATTTATATTATCATTATATTGTACATATTTATTATTATACTATTATTATTATATTTTTATTACTACTATGTTTATATTAGTATATTACATATATTTCATACCCTTGTTATTATCATTGTTACGTTTACTATTATTATTATTATTTTAGTATTATTACTATAGTTATATTATTTATCCTGTACATAGTTTGTATTATTGTATTATTATTTATTATTATTATTATTATTATTATTATTATATTTATTATTACCATTGTATATTGTTATTATATTATTACATTAGTATATTATATCTTCTTCTTTATTTTTACTATTATTGCTATGTTACCATCTTTATTATTATATTATTATTAGACTATAATCATCACTACTAATATTTTATTATATTATTTTTGCCATATCTATATTAATATGTATTATTATTATTATTGTTACTAGTATTACTATATTTATATTATCACTTATTGTATATATTTTGTATCGCTTTTATTTATTCATTATCACTATATTATTACTATTATTATTATTGAGGGTATTCATATTATGATATTTATTGTCCTCATCGTTACTAACTCTATCATTTTGATATCGTTCTGTTTTTTTTATCTCTCGCTTTATTATTATTTTTACCTTTGAATTTTATGTCTTTATTTTTGTTCCGATATTTTTGTGATTATTTTTATTCGCGTCATTTATGTAAATCGACCGTTTGAGATAGTCTTGGATTCAAGAATTTAAAATATCGTGTCCTAAAGTATTGGATGTGATATTTTATTCTTTTGGAACAAGAAGATCTTGGTTTTTAATTCAAAAAAAAAAAAACTACGGGATAATCTCGATCCGAAGATTTAAATTATCGTGTCCTAAAGTATTGGATGCGATGTTTTAGTCTTTTAAAACGAGAAAATCTCGATTTTCAAAAAAACTATGGGATAATCTCCGATTCGAAGATTTAAATTATCGTGTCCTAAAGTATTGGATGTGATATTTTAATCTCTCGAAAACGAGAAAATCTCGATTTGCAATCCCGGAAAGCTATGAGATGATCTTAGGATCGAAGACCTAAACTATTGTGTCCTAAAGTATTGGATGTGACACTTTATTTCTTCGAAACGAGAAAATCTCGATTTAGTTCAAGAAAAACACGAATATTTTCAAAAGGGGTCAGATTTTTAAAAATTCCTTCAAAATTTTCGAACTTTCGACATTAGGACATTAATTAATCAATCTGGTACCAATTTTGGGCGTGACGAGGGTGCTAACCCTTTCTCGCACGTAACCGACTCCCGAACCCATTTTCTCAAATTTCCGTAGACTAAAAGCATTGTTTTAGTAAATCAAAATATTTTATTAAAACAAAGGTGATTCGATCGCACCTAATAAAAGATCGGTGGCGACTCCCATTTCTTATTTTCAAACCCAAGTTCGATTTTCCGTTTTTTTCAAAAAAATGGTTACGACATATATGAATGCTTTTTTTTTCATTTTTTAATAAACGTCTAATGGATAATTAATTTTATTTATTAAAAAAACATTGTGTAGAGTCCTTGAGAGCAATGATCTTTCAGGAATTTTGCCTGCAGCACTGAGGGATCTACCCAAAATTGAGCGATTGTAAGAGAGACCTTCCTTTAAAAAGACAAAATTATAGATGAATTTCATTTCATTATATATATGTAGTATTTTTATTTATAAATGATTTAAGATATATTTGCTGGTTTATTCAGGCATCTTAGTTCCAACAATTTTACTAGTGAAATACCTCCATCATTTGCTGGGTTGACTTCATTGAAGGAGTTGTAAGCAATTTTTAATGTGTTTTTGATACTAAAGTTTCAACATATTTTATATGATATAGTTATGATAATTTTGTATTCTCAACAGTCGGATTAGTGACAACAACTTTACAGGACAAATTCCTGACTTCATATTCCGAAATTGGACAAATCTTGAACAGATGTGAGAATTTAATTTAACATTTTCTTTATATACTTCAAGGTTTTTTTAATTCATTAGAATTTTTGTTTTATCAATCAATTAAATGAATCTATCTTTTTTGTAATGACAGATATATGGAGGGAAGTGGTTTGAGTGGACCAATTCCATCCATTAAAGCTACTTTAGAAAACTTAGAATACATGTAAGCTCCAATAATCTTAAAAGATGGTGACAATATTCGTTATATAAAAATAAAGACAAATTAAATTCTTATTTATGTTTGTATATGGTTCTTGATATTGTTGTACAGAATAATTAGTGACTTGAATGGAGCTGAAACAAATTTTACACAACCACTCATCGATGCCAGTTTGCCTAAATTGAAAAGACTGTAAGCATAAATCTGAAATAAGACAGATTTATTGAAGTTATGAGATATTGTGGAGTTGGAATTATTTTGTGATTGAATTATAGGGTGTTGAGGAGTTGCAATCTCATTGGAGAGATACCTGCTACTTTTGAGAGATTCACAGAAATAAAGATATTGTAAGTAATTACACTTTCTTTTTTTATAGTAAAAAATCCGGTCTTTTGAGAGGACATAATTACCTGTGAATTTTGATGCATCCTTCTTAAGTTTCTTTTGCTTTTTCTTATTTGTACTTTTGATTAATCAAGAGACAGATTGAAAAATTTCATGAGATAACTTGTGGTTTAATACCATTTTTATAAATTTTCCTGCAGAGATCTCAGCTTCAATAGACTTAGTGGAATAATTCCAGAAAGTCTTTCTGCTCTTGATAAATTGGATTATTTGTAAGGAGATGGTTTAGTTGTAGAGTACACCTCCCTTTTCCTTTATTTATATACTCAGTTGGAACAAATGGAAATAAAAAAACTTGATGATTTCTTTTTATTAGGTTCTTAAATGGAAACAATTTTACTGGATCAGTCCCTCAATGGATACGGAAAACAACGCAAAAAATGTAAGATTCACTTCTTATTTAATGTTAAATTCCATTCATTATATGCTTAACAAGTTTGATTAACCAAAATAATATTAGTCAGTCTTTAATAGACTTGTTGCCGATATCAAGCTTTTAATAGAGGTATTACTTTTAATGAAAATAATATTCTACACTATTCTATTTGCAGGGATCTTTCATACAACAACTTCGATGACACAGGTGAATCAAGCTGTCAAATAAGTAATACCGTGTATGACAAGTTTCTCATCTAACTCCATTAGTGGATCTTTGTTGTAAATGGTTGTATATGTATAATTTGTGGTTGATTGTGAATCTGTAGGAACTTGTTCGCAAGCATTGCAAGAGTCGATAACTCGTAAGTGTTAAGACAACAACCATCATTAAACTAAATTCTGAGATTTTAATGGCTATGCTTTTTAATTGTTTAATCAGAGGGATTGTTCAATGTTTGAGAAGCCAAACTGACTGCAAAGCAGGTACAAATTTTATATACTTTACACTTCATCTATGCTAATATCGGTTTATATTTGAAACACTAGTCAATCGTCGGGTAGCCAAAGGCCAATGAGACATACAAAAAGATAATTTTGTGTCGATCGACTGATCCGAACTGTTATTATTTTCCTCAGCTTTGCACTCTGTTTATATAAACTGTGGAGGTGGACAAATAACTGTTAAAGGCATCAATTACGAAGCTGATGTTGATCAGGCAGGGCCTTCAAAATTTTACGGAAGTGCCAACTGGGCATTTAGCAGCACCGGAGTTTTTCTAGGCGATGACAACAACGACGACATCTTAGTTTTGGACAATAGACAAGTTTCTGTCGATGGCGATGAAAAACAACTCTACGAAAATGCAAGGCTTGCGCCTAGCTCTTTGACTTACTATGCATTCTGTCTCGCCAATGCAATGTACACAGTAAATCTTCATTTCGCTGAGATTCAGTTCACTAATGATCAAAATTACAGCAGCTTGGGGAGGCGCATATTTGATGTTTACATTCAGGTTTGTTTTTAGTATCATTCTTGTTACTACTAAGTTCTATATGTTAGAATTGTTAGATTTTTAAAATAAATCTAAAATAAAACTTAATAAACCAGGATTTATCATGTCAAATCATCAAGAATAAATGAAGAATAAAACTAGATGTGAAAGCGTACCTGAATCCATGAATTTTTTGAAGTTTTATCGAATCTTGAGGATTTGATCTTCCAAATTAGCACACAAGAAATTCAGAGAATATTTGCTTTCTCTCTTTCCTAATGATGGGATATTAGAAAAGATATCTTGTGTATAATTTGGGGACCATAACCCTAATATTTATAACCTTAGCATATTAGTTCTAATCAAATTCTAATTAGCCCATCATTAATTAGAATTTGATTAGAAGAGTATTTACACATATTTATCCCATACTTTATTTAATAATTAAAATCCCAATAAAATTCTAACTAAATTAGATCACTTTTAATTTGGGCTAACCTATCATGATAGTAGATAATAACATGTAATTGTCCTTATTATATATGTGATGTCCAAATTTTCCAACAATCTCCCACTTGGACCACATATATATACTAATTACTTTATAATTACATGTCATTATATAACCTTATGAGCTCAAAATTTTACTATCATATCCAAAAGGTATTCCAAACAATCTCGTCCATTAATTATGTTAACATAGAACCAAGGCGACTTTCGTTACATATATCGTAACTAAATCCATCCATGATCACGTATATTAATACAACCAAATGACATAGATCAAGTATGGATGTGTAGCATGGAAATTACATGCAATATGATCTAAACATGTCTATTTTCAACTGGTCCTCCTTAGTGAGATCAAACCTTACCAAAATCAGAGTGTGAATAAACCAAATAAACTTTATTTCTGCAGAAAATAAACTTAATATCTTTAAACTGAAATAACTGAAAATGTGTCTATAACATAAAAGCATTTAAAAATACAAACTCCCACTAAAATCAAATAACCTTTAATTGACATTACACCCATATGAGCAGTGTGCTCTTATAAAACCGTAGGTGTAATTCCTTAGTAAGCGAATCCGCAATAATGGAGTTTGTCCCAATGTGCTCTATGGATATTTGACCATTTTGCACTCTTTCTTTTACAACTAGGAACTTTATGTCAATATGCTTTGACTTAGATGAACTCCTGTTGCTATTGGAATACAGTACTGCTGACTTATTGTCACAAAATAATTTGAGTGGTCTTTCTATATTCTCCAAAATACGCAGCCCTGTGACAAAGTTCTGCAACCATATTCCATGGTTTGATGCCTCATAGCATGCTACAAACTCTGCTGCCATAGTGGATGAAGCTACAAGTGTCTGTTTGACACTTTTCCAAGATATAGCTCCTCCAAATTAACAGTAAACATAGCTTTGATGTAGATTTCCTACTATCTTGGCATCCAAAGAAAATCAGAATCGGAATACCCAATGACCTCCAAAAGATCTGATCTCTTATAAGTAAGCATGTAATTTTTGTTCTCTGAAGATATCTCATAACCCTTTTGGCTACTATCCAATGGCCTATACCAGGGTTGCTTAAATATCTGCCTAACATCCCAACAATGTACGCAATGTCCGGACGCGTACAAACTTGAGCATACATTAAACTCCCAACAGCTGATGCATAGGGAATCTTTTGCATTTCTTGAATTTCAAGGTTACTTTTAGGGCATTGAGTAAGACTAAATTTGTCTCCTTTAGCGACAGGGGTATCACCTGGTCTACAACTCTGCATGCCAAACCTTTTGAGTACTTTATTGATATTGTTCTTTTGTGATAATCCAAGAATACCTCGAGATCGATCTTGATGTATCTGAATTCCTAAAACAAAAGAGGCGTCCCCAAGATCTTTCATCTCAAAATGCTTAGATAAAAACCTCTTGGTTTCGTGCAATAAGCCTATATCATTAGCGGCAAGCAAAATGTCATCAACATATAGAACCAAAAATATGTACTTACTCCCATTGAATTTGTGATACACACAATCATCAACAATATATATCTCAAAACCAAACGAGACAATTATTTGATGAAACTTATGGTACCATTGACGAGAAGCTTGTTTGAGTCCATAGATGGATTTTGTCAATTTGTAAACCATATTCTTTGAGTCTTTTAACTCAAAATTTTCTGGTTGCACCATATAAATTATTTCTTCAATGTCGCCATTAAGAAACGCAGTTTTAACATCCATCTGATGTAACTTAAGATCAAAATGAGCAACAAGTGCCATGATTATCCTAAATGAGTCTTTCGATGAAACTGGAGAGAAAGTCTCTGTAAAATCAATACCTTCTTTTTGAGTATATCTTTTAGCTATAAGACGCGCTTTATACCTCTCCACATTACCATTTGCATCCCTCTTTGTTTTAAATATCCATTTACAACCAATTGGTTTTGCACCTTCAGGTAATGGGACAAGTTCCCAAACTTTATTATCTTGCATAGATTTATACTCATCTTTCATGGCATCAATCCACTTTTGAGAATTAGAACTTTTCATGGCCTGATGAAAGTTGATTGGATCATCTTCCATCATTCCATTATCATCCTCATATTCTTGGAGAAATACAACATAATCATCTGGAATAGCATTTCTCCTTTCTCTTGTGGACCTCCTTAATGGCACTTGTTCTTGAGGTTGTTGAGTTTGTTCTTCTAGAACAATTACCTCATTTTGAATGGGAAGTTGTTCAACATTATCTTATAGAGGTTCTGGATTCACTTCTTGATCAATGATAGGTATAAGAACCTGAACATCGTCAAAAGCGATAGTAGAAACTGAGTTAGAATCCAGTTCCTCCTCAAAAACAATGTCTCTAACCTTATTTCTCCCCCCAAACTCAACATCCTCAAAAAATGTTGCAGTTCCCGTCTCAAAAATATTCCTTATTATGGGATCATAAAATTTATAGCCCCTAGATCGCTCAGAATTTCCTTAACCCTTAACTTTATAGACATCAATGAAGTCAGAAGTGATGTCATTTCAACCTTATCGTTTTTAGCAAAACGTTTCTTAATTTCGTCAAGGAAACTTTGGCCTGAGTAATCTTTTCAGATTCTATGCCCTAAAGGCTTCTGAAATGCTGTGCCTCATGATCATTAGACTCTTGCAATTTGAACGATCCCACCTCTCAAAATCCCTCTTAACATCAGGGGTGCTTTCCGCAGTGAGAGGTGCAGGTTGTTCTTCCCTTAGTACAAGGTCTATGTCCATACAGCCAAGCACTATAAGTAAGTGCCTTTTCCATTCCTTAAAATTAGTCCCATTAAGCATGGGTATAGAATTTATATTAGCAGATATTGTGGCAGCAGAAGATGAATTAGCTGAATATAGAGCAAAAAACAAGTTTAAATCAATATTCATAAGTAATAAATTCAGGATAATGGCTAATCCCATCTCAAGATACCAAACACAACATTAATATCAAGTCTTTGGACAGTAACATTAACAGTAAGCGGTACTCTTGTTGTAGCAATCAAACATTGACAATAAATTATGTCAAACAATGAATTAATCTTTGGACTAACTTATTGCTCACATAAAATATCTTATAATTGTCACACGTTTATCACCACAGATGTCGTTGAAATTCTGCCAAATATTAACTTACCTTTGGGTCAATTAATAAACGCATGAATCACAAAAACATATAATCATCTTAATATTTCAAATAAACTAATCTTCACAAGAGGTCACTTTGGCGGCATTTTGTCTCAACTAATTTATTTAAAATATTAGACATCCTTAATTAAAAGCCAAAATCTGAATTTATTTGTTTCAAAATATTTACCTTAATTTCATCTTTCAATCAAATTTGAAAGATATATATATATATATATATATATCCAAAACATGCATTAAACCAATCAAAGCATGCATATATTATATAACAAAACATATATATGAATCAATTTCTGTATATATATATATTAAATGTCATAAAGGATTAAAATAATAATCACATGCCTTGCAAATATCAAATTAGATTATATTTATAAAACCTTAAAACTTTATTTGAAGAATCAAAACCCAAAATTATCAAGAATCTCAAAGATTCAACATAATATATAATTAAAATATCAAATTCATAAAGAATAAATTCTTTCTCAATGATTCAATATGACAAAGCTCGGATGCCACTTGTTAGATTTGTAAAATAAATCTAAAATAAAACTTAATAAACCAGGATCTATCATGTCAAATCATCAAGAATAAATGAAGAATAAAACTAGATGCGAAAGCGTACCTGAATTCATGAATTCCTTGAAGTTTTACCGAATCTTGAGGATTTGATCTTCCAAATTAGCACACAAGAAATTCAAAGAATATTTGCTTTCTCTCTTTCCTGATGATGGGATATTAGAAAAGATATCTTGTGTATAATTTGGAGACCATAACCCTAATATTTATAACCTTAGCATATTAGTTCTAATCAAATTCTAATTAGCCCATCATTAATTAGAATTTGATTAGAAGAGTATCTACACATATTTATCCCATACTTTATTTAATAATTAAAAGCCCAATAAAATTCTAACCAAATTAGATCACTTTTAATTTGGGCTAACCTATCATGATAGTAGATAATACCATGTAATTATCCTTATTATATATGTGATGTCCAAATTTTCCAACAAAAATTTGGTTTAGCTTAATTGGTTTACATGTTATCCTGATTTGGGTGAGTGTCGAATTTTTTATATAAATATACACAAATGTTGCTTTACAACATGTGCTTGCACGGAAAGTAAGGTTAAATGGAACGGATAATAATTGCAGGGAGAGCCGATGCTGAAGGATTTCAATATTAAAGAAAAAACAGGAGGGGCAGGCATACGAAGAGTAGAACTATTCAATGCAAATGTAACCGATGGCACTTTAGAGATTCGTTTCCAATGGGCCGGAAAAGGGACAACTTCTATACCCGAGAGAGGCATTTACGGTCCTCTAATCTCAGCAATATCCATTTTTGATCCTGGTAGGTTTTCAATTCATTTCTCTTATCATTCCCAGTTAATTGCACAAGTAGATACTAGGATTTGGACCTCGCATCGTCTCTTAGAAGTGGTTTTATATATTAACTGGACTCAGCCTCGAGTGATCGGCTGATAGACAGATCTCTGGGCCTTATTTCAGTTCTTTCGTTTGTTGATATGTCACATCTAATATATTATGCTTTCAACTAAGATGGTCATGTCATCATTGCACTTATATATACTGTTGTTGAACCAGAACATAAACCTGGCAGTGGTATCTCAGCAGCTGCAGTGGTCGGTATTGTGGCCGGAGTAGTGTTTGCTGCTTTACTGATTTTAGGCATCCTTTGGTGGAATGGCTTTTTAAGACGGAAGAGTACATTGGAACAAGGTATTTAGACGGAATATCATTATACTCTGTTTCATACAACAGTTGTACCGTCTTTATTCTTCGGTTTTCAATTCTTTTTTCTATTGATACTCATCAAAATTGATCTTAATATCATATGTTATGCGACTGAAAACACGTTTGTGATCTCAATTTAAACCCAGCCATTCCTTTTTGTCACGATTTTGGCATAAAATAGTAAACATATGTCCAATTCAAATGATATTAGAAATCTTTCTTATAATAGGTTTAACATGTTCCACAGATCTAAAAGGTATAGAGTTGCAGACAACTTCCTTTACCTTAAGGCAAATTAAAGCTGCTACAAACGATTTTCATGCTTCTAATAAGATTGGAGAAGGTGGTTTTGGTCCCGTCTACAAGGTAATCATGTGCAACACTTTCTGCAGGTAAATTGTTCGTGATGGAACCTGGTAATCATGTTTTCTTCATTTCAAACGCAGGGCACTCTAGCAGATGGCACTATGATCGCTGTTAAGCAGCTATCAGCTCGATCGAAGCAAGGAAACCGTGAGTTTGTGACTGAGATTGGCATGATTTCAGCTCTACAGCACCCTCATCTTGTAAAGTTGTATGGATGTTGCATTGAAGGAAACCAACTGATGCTTATATACGAGTACCTGGAAAACAACAGCCTTGCTCGTGCATTATTTGGTACAAACCTCATCCAATGTCTACCTGTTCTAACATGAATGAGAAGTATGTGAATACATATAACTGAGCTACTCTTTTTATTTTGACAATGAAAAGGGCCACTAGAATCTCAGTCGATATTAGATTGGCCAACAAGAAAGAAGATCTGCATTGGTATAACAAGAGGATTAGCTTTCCTCCATGAAGAATCAAGGTTGAAGATTGTGCATAGAGACATCAAGGCCACCAATGTGTTGCTTGATAAGAATCTAAACCCTAAAATATCTGACTTTGGTTTGGCTAAGCTTGATGAAGAAGATAATACCCACATTAGCACCCGAATTGCAGGAACTTAGTAAGTGTCTTTTGAGATTCATTCTCACTATTCATTGATGTTAACCTATAAAAAGCTGTATTTAATTGACGATGTTAAATTTCCAGTGGCTATATGGCTCCTGAGTATGCATTGCATGGCCATTTGACAGAGAAAGCGGATGTTTATAGTTTTGGGATAGTGGCTCTTGAAATTGTTAGTGGGAGGTGCAACACTAGAATCCGCCCAAAGCAAGAACCTTTCATTCTCCTTGAATGGGTAAATGAAGTTCTCATTCTTTCTTCCATTATGCATCTTCATTAGTATGTTGCTATGTTGCTCCCACTCTTATTTTTCTAAAGTATTTGTTTCCAACACGTGTTCAACATATTCATTTCTGCATTCAACACACATATGTATCAAATGTCAAGAACATATTACATATGCCAGATACGACTACCTTATACACATGACAAAAAAAGCTTATGCATTAGTGAGTTTGAGCGTCATATTTTATGAAATGAAACTGAATGTGGCAATTAAATTTTGGGTTTTTTCTAGGCTCATGTTTTGAAGGAGAATGGGAACTTGTTGGAATTAGTCGATACAAGGATTGGCTCGGATTGCGACAAAAACGAGGTGATGACAATGATAAATGTTGCTCTATTATGCACAAATCCCACTGCTTCAGCTAGACCTCCAATGTCTTCAGTGGTGAGCATGCTTGAAGGCAAGGCCGAAGTTCAGGAATACTGCACAGATTCAATGTCCTCTTCAAGTCGTCAAAAGAATGTTGAAACTATGAAAAAGTTGTATATGAAACTTGAAGATAATGATGACGCAGATATTAGCCAGACAAAGAGTATGTTAGGTGATGCACCATGGACCACTTCTTCAACATCTGCTGCTGATCTCTATCCAGTTAGTTTGACTTCTGGGTATTGGCAGAATAGAGATTCCACAAACTAGAAACAATTTTCTATCACCATCTTGCTGCTGAAATAAGTTCATAGATCCTTTTGAACCCAAGGCTTAATTAGCCCTTTTGTCCAATAAATTTGACGGTGGAATTTCGATATTTGTATACCTCTTTTCTCTCATTATCAAACTGCAATAACCATTGTCGAAACCATTTTTTTTGTTTGGAAAACGGGCTGACTTTAAAAACATGGAGTCGCCACCAATCTTTTTTGAAGTGTGATTGGTCACCTTATAAAACATTTGGTCTACGAATTTTAAGAAAACAGGTCCGGGAGTCGGTTACGCACGAGAAAGAATTAGCACCCTCGTAACGCCCAAAATTGGTACCTTACTGATTGATTAATGTCCTAATGTCGAAAATTGGAAACAATTTTAAAATACGAATCCTTTAGAAAATGTTTGGATAATTCGAATTGGATATCGAAATTCTCTTGTTCTAAAAAGATGAAATACCACATCCAGCATGATAGGACACGATGTCTCAAACCCTCGATACCAAGATCATTTCATGATTTCTAAAATTCATGCATTGCAATTTAAAAAAGGATATTCTGTTATTTGGCCAATGAAAAAAAAAACCGAAACCCAGCACGATTGGGCACGATTTCTCGAATTTCCAAACATGAAATATTGCCTTGTGTAAGAAAACACGGTTAAAATCTTAAAAGGATATTTAGTCACTTGGACGAATGGAAAATCGAAACCCAGCACGATTAGACACGATTCCTCGAACCTCCAAACACAAAACATTGCCTTGTTTAAAGATCATTTTTATGAGTTTGAGTAAAAAGTGGAAAAAAGTCGATGTAATCTTTAAAATAAAAAAATCGGTTAAAACGTAAAAATAGTCATACTTAGCGAATAATACAAATCATAGAATAATAATGATAGTAACAAAAAAATGCAATAATAATGATAGAATACATTAATAAACAAATAATAGTAATAAATAATAATAATAAATAGAATAATAACAATAACATAATTATAGCACTAATAATATAAAAAATGGTAATAATAAAATAACAAAAAATAGTAGTAGTAATATAAAAATTAATTATAATAGTAAAATATAATAATACTAAATTAGTAACAATATGTTAAAAACACAGAAAACAATAGTAAATATAATGATAATAATGAAAGAAAATAATAATAATAATAATAATAATAATAATATTATTATTATTATTATTAAAATTGATAGTAATAATAATAAAAATAATTAGAATGATAAAAATAGCCATAATGATGTAGGTAATAAAAATAATAATACTAATGATAGTAAATATAAGAATAAATATAATAATAGTCATAAATATAATAATAATAATAGTACGTATAATAATAATAATAAATTTAAAGTAAACAATAGTATTATAACAAAATAATCGTAGTCGTAATAATAAATAGTAATGAAATAATAATAATAATAATAATAATAATAATAATAGGAATGATCATAATATTAAAAGTAATGATGATAATAATAATATAAAAATGTAAAAAAACGAAAAAATAATGTTAAAACAATAACACAATAATAAAAATAGAAAAAAAAAAACCCTTTTTTCGGCAATTTCAAAATGGGTAAGCTCATTCCACTTTATTTTTATTTTCGTATGTAAAAATAAAATAAAATTAAAAGATAGAATAAAATAAACAGAACTTAAAACGAGAATAGACGAAAATCACATCTTTTATTTACATTTTTGATTAATTCCGTGTATCTCTTGTATTGAAAGTCTCTCTTTTTCTTGTATTCGAAACTCTCTTTTTTCTCCAAAAAAAAAACCGTCCCCCTCTACAATGGTTTTCAATGGCTTTTATAGCCAAATTTTACAACTTATAAGCAAATGGGGTGATGGAGTTAGTGGGATGGTGGAGTTAGTGGTCGGTTTAGTGGGGTGATGGAGTTAGTGGTTGGCTTAGTGGTCTAGTTGGGTTAGGGTTACTTGAGCTTAGTTAATTGGGTTTGGTTTGATTTGAGGTTATTGTTTGGGTTTGTATTTGGACTCCGAGCTAAAAATTGGGGTCAAAAATTGGGTCGTACAACCACCATGGACTTAGTCAGAACAATAATTATTCTACTTTGATCTTGTTATTTTTTTAATTTCAAATTTAATGTTATTTTTTAAAATTTCTTTATCTTTTCTTCATGGTTTCATGAGTTATGTAACTCTATAAATAGTTACCTAGATCTCAATAAACCCATTCACTTTTTCATTACTCCAATACATTTTACGGGTGAACAGAGCCTAAAAAGCTCAATGGAGCATTTTTTTTTCCTTCTCTTTTCCCTCGTCACGCCCAAATGGATTCAACCATCATCAACTCCAATGCTATAAACAATATCACAGTTGGTCAATTTAATCCTCTAACCCAACTACCCATCAAGCTGGTGAGTAGTCATAATTTCTCCCTTTGGAAGGCCCAAGCATCAATGCTTATGCATGGTCATAACCTTTATGGTCATCTAGATGGCACTATACCTGAACCCATCTGTACTATCCCATAAAACACCAATACCATGAAAACCTAGCACATATCTCTTGGTTTCGTCAAGATCAATTGATTGAAAATGTCATTCTGACATGTGTTGATCCTATTATTGCTACCATAATTGTTGCTGCCACTAATACAAAGATTGTATGGGATGCTCTTCATACATATGCTAACAAGTCTCAAATAAGAAATTTTAGACTACGTGATTGTTTAGCTCGACTGACCAAAGAAACTCTTCCTATAACATATTATCTTCATCAAGTCCACTCTCTTTGTGATGAACTTGTTGCGAAAATCCTAACTAGCCTAAAGCTCAAGATTTTAAAGCCTCAGAGCTTAGTCCTGGATATGCTATACTTCAAGTCGTTGCCACAAGAAATTGGCTTCCAAATAGCCAAAGGAATGTAGTGACTGAGAAGATGACAATATTTCTGCACAAGACAGTTACCTTCACACAATTTTATCATGGTCAAATGATTTTTGATGAGATCACCAAGCATGTTGAGACAAAAAATACAAGGTTGTCTTACCTTTTCCCTCATATTTCTAATCCTTATGCAAAACAAGCCACAAATTGCAAAAAAAAAAAAATGAAATTTATGAACCTCACCTCAGCCACTTGATTTGAAATTTTCTTCCAAATGGAGCTAAGGAAAGCATGCTACTGAAAGAACCAAGGAAGCTATTGATAAGGATTATATAAGAATGGAGTTGATGATAAGCCAGCCTGTTGGAGTTGGCCTGCATGCGGCACATGATGCAGACAAGAAGCAGAGAACCATGCAGATACTGCTGAAGTTGATGCAGCTGTTCAATTTCAGTTTATTTAGTTAATTCAAGTGATGTTTTGTAACTTAGTTAAATTAGAACCAAGTTGTTAATGTACTTGATGTATTTTTTGTTGACATTTGAGCTGATAAATCAACTTTACCAAGTGTGCAAGTTTAGTTTATCAAGTTTCAATGTAATTAGTGGTAGTAGGTAGATGTTTAGGTGAAAATTGTTTTTTTTTTATGAGCCTATTATATGTAATGGCATTATGCCTCAATTTGAAGTTCATGAAAATACACATTTTCTTCTTCATTTTTTTTGGCTTTCACTCAAGCAAATAGCTTAAGCTTCATATCTGATTTCTTTTGTTTGCTTAACAAGCATCTAGGCTTCAAGCTCAAGTTTCTGTCTTTGTAATTCATCATCATTCTTAGTTCCAACACAGCCACACATCCAGCTGCAACTGACTCAATAACTTCCAAACTTCCTAAGGTTGTCCCAAATAGACGTATGCAACCCTTGGATGAAGGGATTGATGGTCTTGATAAGAGCATCTAGTATATTGAGAATCAGCTAAAAATGTTGCAACCCTAACAAACTCAAGCATAGCGTTACAATTTGGATCTCCTTGCCCAACAAATATGATTTTCTTTGGCAGCTTTTCAATAATAAAAAAAAGGGAGGAGATAATAAGATGCATACAGGGGGAGTGAAGTGTTTTGGTTTATTTGTTTGCTGAAAGCTGATTATATGTATGTTTCTATTGAGAAATTTGAACTTGTGTTGTTGATTCTGGATTTCAATAAAAAAAAAGGGGGAGATAATAGGATGCTGTTAAACTTTGGCCTGCATTGCAACAGGAAACCAGCATCCAACCTGAACCAGAGGAGCAGCAGCATTTTGTTTATTTTTTTTCATTTGTAACTTGATTTAGTTCCTTTGTAATTTGACCTTTAAAGTTAGTAGGATTTGTTGAATATTTGAATGTGATGTATTGGCTGATATGTCAGCTACATTTTGTGTCTAATTCTAGCTAGACTTAAGTCATGTATTAGTGGGAGCAGTTAAACATTAGGTAACTGCCATATTTCTTTGTAATATGAATGCATCTCAAGCTAATGAAAAATCAGATTTTTGGATATCAAATTCAGTTTTCCTCTTGTTCAAATTTTTGGCATCCGTTTTCTTTTCTTCTTCTTTGTTTTACTCAAAATCCAACATATATGGCATGTTGCTTATTCAAATATTGAAGTTTAACTTTACTTCATCCGGATTACTTGCTTCTGTTTTCTTCCTTTGTGAGTCAAAAACCCAACAGATGCATACAAGGGGAGTGGAGTGTTTTGGTTTATTTGTTTGATGAAAGCTGATTATATGTATGTATCTATTGAGAAATGTGAACTTGTGTTGTTGATTCTAGATGATTATTGCTTGATATTTTCCTATGTTTGCTATGATATTTTAATTACTTTTTGTTTTGATTATTAATGCTTATGTTTCTTCTGCATTCGTGGTTGAATGCTTAATCATATTCATAATTGAGTGTGTAACACCTCTAACCCTTATCTGTCGCCGGACTAGGATTACGAGACATTACCAAATAAAACTCAACTCAAAACAGACATTTTTTTTTCTAAAAAAAAAACTCGAATAATAATTAGCAGTCCAATCATGTAAGTCTCATTCATACATATGGATCACTTAACTGATCACTAAAAACCAAACATGCTTCACTACTTATAATACATAAGCATTTCATGCTTTGAAATTTAAACTTATCAAAATTATTAACTTAATCACTTATTCGACCCAACTAATTTACTTATATCATATTACATATACTTTATAAATTCAATAGCCAAACCTTATGACCAAAGTTCATAGCATTCAAATTCCTAAATAATCATCAAAATCTGCTTCATTTCATATACACCGCATACATCAGCCCATCCATTTGTAAACATCTATTTCATTAGTTATCAATCTATGTACTTATGCACATTCACTTATCAAGTCAAAACAAGACGTGCCATTTAACCTATTAAATATTCATGCATGAAACATTAGCAAACATTATCAATTAGTCGAATAATATCTTGTTCATTACAATTCATATGCAATGTACAATAATATTATTAATCATATTCGGTCATAAATTGGCAAATCATATTATACCCAACTCACATGCTTAATAATCGATCCAAAATTTCATGTATCAAACCATTCATCACTACATCTATTCGGTTAATACATTATTCTTTTTAAATTATCCATACGGCATACTAAGCATATAAATAGGTAAATATTATACATAGACAAATATCATTTCAAACCAAATATACCTATTTTCTTATCACAACTATATGGGCATATAACTATATCAATCGAATCATTTTGAGTACAAGTAATAAACTAAAATTCAACCAATTCACATGCCAACTAATATACCCTAAATATACATATACATAACCACTCAATTAATCACATATAAATATTTGGTCAACCATAAAAAAAACTTCCATAAAATTATCTTCCTAATCCAAACTTAAATAACTATCTATTCAAGTATAATTGCTGCACTTAGCATATAAAACACATCAAAACAATTTATCAAACTAATTAAATAGCATATTCATTTCTTACTTCACCATTATACCATTTATCATTATCCAAATATACATCATTCCTTATCTCATTTCAAAACGAATTATAAAACTATCTATCACAAGCATATATCAACATTAGTAAACTTACAAGCCATTCATGCCATAATCAATCAAACCATATGGTTTATTACCTATCATGACTTCATTAAACATACTTACCAAAACAAATATATTCCATGACCGAAAACATACACACAAACATGAACATTGTTTCAAGTTTGCATGGCTTATATTTACATACCCCAAAATCAAGTATATTATCTAGTCTATACATGCCATAAATTCGAAATCGAACTTAGTAAAATACCAGAAACAGTCGATAGTGTGATAGACTTTGTTGACGATCCCCGAGCTCGTAACGTGAATCCAAAATCTATAAAACAAAGGTACACAAAAACACACACAAAGTAAGCTATTTAAGCTTAGTAAGTCAAAAAAACGAAGTAATATCAACCAGCTTAGCAAAATTAAATATACAAAGTTATATCAAATAGTAAATTATATACAGTCACAATTAATTACTCAAATTTCAATATCAAAGTCACACAATATACCCTTTGGCCGAATACACATAGCTGAAAAGTTATGCATATTTCACATATTAATACATCAACCTTTGTACAATGAACTAAACATATAACTTACCTTTCTCTTCATAACACAGTTTATATACGTACCTGAATTCTTTTAGTTCAAATTTTACATTTGGCCCTCACTTACACATGTTCGTTGAACCATTCAGAATTCAAAAGGATAAGCGGATAGTCGGAAGCTCGTACAATGCCAACGTCCCAGATGTGGTCTTACACGATAACACATAACTGATATCCTATGTCATGACATATGTATCCTATCTATTCCTAAGGTTCATACAGGGCTTACGGACATCGGATCTCGGTCGAATCAAGCTCGAAAGTTAGCCAAATCACATTACCCACATTCAGCCATAGAATATATAAATTCCAATAATTCATTTTAATACATAACAAGTACATATACATGGTTATTTCAACATTTAAATGCTTATTGACTTACCTCGAATGTCGTCGACTGTTAAATCGACTACTCGACCACTTTTGTCTTTCCCCGATCCAAATCTGATTTGTTTAATTCTTGATCTAAACATATTCAAATTAAGCTTATTTACACACCATTTTATTCAATTTAGCCTAAAAACACATAAATGGGCAAATTACAATTTTGCCCTTAATATTCCACACTTTTACAATTTTGTCCTTTTTTGTACAAAACACAAAATACACAAAATTCAACCACACTATACAAGGGCCGAATCTTCCTAGTGTTCATACAAGCCCACACATTTAATTTATTTCACATTTTAGTCCCTCAAAAATTTATTTTTGTAATTTAGTCCAAATTACTCAATTTCATCAAAAATTCAATGACAAAACTTGTTAATCTAAAGCATATATTTCATATTTCATCATCAAACATCAAAAACCACAAGGTATCATCAATGGAAAAACTCAAAATCATCATCAAAATCACAAATTGAAACATGGGTTTTGAAGTACACAAAGCAACGATCTCAAAAACATAAAAATTATCAAAAATCGAAACAAAAACTAACCTCAATCAAGACCTCCAATGGCCGAATATTTGAAGCTTTCAAACTTAATTTTTCTTTTCTTGTTTAGGTGATGAAGATGATAAAATGACTTATTATTATTTTATTTTTTATATTAAATTAACTTATTATACATATTACATATTTAACCTTTATTATTAAATAATTATAACATATAAATTAAGGTCATTTTAGACCATATGCCATTCACTATAGCTAGAATGGGCTATTGTCCCTTTTAGGACCTAATATTAAAAAGCCACTATCAACTAAGCACTTTACACTTTAGTTTGTAACTTTTACATTTTATGCGATTAAGTCCTTTTATTTAATCGGGCACCTAAACGACAAAATTAAGTTACGAAAATTTAACACCAACAAACTCACACATAATAAACACGGAAAATAATTTTAAAATATTTTTCAGACTCAGATTTATGGTCCCAAAGCCACTATTTCGATTAGGGTCAAAATCGGGTTGTTACAGAGTGTATGGATTAAGGGAGAGTATTAAGCTGAGTATCCTTGTTTGCATCGTTGCTAAGTTTTTTATTCAAAAATTGTCAAAGGGGAAAATAGTTAGCGTCAATTTTATTAATTTCAATTACAACTTAAAGAACAACTGGTAGGATGATAAAACTAAATATGTTTGGATCTTATTTTGGCAAATCATGAGAATTATTAACAGCTTTATTGAAGGCAAATGTCCACAAATCAAGGAAATAAAATGATTAGTTTGAAGACTTTCAATACAATCAAGTTTTATTATTTAAAAGATTAAATCTTAAAAAGAGTTTAATGCTAAGGAGATTTATGCTATTATGGAGATAATTGAGGACTTTTTTACTTGACTATTTTAGCTGGTTTAAGTGGCTATAATTGATTGAAATTTCATGCCATACTGATGTCTATATATTCATGGCTTGTTGAGGTTAATTGTACAAAATGAGAGAACATTAAACTTGTTCACGTAGGCGTTGTTTTATTGAGCGCAAATATTATAAGTAACTTGAAATATGTCAATCAGTTTACGTTTAAGCTTTCAAGAGATAAGTCTAGGGTGAATTTTCTAGCTTGAGTATAAGGGTGACGTAGTTACTTGGTTAATGGTGAGACTTAAATCACAACTTGTACTTGTTGAAGCATAGTGGATTAACTCTACATGCAAGGCCGCACAAACACAATAAGTTTCTAAATTGCATGAATAAACTTGTGATGTCCATCTCTATTTTTCCTATAATAGTGACTTAGTCCAATTGTAACTATTGGAGTTTAAACTTGTCCCTCCATCATCCAAAAAAGAATCTTGAAGGACCATCGATAAGTGCTAAAAGTAACATGCTTTAATCTCATTATTAATATGATTTTAGGTGATTATTCGATGTTAATGGTGAATTTTATGCTCCTAATCCTTTAAATTCATGTTTTTATACTTAGGAGAGCATTTGGGAGCAAGTTATAGGAGTCACACGAGCTAACCCTTTCCACACGACCATGTGCTAGGCCGTGTCGATTTTGCTATTTTACAGCCTAAACTACGGGAAGTCATTTTTTTAAAGTTTTTCGGGCATTCTAAGATGTATATATGACAAAAATAAGAAGATAGGAGTGAGCTGTCATAGAATGCTTAAGAAAACAACTCGAAAAATACCATTGAAGCCGATTCTGAAGCAGATTCCTGACAAGATTGAAGATTCGCATTCAATTTCTTAGAATACACTACAGCAAAACAGACTTTTAGCGGCGTTTTTAGTGGCGTTTTAAAGAAAAACGCCGCAAATATTATACACTAGCGGCGTTTGAGGAAAAACGTCAACGCCGCTAAAAAGTATATATAAAATGCCGCTAAAAGTCTGGGAATTAGCGGCGCTTTTGGTAAAACGCCGCTAAAAGTCTGGGAATTAGCGGCGCTTTTTGAAAAACGCCGCAAATATTTTTAAAGGTTTTTTGGATATATATGACTGATTATTTTTAAATTTATATATTAAATAATTTATTATATAATTGTAAAAGAGATAACATTAATTTTAATACATTAAAATTATGATTCTAGTTTGAATTATTTAAGAGAAAAATATTTGTTAAAAATATTTGCGATTTAAGGTTTAAAGGGGACGTGTTAGGGTTTTATGGGTTAAAAGTTAGGGTTAATGGGTTTAAATGTAAATGGTTAAGGGTTTGGGGTTAATATGTTAAGGGTTAGGGGTTCGGAGTTAGGGTTTTATAGTTTATAATTTAGGGTTTATGGGATAGAGGATAAGAGGGTCTAGATTAAATTAGTATCTTTTAATTTATATATTAAATAATTTCTTATATAATCGTAAAAGAGATAGTATTAATTTTAAAATATTGAATTAATTCTCATGATAAATTGGGGTTTATGGTTTAATTTAGGGCATATAGTTTATGGATTAATCTTTATAGTTTAGGGTCTAGAGTTTATATTTTAGGGTTTGAGGTTTAAGATTAAAGATTAAGGGTTAGGTTAGGGTTTAGGCTGAGTTTATAGTTTAGTTTTTATTATTTTAGAGTTATATGGTTTTGGGTTTAGTGCTTAAACCATATCGAATAATAACTATTTATTTTCTTTATTGTAACTTCATATTGCTATAGTAAATGTATAACTAATTTGTATATCCATATGACATACAGGCTAATAGTGTTTGTCAATTGTAATTATTTAAAAAAAAAAGAAAATAAATTTAATCTTATTAACTTAAAAAATCAATAATACATATTGTAGTATAAAAAAATATATTTTATTCTTTGAAAATAGTAAATTAAAATGATTATAATAAATAGAGATGTCAAATGTTAAAATAAATAGAAGAAATTTATGCTAATGAACAAATTAATTTATGTAAAATAATTATAATTAATCAGAATGAAAAAGAATTTTATTATGAAAATAATAACAATAAGATTAATTTTAAAAAAGTCCTTATAATTGTAATAATTTAAAAGTTATTTTATTCAAAAAAATTTAAAACATATATTCTTTTTTCAAAATTATTGAAAAAGTTTAATATTATTTTAATACCAATTAAATTTCAATTTAAAAAATTACCAAAAAAATTATTGAAAACATTTAGTGGCGCTAGACATAAAAACGCCGCAAATAAAGGTTAATAGTGGCGTTTGTTTTTCAAAACGCCGCAAAAATAAATTACATTTCAATTGAAACGGCGCCGTTTTTAATTCTCCTCTGCTTTTCCTCTAGGTCTTCTCCATTTCGTCCCAACAGAGTTCTCTTCCCCTAAATTTACTGAAGGTCTCAGCTCTTTTGAACCCTAAATTTTTCTTCTTCTTTTTTTAAATTATACTTTTAGATTTGCACTTCTGTTCCCTACTTTATAGATTTATCATATCATTTCTTTGTTTATAAGTTCGGTTGGCAGTAGGACTGAAGAAAAAAAAGCGAAATATTTAAAAGTTTTCTTCTTCTTCTTCTTTTTTGGCAGTAGGCACTTGTATCGAATGATAATCCAGTTGCAAGGTGCGTACAATGTTTTCTTAGTTCGGTTAAAATGGAACTGGCGATTTTTCCCCATTTGTTTGATTATGAAACGTGGCTTTTTCTTTCCATAAATGTTTTTTTCTCTTTGTTTCTTTTTTTTTTAAAGAGAAAACTTTTGAAATGGATGACATAAATCGAGATCAGGAAGAGAAATTTGTGAATTATGTGCATGGTAAGTGTAGCTTCATGTTATTGTTAAATCCCTATTTTCATAATTTATGTGAATTGCAAAGTCTTACTCTTACCTAGTCTTTCTTTTCCTCTTCTATGTTTGTTAGACATGTTATATCTTGTATATATATCATAGAAAAATAACTAATATCACTTCTCTTTGGCTCTTTCGTTAAACATAAGTTTCTGTTTTGTCCTTTCTAATGAAAGGAAGGTAAACAAACAAAGAATTATCTAATTCAAAACCATTTTGTCTTGTTGGTCAGTGTTAATGGTTTGTCTGATTTCATTTACTAATTATTTTATAAGTAGATAGTGAGATGGTGGTACAGTGTTTCATACTGATCTTCCCCTAAATTGAATAACAGAGTTCTCCTATTCGTATAGTGAAGCAGTGATTTTATTAACGGGACTTGTTAACTTTGAAATTGGAAAATTGAAGTATGTTTCTTTTTCCATGTTTTCATGGAAAAAATTAGCAACACTTTTCATTTTGACGGATAAATTCCTATAGGTCTTTATGTTGAATTTTTTTTTATCTGGTATTTGTTTGTTTTCTGCTGCTGTGCTTTAGTTGTTCAGGCGCGCTAGTTTGTGAGATAAAATCTCAAATTTCATTATTTATAAACGTCCTTTAATCACATGATTCAAACATGCACTACAAGATTTCGAAAGCTGCTTTAGATTTACTTGGAAGATTAAGTTTCTTAAAAGTTGTATATTCTGCGTAGTCTACTTCTCAAAAACTTACTTTTGTGCATAAGTGCTTTCTTCTAATAGCACTATCATATGAACATTCCTTGAACCATGATACACATTTATTTGTTTTAGCTACATTACCTGAACTTTTCTTTTCCTTTATTAACTTAGGACTATCAAACGACATCCTAATATATGTCTAAAAGCAAAAGGCATCCATGAAAGCTTGTTGAAAGGATAGAACTCTACACCTTCATTCTCTTAGAGCTTTCATTCTTGGTTCTTTCTTTCTCAAATTGGAGCTTTCTGCTTAAAGTTTCATTTTTGGTTTTAATATTCTCGAATTTAAGCTTCACAATTTCCACTTCCTGCTCAACGAGTATAATGGAAAACATTTAAAAAAAGGAGAGTCTAAAATATAGGCACATAGAGATATAAATGGCATAAGAAGTTAAAAGAACGTACATTCTTCAAACTTCTATTTTCCTTCAAGTGTGAACTTATCTCCTCTTTAAGCTCAGCTAATGTCTGTAGACAACCAGAAATGAAGCCACTATCACAAATAAAATATAGCAATAGAATATAGAAATATAGCACTATCATATGGTCATGGAATACTTTTGTATCTATGTTGTATTATTATAATGTTTGACTTTCCATTTCCATTGCCAGCTTGCTTTACTTAATGCATGTTATATCTATTTCAGGTCACGTAGTGTTGTTGCTCCCCTAGAAAGATTAAAAATTTTACTTCAGGTAGTTTATGTTATCATCATCATTTGGTCCTTATCCATTAAATTCTCATTTTTTGTAATGCTATAGTTTATAGCCAATGCCTCCTTGTTCTTCCTAGTGAAGGTTCAACATATTTTCTATTCTTCAATATGGTGAAGTTGGAGTCAAGAGTGCAGTAGGGGGCCAGTCCAGTGCTTATACGGTATGCATCTACTATGAAATTTTCTAATTAAGCTTGTATTCATGAGTCTTATATTCATCTCTTATTTAAATTTTCTCTTATTTTCTAATGTGCATCTACTATGAAATTTTTTGGAACTTTAAACACAGACAATATAAAATTCATCTAACTAAATGCACCTCATCAACAACCGTTCAAAGAGTTGGAGCGAATCCAGCTGCTCTCCATCTCTGTAAATTCTGACCAGTTTTTTGATTATTTTTTTTAAGAATAAATACAGAAAAATCAAAGAAAACCATTGAAGAGACCACGGCCGACAATCGACAAAACCAAGTTTTAGTTTGTAAAAAGTTGTTTAGGATTTTAGAAAGAAAAAAAAAAGCTTGTTTTTGGAATATCTTTTATCCCATGGTCAAATATTTATCTTTTGTCAAATATATGCTACATCATATAAGGGTAGTTTAATCAGCATGCCAAATTAATAAATTTTAATGTAAAATACTTACAATTTTAATGATTGGAATGATATTTTTAGATTAAAACCAAGTCTTACGATATCTTCTTTGTTTTTGCTAATGTATAAAAATATTGCTAACATTAATTTTTGGATTTAAATTTTAGTTTTCCTTTTTCCAAAATTATTTTGGGTTCCCAATTACTTGTCATGTTAGAATTTTGAATTTTTTTATTTTTAAAATTGTTTTTTTAAATTTAAAGAGTATTTTTATAATTTTTATTTAAAAAATATGGATTTTTAATATATATAAATTTTAAAACTTTGTGTTTTTATTTAAAATATGAAAAATTAATTTTTTTTAAAGGTTAAAGACAAAATTGAAAAAAATTGTAAATGTTGAGGGTTAAAAAAGTTATTTTATATTTGGCATCATTAACTTTAATAGCAAAAAATAAAGGAATCAAGAATTTTAAATGAAAAATATAAGTGACTCAATGTCTCAAAATTAAAAGTATCATAGCTGAATTTTAAAAGAGTAGAATAACTTTAGGCATATTTAAGCTTATAAATTATACATCTCGTGCTGAAGTTGAGAGACTAAAAGACCAGATAGCTCAGATGGAAGCGAGCACAGCTGAGCAAATTTCTCAACTTAGAGCGGAGGCAGCAGCGAGGGAGGCAGAGCAGAACATAAAGTATGAAGAACTCCACTCTGACTTGGACTATAATGAAGATGTTCCAGCAGTCGCAGAGGCTGTCATCTTAGACATTTGTTTTCTTGTTGTAAGATGATTTTTAACATTGTTACATTTAACATTATAGTAAGAATTGTTTGAATTATACTTCATTTATTAATGTATATCATATATCTTTTATTAAATTTGAAGTATTGTTTAGATTTAATGCTTTTAGTGAGATTTAAATGTTTAATTTGCTGTCTTGAGTTGAAATTATATGCAATTGCTGCTTTTTTTGGTTTGTTTTAATGCAGGGAGGGTAGGATATTGGAGAAAATGAGCAGTGCAAATCTGTGCAATTTAGCGGCGTTTTTTTGAAAAGCGTCGCTAAAATCCCCTACCTTTAGCGGCGTTTGTTTGAAAAGCGCCGCTAAAAGCCCCACCTATAGCGGAGTTTGTTTGAAAAGCGCAAAAGCCCACCTATAACGGCGTTTTTTTGAAAAGCGCCGCTAAAAGCCCCTACCTATAGCGGCGTTTTTTTGAAAAGCGCGGCTAAAAGCTCCTACCTATAGCGGCGTTTTTTTGAAAAGCGCGGCTAAAAGCCCTTACATTTAGCGGCGTTTTTTGAAAAGCGCCGCTAAAAGCCCCTACATTTAGCGGCATTTTTTGAAAAGCGCCGCTAAAAGCCCCTACATTTAGCGGCGTTTTTTGAAAAGCGCCACTAAAAGCCCCTACCTTTAGCGGCGCTTTTTTGACAAGCGCCGCTAAAAGTCTTGACTTTTAGCGGCATTTTTTCACAATAAACGCCACTAAATTTTGCGGCGCTTGAGCGACGTTTTTTGCGGTGCTTTTGAAAGCGCCGCAAGTACTATTCGTGGCGCTAAAAAACGCCGCTAAAAGTCTGTTTTGGTGTAGTGATATTATCATTAGTTTCTTTGTTTCTTTCACTTGTATTGTCTCTTGGATGTCAAACAAGAACTAATTTTCTAAATACCTAGGGAGATGAACCTTATAATGGATTCTGTCATTTGATTTTTATTTTACGCAATAAATACTTAAATCTTGTTCTTAATTATGTGTGTTTAATTCTTGGTTTGATATTTCTAGATTGTTGATCCATATTTGATGTGCTTAAATCAAAGGAGAAATAGATCATGTTTAAGAGTAGGTCTAGAATAATTGAGTGGAATTGCACGCAATTCTAAAAATAAGAGGACATAAATCTACCAGATTAGAGTCAAATCTAATAGAGAATCTATAATACAAGTTAATGTGATAATAGGGGTATTAATTAGAAAGAATTCAATTAATCAACCTAGAGTCAGTTACTCTTAATTTCGAAAGAGATATTAGAGGGATTTCTACGGATCAAGATACTAAGTAAATAAGTTGCGTAATTTAGATAAATAATGACAGATGAAATCTAAGTGAATTCTTTCATGTGTATTGTTTCTCTTTTTGGTTGTTAATCTTTTATTTGCTTGTTTTGTTCTTTGTTGTGTTCATTAGTTAATTAAATTTGTTAATTTTAGTTTTTAATCAATCACTTGAATCATTCGGTTAAATAATAGAAAACAGTAATTAGTAATACTTTTAATCTTCGTGGGAACGATATCTATACTCACTGTAACTATACTATTAATTGATAGGGACACTTACCTTAGTCAAATTTTTAGTTAGTTTTGTAAACATTAATCATTCTCTATAAACAACTTTAAAGTAAGTTGAAAATTGAAATTTTTTTAATAGAAGCTAATAATTAATCTTGAAATATGGAAAGTTATTTTCTAAAATGATCCATTAAATTTATAAATATGCAACCTCATTTGATTGAATGAAAAGCAAGTGAAAATATATACCAACAAGCTTTAAAAAAAATCTATGCTTTCTGTGTTGGGCAAAAATAACATTTTGAGTGTTGGGCAAATTTTGGAGAAATGATATGATATAAAAATGAAGGATATGGCTCTTAGCATTCGTGATGAAAATAATAATCTTATCACTTACGTAAGAAAGACTAAGAACATGATGTTTTTGCTACGGTTCAATGTTAATGAGGAAAAATGCTTCAAAGCAATTGCCTTGAGTAACTCCTCCCTTTGGCATCTTCGATATGACCATCTTAACTTTAAGGCGTTGAAGTTGATGGAGAAAAATAGCATGCTAACTGAACTCATAAAGCCCAAGCAATTTGTGTGAAGTTTGTGTTATGGGAAGCCTTTCAAGAAGTACAAGTCGAAAAGAGCATCCATGCGTGTTGAGCTAGTGAATTTGGACGTGTGTGGACCCATTAAGCCTATCTCCATTGGTGCATGGAAACAGGTATTTCCTAACATTCATAGATGGTTATTGTGGGAAAACATGAGTCTACATGAAAAACAAAGTGGTTGCCAACTAAAATGTTTGCGGAGTAATTGAGGTAGTGAATACACCTCATCAGAGTTCAAAACTTTTTGTAAGGAGAATGGGATTGTTCTCTAGCTCACAATGACTCAAACATCACGCCCAAGGAAACTTGTTCTGTTTATTTATTAAATAGGTTTCCAACTAAACAAATTGGGAATAACACTCCCAATGAAACTTGGAGTTTGCGTAAACCGAAGGTAGATCAACTTCGAAGCTTCAGGGCATTGCTTATGCAAAGGTTCAATAAGAGAAACAGAGGAAGCTTAATGATAAAACCCAGAAATTGATTTTTCTGCGATATTGTGAAAATTCCAGTGCCTACAAACTATATAATCCCATAACTTGTAAGGTCGTGATGTCAAGATATGTTGAGTTTGATGAGGAAAAGATGTAGGACTCAAAAAAGAAAGATAACAAATCAGGAATAATTTTGTCTTGGAGGATGAAATTGAGCGGAAGCAAAGAAACACAGAGAAGTCGGGGAAGCATAATCACCTTACCAAGTTGGAATTCAATTCGAAAGCGATGATTTGAGTAGTTCAATCATTAAAAAGATGAGGAGAATCCAGGTAATCAACGATTCTACCTCACATTAAGTAAAAATATTCCTTCGTAAAAATAGAGCTTAGAACGATTCTCGAGACAGAAAAAAGAAAAAGAAGAAGAATATAACATCACCAACGACAACTGCAAAGCCATAAAAAATGTCCTATAAGAATTCTAAGCTTGTTGTCAAGTCAAGCAAAGTGATATTATAGTTTTAGATGGAACTCATGGAAAACCTTGAAAGCGCATTACCTAATGAAATTTCTTTCTTTTTGTTTAGTAAGTAGTATTCATTTGAAGTAATAAAGATGAGACAAAAGTGTAACAACAGTAAAAACAATATCTTATATAAAATTTTATTAATCAGAATTGATTATGTTAAATCATCAAGAATAAAACTAAATGTCGAAGTGTATCTGAATCCGTTAATTTCTTGAAATCTTCAATCTTATGATTTTAATCTTCCAAATTAGTACACAAATAATTCAGATAAAATGACTCTCTCTTTTCTGAAGATGGAATATTAGAAAAGTTACACATATGTAATTTAAGACTATAATCTTAATATATAACTTTTGCATATTAACCTAATTTCTAATCAGCCCATAATTAATTAGAAATTAGTTACTAGAATATTTTTACATATTTGGCCCATAGTTTATAATGGACATAAATTTATATTTATAATCTTAGAAAGTTAAAAATTTTAGAGTACATATTTTAATTTTGTTATCCATATATATAATTTTCTGTTACTATTACCATCTTTAATACATTTTTTAAAAAAATATTAAAAAATTCCCATTTACAGGTATTTTTTCAAATCTTATGAAAAATATTAGGATGAACAGCTAATTATTAATAAAATAAATATAAAGATATTTAATAAAAATGTTTGAGCACAAAAAGCATACATCATTTCGTAATTGACAAAAAAAAAAGTGAATTTTTGAAAACATCAATTTCAGTTATATTTCTTTATAAATCTTTTAAAAAGTACAATTTTATATTTTTATAATTAAATTTATTTAAATTAAAAGTTTTAAATCCCTAACGAAGCAGGGGAAAATTTCTAGTAGATATATAGATTCTAAGTTTATCGAGTAGTTTGACTCACCAGAGACTCTTCCTGTAACATATTGTCTTCATCAAGTCCGCTCTCTTTGTGACGAACTTGCTACTGTTGGATCTCCAATTTCCAATGAAGAACTTGTTGTCAAAATCCTTACTGGATTAGGACCTGAATTCCAAGAAATTTCCACTGTCATCTATGCTCCAGACTCCATTATATCCTATGAAGAACTATATGAAAGGCTCTTTGACCACAAGCTCTTCCTCAAACACCATGATCCTCGTTTATTGTCATCTACCCACATCACAACTGCTTTTGCTCAACAAACTCTCTCCACCCTTTCAAACATCAACAAAAATAATAATAGTATTGGTGTTAAGAACAATGTGCAAGCAAGTTCAGCTGAGACTTGAGCAACAAGGCTCGACACTTGCAGAAGAAACAAAACAGAAATTCAAAAACAGAATAAAAAACAAAGCAAAGAAAAAGAGTATATGGAAGAAAATTGATAAGTTTTCATTCAAAAGATGAATAATGGCACAATGCCAACACATAAACCAAGCATTCAGCTTGTCAAAATCTGGTAACCTAACCAATACCTACTACCACTAATACATTGAAACTTGGAAAACCAGAATAAAGCTGAATTAACATCTCAATCACCATCAAATTACATCAAACATCAAACTAACATAGTTTAAAATGAACTAAATTACATTACATCAACTAAGGTTACAAAATGAACAAAAAATCAACAGCTGCACTTGCTTCAGCAGCTCCTGCATGGCTCGAATTGCATGGCATGTTTCTTGAATGCTTCTGGTGCTACATGCTGACCAAACTTCAACAAATAGTCTGCCCAACTTGGAAACCTCAGTAAAATTCTACTCAACCTACCAACACACTGGTATGTCAGCTATGTGATCGTCCCATTCATTCTGCTCGAGTATGTCGCAGTCAATCTCACAATTACATGCAAGCCAAAGAAAACTTTGCAAGTCATCAAATGCCCCCAAAATACTCCTCGGATCATTGACACGCGGGCCACTCATCATATTGCCTCCGATGCTCACAGTCTAACAAATGCTATAATGACTATCACAACTCAGTGGGAATCTCCATGGGCAATTGTAATACTATCTGATCTCCTGATATCAAGCATAATCTAATTTTTGTTTCTCACTTTTGTCAAGACAATAAAACTTCTTCCAATTTTCATTTTGTCAAGAATCTGCTTAACGAATGGCGCCATTGGTCTGCGGATGGAGTAAAGACGGCTTGTATGAGTGGCCATGAAGCGATGTAGATGGTCCCACCAAATGCAATGTTTATATTCCCTATCACTTGTGGCATCCTCGATTAGGACATCCTAATCCTCGCCTTCTAAATAAAATTTTAAATAAGTTTTCAATTCTTGTTTATAATTCAAAAACTATTATTAATTGTAATTCTTGTAGCCACAGGCTGACTTTCCCAGAGACTCTTTACAAAGTAACAAGCCATTACATCTAATTTTTAACGACATGCGGGGGTCATCTCCGATTTTATCGATCGACAAAAAAAACGATACTATATTTTATTTGTTGATCAATTTTCCAAATATATGTAGTTGTTCACACTTAAAACTAAAATTGTAATAGACTTCGAGTTCATTGAAACGTGTTATTTTTTTATTTATGGGTTGGGGAGCGATTATGGGTAGTTGTAAGCATTATGTAAAAAAAAAATTACAGACACGATCAGAACCTATAATGAGATTACTTTAAAAAAAAAACTAAAACTAAAATATTGAATATATTTCAAACATTACATCCTTTACTCGAACATTGTTTCAAAACAAAAATATTATCGTCTTATCAAGGGCGAAATCAAAACAATTTTTTAGGGGGTCAAATGAAATTTTAATTTTTTTATAGTCTATATCTTTATAATTTTTAAAAGATTAAATCAATTTTTTATAATTTTAAGGGGGTCAAAGTGTAATTTTACCTTTACTAATTTAAAATTTAAAAAATTTAGAAAACCTAAATAGTAATTTTCCATTTTAGGGGGCCGGGGCCCATGACAACCCCCTAGATTTGCCTCTGCTTCTTATATTGATGGTGGTGCTGGTGAATTTCAAAAATTAGATTCCTATTTAAAATCACATGAAATTAAGTGTTTATGTAATGTTTGGAAAGACACTTAGTAACTGGATTTGAGTATAATTGCTTGTAATTACATAATAATGGCATGTTTGGGTAACCATTGTAATTAGTGAGTCCTACTAAATATGATATAATTGTAGCACCTGAAGTACATTTTCTAATTCTTAAGGGAAGAATAAGAATTGAAGTAATTACGCAAGTAATTACGCCTAAATCTAATTACCTCATGGCTTTACAAATACTCATACATTAAATTATGAGCATCTATGAGTATTTGGGATGATCATGGTAAAAAATATTAAAACTATATTATAAATCCTAAAAATATTATATTATAAAAAAATTTATGTCTTTTATAAATTTATAACAAAAACTTATATTATTTTAAATCCTAAAATTTTTCCAAAGTTATGACAAAAAAGAAAATTATAAAAAATTAATTTACGTGTTATAAAAGTGTTATATTATTTTTTAAAAAAAGGTTATGTTTATAAATTTTATATTATTTTTAATTAAAATTACTTATTATAAAAGTGTTATAACCCAATATAAGTCTTTCTATAAATTAAGTCTATATAAATTTTTATAATCAAAGTTATAGACAGTATACATTGTGAACCCAAATATAATATGGTAGATGCTAGTTATGCAAATACAAAAGGCTTTCTTGCTCCATATCATGAGGTACGATACCATTTGAGAGATTTGAGTCAGACACAAACACCAAAGATAGCTCACAAACTCTTTAATTTGAAACATTTAAAACTTTCAGATGTGGTTGAGAGTACATTTGTTGTTCTAAAAAAAAATTCCTTATTAACAACACCACCTCAATATAGCATAAAAAAATGTTAGATCGTATTAGCATGTTGCATACTTCATAGTTTTATTCATAAGTGGAATTGAAATGATCCATACTTTAAATAGTACAAGGATTAATGAGATTGTGATAAAGTTAATGATACATAATCGGATGATGAGAAGAGTATATATTGAATGTTAAAAAAAAATAATCTAACCAATATGGAATCCTAAAGCAATTAGATAAAATTGCATATAATATTTATTTTTCTTGTTATTTTTATTAGTAATTATATTATCAACTACTTTCTTGGATTAACATATTACATATAATGAATTGATTTCAATTTTGTTACTTGTTTAGAATTTTTTTATCATGTAATAAAAAAAATTATCGTATTGATATTTTTATGGTAATTAATATTTTTTTTAAATCTAGATTATGTAACTATGTAATTACAACCTATATTATCAAACATGATAGAAAAAATTACGATATAATTACACTATATTAACCAAACACGTTTTCTTAACAATTACACTTGCATCAAATTACTTTATACCGTCCAAACATTAACTTTAGTGTCACCTCCTTATACTCCTCAAGAAGTAGCTTTAGTTTAATGCCGACATCGGCATGCTATTGAGACTGCACGTACATATTTAGCCCCAATTTTCTGTAGTTATGCCTATCACCAAGCTATATATTTAATAAATCGGATGACTACACCTAACTTACAAACTAAAACTACCCTTTGAAGTTTTAATCCAAACCGTTCATAATTATGATTCTATCAAAGTGTTTGGATGTTTATGCTACTCGTGGCTCAAACATAAATTAGAGCCTCGCTCTACACCATGTGTTCATTTAGGTTTTCCCAATAAATTTTACAGCCACTAATGTTTTGATCCGATTAATTCCAAGCTATGTATATTCAGGGATGTATTATGTTTGGAAGATAATTTTTCCTTAAGAATTAAGGATAATATGTCTTGGAATATTCTTTCTACTAAACAACCTAAAGAGGGCAACGATTTACTTTTCAAATCTTCTTATTAGTTGCCATCGACAAGTACATTGTTGCCCACCCATTCTCAACAATCTCAATCAGTCTCTTCCGGATCCAATTGCTCAAGTATTATTTCTCCTTCACCATCGACTTTAGCTTTGCAAATAAACCTTGATATGTTCCAGCTGCCATCCACTACAACTCCACATCAAGCTTCTCCCCATCCAAGTGCTCCTTCAACTCATATGCCTTCCTCTCCACCTCTTCTAACTTATCACCACCGACCTCCCCACCCTCTCACCCACCAAGTCTACTTCCCTCTACTACGACTCAGCCATCACATTCAATGGCATCTCTACAAACAAACCCTGATTCACCCACAACCTCTCAAACAGTAACTCGAACTCATCCTATGGTTATTCATTCACATACAAACAGTCTTAAACCTTGCCAATTCCTCACCAAAGTTGAGCCTACCAACCAAATTCCAAGAACTCCCAACAAGCCAAGTTAATTCCCCACTGGAATTTAGCGATGAAAACTGAATTTGATGCACTTGTCGCAATTAGACCTGGGAATTGGTTCCAAGTGATCCTTCCAAGAATGTGGTGGATTGTAGGTGTCAATTTTGTATTAAGCAAAATCCTGATGGTATTATTGACAGGTATAAGGCTCGTCTCGTGGTCAAGGGGTTTACTCAATAGCTTGGTCTTGGTTATCATTCCACCTTCAGTCCAGTGGTCAAGCCAGTCACTGTCTGTCTAATTCCGACTATTGCAACTCAACTCCACTAAACAATTAATCAACTGGATGTTAATAATGCATTCTTGCAAGGTCATCTTACAGAAGAAGTGTATATGCGACAGCCACCAGGATTTGAATATTCTGAATATCCTAATCATGTCTGTCGCCTCAAGAAAGCAATTTATGGCCTTAAACAGGCTCCTCATGCATGGTACGCAGAACTTAAAAATTATCTTCTTAATTTGGGTTTTTTAAATCATAGTCCGACTCTTCAGTATTTATCTTGAATAAGTTTGGCTCCACTGTGTATATTCTAGTCTACGTTGACGATGTTATAGTCCCTAGAAATCAACTTCAGGGTATTGAACATATCATTGAGGCTCTCTCTAATCAATTTTCACTAAGGGATTTAGGTTCGCTTCACTATTTTAAAATACTAAGAAATTTCTTAGTATTGAGGTGTTTTAATCTACTGATGGCCTCTTGCTTTCTCAACACAAATGCACAAATGATTTATTACAAGAGGTTGATATGCACAACTGTAAAAGAGTTTCTACACCTATGACTTCTACAATTGTTTTTGAGCCGTCTCCCAGTGACTCACTTGTTGACAGTTCTCTCTATTGGCGGATAATTGATAAGCTTCATTACCTCTCCTGATATTGCCTATGTTGTAAGCAAGTTATCACAAGCTATGCATCAACCATTTATGTCTCATTGGATTGCACTCAAACCACTTCTTCAGTATCTCCATGCTACCTCTTCTTATGGTCTTTAAATTGCCAAGGCACCTGATCAACGCCTACTTGCGTATTTTGGCTCTGATTGGACTAATGATCCTAATTATCGCATTTCAACAACCGGACATATTTCGGCAACTCTCCTCTTTTATCGTCTTTGAAGAAGCAACGCTCTATTTCCCATTCATGCTGAATATCGAGTTGTTGCCGCAGCTATATCGAAGACCAGTTGGCTCACTGGCCTACTTCATGAAATTCGTGTTCCACTTATAGCAGTCCCTCACGTTCTCTGTGACAATGTAAGCAACATTTACGTTTGTATCAATCCACTGTTCCACAGGCGCATGAAACATGTGGCAATTGACTTTCACTTCGTTCATGAACCAAGTTCAAAATAAAACACTTGAAGTTGAAACATTTGCATGCAACTAATCAAGTCGTGGATATTCTAACAAAACCATTGGCTTAGTTCGCAACAACAATTTTTTTTTAATTTCTTGTTATCTTTTTTTGAATTTCCTTTATCTTTTCTTTTATTTTAATTTTTTTTAAAATTTCTATGTTTTTTCTGTGGTTTGCTTATTTAACCTCTATAAATAGTTACCAAGATCTCGTACCAATGTGCAAGTATGTATTTTAAAAAAAATTGCCCTTTATTTAGTTCATAAAATTATAAATTAAAAGATACTTGATACAAATGTTACCAAATTTGGATGAGTAATAAATATAAATAGATAGATATACACACTATGAGTAAAATATTTTTATGATTTTATTTCAAGTGTCGATATATATAAATTTATTGAAATCCTCCATAAATAAATATCAAAACCAAACACACTATTATATAAGAATGCGGAGTTTAGTTGGTTCAGTTCGTGTAACTACTTTTTTAAGATAATAATCCTATTAATTTGGAGTTTGAATTTCAACCTCTACTCTCTCTCCTTTCATCCCAAAGCCAAGCGAAGTATATAAACATCACTTGTAATACAACTTTACAGCTTGCTACTTTATAATCTTAAAATCTCTCTCCCTCATCAGTATTCATTGCTGATATTCATTACGGTTACCACAAAATTGTCTGCAATTGTAATTTAAACCAAACTATTCGAAAGGTTTCTTTCTTTTTCGATTGTGTTTTTGTCTGTCACAACTGTTCCTGTCATTCCAAGTCTAGGGAGATTGTTAAGAGGCGAAAATGCGACATTGGGTTGATTCCATTGTCCTTGGTTCTTCGTATTATTTCATGGTTTCGGCATTTTTTTGGTGCAATAATCAGGTGGGAAATGCGGCTGCTACCAAGGGGTGTGATTTGTTCAAGGGCAGTTGGGTTTATGATCCATCTTACCCTCTTTACTCAGACTGGGCTTGTCCTTTCATCCAAAAAGAGTTCAGTTGTCAGAGAAATGGACGCCTGGATATGCTTTACTCTCAATACCGATGGCAGCCTCTTCAGTGCTCCCTCACGAGGTACTCCATTTATTTGTATAAATATAATATTTAAATATATTTATATTAGAAAATTGTTTGGTAAATTAGTAAATATAATAATTATAGTAATTTTAAAAAATTGTTTATTTTTAAATTTTAATTTTAATAATATAATATTTTATATTATTTTAAATAATTTTGGATGAAAGATAAATATGTTAATTTGAATATCTCATTCTTTTTTAAAATATTATTTTATTTCAACTTTTTAATAAAATAAAATTAATTTAATATTTTTTCTATATTAAGTGATAAGTAGCTACCTATCTATTTATCTTATTTAACACATTTTGTTGAAAACTTTATTTTAAGTAAAAAAATTAAAATGATTATCAAACTCATTTAAAATATTAATTGTTAAAAAATTTTATTTTATTGAATAAAATTTTAATAAAATTTTTCAATAGTTTATCAAACACACCTTGAGTTTGAATAATAAAATATTTTAGATAATAAAAATATGTTATTTAAATTTAGACTAAACTATATAATTAGTCACCCAATTATTAATATATTTTTGTTTTGGTCACCCAACTATGAAAGTTTTCAATTTAGTCACTAATGTTTTAGATCATTTTTTTTTATCACTTGCATTCTAAATTGTTTCTATTTTGGTCGCTCTCTATTAAATGGTTAATGGAGTGGATGATATGTCATTTTCTAATTAGTTTAATAATAAATTCATTCATCAATACTTACACATTCTATCAATTTGTTACTAATTCTAAATAATTTAATAAATTTAACCCTTCACATTTACAAATTCTATCAAATTAATCCTCAAACACATGCCATTAAAATCTAATTAAATAAAGTTTTATATTAATATTAAAATAAAATCTAATTAAAAAATTTTATTATATAAATATAAAATAAAATAAAATAAAATATTCCAGTACCCCTCCCCAAACCTTCCCCTACCGTTCCTCTACTTATCCCTCTCCCTCACTGTGCCTCCCTCTCACTCTGAATATCAAATTACTGACTTCGTCCCTAATTAGAAATATGTGATAAAATAAGTATAATTTTTATTATTGTTATGTTGTAGATTTGATGCATTGAAGTTCCTAGAAAATTTCAGAGGGAAGAGCATAATGTTTGTGGGAGACTCTCTAAGTCTAAATCAATGGCAATCCTTGACATGCATGCTTTATTCTGCACTTCCTAATGCCAATTTCAACATTTCTCGAGTTGCAGCTATCTCCATTTTCCAATTCCAGGTCTGTAAATAAAACCCTTCATCTTTATTTAATTTATTCTTTTTGCTTCTATAAGCACACTCCGAATTGAGTTAAATATCCGACCAATCGAATACAAATTAGTAATTAATTAATAATTTTATTTAAATCTAATATAATTTTATGGAAATGTATAAAAATAATTTTGATTTTTTAAAACAACATTAACAAATTTTCGAGTTCAAAAGATTGAATTAGGGTTTAGACAAGCAAAATTTTCACTGTCAAACCATGGCTGAATGTGCTGGGCAGCCTACTTAAAATTTTCAAAAATTTCAAGGGGTTTAATTAAAATTTATAAAAATAAATTTAGGGGCTTAATAAGAATTCTTAAATATTTTGAGAGTTCAATTAAACTTTTTACAATTTTTTGAGGATTATGAAAATTTCCAAAAAAATTTAAACTTTTGAAAAGCATACTTATAATTTCTAAAAATTTTAAAGGGACCAAATTAAAATTTTCAAAAATTTTAAAAGCCAAGGTCCCCTCCGACTCCAATGATGTTCTGCCCCTACTATCATCATAAAACTTTGATTCCCTCTATCGGCATCATGATGATATGTTTAAATTATTCCATAAATATTTCATAAATCTAGAAAAATACCATGCAACAATGTTGGTAATCGAAATATGATCATAAATTGGAGTACAAAATATGTAATTTGGACCTTATTTTGCAAATGTTGATCATCACAACTTGTGGGGGAAAATTTTGCAGGATTATGAAGTGAAGGTGATGCTTGATCGAAGTTTGTATTTAGTAGATGTTGTGAGGGAAGACATTGGGAGGGTATTGAGACTTGACTCGATTGAACGAGGCCAGTTATGGAAAGGGATTGACATGCTTATCTTCAATACTTGGCATTGGTGGTACCGTCGTGGACTGGGCCAACCGTAAGTTTTTAATTGAGATAATATCATAAATTAATTATATATTAATTCAGTTGAGAAATTTTTTTTTAAAAAAAGTAATAAATATTATTCTATGGGTATTTCTATTTTTTTATATAAAATTTATTAAAAACAATAAAAGCTCATAATAAAACACACACAATAAAATTTAAACATAATTTTTAAAATATCAACTTTACCATTTCAATTAAAATCTCAATTGTCATAATATGCTATCAAAGATAAAGGGAAAGGGGCAAGAAGTGACCTTGGCCCCTCAACATGGTGAATTTGCCCCTCCAATTCCTTTAAAATTTATATAAAAAAAATTAAGTATAATGATAAAATTCTACCTTGATTTATCAAAAAATTATAATTAAATTTTAACCCCTTAAATAATATTCTAACTTTGTTCAATGTGCGATAATTTAGTGTGTAAGTGTATATATTTATAAACTTGTCCATTTTTATATACAATATATATAACATGATTATGATACATTAAAATAACAAAAATACTATATTAATACGTTGGGTTTACACGATACCATTTAAAATAAAGTCATACATTTTTATATACCAATTACATCTTTTAGTTAATTTATCGATCAACTTTGACGTTAAATGCTTATTTGATATTTTAAACACACATAAATTAGTAAATAGTTTTTAACACGTTTAATCTAAGTTGAAATTTAGTGTCAAAGCATACGATTGGAGTAACAAAAGGACCTAAATAGAGCGATGCTTTAGTTTGAGATTTAATTGTAATGTTTTGAAGTTTAAGAATCAATTTAGGATTTGATATATAATTTGGGGATGTTTAGTGGAATTAACTCTAAAATAGTTTTTTTTAAAAACATGAGCAATTTTTTAAATAACTTGGTTTGTTTTAAAATTTTAGGGATAAAGCACTATTAGTCCTTCAACTTGGTAATTTTTTTCCAATTTGGTCCCTCAACATTTCTTTCCCCGCATCAGTCCTAGGACTTGAAAACTTTTTCCAACTTGGCATTTGAACTTGAATTCCATCAAAGTTTGATGGCATTACACTCTCTCAGAGTGCAATACCATCACCTCAAAATTTTAAAAGCATTATATAACATCTAAAATTACAAAACTATATTAAAAATCTAAAGAAATTATAATATTTTTAAAAAAAAATTCAAGTTTATGGACGAAATAGGGAAAAGTTGTTAAGTTCCCAGAATGCCACATCATCACACTTTAATGGAATCAAAGTTTATGGACGAAATGGGGAAAAGTTGTTAAGTTTCGAGACTAATGTGGATAAAAAAAAGCTTTGGGACCAAAGTGAAAAAAGTTGTCAAATTCAAGAACTAAATGGTGCTTTATCCCAAAATTTTATTCAATCAACAAAAAGAAACCATATGCTCTTATTGGTAAAAATACTATGAAGGCCCTTGTACTAGGAGTCGAGTTGCACTTTGTCTCTTCTACTCAAAAAATGAGCAAACTAGTCCTCATACATTATATTAAGAGCAGAATGATCTTTTCTATTAAAAATTTCATCCATTTGTACTATTAAAAACTGACATGGTTAACAAATTAATCAAACAATGACATGTGTTCCTCATGCTAATGTACAAGAATCAAATTTTAACACCAGAAAATGATGAATCGTTAACAGAATGATCAATTTGCTCTTTCATCTAACCCACAGAAATTAATTTGCTCGGTTTTTAGTAGAGAGGACAAATTGAAATCTGACTTCTGGTACAAGAGTTTTTATGGAACTTTTACCGCTGTAATTGGAATATATATAGATGAATTTTTATGAATTTTTTTTCCAGATGGGATTTTATTGAAGTAGGAGGCGTAATTATGAAAGACATGGACCGTATGCTTGCCTTTGAAACAGCACTCAAAACATGGGCTGCATGGGTGGAAGCCAACATCGATCCTTCAAAATCTCTCGTCTTCTTCCAGGGAATTTCTCCATCACATTACAAGTAAAACATTTAACAAAACACAAACTTCATCAAAACCTTCAATATCAAAACCCTCAAATTCGAATCAAAGTTCATGTTTTCTTATCCTTTATTTCAGCTCATCTTTATGGAATGACCCAAAGGCAAAGGGATGTTTAGGGCAAGAGCAGCCATTGTTAGGGTCAAGCTATCCAGGAGGTGTTCCACAAGCTTTAGGTGTGCTGAAGAGAGTGTTGAGCACAGTGAGAAAGAAGGTTAAATTGCTTGATATAACGGTGTTGTCGTTGCTACGCAAAGATGGGCATCCCTCGGTGTATGGATTTGGAGGGTCAACAGGATTGGATTGTAGCCATTGGTGTTTAGCTGGTGTTCCAGATACTTGGAACGAAATTCTTTTCAATCTTATTTTTTGAGTACATTGTTAATTTGTTAACTTTAGCTAATAATTTTCAGGGAAAAAGATAATAATGTTATAATGATCAATGCTTGATTTGATTATTATCGAGACTTAAATGGTGGTTGTAATTTCATGCTATTAGGAGGTTTTTTTTTTTTTTGTGTGTGATTTTGATTCTTTCTATTTCAATTTTTTTTAATACAAATTGTTTAGATCTACTCATAGTTCCTCCTCAATCCTTCGATAGGAGGATAAATGTTTTTCAGCACGCTCAAATCCACATCCTCCTGCATAAGTAATAATACTGATGCCAACCAAGTTAGAACTCAATCAACTAGAAAAATTTTTACTTTAACATTTCAATTTTTAAATTTAAATTTATACTAATTATTTTTTTATTGAATAAATTCTTTTCTGATGTTATTGTAGCATGAAAGTTATAGGTAGCACTTGGATATTGAGGCACTTGTAAAGGTACCTCTTGTAATATACCATGCTGTAAATTCATTGCAGAGACTATGTGTGATTTGAGCTCAATCAATTCTGGCAGGAAAAATAATACCAAATTCAAGTATTATTTTTTTAACTTTTGTTTGCACCATGGGTGAAGCCAAAAAGAAATCTATTAGGTCGAGATTGAATTTTAAACTTTCTGAGAGAAAAGTGTAATTTAACCATTTAATTAAAAAGTTTACAATTCTGAGGGACTAAGAAGAAATTTACCAATGATTTGCACATAAGTAAATATTGATCTTTAATTAGCGTTCAAATAGGCTCTTACATTCAATTTAATACATAAGCCTTATCTTTTAGGTTAAAATATGATGTTAGCTCTTGTACTTTGACAAATTTCGAGATTTAGCCCCTATACTTAAAAGTTAGAAATTAAGTCATTCAACTATTTTGATTTAAAAATCTCAATCCAATCATTAAAATCGTAAGTATTTTCTATCAGAAGTTGTTAATTTGGCATGTTGATAAGTATTTTCTAAACAGAAACCACCAACGATGATAATGATTGGATTAAGATTTTAAATTGAAAAACTAAGAGGATTAAATTTTAAAATTTTAAAATATAAGAACTAAATCTCAAATTTTATAGAAGTATAGGGACTAATAACATATTTTAACCTGTCTTTTGTTTATAATTTTTTTTCCCTTTAAAGTAGAGGGAAAAGGTAAACATAAATACAAAAAGTGCAATAAATCCAAGACTTTTCCAAATATATTACCTATATAAGTCACATCATTGCTCATGCCTTTAATCTTTTTGTTATCTAAAATTCAATATTAGGTTGCTTTACAAACAAATTATTCCATACTGATTAGGCTAAACTTTTAAATCAATGAATATGAGAAAAAAAAATTGTATATAATTACCCTCAATTATTTTCAATTTGGACACATGCCATAATTGCAATTTCTTATTACGAATTAGGCATGGTTTTCTTTACCCCCCACAATTAGGCATGGTTAGTATTATCAAATATTCTGGCATCACTTCCCCAACACTCATACTTCCAGAAAAACACAGATATAAACAATATATATATATATATATATATATATATATATAATTTAATTGTATCTTATTGAGTATAATATATGGTTTTAATGTTTATTAAATATATATATTATGTTCAGGGGTGAAGCCAAAAAAAAATAGAATGGCTGAAATTGTATATTTTTACGATAGTAAAAATACAAATTTTTATCATTTTGGGTGGCAATGTGTAATTTTATCATTACAAATTTAAATTTTTAAGGGGCTTAAATGAATTTTTTTTCATTTTAGGGGTCTAGGCCCTGCCAATCCACTGAATTCGCCGCTGATTATATTGGAATCATATCCAATTATAATATATATATATCTGAAATAAATCCAAAATAACTATATTTGAGGCTTTAATTTAAATGAAAATCATGGAGAGGTGAAATAATTAAGTTCAAATATTATACTGTTGGTATTCTATTTTTATTTTTAAGAATTTAGTCTCTTTACTTTTCTAATACTAAAATTTAGGTCTAATTATTATTCTCATTAAATTTCCTCTATTAAATTCACCAGCATCACATTTTGGGATAAAAAAAATACTCACTTTGTAGTTATGTAACAAAAAAGGACAATGTTACGATAAACTTGAATTTAATAGAAGAAATTTAACGATATTAGCAATTGGATTACATTTTTAAATCCAGAAAATAAAAAAAATAAATTTCCTGAAATAAAAGTAGAACTAAATTTTAAATGTACGGAAAATATAAAAAACATCGAGCATATTTAAACTAATTAATTAAATTCTAATGTTATTCACTAAATTCCCTTGCCGACAGTAGAAAGATTCTTTACTTAGTATTGTAAATATTGAATTTTCTTAAAAGAACCAAAGTAAGAAATTTATATAAATTGTTGTCAACAACACAAGAAGAAGATGCATTACCCCCCAAAGGAAGCTTTCCTTAGAAGGATAGTATCTAACTATACCCTAATGATTGCAAATTTAATTGGCCTTTACGTTTTCCAAGCACCTATCTTTGTTTGGTGCAATGGAGGCCACGTTAAAATATAGTCCAACTTCTTCTTTTTTCTTTTTTCTTTTTTTTTTTTTGTATTTGAAGTTTATTTTTGGAAATTAAGTTCTCTATTTTTCAAAATTAATGTTGTTAAATTTATTTTTTAAAATTTATTAATGGTGTGACATTTTGAAATTTAAAAAAAAATATTTATTTGTTAACTATGTAACAAAAAATGACATTATAATAGACTAAATTTTAGAATGGGACTTACAGTTTTTAAATATGAAAAGTAGAGGAATTAAATTCATAGAAATGTAAGTAAAAATATTAAATTTGAGCGTAATAACTTAGAGTATAATTTAAGATAAAAACAATTAGAAAAATTAAATCAGTGGACTCAAATTGAAGAAGTTACAATTACAAATGTAAGTAGGATCAATGCAGTCTGACCAACTACAGTAGAATTAATCAAAGGATATCTAGAGAAGGGTAATGGAAAATTTATCATTTAATCCCTTCAGAATTTTTTAGATTATAAATTAATATGATGATAAAATTGCATTTTAATTCCGAAAAAATTATACTTCATTTATAGTTCTTCTAAAGCTTTTTTCTTTTTTCACCTACATCATACATGTTGGGACTTGAACTTGAAATCTCAAAATTTTGAAAACCTCTTACTACCTTTGAGCCAAAATCTTAATTATCAACAAAAGAAAATTGAAATATGTCAGTGGGTTTGGTCAATTGATTGAAATAAAAAAAATTAATTCAAAGGTTAAAAGGGTTTATCACTTTTAAAAGTAATTAATCTTTATGTCGATTGAGTCTTAACTCGATTGGCATAGGCATTGTTGCTAATGAAGGAGGATATGTATTCGAGTTCGCTGAAGCGCATTATACTCCTATTTATGAGTTAGAGAAGGATTATGGGTAGTTTTAGACAGTATGTCAAAAAGTACAGATATGATCAGTTTTAGTTACAATTAATTTGTATGTTAATTATGTTACCAAATCCAGTGAAACTAATCACTTAAATGAATAATTAACTTTTTAATATTTAAAATTAAATATCTCAAATCAAGTTCACTGAATTACAGAATCGATTCAACTTGTTTAAATGTATTACGTAAATCAACTGGATTAAATTGTCAAGAAGAAGCCAAAAAAGGTATCTTTGTTCTAAAGTGATCCCAATTGGCCACTATAGGGAAAGAGAAAAGTAACACTTTCCCTCCAAATCCTGATTAGCATATATATAAAAACCCTTTTCAACTCTTGACGGAAATTAATACACATTTTGCTTCCAACACATATAATTGTTCTTTCATCTTCTCCTACAATGGGAGATGGGTTTCCTAGGTTTTGTTGGATTGTGTTGTCTTGGATTTTGATCGTAAGCATTCACCAGGTTCAACTGAGTGAACCACAAGCCGCAGCTGCTGGCTGTGATTATTTCCAAGGGAGTTGGGTTTTCGACAAAACTTACCCTCTTTACAACACCACGGATTGTCCATTCATTGAGAAAGAATTTGATTGCCAAGCCAATGGCCGACCTGATCAACTTTATCTCAAATATAGATGGAAGCCAAATGATTGTATGCTGCCAAGGTAATTAAGTTCTTCTATTTTTTATTCTTGGTTCAGCTGGTTCATATAATCGTTTTTAAGCGGTGGTATTCAACTAGTTTAAATATTCGAACTTAAAATTTAGAATCACTTCTTTTATTCTCATATTACCGTGTCGGCAAATAATAAAAATTGAATCTTAAATTTATTGAATATCACTTTTTAAAAATAATTACTTGTGGTTTTTCTAAAAAAAATAATAAATTCATTACTGAATTTGAAGACAAAGTTTTGGTGAAATGTACCTATCGTTCCAACTCCTAAGTGATAATTAGCACAGACCTTTTACCTATAAAGGTCCAATAATTTCTGTATAAAAGGGAATTTTTTTATTTAATTATAAGGTAATTGATCTTTCTTTTTTTTTCTCTTTTTACTTAATTATTGATCAATTAACACCATTAAAAGTAGTCTGAGTTTTTGTAACAGTATAATGGAGACTCATGTATTAGGAGTTAGATTGTATTTTGCCTCCTTTACTCAAAAAATGAGCAAATTAATCCTTATATTAGGAGTTAAATTTTCATTCATTTTCACTATTAAAAACTGGAGTGGCTAAAGTGCAATTTTATCTTTTTAGTTTAAATTTTTAAAATTTCTAAAAAGCCTAAATGGATAATTTTTTATTTTAGGGAAGTCGGAGCCCCTTCCAACCCCCTAAATACGCCACCATGGCATGCCACATGTAACTCATGTCAACATACACGAACTCGTTTTTAACAGTTAAAATGGATGAATTTTTTAGCTAAAGGACTAGTTAATTTGCTCTTTAATCTAATATATAGGGATTAATTTTCTCATTTTTTGAGTAGAGAAAACAAAATGCAATCCGATTCCTAATACAAGATCCTCCATATCTTTCATCATTACTCAATTATTTGTCATCAAAAGTTGTATATGTTCAAATATAAATACAATAAAACATACATGTAGTTATTAAACATATCATGCTAATGTCACTGTTTCTTCTTTATCCAAAATTATTGGATTTATGAACTTCGAATTTCAACTTTTCTTGAGAATAAGAAAATCCCATGAAACTTCCTTTCAAGTAAAACGTGTGTTCAAAATCTTGAACTAGGTTTATGCAGCAATAGAAATTCACAAGCTGTTTTTTGATACATGAGATGTGAATCTCAAAATTTTAGGGTTTCTGATCTCATATAATTTGGGTCCAGATTTAATGCTAAGGATTTGTTGAGAAAGTTGAAAGGGAAGAAAATGATGTTCATTGGGGATTCACTAAGCTTGAATCAATGGCAGTCTCTAACATGCATGTTGCATGCATTTTTGCCACAACCAGACTACATTGTTCACAGAGAAGGGAACCTTTCTACCTTTTATATGCCTGTGAGTTGCCAAATCTAGTAGCTATTTTATTTCCTTCTTATATTTAAAACTTTTCAATGTCACCTTTAAAAGGTAGCTGCATGAATCAAATAAGTTAAATCAAATAGACTAATTATTATTGTTTGGCAAAATTACAGAGTAGACCTTTTTAAAAATAGTTATTATACTTTTATTACAACAAAATAAGCAGGGGTGAATCTAAATTTTTTTTAGCAAGATAGAAATTTAATTATAATTTTTTCATAGATCAAAATATAAATTTATTATGAATTAGTTTATAATTTCATTATTTTTAAAGGGACTAAATAGAAATTATTTCATTTTTATGGGGCTAAAGTGTAATTTTGCTATATATTAATTTATAATTTCTTTACTTATAAGAAGACTGGAAAAAATTTTCATGGGGGCCAAAGTTCTATTTTACTATATATTAATTTATAATTTCTCTAGTTACAAAAGAACTAAATTAAAAACTTTTCATTTTTGGGAAGGCCAAGGCCCTTGTCTACTCCTTTCAGATTCGCCTCTGAAAATAAGCCATTAAACTTTAATTTATACATCGTTAGCCTTAATTTTAAACTTATATCCAAATAACACCTTAACATTTTATTTATAACTCAAAATAAAAATTAACATAAATAAAGGTGAGAGAGCAGCCTTGGCCAATTGGTTAAAATGGAAAATTTCATTTAGGTCCAGAGGTAAAGTCAAAAAATAGTTTTAGGGGGTCGAAAATGAATAATAAATTTTTGAAGAGACCAAATTGTAATTTTATTATTATATCAACTTATAATTTCATAAATTTTGAAAAGATTAAAAGACAAATTTATCAGTTTTCGGGGTTGTCTACTACCCTGAGTTGGTCTCTATTGAAAATTAATAATTCCATATAGGCCTCTCCAATACAAAAAATAGCTTTCCTAAATTTATAATTTTAGCTAGACCCCTTAATATAAAATTCTTTGCTTTGCCCCTATATTAAATCAAAAGATAGAAACTTATGTTACGTACTATAAGAATATAGGGATTTAATTATTTAGCAAAAGCAAACTATTTCAAGGACTTTTTGATAGTTTGCACTTATAGTTGGTATTAGTTAGAATTAAGTGCCAAGATTAAGTTTCCTTTTAGATATATAGTTGGTTAAGCAATTTAATAAAAGTGGAAATTTAGACCCCTAAGTTATACCCTTCATGCATTTGGACAATTGTGTTGAGCCAAAAAAATAAAAATTGCAGGAGTATGAAGTTTCGTTGATGCTATCACGCAATGCATTTCTTGTGGATATTGTCCAAGAAAAGATAGGTACCGTTTTGAAGCTTGATTCCATTAAAAACGGCGAATCATGGAAAGGATATGACTTCCTCATCTTCAATACCTGGCATTGGTGGCTCCACACTGGAAGAAAACAACCGTAAGCAAAACATAATTTCAGTAATTAAAACCCAATTTTTTTAATTGCATACCGAGTAGATTTGTAAACAAATACAATACTCGAATTGGTTGGGTTTGAACTGGAATATGATTTCTATAGTTCTGATTAGACTTGTTTAAAAGTTAATTATTTATCTAAGTCAGAAAGTTCATTTGAAATTTGGAAGAGTATATAAAAATATCAGACTTCATAAATGAGCTTGAGCAAAAAAAAATAAACCCGTTTTTAATATGGTTTAAGCTTAAGATCAAAAAATTTAAGGATCGAGATATGTACGTTGATGAACTTAAAATGAGTTTCCGATAACTATTTATAAATATTAGTATGCTGGGGCAAAATTTTAAGTCATTGTTTGACCCAATTAGACTTAGACAAACATAAAGTGTATTAATATTATGCTTAAAGCTGATTCAAACCCGAACCCCAACCTATAATCACTTTTAATTCCGATTAGTTTGACCCAATTTTTTATTCTTTTAAATACTTAGAAAATCTCTTATCCAATTATATTTATATTTGAGCAAAAAAATGATGTATGTATGCCTGTAACTTGAAAATGAATTGGATATTAGATGGGATTTCATTGAATCAAGAGGAAAGGTGAAGAAAGACATGGATCGTATGGCTGCATATAGAGAGGCACTAAGAACATGGTCAAAATGGGTGGATTCCAATGTTAACACTACAACTACCCAAGTGTTTTTTCAAGGCATTTCTCCCACTCATTTCAAGTAAGCTTCAGCTCTTCTCTTGTCTTCTCTTACCATTTGCATTAACTTCCTTGTTCTTATTTTACTTAAAAGAAATAGAACTATGAAAAAAGTTGAAAGCCATTTTTTTTCCGATAGAACTTAATCCATTTTAATCCCATCAGATTTGGTTCAAATTAGAGGTATTTATAAGTTGGTGAGCCAATCGGCTTAGTCTGTTTTAGACTGCACTTGAAGTTAAATTTTCAAGTTTCGAGTCAGATTCCTTACTTGTTTTATTAGTCAAAGAAAACAATTTTTAATTGTTTTTTAAACAATGAAAATGGACCATTTAGGTAAACTCGAGTTTGGAAAATTTTTGAAATCGAGCATAAACTTGACTTGGTCCATAAACACCTTGTAGTTGAAGGAAACTCATTTGTCATGAAAGCACAAATACTTTTATGATTAGAGACGTTAATGGACCTGAACTTAAATTTTCTTTTTGGTTTAAGCTTGATTCGAGTTGAAAACTCGTGTTGTTTAAAATATTTTCAATATATTATTGTTTAAATATAAATATTTTCAAGATGAAATATGTGTAAGAATCATAAATTCAAGCTGTAGTGTTTCCTCATATATATATATATAGAGAGAGAGAGATAAATTATGAATCACTCTAAATATCTCAAAGAGAAAATGACAGTCCATTGACATCTATTTAAAGATTTTTTTTTTTAAATAAATATCAACAAAGTCTCTTACGTTATCCATATATAATAAGTGGATGTACAATTATTAACTTCACCTCATACAATTTGGTATTTTGATCCACAATTTTGACAGTGGCAAAGAATGGAATGGTACCAAATCAACAACTTGCACACATCAAATCAGACCAGCTACCGATTTAACATACGAAAGTGATCCACCTCCGGAAGTGACAATCGTAAAGGAAGTGCTAAAAAACATGTCGACGCCGGTGGTTTTGCTTGACATAACCAGACTATCACAGCTGAGGAAAGATGGTCATCCATCAATTTATACTGGTCTAAAAGGAAATGATTGTAGTCATTGGTGCCTACCTGGTGTTCCTGATACATGGAATGAAATTTTATATGCAATTCTTACAAGTAGGAAAACTTCAAGATTATAAAATTATTATTTTTTTCAATTTAATATATTTAGTTAATAAAAAAATTAATTTCCCATTAACAGATTAAAAATTTTAAATTTAATATATTTTTTTCCAAAAGCTCAAACCAATTGAAAACCTATAATATTATTCATAATAATATTAAAACATTAGATTTTTTATTAGTATTATATATTTTAATAATTAATTTTAAATATTTTTATTAATAAATAGTGTTTAGGTCGGGCCAACCCAATTTAAAAGATATTTAACTCCATATAAATTCAACATATTAAATATGTCAAAATAAGAAAAGGGAAAATCTAGAGTTGTAAGCTTTGCAACTTTAAATTGGACATGAGAGTTTTTTTTTATTGAATAAATGCCACATTATTTTTTTAACAAAATTCCTTTATTTTATCTATTGAATTTAAATTATTATATTAATAAAATCATTTAAATTTTCAATTGTATTTCAACCTTTTCCATAAAATAATATTTTCTCTTTTAACTTTTCATCATTTAATTTTTCACTTTCTAAAATCTCCCTCAATTTCAAATATGAAAAATCTAAATTTGTTTGTGTAAAAAAAATCTAAATTTGTTAATTGCATCTAAATCTGTTCATGGGTCAGGTCAGTCTTGTCAAAATTTTAAGTCTGTTTGCTAGGCTCAAGTTTGGCCCAAAAAATACTTAAAATTTTGTCTAAATTTGACTCAGATAAAATGTTAAAACTGAGCTTAACTCGGCCCACTTGAATTAATTTTTTATATAAAAAATATTAAAAATAATACGTCAAAATACTAAAAACATTAAAATAAATATTTCCTAATAAATTGAAAATAAATTTAAAAATATTTATACTTAGATAAAATTAACAATAAAATAAGAGTTATATAATATCTAAATAATAACAATAAAATAGTAGTAACAACAAGAAAATAATAATTTTTTTTGTCTTTTTGTTTATTCAAGTCGAACCGAGCTTAAACTAAAAAAGTCTAACTTTAGTCCTGACTCATTTTTTAAACAATCTTTTTTTTTTATCCAAACCTATTTTCGGATTTTTATTTGCACCAAAAAATATCAAAAAAAAAATCAATGAGAACTGTACTTAACCCGGTTGAGTCGAAGCTCCATGACCCGAACAGCCATTTATTTTTCAGTTCTTCATTGTTACGCAAAAAGGAGAAAAAAAAACCAGCTCATGAAAATGGCATGGTCAAATACTTTGTTTTAGATTCACATCAAATCCCCTTCGATCCCTTCTCTCCATTTCCCACATTCCCTCCCAAAAAGATCCCCATTCCTTCTTAGTCCTAACCCTATTGTAATAGGCCCATTTCGCCCGAGCTCGTTTTATAAACCATACAGAAACCAAAATAATAAATCCAAAATTATTATTACACACAAAATAATAAAAATCCAATATTAACAGTCCATTAAAATTTGGCCCAAAAAGTAACAACTCCTAAGCCCAAAATGGCCCAACAACCTAAACCATGCAGAAAACCCTAGCCCTCAGCCTTGCGTCACTTCAGTAGCTTCCAGCGCACAGCCTCCGTACAACCACGCGGCCTTGTACCTGCAAAAACAAGCGACAAATAACAGCAACAATACGGCAGCCAGGAGAAAAAAGGGGACTTTGTATTTTCTTTCTTTTTTTCTTTTATTCGGCTATAAAGAGACCGAAGCAATCATTGTAAAAGGCTCCTTTTTTTTTACGAACGGAAAATATCAATCCAAAAAGAGGCTAGGTATTTTTCATCTTTCATAACACATTTAGTTCGAATATTGTGTACATATATATATAGATATACAAAAAAGTACCAACTTTTACCTTTTTTGGCGATCGGAGACAGTGGCGAAGCCGGGGGCTGGCATGGGCCCCAGCCCCCTCTATAAGGTAAAATTTCTATTTAGGTCCTTAAAATTTTTTAAAAATTTTAAATTAGTAAAGGTAAAATTGCACTTTGGCCCCCCTAAAATTATAAAAATTCGATTTAATCCTTTACAAATTAGAAAGATATAAACTAAAAAAAATTAAAATTTCATCCGCCCCCCTAAAAAGTTGTCATGGCTTTGCCCTTGACCGGAAAGGTTGAAACCGAGTGCTTTTCTCGTAAGGTTTTTGAGTGTTTAGACCACAAATTTGGATCGGGGAAGGAAAAGGAGTTTGAAAAGGGGCCTGTTTCATGCCTCTGGCTGCCATATGCGGTGGTCGCCAACGACGGACGTACGGTGGTCTGATCGCCGGAGAAGGGAACCCTAGAGAGAAACCCCAAGACTCCTTTCCCAATTTTTTAGGTATAGCTGAAAATGAATTTAAAAAAATGGGTTTAAATACCCAAGCAAAACGACGCCATTTTAGTCCCTCCCCTGAGCGTCCAAAACGACGCCGTATCAAGGCGACCTGTAACATCCTAAATTTATGGGCCTATGCATTTAGTGTAGGAATATGTTTAATATGTTAACTTAGGTGAAAGGGGTCTAAATTTGGGCTTAGAATTAGGCAAAGGCCCAGATTAAATTATCTTAAGGTGGCATCATTAACAATTAAAAAGGAACAAGTTTAATGAAGCCCAAATCTTTTAATTTAAATGAGTTAAATTTCGACATTTAGAATTAATGAGGTGGACGACTACAAGGCTTAAAAATAGGAAGATATATATGGATTTTTAAGTGATAATATCATAGATAAAAAAGAGAAAAGTTAGGAGCTTATCTTCAAAGGAAGTGTTGGTGAAAATCCACCACCTAGAGGAGTGTAAAATTCGGCTACTGCATGGCATAGAGGGTGCCGAAATTCTCCTCTCTTCTAGCTTAAATTTTAAGGGCGTTTTCGGTATTTAGCAGTAGGTGTCAAAAATCTATAAATAGGGGGGCTAGCTCCTTGTTTCTGACATTGAAAAACCCTAAAATCCTCTCCCTTGGTGCCGAAATTCCTTAGCCTCTCCCTCTCCAAATTTATTTCTTCAATTTCTTCAAAAGCCGAAAATTTTCCCCACTTTCTTTTCCCTTGTGCCGATTTCTCTAAAAAGCCGAAGCATCCATCGCTTTTTCTTTTATTCATCCTATTTGAGAAATTATTCTATACTTCCGGCATTTAAATCTTCTATTGGCATTGCCGAATCCTCTCTCTAGTGCTAGCCGAATCTCCTAAGCTAAGGTAAGAGTCAATTTTTGTTTAGTTCTCATAATCTATTCCCGATTTTTGAAAAACAAAAGCCGAAAGCTAATAGTTTAATGGTTTTCGGGATTTGAAGGAAGCTTGGTCGACTAGATCTAAAAGCCGAAAATCATTAGTCTTCAATTTCGGGATTTTAAGGTAAGAAGAGTTGTTTATTCAAATACATAAAATTGGGTAGAACACTAACCATGGCCGAATATAGGAGAGGTCCTAGTTTCGCATCCTTCCGGCTTTTTTAGCAAAGTTGTAGATCGGTTTAGCAAGGGTATCAACATTAATCAGGTGTGTAGACCACTAACACACTACTAATAAACATGTATGTATATCTATTCATGTATGTTATGGGCTAAAAAGCCGGAATAAGGCTGTATAGACAGTCGAATGGAACCCTAAAAGGGTTAAGCAAGGATGCCAGGTACGTAAACATAGAACTCCCTATGTGTATCGAAAAATATATATATGACTGCATGATGTTTCCTTTATGTGTGTATGCATGGGATGGGATATTGATATGATGAAGGGGAAGTGCATGATAGGTCACGCAGTGATCAGTGGTAAAAAACCTACAAATATAAATGCTAGGTCACATTGTGATCGGTGGCTATGCCACGTTTAATGATTCCTACTAAATAGGAATAGGCAGTACGGCTGTCGTTTTGGTGTGTAGCGGATGGAGGGTTGATTGTAGAAATCCCCCAGGTGTGATGGTTGGTACGGGTTGGTGTGTAGAGGATGGAAACCTAGGATGGGTTGGGTTATTCATTCTTTATTATTTATTATGTGATTATGATTGATGCCTTCCTGTATAGGCCAGGGCCCATAATGTGTTTGTGGGCTCAGGTCGATGTGTGTTTTGAGATTTATACACTGAGTCTTTGTGACTCACGCTTTCCTTTTCTCTACTCTTCCAGATGAACAGTAGATTGTGGACATGGGAGCCGAGACGGACTCGAGGGGCCATCAAGTTCTATTTCTACAAGTTATTTTCTTTTGAGATTTCTTTAAGTTTAATTTATTTCAATGTTATTTCGAGGATATTTATGTAATAAGCCCCTAGTTTTCATTCAACTAAGTCGTTTTCAATATTAAGCAACTTATGAATTTTATTATAAGGTTTATTTATAATTAATAATACTTAACACAATGTTTTATTTTTAAAATGCCGCTTATTTACTTAAATATTGTATAATTAACTCACGAATTTCAAATACCATCAAAGTAAAGGTTTTCAAAGTACAAGTCGTGACATGCCAGATCTGGTCAAAACGCATGGGCAGGGTTTGGGGTGTTACATTTTGGTATCAGAGCCCAGTTCAAAACTCGGGCTGTAAAATGGGTCTAGAAGTATTTTAAAAAAAAATTGAATTTAAGATTTTGGTTTGAAGACATGGCCTTCGAGTCTACCAGTACCCGAACCACCCAGGTAAGTATTCTGAACTCCTGATTGTGATATAAATGTGGGCTTAATGGGCTTAATGGGCTTTATGGGACGTAGACTATCTAGATTAGAACTTGATGGACTCTAGGCTTAGACAAACAACTCTTCAATTCCATAAGACTTAATTTTCACTAAACAAAACCTGTAAACAAGTCGCAAGACTAAGGTGTGGCAACAGGCATATGCATGTCTAGGAGTAGATCCGGAAGAGCTTGGTATTTAAGCAGTCCAAGTGACTTACCTCCTCTTCGCTGGAATCTTACCTAGTGCGTAGTGACTGTTCACTCTAGCGATAAAGACTTGTTCATGGGCTGAACCCATAATTAAAACCCGAAAGGGACCAACCACCCCATTTTGCAAACAAAAAACCCCGAAGTTTTGTATACTTCAAAAAAAAACAAAAACACTTGATTTGAAAATGTTCACAGCTATGAAGAAAATTACCAAATTACCCTTGTTTTGTAAAATGACCAAAATAACCCTAGTTTGTAGAGTTACCAAATTACCGTTGTTTGGTAAAATTACCAAAATACCCCTAAATTTTAAAATTACCGAAATACCCCTGAAATGAAAAATTACCAAAATACCCTTATTTGACAAAATCACCAAGGAACCTTATTTTGAAAAATTACGAAAATACCCCTATAGGATAAAAATTACGAAAATACCCCTGGGTAGTGAAAACAACAATAACAACAACAACAACAACACTTTTCTGTAATGAACGTGACTTCATGATTGGATGTATGTGTTTCTTAGAGGATATGAACTTGAGACTGTATGGTGAATGCGAATTCGAAAGAATTACTGTTAAAGCTTGTAACATCCTAAAAAAAAAAATTTTGGAGCATGATTAATGGGAGCCATGGCAAAGCATGAAAATTTCATAAACAAACAAAATTTGAGATAAGCATGGGTTGATTTTTAATTTGTAAAAATCCTTCAAAAGAATGTGCATAGAAGGAGTGGCTATTAAGGTGAAAAGATGACTAATAAAAAGTTACCTTTTGATATAATTAGTGGTAATGTTGACTCACCACTAATTAAATTTCCTCATGAATATGCATATTTCTTGTCATGGTGGGGTAAACATATATTTTGTGATAAGGGGTATGAGGTGGATGGCATGAGAGATGAATTAAATTCTTTAAAATTAGGTATATTGGATGAACATTCAGCCCTTCAATTTTGTTGGTAAATGAAGAAGCAAAAACCTCTTAGCCATATCTCTTCTCCTTTCTTGTGTATTGGACATTTCTTCCTTTGGTTGAATTTGTGCTCTAGTAGTTTGGCTGAATAACACATCCTTGCCAACTAATCTTTAGCCTTAAGTCAAATCGGTGGAAGTCGTATATATCATAGTTAAGTTGCTCTTCTCTATTCGTTGACCTTTGGAAGTAGTGGTGTCGATGATCAAGAAGGTTTAGTCCTTACCGTAATCAGGTGTGTAATCCCTTACTTTCCGAATACATGTTCGAAATGGGGTGTGTAATCTCATACCTCTCTAAATGTTTGCATGAAATGTTCTGTGATTCGGTCGAAAGACTGAAAAGCCACAAACCAGCATCTGTGGCCACTCGAGCGTACGTACGTTCGAAGTGGTAACCATATTTTGTAACAAAACAGTTTCAGTTAACAGCAGTGATGTGATTTTTAAAAATCACCACAAATAGTAGGAATTGATTTAGAAAGTGAAGGAGATATGGATTGAAAGATAATTGAGTCTATTTTCATATAAAAGAAACGGAGCAAGCAAAGGATTAGTATATTTTGATATTTTTAGATTTTTGTGAGACTAGTTTAGAGTGATTTCGAGATCCCCTATTCTGACTTTGAAAATTCACTATAAATTGTAGAAAACTAATTACAGGACATGGTTTATATTATTAGAATCCTTAGTGAGTCTATTTTTATTTGGATCAAACGAAACTGGTATTTGAGTTCTGTACAATAAGATATCTGAGATTTTGTGAAGAGAGGCAGAATCATCAAGCAGTGAAACAAGGGATACTTTGATGAATAAAGCGTACTAATTGGCTAAGCCAAAAATTCTAAAAATATTACAGATCTAGTTTGGGGAAAATTTACGGATCTAAATTTGAGTTTCCCAACTCAAGTTATAGTCGATTTAGTCGATGCGATGCGGATGGGCGGTTTTGATTTTTATGCCCCAAATTAGTAATTAAGCCTAGGTTGCGAAAATTACCATCATACCCTTAGAGGGTAAATGCAGAATTACCCTTAGTGGTTACGATTACGAATTATAAAAAAAACCCTTATGGGCGAATTACGAAAATGCCCTAATGGGCTGAATTATGAAATGTCCCTATGGACCGAATTACGAAAATACCCTTAATGGGCCAATTTGATAAATTGCTATATGGGTCAATTTGGTAAATTGCTATATGGCCAACTTGATAATCACTTAATGGGCCAATTTGATAAATTGCTATATGAGCCAATTTGATAATTTGCTATATGGGCCAAATGTCTTATTTGATAAATGGGACATATTGATATGTGATAAATGGGCCAAAGCGCTAGATCGTTAAATGAGCTAAATTGCTATTTTGACTAACGGGCCAAATTAATACTTGTGATATGGGCTTTTTGTTGAAATTTACTTATGAATATATTGTTATGCATTATATATATATACATGACTGCATGGGTTGGGATAATTGAAGAGAGAGAAAGAAAGGCTGTTGCCAAAAAAAAAAAATAGTTCGGTGGCTCTGCCACAAATATTTTAAATGGCTCAATGCCTCTAGTTCGGTGACTCTGTCACAATCTAGTTCAGTGGATCTGGCACAAATATTTTAAATGGCTCAATGCCTCTAGTTCGGTGACTTTGTCACAATCTAGTTCGGTGGCTATGCCACAAATATTTTAAATGGCTTAATGCCTGCAATTAGTGTGTTGGCGGGGTGGGTTGACTTGATCCCCACAGGTGTGATGGCTGGTACGGTTGGTGTGTAGCGGATGGAAATTAGGCTTGGTTGGGAATTGCATATTCCATGCATTCTTATATTTGATTTATATAATGTACATTTGTAAATGGGCTCAAGCCCAAATATATGTTTATATGGTTATGGCCCAGTGGACACGGTAAGTGGGTTACACACTGAGTTCTAAGTAACTCACCCCGTTTTCCTTACCCTTCTCAGGTAATAATAATTAATGGAGGCTTGGGCCGGGGATGACTTTGTGTGGAGGCCATACTACGAATGACGAGTTATAAAAACTCTGAACTTCTTTTAAGTATTTTTAATTAAGTATTATTTCAATTACGATGTAATAAGGCCTCTAGTATTATTTTTATGGATTTTTGTGCGTGGCCGGGTTTGGGGTGTTACATTTAATGGTATCAGAGCTAGTTTCAAATCTCGGCTGTGGTTTGGGTTCAACAACAAATTTTGTTTAAAAACTGTTTAAATTTCTAGATTTTATGTGTAAAAGGTAGTATGGCACCACGAGCATCCGGCACCAAGTCAAGTAAGTATTTGTATATTAAATATTTATTATGGTGATATGACCATAGGAACACTCTAGAACTTCTAGTTTTAGATGTTGAAAACGGTATAGATTGAGACTATAGGAAGTGATTACGAAAATAACTTTACCTCTTATATCTCATAAAATATCGTTATTAAATGCTGAAATAGTATACTGATTCATAAAACTTGTAATCAGATTAAACTGAAATACCTAATATGAGCACTAGAGGACGTGGACGTGGACATGGTAGACGTGGCCGTGGTAGAGGCCGAGGTGCTAGGGTAGCGTTTGAAGCGTCGGGTCTTATGCCAGAAATGGATGCACCTGTGTCACCTAAGAGTGAGACTGGATCTCATGATCATACGAGAGAGGATAATACTTTGACTCAAGCAATGTTGCGATTCCTAGAAAGGGTCATTGGGGTTAGAACTGGTCCAGTAATTCGTGGATCAATCTCAGAACGACTTAAATCAAGTGGTGCCGAGGTTTTTAGAGGTGTTTCTAGTGTAGCTCCGAATGTTACGAAATATTGGCTCGAGGCTGTAGAGCGGATCATGGATGATTTGGAGTGCACCACCGAGCAGAAACTAAGAGGCGCTGTGTCCTTGTTGAGGGACGAGGCATATCAATGGTGGCTCACTGTTCGAGAAGGCACTCAGGCTGAACTTGTTACTTGGGATTTCTTCAAGACTGAATTCCAAGGAAAGTACGTCGGAACAAGTTATGTAGATGCCCAGAGGAAGGAATTCCTAAATTTGGTTCAAGAAAATAAGACGGTGGCAGCCTACGAGGCGGAATTTCTTCGCTTGAGCCGTTATGCTCGCACAATAGTGTCGACTGATCCTGAGCGCTGTGTACGCTTTGAAGATGGGCTGAATGATGAGTTGCGAGTACTGATAGCCCCATAACAAGTACGAACTTTTGCCTCGCTGGTGGAGAAAGCCAAGATAGCCGAAGAGGCTAAGAAATCAGAACGCCAGAACCGGGAAAGAGTTAGAGGCAAGAGGGATATTAAGTACACGGGTTCTACTAAAGGGTTTCAGAAAAGGCCCCGAAATGATGAGCCAGCTCAAGCTAGAGCACCTGTGACTACTAATCAGAGTCGAGATTGTACTGAATGTGGGAAGCGACATCCTGGGGAATGCTGGAGGAAAACTGGTGCCTGCTATAAATGTGGTTCCAAAGATCATCAGTATAAGAATTGCCCTCGACGGTGTCGACTCGAGCTCGTAACCACGATGCTCGGCCCGGCTAGAGGCACTCAGCGACCACCACCGAGAGGCCGTGGACCAGGTCATGGTGGTAATGGTGTTGGGCGTGGTCAAGGCGCCTTTGGTCGAGGTAATGGCTTTAGAGGTAACGCGAGGCAAGGCAAGACGGTAGGGTTGGTCTATCTTTGTCGGCGTCGGGAAAAATGGCGATGCACTGATGTGATAAGCTGATGCGTTCTTCATCTTTGATGTACACATTCTTGCTTTGATAGATATCGGGTCTACCCACTCGTATATTGCTAGTGCCATATCTGGAAACACAATATTAGATCGAGATTTCCGATAGAGAGATTACGGTAATTAGTCCTTTAGGACAATGCATGTCGTGAATAAATTAATATAAAGACGTGCCCTTGGAAATTCAAAGAGAAATATTCTTGGCGGACTTGATGGAATTGCCTTTCGGTGAGTTTGATCTTATTTTGGGCATGGATTGGTTGATGAAGCATCGGGCGCAATTGGATTGTCTTTGGCGAATGTTAATAAGGATCATGTGAATGATGAGGAGGTAGTAATGATAGGCGAGCGAAAGAACTTTTTGGCAAATGTGGTATCTGCTTTAAAGGCAGAAAAGTTGATGCGAAAAGGGTATGAAGCGTTCCTAGCCTTCATTAGTGCTTTGGATGCCAAGGAATTATCAGTAGAAGATGTGAAAACGGTGAAGGAATTTCGGATGTCTTTCCCAAAGAACTTTCGGGTCTACCCCTAGATCGGGAAGTAGAGTTTGGTATTGAACTTTTGCCCGGAACGGCTTCGGTGTCCACTGCTCCTTATAGAATGGCGCCTAAAGAGTTAGCGGAGCTTAAGGCTCAAATTTAGGAATTGTTGGATCGAGGATTTATTCGACCGAGTGTGTCTCCGTGGGGAGCACCGGTCTTGTTCGTCAAGAAGAATGATGGGTCGATGCGTATGTGCATTGATTATAGACAGTTAAATAAATTGTCGATCAAGAACAGGTATCCATTGCCGAGAATTGATGACCTATTTGATCAGTTGAGAGGAGCTTCAGTTTTCTCTAAGATTGATTTGAGATCGGGTTATCATTAACTCAAGGTAAAAGAGGCAGACATTCATAAGACGGCATTCCGAACTCATTATGGACATTATGAGTTTTTAGTGATGCTGTTTGGCTTGATCAATGCACCAACTGCATTTATGGACATGATGAACCGAGTCTTTCAACCCTATTTAGACCAGTTCGTGGTGGTGTTCATAGATGACATCTTGGTATATTCGAAGAATGAGGAAGAACATGACTCACATTTGCGCATAATATTGCAAATATTGCGAGACAAGCAACTTTTTATGGCAAATTCAGTAAGTGTGAATTTTGGCTGAAGGAAGTAACTTTCTTGGGTCATGTGGTGTCAGCCGAAGGAATAAGAGTTGATCCTCGGAAGGTAGAGGCTGTGTTAGATTGGAAACCACCGAAGTCAGTGGCTGAGATTCGGAGTTTCTTGGGATTGGCTGGTTACTATAGACGCTTTGTTGAGGGGTTTTCATTGATTGCTGCACCCCTAACTAAGTTTTTGCGAAAAGGAGTACCGTATGTATGGACTGATAAACAACAAGAAAGTTTCGAGAAACTGAAGAAGATTTTGACTAGCGCCATCTCGATTCAACTTTGGTGGAAAAGAGTTTACCATTTCTTCGTGATGCGTCACATACAGGTTTAGGATGTGTGTTGATGCAAAGTGGGAAAGTGGTGGCGTATGCTTCTCGTCAGTTGAGGCCGCATGAAGTCAACTATCCTACTCATGACTTGGAGTTGGCTGCGGTGGTGTTTGCTTTAAAGATTTGGAGGCACTATCTCTACGGTGAGAAGTTGATCATTTATACGGATCATAAGAGTCTTAAGTACCTCCTTACCCAAAGGAGTTGAACTTGAGACAACGGAGATGGGTGGAGTTGTTAAAGGATTATGACTTCTCAATCGAGTACCATCCTGGAAAGGCTAACGTGGTGGCGAGCAGCGTTGAGTCGTAAGGTAGTATCGAGTTGAGAGCAATGTTTGCTCATCTCGGTTTGTTTGAGGATGGCGATCGCTAGCGGAACTTCGTGAAGCCTCGTGGTTGGAGCAAATCAAGGAAAAGCGATTATCGGATGAAAAGTTGGGTCATTTAATGCGGCAAGTTGAAAGTGGTATAATAGGGATTTTGGATTGAACAAGGATGGCGTGCTATGTTTTCGTGGAAGAGTTTGTATGCCCATGGATTCAGATTTGAGACAAATGATTCTACGGGAGGCGCATAGTAGTCCTTATGCTATGCACCCCGGAGGAAGTAAGATGTATCGGGATCTTCGTGAGCAGTATTGGTGGCCAGGGTTGAAACGGAAGGTTACTGAATTTGTGGGGAAATGCTTGACTTGTCAACAAGTGAAGGCGGAACATCAGTTACCATCGGGATTATTACAACCGGTAAAGATTCCTCTATGGAAATGGGAACGGATAACGATGGATTTTGTTAGTGGGTTACCCTTAACACCTGCTAAGAAAGATTCTGTTTGGGTGGTAGTTGATCGATTAACGAAGACTGCTCATTTTCTACCAGTTCGTACGGATTACTCGCTGTAGAAATTGGCTAAGCTGTATGTATCTGAGATCGTGAGGTTGCATAGGGTACCAGTGTCTATCATATCAAACAGAGATCCCAGGTTTACATCACGGTTTTGGAAAGCTTTACATGAGGCTTTGGGAACAAAGTTAAACTTTAGTACGGCTTTTCATCCTCAGTCAGATGGTCAGTCAGAAAGAGTAATTCAGATTTTAGAAGACATGTTACGTGGTTGTGTAATCGACTTCAGAGGTAGTTGGGAGGATTTCCTACCGTTGGCAGAGTTCGCGTATAATAACAGTTACCAATCCAGTATCCAAATGGCGCCTTATGAAGCTTTATATGGTCGTAGGTGTCGTACCCCTACTTGTTGGACTGAATTGGGGGAAAGACAGTTGTTGGGTCCTGAGTTGATATCTGAGACAGAAAAAAAGGTGAAAGTGATTCGAGCGAAGTTAAAGGAAGCTTCGGATCGACAAAAGTCGTATGCGGATCTGAAGCCTAAGGATATTGAGTTTGCGGTGGGAGATCAAGTCTTTCTGAAAGTCTCACCTTGGAAGAAGATTTTCAGATTTGGCAGGAAGGGCAAGTTGAGCCCTAGGTTCATTGGACCATACCGTGTGTTGAAGCGTGTAGGACCAGTGGCATATCAGCTTGAGTTACCTCCGGAATTGAGACAGATACATAATGTATTCCATGTCTCAATGTTAAGACGTTACCGTTCGGATCCATATCACATAGTGTCGGTGGAAGAAATTGAAGTAAGACCTGATTTATCTTTTGAAGAAGAACCAGTTCAGATCTTGGACCGAGACATTAAATTATTGAGAAGGAAGACAGTTCTGTTGGTTAAAGTTTTGTGGCGGAATCACGGTTCTGAGGAAGCCACGTGGGAGCCAGAGGATGTGATGCGACAGCAATATCCTCACCTCTTTTGATCAGATAAATTTCGAGGACGAAATTTTCTTTAAGGGGGGTAGAACTGTAACATCCTAAAAAAAAAAAAATGGAGCATTATTAATGGGAGCCATGACAAAAGCATGAAATTTTCATAAACAAACAAAATTTGAGATAAGCATGGGTTGATTTTTAATTTGTAAAAATCCTTCAAAAGAATGTGCATAGAGGGAGTGGCTATTAAGGTGAAAAGATGACTAATAAAAAATTACCTTTTGATATAATTAGTGGTAATGTTGACTCACCACTAATTAAATTTCCTCATGAATATGCATATTTCTTGTCATGGTGGGGTAAACATATATTTTGTGATAAGGGGTATGATGTGGATGGCATGAGAGATGAATTAAATTCTTTAAAATTAGGTATATTGGATGAACATTCAGCCCTTCAATTTTGTTGGTAAATGAAGAAGCAAAAACCTCTTAGCCATATCTCTTCTCCTTTCTTGTGTATTGGACATTTCTTCCTTTGGTTGAATCTGTGCTCTAGTAGTTTGGCTGAATAACACATCCTTGCCAACTAATCTTTAGCCTTAAGTCAAATCGGTGGAAGTCGGATATATCATAGTTAAGTTGCTCTTCTCTATTCGTTGACCTTTGGAAGTAGTGGTGTCGACGATCAAGAAGGTTTAGTCCTTACCGTAATCAGGTGTGTAATCCCTTACTTTCCGAATACATGTTTGAAATGGGGTGTGTAATCTTATACCTCTCTAAATGTTTGATGAAATGTTCTGTGATTCGGTCAAAAGACTGAAAAGCCACAAACCAGCATCTGTGGCCACTCGGGCGTACGTACGTTCGAAGTGGTAACCATATTTTGTAACAAAACAGTTTCGGTTAACAGCAGTGACGTGATTTTTAAAAATCATCAAAAATAGTAGGAATTGATTTAGAAAGTGAAGGAGATATATATTGAAAGATAATTGAGTCCATTTTCGTATAAAAGAAACAGAGCAAGCAAAGGATTAGTATATTTTGAGATTTTTAGATTTTTGTGAGACTAGTTTAGAGTGATTTCGAGATCCCCTATTCTGACTTTGAAAATTCACTATAAATTGTAGAAAACTAATTACAGGACATGGTTTATATTATTAGAATCCTTAGTGAGTCTATTTTTATTTGGATCAAACGAAACTGGTATTTGAGTTCTGTACAATAAGATATCTGAGATTTTGTGAAGAGAGGGCAGAACTGTCAAACAGTGAAACAAGGGATACTTTGAAGAATAAACTGTACTAATTGGCTAAGCCAAAAATTCTAAAAATATTACAGTCTAGTTTCAGGGAAAATTTACGGATCTAAATTTCGAGTTTCCCAACTCAAGTTATAGTCAATTTAGTCAGTACGATGCAGATGGACAGTTTTGATTTTTATGCCCCAAATTAGTAATTAAGCCTAGGTTGCGAAAATTACCATCATACCCTTAGAGGGTAAATTACCGAATTACCCTTAGTGGTTACGATTACTGAATTATAAAAACGCCCTTATGGGCCGAATTACGAAAATGCCCCTAATGGGCTGAATTATGAAATGTCCCTATGACCGAATTACGAAAATACCCTTAATGGGCCAATTTGATAAATTGCTATATGGGTCAATTTGGTAAATTGCTATATAGCCAACTTGATAATCTGCTTAATGGGCCAATTTGATAAATTGCTATATGAGCCAATTTGATAATTTGCTATATGGGCCAAATGTCTTATTTGATAAATGGGACATATTGATATGTGATAAATGGGCCAAAACTGCTAGATCGTTAAATGAGCTAAATTGCTATTTTGACTAACGGGCCAAATTAATACTTGTGATATGGGCTTTTTGTTGAAATTTACTTATGAATATATTGTTATGCATTATATATATATACATGACTGCATGGGTTGGGATAATTGACGAAGAGAAGAAAGGCCTGTTGCCAAAAAAAAAAATCTAGTTCGGTGGCTCTGCCACAAATATTTTAAATGGCTCAATGCCTCTAGTTCAGTGACTCTGTCACAATCTAGTTCGGTAGATCTGCCACAAATATTTTAAATGGCTCAATGCCTCCAGTTCGGTGACTCTGTCACAATCTAGTTCGGTGGCTATACCACAAATATTTTAAATGGCTTAATGCCTGCAATTGGTGTGTTGGCGGGGTGGGTTGACTTGATCCCCACAGGTGTGATGACTGGTACGGGTGGTGTGTAGCGGATGGAAATTAGGCTTGGTTGGGAATTGCATATTCCATGCATTCTTATATTTGATTTATATAATGTACATTTGTAAATGGGCTCAAGCCCAAATATATGTTTATATGGTTATGACCCAGTGGACACGGTAAGTGGGTTACACACTGAGTTCTAAGTAACTCACCCCGTTTTCCTTACCCTTCTCAGGTAATAATAATTAATGGAGGCTTGGGCCGGGGATGACTTTGTGTGGAGGCCATACTACGAATGACGAGTTATAAAAACTCTGAACTTCTTTTAAGTATTTTTAATTAAGTACTATTTCAATTACGATGTAATAAGGCCTCTGGTATTATTTTTATGGATTTTTGTGCGTGGATGGATTTTTATATGTTTTAATTACTTAAATGGGGTTGTTAAATTTTTATAAATGTTTTTCTTAAACTTGCGTATAAAAAAAAATTTTATAAATTTTTATAAATGTTTTTATAAATTTATTTCAACTAATTATTAAAGTTTTAACCAAATATTTCTCTGAAAATTAAATTGTAAACTCTTATGTTTTAAAAAAAAAATCATGGTTTTCAAGTAAATCTCGATTTTTGATAAACTCCAACTTCAAAATCATTTTAAAAAAATTATTTTCATTAAAAGCATTTATGGCTAGACGTAAGTTTGAATTGTGTGGCATGCCAAGTCTAGTCTTAACGCATAGGCCGGGCTATTGGTTTATAACTATGTTCAATTGTTTATTATGCTTAGCTATTGGTTTAATCATTTTTAATTTTTCATTCCCCCTGCTCCCCCAAAAAAAAAAAAAAAGTTTGTCTGAGCAATGAGTCTTTCTCAAAATCAATTTCCAAGGCCATTTTATTTGATTATGACTTTGTGAGTAAAACATGTTTGTATTTATTAGGGAACAGCAGTAACAAAAGTGAAAATGGCTCAAAAGGAGGCTCAAGGGGTTGCTAAGAAGAGGAAAGGAAGAAGAGGACCTGGGAGTGTAATTGGGTCCAGTGCTGTTGGTTGTGTATGTGCTGTTCTAACAATATATGGAGTTGGCGGAGAGGCATTTACACGTCTTTGGCGACTTGGTTTTATTGCTAGTTTCTGTACTAAGTTGAGTGATACAGTGTCAGGTGAGATTGGGAAAGCATATGGCAAAACAACGTAAGTAGTGCATCTCTGTTTGTTAATGTATAGGCGCTTTAGATTAACTGTATTAATAATTCTCCTTAGTTCATTCTAGGAAAGGATATTTCAAATCAAGTGGAATTTGGATCCCTTATGGTTCTTGCTGTATTCGAGCGCTATTATTGTCATATATGCTGGTGATAAAGGTCTCTGTGACATCCTATATACAAACAAAATTTGTGAGTGTTAATATTGCCTCAAATCTTTTTTTTTTCTTTAAAGGTTTATGTCCATTGCTACTTTTTTTTTTTACTGTTAAACTATTCCTTAGAATTGCAAATATAAAGTGTGTGATGTGCCAAAATGAACAGGTACCTGGTGACAAACTTTCAGATTGTTCCTAGGGGAACAGAAGGAGCTGTCAGTGTTGAAGGAACTGTTGCTGGACTTCTAGCATCTATACTGCTTGCCACTATTGGTTGTCTATTGGGTGAGGTAGTACTTGCTGTGTACTCATACCATGTCAATAATTTGTTCTGCCATTCATGATACCATTTTTTTTTAATAACAAGCATTATTGTGATCATTACAAAATGTTTACACCTTGTAAGAACCTGGAATTTTTTCTATTCTCTGCAACAATAGACTAATTGGTAGTGACATGTCAAGAAAACAATACTGGTGGGGTGGTGCCTAGATGGAATGATTTTGCAGATATAATTTGTTGAAGGTGTATTTTAGATGGTTAAAGGTGTTTTTCAAAGCGAACTCTTAGTAAAATAGCAGATAATGATATATTTATAAATTGAATTTGGCATCTCAGTTTAGGTGTGTACGACCTTTGTGAGCATTATTTTGCTGGGAACTTAAATTTCAATTTAATATAGTTCAGGTATTACAATTTGGTAAATTGGATAGTATTTTCAAGGGGAAGGAGAATTAAATTAGTGGAAACTGACTTTTGTTGTTAGTGGTTTTTTGTATGTGAGTGGATGAGGTTGTCACTCTAGCCTTGCTGCATCTTTAGCTAGGATTTTCTAAAAATTTTATATTTATCCCTAAGGTTATGGTGTTGTTCATAATATTGACGCCATAACCTCAATACACTTTCAAAACCAAATATGATCTATAGCTTCTAGAGAATGCATAAATGAAATATGGGTATTTGAATTTATAGAGATGTTCTAAGCTTCTGCTTTTTGCTTTTTCATTTATCTTTGCAAGCAGATAAATGTACCTGAGGTATTGATATGTGTAATAGCATCCCAGATTGCTAATCTTGGTGAGAGCATAATTGGTGCTGCATTCCAAGGGAAAGAAGGGTTTCGTTGGTTAAGGAATGATTTTATAATAGGATGGTTTCTGCCATCCTGTTTTCTTAACCATTTTTTCTTAAATTTAGTGCCTATGTATCTTCTAGATTTTAGTGTTACCAATGAATCAGGCTTGATTGCATATGAATGTATGGTTTGATGTGGTATATCGATGAGATGATTACATGTATATCATTTTGTGGACTCTCGTTATGTTTGGATCTGGCTGCACTCCTAAAGCTGTAGTGAGGAAGAATTATATACCCACTGTTTTGGAGTAAAGAAGATGGAAGAGTAAATTTAGAGAGATCAACCTGTTATAAAACTGCCTGCTAAGGATTAATTCTAGTCTTAATTTTCATTCGATGAAAACGTGGTATTGAGCATGTAATAGGCTGTTATGTTGGGCTGATTCTTCTTTTTGCTTTGAAGTATTCATGTTCAACATATAGTCGCACAAGAAATACGGAGATATGACCTTCAAGATACGTGATAAAGTTTAGCACAAATCTCTATCAGACATTAACCTGAATTTGAGCGAAATCTCTGGGTTGGCCATATATAAATCTGCCTAGGATCTATTATCTTAGCATATTTATATGCTTTTCATTGTAAGGCTGAAACTTGGATTCTTTTACGATATTGATTTTGGTTTTCATCTTGCAGCTGAACAATGATGATGTTAATGTCATCAACATATCCATAGGCTGTATTTTGGCAGTCTTAATGCAACAACTACTTCAAAACTGGCAAATGTAAATGTAAATTCACCCCATCATCTCTTTTACGATGTCAGGTGTAAAAACTTTAGAAAATCAGATTATATTTCCTGCTAATTAGCTTACAAGAATAAATGGAGATAAACTATTCTAAGGAAGGAAACAATCCCTAAAAAGCTGTAATTATCCTAAGAATCAATAATTATGATTAGTTTCTATTTACAGAAGATTTCCTTAGTAATCTATCATTAATTCTAGGAATTCCAACACTCCCCCTGAAGCTGGAGTGTAGATGTTTATCAAACTCAGCTTGCTAACATGTTCTTCAGACATGTTTTTGTTTAAGCTTTTGTCAACATATCTCGCAACTTTGTTATGCGGTAGGTAGATAGGTAACACTCACTTCACCCGAGAGTGTCTTTTATGAAGTGTCGGTCTATCTCAACATGTTTAGTACGATCATGACGCATGCGATTGTGAGCTATACTTGACATAGCTTGGTTGTCACAATGCAAATCGCATAGGTCTATTATAAGGAACCTTTAATTCTCTCATCACCTTTATAGTCCAAATTCCTTCGCAAATACCATGCGCTAGTGCTCGATACTCGAAACACGCAGCTGCTGCGTGCTACCACGCATCGTTTTTAGTCTCCATATTACTAGATTACCCCAAACATAGCTACAATAACCACTTTGGTTGATCGTCTGTCATTAATAAAACCTGCCCAGTCAGCATCAGTATAGACTTCCACATTTCTACTGTTATTTTTCTTGAAGTATAGGCCCTTGCCAGGAGTTCCCTTTAGGTACCTTAGTATCCAATATACAGCTTCTAGGTGTTTCTCCCTTGGGGCATGCATATATTGACTTATGACGCTGACACTAAAAGCAATGTCAGGACGAGTGTGAGCTAACTAGGCGTTGATATCTCCCCCTGTCGACTTCTTCTCCATCCTCATTAGTACCCAACTTGAGATTAAACTCCATAGGAGTTTCAGCTGGTTTACAACCCATCAACCCAACTTCTGATAACAAATCGAGGACATATTTCCTTTGGGAGATAGAAATACCTTTTTGAGAACTTGCTATCTCCATGCCAAGAAAATTTTTAAGATCTCCCAAATCCTTAAGTTCAAATTCAGTTCCAAGAAATTTTTTCAACTTCCCAATTTCACTTGTATCATCTCCTGTCACTATTATGTCGTCCACATAGACAATTAGAATGCAGCATTTTCCATGTTCCGAATGCTTGTAGAACATGGTGTGGTCTGTCTGTCCTTGAGTATACTTCCTGCTCATCATGGCTTTTGCAAATCGACTAAACCACGCCATTGGAAATTGTTTTAGCTCGTACAAAGACTTTTTCAACTTACATACTTGGCCTTTTCTTTCTTTAAATCCAGGTGGGAAGTCCATATAAACTTCTTCATTTAACTCCCCATTGAGAAAAGCATTTTTAACATCCAATTGGGTTAATTTCCAATTAAGATTAACAGCAATGGACAAAAGGACTCTAATTGTGTTTAGTTTGGCAACCGGTGCAAATGTCTCTTCATAATCCAGCCCATAAGTTTGAGTGAAGCCCTTAGCCACAAGACGAGCCTTGTATTTGTCAATCTGGCCATCAGGTTTGAATTTGGTAGTAAAAATCCATTTGCAGCCTACTGTTTTCTTTCCTTTAGGCAGATCTGAAACTTCCTACGTTCTATTATTTTTGAGAGCCTCCATTTCTTCCATCACGGCTTGGCTTCATTCAACTGGCTAAAATGCTTCTTCTATAGCTTTTGGAGTTTTTATAGAATCCGCATTAGTCACAAAAGTTTTATAAGACTTAGATAAGTTTCCATAGGATACAAATCGAGAAATAGGGTGTTGACTGCAGCTCATTGTGCCCTTTCTCATTGCAATTGGAAGATAGATGGATCGTGATGGAGGTGAGGCTTCATTTTCAGAACAGTCCTCGGTTGAAGATGTGATTGGCATTGCTGTATCAGTTTCAGGACGTCGATTTCATTTGGAATAAACCTACAGTTCAGGCACCTGCTGTAATTCAGACACTTGTTGCTATTTTCTTTTATCAGGGGACTGTTCAGTGATGGTATTGTTATCGGGAAGTATAGTGCTAGTGTCTTGCGGCATAGGAGGAACAATAACAGTGTCTAGGTTGGGTTTAGGTTTAGTGATAGTAATGGTAGGGTCGGGAGGTATGATGAGGAGAGTATTAAGTGTCTCATCTTCATTAAAAATCTCCCTCTAAAGATGAGAAGCTCGAAAAAAAGGTTCGATTTCAAAGAAGGTGACATCCCGAGAAACAAATAGCTGGTGCAAGGTTGGTGAGTAACATTTATAGCCTTTTTAAGTGTGGGAATATCTGACAAATATACAAGAGTGGGCTCGAGGATCAAGCTTGGATTGATTGGGTTGATGATTATGGACAAAGGCTTTGCAACTGAATATTTTTGTTGGAAGATTAGGAATACAAAATAGAGGAAATGATTTGTGAAGAGTGTTTAGAGGTGTTTGGAAGTTGAGGACTTTTGATGGCATCTGATTTATTAGGTAGAAGCCAGTAAGAACAGCTTCGCCCCATAAGTATTTTGGGACATTCATGGTGAACATTAAGGCCCGAGCAACAGCAAGGAGGTGTCAGTTTTTCCTTTCGGAGATCCCATTCTATTGAGGAGTGTTTGGACACGAACTCTAGTGTATGATTCCTTGGTCTGAAAGGTATGAACTTAGGATAGAATTAAAGTATTCTCTCTAGTTGTCCGAGTGGAGAGTTTGGATGGTAGAGTTGAATTGGGTTCGAACCATTGAGTGAAATTTTTTAAAGACTTTGGGTGTTTCAGACTTTTCTTTTAAAAGGTAGACCCAACATACCCTAGTGCGATCATCAATAAATGTAATAAATCACTTAGCATCAGTGTCGTAACCATTTTTTGATGAAACAGTAAACGACGCGGTTGACTCGATTTTTAAAAATGAAAAAGGAAGGGAGTCGCCACCGATCTTTATTTGGGTGTGATCGGATCACCTTTGTTTTAATAAAACATTTCAGTTTATTAAAACGATGCTTTTGGTCTACAAAAATTTGAGAGAAATGGGTTCGGAAGTCAATTACGTGCGAGGAAGGATTAACACCCTCGACACGCCCGAAATCAGTACCAAATTGATTGATCGATGTCCTATTGTTGAAAACTTTGGAATGATTTGAAAATAGATACTTTTTATTAAAATTTGAAAGAATTGGAAGGGACGTTAAGACTCTCTTATTTTCGAGGAGATAAAGTATCATGCCCAGTAAGTTAGGGCGCGATGCTTTAGGCTCCTGAAACTAAGCTTGCCTTTTAAAACTTGGTTTTATATTTGAAGAGGATATTCAGTCATTTGTCGAACGAGAAACCAGAACCCAGTGAGTTAGGGCCCGATTTTTTTGGAACTCCAAATTAGGAATATTGCCTTTATTTTTAAAAGAAAAAGAAAAAAAGAAACTTATCTCGAAGTATCTAGATGTCGAGTCCAGTAAGTTAGGGCGCGACATTTCGAATATCCGCGATTAAGTGTTTTGTTTAAAATTTAAATTGCAATTTTAAAAGGGATATCCCGTTATTTAGCTTTAAACGAGAAAAACCGGAACCCAGTAAGTTAGGGCTCGATTCACCCGAATTGTTAATACGGAATGTCGATTTAAAACTTGAATTTACGATTTTGAAAGGGATATTCCGTTGTTTAACTTAAACGAGAAAAAAACCGAAACCCAGTAAGTTAGGGCTCAGTCTTCCTGAATCTCTAATACGAAAAATTTGGTTGTTATAAAACTGACGCATTGAGAAAAATTAGCGTAAAAGTGTGGAAAACACGATTTTATACACAAAAAGAATAAATAAAAGACGCATACGCATACACACGTACAAATAAGGAGGACATATAATATATTAAGAATATTACGTATAGTAACAGTAGTAGAAATAACGATGAAATGATAATAATAACAACATGATAATGATGATAATATGATATGATAATAATGATACTAAGACAACAGTAAAATGTTAGTAAGACTAATAGTGAGAAGTAAATGATGATAATACTATAGAAAGAGGAAATAAAATAATGGTAACGATATTAACGATATAAGATGCGAAAACAAAAGATAACAAGGATAACAGGCAAAGAGAATACGAATGATAGTATTTAACGAATAAACGACAAGACGTAGACATGCAAAGGATATAGTAATAATAATATAATATACACGCTATATATAAAAAGGATAATATGATAACTATAATAATGATATAACATATAAGATATATAATGGTGGTAAACGTATTATGATAACAGTATAATATATTGGGGAATAAGTACCTACATTATATAATAATACACTAACAACAACAGTATAATATATACTTATATAATTAGCAAAACTTATATGATATAAAGTTTATAATATACGAAACGATTTAATACATAGATTGTTTTTTTAGGACAGTAATAGTATAATATAACAATAATTATAACAACACTAATAATAATAATAATAACGATAATAAATAATAAACATAATAATAACGCATAAAACAAAATATAATGTAATAATATTAGAGATAAAGTAAAATAATAATATTGGTAAAAATAAATGTGATAAATAAAATAGTAAAAAATAACGTTGAGAATAATACTTAACAATTATATTAATATATTAAAATAATAATGGTAACTAAAATTAAAATAAAATATGTAAAGATAATAATAATAATAATAACTAATAATAACAAAGTAATAAAATTAATAATAATGAAGTAATAATAATAATAATAATAATAATAATAATAAGGCTAGTGAATTTAATAATAAAATAACCAAAGTAATTAGAAATGACTAAAAATGAACAAAACGGAATACTTGGGGTAAATTTGAAATAAAATAAAGAGGGGAGGACTAAATCGCATGCGAAAACAACTAAGAGGGACTAAAATGGACAATATCCCCTAGATTCCCCACGCGCATATCCAGTTGGCAGCTTTAGGGACCAAAAATAAAACTTGAGGGCCAAATTTAAAAGAATCAAAAGACACAAAATAGGGCTTAATCGCGCGGGGCTTTGAAGGAGAGGGATCGTTTGCACAAATATCCCTTTCAAGGGTCATGCGCAGTAACTCCTACCACGAAACGGCGATGTTTTGTCCAAAACTTATAAAACCTTCTTTATTTTCCAAAAAAAACAAATTTGTAACCCTAAAAATAAAAAAAAAATCAGCAACCCCTCTTTTTTTCTCTCCTCTCTTCCTCTCTATTTAGCCCGACGATTGGGCTCCCTCCATCACCGTCGCACCGCCATCATGGGCCAATGGCCGGCGTTTACACGGAAAGAAATCTCTGGCGACGAGGGGACCAAGGCAAGTACACGATTTTCTCCCCTTTTTCATATAAAATAGATAAAGCAAAAAGAAAAAACTTAAGGAATGTCGTTTATGAAATGTAAATCACCTTCTAAAACAATGCAAAACTCAGTTCTGTTGCGATTCAATAATCGAATGTTTGCTCTTTTTGTATTGATTTGTTTAGTTTGTTGTGAATCTATTTTTTTGTATTCGAAAAAAACCCCCCCATTACAATAGCTTGAATCGGCTTTTATATCCATTTTCTTACAATGCTTTCTGTCACTTTCTTCTTCGCTGCGGAGTGCAAGTGGAGGGCTTGAGTCACGATGGCTGATGGCGATGTGCGCCTTGGCGTGATGGGCGAGCAAAGTGGGTAGGGGCGCATTAGGTTTTTCTTTTTCTGATTTGGCATTGGGCTAATTGGGCTTGGTTGATTGTAGTTTGGGTCTTTTGGGTGTTATTGGGCTGGGCAAAATTGGGGTATGACAGCTGCCCCTCTTTGCTCATTGTTGTGTAACGGGAATAGAGCAAAGACTTTCAAGAAAGACCAATTTTGCTCGGTCTCGCCGAGTCTTGACTTCTTTGGTGCTCTTTTTCTTCAGGTAGCCTCGTTCTAGTCCACTGCATCTTGTTGCTTCGATCCATTCCACCGCTACTTCAAGAGAGATAGGACCTGTAGCTTCAATTTGCTCCTGCTGCAACTTCGAGGGGATGGGGTTTGTTTATCTCTAACTTGCTCCTACTGTGACTTCAGGATAAGAATTCAGGGAGAAGAGATTCGTAGTTTCCATCTTCTCTAATGAAACTTTAAAGAAATAATGATTGATCCTCATTGTTAACTCAGGGAGACGGGATTTGTAATCTCAACCTACTCCACTGGAACGTCGAGGAAATGAGAATTCAGGGAGAAGAGATTTGTAATCTCCATCTTCTCTACTAAAACTCCAAAGAAATAAGAATTTATCCTCATTGTTAACTCAGGGAGATGGGATTTATAATCTCAACCTACTCCACGGGAATTTTGAGGAAATGAGAATTCAGGGAGAAGAGATTCGTAATCTCCATCTTCTCTACTGAAACTTCAAAGAAATAAGAATTTATCCTTATTGTTAACTCAGGGAGACGGGATTTGTAATCTCACTCCACGGGAACTTCGAGGAAATGAGAATTCAGGGAGAAGAGATTCGTAGTCTCCATCTTCTCTACTGAAACTCCAAAGAAATAAGAATTTATCCTCATTGTCAACTCAGGGAGACGGGATTTGTAATCTCAACCTACTCCACGGGAACTTCGAGGAAATGAGAATTCAGGGAGAAGAGATTCGTAATCTCCATCTTCTCTACTGAAACTTCAAAGAAATAAGAATTTATCCTTATTTTTAACTCAGGGAGATGGGATTTGTAATCTCACTACACGGGAACCTCGAGGAAATAAAATCTGAACTTTCCAACTCGTTTCCTTACTACCTTCAGGAAGACTTCAATCTTCAGCCTGCTCCATTAGGGAACAAAATCTGAACTTTCCAATTTGCTTCCTTACTATCTTCAGGAAGACTTCAATCTTCAGTCTGCTCCACTAGGGAACAGAATCAAAATTTTGATATTGCTGCACCGTTCTTTGAGGAACCTGTCCTGTAGAATTAATTTTATGTGCTTATGCTTATGCAAATGATGAGGATACTATGATCGGAATGACTCAAAGCCTCCTAACTACATGTGTTATGGACGACACTTGCGCGAATGCAGAATGTCATGAGAATGGTCCTTTTTTTTTTAATATTAGGAATAATGATCAGAATGAATCAAACGCTCCTAACTAAATGACTATGGATGACATTTGCATGAAGGCAGAATGTCATGAGAATGATCCTTTGTTAAATGCAATGATCGGAAGGGACCTTGATGCCCCTAACTAAATGCCTTATGGATGATATTTGCATGAATGCAGAACGTCATGAGAATGGTCTTTTTATGATGATTAGGATGCAATGATCAGAACGAATCGAATGCTCCTAACTAAATATGTCTCGAATGATGATGTATGAATGCAAAATGAAATGATCCCTTTTTAAATGCTTAGGGTCGTCATTGCTCTTAGTTCTTCCAGGTCATATCACTGATGCGTTACCATGCTTTCTCGTTCAGTCGGTATCTTTGACATAAAACCCAAAGAGATGATCATATTCTGCTTAACAAGCTTGCCCCGCTGTATTTTTAGAGTCCCTTCCACTGTACCTTCTAGGACATAAAGTTTGTACCTCCCTTTGCAATTTCAGGATAACATTTGGTTTATTCCATCCACCTTGCTACAACTCCGAGGTATAGGATCAATTTGATCGGTTACACCATTCGCTGGGTGTAATGACAAAGTATCATTTTCCTTTTCCCGAGAATAATCCCCTTATACATCTGGGTTGACATTACTCGTTATTCATCGAGATTGTATCACCGACAGAATGTCTTGTCCTTTGTTCAACCAAAAAGGCCCAAAGAGATAATAATCTTTCCCCAATATTTCCAGACCTTAAGCTTGAGTGAGTTCTAAACAATAGTCCTGTTTTAGGTCATTGTATTTTTCAAAAACTTCCAGAGTAATATGCGGAACTTTTTCATAAAAGTATTATTAGTCCAATAATCGTTATTTCAATGCAAAATGCTTGAAAAAGATCATAATGATGGACGAAACGGAAATTTATTGGAAGCATAGCTCAAAGCTAGCAAATGTAATGAAGAAGAAAGTTTATTAGGAGTGTATTTTGAAAAGAATAAGGTAATCGAAGATAGCAAACTCAAAATAGGTAAAATGGAAACTAGGTGCCCCAGATATCGCAGCCTTAGCTTCTCTGTTCAAACTTCTTGAGGACCATTTTAAGCTCAATGTGCGTTTAGGGGATCCGGAGTACTTTGTTGATGCCCCAAGACATAACATACTTCTTCATTGTTACTTCAAGCGTAGCAAGACTACTATATGCCCCACTTTCAAACACAATTTGAGCCGCCCTTTTGGGTTTTCAACTCAAACCCCCTTTGGTCTCAAAGCGCCCTTTGCGGGTTTTCGCCTTGGCCTCTCCTTTTTCCTTTTTTTTATTTTATTTCCTTTTCTGTGTTTTTTTTTTTTGAAAACCCATTTTTTTTTAAGAATCTGAACTCACTGGGTTGGGCAGGTCTTTGCTATCCATTTTAGTCAATAATCCATATTTCCCATGAACATGCCTTCTTTGTCCCATAAGGTCCTTCCCAGACTGGCATTTGCTTTACCCTGAAATCCTTCTATAAAAGAAGGATCGGGTTCCCCTTTCGTGGAATTCCCCTTTATCGTAAGCTTGCATCATTTGATCGTGATGGATAACTTTTAACCTTTTCTTCGATTAGGTTAAACTGGTGAGAAACTTTCATTCCACAAACCAATGGATAAGGTGTTGCCCCGGCAAAAGCCCTGGCCAATGTTTGGTAATCATAGAAGGTAACTTCTTTATGCCAACCTTTATAAGTCTCGGCCATCTTTCCTGCAATCCTTATTTTATTATTTTCTTCTGGTTGCCTTTGTCGCTCTATGATAGGGTGTTTGATCTTTTGAACAGACTAGAAATTTTTGACATTGTCCTTTTTGGCATTCTTTGTCGATAGCAAATATTTTTTTTTCTTCTATTTTTTTTTTGAGAGTGGGATTTGATGACTGTCAACATTGTAAGATTGGCACGTGAAGCGACCTTCGCCCTCTTGTAAAGTAACCGACATCCACGAGATTTTGTGAAGTAACTGACATCTACGAGAATGAATCGATGTTGGCCCGAAGCTTTTGATAAAACTGGCTTGTTAACATCCAAGCTTCATATAGGGAAAATAGAGGAGGCACAATCTTCCTCAACTTGGCATTTACGGCATAACAGATGCGATTTCCATTTCTTGGTGAACCAATAACCCGAACCTCCTGATTAGCTAGGCTGTTGTAAAACATGGGTTCTTTAAACCCCAACTTTATTCCTGCGAGGAGCTACGCTTCCATCCTCATCTCCTTCGTTAGTTCATAGTGTCCGCTGACACTTCATGAGGTAAAATCTACCATTGGGAAGTAAGTTGCAATCTTTGTCACCTTCAAAGCCCTTAGATCCCTCTAGACACATATCTCACTAAAAAGGGAGTCAGTAACAGCGTCGCTCATGTCATTGATATCTGGGGACCCATTGCGGGCAGAAAATCCAAAGAATAAATGATCCTAAGGATGATTATTTGTATGATATGGTCATGAGTGAAAAATATTTAATATGAAATGTAAAGAATGAAAGTATTTACTTAGAAAAACGCATTTTATTGAAATAAAAATTTTGGACATGAGCCTACTTCTCAAAAGAAATCTTATTGCTTCTAGACTTAAAGCAACAAGTGTGTTTTGCACATTGCTCTAGATTAGCTTTAAAAATACATGTTTCTTCTATGGTCTCGTTGTTCAAAACGCTCTTAAGTACATAAAGGCAGATGCTCGGAAAACTTTATTCCTCGGTTCTCTCTTCGGGTATACCATTGGCGTTCTGATCTCCCGATTTCTAGGTTTCTGATGACTTTTTCAAGGAAACGCAACTCTCCTGTCCTCAATTTTAATTACCACTGCTCCGTCGTCGAACTTTACCATACCCATGTTGATGAGATTTTCCACCAATTTCTTGAAGTAAGGCAATTTTCTATCGAATGGCCTGTGATCCCTGCGTGATACTCACATTGAGTGTTTGGGTCGTACCATTTTGGGTGTGGAGGTTGCATCAGTTTCGGATATTGGGGGGACACAACGTGCGTATCAAATAAACTTTGATACAACTCCTTATACGTCATCGGGATCGACATAAATTGGAGTTTTTCAATGTTTTTCCTTGTGCGAGATTCTTTTCTTGATGAAGCTTGATACTCACTAGTCACCGTTTTTGGCTGATTAATGGTAATTGACTTTGAGTGCCCCATGTTTGTATTATTCACCTCGCCATCATTTTTTCTAGGAGTAGACCTTCTAGTGGTTTCCCCTGCTTCAATCTTGCCGCATCTGATGGCATGTTCGATCATTTCCCCTGCCATTACTATGTCGACAAAGCTCTTAGTGGTATTCCCTATCATATGGGTTATGAAAGGAGCTTTCAAGGTGTTGATGAAAAGCATGGTAGTTTCCTTTTCTAGGAGGGGTGGTTGAACCTGCATGGCAACCTCCCTCCACCTCTGTGCGTACTGTCTGAAACTTTCATTTTGTCTTTTTTTCCATACTTTGCAAAGTAATTCTATCCAGTGCCATGTCTATGACGTGGCTGTAATGCTTCAGAAATGCTTGAGCCAAATCTCTCCAGGAACTAATGTCGGCCCGACTAAGCTGGTTATACCATCTAGCAGCTGCGCCCACCAAACTTTCTTGGAAACAGTGGATTAAGAGTTGATCATTACTCACGTAGCCAGCCATTCGCCTGCAGAACATAGTGATGTGGGCCTCCGGGCAGCTAGTCCCACTATATTTTTCAAATTCAGGCATTTTAAACTTATGAGGTAGTACCAAATCGGGAACTAGACTTAAGTCTTTTGCGTTGATCCCCTGATGATGATCGATACTTTCCAGCGCTTTGAATTTTTCCTCCAGCCATTTGCAACGAGCTTCTAGTTGCCTTGAGGATTCTATTCTCGACCCCATTTTCTCTATTGCGTCTAAATCGGGCACAACAGGGTTGGCCGGGCTATCTCCTAGTTGGGATCCAGAGCCTACGTGATAGCTTGTGGGAGGTCTAACGTCATCCCACCTTTCTTTGGCCTGCTTATGTCGTGGCCTTTGGAGATATTCCTCAGGCCGTGTTCTCGTGTACGGCAAGGTATAACCCGAGGGAGCGCCTTCGCTATCCTTGTCAACCGGAGGCATGAGGCCCTTCCCTTTATCCATTGCCCCGTTCATCACTTGGGTCACTTGGGCTATCATGTTTCTTTGGGCCTCCAACATTTGGTCCCTCATTTCGTGCTGGAGTTTTAACATTTGCTCTTGCATTTGTTCCTGCATTTCTTTTTGGAATTGTTTGAACCTTTGATCCATTTTCCTGGTTTTAGCGCGTGTTCCGTAGTGACGTTCGGCTTCCAGATTTTCTCTTTTCACTTTCTTTTTTCTCTCTGATAATTTTAGCTAATTAGGCCCCTTTTTATAAACTTAAATGCATGTAATGTGATGCAATGCAAATGCATGAATGCAAAGAGGCATCGATTCTGATCAACTTCATTTTAGAAAACTTTATTAGAAGGCAAAACCCTTTACATAAAACAGATTACAAATATGCTTTCCCCTTTAAGCCCAGAGTTTTGATCTTCCTAAGTAAAGAGGTCAACTCTTGACTACGATCTGCCTGTAGCTCGTATTTCATGCTTAGGATCTCATCTTGTGCCGCCAGAGTATGTAGGTGATCAGATTGATGTGATCCCGTAGTTCTGACACATACCCCTCAGCTAAGCTATCCCATTTTTCTAATTGGCATTGCTCTGACCATATGCGGGCAGCCGCATTGTCTTCCACTTTATCAAGGAATTCGCTTTCCATAACCAGCTCTCTAACTCAGAAACTGGCTGTGAATCGATGCCTCTTAAAAATGGAAATGACATGCAGAGGAAAAAAAAAACATCACCAATTAGTACCACAGAATGAGATATAAAGCATGTAAAATACACAAACGCCTATCTGGGTGACTACTAAGGTTTGACAGAGTTCAGCTCGGGGTGGGTTCTTAGGCTCTTTACGTGTGGTTGAATTCTAAAGCTCGAGGTACCCGAACCAGCAGATTCATCGATCCTTACCCATTATAGGCTCATACGGACCGAGTTCGGTTCAGGGGAATACATTTCCCTATGGCCATGCGGAAGTGAAAACTTCACGAAGACATAGGTACGGATGTATCCCAAAAGTAGTCCACTAGCCCATGCGGAGGTGAAAACCTCACGAAGGCATAGCTTCTCGCTCCCACTTAAAGGTGTGACCACAACGGTCATGCAATGCAATGCCAAAGTATTCAAGGGATCCAATATATCATTGAAAGTGCATTTAAAGAAACATGAATTCCGAAACCATTTTCCAATTTTAATCAAAAGGACAAGGATCAATCAATCTATGGCCTGACTCTCAACGAATAAATCCCCAGTGGAGTCGCCAAGCTGTCGTAACCATTTTTTGATGAAACAGTAAACGACACGGTCGACTCGATTTTTAAAAATGAAAAAGGAAGGGAGTCGCCACCGATCTTTATTTGGGTGTGATCGGATCACCTTTGTTTTAATAAAACGTTTCAGTTTATTAAAACGATGCTTTTGGTCTACGAAAATTTGAGAGAAATGGGTTCGGAAGTCAATTACGTGCGAGGAAGGATTAACACCCTCGACACGCCCGAAATCGGTACCAAATTGATTGATCGATGTCCTATTGTTGAAAACTTTGGAATGATTTGAAAATAGATACTTTTTATTAAAATTTGAAAGAATTGGAAGGGACGTTAAGACTCTCTTATTTTCGAGGAGATAAAGTATCATGCCCAGTAAGTTAGGACGCGATGCTTTAGGCTCCTGAAACTAAGCTTGCCTTTTAAAACTTGGTTTTATATTTGAAGAGGATATCCAGTCATTTGTCGAACGAGAAACCAGAACCCAGTGAGTTAGGGCCCGATTTTCTTGGAACTCCAAATTAGGAATATTGCCTTTATTTTAAAAGAAAAAGAAAAAAAGAAACTTATCTCGAAGTATCTAGATGTCGAGTCCAGTAAGTTAGGGCGCGACATTTCAAATATCCGCGATTAAGTGTTTTGTTTAAAATTTAAATTGCGATTTTAAAAGGGATATCCCGTTATTTAGCTTTAAACGAGAAAAACCAGAACCCAGTAAGTTAGGGCTCGATTCACCAGAATTGTTAATACGGAATGTCGATTTAAAACTTGAATTTACGATTTTGAAAGGGATATTCCGTTGTTTAACTTAAACGAGAAAAAAATCGGAACCCAGTAAGTTAGGGCTTGATCTTCCCGAATCTCTAATACGAAATATTTGGTTGTTATAAAACTGAGGCATTGAGAAAAATTAGCGTAAAAGTGTGGAAAACACGATTTTATACACAAAAAGAATAAATAAAAGACGCATACGCATACACACGTACAAATAAGGAGGACATATAATATATTAAGAATATTACGTATAGTAACAGTAGTAGAAATAACGCTGAAATGATAATAATAACAACATGATAATGATGATAATATGATATGATAATAATGATACTAAGACAACAGTAAAACGTTAGTAAGACTAATCGTGAGAAGTAAATGATGATAATACTATAGAAAGAGGAAATAAAATAATGGTAACGATATTAACGATATAAGATGCGAAAACAAAAGATAACAAGGATAACAGAAAGAGAATACGAATGATAGTATTTAATTGAATAAACGACAAGACGTGAGACATGCAAAGGATATAGTAATAATAATATAATATACACGCTATATATAAAAAGGATAATATGATAACTATAATAATGATATAACATATAAGATATATAATGGTGGTAAACGTATTATGATAACAGTATAATATATTGGGGAATAAGTACCTACATTATATAATAATACACTAACAACAACAGTATAATATATACTTATATAATTAGCAAAACTTATATGATATAAAGTTTATAATATACGAAACGATTTAATACATAGATTATTTTTTTAGGACAGTAATAGTATAATATAACAATAATTATAACAACACTAATAATAATAATAATAACGATAATAAATAAGAAACATAATAATAACGCATAAAACAAAATATAATGTAATAATATTAGAGATAAAGTAAAATAATAATACTGGTAAAAATAAATGTGATAAATAAAATAGTAAAAAATAACGTTGAGAATAATACTTAACAATTATATTAATATATTAAAATAATAATGGTAACTATAATTAAAATAAAATATGTAAAGATAATAATAATAAAAAAAACTAATAATAACAAAGTAATAATAATAATAATAATAATAATAATAATAAGGTTAGTGAATTTAATAATAAAATAACCAAAGTAATTAGAAATGACTAAAAATGAACAAAACGGAATACTTGGGGTAAATTTGAAATAAAATAAAGAGGGGAGGACTAAATCGCATGCGAAAACAACCAAGAGGGACTAAAATGGACAATATCCCCTAGATTCCCCACGCGCATATCCAGTTGGCAGCTTTAGGGGCCAAATCAAAAACAAAATAAAACCTGAGGGCCAAATTTAAAAGAATCAAAAGACACAAAATAGGGCTTAATCGCGCGGGGCTTTGAAGGAGAGGGATCGTTTGCGCAAATATCCCTTTCAAGGGTCATGCGCAGTAACTCCTACCACGAAACGGCGCCATTTTGTCTAAAACTTATAAAACCTTCTTTATTTTCTAAAAAAAACAAATTTGTAACCCTAAAAATAAAAAAAAATCAGCAGCCCCTCTTTTTTTCTCTCCTCTCTTCCTCTCTATTTAGCCCGACGATTGGGCTCCCTCCATCACCGTCGCACCGCTATCGTGGGCCAATGGCCGGCGTTTACACGGAAAGAAATCTCCGGCGACGAGGGGACCAAGGCAAGTACTCGATTTTCTCCCCTTTTTCGTATAAAATAGATAAAGCAAAAAGAAAAAACTTAAGGAATGTCGTTTATGAAATGTAAATCACCTTCTAAAACAATGCAAAACTCAGTTCTGTTGCGATTCAATAATCGAATGTTTGCTCTTTTTGTAATGATTTGTTTAGTTTGTTGTGAATCTATTTTTTTGTATTCGAAAAAAACCCCTCCCATTACAATAGCTTGAATCGGCTTTTATATCCATTTTCTTACAATGCTTTCTGTCACTTTCTTACTGCTTTGCAGGTGCAAGTGGAGGGCGGTGCTGAGTGCAGTGGCCAGTGGCGGTGGCAGGCCTTGGCAGCAATGGGCAGAGCAAGTGGGTAGGGGCGCACTAGGTTTTTCTTTTTCTGATTTGGCATTGGGCTAATTGGGCTTGGTTGATTGTAGTTTGGGTCTTTTGGGTGTTATTGGGCTGGGTAAAATTGGGGTATGACAACCAGTAATGTTTTTCACTCGGCTAACTCCCCATAAGTCACTGTGTATTAATGAAAAAGGTTTGGACTGGGTATATGGTTTTAAAGGATATGGAACACAGGTATGTTTGGACAATTCACAAATATCACACTTTAAGGAATTTATTTTCTTATTTCGAAATAACAGCAGAAGATGCTTTTTTAGGTACAAAAGATTTGGATGTCCTAACCTACGGAGCCATAACACAATAGTATCCTCTTTTGCAGTTGATAGAGCTAATCCCCCTTGTGTGCTGTCTTTATTCCACACATACAGTCCATCATCAACCTTAACAGTGCCAATCATCCTCCCCAATTTTTGTTCCTGTATTACTCAACCAATTGCAAAAAATTCAGCAAGCATTCTCCCACCTCTAGTAAGTTTACATATTGAAAGTAAATTACAGGATAAGTTTGGAACATATAGAACATTATCAAGAGATAAATTCTCTGTTACTTTTACTTTCCCAACTCTAACCACAGGTGAGTATGAACCATCAGCAATCTTGATTCGGGACTTGTTATGACAAGTTGTGTAAGTTTGGAATAGAGTGAGGTTACTTGTCATGTGGTCCGAAGCACCCGAATCTAGTATCCAAGAAGATTGGTTATTAGATTCAAGAGCAATATTGAGAGCAGTACCTTGAGTGGCTAAATTCCTATGACCAGTAGAGGTATTAAGAATTTTATGGAGATTTTCGAGTTGAGTCTTGGTTAGACGCACATCCAGTACCTCATCTGCAGAATTGGAAGATAACAGGGCAATTTTCTTGTCTTTTTGTTTTTTATCTGGATAACCATGGAGTTTAAAACATTTTTCCTTTATGTGACCAACACGGTTGCAGTGGCTACACCAAGGTCTGTTCGATCTGGACTCATTTCCAGCACGAGTTTTTTGTGTTTGAGGACCTTTGGACACAAAAGCACCAGATTCAGTAGGCTAGTCAGAAGAGATTATTGATTTGGGTTCCCCCATCATGACAAGATGACATTTCTCTTCTCTTCTCACTTTTGCAAAAGCTTCACCAATGGTTGGAAGAGATGATTTACCCAAAATTCTGCCTCGGACTTCATCTAACTCATGCCTCGATCCAGCTAGAAACTTATAGAGACGTTCGTTGTTGAGGTGAGTCATAAAGCTAGTGTGTTCTAGGCCTTCCCCTCAATCAGCCTCATAGTACATATCTAACTCCTACCACAAGATTTTCAGATTGTTGTAGTAGTGAGTTACCTCAAGTGTCCCTTGTCGAATGTCTTTCAACTTAAGTTTGATCTCAAAAACTTGGGAAGCGTTTCCAAGATCAGAGTAGTTCTCTTTGATTGCATCCCACATTTCTTTTGCAGTCTTAAAGAGAAGGTAGGTTCGGCTTATATGGCCTTCCATAGAATTAATCAGCCATGCCATAACAATAGAGTTATTGAATTCTCAAGTAGCATAAGTAGGGTTTGCTACATTCTGTCGTGAAAGTTCTCCATTGATGTACCCTATCTTGCCTCGGCCACTGATCACCATCAGAACAGATTGAGACCATTGTAGATAATTCTTCCCATTGAGTCGATGACTAGTGATCATAAGTGATGCATTAAGATCACTTTGATTGATTCTCTGGTTACCATGCTGAGATATTTGTGAAATCTCAGTTTCGGACAAGGCTTCATTAAGGTCACCCATGGGAGAAAAATAGGGTCTTAGGAAGATGGATGAGAAATCGGGGGGATTTTTAGGAAGATGAACAAGAGGATCGTAAAAATTCTTAGGGCTCTAATACCATGTAGAAACTTTAAAAAATCAGATTATATTTCTTGCTAATTAGCTTACAATTATAAACAGAGATAAACTATTCTAAGGAAGGAAACAATCCCTAAAAAGCTGTAATTATCCTAAGAATCAGTAACTATGATTAGTTTCTATTTACAGAAGATTTCCTTAGTAATCTATCCTTAATTCTAGGAATTCCAACATCAGGTAATATTGCAAAGTTCGACACTGCAATCGACATATTGCAATGTGGGGAAAGAAGAAAAGAAGACTAATTGGGTCAAACAATGACTTAAAATTTTGAAGTAATTAAAACCATCAGTATTGTTGGCATGGAAGGAACGGGGAAAACACATCTTGCACGGTGCATTTGTACTGATTGTCAAGTTCTGGAAATTTTTGACAACATAATTTGGGTGAATGTTTCAGATGATTTTGATTTAGGTACAATTGCAAGAAAAATTATTTAGTCTCTTAAAGGTTTGGAGCATGACTCTTTGCGTCTCCTAACATTAGTTCCATTGCAAAGTCTGTTAGATAGAATTTAGTGAAAGATTGTTAACAAAAAATCACTTCTTGTTTTAGATGGTGTGGGGAGATATGATTGTGATGATTGGGAAGCACTTAGAGCTGTTTTTCAACATGGCATGTCGGGGAATGGGATTCTAGTGACTACTCATGAGCACTCCGTCGCAAGAGCAATGGAATCATCTTATATATTTTGTTTGGGAAAGTTGTCTAATGAGTTGTGTTGGATGATACTTCGTGAAGTTGGATTGAATGATGATACTCTTGAATATGCAGTAGATGATTTAGGAAGGTAACTTGCAAGGAGGAGTGAAGGACTACCCTTTGCTACAAAGGTTTTGGGAGATGCTATACGACATTATGACTTGGAATAAGAGGATGGGATGTTTTTCTGAGAAATTGTATTTGTAAATCTCCTAGAATACCCAAATATATATCTATAGTTTTATCATTATCTTATTGCAATCTGCCTTTGTATGTAAGACGGTGCTTATCATATTGGGCTATCTTCCCCAAAAGCTTTGAGATTTCGAAAACTTTTTTGGTGCAACACTGGATGGCACAAGGTTATCTGTACTCATTTGATAATTTAGAAATGGAACTAAAAGGTGAAAAGTACTTTAAATGCTTAGGAGCTCATTCATATTTTCAATATTGTAGCAGAGATGGTGGTATGCTTGCTTGTAAAATGCACAGCATAGCACATGATTGTGTCCAATCTTTAGTACATGATTGTGTCCAACTTTTTTTCCCAAATAATTTAATGATGTGGTTCGAGTCTGCTAAACAGCTGACCTTGAGGTCAAAGTTGTTGGTGCTAATCATTTGATAATGATGATTGCTCAAGGAGCTGGATTTCCCATGGACATTAGTGGTGCAAAGAAATTGCGGACCCTTGTTACTGTTACTTAAGGGTGTTTGATAACTAGTCAAGCATTATCTAACTTATTTAAACAATCCAAACATCTGAGGTTATTGGATTTGAGCTTGACTAGTGGGTGGCATAATTGTTTTGAGCCATCCGGACAAGGTAATATACTAGATGAAATTCCAGTGGAAATCTGCGGATTGATTAATTTGAGGTACCTTAGCTTGGCTAGCAGTAATGTATTGAAGATATTACTAGAAACATTGTGTGACATGCATAATTTGCTATCCTTGGATCTTACTGGTTGTAGTAGTCTGAGAAAATTGCCAGATGGAATGGGGAAATTAATGAACTTGAGGTATTTTTATGCTGCTCAATTTCTCTTAGAGAAAATGAGAAAAATGAGAAAATGGGTAAATGCTAAATTTGAACCATCAAAGCTACAACAAAAGAGAAAATGAGACAGAGAGACTACATGTTCCTTTGCAGCATCCTTACATTTTTGGACTAGAACTACCAACCTACGAACTCTATATTCAAGTCGGAAGGCAAGTTTAAAGCTTTCTTTATAGCGTCTTGGCTTTCTTTCCTTATATCCCCATCCAGATTTATTTTGATACTGTCAAGGTCCTTCTTGTTCCAAAGGTTAGCTCTAATAGCCTCATCTGCATCTATCGCATTTCCTACTAGTTTCACACGAACATGTCCACAAAGGTTGTTCAACTTTTCAAAATCTCCAAAACTGAATTCCTTTGCATCATTGTGATCAACTCTAGCAATGACATTGGTTAATTCTCTAAGAGAAGTTGAGCAGCATAAAAGTACCTCAATTTCATTAATTTTTCCATTCCATTTGGCAATTTTCTAAGACGACTACAACCAGTAAGATCCAAGGATAGCAAATTATGCATGTCACACAATGTTTCTGGTAATATCTTCAATACTTTGATGCCAGCCAAGCTAAGGTACCTCAAATTAATCAATCCGCAGATTTTCACCGGAATTTCATCTAGTATATTACCTTGTCTGGATGGCCCAAAACAATTATGCCGCCCACTAGTCAAACTCAAATCCAATAACCTTAGATGTTTGGATTATTTAAATAAGTTAGGTAATGATTGACTAGTTATCAAACACCCTTGAGTAGTAGCAACAAGGGTCCGCAATTTCTCTGCACCACTAATGTCCATAGAAAACCAGGTCCTTGAGCAATCATCATTATCAAATGATGAGCGCCAACAACTTTGACCTCCTCCGTCCAAGAAGATAAATTCAAGGTCAGCTGTTTAGCAGACTTGAACCACATCATTAAATTATTTGGGAACAAAGGTTGGATACAATCATGTATTAAAAATTGGATACAATCATGTACTATGATATGCATCTTACAAATAAGCATACCACTATTTCTGCTATAATATTGGAAATATGAATGAGCTCTTAAGCATTTAAAGTACCCTTCACCTTTTAGTTCCATTTCTAAATTATCAGATAAGTACAGATAACCTTGTGCCATCCAGTGTTGCACCAAAAGAGTTTTTACAATCTTAAAACTTTTGGGGAAGATAGCCCAATATTATAAGCACCGTCTTACAGACAAAGGCAAATTGCAATAAGATAGTGACAAAACTTTAGACATATATTTGGGTTTTCTAGGAGATTTCCAGATAAAATTTCTCAGAAAAACATCCCATCCTCTTATTCCAAAGTCATAATGTCGTATAGCATCTCCCAAAACCTTTGCAACAAAGGGTAGTCCTTCACCCCTCATTGCAAGTTCCCTTCCTAAATCCTGTACTGCATATTCAAGACTATCATCATTCAATCCAACTTCACGAAGTATCATCCAACACAACTCATTAGACAACTTTCCCAAACAAAATATATAAGGTGATTCCATTGCTCCTGCAACGGAGTGCTCATTAACAATCACCAGAATCCCACTCCCCAACATGCCATGTTGAAAAACAGCTCTAAATGCTTCCCAATCATATCTCCCCACACCATCTAAAACAAGAAGTGATTTCTTGTTAACAATCTTTCGTTGAATTCTATCTAACAGACTTTACAATGGAACTAATGTTAGGAGACGCAAAGAGTCATGCTCCAAACCTTCAAGAGACTGAATAATTTTTCTTACAATTTTACCTAAATCGAAATCATCCGAAACATTAACCCAAATTATGTTGTCAAAAATGTCCAGAACTTGACAATCAGTACAAATGCATCGTGCAAGATATGGTTTCCCCGTTCCTTCCATGCCAACAATAATGATGGCTTTAATGTCAAACATAATGATGGTTTTAATGTCAAACAATGACATTGCAATGTCAAACACTGCAATCAACAATAATGACTTTTGCGGTTACTATTTACAAATATTAGGGTGCTATTCCTTCCTTGTGCGTAACTAACTCCCGAACCCATTTTTTTGAATTTTGCAGACCAGAAACGTTGTTTTAATAAATCAAACTGTTTATTAAAAACCACTTTTCGAGGTGACCCGGTCACACTCATCAAAAAGGATTTGTGGCGACTCCCCTTTTTTCGTTTTCATTTTCAAAAATCAAAGTCAACCCCGTTTTCAAAATAATGGTTTTGACAGACATCAATTCACTAATTTTTATGAAAAATGTTTATGACCAGTTCATATCCCAATGCCATTGAATGTTGAATCAAGTGGCTTTGTTGATTAGAGAAAGGCACTAAGAAATGTAGAGGAACATATATACGTAAGAGAAAATTTGAGGCACATTTAATAAGTTAACTTTGGGAATTTTATATATATGTGGATCATAGGAACGAAGAAAGAGACTGTTAAAGATGCATCCGTTAAATTTTCAATTTATTAATTAATTTTGTTTCTCTACAGATGCATCGATTACCAATTTTTTTAATTTTAATATATATAAAGATTATCTATTATCTCTTAAATAATTTAAACTATAATTATAATTTTTTATCTAGCAACTATAACTCAACTATAAAACGTCGTCGTATTGTATACTCTTTTGTGGCGCTTTTGGCGAAGCGCCAATGATACTCTTCATTTAGCGGCGTTTTTACAAAAGCGTCGTTAATGCTCAGATCTTTAGCGGCATTTTTACAAAAGCGCCGCTAATGCTCAGATCTTTAGTGGCATTTTTAAAAAAGCGCCGCTAATGCTTAGATCTTTAGCAACATTTTTACAAAAGCGCCGCTAATGCTCAAATCTTTAGCGGCATGTGGGAAAAAAATGCCGCTATTTCTCCTTTTTCGTTGAAACGCCGCAAAAAATACCGCTAAAAGTCTATTTTGGTGTAGTGATCGACCCCGTTTTCAAAATAATGGTTTTGGCAGACACCAATTCACTAATTTTTATGAAAAATGTTTACGACCGGTTCATATCCCCAATGCCATTGAATGTTGAATCAAGTGGCTTTGTTGATTAGAGAAAGACACTAAGAAATGTAGAGGAACATATATACGTAAGAGAAAATTTGAGGCACATTTAATAAGTTAACTTTGGGAATTTTATATATATGTGGATCATAGCAACGAAGAAAGAGACTGTTGAGAATGATCAAACATGGAGCATATGTTTGGATCCACATGGAGGTACCTATTAGGTAAGTGAAACAATCAATTGAGATGATAGAGAGTTTTGTATAACGGTATTGTACTATGATAATTTATGATCATTTTTAATTGATGCAAGTCAAAAAATTTTTAGGGCCAATGCAACCACCAAGATCAAGATCAAATCTTCGATATCGAAAAATATTTAATAACCCTAAAATTAATGGGTAAATAGTGAAGATTCTTTGAATAGATTAAGGATGTACTTTGATTAAGAGTGGTTATAAAAAAAATTTGGGGGGAAGGGATAGAGTGGAGTAAGGAAAGTGGTGTGATTGCCCATTAACATAAGTAAGAAATATGTGAATGTTTACCCATTAACATATAGAGTAGGTAAAATTGACTTGTTTTTCTAGAAAGACATTAGATAAGCCTAAAAAGTTATAAAAAGTAATTGTTAAAATAGTAAAAATGAGAGGAAAGTATATTTTATGACTAATTGTTTATTTTTCAGGAGAGCATTCGCGAGTCGGGACGAGGGGATTAATCATTGTTACGATTGTAAATACCCTGATTACAATGGATTGAGGACAGCAGCAGGAAACAAAAGTCAAATAACCCAAAATGTTCTTTTTTTTTTCCTTTTCGCTAATGTTGTTACTATTAGTCTATTATATTATTGTTTAGGTAGAAGTATCAAAAGAGTGGACGTATAAAAGGATGAATTTCACTTTCCTCTTGGATAAATTATTTGTTCTAGTTTCATCTGGGTAAAACAATTCATCAATTAATTTTTTATAGTTAAACTATACAAAATATAATTAAATTCATTAATTAGGGGCGAAACTAGAAATTTTTGTTTAAATTATAATTTTTAAGAAAAAAATGCAATTTTACCATTTTAATAAACTATATCTTTATAAGTTTTAAAGGATTAAATCAAATTTTTATATTTTAGGGAGGTCAAAGTGTAATTTTACCTTTATTAATTTAAAATTTTAAAATTTTTAAAGGGTCCATATGAAAAAAATCATTTTAGGGAGGGTTAGGTCCCTGCCAGTTCCCCTAGTTTTGCCACTGGTTTACTTTATATTTTATTTATAAGGTATAATAATTGAAAATTTTAACAGAAAAATTTTAACAGTGTTAATATAGTTTTAAATTTAAAAACTAGAGGGTTTAAATTTTAAATGTAGAAAGAATACAGGGGCTTAAAGCATATTTTAACCATATATATATATGATAAGATTGAAAAAGAAAATCCAGGGAAATTTAATCTAATAAGGAAAAAAAAGAAGAAAAAAACCTGAAAAGCTGTTAATAAAAGAGAATCAATTGGAATCTTATGATTTAAAAAGCCAAAAAATAGGAATAAATTTCGGCGACTCTTTACTACTGTCCAACAAATTGTACCGCAATTAAATGCTAATTTTTTAATATTATTTTTTAAAAAAAATAGAAAATTTAAGTAGGAACATTGTTGGATCATGGTCATCTGTTGAATTTCAAATATTTGAAAAAAGATATGTTGTTTGATATACATAACCTTTTTTAAAAATTTTTTATTTTTGTTATGAGATTATCATAAAACTAGGAAATAAAATTTAAAAAATATCCAAAAAAAATCTTATCTGGTAAATTTTGAATTAATTTGCAATTTAAATAATAATTTTATTATATACATGGAATATTGATAACTTTTAGTAACCAGATTTTTTTTATTATTATTTTCATTTGGTAACTTTTTAATTTAATTTTACGTTTTTATTTGACTTGGATTTTAGTATTTATATCGGAATCACAATAAATAAATAAAAAAATCTTATTCTTAGGGTTTATAGTTAATTTGAGCCGTTAATATCAAATCCATTAGAGAAAATAATTGATTGTGTAAAATTAAATAGAATAAAAATTTCCTAGCTTCTAACAAGTTCCCCGTTTGTGACCTTTAATCTTACGATGATCACACACATCGGTAAACCTTTTCCTTTGAGAGCCTTGTTGTTCATCGGAAGAATAGAATGTTGTAGGTTCGGAAGGAAAAGATATGCCAAAAGAATGTTGTCTTGGAGCTTCCTCTTGATCAAGCATGGAATAAGCTTAATTAACAGAAGGTAAGGGCTGCATTAACAAAACTTGACTTCGAACAACAGCTTTAAGAATCATTCAAGCCCATCAGAAACTGAAATAACCACTGTTGAAAAAGTTGAAAGGGAAGAAAATGATGTTCATTGGGGATTCACTAAGCTTGAATCAATGGCAGTGTCTAATATGCATGTTGCATGCATTTTTGCCACAATCAAACTAAACTGTTCACAGAGAAGGGAACCTTTCTACCTTTTATCTGCCTGTGAGTTGCCAAATCTAGTAGCTACTTTATTTCCTACTTATATTTAAAACTTTTCAATGTCACCTTTAGAAGGTAGCTGCATGAATCAAATGAGTTAAATCAAATAGACTAATTATTATTGTATGGCAAAATTACCTAGTAGATATTTTTAAAAATAGTTATTATACTTTTATTACAACAAAATAAGCAGGGGTGAATCTAATTTTTTTTAGCAGGATAGAAATTTAATTATAATCTTTTCATATATCAAAATATAAATTTACTATGTATATATAATTTCATCATTTTTAAAGGGATTAAACAGAAATCATTTCATTTTTATGGGGGCTAACGTGTAATTTTACTATATATTAATTTATAATTTCTTTATTTATAAGAAGACTGGAATAAATTTCATGGGGGCTAAAGTACAATTTTACTATAATTTCTCTAATTATAAAAGAACTAAATTAAAAACTTTTTCATTTTTGGGGAGGCCAAGCCTACCCGTTTCAGATTCGCCTCTGAAAATAAGCCATTAAACTTTAATTTGTACATTGTTACCCTTAATTTTTAACTTATATCCAAATAACACCTTAACATTTTATTTATACTAAATTAACATAAATAAAGGTGAGAGTGTGGCCTTGCCCAAAGGTACAGCCAAAAAATCGTTTTAGGGGGTCGGAAATGAATAATAAATTTTTGGGGAGACTAAACTGCAATTTTATCATTATATCAACTTATAATTTCATAAAATTTGAAAAGATTAAAAGACAAATTTATCAATTTTTGGGGTTGTCTACTCCCCTAGGTTGGGATCTCTATTGAAAATTAATAATTCCATATAAGCCTTTTCAATGCAAAAATATAGCTTTCCTAAATTTATAATTTTAGCTGGACCCCTTAAATATAAAATTCTTTGCTTTGCCCCTGATATTAAATCAAAAGATAGAAACTTATTATGTTACTATAAGAATATAGGGATTTATTTAGCAAAAGCAAACTATTTCAAGGACTTTTTTTGGCAGTTTGCACTTATAGTTGGTATTAGTCAGAATTAAGTGCCAAGATTCAGTTTCCTTTTAAATATATAGTTGGTTAAGAAATTTAATAAAAGTGGAAACTTAGACTCCTAAGTTATACCCTTCATGCATGCATTTGGACAATTATGTTGAGCCAAAAAAAAAAATTGCAGGAGTATGAAGCTTCGTTGATGCTATCACGCAATGCATTTCTTGTAGATATTGTCCAAGAAAAGATAGGCACCGTTTTGAAGCTTGATTCCATTGAAAACGGCGAATCATGGAAAGGATATGACTTCCTCATCTTCAGTACCTGGCATTGGTGGCTCCACACTGGAAGAAAACAACCGTAAGCAAAACATAATTTCAGTAATTAAAACCCAATTTTTTAATTGAATCCCGAGTAGATTTGTAAACAAATACAATACAAATACTTTTATGATTAGAGACGTTAATGGACCTGAACTTAAATTTTCTTTTTGGTTTAAGCTTGGTTAGAGTTGAAAACTCGTGTTGTTTAAAATATTTTCAATATATTATTATTTAAATATAAATATTTTCAAGATGAAATATGTGTAAGAATCATAAATTCAAGCTGTAGTGTTTCCTTTTTTATATATATATATATATTATGAATCATTCTAAATATCTCAAAGAGAAAATGACAGTTCATTGACATCTATTTAAAGATTTTTTTTAAAAAAAATAAATATCAACAAGTCTCTTACGTTATCCATATATAATAAGTGGATGTACAATTATAAACTTCACCTTATACAATTTGGTATTTTGATCCACAATTTTGACAGTGGCAAAGAATGGAATGGTACCAAATCAACAACTTGCACACATCAAATCAGACTGGCTACCGATTTAACATACGAAAGTGATCCACCTCCGGAAGTGACGATCGTAAAGGAAGTGCTAAAAAACATGTCAACGCTGGTGGCTTTGCTCGACATAACCAGACTGTCACAGCTGAGGAAAGATGGTCACCCATGAATTTATACTGGTCTAAAAGGAAATTATTGTAGTCATTGGTGCCTAGCTGATGTTCCTGATACATGGAATGAAATTTTATATGCAATTCTTACAAGTAGGAAAACTTCAAGATTATAAAATTATTTTTTTTAATTTAATGTATTTAGTTAATAAAAAAATTAATTTCCCATTAATAGATGAAAATTTTTAAATTTAATATATTTTTTACCCAAACCCAAATTAGGTCAAGCTCAAACCAATTGAAAACCTATAATATTATTCATAATAATATTAAAACATTAGATTTTTTTATTAGTATTATATATTTTAATAATTAATTTTAAATATTTTTATTAATAAATAGTATTTAGGTCGTGCCAGCCAATTTAAAATATATTTAACTCAATATAAATTCAACATATTAAATATGTCAAAATAAGCAAAGGGAAAATCTAGAGTTGTAAGCTTTGCAACTTTAAATTGGACATGAGAGTTTTTTTTATTGAATAAATGCCACATTATTTTTTTTATAAAAATTCCTTTATTTTACCAATTGAATTTAAATTATTATATTAATAAAATCATTTCATTTTTTAATTGTGTTTCAACCTTTTACATAAAATAATATTTTCTCTTTTAACTTTTCATCATTTAATTTTTCACTTTCTAAATTCACCCTCAATTTCAAATATGAAAAATCTAAATTTGTTTGTGTAAAAAAAAATCTAAATTTGTTAATTGTATCTAGACCTATTCATGGGTTGGGTCAGTCTTGTCAAAATTTTAAGTCTGTTTTCTAGGCCCAGGTTTGGATTAAAAAATAGATTTAAAATGGGCTTAACTCGGCCCACCTGAATTAATTTTTTTATATAAAAATATTAAAAATAATACATTAAAATACTAAAAATATTAAAATAAATATTTCCTAATAAATTAATAATAAATTTAAAAATATCTATACTTAGATAAAATTAACAATAAAATAAAAGTTATATAATATCTAAATAATAACAAGAAAATAATAATTTTTTTGTCTTTTTATTAATTCAAGTCCGACCGAGCTTAAACTAAAAAAGCTTAACTTGAGTCCTGACCCGTTTTTTAAACTATCTTATTTTTTTTATCCAAACCTATTTTTAGATTTATATTTGTACCAAAAAAAATAAAAAAAAAAATCAATGAGAACGGTACTTAACCCGGTTGAGTCGGAGCTCCATGACCCGAATAGCCATCTACTTTTCAATTCTTCTTTGTTACGCAAAAAGGGAAAAAAAAAAAAAAGGGGGAACAGCTCATGAAAATGGCATGGTCAAATACTCTGCTTCAGATTCACATCAAATCCCCTTCGATCCCTTCACTCCATTTCCCACATTCCCTCCCAAAAAGATCCCCATTCCTTCTTAATCCTAACCCTATAAATCCCATTCCCAGATCCCTCAGAATGCAATTCCTTCACAGACCCAACGCTGTCCCACTCGTATCAAGAGCCATGGACATCATCCAATCGTCTCCTCCCACGTGGCAATCCGCAGTCCTCAGTAACCTCTTGATCTTCGTCGTCGGCACCCCACTTCTAGTGGCGGGGCTTTCTCTCTCCGGAATTTGTGCTGCGTTCTTGCTTGGCACTCTCACTTGGCGCGCTTTTGGCTCCCCTGGGTTTCTCCTCGTTGCTTCGTACTTCATTATTGTGAGTTGCTAATAATATATTATGAATTGTAGCTGAATTATGGGATTTAAGTTAAATTTTGGAAATTGGGTTTTGATTTTGTATCCATGGGGTATTAAAAGTTAATTGCTTTGGAGAATTAGCTGTCATTGTTTGGTAGTATGGTAAGGAAAATAAACTTAATTTATGTCGAAAGGTTACTTCTTAATTAGTTAGCTATTAAAGTTTGATTTGTTGTATTTAGAGAAACTGATTGTACTAGGTGAAATGAGGTCAAAAGATTAACAAAAGTTACTTGATGGTTTCTAGCATTTTAGCTGAAATAAAGTCCTGTATGAAATGATATAATATTTTAGTTTTCTATTATGGCTTGTTTTCCTTGCAAAGTATGGATCTTGAATTAGTTCCTGCCTCCCTCTTCTAATTCTCCTTACACATTTCTAGTTGAAAGTTAATTGAAATTCCATGTGATTTTGTGTTATAATTCCAGTTCATAATCTGAATGGAGACAATAATTTTGGATGAAGGAGCTTTAAGCAGTGGGAAAAATCCATAATAATTTGTAATTCTCTAAATCTCTAAAAAATCTTACATCTCTTTGTCATGCCTCTCAAACATAGTTGTTATAACTATGTTCAATTGTTTATTATGCTTAGCTATTGGTTTAATCATTTTTAATTTTTCATTCCCCCTGCTCCCCCCCCAAAAAAAAAAAAAAAAGTTTGTCTGAGCAATGAGTCTTTCTCAAAATCAATTTCCAAGGCCATTTTATTTGATTATGACTTTGTGAGTAAAACATGTTTGTATTTGTTAGGGAACAGCAGTAACAAAAGTGAAAATGGCTCAAAAGGAGGCCCAAGGGGTTGCTGAGAAGAGGAAAGGAAGAAGAGGACCTGGGAGTGTAATTGGGTCCAGTGCTGCTGGTTGTGTATGTGCTGTTCTAACAATATATGGAGTTGGCGGAGAGGCATTTACACGTCTTTGGCGACTTGGTTTTATTGCTAGTTTCTGTACTAAGTTGAGTGATACAGTGTCAAGTGAGATTGGGAAAGCATATGGCAAAACAACGTAAGTAGTGCATCTCTGTTTGTTAATGTATAGGCGCTTTAGATTAACTGTATTAATAATTCTCCTTTGTTCATTCTAAGGAAAGGATATTTCAAATCAAGTGAAATTTAGATCCCTTATGGTTCTTGCTATATTCGAGCGCTATTATTGTTATATATGCTGGTGATAAATGTCTCTTTGACATCCTATATAAAAACAAAATTTGTGAGTGTTAATATTGCCTCAAATCTTTTTTTTTCTTTAAAGGTTTATGTCAATTGCTATTTTTTTTTACTGTTAAACTACTCTTTAGAATTGCAAATATAAAGTGTGTGATGTGCCAAAATGAACAGGTACCTGGTGACAAACTTTCAGATTGTTCCTAGGGGAACAGAAGGAGCTGTCAGTGTTGAAGGAACTGTTGCTGGACTTCTAGCATCTATACTGCTTGCCACTATTGGTTGTCTATTGGGTGAGGTAGTACTTGCTATGTACTCATACTATGTGAATAATTTGTTCTGCCATTCATGATACCATTTTTTTTAATAACAAGCATTATTGTGATTATTTCAAAATGTTTACACCTTGTAAGAACCTGGGAATTTTTCTATTCTCTGCAACAATAGACTAATTGGTAGTGACATGTCAAGAAAACAATACTGGTGGGGTGGTGCCTAGATGGAATGATTTTGCAGATATAATTTGTTGAAGGTGTATTTTAGATAGTTAAAGGTGTTTTTCAAAGGGAACTCTTAGCAAAATAGCAGATCATGATATATTTATAAATTGAATTTGACATCTCAGTTTAGGTGTGTACGACCTTTGTGAGCATTATTTTTCTGGGAACTTAAATTTCAATTTAATATAGTTCAGGTATTACAATTTGGTAAATTGGATAGTGTTTTCAAGGGGAAGGAGAATTAAATTAGTTGAAACTGACTTTTATTGTTAGTGGTTTTTTTGTGTGTGAGTGGATGAGGTTGTCACTCTAGCCTTGCTGCATCTTTAGCTAGGATTTTCTAAAAATCTTATATGTATCCCTAAGGTTATGGTGTTGTTCATAATATTGACACCATAACCTCAATACACTTTCAAACTGAATATGATCTATATCTTCTAGAGAATGCATAAATGAAATATGGGTATTTGAATTTATAGAGATGTTCTAAGCTTCTGTTTTTTGCTTTTTCATTTATCTTTGCAAGCAGATAAATGTACCTGAGGTATTGATATGTGTAATAGCATCCCAGATTGCTAATCTTGGTGAGAGCATAATTGGTGCTGCATTCCAAGGGAAAGATGGGTTTCGTTGGGTAAGGAATGATTTGAATAATAGGATTGTTTCTTTCATCCTGTTTTCTTAACCATTTTTTCTTAAATTTAGTGCCTATGTATCTTCTAGATTTTAGTGCTACCGATGAATCAGGCTTTGATTGTATATGCATGTATGGTTTGATGTGGTATATCGATGAGATGATTACATGTATATCATTTTGTGGACTCTCATTATGTTTGGATCTGGCTGCACTCCTAAAGCTGTAGTGGGGAAGAATTATATACCCACTGTTTTGGGGTAAAGAAGATCGAAGAGTAAATTTAGAGAGATCAACCTGTTATAAAACTGCCTGCCAAGGATTAATTCTAGTCTTAATTTTCATTCGATGAAAACGTGGTATTGTGCATGTAATAGGCTGTTATGTTGGTCTGATTCTTCTTTTTGCTTTGAAGTATCCATGTTCAACATATAGTCACACAAGAAATATGGAGATATGACCTTCAGGACATGATAAACTTAGCACGAATCTCTATCAGACACTTACCTGAATTTGAGCGAAATATCTGGGTTGGCCATATATAAATCTGCCTAGGATCTATTATCTTAGCATATTTATATGCTTTTCATTATAAGGCTGAAACTTGGATTCTTTTACCATACTGATTTTGGGTTTTATCTTGCAGCTGAACAATGATGCTGTCAATGTCATCAACATATCCATAGGCTGCATTTTGGCAGTCTTAATGCAACAACTACTCCAAAACTGGCAAATGTAAATGTAAGTTCACCCCATCATCTCTTTTGCGATGTCAGGTATTTATTGCAGAGTTCATCAACACTGCCAATCGACATATTGCAATGTGGGGAAAGAAAAAAAGAAGAAAGAGAAAGTCTTCAATGTAATGCAAGAGATGAGCACAAAGGTGCAACAATTATAGCAATGATTTGGCTAACCTTGAAAGATTCTCAAATGATATGGAAAATCATTAGCATAACCATTTGTTCCATGAGTATATTTTAAAAAGGCTTATCTCTTTTATAGTCTTGGTATTCAAAGATGTATATCTTTTATCTATCTCCAGTAAGGAATGAATTAGATGCTTTTTAAATTGCATTTCTTAACCAAAATCATTGGCTCTTTTTTATTGTTGTTGAGTCGCACTGGATTTAGGGGTGTAATTGAAGCACAAGCTTGACTTGAACTTTTATGTTCGAAGTTCGGCCCGAGTCCAAGCTTGAGTTCAATTAAGCCATTTGTGAATATATCAACCAATTGTTCCTTTGTAAAGACATATCTAGTTTGGACTAAACCATCTTGGATCTTTTTTACAAGGTGAGAGTCAATCTCTATATGTTTCGTTCTCTTGTAGTATTCAGGGTTGGTTGCAATCTGAATTGCTGCTTGACTATCATAGAATAATATGATTGGTTCTACACGTTTAAATCCAAGTTCCTTCAGTAGTCCAGTCAACCAAACTAACTCAGCCATACTTCTATACTTTGCCTTTGCTGAAGATCTTGATACTGCATTTTGTTTTGTTTTGTTTTTTCAAAGAGATTAAAGAATCTCCTAGCTTCACACAGAAACCTGTCACTAATCGCTTTGACATTGGACTTGAAGCCAATTCCAATCACAATATGCTACAAGTTATGGAGAACCAACTACAGCAAAGAATAAGCCTTGTCCTGGATCCTTTTTAATGTATCTGACTATTCTAAGAGCAGCTTTATAATGCGACTTCATAAACTGACTGGATGTTGTACCGCAAACGTTATATGAGTCAAGTACAGAAGCCTACTAATAAGTCTTTTTATATAATGAAACATCTGGCAATACCTCATCATCATGATTCATCTGCACCATCTCATCATTCTCTAGAGATGTCAAGTTTAGATTTTGTTCTAAAGGAGTGGCAACTATCTTTCCCCCCTAACCTTTTGTCTGAAATTAATTCAAGAGCATATTTGCGTTGATTCAGTACAACTTCAAACTGTGATCTTGTGATTTCAATGTCAAGAAAATATTTGAGATCACCTAAATCTTTCATTTTGAAATTTTGATGCACAATTCCTTTAAGCTCATTTATAAGCTTCGTATCATTTCCAGAAATCAACAAATCATCAACATATATCAACATGACAACCAACTTATCACCTTTCTTCTTGATAAAAAGAGAATAATCGTACTTACTTTGTGAATAACTATTAAGAAGAAGAGCCTTAGTAAGCTTTAGATTCCACAGTCTAGAAGCCTGTTTCAACCCATAGAGAGACTTAGCAATCGACATACTCTAGTCTCCTCTGATTGTGAAAACAGTCCGGAAGAGTCATATAAACCTCCTCATGTAAATCTCCTTGAAGGAAGGTATTATAGGCATCCATTTGAAACAAAACTATGCAGCAAGAGTAATGATCATGCGGACGGTGACTTGCTTCGCAACAAGGAAAAAAGTGTCATGAAAATCAACACCTGGCTATTGAGTATAACCCTTCCTAACAAGTCTGGCTTTACTGTAGGTTTAAGGTTCAACAATATGGGAAATGGAGACAGCAAAAAATTGTGTATGCAAAGGTAAATGAGCATAAGCTATACAAATAGATATAGGGTACTAACCTTCATGGAGTGAAGAAGATAAAGGAGCAAGGAGTAGTGCAACGTAAAGACTCAACTGGTAAGGTAGTAGACTACGAAGGTAATAAGGACTGGTTGGGAAATGGAGATGAAGAACGACAAGGAGCTAAAGATGGTGAACATTTCAAATGGGTTTTTCCAATTCAAAACTGAAGTAGGTAATCTGTTAACAATATAACAAGCAGCAAGGATACTCTCGCCCCAAAATTTGGTAGGTACATTAGATTGAAATTTGACAGCACGTGCTATTTCTAACAAATGTCGAAGCTTTCGTTCAGTGATTCCATTTTGCTGAAGGGTATGCACTCAAGAACTTTGATGTGAAAAAAAAAAGTGTACGCTCAGAGGTAAAGAACTGAGTACCATTATCACTTCTAAATGATTTAACAACAGCTGAAAATTGCGTTTGAACCAAGGCTATAAACTGTTTCAAAATGGCAATAGTGTCAATTTTTAGTTTAAAAAGATAAGTTCACGTCATTCTGGTATGATCATCCACAGACCACAATAGTAAGACAATAATGATGACCACCATGTGTAGCAACCTTATAAGGCCCCCAGAAATCAAGATGAACCAAAGAAAAAGGAGAATCCGCTCGAGAATGGCTAATAGAAAATGACAATCGTGTTTGTTTAGTAAGAGGACGAACATGGCATCGATTAATATAGTCACTGTTACAAAATTTACAATGTAAATAATCCATTTTATTCAGCTTTGAGAAAGAAACATGGATAAGTCTGGCATGCCGAATGAAAGACTGATCATGAGACGTCAAAAAAGAAGAAAAAATGGCAATTGAGGCTGTTGATGCACCAGAATGTAAAGACCATATTGCTCTTTACCAATCCCCTTCACTTGTTCGCTGCAAAGGTCCTGTAAAAGGGAAAATCGGGATAAAAGGATACACCATAAAAATTAAATTCAAATGAAAGTCTGGGACAAGGAATAAGGGAATCCAAATATTAACTGTATGACCCAATTTTCAACCCCACCAAGCCCAATTTTAAAGCCCATTAAAATATAAAACAAACAGGCCCAAAACCCAAACTCATCAGATCCAAACCATGGCCCAAATCTTTTGGCCCAAAATCTGAAAAACATAAATCAAAAAACCCTAGGTCTGCTGGTGAAGTCCTCGTGCTGCACGCCCCTCGCCAGCAAGGCCATTTCCCTCCCACGCCGCTACCCATCTTCGCATCGTGCGTTGTTACGCATGTCACCTGCGGCCTCAGCGATCTTCGCTGAATCTGCAAACACACGAACAAAATAAAGAGTTGTATTTTTGGCTATATAAAGCCGTTCAAAACAGTGTAATGGGGGGTTTTTCTTTTAGTTTCAGGGGAATATACACTTGTAGAAAAGAGGAGAATACAAAGAATTTTTTTTAACAGAGAATAAAAAAACAGAAAATCCAGAAGGTTCAGTTACTTTCTTTTAGTCTTTCCATTTTTTCTTCCTTTCGAAACTGTGCTTGCGCGTATATACAAGCTTTTATACATTTTTTTAGACTATATATATATATAAGAATACAGATAAGAAAAGGGGAGAAAGTACCTTTTTTTCGGGTATTTCCTTTTTAATTTCAATTTAGTTTTTTTCCTATTTTACGTATATTATTATTTTTTTATTACCACTATATTATATGTATATATATTATTGTTACTATATTTATATTTGAACTTATAATTGCTATTATTTTGTATTAATATTTTCAGTATTACCTCTGTTATTCTTTTCTATATATATTATTACTATAATTTTTTTATTTTTATTACCACTGTCTTTTATACGTATATTATCATTATATTTCTATTATATTTACTATTTATATATATATATATATATATATATATCCTTGTTTACTTTAATTTTCTTATATTATGATTATATCCATTATTTTTATTATTATCGAATACTTTTATTTTCTTTTATTATTACTATTTTATTCATACTATTATTTTCTTATTTTCTTATTATTTTTTTATTTTGCTTATTATTATTATTTTAATACTTACCCCTTTTATTATTATTATATTCATTAATTTTATTAGTATTATTTTATTATTACCATTTTTTTATTTCTTGTTAATTTTTTTTTTGCATACATATTGTTATTAATTATATCTATCATTCTTATTATCATTTTTATTACTTTCCTTTGCTATTATGAGTCGTTTATTTTTGTTTCTATCATTTTATGTGATCGGATTTTAAATCGCATTTCAACATTTTTATATTTGCTTTTTTAAAAAAAAAAATTCATAAAAAAAGAGTTTTTAAACAAGGCAATGTTTGGTATTTGGAAGTTCGTGGAATCGTGCCCAATCGTGCTGGGTTTCGATTTTTCCGTTCGTCTAGATCACTAGATATCCTTTAAAGATTTTAATCGCGTTTTGTAAATAAGGCAATGTCTCGTGTTTGGAGGTTCGAGAGATCATGCCCAATCGTGCTGGGTTTTGATTTTCCGTTCGTCCAAACGATTAAATATCCTTTGGAGGTTTTGGCCGTGTTTTCTTAAATAAGACAATATTTCACGTTTGGAAACTCGTGGAATCGAGCCCAAGCGTGCTGGGATTTGGTTTTAGTTTGGCCAGATAGTGGAATACCCTTCTTAAATCTCAGTGCATGAATTTTGGAAATCATGAAATGATCTTGGTATCGAGGATTTGAAGCATCGTGTCCTATCGTGCTGGATGTGGTGTTTCATCTTTTCGGAACAAGAGAGTTTCGATATCCAATGCGAGTTATCCAAACATTTTTAAAGATTCGTATTTTAAAATATTTTCTAATTTTCGATATTAAGGACATTAATCAATCAATACGGTACCAATTTTGGGCGTTGCGAGGGTGCTAATCCTTCCCCGTGCGAAACCGACTCCCGAGCCCCTTTTCTTAAAATTCGTAGACTAAAATATTTTCTAAAGTGACCCAATCGCACTTTAAAAAAAAGATTGGTGGCGACTCCGTTTTCCTTTTTAAAGTCGGCCTGTTTTCCAAACAAAAAAATGGTTCCGACATTGGCCAGTAGATATCATGTGGTTGGTGGCCCCGGTATCCAAAATCCATTGGAAAGATGTAGGCTAAGAAACCATACTTGCCATGTGAGCAGCTACTCCAATAGTTGAAGTGAACTCAGGACTGAGTAAATTCAAGATCTGTTGATACTGTGCCTAAGTAAACACAGGTGCAAATACTATGGTAGTAGGTGTAGTACCATCATCAACAGAGGTAGGTAAAGTTATAGCATTGTTAGCCATAGTGGATCTCGTTTTTGTAAATTTAAAATCAACAGGATACCCAATAAGCTTCTAACAAGTTTCCCATTTGTGACCTTTAATCTTACAATGATCACACACATCAGTAAACCTTTTCCTTTGAGAGCCTTGTTGTTCATCAGAAGAATACAATGTTGTAGGTTCAGAAGGAAAAGATATGCCAGAAGAATGTTGTCTTAGAGCTTCCTCTTGAACAAGCATGGAATAAGCTTAATTAACAGAAGGTAAGGGTTGCATTAACAAAACCTGAATTCGAACAACAACTTAAGAATCATTCAAGCCCATCAGAAACTGAAATAACCACTGTTGTTGAATAAGTTGTTGATTCTTGCGGGAATTTTCACTAGTACAAGAAAAAGGAACCAAAGCATCGTATTCATCCCACAAAAGCTTCAATCGTGTAAACAAAACTAAAACGGAGAAAGTACCTCGAGATGGGAAGCAATCTCACAATGAAGAAAAATTACACGTGAACCATCAACTTTCTCATATCGTTCTTGAAGGTCCTTCCATACTAAGGCAACACTAGAAGCAAACACTATCCTAGCAGACAATTCTTGGCTGACAGTAGTAATGATAAAAAAAAAGGACAATCGCGTTGCAACGCTCCTATTAGGGATCAAGTGCCGATTGTAAAGTCCCATTCTTATAGGTACCATCTACAAATCCCAGTTTATTCTTGCTAACAAAGCAATGCGCATAGACCTGCTCCAAATGTTGTAATTCTCCAAACCGACTAACAGATATGAGACAACCAAGGTGCGTGGAGTATCAAATGGATGCAAATACAACGGCTGAATGAAATCAATAATAATAGATTGATCTGAAAGAGTCATTGTGAATTTGTAAACAGAAAATCAAGAAATAAACTAAACTATTTCTTGTTGAGTAATTTTTCGTATTGCCTCATTAGACGAGACAATCGAATATTTATGTACATAGTTACTATTCATAGAATTAATAATTTTAGTAGACTCTATACATGTTGGACACGTGTACTACTCTGGGTTTCCTGTTGGACACTTATGCGAGTTTCAAGGCATAATTTTAGATCTATGAATGTGATGGACTTACACTACCTCAATGCCCTACAACAGTGTCAAAGGCTAAGCAAATCAAACTTAAGAATTTTATTTAAATTTATTTAGTTAGCCTATATATAGGCCTTTGTATTGTACACAATTCAGACAATTTATTATTATTCTATTTATCTTTTGAGTTAATAAATTCTCTTTAGTTTTTTTTCAAGAATTTATTTTGAGTTTATTTTAAAAGAGTTTTAACAATCTTTTTAGATTGTGGAGATCATCTCCAAACTTTTTCTTGTCAAGATTTCTATCTTGGAGGGGGAAATTAGAGTCACTTGAAGGAGGTTGTGGATTCTTTATGTTTCCAAGGCTTCTTAGGAGTTCTACACGCCACGTTCTATCTTTCCATTTATCTTCTTTATTCACCTCCTTATTATTCTAATCTAACTTGGATTCGATTTTGTTTCAAGTTTGTGTCAAAATTCAAGTTTCTTTTCAAACGTCTAGAGCCTTAAGTCAAATCTGCGACTTTGACAAACTCCTCTTACAAACATCCCTTGACGCGTGCAAACTGAGTCCACGAGCTCCCCTTACGAGCACCCCTTGCTAGACCGTAACTATATATAAATATTCGATTGTCCCATCTAATAAGACACAACAAAAAATTACTCAACATTTCTCAACAACTTTCTATAGTTTACAATTCAATTTTTGTGCTTAATTTCAAGATCAATTATTTTTTGTTTGAGTTTGAATAAAAAACTTCAATAATAATTTAAAATAAATTATATATTAAAAAATTTAAATTTGACTTGCAAGTTATGGAGTTAATTGAATTTTACTCAATAATTCAAGTTATTTGAGCTTGGTTCAAAAATGATTAGATTAATTTTTTTCTTAAAAGAAGCTTTCAACTTTAGTATTTTTTTAATTGAATTTGAACAACTTATTTCAAAGTTAAAATATTTAAGAATAAAAAGGAATATTTTTAATATTTTAAATAAACTAAATGAAATGAATTTAAGACGTGATAGGAATAATTAAAATATAGTACAAACAATAATAGAAGTAGGAAACAAAATATTTTAAATATTTATTATAAAAAAATATATAAATTGACCATTAATATATAAAAAATATATATAAATTAGGGTGATATCGGTTCATTTTAGTTGGGCCGGATTTTTTAGATTTTTTAAATCATACATTATAATTCAATTCAGCTTTATTCGATTTTCGATTTTTGTCCTATTAATTTTTCATTTTAAATTTTTAGATTTAGTTTGATAAAATGGGTTTTACTTTATAACTTATGAATATTATTTGATAAAATTTTAAGGTATTTTTTATAAATATTTTTATATTATTATTTAAAAATTTTAAATTATTTTTATTATTTTAAATATAAATATTTATTTTTATATCATAAAAATTAAAATAAATTATATATTAAATAAAAGCATATTTGAGTTGGATTTTGAGTAGCATCCTATAAACCATTAAATAGTCCATTTTTGGGTTTTTTTCTGCGCCCTAATGTAAATACGAGCATATCGATAATTAAGAACAAAAACTCAGGCAATCGAGGAAAACGAGGAAGTAGGAAAAGAAAATTCTCATGGATAAGAAGGTTAGAAGTTTGGTTGATCTCTCAGAATCTCAAAAAGAGAAAATTCTCATGGAAAAGAAGGTCAGAAGTTCAGTTGATCTCTCAAAGTCTCAAAAAGGCACCCTTAAATTGCAGTAAGTTGCTAGTCTGGAATTCTTTAGACCCCTTTTCTCAATTGATTTACCAATCGTTTCTCTCGCGTTTCTTTTAGGATAGCCGATGAACATATTTCCACAGTCCTGGCGCAGCTACGACGAATCATCGCCGACACAAGTTTTCGGCGCTTGAAGGATGTGATAAAATCGCTTGATCGCTGTCTCGGAGCTTTTCAATCTATGGTTCTTGATCGTGGGAATGGGCTATTTTCGGTTCAGCTATTGGAGCGTGGGATTGATGTTCATGCACTCGATGAAGTGCTATATGACATAGAAGATGCAATTAGCGGCGTCTTACATTTAGGAGTATCTACTGAATTAGCAGCAGCAGGACTTAAGAAGTTTGAAACTAAATCAGCAGCCTTAGAGAAATTGCTCACTAAAAGAAGAGTCCCGTTAACTCTTTTCACGTCGCTTGAGAGGTTGGGCGATTTGATGTCGGTATTGACGAGTATTCCGCATGGATCGTATCCTTTGCACTCTAAACGATCTTTTTTTGTAAAACTGTCAAAGTTATATGGTCTAGATGTGGTTAAGAAAGATATAATAAATGTAATTTTGGGCGAAAGTTTCAGGGATAGTAGCGACAACATTAAAACCATCTTTATTGTTGGCATGGAAGGAACGGGGAAAACTTATCTTGCACAGTGCATTTGTACTGATTATCATGTTCTGGAAATTTTTGACAACATAATTTGGGTGAATGTTTCGGATGATTTTGATTTAGCTAAAATTGCAAGAAAAATTATTCAGTCTCTTGAAGGTTTGGAACATGACGCTTTGTGTCTCCTAACATTAGTTCCATTGCAAAGTCTGTTAGATAGAATTCGTCGAAAGATTGTTAACAAGAAATCACTTCTTGTTTTAGATGGTGTGGGGAGATACGATTTTGATGATTGGGAAGCACTTAGAGCTGTTTTTCAACATGGCTCGTTGGAGAGTGGGATTCTAGTGACTACTCATGAACACTTGGTTGCAGGAGGAATGGAATCATCTTATATATTTCGTTTGGGAAAGCTGTCTGATGAGTTGTGTTGGATGATACTTCGTGAAGTTGGATTGAATGATGATATTCTTGAATATGCAGTAGAGGATATAGGAAGGGAACTTGCAAGGAGGTGTGAAGGACTACCCTTTGCTGCAAAGGTTTTGGGAGATGCTATACGACATAATGACTTTGGAATAAGAAGATGGGATGTTTTTCTGAGATATAGTATCTGGGAATCTGCTAGAATACCCAAATATAATAATGTTCTATCACTATCTTATTGCAATCTACCTTTGTCTATAAGACGGTGCTTATTGTATTGGGCTATCTTCCCCAAAAACTTTGAGATTTCGAAGACTCTTTTGGTGCAACACTGGATGGCACAAGGTTATCTGTACTCATCTGATAATTTAAAAATGGAACTAAAAGGTGAAGAGTACATTAGATGCTTAGAAGCTCATTCATTTTTCCAATATTGTAGCAGAGATGGTGGTATATTTACTTGTAAGATGCATGGCATAGTACATGATTTTGTCAAATCTTTGTTCCAATATGAAGTAATGATGGAGATCAAATCTGTTAAACAGCTGCCCTTGAATTTATCTTCTCAGAGGCTGGTGGAGGTCAAATTTGTTGAAACTTCAGTTCCTGGTTCACTTTTCCGTGTTCCTTCTAGTATTTTTCCTCGCACTCATCATTTGATACTGAGGATTGCTCAAGGAGCTGGTTTTCCCAGGTTCATTATTGGTGCAAAGAAATTGCGGACCCTTATTGTTGTTAGTCAAGGGTGTTTAATAACTGGTCAAGCATTATCTAACTTATTTAAACAATCCAAACATCTGAGGTTATTGGATTTGAGCTTGACTAGTGGGTGGCATAATTGTTTTGGGCCATCTGGACAAGGTAATATACTAGATGAAATTCCCGAGGAAATCTGTCGATTGATTAATTTGAGGTACCTTAGCTTGGCTGGCAGCAAAGTATTGAAGATATTACCAGAAACATTGTGCGACTTGCATAATTTGCAATCCTTGGATCTTACTGGTTGTAGTAGTCTTAAAAAATTACCAGATGGAATGGGGAAATTAATGAACTTGAGGTATCTTTGTACCTGGCTTTGCTCTAGTATAGCTTCCTATCCAAAAGGGATTAGCTGCTTAACTTCTCTTAGAGAATTAACCAATGTCATTGCTAGTGCTGATCACAATGATGCAAAGCAATTCAGTCTTGGAGATTTTGAAAAGTTGAACCACCTTTGTGGACAAGTTCGTGTGAAACTGGTAGGAAATGCGATAGATGCAGATGAGGCTCTTAGAGCTAACCTTTGGAACAAGAAGGATCTTGACTGTATCAGAATAAATTTGGATGGGGATATAGGGAAAGAAAGCCAAGACGTTATAAAGAAAGCATTAAACCCACCTTCCAACTTGAATATAGAGTTTGTAGGTTGGTGGTTCTAGTCCAGAAATGTAAGGATGCTGCAAAGCAACAGGCAGTCTCTTTGTCTCATTTTCTCTTTTGTTGTAGTTTTGATGGTTCAATTTCTGTATTTACTCCTATGATTCATTCAAACCCAAATTTCAATTGTGTTATAGTAGTACTAGTTTCTGTTGTTATCATCTGATTAGATGGAATATTATGAAATCTCTAAACTTGAATTTCTTATAACATTACAATGACACAAATATCGGCTTGTCTATCACATGAAATTTCTTTCTCTTGCTAAAGCATGCTCTGAATGGATCACTTAGATGATCCTTAATTTTTTTTGCAGGACGCCTTGTCGTTTTCATTGGTGGTGGTGCTGTAAGCTACAAGGAAGTGGCTTGGTTCTAGATAATTCGCATATGCTTGTAGTGTTTTCTATTTTCATGTCGTGTTTTTATTGTCTTGTATAGTGCATTTTGCTTGCGGACTGTCCTGTAAAAGATAAGACATATCGGGTCATTTAGTGTCTTCCCCAATCCATCCTTGTGAGTTGTGATATCATCTCTTTGTTTTGACCTTGGATGATCCTCACATCTACTGGGTGGTTTTGGTGTTCTTGTTTGCGCCTATAACATATTATATAATATAGTAAACATAGGTAAGTATTTGGTACACTGCCGGTATTTTTTTTATAAACATTGTACTATATCCTTGTAGTATACTTGTCAACCTCTTAACATTGTTTGTAGAATCTAAAAATTTAGCCATCAGTATACTGAATAATTTTTCATTAATATATATGTATTTATGTCTATTGATCTTTGCAAACCAAAAGCAAAACTTGGAAGAGCCAGAGAACTCAAATGTTGAAATTAGTTGTTGAAATGCTGTGTTTGTCTCGTACCAATCATAATGTATTTTAATGAATCATTTATCAACATTTTGAAACACTTTTATTCAGGTTTATCAATAAAACATTGGTGAGGCATGTAAAGGTACACATAGTGGGGCTGAGGAATTTTGTTCAGTTACAGGTGGTTCTCTGTTTTTGTCCATTTTTTCATTGCAGCTGGTTTCTGTGCTTTATTCTTTCATGTCTCTCTGTTTGCTGGTATGGGATATTTCTCGATTTGGGCCTTTTGCCTAAGATAAAACTTAGGACGGGTGTAATGGGTGGGCTTGTTGGCCCGGGTAGTTTTGGTCCATTTTTATGTGGGCTTGTACACCTTTTCCTAATGGTAAGATCCATTTTTCAAAAAATATATAATAATATTTAATAGTTTTTTATTATTTTTTCTATAATATTTAATGATTTTTATAGTTTTTCTATAATTTTCAAAATTTTATAATATTTTAATAATTTTGAAGTTTGTATCATTAAAAAATCAATTAAGTCGTTGTAAAATAATTAAAAAATCACTTGAACTTTTCATATTAATATTTTTCACATCAAGATGTCAAGTTAAATGTTACATCAATTGTCAAGTTATCAAAATATTTTTAATTAAATGTCATGTCAATCCACATGTTTCATGTTAAGTTAACACTTAACAATTAGTTATTGTAATATTTTTAATTAAATGTCATATTCAATACTTTTAAAACATATATTATGCTTTTATAAAATTTGAGAATTGAATAAGCTATTGTGCCTTTATAAAATATTGTTACTCTTAGTTATATTTTTAATATTTTTATTATTATATTAATTATTTAAAACATATATTATGATCTTTTTCATTGTAACACATATTTCTACTATAAGCACTAAATTTTGTCCAGATCAATATTCGTGTTTAATTTTTAATTTAAAAAATAAAAATTACATTTTAACTCTTAAACTTTCTTTAAATTTCATTTCAGCTCTTAAACTTTCTAAAATTATATTTTGACCTCTAATCTTTCTCAAAATTACACTTTGACTCTAATTCTTTCACAAAATTACGTTTAGACCCCACAAGTTTTGCTACGATTGCAATTTAGTCATTCTATCAGAAAATTCCCAAAAATTTGACAGATTTCGTGCACCCAGCCCGATTTTTCGGCCACCGGCCTAAGGGATAGCCTCCCTTCCCCCTAGCCACCTAATACTTGCAAAAAAAAAACAATATAAAAGGGGATTTTTCCAAAAAAAAATAAAACCCCCAACATTCAAAAAGATAACCCACGAAAAAGAAGGAAAAGAGGAAGAAAAAGAGAGAAAAGAGAAAAGAGAAAAGAGGAGAAGAAGGGGAAGGCGTCGCACCACCGGCAAGGAAGCGGCGACGGCGTCGACGGCGGCGGCGGGTGGAGAAGAAGAAGAAAGAAGAAGAAGAAAGAAGAAAGAAGAAAGAAAAAATAAAAAAATAAAAAAAATTTAAAAATAGTCGGGTCGACCCGACCCAACCCACGGCGACCTGACCCGACCCGTGTACCAGCAACCAAAAAAAAAAGAAAAACAAGCAGCAAAAAAAAAGAGAAAGCAGGCCAAAAAAAGGAAACAGGCCCAAAAGGTAGCAGCCCAACAGCCAGCAGCAAGCCCAACCAGCAGCAGGCCCCAGACCCAGAGGCCGCAGGCCGAAGAGGAAAAAAAGAAAAAAGAAAAAAAAAAGAGTTTGGATCATGTATCCCATTCTTCAAGCTCGTAATTTTGAGTTTTTCGGTAATTTCTTTTTTACCCGCTTTTAATTTAATTCGTGTATTTTAATGACATCTCATTTTAATATTATTAATATTTTTTACATTTTTATTTTTTAATTGTATTTTATTTTACTTTTAATTTTAATAATTTTAATAAATAAGGAAACGAATCGGTTTTACACTGGTCGTTGATTTCATCGCTATGTTAGGTGAATATCATCGTTTCGTGTTAAATACGAATAGCCCTTTTAAAAATAAAAAACATCTAAAAAATTTTCGAGATTTAAAATAAAATGTTTAATTTTTATGGTTATTTTTAAATTATCAAGATTTTATTTTTTTTAAATGTGTATAATATAATAATATGTAATTCATCAAAATTTTCGTATTTCAAAACTTTTCGTGTTTCAAAGTTTTCACGTTTTTTAAAAAAATCGTGTTTTAAAAATTTTCATGTTTCTATAAATTCTCGTGTTTCAAAACTCTCGGGTTTCAAAAAATTTCGTGTTTTAAAAAATTCTCGTGTTTCAAAATTTTCGTGTGTTCAAAAATTCTCAGGTTTCAAAATTTCTCGAGTTTCAAAAATTTTCGTGATTTCAAAATTTCTCGTGTTTCAAAATTTTCGTGTTTTCAAAATTTTCTTGTTTTCAAAATTTTCGTGTTTTCAAAAATTCTCGAGATTCAAAAATTTTCGCGTTTTCAAAACTTCTCTTGTTTTAAAATTTTCGTGTTTTCCAACATTTCGTGTTTTCAAAATTATCGGGTTTCAAAAAATTCTCGATTTTCAAAAATTTTCGTGTTTTCAAAACTTCTCATGTTTCAAAATTTTTGTGTTTTCAAAATTTTCTTGTTTTTAAAATTTTCGTGTTTTTAAAAATTCTCGGGTTTCAAAAATTCTCGAGTTTCAAAAATTCTCGCGTTTTCAAAACTTCTCGTGTTTCAAAATTTTCGTGTTTTCAAAATTTTCTTATTTTTAAAATTTTCGTGTTTTCAAAAATTCTCGTGTTTCAATCGGACCATGATTAAATATTAAATTGAAATTGTATTTTTAAAAATTAAGACAACACACGTTTAACGAGATACCAATTTTGGGCGTCGCGAGGGTGCTAATACCTTCCTTGCATGTAACCGACTCTCGAACCCTATTTTTCTCTGGAATTTTGATGCAGACCTAAACTCAACCCTTTTTTTAAGAAAATCCAAAAAAAAATAATTTTTCTTTTAAAAAAAAGAGGATTTATTAGGTGTCCGATCATACCTAAAGAAAAGATCGGTGGGGACTCCATTTTTTAAATAAAATCGAAACTCTATTTTCTCAATTAGCGCCCGTACTAAATTTTACGTCGCTACATCTACTATGCACTAAGGTTTGTTGCCCCTCTTACATAGGATAAACTTTTAGTCCCGTCTTAGATTTTTGGATAGGTAGCATTGATATAATGTTAGTTTGCGCAAGTAATTGTGTTATAATATTAACTCCCCATGTATTTGAGTCCGTTTTGCTATAGTTCCATCGGACGATATTCAATTGATTGAAAACAGAAATTAAACTATGAAATAAAAATAAAATGGTATTTGGTGGTACTTAATTTATGGATTGTTCCATGACTTTTTTTAAGTTTTTATATTACTTACGATTTTCGAAACCAAGTAATATAGTTTGTCATTATATCTAATCACTTGTTAGTCTCGTTTTGTAAAGTTAGAGAATTAAATAAATCTCTTATATAAAATATTGTCACTATTAGTTGTAATACCCATAATTTGCCCGGGCCCATTCAACTAAAACCCAAACCTGGGCCCAATAAAAAATTGGTAATAAACAGTCCTTTTTAAACAGTTTATAAGCCCAAACCGCCAGGGCCCAAACCCAAGCCCGATTACAATGGCCCAAAACACTAAGCAGAGAACCCTAGGGTTCTCTTCGTTCCAGCGCCGCCGCGCGTCGCCCGCACGCGCGTCGCTCCAATTGCCCGCGCACGTCACCCCGTTCTCCCACACGCGCCTTTCCCCATGCCTCGTTGCTCGCCTGCATGCTCCTGGCTCCCCAGGCGCCTTGCCTCCATCACCAGCGCCTCGCCCATGCCCTGCCAGAGAAAACAACAACGAACAACAAAAAAATATGGCAGAAACAGGAACCGATGCTTTGGGAAATCGGTTATAAAACAACCGAAAGAAACCTTGTAAAGTCTCCTTTTTTTTACGGAAAACTACTATCAGAAATCCAAGAAAATACCAAAAAACTTAAGGTTGATTTTGTTTTCGTTTTCATTTACTGCCGTTCTATTTTACTTTTATTTTTACTACTTCAAAGCCTTACGAATAATAATAGTAACGAATAAAAAGGGAGGAGGACGAATACTGAAAAGAGGGCAAAAATCATCAAAGATCGTCTTTCAATTTTTTTTTTTTTTACGCATCAGAGATCGAAAGGTTTAAAAGGTTGCTTCCGTTTTTAGTTTCTACACTGGTCTACTGTCGTTTGCAACTTTTTATTATTTTGAGTTTATACAAAATAAAAAATATAAAAAAAAAGGAAGGGAAACTAACCTGAGTCGTCGGGTACATCGTCGGGGCCTCGTCTCCGTTGTCGAAACTGGATCGAAGGCAAATGGGAGGTTAAGTTTCTTCTCTGGGGTTTGTTGGGGCTTCAAAAGGATTTGAGAAAGGGCCTAGAAGTCCGGTTGTGAGCGCCACTGGCCACTGACGTGATGGTGGTGCGGTGGTGAGACATGCGGCCGGAGGGAGACTAAACGTCTGAGAGTGGAGAGTAGACGAGAGGGAGAAAGCTGGGGGCTGCTTTTTTTTTTTAGATTTTAGGGTTGAAACCTTTTTTTTTCAGCAAAACCGGTATAAATACCCTTAGAAACGGCGTCGTTTTATGGGTTCCCCACCAGGCACCAAAACGGTGCCGTTTTGGAGGGAACCCGTGTGACCCGACCCGCTCCGTCCAGAGGGTCCGCGCTTTTCTGTTAGTTGGATAATTACCCTTTTTGGTCCTTCTGTGTTTTATTTTGTTTAAATTGGACTTTCTTTTATTTTAATTGTGCCCAGAGATTTCATGCAGTTTTAAATCTAGTCCCCATTCGAACGCTGAGTTTAATGACTCGGGTAAATTGCACTCGCGGCCCCCCTTTAGTTTCGCGCATTGAATTTTAATCCCTACTCGCCTTTTATTATTTTAATTTATTGCAATTCTCGCCCCCTTTATTTTATTCTGATTCCAATTCAACCCTTCTTTGTTTATTTTTGTAATTATATTACTACTGCCACTATTATTATTATTATTAGTTTTATTACTATATTTTTATTTGTTTTTTTTATTACTATCTTTATTAACATATTTTACCTCCTATTGTTGTTATTATTATTATTTACTTTACCCTTGTATTATTATTATTGTTATTATCATTATAATTTTGGTACTTTTATTATATTATTATTATATATATATATGTATATATTTTTGGATTGTTGGCTTTTATAAACTGATTATATACTTTTTCCCTAAGACTTTCGTGCATATTACTGATTTTTAAATTTTACTATGTCATTCATTTTAAGTCATTTCTATGCCTTTATTCGTTGTTTATTTTAACCTATTTTACATATCGTTCCCTTAAATATTTTTCACATATGCTTTAAAAACCTTCTCATACATTTTATCTATTTTTAAAGTGTTTTGTATATTGTTGATGCCAAGTTTCTTTCTCTCGCATTGTTTATTTTAAATTCACTAGCTATCGTTCCAAAATTGTTTTGCATGTGACCTATTTTGGATTGCTATGTATATTTTTAGAAATTGCCTTACATATTATTTAATCCATAACTCTTTGATTATCAATGTTAGTAGCTAGATGATGTATGTTGGGAAATTATTGCTATTGCATGTATTGCGACTCGTTTGCATATATTTTCACATTATTATTGTCATTCATTTGCATAATATCTTATTCATGTGTTGCTATTCCACGCTCACTGTATATTTCTATTTCATACCATCATATTGTGCATTAAACCTTAACGTATTTTTCCAACTTAGATCGTCGTATTTTACTTTGAAACAAAATAAACGTATACCTTTACCTATTGTATTCGCTATTATTCGAAAACCAAAATCTTTCAAAATAAGGCAATATTCTATGTTTGGAAACCCGAGGGTCGTGCCCTACGTGTTGGGTTTCGACTTCCCGCTTGGCCAAATAATCGAATATCCTCTTGACATTTTAATGCATAAGTCTCGGGAACTAAGAGGTGATCTTGGATTTAAGGATTAAAATCATCGTGTCCTATGTACTGGATGTGATATTTTGCCCTCCGGAACGAGAAAATCTTGATATTCAGTTCGAGAAAACCGAAACGTTTCCAAAAAAGAGATCAAACTTCTAAATTCGTTTTAAATTTTCAAACTTTCGACATTGGGGCATCAATTAATCAATTTGGTACCAATTTTTGGGCGTGACGAGGGTGCTAACCCTTCCTCGCACGTAACCGACTCCCGAACCTGTTTTCTTAAATTTTCGTAGACCAAAAATATTGTTTTAGTAAATCAAAATGTTTTATTAAAACAAGGTGATCCGATCACACCTAAATAAAGATCGGTGGCGACTCGCTATTTTTAAAGTCGATTCCCGTTTTTTCAAAAAAATGGTTACGACATTAGTAATATTTTTTAATATTTCTATTATTACATTAATTATTAAAACATATATTATGATATGAGTTAAAACTAGTGCAAGTAAAAAGAAAAAGAGAAAAGAAGAGTGAATTATTATGGTCATAGTCGACTTAGATGGAGGGGTAACACAGATCATTGTTTTTTGTAGCTGTCATGGGTCCACCTTGAAGACTTTTCATGTCTTGGTATAACTTTGGGATGAAATGATGAGAATCAGAAACGAGAGAAAATGGATAAAAATGGAGATCATGCCGAAGTCAAAAAATTGTTTTAGTGGGTTGAAATGAAATTTTAATTTTTAATAATTTATATTTTTTATTTTAAAAGGTTAAATTAAATTTTCATAGTTAAAGTATAATTTTATTTTTATTAATTTAAAATTTTAAAATTTTTTAAATAATCAAAATAATAATTTTTCATTTTAGAGACACTGAGCCTATGCCTAATTGTTGGGAGCCACATATAAAGTCTGAAAACCTTTTTTCAATATGAATGGGAAGAGTCCAGTATCCATTTATACTTACACCGTCAGAGATTTTGACATTTGAGTTTACATAGGGATAGGTTTTCAAGAATTTAATTAAAAATTTTTAAAAATTACAAATTTAATTAAAATTTTTGAAGGTTTAAAAAAAATTCAATTTTTCTAAAGAGTTTAATTAAAAATTTTAATTGATACCTAGTTAAAAGTTTCAAAAACTTTACAAAGCTTGATCAAAATTTATAAAATTTTAATAAACCTAATTAAAAATTCTATAAAATTAGAAAGGCCTAATAGCAATTTTCAAGATCCTGGGAGCCAAGGTCCCCTCTAGCTCCCACGAGGATTTACCTAGTAATTTATAAAAAGGAATAAACAACCATTTGGTAACTCACAAGGCATAAAATATGTCTTTTATAAGAGAGATTATAGAGGTGTGCATGGGTCAGGCTACCCGGCCCGGCCCGAAGGCCTGTATAAAAAATGAGAGGGTTCGGGTAAAAATATAGGCCGAATGATAACATTATTATTTTGCATGATTTCTTATATTTAATTCGGTGTATTTCTGAATTAATCCCTACTAATTTGTATTTTTATGATTAAATTCTTGTCAGGGACGCAATTGATCGGGAACATGCTGAAAATGGCTAAATTGAAAGAAATTCATGGAAATAGGGCCAAATAAAAAAAGATGGAGGAAGCCAAGGACTCATCAAGCAATTTGACTTTGTAAAAAGCCAAGAATATGAAATTTTATTTTTAGTTTATTTTATTTTTATTTATTTATTTTTATTTTTATTTTTAATTATTTAAGATTTTATATTAAATTAGTTAAGCTTATTTTAGTAAATCCATTAGTATAAATAGGGGTTGTTTGTATTGGATAATCATGAATCAAATTAGTTCTTTTTCTATTCCTATTTGGAGTTGTAATCTTCTCTTTGTCTTTTTCCTATTCTCATTTAAAATAGAATTTCTTGTTTTATTTTCCCTTCAATTTGACATGAGAAATCTGCCCATTTCAATTCATTTTGTTCCTTTTCCGCAAAATTGGTTTAATTACCTTCCAAACCCCTTTCCTTTCCAAATTCCATCATCCTTTACAAAAACCCAAACACTTTCCACCATCTTTAAGCATGAGTAAAATCATGCCACACTAAACCCCTTTCAGCTTTAAGCCGGTATTAACCCAGTCAAAAACCCGTGAGATACGAACCCGAGCTATTCAATTCCGAATTTTTGATACTTATTATTTCTCCGGATTAAGAGTATGATTTTGTCAACTCACAGAGTTAAGTCGTGCTAAGTTGAAAAAGACGTCGTTTAAGTTAGTACAGCTGGACGTACAGTTGGGATTCCGAAAAGATCGATTGTCTAATCGATTTTCTGTGAACACATTGGCGTGTAAGTGGGGATTGCCTTTTGGTTCCGTCAAGGGAAGTAGTAACCGGATTTAAATGTCCCAACGTTTGAGGGCATTGGTTCGAGCTAGGTTCTTCTAGAACGCAAAGCTGCCGGAGTTCTAAACCACGAACGTTTCGTAGGTTGTTCGATCGGTAAGGGTTAGTTATAGGACGTTCCATAGCTAATTTACACAAGGAAGAGTTGGTTCCCGAGGCGTCCTTGGTAGCTATAACTAGCTTATCGGAAAAGACGAGTTCATCTAATTTCGAGGATCAGGTCAAAGACGGAAAAAACTCGCGCTTGAGGCTGAGCTAAGCTTTATCGATTTCTTTTCAAACTATTTCAATTTTATTTTCTTATTTAATCTATTACTTTTTACGTTTTTATTTTCTGTGTTTGTTTCAGGATTAATATTTTACTCCCCCCAAACATCGCGGGCACGACAATTGCCCAAACATTAATCTGGTCAAGAGATAAACGATTTTTCAGTGACACCAGTCTCTATGGGATCGACCCTACTCCCTATACGGCTAGAATTTGCAACTAGGTGTAGGTTTATATTGGTGGAATCGACAGCCATCGCCGAAATATGGATTTGGACAAAAAAATTAGGCCCATTTAGAAAACGGGTCGGGCCTCGGGTAAAACTTTTTTGGCATAGGCTCGGCTCGGCCCGAATTATATACTAAATATATTTTTTTATTTTTAATCATATTTACATTTTATTTTCAATTTTAATATAACCACTTTTTATTATATTTTCAATTTGCGTATTGTTTTAAGAATTATTTTAGTCTCATTTTTTATTTGTTTCTTGTTTTAATATTTATTTTTATGTTTTTAAATTTTTTATTTAATGAAATAATCTAAAAAAATTAATATGGGCCGGGCTCGGGCTTAACAATTTTATTTTGGGCCAGACTTGGACAAATTTTAAGCCCATATTTCGGGCCGGGTCAGGCTCGGGCCTAGAAAACAGGCCTAAAATTTTATCTAGGCCCTCCCCGAACCCAGCCCGGCCCATACACACATCTAAGAGAGAATATCAATGCTTATATTACAAGGTGATAATATCAATTCTTAAATCTTAAATATTGAAGTGTCCTAACAAACAATTTTAACCATGTACTTATAATAAATACGATAGAAAAATAACAACTATTGAAATTGAAAAGTTGTGTAGCTTTTTTTCCATATTCAAATATAGAGGAAAAAGAAAAAAAGGTTAATATATAGTTTGTAATAATTTATCTAAAAGTATTAGTTGATATATGAATTTTTTTTTTATATTTAGTTGGTACTTATATATTCTATCATCCGGGTTCGTAACACTATACTAACACCATTAGTTGTGCTAACGTGGCATTGATGGTCAATCCTGTAATGATACGTGGCAACCTCTCATTATGACGTGGCAAATATAAATAAAAAATGTAAATTCATTTAATTAAAGTAAATTTTTTTGGACAAGTACCAACTAAACATTTTTCGGATAAGTTTAGGCACCAACTAGACTTCTTTATGAGAGAGGCTACTCACCCAAACTCAAAAGCCCAGCCGAAGTTAAAGAAAGCTTGAACAAAAATATTAAGCCCAAAAAGTGGGCTTGAGTAAAAAAAATTAGGTTCATTTAAAATATGAGTCAGGTTCGAGCTTAAACATTCAAAGTTCAAGCCTAGTCCAACCTAATTCATTTTTCAAGTTCGTAATTTTTTATATTATGTTATTTTTATATATCATATAATTTATAACACATAAAAATTAAATCTATGGTAATATATAAAATTTTTAAAAACAATATGGTTGGGCCTAAAATGAACTTAAGTTAACCATTTACAAATATGGGCAAACTTGGACAAAATTTTAAATTCATATTTTGAGTCAAGCTGAGCTTGAGAAAACATAAAATGTGTTGATATCATACTTAAGCCCAGCCTATCCTGTGAACACCTCTAGTACCAGCTAACTATTTTTTGGACAATTTTAAAGAACAAACTACACGTTAACCCTTCAAAAATTTAATGTTGTTAACCAATTGAGACAATGTATGTGAATGTATGTGATGAAACACAAGTTTAAGTAACCGATTAGTTACAAGAAAAATTTAAATATCAACTAATTACTTTTGGACAAGTTGAGATAAACTACGTATTAACTCAAGGAAATTTTTTTTCCTTCAAACAACATTTCACCATTCGTTATCGTTGAAGAAACCATCCCTCATGGAGAGAGGTAGGTTTAATGTTGTATATGCAGCAACATGGTCTATTCTTCCATCTAAATAGATCTTAATCTTCTTGAGATGTGTCTTATTTTGGAATTTGGCTTTGTCAACCTGTTGCACATCTATTACATTTCCCACCAGCTTCAGACGAAGAATTTCATGGAGGTTGTTCAAGTTTTCGAGATCTCCGATGCAGAACACTTTAGGATCGTCGCAATCAGCTCTTGCAATAATATCCGTTAAAGTCCTTAGAGATGTTAATTTCTCAATCCCTTTGGGGTAGTAACTTAGACCGAAACAATCTGTAGTACAAAGATACCTCAAATTGATCAAGTTTCCCATGCCATCCGGTAATTTTTCAAGACGACTGCATCCATTAAGATCCAAGGATAACAAATCATGCAGTTGGCAGATTGTATCAGGTAATCTTTGTATCATCTTGCAACCAAATAAGTTGAGATGCCTTAAATGTATCAAATCACCTATTTTGCTTGAAATCTTGTGAAGCAAATCATCACATGAATTATTCATGCCCAAATCTAACACCCTTAGGCGCAGAGATTGTCCAAACAACAGACGCAGAGAATTGTCTGGAACAACTCGGGTTTCGGAGGCAGAAAATATTAAAAGGCTACGCAAATTGCTACCACCTTTAATTGAACTAGGAAAATGACTTTCAAGCATGATCGTCAAGTGGCGAGCGTCATTGCAAGGTAATTGTAATTTCGTGTTTTCAGATCCATTTACTTCTTTCATCACAAAGTCTTTTCTTGTCAAATACCGTAAAATATCATGTATTATGTCATGCATCTTACATGCAACAATGCCAGCGTCATCTTCCTCCACGAAATCTTGGAATAAAGAGCAAGATACTAAGTGTTGAAAGAACTCTCTACCCGTAGCTTCAACCACATCTTCCCTCTCTACATTGCCACTAGGAGTTAAGTAACCATGTCCAATCCAGTGTCTGATTAAATTATCTATTCGGATTAGCAATCCTTTAGGAAAGGTTACACAATACAAGAAACAATCTCTGATTCTTGACTGCGGCAAATCATGAAAACTCAAGAACAAAGAATGCACAACACGTTCCCACACAGCCAAATTGCATAGCTCTTTGTAACTGATATTATTCCATAGTCCAGCTTCACTTCTTTGTAAATGTTGTCCTAGCTCCTTTGCAACAAGTGGCAGACCTTTACTTTTCTTTGAAATTCTCTTCCCAATGCATTCCAAGGTTTCGCCATTTTGTTGAGACAGTTGATCCTTTCCCACAAATGCAAATTGCTTAAGAACTGACCAACAATCTTCTTCAGGCAAACTTGACAAATGATAAATCAAACCCGAATTGGAAGATAGGATTTTTGCTACAGATACCTTTCGAGTAGTAACCAAAATCTTACTTCCAATCTTGCCATGTTTTAAAACAGCTTGCAAGTCTTCCCAATCGCCATTATCGTCTGCCCACACATCATCTAAAACAAGAAAAAATCTTCTATCTATGATTTTTTGCTTAAGATTACCTAGAAGAAAATCTAAGGTAACTGAATCTTGGAGGTACACAGGGAAACTAAAATTATCTTCTTCAAAAGCTAAAATGATATTACGCGCAACTTTTTTCTTGTCAAAAAGGTTGGAAACACACAGCCAAATCATTTTGTCAAATCTTGTTTTAAGATGTTCATCATTGTAAATCAATCGAGCAAGATCGGTTTTGCCAATACCTCCCATCCCCACTATGGAAATAGTTTGAGTGGCCTGTTCATCAACTAAACGCAACACTAACTCAGTTTTAATTCCATTTCGACCAATAATTTTTGATAAATCACAATAGCTAGTACTTTCTTTGTTCCGCAGAGGAGATATAATTTTACTCTTGCCCAGATCCAGCTTGTTTTTCAGCTCAAATGGACTCAGTTTTTCACAAATCTTCTTTATTCTAAAAAAAATACTACGGTCTTTACAGAAGTCAAATAGAGAAATTACCTTGGCAAGAACAGAATCTGCCTTCTGTACTTTACAGCTCCAATCATTCAACACATCCTCGATTTCATAAATTACGATTTTCAGATCTTCTAGCAACAGTTTGATTGCATCGTCTGTAATTTGTAGTTCTTCTGCATCTTTGAGAACGGATCGGATGGATTTCAGATATGTTTCAAGATTTTTGAGAGCATCCTCGCGGTCTCCCAACATCCCCATCTCTTTTACCGCTTTGTCACTCAAGATTGTTGTTATCTGTTGCAAGACTACCGTAAGAATTGCATCCGCCATTTTTATGATAGCTTTTACTTCTCACTGATTTATACTTCAAACCACAACAAATCACAGGGAAAAAGAAGTTGAGAAGTCGAGAAAAAAGAGAGTGAAACAGCGTCAACGGATTGAGGAGAGCAGCGGGAAACAAAAGCCAAATAACCCAAAATGTTCTTTTTTGTTTTCCTTTTCGCTAATGTTTTTGCTATTAGTCTATTATATTATTGTTTCTGTAAAAGTATCAAAAGAGTCAACTTATAAAAGTATGAATTTCATTTTCCTCTTTTATTTATTCATCAATTAATTTTGTACGGTTAAATGTTTATTTTGTGTTTTATATCTAAGGTAAAATAATAAATTTAATTAAATTTAGTTTACTTTATATTTTATTTGTAAGATATAATAAGGTTTTAAAAATTAGATCGGTGATTGAACTAGTAAGATTATCGATTCGTTGATTTAATCGGTCTGATTGGTTTGATCGATCTGTCCTATTCAATTAAATAAAATATTAAAAATTCATTAAAATATATTTAAAAATTTTAGTTCAACCAGTTCAATCGACTAATTCAACCAATTTTTCTTTTGCCCAGTTCAATTAGTCTTTCATTAACTTTTAATGGGAAAGTTAATTCACTATATAACAATCCAAAACTTTTAGCTTTTCAAAAAATAGAATTTATTCTTGTAAACAAATTATCACTATTTTATGATAAAATAACAACTATAGCTATAATTAAGTCATCTCATAGATCTTATTTTAATAAATTAGTACAAGAGTTTTACTTGGATAATGAGTAATTAAATAATAATATTTTAATATTATACTACAGTTCCCTTTTATTCGGTACAGTAAGGGGCAACGACATACCCTACTATGCACTAGGGTTTGTTGCCCTTCTTACATAGGATGAGCTGTCTCAAATTCTCAGGTTATACATATCGAAGGTTTAGCCTGGATTGAGTAACCTCGATATAATGTCAGCTTGTGTAAGCAACTTATTCCCATGTATTCAAGTCCGTTTTGCTATAGCTCCATCGGACGATATTCAGTTGATTGAAATAGAAATTAAACTATGGAATGGGAATGAAATGATATATGGATTGTTACAGTTCTTTGGGGAGTGCAATGTGACTTATTATTATATCCAACCGCTTATTAATCTCTTCTTGTAAAATTGGAGAATTGAATAAGTCATCATGGTTGTATAAAATATTGTTACTAGTAATTATATTTTTTAAAATTTCTATTATTACATAAATTATGATATCTTTCACAAAAACAAGTAAAAGAAAAAGGGAAAAAGAAGCAAAATTAAGAATGAATTATTATGGTCTTAGTCCACTTTGATGGAGGGGTACCACAGATGGGTCCACCTTGAAGACTTTTCATGTCTTGCAATAGTAACCAAAAATGTTGACCCAATTGTTGGGACCCAAATACTACAGTATTAATCTCTCAAACATATAATTAATATTTATTAAAACCTTTCTTCAATATGAATGGGAGGGATTCCCCTCACTAACTAATTAAAAGTTTCAAAAATTACTTAATGAAAATTTACAAAATTTTAATAAACCAAATTAAAATTTTTATCAAATTAAAAAGGTCAAATAGCAATTTCCCAAATCTTGGGGGCCAAGGTCCCCTCTGTCTTCCATGAAGATCATTGGCGTAACGTACTGGAGACCCAAGGGGCCATAGTCCTTCTAAAATAGTAAATTTTAATTTAGGCTGTTTATAATTTATAAAATTTTAAATTAGTAACAGTAAAATTATATTTTGCCCCCTTAAAATGATAAAATTTTAATTTAACTTTTTTAAAATTATAAAGATATAGACTATTAAAATAATGAAATTTCATTTTTACTATCATACAAGTATACAATTTAATTTCGACCCTCCCAAAAAATTTCAAACTCCATCACTGGCGAGGATTCACCTCCTAGTAATTTATAAAAAGGAATGAACAACCATTTGGTAACTCACAAAGCATAAAATATAAACACGACAACGAAATTACTTAATGTCTTTTATAAGAAAGTCAACAAGCAAAACACGAACTCTTTTTTTACAATCGATGCTTATATTATAATTTAATACGGGTGATAATATCAAATTTTTGAACCCTAAATCTTAAATAGTAAACACTTAATTTTAACCATTTATTTTTAATAAATACTATAAAAAAAATGCTACCAACATAAACGGATTCTAACGCTACCACCCACTATCGATAGAGCCTCACAATTGATATGTCCTGCAAAATATTAGGATCATTGAATAAGATAACTTGGGGCTCTGAAGTGATTCATTGAGAGCATGTTCAACGAGAGAAAGAAATTTAATGTAAAACTCAACTGGGCAAAGTCAAATAGCTACTATTGAAATCGAAAAGTTGTGTAACTTTTTTTCCATATTCAAATATTACAGGTAAATAAATAAAAAAAAAAGTTAATGTCGCAGCCATTTTTTTTGTTTAGAAAAATGGGCCGACTTAAAAAAGAAAAATGAAGTCGCCACCAATCTTTTTTGAAGTGCGATTGGGTCACTTTAAAAACATTTTAGTCTACGAATTTTAAGAAAACAGGCTCGGGAATCGGTTACGCACGAGGAAGGATTAGCACCCTCGCAACGCCCAAAATTGGTACCGTATTGATTGATTAATGTCCTTAATATCGAAAATTAGAAAATATTTTAAAATATGAAAAAAAAATGTTTGGATGACTCGCATTGGATATCAAAACTCTCTTGTTTCGAAAAATTGAAATACCACACCCAGCACGATAGGACACGATGCTTCAAACCCTCGATACCAATATCATTTCATGATTTCCCCAAATTCATGTATTGCAATTTAAAAAGGGTATTTCACTATTTGGCTAAACTAAAAACCGAAACCCAACACGATTGGGTACGATTCCTTGAATTTCCAATCATGAAATATTGCCTTTATTTAAGAAACCTCGATCAAAACCTCCGAAGGATATTTGGTCATTTGGACGAATAGAAAATCGAGACCCAACACGATTGAGCACGAATCTCTCAAACTTCCAAACACAAAACATTGCCTTATTTTCAAAAAACTCGATCAAAATCTTTCAAGAATATTTAACGATCTAGACGAACGAAAAATCGAAGCCCAGCACGATTGGCCACGATTTCCCGAACTTCCAAACACACAAAATTTCCTTTGTGAAATATTTTTTAAGTTTTTGGAAAAAAAGCAAAAATAAAAACGTGTAAATGTAGACACGATGAATAGGGAATAACGATAAATACAAAGAAAGAAAAAAACAATAATATTACAATTATAAAAACGATATGTAACAAATAAAACAAATAGTAATAATAATGAAATATAAAACTAATATTAAATAATTAATAACGAATATATAAAAAAAGGTAATGATATTAACAGCAGTAATAAAAAAGGTAGTAAAAGAAATAAAGATATACTAATAATAATAAAAATAATAGATGTAAAAGTAATAATATATAATAAGACAACTAAAGTAAACCATAATATATAATAATAGACATAATAGTATGTAACAAAATAATATGATGATAAATATAATAATAATAAATGGTATAGTAATTGTAATCACCAATTTTTGGCCCGGGTCATTTACCCCGGGCCCATTACAAGCAAATTACAAGACCCAAAATGTGAAGAGCCCAAAAGGCCCAAGGCTTTAACCCCTTTCTCCAGAAAGCTAGGGTTTTGAAACCCTAGCAGCGCCAATGTCCCTGGTGCGCCGCACATCACCACTCGCGCACTACCCTCTGTCTGCCACCAGAGCTGCTCTCCACCAACGCCGTAGCCTCCACTACGTTCTGCTTCCACTAACACCTGCATTAGACGAAAGAAACAAACGGCAGGGACCAAGAATCTTTTTATTTTTTCGGCTATATAATGCCGATTACTGTACTGAAACAGGGGACCTTTTTTTTCTCTCGGGGGCAATCAATCAGAGAAATAAAAAAAAACATAGATTCAAAAGCAAAAGAAAATACGAAAAGATCATTTCAGTCGAAAACGATAATAAACAAAAGATATAAAATCAGTGAGCACGAGGTGATTTCGAATTTCTTTTTTTTCGTTGCTTCATTTTCTTTTATTTTTTATTATTACTCAAAAACACGTAAATATACATACATCTATATTTATAAAAAAAAAAAGAAGAAGAAGAAACTCTACCTTTCCGGCCACCGTGCATGGTGGCCGGCCGTGTCGCCGGACGGAGGGCCCCTCCCCTCGCACACCTGCAGAGAAGAGAAAGAGAGTCAGAGTTTTTTTTTTTAGAAAATAAGGGAGAAATGAAATTAAAACAAAAAAAAATTGGTTTTAAATAGGTAAACAAAACGGTGCGTTTAGCACCTGCCCCAAAAACATCCAAAACGGCGCCGTTTGGCGCGACCCGTGACCCGACCCGAATCTACCCCAGGGTCCGCGTGTTTTTGACCGGAAGGGCTAATTGCACTTTTAGCCCTTCCGCATTTTTATAGTTTTTTTTTAATTAGATTTTTATTGTTTTAAAATTTGGCCCGAAAGTTTAGTTTGATTTGTAATTTGATCCCTCTTGCTGTTATGCGTTTTGGTCAGAAGGTTTTATTGCGCGCGAGGTCCCTCCCCTTCTTCGCGCGTTTCAACCTGGTCCTTTTCCTTTATTTATTTTCGAATTAACCCCAAATCCCATTTTTAAGTGCAATTTAATCCTTGTTTGGTTATTATGGAATCTTCTGAGTGTTGTTATTATTATTATTACTATTATTATTATTATTATTATTATTATTATTATTGTTATTATATCATTATTACCATCATGTTTATATTGGTATTGTATATAGCTTATATCTTGATTATTACTATCATTATTATTATTATTAATTACTATTAGTATATTATTAGTTGCATATTATATCCATCACCATTATTATTATTATTATTACTATATTTATATTATTATATTGGACATATAGCATATTAACTACTAGTATTAATGTATTATTATTACTGCCATGTTTATATTAATATATTGTATATATTGCACCTTGTTATTATCATTATTATACTTATATTGTCATTTTGTATATATTTTGTATTATTATTATTATTATTATTATTATTATTATTATTATTATTATTATTATTATGTTTACTACTACTATTATTATTATATTGTATATATTTTGGCATTATTATTACTATTACCATTATCGACATTTTTTTGTGTCTTGTTTTATTTTTAATATTTTTATTTTACTTCTTTATTTTTTTTCTTCGACATTTTCACAATTATTTTCGTTGGCGTCATTTTTTTCGTAAATCGATATTTTCGAGACGATCTTGGATTTAAAGGTTTAAATTATCATGTCCTAAAGTATTGGATGTGATATTTTAGTCTTTTGGGACAAGAAGATCTTGATTTTTTTTTTAATTCGAGAAAACTGCGGGCTAATCTTGGATTCGAAGGTTTAAAATATCGTGTCTTAAAGCATTAGATGCGGTACTTTATCCTTTTGGAAGCAAGAAAATCCCCATTTTCAATTCGAAAGTTATGGGATGATCTCCGACTTGAGGATTTAAATTACCTTGTCCTAAAGTATTGAATGTGATACTTTAATCCCTTGGGAACGAGAAAGTCTTGATTTGCACTCCGGAAAACTATGAGATGATCTTAGGATCGAGGGTTTAAACTATCGTGTCCTAAAGTATTGGACGTGACATTTTATACCTTCGAAACGAGAAAATCTCGGTTTAATTCAAGAAAAGGGCAAATATTTCTAAAAAGGGTCAAGAACTTTAAATTCCTTTAAATTTCCAACTTTCGGCATAAGGACATCAATTAATCAATTTGGTACCAATTTTGGGCGCTGTGAGGGTGCTAATCCTTCCTCACACGTAACCGACTCCCGAACCTATTTTCTCGAATATTCGTGGACCTAAAAACATTGTTTTAGTAAATCAAATGTTTTATTAAAACAAAGGTGATCCGATCACACTTGATAAAAGGTCGGTGGCGACTCCCGTTTTCTTTATTTTCAAAACCCAAGCTCGATTCCCGTTTTTGTCAAAAATGGTTACGACAGTAATAATGATTTGCGGAGGTAAAATCACAGGGATAACAATAATAAAATGATGGTAGTACAGTAAAATAAAATAAGAGTAAATTTTGTAATAAAAAATAATAAAATAACAATAAAGTTAATAGTATATATAAAAACAATAATATATAATAATATAAAATATAAAGAATATAATTATGGCAATAATAATAAAAAAAGGGTAACAAAAAAACATTTAAAAAAACAATGAATCTAATGGCAAAATACGAAACAATAAAAAAGGCTGAATTGGATCAAAGTCGAAAGTTTGGGGCTAAATTTTAAAAAAAATGGAGGGGGACACGATTAAAACTGGGATCAAAGGAAAGGGGCCTACTGCGCAATTTACCCATTTAGGGTAAAATGGCGCATGTGCAAGGCACCCCCCTTTACACAGCACCCTTTTGCTTTGTTTTTAAATCTAAAAACCCAACATTTCATTCCCCCATTTCTGCTTCAACAATGGCCGAACCCTTCCCCCCTTTCTTTAATCTTTTTTTCTATTTTGCAACAAAACAAGGAGCCCCCATGTACGCATCGACGGCGATGGTCAAGGGAGCCCGGTGAGTCTCTCTCGATATCTCTTCTTTTAGTTACAGAAAACCTTTATATGCTTAAGCTTTTGTATTTTTTTTTAAACAAAGAAAAAAGAAAAAAAACGAAGGAAACAAACAGATTTAAGGGGAGAAAGAATAAAAAAAAGGACCTTTGCTCTGTTTTCTTTGATTATTTACTATAGAAAAATGTATAGTCTCCGTACAAAAATCGTCCCCCTCCCTTTACAGATTTGATTCTCTCTTTTTATAGCCTAAAAACCCAACAGAGTATAGCCCCCCACTTCTACTGTTATCTCCTATTTTGTAGGCACACTAAAGACGTGATGGAGCATGACTCTAAAGTGGTGAACGTGACCTGGGGGCTGCTGGTGAAACGTGCGGCGTGAGGGCTCTTACCCTGACTTAGGATCTCTGATGCATTATTTTGGGCCTTGTTTTTGTGTTGGGCTAATTATTTTTTGGTCTATTCCTTGTTTGCTGGTCATCTTTGGTATTGGGCCCGGGTAATCAAAAAATTGGGCTCTACAGCTGCCCCTCTTTGCTCGTTGTCGTGTAACGGGAATGAAGCAAAGACTTGAAGAGGACCAATTTTGCCCGGTCTTACTGAGTCTCGGTGCTTCTTGATGTCTTCTTTCTTCGGGTAACCTCGTTTTAACCCACTGCACCCTCATGGGTATAGGAATTTTGTTTCGATCTACTCCACTCCTGCTCAGTGGAGACAAGATTGCTACTTTCGATCTGCTCTACTCTCGCTCAGTAGAGATAAGATCTATTTTTCTGATCGGCCCTACTCCTGCTCAGTAGAGATAAGATTTGTTGTCTTCGATCTGCTCCACTCCTGCTCAGTGGAGATAAGATCTGTATCTTTAGCCTGCTCCACTCCTGCTCAGTGGAGATAAGGCTTCAGTGTTCCGATCTGCTCTACTCGTGCTCAGTAGAGATAAGATCTGTTGTCTTCGATCTGCTCCACTCCTGCTCAGTGGAGATAAGATCTGCTATCTTTAGCCTACTCCACTCCTGCTCAGTGGAGATAAGGCTTCAGTCTTCTGATATGTTCTACTCCTGCTCAGTAGAGATAAGATCTGTAGTTTTTATTCTGCTCCACTCCTGCTCAGTGAAGATAAGATCTGCTATCTTTAGCCTACTCCACTCCTGCTCAGTGGAGATAAGGTTGTAATCTTCCGATCTGCTCTACTCCTGCTCAGTAGAGATAAGATCTGTAGTTTTCAATCTGCTCCACTCCTCTCAGTGAAGATAAGATCTGCTATCTTTAGCCTTGCTCCACTCCTCGCCGGTGGAGATAAGGCTTGATCTTCTCGATCTCGCTTCTACTCTTGTTCAGTAGAGATAAGATCTGTAGTTTTCGATCTGCTCTACTCCTGCTCAGTGAAGATAAGATCTGCTATCTTTAGCCTGCTCCATTCCTGCTCAGTGGAGATAAGGCTATCAGTCTTTCGATCTGCTCTACTCCTGCTCAGTAGAGATAAGATCTGTTGTCTTCGACCTACTCCACTCCTGCTCAGTGAAGATAAGATCTGTCTCTTCGATCTGCTCCACTCCTGCTCAGTGGAGATAAGATCTACATTCCTTTGTAACTCCCATCAATTTTGCTACATTGTCCTCTGAGGAACCTACCTGTAGAATTGGTTTCATGGGATCTATGCTTATGTCAAATGATTAGGATGTCATGAAAAATGCTCCTAACTATATGTATTATGAATGTTATGAATGGATGCAAAATTTCATGAGAATAATCCATCTTTAACTCTTGGACTATCATTGCTTGCTATTTATTAAGGTGCTCCTTGATGTGTGCTCAACTGATACTTCTAATAGAGAATCTGAAGATGTCGTCACTGCTTAGACCCTTATTTCAAGTGCTCCGAACCCTTTAAGCCTGGTTAGTTCTAAATAACTGTCCTGTTTCAGATTCTTGTATTATTTAGAGACTTTCAGAGTAATACTTAAAACTTCCTTTGTGAAAGCATTTTTAGTTCAGTAATCATTACTTCAATATGAAATGCTTGAAAAAAATTATAGAGATGAATAAAACTGGAATTTATTCGGGACAAAACCCGTGAAGAATGAATTGAATGAAGACAGTAAATTTTGCTAAGGTACAAAACGAGTAAGAGTGGAATTGATGCCCCAGGTATCATAGCCCGAGCTTCTCTGCACGTACTTCTTGAAGACCATTCTGAGCTCAACATGTGTCTAGGAGAATCGTGGTACTATGTCGATGCCCCAAAACGTAACATATCTCCTCACTGTTAATTTCAGCGTGGCGAAACTACTGTGTGCCCCGTCACGAGTTGGTCATAATCTGAGTCGCCCTTTTCGAGTTTCGACTCAAAGCCCCTTTGGTCTCAAAGCGCCCTTTACGGGTTTTTGCCTTGGCCTCTCCTCTTTTTTTTTTTGAACTCAAGACGCCCCTTGCGGGTTTTTGCCTTGGCCCATTTTCATGCGAAGTACTTCTTAACTGAGTCTGCATTAATTGGATTTGGCAGACTTCTGCCGTCCATCTCGGCTAGTATCAAAGCTCCTCCAGAAAAGGCCTTCTTTACAACATAAGGTCCTTCCCAATTAGGCATCCACTTTCCCCTGAAAACTTTTTGCATAGGGAGGATCAGTTTTAACACCAAATCTCCTTCATGGAATACTCTGGGGCGGACTTTCTTATTGTAAGCCCGCATCATCCGCTTCTGGTACAATTGACCATGGCGAATGGCTCTCAGCCTCTTTTTCTCAATTAGATTTAGTTGATCATATCGAGATTGAACCCATTTTGCTTCGTCCAACTTCAGCTCTGCCAAAACCCGGAGTGAAGGGATTTCAACTTCAATAGGCAAAACTGCCTCCATCCCATAAACCAACGAGAAAGGGGTTGCCCCGGTAGAGGTTCTAACTGATGTTCGATACGCATAGAGGGCAAACGGTAACTTTTCATGCCAATCCTTGTAGGTCTCAGTCATTTTCCCCACAATTTTTTTAATATTTTTATTAGCTGCCTCAACAGCGCCATTCATTTTCGGGCGGTACGGCGATGAGTTATGGTGCTTAATGTTGAACTGTCTGCAGACTTCCACTATCACGCTATTGTTCAAGTTTAGAGCATTGTCAGATACGATCCTTTCCGGCATACCGTAGCGACATATGATCTCTTTCTTCAAAAACTTCCTAACCACCATCTTCGTGACATTGGCATATGAAGCTGTCTCTACCAATTTGGTGAAGTAATCAATGACCACAAAGATGAAACGATGTCCATTAGAAGCTTTCGGTGAGATCGGCCCAATGACGTCCATGCCCCACGTTGAGAAAGGCCACGGTGAAGTCATAACATGAAGAAGTGACGGAGGCACATGGATCTTGTCTCCATAAATCTGGCACTTGTGGCATTTCTTGGCATAACGGATACAGTCTTCTTCCATCGTGGACCAGTAATACCCGAATCTCATGATTTGTCTGGCCATTGTAAACCCATTGGCATGTGTTCCACAGACACCCTCATAGACTTCTTCCAGGATTTTTCTAGCCTTAACAGCATCGACACATTTTAACAACACCTGATCTTTTCTCTTTTTATATAGGATCTCCCCGTCTAAGACATAGTCATTGGCTAGTCTTCTCAATGTTCTCCTGTCATTTTCTGTTGCTTGATCAGGATATTCACGACTCCTCACATATCGCAGAATATCCTGATACCAAGGGTGATCATCTCTCTCCTCTTCTTCATCGATATTGCAGCAGTGAGCCGGAGTCTCATAAATACTCATTTGGATGGGCTTCATACTCTTTTGCTCGTTTACTCTGATCATAGAAGCTAGGGTGGCCAAGGCGTCAGCCATCTGGTTGTCATCACGCGGGAGGTAAAAGAATGTGATATTATCAAACTCCTCAATTAGTTCCAGAACTAACTTTCAGTAGCTAATCAATTTGGGATCTCTTGTCTCCCATTCTCCTTTGAGCTGATATATCACCAGCGCAGAGTCTCCATATACCTCTAACACCTTAACCTTGCAGTCTATGGCTGCTCGGATTCCCATGACGCATGCTTCATATTCCGCCATATTGTTCGTACAATCGAAGTCCAACTTGCAAGTGAACGGATAATGCTCTCCATTTGGTGATACCAAGACTGCCCCAACTCCATTTCCAAAGGCATTTGATGCTCCATCAAAGTTCAACTTCCAAGGATGATCTTCTAGGGTATCCTCCTCAGTCGCCGCTACAAACATCATATCCTCATTGGGAAAATCAAAATTCAGGGGTTCGTAGTCGTCTAGTGCCCAGCTGGCTAGAAAATCAGCTATTGCACTCCCCTTCACAGCCTTCTGGTTCACGTAGACTATGTCAAACTCGGACAATAAAATTTTCCATTGGGCCATTCTTCCATTCAAAGCGGTCAACCCCATCATGTACTTGAGAGGGTCCAATTTCGAGATTAACCAGGTTGTGTGGTATAACATGTACTGCCTCAACCTCCGAGTTGTCCAGATTAATGCACAACACAATTTCTCAATTGGCGAGTATCTCATTTCACACTCGGTGAATTTCTTGCTGAGGTAGTATATCGCCCTCTCTTTCTTCCCTGTCTCGTCGTGTTGGCTTAGCACACATCCCATTGAATTATCGAATACCGTCAGATACAGAATCAATTATCTGTCAGGACTGGGCGGTATTAATACTGGAGTATTAGACAAGTACTGTTTAATCTTGTCAAATGCCTTCTGGCATTCATCGTCCCAAATACCTGGATTGTGTTTCTTAAGAAGACGAAATATGGGATCGCACTTCTCAGTCAATTGCGAGATGAACCGAGCGATGTAATTTAGTCTTCCTAGAAAGCCTTGGACTTCCTTTTGGGTGCGCGACGGAGGCAACTTTTGCATGGCCTTGACTTTATTCGGATCTACTTCGATTCCTTTTTCACTGACCACGAAACCAAGTAGCTTCCCTGATCGAGCCCCGAAAGTACACTTAGCTGGATTGAGTTTCAGCTGAAATTTTCTCAACCTCAAGAATAGTTTCCTCAAAACTTGCACATGCTCCCCTTCCGTTTGAGACTTTGCGATCATATCGTCGATGTAGACCTCAATCTCCTTGTGCATCATGTCATGAAACAAGGTTACCATAGCCCTTTGATATGTTGCCCCCGCATTCTTTAACCCAAATGGCATCACTTGGTAACAAAAAATTCCCCATAAGGTTATGAAGGTGGTCTTTACCATATCTTCAGGATGCATCTTTATTTGATTGTATCCCGAGAAACCATCCATGAAAGAGAAAAATGAATACCCCGTTGTGTTATCTACCAAGGTGTCGATGTGAGGCAGTGGGAAGTTATCTTTCGGGCTGGCCTTGTTTAGGTCCCTATAATCGACGCACATTCGTACTTTTCCATCCTTCTTAGAGACAGGGACAACGTTGGCTACCCATTCTGAGTAATTCACCACTCGTAAAAACCCGACATCAAATTACTTTTTGAATTCTTCCCTTATTTTTACCGCGACATCAGGTCTCATCCTTCGGAGCTTCTGTTGAACCGGCTTGCAATCTTCCTTTATTGGGATATGATGTACTGCAATATTAGGGCTCAACCCAGGCATGTCCTGATACGACCATGCAAAGACATCTTTGAACTCTAACAGAAGTCTGATGAGGTCCTGTCTTGTTTCCCTGGTGATGAGGGTTCCAATTTTCACCTCTTTCTCTTCCTCTAGAGTTACATTCTCAATTGTCTCTTTATGAGGCAGAATCAGCTTTTCTTCCTGCTCCACCATCCTTAACAGATCTGGGGATATACTACAATCTCCGTCATCTGTAACGTCCTGAGGTTCTTCCGGGCACATGTCTTGCTCATCAGGAAATTCTAGGTCCGTAACAGCATTGTTCATGACATCAATATCTGGGGACCTATGGTAAGCATGAAAGAGTATTCAATGAAAATGAATTTAAGCCTGACTTATTTATGCATTATGATTATGAATGGAAAGAAGAAAAATAAAAGAATAACTGCACGGTATGAAAGGAAAATGCATTTTTATTAAAAGTAAAGATGCTTAAACTTGAGCCTATTTCACAAAGGATTCTCGTTGTTCCCTAGGCTTGAAACAACAAGTGTGTTTTGAACATTACTCTGTTTTAGTCCTAAAAACTACAGGAATTTCTTCCGCAGTCCAGTTGTCCAGAACACTTCCAGGTTTGTAGGGGCGAATACCCTCCAAGTTTCCTCTTCTTGAACTTTCTTCAGACACAGCATTGATGTTCAAAGCTCCCATCATGTCTTCAGCTGTTTCTCTATTCATATTTTCTGATCCTGAATGGATAATTCCTCCCAACACAAATGTATTAGATATATGGGGAATAGTCATTGCTCCCCATTTGACTTTAGCACCATTCAATCGTGCCCTTCGTCTTTCACGTTTCCTCTGCAGCTCTTCTTTTCTCTGTCTGGCATCTGGCCTATGCCCCAGGCCAAAATGATCATGCTTGTCAACCAATCCTAGCACTCTGACCGGCCCCTAGAGATATTTTCCGAGTCCCTTCCTAGGCAATGCTCCCTTTCTTACTGTCAGTTATAGGCCTATTCTTGTTGCTTTAGAGATTTTGGGCGCCGGAATCTTGCTTCTTTCACTGATGAAAGTCGCATTTACAAACTCTAGCGACCTGAAGGAGCACTCTATAGCCTCCGTATCATTCTCTATGTACGGTGCATTACAAGTAACTGACGCGATGATATCCTCCTCCGCACTTATGGTTATCAACCGGCCCTCTGTCACCAATTTTAATTTTTGGTTCAATGATGATGGTACGGCTCCTGCTGAGTGAATCCAGGGCCTCCCCAATAGACAATTATATGAGGGCTTGATGTCCATCACAAGGAAGTCTACCTCATATATTTTTGGCCCGATAAGGAGAGGTATCTCAATCCTTCCCATTACTTTTTCAGTGCCGTCAAATGCTCTCACTATATTCTGGCATGATTTCATATGAGAGCTATCTACAGGTAACCTATTCAGTGTAGATAAAGGCAAAACATTCAGTGCCGACCTGTTATTGATTAATACCCCCGGTAGCGTGTACCGTTTACATCGGGTAGTGATGTGCAAAGCCTTGGTGGATCCCCTGCCTCCTGGTGGAATTTCATCATCACTGAAAGAGATGAAATTGTCTGCGCTTATATTACCAACAAGGCGGTCTAGCTTGCTTACTGAAATGTCCTCAGCAACATAAATCTGGTTCAACGATTTCATCAGCGCACTACGGTGTTCTTCTGAGTTTAAAAGCAAGGCCATCACTGATATGCGTGCTGGCTATTTGTGTAACTGTTCCACAACTCTGTACTCACTGTGCTTTAGGAACTTCAAAAACTCCCCGACCTCATTCTCTGTTACTAGTTCATTAACCAGTGGACCTGTCTTCTCGTCTCCCTTTTTTATCATAGAGGACTCAGCTTCTAAGTTAGGTGTGCTGGCCGAACTCACTTTCCCGGAAACTGTCACAGTGCAATTGTAGTTCCACGGTACCCTCTTATCATCTTTATAAGGAAAAGTCACGTGCTTTTGAATTACAATCATCGGTGTATCCCTATAAGGAGAAGTTACAGGTTTTCTGATTACAACCCTCGGTGTATCTTTATAAGGAGAAGTCACGGGTTTTTTAATTTCGATCTTCGGCGCTATTTTCACTCCGGCCTCGTCGACCCTTGGCCGTGTGATAATCACTATTGGGTGATTGACTTTAGGGATCCTTTCTGCAGACCCTCCCTCTGTGGAACATACGTCCTATCCTTCCACCAAGTCAAAGAACTCCAGCTCTTTATTATCCATTAGCCCCTGTACGAGGGCTTTGAATTCGTTACATTGCTGAATTTTATGGCCTTCATTGTCATGAAACTCACAATAGTTCTTTGAAACTGGAGATTTGTTCACATTCTTTTGCAGAACTAACCCCATTTTCTGCATTGCTTTCCAAACTTCTCTCAATGGGGCTCTAATATCAGCAACTTCCTGCTTGGTTCTCCTTCCCCTGTCTTCAACTATCGTATTTACCCCTTTATCCGTATGATTGGGTAACGGATTTCCTCCCCCGGGAGCGTCATTAAAGTCTATCACCCCCGCCTTGATAAGTCTCTCGACTAGTCTTTTGAACGAAGTACAGTTCTCTATTGAGTGACCTATCACATCCGCATGGTACTCACACTGAGCGTTTGTGTCATACCACTTAGGATATGGAGGTTGCAGCGGCTTCAAGTAAAACAGGGATACGACGTGCGTGTCGAATAAAGTTTTATACAACTCCTTATACGTCACAGGTATAGGCGTAAACTGAAACTTCTCGATCTTCTGCCTCATGTTGGGCTCTTGTCTTGATGGGGACTGCTGGCCCGCAGTCACCGCTCTTGGTTGATTAATAGTAATGGGTCTGGGATAACCCGAGCTTACATTACCCACTTCATTCTCCCTTTTCTTTGGTGCCGATCTTTTCATGCCCTCTCCAGCTTCTATTTTCCCACACCTTATTGCGTTCTCTATCATTTCGCAAGACATCACTATGTCCGTGAAACTCTTGGTCGCACTTCCCAACATGTGATTGATGAAATGTGCTTTCAGGGTATGAATAAAGAGCATGGTCATTTCTTTTTCTAGTAGCGGTGGCTGGACTTGCCTAGCGACCTCCCTCCACCTTTGGGCGTATTTCCTAAAACTCTCACCTGACTTCTTCTCCATGTTTTGCAACGTGATCCTGTCAGGTGCTATATCAGTCACATGGCCATAATGTTTCATAAAGGCCTGTGCCAAATCCTTCCATAATTTGATTTGAGTACAACTGAGCTGATTGTACCACTTTGCTGGAGCTCCAGTTAGACTATCCTAGAAACAGTGGATCAACAACTGGTCATTGTTGACATATCCCGTTATTCTCCGACAGAACATGGTAATATGGGCCTCAGGGCAACTGGTCCCGTTGTACTTTTCAAATTTCGGCATCTTGAACTTCAGAGGAAGTACCAGATTTAGGACTAGACTCAGCTTCCTAGCATCCACCTCGCATTGGTAATCAGCACTTTCCAATGCTTTAAACTTCTCCTCCAGCCATTTGCAACGATTCTCAAACTCCTTTGGAAACTTCGCCTTCGCTTTCTCCCCCTCTACTGTATCGTTGAAATCAGGGACCATGATCTTTGGCAAATTGTCTCCAGGGTTAGAGCTTGAGCCTGTCAGGAAGTTTGTCGGTGCCGAGGCACCAGTTTGATACTGAGGTCTTATATTAATAGACACTCTCGGAGGTTGCGCTTGGGAATTTATCGGGGCTAGGCCTGGAGGATAAGTAGAATTTTCATTTTCATCCCCGACATCAACCATAGGGCCTTTCCCTTTATCCTGTGCTCCAGTCAACAACAGCATTAACTGGCCCATCATACTTCTCTGGGATTCCAGCATTTGATCCCTCACGTCTTGTTGGATTTTGGCCAACTGTTCTTGCATCTGAGTCTGCAACTGGTCTTGCATCTCTTTCTGCATCTGCTCCAACCTTTCCAACCTTTGATCCATGGTTTTTGTTTTCCTTCGTGTGTAGTAGTGGTGTTCCAGGATAACTATAATATGATGTTTAGTTAATAGGGCTCTTTTGTGATATTTTAATGCTCATGATGCGATGCAATGCCAATGTATGAAATGCAATGTAAATGAATGAATACAAAAAGGCGTCAATTCTGGTTCAATTTCTTATAGAAAACTTATTTAAAAAACAAAATCCTTTACACAAAACAGAGTTACATATACGACCTAGCCCTTATGCCAAAGTTTTAACTTTCTTAAGAAGTGAGGCTAACTCTCGGCCCCTATTTGACTCTGACTCATATACTACACTTAATACATCAGCCTGAACAGCTAAGGTTTGTAAATGTTCAGCCACTTCTCGTATCTGAATCACGGCCTCGCCCATAAGGTAGTCTCTTTCTCTAACTTGGTTCTGAGAATGTTGAAGTTGTTCTTCCCGTCGCTTGTTGTTTGTCTCCAATAGTTGGATCCGGAGCTCACTATTTTGCAGTGTCGTTTCAAGCGTTGCCACCTTTCCTTTCAACTCTTCAATCTGATTTAGGCTTGATTCCAAATTCACCGTAGAGCTACGACTTCGACCCAATGCCCTTTCTAGTTCTGCTACTCGAGCTCTTAACATCTCATTCTCGCTTTGGCTCACCCACAGTCCTTCTCAGAGTATCTTTTTGTGCCTGAGCCTCATGGAACCTCTTCTTCCACTGATCAACCTTGGCCTTCTCCTCCTGAATTTCTTGACGCCATTGTTCCGAGGTTTTACCTAGCCCAGCAGTCCTCATCGATAGATGCAACTTTTTGTAATCGGTCTTCAAGCTATCCAAATCTTCTTCGGCCTTCCTTTTTCCTTTCCTCAACTTCTCAGCCTCTGATTTCTGGATATCAATATCTAACCTCAAATTCATTTTTTCCTCTTCCAGTTGTTCTATCTTTTTCCCTAACTCTGAATTTTTACTTTCAAAGTCCTGCTTCATGATCTCCAACTCAGAAGGGACTACTTGCAGGTATTCCTCTATCGATCGAGCAGCATCATGTGTCAGCCCGGGGATATTATCGTTTAATCTCCTACTCCGCCATGTATTATATTCGAGGGTTGCCATTGGACCCATAGCAACTCTTTTCATTCGGTGAATCTGTTTCCACGCATCAGAAACTTCTCGAACTCTTTTCTTATAATTATTCCCACTACACGAGAATTTAAACTGAGCTAGCCCATGCGTTACCGGTATAAACTGTCTCGATTGGTATTGCCTTAGCACGAGCAAAAGAACATACCCAACGGCTCCCCAGATCCCTAACAGAGGAACCCAATCATAACTTCCACATCGATAGAGAACTTCGTCGGGAATAAATCAAGTAGCTCTCCATTTAACATCCTTTTCTCGGAGGTTCTGTAGCAGCGCAATCCAATTTTCTTCCGATATGTCATCTCTTCTGGGCACTGCCGCCAATTCCTTTAACGGGGAGTAGTTCCCAAAAAAACCCGACGAGAAGCTCTATCTACTTTCCAGAAATGGCTATGGAACCACACCAACAAAAGTTGTGCGTAGCCCATGAATCTACCCTCACCTGCTCTCCGACACGAGTTCAAAGATCTAAACGTTTCGGCAAGAATCACTGGTACCGGCGTAACCCCTTTGTCAAGACGATCGAACAAGTCAATAACTGCTTCATCTACATGTCTCAAAGCCTTGGGAAAAATTACCAAGCCGTAGATACTTAAGGCGAAAATGTCAACTTTCCTCTTAACATCTGGGTGTGCCACTATCAGGTCCCTCAAGCTCACCCACGGAATGCATTTCCCTTCACCCTTCTGCTAAATTCGTGCCATGACCCAATCGCTTCGCTCATCCCAAAGAATACTCATCGCTTTCTTTACAAAAGTCTGTGCATTAGTGGCCCTGAAGTAAATCTTGTCGACCCGAGCCCTTTGACTGCGAAGTAAGGCCGTATATTCTTCCACAGTAGGCACCAAGTCCACTTCCCCAAACGTGAAGCAACTATAGACGGGATTCTAATATTGAGTCATAGCCCGAAACAAGTGTCTGTCCACTCTAATGTCGAGTAAGTAGGGTAGATCACCATAATTAAGGTAGAAAAGCTGCTTAGCTGCTTCATCCCAACAGGCCCATATATCTCTTAACTCTTGGAGCTCATTCTGTGTCACACTGATGGGAGTGAAGTCCAATAATTCTGATGTATACCCCTCGGTTAGACTATCCCCCTTCTCAAGCTGTGTCTTCTCTGACCATATACGCACGGCCGCATTATCCTCTACTTTATCAAGGAATCCGTTCTCCATAACAAGCCTTCTAACTTAGTAATTAAAACAGGAATCGACGCCTTTTAAGTATGAAATGACATGCAAACATGACCAAAATAAAACAAGTTAGTATCGCATAAAAGTAACCAAAGCAAGTAAAAACGTCAAACCACTACATAGGTAGCCACTAAGGTTTAGCATGGCTCTACCTAGGGTGGGTTCTTAAGGTTCACTATATGTGGTTTAGTTCTAAAGGAAGGGTACCCGAACTAGCAGATTCCTCAATCCTCACCAATTATAGGCTCATACGGATCGAGTTCAGTTCAGGGGAATACATTTCCCTATGGCCATGCGGAGGTGAAAACCTCACGGAACCATAGGTATGGATGTACTCCGGAAGCAGTCCCTTAGCCCATGCGGAGGTGAAAACCTCACGAAGGCGTAGCTTCTCGCTCCCACTTGAGGGTGTGACCACAACGGTCATGCAATATGAATGCAAAAATATTCTATGTGTCTCAAACTAAAGCAGATATATGACGCGAAACAAACTCATGCAAATGGAAATAAAAAATTTATTTTCGATAAAAAGGACAATAATCAACCAATTTTACGGCTTGACTCTCTTATTGGTCCCCAGCGGAGTCGCCAAGCTGTCGCAGTCATTTTTTTGTTTAGAAAAACGGGCTGACTTAAAAAAGGAAAATGGAGTCGCCACCAATCTTTTTTGAAGTGCGATTGGGTCACTTTAAAAACATTTTGGTCTACGAATTTTAAGAAAACGGGATCGGGAATCGGTTACGCACGAGGAATGATTAGCACCCTCGCAACGCCCAAAATTGGTACAGTATTGATTGATTAACGTCCTTAATATCGAAAATTAGAAAATATTTTAAAATATGAAAAAAAAATGTTTGGACGACTCGCATTGGATATCAAAACTCTCTTGTTCCGAAAAATTGAAATACCACACCCAGCACGATAGAACACGATGCTTCAAACCCTCGATACCAAGTTCATTTCATGATTTCCCAAAATTCATGTATTGCAATTAAAAAAGGGTATTTCACTATTTGGCTAAACTAAAAACTGAAACCCAACACGATTGAGTACGATTCCTTGAATTTCCAATCATGAAATATTGCCTTTATTTAAGAAACCTCGATCAAAACCTCCGAAGGATATTTGGTCATTTGGACGAATAGAAAATCGAGACCCAGCACGATTGGGCACGAATCTCTCAAACTTCCAAACACGAAACATTGCCTTATTTTTAAAAAACTCGATCAAAATCTTTCAAGGATATTTAACGATCTAGACGAACGAAAAATCGAAGCCCAGCACGATTGGGCACGATTTCCCGAACTTCCAAACACACAAAATTTCCTTTGTGAAATATTTTTTAAGTTTTTGGAAAAAAGCAAAAATAAAAAAGTGTAAATGTAGACACGATGAATAGGGAATAACAATAAATACAAAGAAAGAAAAAAACAATAATATTACAATTATAAAAACGATATGTAACAAATAAAACAAATAGTAATAATAATGAAATATAAAACTAATATTAAATAATTAATAACGAATATATAAAAAAAGTAATGATATTAACAGTAGTAATAAAAAAGGTAGTAAAAGAAATAAAGATATACTAATAATAATAAAAATAATAGATGTAAAAGTAATAATATATAATAAGACAACTAAAGTAAACCATAATATATAATAATAGACATAATAGTATGTAATAAAATAATATGATGATAAATATAATAATATAAATAGTATAGTAATAATGATATGCGGAGGTAAAATCATAGGGATAACAATAATAAAATGATGGTAGTACAGTAAAATAAAAAAGAGTAAATTTTGTAATAAAAAATAATAAAATAACAATAAAGTTAATAGTAATAATAAAATAGTAGTAGGAAAACAATGGTATATATAAAAACAATAATATATAATAATATAAAATATAAAGAATATAATTATGGCAATAATAATAAAAAAGGGGTAACAAAAAAACATTTAAAAAAACAATGAATCTAATGGCAAAATACAAAACAATAAAAAAGGCTGAATTGGATCAAAGTCGAAAGTTTGGGGCTAAATTTTAAAAAAATGGAGGGGGGACACGATTAAAACTGGGATCAAAGGAAAGGGGCCTACTGCGCAATTTACCCATTTAGGGTAAAGGCGCATGTGCAAGGCACCCCCCTTTACACAGCACCCTTTTGCTTTGTTTTTAAATCTAAAAACCCAACATTTCATTCCCCCATTTCTGCTTCAACAATGGCCGAACACTTCCCCCCTTTCTTTGATCCCTTTTTCTATTTTGCAACAAAACGAGGAGCCCCCATGTGCGCATCGACGGCGATGGTCAAGGGAGCCCGGTGAGCCTCTCTCGATATCTCTTCTTTTAGTTAGAGAAAACTTTTATATGCTTAAGCTTTTGTATTTTTTTTTAAAACAAAGAAAAAAGAAAAAAACGAAGGAAACAAACAGATTTAAGGGGAGAAAGAATAAAAAAAAAGGACCTTTGCTCTGTTTTCTTTGATTCTTTGCTATAGAAAAATGTATAGTCTCCGTACAAAAATCGTCCTCCTCCCTTTACAGATTTGATTCTCTCTTTTTATAGCCTAAAAACCCAACAGAGTATAGCCCCCCACTTCTACTGTTATCTCCTATTTTGTAGGCACACTAAAGACGTGATGGAGCATAACTCTGAAATGGTGAACGTGACCTGGGGGCTGCTGGCGAAACGTGTGGCGTGAGGGCTCTTACCCTGACTTAGGATTTCTGATGCATTATTTTGGGCCTTGTTTCTGTGTTGGGCCAATTATTTTTTGGTCTATTCCTTGTTTGCTGGTCATCTTTGGTATTGGGCCCGGGCAATCAAAAAATTGGGCTCTACAGTTAATATGTAGTATATTTTCGGACTTATTCAAAAGTATCTAATTGGTATATGATTTTTTTTTATCTAGTTGGTACCTGAATTTATATTCTGCCATCTAGGTTAATACCTCTACAATAACACCAATTGTTTGTGCCAACGTAGCACTAATGGTCAATCCTATGAAGACACGTGACAGCCTCTCAATATGACACGTGATGAATATAAATTAAAAAATTAAAAATATTTTTAAAACGTAAATTAATTTTAAAAAGTATACTTTTTTTTTTAAATCCAAGTACCAATTAGGTATTTTTTTGACAAGTTTAGGTGTTAACTAGACTTGTTTATGGGATAAGCTACCCGCCGAGGCCCAAAGGTCCACTCAAAATATGAGAGGGTTTAGGAAAAATATTAGGCCTAAAATATGAGCTTGGACAAAAGAATTAGGCCTGGTTAAAATATGGGCCGAGCTTGAGCTTCAACATTCAAGGTTCGAGCCTCGCTAAACTTGACCTGTTTTTCAAGTTTTAATGTTTTATATTATGTTATTTTGTATATATTATGTAATTTATAACACATAAAAATTAAATCTATAGTAATATATAGTAAAGTTATGATGTAAACATTAAAAAAATTAAAATCACTATACATAAAACTATAATAAATAAAAAATATATATAAATTTATAAAATAATAAATTAAAATAAATCAATATATTTAAATTTTCTAAAAATAATATGGGTGGGCTTAAAATAAGGTTGGATTAGCAATTTAAAAATATGGGCAGACTTGAAAAATATTTAGGCTCATATTTCGGGTCGAGCAAACTTCTCTTAGAGGAGTAAATCCCCCTCAACAATGTTAATTATTGGCTCAATTGACACTTTAGTCCCTGAAGGCTGAAGCATACATCTTTTCTCACTTTGGTCTTTAAAGTTTTTTTTGGCCCACTTCAATCCCTAACGTTATCAAAATTTTTCAATTTAATCATTTGGTTGTTAAAAACTAACAATTAGGACATTCAACCAATCATATATTGCCACATGTCATACGATAATGTCATCATGTAATCGTCTTCTAAAAACTTTTAAGAAACTCTTTAAAATATGAGAAAATATAAAAAAATCCAAAAATTAATAAAAAATAAAAAACAATATAAAAATAAAAAGTTCACTAAATTTAAAATTTTAAATATTTTTTAAAATTTTATAAATCATACTTACTAGAGCTAGAACATAAGATTGTTGCCTCATGAAAGGATACCACCTACATAATTTTTTATAATTCAATCAATCATAATTCAAAATTGGTAGAACTTTTTAAGTGATAAATTTGAACAATTTTTTTCAAATTATTTAAATAATAAAAATAATGTTATTTATTATTTAATTTATTTAATTGAAATGAAACAATTTTTCATTATTTATATAATTTGAAAAAAATTATCCAAAATTTTCACCTAAAAATATCTACCAATTATAAACTGTGATTAATTAAATGGTAAAATAATTATCTTAGGTGATATCAATCATATCATGTTCAAGCTCTATTAAATGTGGTTGATAAAAATTTTAAAATATAAAATTTCAAATAATTTTGTTAAAAGAATGTGGTAACTTTTTTATGTTCATATTGTTTTTATAATTTTATAATATTTTTCTATTTTTAATCATTTTTGAAAATTCTTAAGTAATTATTATATATTTTTTTGTTATTTTTCAATTTTAAAAAAAAATTTATTATAATATCACAATGATATCATTGTCTAACATGTGGCGACATATGATTAACCAGATATCCCAGCTGGTGTTTTAACATCCGAAAACGTAAATCAGGAACATCTGATAAAGTAGGAATTAAAATGAAAAAATATGACAATATTAGGGATTGAAGTGAGTAAAAAATAACTTTAAGAATCAAAGTGGAAAAAAAGGGTATACCACAAGCACTAAAATGTGCATTAAGTTTAAGCCTTAATTATTTGAAGGAATTTTTTTTAAAAAAAATTTGTCTTGAACTCATGCAAGACTAACGTGGAGTGTAAAGTTAAATTTGAGCAGTAAAATGGCAAATTTGTACATAATCTCAAAGTACAACGGTAAATATGATTTGAAATAAAATATGGCCACAAATTCTAGTATTCACTAAAATTATGGTTTGGCAAATTTGAACTTTAACCCAGGATAACATTGAAAATCCAAAATTTTCATATACAATAACATCATTATCGAGCATTGTCCTCTTCAAATTCAAAGTCCAAATGTTGATTCCATATAAATTACAGAATAAAGAGTGAATACTACCTCAAGATCATGACAGTTCTCATTGCTTTTAGCCAAGAACATCAAAAACTAGACATGACAATACGCATATATGTTCCATGTCTCGTATTTCCTTTTTGTATGCATCAATCGTATGAAACATAAATACAATATAAATTATTAAATACGTTAAATCTGAACACAAATACAATATGTATATGAAATGAACACACCAACCATGTATATCACAATGTTTCTGACATGACATGTTAGCCTATCGTACCTATCGAAAACAACGAAAAGCTTAAACCACTAAACTTTTATTTCCTGTCTGTCTGAATTTTAGAATCACAACCTAATAGATTTAATGAAGTCGATCTTGTTATATTGCGAATCATGAAGAAATACAGGCAGTTACTATAAACAAAACCTAACTCTAATTAATAATGGCATTTCTAGTACACCTTATCTGCTTCGGTTTACCTTATAAAACCCAACTAGCTACTGAAGTAGAACCTAGCATGGAAATAGGCTAAAACAGCACCTGAGAGGAAAGATCTGACTGTGAATTTGTCGCCAGTGTTACGGGGCGGAGCCGATATGCGACTGGTGGAAAGGGTTTTCCACACTAGACCAGGATATGTCAGGGACAAATACTGCACTATCAGATTGATTGTGAGAATCTTTAGGCCAATACAGCCCTGAGGCTGTAGGAGGTGAAGGCACTTGTGGTACTGCCCAGTGGGAATCCGGCACCTGACCCATGTATTCATCATCAAAGACCTCTTCCTCAGCAGGTTGCAAGAACGGTGAGCTGTCGGAGTCTCCGCTCTTGCCACTATCAGCCTGACAGAATCCAGAAGAAAAATAAAAATAAAAGACAGAATTCTAAGCTGCATTAGGCAGACCTTTTAAATGATATATGGTACTAGTTGAACAATGGAAGACTCAAGATCACAGCATATAGCTCCATTTACTAGCTGAGCTAATCTCCCCTCTCTGGCATCATGCTTCATGCTGCAACTTAATGGCATAGCAAACAAAAACTACGAAAACTCGCAGTACACTGATCAAGTTGCATAGACCTTTCTATATCTAAAGACCCAAAGTACTAATAAACATTAAAAGCACATAGCAAACCATACAGGTCAAGTCAGAACTAATTAACTTTGCAATTTTGTTTATCCAATCAATAGATTAAAGCTTAGCTATTTATTGGTGATCTTCCACCAACTAATTTTACCATGGCATGCATGCTTTCATTTGCTTGTGTCTGTGCCTCTGTGTGTTGGGGATTATTTTGATTAATGATTACCACCCTAGTAAACGCAGGTTCATAAATCGTTAGAGAATGATCAGGAAGGTTAAGAACATGGATGGCCTCCGCTCTACATGAGAACAACATTAAACATAGTACAAAAAACCACAATTACAAGCATACCTTAGATAATTCATGATCCATGTAACCAAAGCTTTGATTTAAGCCAGTTAGCCCAAAAAAATCATCCATATGCCATGACTGAATGCTTCCAGTTGTAGAACCCCCACCGTATGACACTTTTGTCGGCACGCTGTTCTCAACTCCAATATTTGACGGAAGAACTTCATTGCATTCACTAATAAATGACATAGGAGCGTCCCTTTTAGACATAGAATCGGATTTAGTTTCTGAGGTCTTTTCACTAGAAGGTGATTTGATGTAGGATGAAGATCCAACAGGGTCAGTTGTTGTTTCAAGACCAACTTTGACTCCGGTAAGCACAAATCTCTGGTGACTAGAGACATAAGGATTTGCCGTATGTATAGAAATATCACATTTTCGGCAGAGTAAAGCTCGGTCTTGCAAACAGAAGAAAAACCCAGATGTTTCCTGTCAAAAAATAGACTTTTTCAATATTAAAAAATGTGTCGAAATATACCAACATTATAAACAACATTATAGAACCTTAAACAGTAATATAACACCTTAAACAACACTATAAAACAGGAGAAAATTCATAAACGGGACAGGGATACATGACTTATCGAGAAGATTTGTTCAGCAATCAATTATTTTTTTAAGGAAGAAAATAGATATTAATTCTAGAAAAGGTCCAAAAATACAAATTAAAAATAAAAATTATTTACAAGAAGCAACAATCAAAACAGGATCCTGTTTATACTTCAAAAATCAAATTTTAGCTAGTTCTTAAAATTTTATCGAAGTTAAGATCTTCAGATATAAACTACAAAAGGCTTCCCCTAATTTAGTTTGCCAAGTCTCTCAGAATAATCGTTTTCCATATTTTCCTTACTAGCTAAGCAAAATCAGCTAAAAATTTTCAAATTAAATCCAAATTCCACCTTACCTTTCACTTAACTTTGACCTTCAAAACACCTATAAGCAGAAAACAGGGGAAAAAGTGTTTTCTAGGGAAAATTCGAGTACCTGGCAAATGTCACATGTAGGCATATGAGAAGAAGAAGACGAGAGGGGAACACGCTGATGCTTGCTGGCCAACTTGTTGGCAGCATGAACTTTGTCGTCACACTCCAAACACAGCGCCGCCTCGTCTGAGCAGCACAGCACCTTCGCCTCCGCCACCTCGCACACGTTGCACTGTATCCTCATCTCTCTCTCTCTCTCTCTCTCTCTCTCTTCCTCTAACAAATTCCAATTTGTACACAAATTTTCAGATTTTTATTTTATTTTTCTTATTTTAAAAATGGAGGGGTTTATTTCTGGTTTAAGGGAGCAGGAATAAGAAAAATTAAGCAAACTGATGCTCATTTTATTTATTAACAAAATTGATTTTGGGGAAGAGGATATTTTTTTTGAAGCTATGATTTCAGAATTGCACACGTGGCAGATTTCTGATTGTATCTTTGTCTCTGTAGACCGGACAGCCTCTCTGGTTCTGTTGGGTTTCGACCGGTAAAAAAAGTAATGTTTTACTCTGGGCTTTGATTTTAACCGTATTAACCGATCCAAACCGAAATTTAACTTCGGTTTACTTAATGGGTTAGTCTTTAATTTTCAAAAATTTTATTTATCCATAGTAGTTCGGTTTTTTTTTTTAATATACAATTGGAATTACTTGGTTTTAACCATATTGCAGATTGATCCGACGGCACCGACAGTTTACTATAGTAAATGCCTAGTTCAAAAATTAATTGTTTTCCATTCTATTTCAGTAATTATTTATTTATTCTATATTATTTGAGTAAAAAAGCCAATAATTTCTTTAAATGTAATTCTAATAATTTATTAATTAAAAGTTGAAAAGTCATTCCACAAAATATATTTCTAAAATCAAATTATAAATATCAATTGATTGTACTGATTGAATCTTAAATCGATTAATATAGACATTGTTATCAGTATAGGAGGACATAGGTTCGAGTGTGTTAAAATACATTATCTTCTTATTTAAGGGTTATGAGGCTATGATTAATTCTAAACATTATATAAAAAAAACAGATATTAAAAAAACTTATAATGAAATTAATATTCAAAAAATACCAATTGATTCTATTATTTTTATTGAACTAGACTAAACAATGGTGAACCTAGAGGGGCAAGAAGAGACCGTGCCCTCTCCACCCCCACCAAAAGGAAAAAAATATTTTTTTAAAATTTCTTGAGTATTTTTAAAGTTTTAAATTAATCTAATATATAATTACATTCCAATTTCTCTTAAAATTTAAAATTCAATTATGCTCTCTCTAAAAAAATAAATTTTATAGTTTAATCCCTTAAAAATTATAAATTTTTACATTAATACAATGACGGAATTATATTTTTAATTCTCTCAAAAATTTATAATTCAAAATCCTTCAAAAATAATTCTAACTTTACCCCAACTTATTTTGGATTTGACTTTTTTATTTAATTTATATATTTAATTTTATGACTAAATTCTATGGGTGGTAAACAACTCTAATCTTGTCTCTTTATCATAGAACTATTAATGTTGAAAATTTGAAGATTCGAGGGACAGGTACTTAGATTTTGATAATATCAATCATTGCAAATAATTGGTTCTTGCAATTTTGATGGATAAGGTTTTTGTTTCCTTCTTTTCTTATAAAATGTGGATAAGATAATCATTTAAATTATTTAACTAGAAGATCGTATACGTCATATTTCGAAAATTCAAAACGTAATCGCTGACTATATAATTAAGTTTACTGTTATAAGTTTCATATGAGTCTAATTGTTTGAAAAAAATTTAAAACGTAATCGCTGACTATATAATTATGTTTACTGTTACAAATTTCACATGAGTCCAATTGTTTGAAAAACCTCACGTCCCGAAGTTTAGTTCAACGAATTATATTGATTCTACTAAAAAAAATGTTGATTCATTTGAAATGGGATTAAATTCAAACCATAAAAAAAGCGAGCGTTGAAAATTTGATAGTAAATTGGTATTGTTGTTCAAAATTATATTAAAATATATTTATACAGAGTTCAATAAAGAATATTACAAGATATTTCGATAGTTATTTTTAAAAAGCCGAAATTACCATCCTCGTCCCTCAATTTTGAAATATTTATATTTTGATTGTAAATAAACACATAACAGAGACCTAATTAGCCATATTATTAAAAGAAAGAAAATTGTAAGATGTTAGATTTTTTTTTTCATTAAAAAAAGACCCGAGTACAAAAGCATCAATTGACATTGTGTATCGTACAAGAAATTATTGCACGTACCTTTTCCTATCACCTTATTAATAGATATAGGACCAGTATGAATTATGATACAGATACGTGCGAAAAGGTTTTTTTAGGTATAATTTTAAATTTAGTTTTTAATGTTTGTATTTTTGTTAATTTGATCCTTTTTATGTTCAATTTGGTCATTAAATTGTTCTTTTAATAGAAATATTGACTAAATCATTAATTTTTAACGATGTTGGTGTTGCAATCCAGGTGTGCTTCATGCTAACATAACACTATTTATCTTTGTGTCACGTCAATAAATAATTTAAAAATTATAAAAATATTTAAAAGATAAAAGAATTAAAAAGAAACTTGAAGTATACATAAATTATCATATTTAAAAATTTAATATTTTTATTAACATTTTTATTAAAAAACAATAATTTAACTATTTTTAAAAGTTAATGGTCGAATATATATCTTTTAAAAGATTGAGGGTCAATTAATGACCAAAATTGGTTAAATTTATGAATAATCAAAATCTTACATTCTCTTAAAATAAAATCTTAAAAAATTGTCATTGTCGACGTGGTCGGCCTTAGTACCAGTCGTCACCACTCGTTATCTCTGTCTTGGTTCTCCGTCTTTCCCTTCTTCGTTTTCCTTCTTCCTTTTCGTGGGCTTTTATTTTTCTACTCATCAAATTTCTCGAGAGCTACCATGCCTACCGATGGCCGCTGATCGTCAATAGGCACCATTGTGTTTCCCCTCGCGTGCACGTCTATTTCCTTTCATGGGGCTCCGACGGCTATTGACTTTTTTTCTTCGTTCTAGCATGTCACCAATGACTTTATTTTTTTTTCTTTTTTTGTAAGTTTCTGCTCCATCCTTTGTGTCACCTACCAGAGGCGACAGGGACGAATGCTTCCCGAAAAAAGGAAAATTACGTTTCAGCCCCCGTAAAATTATTAATTATAAATTTATATGATAAAATTATACTTTAATCTTTAAAATAAAAAATATATATATGCTTATTCTTTTTTAAAATATCAAATCATAAGCTAATACATTATAAAATCATATTTTAATTTCTCAAAAATTTATAATTTAATGTCTATTGTGGGGTTTTATTTTTCTTGTCATAGAAATGGTTTCCTTGGTAAGAGATCATTGTTTTCTAATGATGAAGTGTGATAGTAGGGAAATATCGGTTTGGTTGGATTTTTTTAATCATCTATTATTATTTGGTTCGATTTTTAATTTTTCCATATTAATTTTTAGTTTTAGATTTTTAAATTTCTTTTTATAAAATAAGATTTGTTTATGATTTTTAATATTATTAGACAGAATTTAAAATTTTTTATAAATATTTCTAAAATTAATATTTTTTTAATTAAATAAAAATATTCAATAACTTTTATATGATTTTTTTAAAAAAATTATGTACAACTTTTTAAGTTACTTTTGCTATTTTAATTATAAAATAAATTTTATATCATAAAAATAAAATTAATTTTAGATTAAATAAAAAATTTAGTTCAATTTAAAAAAATTATAGTATCCCCTCCCAACCTGGCTTGAGTTTCCTTTGAGCTTAATGTTCATTTATGGGCTTTCAGGTTGGGTTGGATTTGTGACCCTTTGAGCTTTTATATTTTTTGAATAAATTGCATTTAAGGTCATTAAATTATTAGTATATTATATTTTAGTTATTTCAACTTTAAAAAGTTATAAGACGGCCAATAAATTATTTCAAAGTTTTCATTTAAACCATTGGGATGTTAAAATCGTTGTTGTATGACATTCTCTATTAGCACCACCTACATCAATCAAAAGCTATCATTCATTTTCTCTTTTACTATTATTTTTTTTCACAAAACAACTTTAAAACGTCATGAATTTGTGAACCAAAATCTAAACAACTTTTTTCTATCTAATCCCCAACATTGAATGTCAAATCAACTTAGATCTAAAGTATGTTCATATACTCGTTGATGGGTACTGATCCACCTTATCAATCGTCGAATCATCGCTTGGAGCTCATTAGTTGAACTTTAAAAAAACTCGACAACCTAATGACTTAAATAAAAACTTTCAAATAGTTCAGTGACTTAAATGGAAAATTTTGAATAGTTTAGTAACCGTTTTGTAACATTTTAAAATTGGATAACCAAAATATAAATTTATTAATAGTTTAATGACATTATACTTTACCAATGTTTTTTTTTAACCTTTGGATCTCCATGTTACTATCTAATTTTTTAATGGAATCTATCTTTCTAACCAAAATAACAATAATTATTTGGCATAATAACTTATTTCGCTCTCCAACTTTAACAAAAAAAATTATTTTAACTCTTTATTTAATTTTTCGTCTTTTAGCCTTTGAACTAGCGTTGTTTGTCAAATCATCCTGAAATGGATGAAAAAGTTAATATTTGTTAACATTGTTGACATGGTTTACACATAGATTGCCACATAAATGTCATGTCAGTAAGTAATTAATTTTTTAATATTGAAAATTTTTAAAAATTTAAAAATTATTAAATAAATTATTAACATTATTAAAAAAAGTATAAAAATAATCAAAATATCTTTAAATTATTTAATTGCTAACACGATTTACACGTGACATATACATGGATGTCAGATCAACAACGTTAATAGTCATCAACTTTTCTATTAATTTTGGGGTAATTTAACAAACAATACAAATTGAAGGATTAAAAGAGGCAAAAATTTAAATAGAGGGCTAAAATAATTTTTTCAAGAGGGTCAAATAAGTCATTATGCCTAATTAATTTTATGGAAAAAATAATAATTATTGGTTAAAAACTATAAGTGCTTTTACTGTTATACCCTTATCATTACATTCATATTGTCTCATCTGTATAGATCCTATTATGTCATTTCGCAGCATGCTAACGTACTCAAATACTTAAAACTCCCGTGCATTTAAATTGAAAATTCGCGCCAAATTGCTTCAATCTTCATCTCACTCTTCATAGCTTTCATGAACAAAGAATATAGGAGAAAGGAAAAGAGATCTCTTTTCCTCTGATAAATCTTCAGGAAATTTCAAGGTATATTAGAATATTCTTCGATCTCAACTTTCTTTTCTGCGTTTTCAATTTCTTCTTTCTTTTTTTTTTTACTCCCTTTCTTTTTTTGAATTTTTCTTAAGTTTTAATCACTATTCTCTGAATTTCTAGGGTTTTCAGTGAGGTTTGATCAATTACGTAGAGAATCTGCAGTTTTCGACGGAATTCCCGACCAACTTGACTGATAAAAACGGTAATTGTTACTCTGTTTGGTTGTTAAGAAAAATCAGGAAGACGAAAAGAAGAAAATTTTGAAAACCTCGAACCACTGGTTCTCATTTCAATGTTTGGGAACTCATGAAACGAGAATGTTCGTCTAATTTGATCGAGCCTCTTGGTAATGTCAGAACTGAGATCAAAGTAAATGTCAATTTTTTCTGATTAAATGAAATTCCGTGATTTTCTAGATGTTTTATTAAAAATATATTCCCGGAAATCTGATTATTCATTATCAAAATTTGATCATGGATAATTTATGATTTAAAAATTCCCTTAAATTCTCCAGAAAATTTAAAAGTTTTCTCCTTTATATTTCAGTATCTGGTGCTTATTTAAATGTTCGTTAGTATTTGATCATCTGTTCTGAAAGAAATTAAAATAAAATGAAAAAAATTTAAACGACGAAGATCATGATTTTCCGTTCACCCATTTTATTTATTTTAAAGGAAGCAAACAAGAGACTAAAGTAACAGGCAAATGGAGGATTCGGCTAATATTGATTAACGCCTTACTCACTGGGGCAAAACCTTTGTTTTCCTTATAACAAATTATAGCAAGCAGACATTGACTTGAAAGTTAATGTAGGCATAAAGAATCCTGTCCCGATCACTGGTTCTGATGTGCAGATACAGTTTAGAATTGAAAACTCAGAAAATCAACTGAAATGAGATGCAATGCATGCTGGCGTGAACTTGAAGGGCGAGCCGTTTCCACCAAGTGTGGTCACCTCTTGTGTATCCAAATGCATTTTAGATCTTTTCCTTTCTATTAGATATACAGTATGCGTTGCACATATTCCTTGACATTGTAAATAGGCAATGAAGATGCCAGCAAGATCCTTAGCAATGATGCAGCATGTCCCATTTGTGATGAAGTTCTCTCTAAGAGGTAAGAATTTTCATCTGGTGGAAGATGGTCATTGTAATGCTCTCCAGAAATTTTGTCTAATTAGCAGTTTGGCACTAATGATTTGCCCTAGAATTTTCTTTTTCTCTTGTCATTAGTTTGTAGACTATTTACCTAATGCATATAAGAGACAAGATTACCTGTTATCGTTAATTATTTATCAAGCACTAGGGTTAGGATTGTTCTGCATAGCTTACAGTTTTATTTACTTGTATGTTGTATCTTATTATTTTCAACTCTACTTAGCTAATTTGGGAACTTTTATTCTCAGCCTCATGAAACCTGTGGATATCAACCCAAATGATGAATGGATAAACGTAAGCCAATGCTTCACTTGAATTGTTATTCACAGCTAGTTAAGTCTACAGTTCTACACCATGCTATAGTTTTTCTTTGCCTTCCATTTTGGTGCTGCTTTATTAGTTTGTCTAATTGTTTGTTGTTCACTAATATGATGCGTTTTATTGCAGATGGCAATGGCTGGTATTTCTCCACAGATATGTATCCTTCATAATATAGACCTTTTTTTCTCCTCCCAATTATAGTATCTTTTTGTCCTGAAACCTGATTGTATCAGACGGTGCAGAGCTACCAAAATAAGAGGAATTCATCAGTTGATTGTAATGTTCTATTTCGTTTGAAGGAGTTTGCAACTAAAATAGAGAATAGATTCGGATGAACAAGAAAGAACCCTTTCACACACGCATTTCCTTAATGAAATTAGTAATGAAGAGTGCATACAGAAGTGTGATGTTTTACGTTGGGCAAAAGGATCTAGAAATGCAGTACAAGATGAGCAAAATTGTAGCTCAGTGCCGGCAGAAATGTGAGGGAATGCAAGAAAAGTTCTCAGAGAAACTGGAGCAGGTGCATACTGCATATCAGAAAATGGCCAAAAGGTGTCAGATGATGGAACAGGAAAATCAGAGTTTGTCAAAAGATAAGCTAGAGCTCCAAGAGAAGTTCTCTGAGAAATCCAGGTAAATATATATTATTTTATTTGAAGTTGTTAATTCTTTTTGTCATAGTTTATATCATGCTTCTTGAAGCTGCTAATCTGCATTTTGTCCAAAATTTCAGACAGAAGAGAAAACTTGATGAAATGTATGATCAATTGAGGAGTGAGTACGAGTCACTGAAACGGTCAGCCATCCAACCTTCAAAAAATTTCTATGCCCGAAATGAGTCTGATTTATTCTCAAATCCAGCAACTAACGTGGTGGATAGCAGAGAGCCTATTCGAAAAGGTAATCATGTTCTTTTATTATTTTCTTATAATAGTAATCAAGGGATAGTGAAGGCACTTACCTTGAATTGGCACCTAAGTTGTATGAAATACTAAATTAGCATCATTCAACCAGCTGAAAAATGTTTACTAAACTCTTTTATACAGTTAAAATGTTTCCTTTGATCTTGATATTCTGATTGCTATGTTATTCGGGCTCGAGTGTCAGTGTGTCATAATACGGGCATGTGCCCGATAAAGACATGAGCAAAATTGGAGGATATGTCTGAATATGCATCGGACACTGGTATTGGAGCCAGTATCCGAGAAAAATGAAAGAGTTGGAGGAACATATTCAGTCCAGTTTTTTTCTGAGTCTTTTTTGATTAAATATTTCCCTAGCCAGTTAACTTATTTGCTGCAGATTGGTCGATTTTTTCACCCGGAACTCCAGGGCCTCGAGAATACATATGGCCAGTAAAACAAACTAGTTCAAACTCCAGTCCTTTTGACATTTCAAGTGACTCACCATCAAAACCAGCAGCCATTCCTGGTGATGTTGGAAACAGAAGGGCTACTGGCCACCCTGGTGGTTTCGAACCAACTGCTGCTGCTAATCCTTCAACGATTTTAAGGAACTTTATAATCTCTCCAATAAAGCGGCCACAGCCCTCTCGTAACCGCACTAATCTCTTTACGTAAGCAAGCAAAAAGTATATATAGGTATGTTCAATTTAACCTTATTGTTCATCAGCTGAATTTCAATGAAATCTTTGAGTTTTCCAGGTTGTAGACTCCCAAATCATGGGCTTTATCATCGGCTAAGAACAAAAGAATGAACTAAAACAACAGCTGATTGCATGTAAGACTCACAAAATCACAGGTATTGTACTGTTTCTTTTTACCTTTCTAGAGTTGCATGATACCCATTGTGTGGATGAAGCGTAGCTGTTAACGTAAAATACAAAGATAGAAATTTGATAGACAATTAGTGGTTAAAGAAAATTTCATTTTCTGTTATTGGCATTCACTTAGATGGTAAGAAAGAGGGTTTCAATTAATCCAAGCTTTTAACTCTTGCAAATAATGTATATATCAATGTTGTGAGAGAAACTGCGCATGGAATAATGAAAACATAGATTAAATATTCATTATAATCGTATTTAAAATATTTTATATTTATAAATTTTTTGATAAATTAATAATTTATATTATATAAATTTTGATATTTTCATGCATACATGTCATATTTGTGTGTTTTCATATGGTGTAATTTTTTTAAAAAAAATAAAATAAACGAACACGAAGAGAAATGGTTGGACCAAATCGAACCCTTTCCAAATTTCGTTGGTGCAGGTTAATGCTATTAAAGGGATATTAGTATTAAATTTATGATCATTATTAAGAAATATGTATGGATTTTAAACTGATTTATGAATAATCATACCAAAAATTTTAGATACATTATTATTTTTTTAAAAAGAATCTTGCTAGGTACGAATATTAAATCGATATATAAGTAAATATATTAGCGATGTCTTTAAATATATCATTAAAAATAAATAAATAATATGTTGTGAGCAGAATGTTAAATTGATCCAGGAAAGGATGTGACAACTAAACCTTTCATTACTTCATTTAAAATTAATATAAAAATAGTGATTAAATAATTTCTAAAACAATTTTAATTAGTCGGATAAAATCGACAAACAAATTAACTTATGATCCAACTACTTTGGATATATTATTTACAAGATTTCCTTAAATTAAATCATTAGGGGATTTTTTTATCTATTAAAAGTTTTAATGTTCAAAAAATTAAAATCCAATTATTACGATAGAATATGCAAAAATATAAGATGAAAAAAATAGATTAAAAAATAAATTCAGAAAATATTTTACATAAATATACAAATATCTGAACACATAAAAGATTCGTATACCTATGTAGTAATAAAATTAGGTAGAATGAATATTTATATTTTTTGTCAATTTGATAATTATATTTTAAAGTTAAATTTAGTTATTAATTTTTTAAAAAGAGTTGAATCTCTTTTTTTAATGGAAGTGTCTACTACAAAATTAATTTTTTTATGAAAGGTTGATTGTCAAGTTCAACTCATTTTAAAATGTTGAGAGCTAAATTTAGTTCAAACAAAGAATAATGGTCAAATTGACAAAAGATTTTAGGGTAAACTATACCTAAGGTACTAAACTGTTAGTAAGTTTATGTTTTAGTTACTCAACTTTAAAAAGTTACAAAATGGTCGCTGAATTATTTAAAAGTTTTCATTTAAGTCACTAAATTATTTGAAAGCTTTTATTTAAGTCATTGGGTTGTTGAGTTTTTTTTTTCTTTTTAAAATAAAAAAAGTCTAATTAGCAAGCTCCAAGTGATGATTCGACGATCATACGATGGAATCGGTACCCATCAACGAGTAGAAGAACATACCATATATTCAAGCCAATTTGACGATCAATGTAAGAGATCGGAGAAGAAAGTTTTTTGGATTTGCATATCCGTGATATTCAAAACTATTTCATAAAAAAAAAATAAACTGTAGAAGAAAAGGGGAAGAAAGCTTTGATTGTTGTAGATAGTGCAAACAAAGTAGGTCATACAACAACTATCAACCCAGTGACTTAAATAGAAGCTTTCAAATAATTTAATGATCATTTTGTAACTTTTTGAAATTGAGTAGCCAAAATATAAATTAGTAATATTTAGTGTCCTTGCGCATAGTTTACCCAAGATTTTAACATTAAGCCCAAAAAAAAATTACACTTTTTTTTTTTTTTTTTCACCCCACCATTCCTTTTTCTCATAAGCAAAATTTTAGATGTCTTCTTTTCACATAAGCGTTTTTATATATTTATATATTAAATAAATAAAATTGGTCCAAACATGCTTGGTTTCCGCCAAAATTTCCCCTTTAATTTATATATTAAATTAAGTTCTTTTTTAAAATAGAAAATGTCAAAACTCTATCACATGCAAATACGGGTGAAAAACACATATTTAAAACACATAGATATATTTTAAAAATAACTATAATAAATAATAAAATATATTTTTTAAAACTAATTAATAATAACAAATGAATTATGTAGGACAATAAAAGGGAAAAGTTAGATTAAATTGCGCATATTAAAATAAAAATGTATAAAGCAAGTAAACTAAAATTTTAGTTAAGTGGTAAGTTTAAAAGATTATTAATTTAATTAGTATGAGTTCAAATCTTGTAATATATATATTTTTATTGGTTTTATTTAAAATAAAAAATTAAAACATGGACAGAAAAAATAATATATATAATTATCTTAGTTTGAAAATTATTAAATTTGGTTTTGAAAATATTAACTTCTCTTGCAAACTCAACTAAATACTTTATCTTTTTTTATTTTTAGAATATTTAAAATTATCTATAGCTCATTCCTGACCCTAAAATAAGAGGATGAAGGTATTTTAGCGTGCTCAAATCTATGTCTTCTTATATTGGCAATTATGTTTATGCCAATCAATTTAAGACTCAGTCAATCAAAATTATGTGATGTTTTCTTTTTAGTAATGTAAAATTTTTTTTGATGATTGCAATGAACCTAAATTTAACCCAAAATTAATATTGTTACATGGCTACGAAATGAGTTTATTATTATTATTATTTCAAAATATTACCTCAACAAATTTAAGAGAAAAAATTTAACGGAATGAAAAATAGATGAGCTAAATTCTTTGAGATAAAATGGGACTAAATCTGAATAGAGTACAGGGAATTGGAGTATATTTTAACCAAAAAAGGGGCTGTTGTCCAGGTAACATAACAAAGTATAGGGGCTGTTTTTGGTATTTCCCCCTAAATGAACAAGTGTCTCTCAGCAACAGATCCACCCAAACTCTTATTCGGATCTTGACCCAACTCTCCTCCATAATCCAAAGTCCAAACTCCGATCCACTCTCTCCCTCTCTCCTTTTGTTTTTTTTTGTTTTTTGTCTGTAATCAACAGAATCCAGACCCTAATACCCTTCTCGGATCATCCGGTTGGACCAACCTGTGGAACTAAGTTTTTTTTTCTCTGTATCTGGGTATAATTTCCTCTCTTTTTTCTGGGTTTAATATTATGTGTTTTATTTACTCGAATTTTGATCGAACCCCTTTGTTATTATGTTAAATAAAAAAATTTCTCTTGATGGGTTTTAATTTTAATTTTATTTTAAAAGCTTGGTCTATTGAGTTTTATTTATCTGAATTGAATGTAAATTTGGTGCTTTTTAGCGTTTACTTTTGTTGGGATTTTGTTATATTTGAGTTTAATTCTTTAGAAGAACCCCTTTTTTTTTTTTCAAAAGAATTTAATTAAAAGTTTGGGTTTTTTTAGAATTGTTTATCTTCAATCGTGTTTGATTTTGGTGGCTTTTACATTTTCATCTCTGTTGGGTTTATGTTGTTTCCTTCATAATATTTATTATAATTTAGAGCATTTTCTTTTCTTTTCTTTTCTTTTCCCTTGACGAATTTGGCTAAAAGTTTGCTTCTTTAAGTATTTCATTTCTAATTGTTTCTTTTTTCTGTAGTTTGTGGGGTTTTTAAAATATTGTTTTGTGTGTTTAATTCTTTTATCAAGGGTCATAATCCATATGTTCTTGTAAAAGCTCTAGATAAATATCATTCCAAGAGGAAAAAAAAAAAAGAATTGCTTGTTTAGTTGTATAAGAGTTTATAGATTACAATGGAAACATGCTAATTTGGAAAATAATATCTCTCCAAGTAACTAAAGAGGGTAGCTAAAGAAGTTTTAATTTCCGTTGGTACCTGCTGGACGAAATCCCGAACTCTTAAGCTTTTCTATTATGAGTTCTTCCTTTGGCTTGTTGTTATTAGCCTCGTATTAAATACTTATATAGAGAAAGAACTAAGATATGATTAAAACATTTGCCTCAAGGTGGCTTAGAGCCTCTCCTAATTTTCGGATTTGAGTTATTGAAAATGAAGATGACCGATATGTTACTATCAATTTGAACATGATTTCCGCTTTATCGTGTCTTTTTATTGACACTGGTCCAATAGAGAGATTTTGTGAAATTATTTTCATTTGATAGCAGATTTAAGATAGAAGTGAAGAGGGAAAATAAATCATCACTAGTAATTCTCTCTTAGCCTACTTTTCATTTCTCTTGAAGAGTGTATGCGCGAGTGTTGTTTTGGGGGGGGGCGGAGGGGTTGATTTGAGAAGAAATTGGAAGTAAATAATGTAATTCTGTTTGACGTTTCCAGTATAAATATATGTATCTTTTGTGGTGGGGAGGGGGACAAATCATGTTCACAGGCTCTCTTATTGCATGTAAACTCATGGTTTCTCAATATGTCTGTTGTTTGCAATCCGAACAATTAAATATTGAATTCACATCGTGTAACTTCTCTCCTGCGGTTTTGTTTATTTCTCTACTCTCCTAAAGTTTCAGTTTTTTTTTTCTGCACTTCAACTTATCCTAGATGCAAATTTGTAATATAGTTTTTCTTCTACAAGATTGAAGACAACTAAAATGCTATTAAAGCTACACCAATTTGCATGTTGCAGCACAATTTTTTTCCCTATTATTGATATTCAATCTAATTTTTATTAACACTTAATGATATAATTACACTTGCATTTTAGGATTATTTGATAATATTCAATGATTCTTTTGTTCCACATTTGATGTTTCTCATCCTGAATTTGTGTTGTGAAGTATTTTCTTTATTTTTCAAAAGGCGACTATGTTGTCATATGTCTTTGTGTTAAATATGCAGGCTTTGGTTCATCTTGAGCCTATGCGATGGAAGTGGCTAATGAATCCACTGCTAAGAAACCAAAGAGGTTGACTTCTGTTGTGTGGAACCACTTTGAAAGGGTTAAGAAAGCCGACATATGTTACGCTGTATGTGTTCATTGCAACAAGAAATTAAGTGGATCGAGTAATAGTGGAACCACCCATCTGAGAAATCACTTAATGCGGTGCTTGAAAAGATCGAACTATGATGTTTCCCAACTACTTGCAGTAAAGAGAAGGAAAAAAGAAAATACCCTTACCATTGCAAATATCAGTTACGATGAAGGGCAAAGAAAGGAGGACTATATGAAGCCCACTATTGTCAAGTATGAGCAGGACCAGAGAAAGGATGAAGCTTTCAACCTTGGAAGCAGTTGGTTCGACCCAGAGAGAAGTCGGTTAGATCTTGCCCGCATGATTATATTACATGGCTACCCCTTAGCCATGGTTGAACATGTTGGATTCAAGGTATTTGTCAAGAATATGCAGCCATTGTTTGATGTTGTCCATAATAGCACCATTGAGCTGTCTTGTGTGGAAATTTATATGAAGGAGAAGCAGAGAATTTATGATATGTTAAGTAAATTGCAAGGCAGAATTAACCTCGCCATTGAGATGTGGTCTTCCCCTGAGAATTCTAAATATGTATGCTTGACAGCGCATTATGTTGATGATGAATGGAAACTACAAAAGAAGATTCTTAATTTCTTAACACTTGATTCTTCTCATACCGAAGACATGCTTTCAGATGTAATTATCAAGTGTCTGATGGATTGGGACATAGACTGTAAGTTGTTTGCCATGACATTTGATGATTGTTCGACTAATGATGACATTGTCTCGAGAATAAAAGATCAGGTTTCTGAAAGCAGGCCACGTTTAAGCAATGGGCAATTATTAGATGTGCGCTCAGCTGCACATGTTTTAAATTCAATTGCTCAAGATGCCATTGAAGCTCTCCAAGTGGTGATCCAAAAGATTCGAGGAAGTGTTAAATATGTTAAAAGTTCACAATCAATACTAGGGAAGTTCAATGAGATTGCCCAGCAACAAGGAATTGACAACCACAAGATCGTAGTTCTTGATTATCCTATACGATGGAATTCAACATACATGATGCTTGAGACTGCTGTAGAATACAGGAATGTGTTCCATCACTTGCCAGAGCTTGATCCGGATTTTGCTTTGAGTGATGAAGAGTGGGAACGGGCAAGTTCCATTGTCAGCTATTTGAAACTATTGATTGAAATCATTAATGTCTTCTCCAGCAACAAATGTCCTACTGCAAATATATACTTCCCTGAAATTTGTCACGTCCACATCCAATTGATTGAATGGTGCAAGAGCTCGGATGCTTTTCTTAGTTCATTGGCAACAAAGATGAAAGCCAAGTTTGATAAATATTGGAGCAAGTGCAGTTTAGCGTTGGCAGTAGCAGCTATCTTAGATCCCCGATTCAAGATGAAGCTGGTTGAGTATTACTATTCCCAAATTTACGGCAGTACTGCTTTAGAACGAATCAAAGAAGCATCTGATGGTATCAAGGAACTCTTTAATGCATACTCTATCTGCTCAACTTTGATTGATCAGGGTTCAGCTTTGCCTGGCAGTAGCTTACCTAGCAGTAGTAATGATACTAGAGATAGACTAAAGGGCTTCGACAAATTCCTCCATGAGACATCTCAGAGCCAAACTGCAATATCGGACTTGGAAAAATATTTAGATGAGCCTGTGTTTCCTCGTAACTGTGACTTCAATATCTTAAATTGGTGGAGAGTTCACACACCAAGGTATCCAATCTTGTCGATGATGGCACGTGATGTTCTAGGAACTCCTATGTCAACCGTTGCACAGGAGTTCGCATTCAATGCTGGAGGTCGGATGCTTGATAGCAATCAAAGTTCACTGCCTCCTGATACTCAACAGGCTTTGATATGCACACGAGATTGGTTAAGGACACAATCTGATGGTGCGTGTATTATTCAACTTTATCTCTTTAAACAAACATTTCTAATTCTCTATACATCTCTAATGATATACTACCGTTATCAACGTAATAGATGCAACACCATCGTCAAGTCATTATGCTCTACCACTTTACGTTGAAGCAAATTGATCCAATCCTCCCCTTCTTGGTAAGCCTCTGTTAAATTATTTTCCTATGTTGCTGGTTTTGCAAGTGCCCTTATTTTGATGGGTTTCTCATGCAAGGTACATGGATCTTTTCCTAAGCTAATAAAGATTGCATCTGATTGCATTGAAGCACTTGAGCTTTGGGTCATAATCAAAAAATTGGATAAGCTGTTATTTTATATTTGATAATGGTGTTTCAATGTGGCTCCGGTATTATAGTTCTTCCTTTAGGAGCTTAAATTGAATGTACATTTGTAGGATAATAAGAACCAAATGTTTATATAGCAAAGCCCCAATTCAAGCAACTCTTTGCTATGGTTGATGTAGTTATTTTACTTCAAGTTAATAGTTAAGATATATGTTACTCTTCAGGTTCTTGCTGGGCCTATCAAGGCAAATTTTATTTTATTATACCTTAAACCGACTCATAAAAACGATCTAATTTATAGATACCTCTAATAACATTTGTACTCTATATGATATTTGTCTTAAATTAATATAATATATAAGAAAAAAATATTTGAATCCCCACAAATTTTTTAATAAAAGAAATTATATGTTAATCATTGAACTGAATATTCGAGAAATATAATTATTAAGCAAATTACTTTTTAGTTAAAAAAAATAGAGTTTTTAAGTATTATTTGACCAAGTTAAAAGGGCTGTTGTACTTTGCATTCTTGGTTCAACAATTTAGAAGTAAAAGGCTAGTAGTGTGTTTAAATGTAAAATTAAAACATTTTTTTGAACAAAATTGGACTTTCACAAGAATGGTTTGCATTGCAATTGCAATACACAAAATAAATGTTTAAGATTTTCTTTTTCCAGTCATATTAAGTGCATATAGTAAGTTAGCAACTTGCATGGTATTTTCGTTTCTTTTATTTCTTAAGAGAAAAAAAGATTGAAAATAGAAAAAGAAATTGCAAATATCAGATTTTATGCAATAAAGCAATATCTTCCATTAGAAACCAGTACAAGAGTGTTAAAAGCCAAAAAAATTCAACTAACAAAATACAAAAAATAGTACACCTGACCTGATACCTACAGAACTCAAATCTGAGTATTGGGTATAGATATTTATACTTCAAAATATGGATTGGACATGTATACTCCAAAAAAACGAAGAGTCTAAGCAACATAGGTTAATACCTTGTAGCTCAAGTAAACTAATTTGGTGGAAGATAACGGTAGCAAAAGAGTGAAGCTTAAAAGATATTCCTGGTCATATAATATTAGATGCAGAAAGTATAGGATCTATAAGCTGAAACCTGCTTAATAAGCTCAGGTTCTCCTGTTCGGTTCAAAGGCATACTTAATCAGTGATTCTTTGATTGACAACAACTCAGGGAACTCCTTCTTCAACTTGGATGCATCCATCTCGTTATTGCTTCGGGGTGCAACGATCACCTTGGCTTGTTCTTCTAATGTGAAGTTTTCCCACTTAAACTTGGGGTCAATGTAAGTCTTGTACATCTCGAGGATCTCATTGTGGCTCACAACCCCAGGGTTTGTGAAGTTCCATATACCCCTCAAGTTCCTCTTTGCCATCTCGATCGATATCGGTAGAAGTTCGTCCAAGACTGTCATGCTGTTGGGAATGTTGACCACCTTATTGTAGCGTGAAATCTTGGTGATGAAGTTGCGTGGATTGTTTAGGTCAGATGAGATCGGCATTCGAACTCTAAGGGTGCAGACGTTGTCATACTCTTTCAACAGCTCTTCAACCTGGAAAATATTGGAGATAGTTTATGAGCGCACAAACAAAACTAGAATCAAATGAAAGAGATCCAAAGTAGTTACCATAGCCTTGGTTTTTGAATAGAAGGAACCGATGAAATTGGGTTTATCTTCCTCTTTAAATCCAATGCCAGAGCCCTGAGGATGTGCAGCATCATACTCAAATATACACCCGGTAGCAAAATTCATCATCAACAGCCCATGGTCTCTGCAAACATCTGCCAAGGTTAAAGTACCAGCCACATTGGCACGAATTGTTTCTGTTTTGTGAGATTCACACCAATCAACATTAGGTCTGCCGGTAACACCAGCAGCATTAAACACATGGGTCGGCTTTATATTTTGAATATCTGCATTGAGTGATGAACGATCTTCCAAGCGTCCTTTTCCATATGCGAAGGCAATACCTTGTTTCTCGCATAACTGACCAAGTAAACCACCTATCCAGCCAGTCCTGCCATAAATCAAGAACTTCAAGGATTGTTTTTGGGGAGAGCTACCACCCTTGGGGGTTGGAACCACCATTCGGGTCTGATTGGGACCACTTACATATGATGTCTCTTTGCTGTCCTCGGAATCGAAGTGTGTACTTCCAGGCATCATCAACATTCTCGGGTGTGGAAGCAACGCACCAGTCACATCACCCCACCAATCAGGGTTTTGAGTGTACCATTCTATGGTCTTCTTCAACCCGTCTTCCCATACAGTTCGCTCGGACCATCCCAAGTTCTTTAATCTCTGATCATCAAGAAAATACCTCTGGTCATTGAACGGTCTGTTTTCGACAAACTCGATGCTTGTCTCAGGATCCATCGAGAAAAGTTTGCATATATCTTTGGCTACATCAATCACTCTCCTTTCTTTCTTCGTGCCAATATTATAAACACGACCAACTTCACCCTTGTGAAGAATGACTTCAAATGCTTCAGCAACATCCTCACAGTATAAATAACTCCTCACATTAGAACCATCACCATGAATCGGAAGAGTCTTCCCCCTCATTGCCAATAAGATAAACTTGGGAATTAATTTTTCCGGAAACTGATTGGGACCATAAACATTGTTTCCACGGGTCGTAATTACTGGTAATCCATATGACCTCCCATATGCCATAACAAGCATTTCAGCACCAGCTTTTGTTGCAGAATATGGGTTTGTTGGGAGAAGTTGGGAAGCTTCATGGTTTCCAACAACTGCATCCTCGTCCGTCTCCCCGTAAACCTCATCGGTGCTAACATGGATGAACCTCCTAATCTGACCAGTGACTTTGCAAGCTTCAAGTAGGACATGAGTGCCATAAATATTGTTCTTCGTAAACTCGAAACTGTTCCCAAATGAATTATCAACATGAGTTTGTGCCGCAAAGTGCATTATTGTGTCAATAGACTCCGTGATAAGAAGATAGTTAACAAGATCAGCACTTTCAATGTCCCCCTTCACAAACTTAAAGTTTGGGGATAACTTGGAAGGAAGGAGGTTTTTTGTGTTTGAGCAGTAATCAAGCTTATCAAGTACAACAATCTTGTACTCAGGGTAGTTCCGAACAAGCCGATTGGCAACATGAGATGCAATAAACCCAGCAGCCCCAGTTATTAGGATGTTCTTGGGTTTATAAGAAGCCATATTCAATTCTACAAAAAAACAAAAGAAGTATACAACCTAACTTCAGAAGTATGGAAAAAATATAATAAAAATCATCACCAACTTGCATAAACAAATACAAAAAACGTAAACATAGAATCTAGGACTATGTATTACATGTACAAGTCCAAAACCATATACAGACAAACATACATGTAAGCAAAAACAACCTTAAAAACAGATCTTCAGGGAGCATTGGTGGATCATATCATACAGTGAAATCAAATCACATTGCCATATTGTTTTCTAATCTGTTTTTGTATGAATTTGCCTAGCATTATTCAAACATTTCATTATCCAAATAATAAAAATGATCTAAAACTCCCATTTTTTTTTTATAGTCAGTAATTGCAATCAAAGTTCAACAAACAAAGAAGAAAATGATCAAGAAGTTTATAACAGCATCATAATACCAGATCCAATACAAACAAAAGATTACTACTTAGAATGTGTTAAGAAAATAAAAGTCAAATATTTTTAAATCCAATTCCAGTATGTATAGCAAGGGAAAGAGGTCCAGATCCATCCAATTAATAAGCAAATAAATGTAGCCAAAGTAGCAGCAAAAATGGTAATCCAATCCAAGACATAAAATTTCCTTTAATAACAGATCTAAGAAAGCTAAGAAATACCCAAATCATAAAATGACCTCAATCCATAAAACGAACACCAAATTTCCAAACAAACACGATCATGGATCACATTTGATCTTTCCAACAAATGACACTGAAAAAGAGAGAACTTTTTTAACTTACAAGTTGGAGAGAAATCAATCAAAATCCAGATACAGCAACCGAAAACAAAATTACAGAGATAGAATGTTTTGATAGAAGAAGGAAAAGAGAGAAATTTAGTACGGGAGATGAATCTTTGACGGAGAGGGAAATTGAGGAGACTTCATTTATATGTGTATATATATAGGTAGCTCTGCAAACTAAGAGAGAAAGTTAAGGAGAGCCATGAACATAGGCGAAAGGACGAAAATACCCTTAGTAGGTGATTCCTTTTTACCGGTGGCTCAAATTTATTTTATGGAAAATATAGGTAGGGGTTAAAGGGGAATAAATTTGATACATTACACTTGGCTTTTTCTTAATTCACCCAAAATGTTTTATTACTTACGAAAATGATCCACTTGCAAAATCATCTATAAGAATGACCTATGTGTTATAATAAATCTCGGTGTCATTATTGTCATTGGCGGCACCACCCCTAACAAGTACCTGATCATTGCCCTATTTAAAATAATAATAATTTCTTTGAGTGTCGTTGTTGACATTGGAGGCATCAGTAAAAATATGCATACATGTCATGCTAAAATACTCATATTATGAGGGAAAAAGAAAAAGAAAATTATATTTTAATATGTCGTCAATGACAACGCGCACATCCGCTGCTTTTATTTTTTTTAAAAGCATGTCAAATATTTTTTTGATGACGCAATTCTTTTTAGCGATACCAATATGTTTTAAAAAAATAATTTTTTAATGGGTACCGGCCTCTATGGCGGCACCGGAGAAATTTTAAAAAAAATTGTCATCCATTCTCTAATACGAAGACTTGGATCTGGTACAGCAAAAAAAAAAAAAAAAACGTACCTTCATCGTCAAGTGAAGAAGTATGAGGACAAAGAAGAAAAAATAATTGATATATACCTGGCTAATAAGAGAAACTCCAATGGTGAGAAAGAAAATTGGAAAACTTTTGAGAAAAAGTAAATAACTATGAGGGAGATTGAAGAAAAGTTGAACTAATAAAGAAAACTATCACATCCCAAAATTCGGTCTAGTAGATTCGGGTTAGTGAACCGGGTATCCAATCGAAAACCACATAAAGACAAACATACATGTATCCAATTTGGATCCCAAAATTAATTTCGAAAATTGATGGCCTAATATTTTTAAAACGATTTTAAAAAAAAAATGGATTTAGAAAGAATTAAGAAAAAGGGATTTTAATTAAAAGAGGACTAATTTGTTAAAAGGGTCAAACTTGAGAGTTGCCCAAAAGCAATTAATCTAATTTGTTAAAACCCCTCTCACTTTTCTTCTCTCCCTTGTCCTTTCATTTGAAATTTTCGCCAAACACAAATCTATGCATTTTTCTCTCCAAACAACAAGTCATTTTGATTTTCTCACCTCCCAAATACTCAAATTTTAAGAAAACTCTTAATTTCTTGGTCAATTTTCTCATTCTTCTTTGAAGGATTATCAAGGAACCCAAGCTTCAATTCATTTTTCTTCCTCAATCAAGGTTAGGTTCTGATTCTTGATGATGTTTTTATACATGTTGCTTGAAAGTGCATTAAAAGTTAATGAGATAATGTTGTGAACATGTTGAATATGTACGAGTGTAAATGTACATAAGATAGTGAATATTTGTGTATAAATTGATATGTTGGCCTTGTGACCTCTTGAATTATCGAATATATCATGACATGCCATAGGATTTGAGTAATCACACATGTGTTCGATATATGAGACATGTTGGAGAGATAAGGGAATGTTGAGTCTTGACTCCATTCATTGAATATGTTGATGTGTTAAGAGAGTGTTAACTTTGTGCTATATTTTATTTGGGACATGTTATACTTTTTTAGTCATAGTGAGGTGATATAAGGAGATCCGTTTATCCAATGAAATGTGTTTTCCTATATGTTTTGCAAGTTACAAATAGCCAATATATTATTATTAAATTGTTTGTATCATGCTTAAAAGTGTCATGAACTATTGCCTTAGTATGCTTTTTATTAACCTTGGATAATGTGGTTCATTATAGCAATCTTGAGCATTCACTGAACTTTGTAAAGCTCACACTCGTGTTTCAATATTTTGTAGAGAAATAGTTCTACTGGGGAGCGGAAAGTGGGCAAGCAAAGTGATCCATTTAAGGCATAGTGGTTGAGTATATGTTGAAGTTTTTGAACTCTTTAAATAAAGGCAACGTGGATTGCTTTTATGGGAATAGACTTCACTTGTTGGTACTGTAAGAATGGACTTTTTGAACTTTTGTTGAGGACTTTGAATATTGGTTTGCTTTCTATTGATGCTTGTGAATGATGCTGTTGATGCATGACATGTTTTGGTTGAAGTCTAAGTGTTTATATTGCATGAAATATGGATGAAAGGTAATAGAAAGCTTTGAACTGTAGCGTGAGAGTTTTGGCATGCTTAAAATGACTAAATGGTATAAAATGAACATATAAGACCTTTAGAAATACATGATATGCTGATTTGATATGTTGAATAATTGAATTTTTAACTATAAGCTTATAAGGTCAAATTTTGCTATTGATTGTTATAATGTATTTGAGCATGTTTCGATTGATGTATGTATGTATGTAATATGACTTGTTAAAATTGAAAAATAGGTCTAAATGCACAAAATGGTATGTTAGGTAGAGTTTAAACTTGACAATTGCAAGTTGTTAGTTGTTTCTGCAAAAAATGCAAGCGTCGTCACGATGATGTTGGAATGGCGTTGTGACGAGGGATCAACGTTGGGTTGCCCATTGTCGCATCGTCGTGACAAGAGGCCCCTCCCAGTTCACGTCGCAATGTGGTGATCGCGTCATTACGACGTGGCACACTAAGTGTTTATGAGTTGTTTTGTTTTCTTTGCAGTTTAGTCAGCATATTTTAAATGAAATTGGAGTCCAAAAATACTATGAAAGGTTTTGATAATTTGCAGACTTAAGATTTAGATGTTTTTTCGTAATTCCGCAAATGATTTTGAAATATGGTTATTTTGATATTATGTGGTTTTTCTTTTAAGATTTAGTCCCTAAAGCTTTGGTTTTAAAATTAGATAAGAAATATTAATCAGTTTAAACTAATTATTTCAAATAATGTTTTTAATAGAATTCTGAGAACTGAATGTATGCCTAATTTGTTGTCTTATGTATGTTCTCATATGTTGATAGTAAAATGATGAATTTACCCTTGGATATCGTTTGAATGTTTCGTCGGATAAAGCATGTTATTAGGGTTTGTACGACTATCCTTAATTGTTTGATTGTTAGTTATGTATGAAAATATTATGGTGTGAATGGTGGTTTGTAGTGTGGTCACTTAAGTGACTAATGTGATGTTTCAGATTCGGGTTGAACCATTCTAGTCGGGTTTGGGGTGACAAAAATAGTTAGAATAATGACTTAATTAACATTTATCAACTTAATTTATTTTTCTTTTTGAAAATAATAGGTTAATTAATGAATTAACAACACATTAAATATAAAAAATACTTTTTATGGAAAATAGGTGCTTGGGAAATAAAACGTTTCCCATTATTATGCTTCCAAAGAAAGTAAAAAAGGTGCATGAAGCTCATGTATTTGGATGCCCATTATTATAACTCAATCTCCATTATCGTCTCCCTTATATCTATGGAAGAAAATCTAAAGCAAGAACCAATTAGTTTCCCTATGTACCTCTAAGATTCAGTTATTTTAGACTTCCTTCTTTGTTGGATGGAAGAATTTCATCTTTTCTCCATGATGTGATCAAAGGGTGCTATTTATTCTTAACATAATCCAATCCAATCACACTTTTTAAAAAATAATAATAATTGTAAAATTAAAAAAATGTCATTCAAAAATAAAAATATAAACTTGACGTGTGTCAAATATAAAACTCATTAAGTGTCAAGTAAGGAAGATTTAAAAAATCTTAACATGTGTCGTGCGAAGGAACTTTACACATGTAATGTAAGAAAACCCTTAAGGAATTTTTTTTACTATAAAAGTATAGATTTGTCATATAATAAAATTTAGTAATGTCATATTAGTAGATTTATTGTTTTTATCTAATACTTATAGGTACCCTTATCGGTGTTCTTTGATGTACCGTTTCAAATTTATTAGTATTCTTTAAATATTTTTCATATATCTAATCTACTTTATAGATTATCAATAAAATATAAATATTATATACATGAAAATATATATTGATTATACACTTATAAATATGTTTATATATAAATATAATCATAAAAATGATCAACACAAAAAATACTAAAATTTTGTTTAAAATATCAAAATCTAGTAATAAATATAAATTGTTAATTTCCAAATGAATTGAAATACTTAAATATTGATTGAAACAAAACTTTAAGTATTCTAACTTTAGAAGAAGAGCTTGACCTTTGACCTTATGATTAACAGTTAAACGCTTTAACCTTGTATATATTGGAGGCACACAAGGAAACTAAATGGTTTTTTCTTTAGATTTCCTGTTAACCTCCAATATTTAGTTACTTTAGATTTCCTTATTGGTAACTTAAGTGAAATATCATAGATACAAGATTTTTTTCTTGTTTTAGATGATGTGTGGGAAGATATAATGGAGATTGAGAAGATTTGTAAGCTGTTTTAAAACATGACAAGACTAGAAGTAATATTTTAGTTACTACTTGAAAGATATCTATTGCAAATACCCTATCTTCCAATTTAGGTTTGATTTATCATTTGTCGAGTTTGCCTGAAGAAGATTGTTGGTCAATTCTTAAGCAATTTGCATTTGTTGGAAAGGATCAACTCTCTCAACAAAATCGTGAAACCTTGGAATGCATTGAGAAGAGAATTTCAAAGAAAAGTAAAAGTTTGCCGCTTCTTGCAAAAGCTCTAGGATCCCATTTACAAAAAAGAGAAGCTAGAGTATAGGATGATATCAGTGACAAAAAGCTATGCAATTTGGATGTGTGGGAACTTGTTGTGTATTCTTTGTTCTTGAGTTAGCATGATTTACCGCAATTAAGAATCAAAGACTATTTCTTGTATTGTGTAACCTTTTCTAAAGGATTGCAAATCCAGATAGATAATTTAATCGGGCACTGAATTGGACAAGGTTACTTATGTAGGATCTAGTGCTCTAAGTGTAGTATTTTCGTCGATGTACACTTATAATTTTTTCGAACAGATTAGTTAATAAAATTATCCATGAATTACATTAATACTTTGTATATTGTCCTCATGTGATTTTTGCACGCAATGAAAAATAGAAGTAAATGTTACTCATTGATTGTCTAATGTTTAAATTAATACTAAAGTGGTATTATATGGTCGGATCGTAATACAAAAAGACAACTTGTATTAGTAAACGAACCTAAATATGTCCCTAATCTAATCGGATATGAGTAAACCGATTAAAAGACTAATATGTCATCTATTAAGACCAATTGGAGAGATTTTTTGCCTTGGACATCGGAGGGGATGACTCCCAAAAGATAGAGACATAGATGTAATTGAATGGACTGACAGTACATCAGACTAGACCCAAGAATAATAAATTTTGAATCCGTTTATGAAATTATTCACTTGTGACATTCATAGTGTATCATACATAAATTCTGAGTGGATGATGGGCTATGTATGCGTGACTCATATGCTTCAATTTAATTCGATTCAATTCATTTTCACACTAAAGAAAAGAAAACTATTTCTAGTTCTGTGTTTGATTCGATTCATTCGAGTCTACACTCGAAGTTCATAGTGTGGCATAAATAAATCCTGAGTGGATGATGGACTATGTATGCGTGTCTCATATACTTCGATGCAATTCGATTCAATTCATTTCCACACTAAAGAAAAGAAAACTATTTCTGGTTCTGTATTTGATTATTCGAGCCTACACTCGAAATAGTTCGTGGTACGAGAATAACAGAGAAGATCATTTAGTTGAAAGCCAGGAACAATAAGGATCCGTCTATCCGAAAACACAAGTGTAAATTTGACCTAAGATTTATTGCTATAAATATTACATACTGAGTCGGTTTCCAAAATTTTTTATTTTTTGCTGTAAAAGAAAACGTTTTCAAACCATATTTTTTCAACAATTTAACTTTAGTGACAATGTAGAGAGGGGAGATGAGGTTGAAGCTACAGGTAAAGAGTACTTTCAACATTTAACATCTTGCTTTTTACTTCAAGATTTCGTGGAAGAAAATGATGTTGGGATCGTTGGATGTAAGATGCTATGACATAATAAATGATCTCGTAGAAAAGCCTTTGTGATGAAAGAGGTAAATGGATATGAAAACAAGAAATTACAATTACCTTTGAATGACGCTCGCCACTTGACGGTCATCCTTGAAGAACAAAGTCGTTTTTCCTAAATAATTTAAAGGGGTAGTTATTGTTGAATCTAGTGTTTTAAGTGTAATAATTTCATTTATATATATTTGCATTTTTTTAACAGATTGGTTCATAAAATAAATCCGCCCTTGATTGAAAGTTGAGTCATACTTTCTAGAATTTAAAATTATTTGGATCTGATTTGAATTTATTTAAAAAAAATCATTTTTATTATTTAAATTACAATAAAAATATTAAATATATTTTTATAATAACATTTATATTACCTTTTATCATTAAATTCAAAAAAAATATTTTATTAATAAAATAATAATTCAAGTTAGATCCAAGTGGAGTGGACTTGGCAGGTCTAGTTGAACCCTATCCATGGCTAATTTAGACTTAGTGGATTATAGGCCCAACTGGCCTTTTTACAGAAAACACAATCTCAAGTTTTTATATTTAATTAGTATTGAGAAAATTTAATATGAAAAAATATATAAAAATATAAGATAATATATATAAAAAAAATAACACCAAATGCTTCATAAATATCTCAGTCATTAAAATATTAATCACTTATCTAATTATTGATAAAGCAATTTGCGTATTTGTTCTATGTTTTATATCGTAATTATCATATTTAATGGATTATTAAATAGTAAACTGTCAATAATTCTTTAATAATTAGTGGTCTATGATTTTTTTTTTTTTATATTTGTATACTCATATTATTTTCCTATTAAAAAAATGAATTGAACAGAATTGGTTTACACGTGGTATACAATAAAAAATTCATGAAAGAGAAAATTATTAATTATTTTATTAATGGTACTATATAATTTAGAAAAATAATAATAAACACCCGTAGTAAGCGGTGAAGGACAAGTTCATCAACACAATAAATGCTTCAACCTTAGTATCAATAGAACACTATGGCACATTGACAATTAGTTCTATCACAACTCAAACACGACATATTTAGAGAATTACAAGTATTAAATATGACAATAAAATCAGCTTTTGATAGTCCAACGCGACGGGTAAAAATCGACGAAATAAATGAGTATCCACTAAACTGGAGAAGATAGTCACAAAACCATCCTTAAGATCACTTATAAAAGCAATACTACATGCCTAAGACTAAAAAACATGTTACAAGTGTACAACCCCAATTTTGCCCAGGGAAAATAAGCCCAAATAATATAAGCCCATTATACCAAACCCATTACAACAAACCAGACCCAAATCACACTAACCAAGCCTAATACAGCCCATACCCCAATTGGCCCAATACCTAAATTAGCCCAATCCGAGAATAAACAAAAAAACCTAAAAGTCCGCTTGTTCCTACGCCGCTTCGCCCCCGTCCATTCGTGTCCCATCCACCACCATTGTCTCAACAAAGACCTCCACCGCCCAGAGAACTTGCGCCATTCGCCTGCAAACATTAAACAGGAAAGGACATAACCGAGTCCAAGTTGTAAAAACAAGGCTATAAAAGCCGATTTGTATTTCAAATGAAAAAAAACTTTTTCGGATATCAATAAAAGGAGAGATTCAAAATAAAAAAATCTTCAAATACACACAAAAAGATTCTAGCAAGCGAGATCCAGTAATGAGAAAAGCGACGCTAGAAACCACTAAAAAATTGAACTCAAATCGGAGGCTAGGAAAGGTGATTATTTTTTCTCGAAATCCCTCCTTTTCGTTTCTGGTTCCTTTGTTAATATATATATGCGCACACACACACACACACACACACACATATATATATATATATATTAGAATAAAAGAGGAGAAAAAGTAAAGATTTTTACCTTTCACCTTATCACAAGACGGTGGCCATGGTAAGTGACGAGGTCGCTCAAATTGGAGACCCCCTTTCAGCAGAGAAGAAACAAAAAGGACCCTTTTTAAAAAGAACCAAAGCAGAAATGAATTTTCACCAAAAAATCAATTTTTATAGGGGTCGGGAACGACGCCGTTTTGGGCAATGGCCCCCTAGGGCCAAAACGACGTCGTCTGGCCCCAGGACCCGCGCGTCGACCCGACCCGACTGAGGGATCCGCGTGTTTTCATTAAGTGGGCTAATTACCCGCTTGGTCCTTCCGCTTTTCGAAATCCAACAATCGGGTTTTTATCCTTTTTATTTTTGCCCGAAATTTCGCGCAGCTTTTCAATTTAACCCCGTTCGAACGCTGCGCGTTAACAGAGCGGAAAATTACATCTTTAATCCCCACCTTTTATGCGCGTGTTTTTAGTCCCCAAACCCCTATTTTATTTACGATTTGACCCGAAACTTCCGTTTTAATGCAATTCGACCCATCTTTTTAATCATTTTGCAATTGTTACCACTTTTACTACTATTTAATATTATTATTATTATTATTATTATTATTATTATTACTACTATACCTCTATTACTACTATTATTATATTATAATATATATATATCTACTCATTTTTTATATATATTGCACTATTTATTTATTAACGACTATTACTCATTCTTTCGTTTTATTTTTTACTATTTATACATTATACATTATATCTTATTATTAGTACTATTTATATTTTCCTAGTCATTGTTCTTTATTATTATTATTATTATTATTATTATTATTATTATTATTATTATATCTATTATTATTATTATTATTATTTGTTATTTGTTATTCGTTATTTTCATTTTTACTATTATTTGCTTGCTATACTATTATTTATATTTACGACTGCACGTGTTATTTTATTTTCTACTACCATTATTATCATTACTATTACTAATATTATTATCTTATTTATTAAAATTCTTATTTGTTGTTTTCACTATTATCATTATTATCTATTTTTATTTATATTACCATCATTACTATTATTACTATATTATTATTATATATATATATATATACGGTTTTACTTATTTATTTTTACTATTTCATTCATAGATTACCATTATTTTTGTATATCTTCATTATTATCGTTATTTTCTATTACTGTTACTATACGTAGTACTTCCAATGCATTATACACTATCTTTACTTACACGTATACGTGTCCTTTTTATTATTCTTTTTACACATAACATCGCGTTTTCACATTTTTACGTTAATTTTGCTCAAAACCTCAACTTTTATAACGACCGATATTTCCGTGTTAGCAATTCGGGAAAATCGAGCCCTAACTTACTGGGTTCTGGTTTTTCTCGTTTAAGTTAAACAACGGAATATCTCTTTCAAAAAATCAAATTCAAGTTTGAAATCAACATTCCGTATTAGCAATTTGAGTGGATCGAGCCCTAACTTACTGGGTTCCGGTTTTCTCTCGTTTAAAGCTAAACAACGGGATGTCCCTTTTGAAATCGCAATTTAAATTTTTAAACAAAACACTTAATCTCGGATATTCAAATGTCGCGCCTAACTCACTTGGACTCGACATCTAGATATTTCGGATAAGTTTTTATTAAAATAGAGGCAATATTCCTAATTTGGACCTTCGGAAGACAAGCCCTAACTTACTGGGTTCGGTTTCTCGTTCGACAAATGACGGAATATCCTCTCCAAATAAAAATCGAGTTTTTAAAAGGCGAGCTTAGTTTCAAGAGTCTAAAGTGTCGCGACCTAACTTATGGACATGATACTTTATTTCTTCTTGAAATAAGAGAGCCTTAACGTCTCTTCCAATTCCTCCAAGTTTTGGAAATAAAAGTATCTATTTTCAAACCATTTCAAAGTTTTCAACATTAGGACATCAATCAATCGGTTTGGTACCAATTTCGGGCGTGACGAGGGTGCTAATCCTTCCTCGCACGTAACCGACTCCCCGAGCCCATTTTCTCAAAATTCGCAGGACTAAAAACATTGTTTTAGTAAATTGAAATATTTATTAAGACAAAGGTGATCCGATCTTACCCAAATAAAGATCGGTGGCGACTCCTTCCTTTTCATTTTTTTAAAACCACGAGTCGACCAGCGTCGTTTACGACTTCATCAAAAAATGGTTACGACGACTTAAGCGACTCACTGGGACTTATTCGTTGAGAGTCAAGCCATAGATTGATTGATCCTTGTCCTTTTGATTAAAATTGGAAAAGGTTTCGAAAATCATGCTTCTTTTAATGCACTTTCAATATTGGGTCTCGCAAATATTTTGGCATTGCATTGCATGACCGTTGTGGTCGCACCCTTAAGTGGGAGCAAGAAGCTATGCCTTCGTGAGGTTTTCACCTCCGCATGGGCTAGTGGATCGCTTTGGGATACATCCGTACCTATGTCTTCGTGAAGTTTTCACTTCCGCATGGCCATAGGAAATGTATCCCCTGAGGCCGAACTCGGTCCACATGAGCCTATAATGAGTGAGGATCGAGGAATCTGCTGGTTCGGGTACCTCAAACTCTAGAACTAAAACCACATATAGTGAACCCTAGGAGCCCTCCTTAGATAGAACTACATCAAACCTTAGTGGTCACCCAGGTAGGTGTTTGTTCATTTTCACTTGTTTTACTTTGCGATACTGACTCGTTGTATTTTATTTTCGTGCATTCATCTCATTTTCTTTGGAGGTATCGATTCACGGTCAGTTTCTGAGTTAGAAAGTTGGTTATGGAAAACGGATTCCTTGATAAAGTGGAAGACAATGCAGTCGTTCGTATAGTTAGAACCTAGGCAGTTAGAAGGGTATGGATCCATTTGAGCAAAAGGAAATGTGGCGATGCTAAAAATCTGTGGTCACCACAGAGCGGAAAGGGTGTTGGAAGGAAAGTGATTGGCGAGAGGCAAGGGACCCGTGACAATGAATTGGTGGAAAGGACTTTGCTTACGACGGGGAGAAAAGTTTATTTCTTGTTGGTGCTCTTCCAAATAACAAGCATGAGTTTATAGTTGTATTTGAGGATGTTACATCTAATGAAACAATGGTAATGCAATACTTGATGTCTATGATGACTCAAATGGGCAAGATAGGAAGAGAATTAAACGGCCTTATCAGTCAAATCGACTTTGTTGCATAGACACCCATCCGAGCAACTCAAAATGATTGGCGCGACAGAATCAAAACTCTCAAGAAGCATTGAGGTGATAGATGTCATTTTAAGATAGTATGCTTGCGAAACAGGGGATGCCTCTTGGTTTGCCAATCTTTCAAGATAATCGAATGCACTTTCACGAGATATTGGAAGAGGTGCCCTTGGTAATAGGGGCATCCATTCAAATTTCATGGCCACTCAAAGAGGCCTTTCCTAAATATTGATATTCGTCCCTAGCCCTAAGTGGATCTTTTTCCAATCGTAATGCCATGGATCCTGGGTGGACCATGGCTAAGCGAAAGCTTTAAGAACTCGAGGACAAAAGTCACCCATCCAATCACGAGTACAAGATCACCGGATTGAGCGAGCGGTTGTGCAAAGATCCGTTGTTTTCATTGAAGGAGAAAAGTGTGAAAAAGTTAATGGTGAAGCTGAGAATCTAGCGACATCGTCTATAATCATTTTGTCGACCATCACAACATACACGATCGCTTCTTCTGCAAGACTTGTCATACTTTGATGTCGAGAGAGCCAAAACAACCTACATACATTCCTTTGGAGCTCCATTCCTTGATGTATTTGCAATTGACAAAGTGCTAACTAGAGAGCTTCTTTGGTTAAGACAGAAGTCTCGGGAAAGAATGAAAGCCTTATTCTATGCTTCATGGGGGAGCAACCATAGTGCCGAGCCAATGTCGTGTTCTTGTGGTGTTTCTTTCAAGACTAATTTTACCCAAGTCAAAGGTCGTGGCTCTGTCGGGGCAATGATGAAAATTTCTTTCTCAGAATGGGTGTTGGAATTGGTGGAACCATCTAGGATAGAAGGATAGGTGTTGTGAACTTCTGGCTCATCGTTATGATCCAAACAACATTGCAAGGGATTTGATTCGTGTGAAGAAATGAAAGGAATTTGTATTGACCCGGTTAGATAGATTCAAAAGAGACAAACTAGAATAGACGACTTTCACCTGTAGTTAGAATTGGAAAAGCTATCGAACGGATACAATCTAAAATGTCCGAGCTCATGCAGCTTTCTTCTTTGTCTAGAAAAACTCTAATCTTTATGAGCCTTGGAAGCAGAAGAATCTCTTGGGGTATGGCGCTAGCTAGAGTGAATGATCAATACTTTTCTGAAGAATTGATGCTAAGGTTGGACAGCCTCTTCACTACCATCGAAGCTATAACTCTGTAATCGAGTTGAAGTTAAGTCCAACAAGATTAATGAAATGAAGTGTGGGATCGAAAAGTTAGAACCAAAGATTACACAATTGTGAATCATGGATCGAGCTTCTTGAAACAAGAGAGGAGTAGGAGACCTTCATCATTCTTATGATCATCAATTTAAAGAGTCGAGATTACCTCGTGAGGGAAGCAATAGTGCAGATTCAAGAGGTAGCTGGTCATCTATAGATTTTGGCATTACAGGTGAATATGTTAAGCATAAAATATAGGTTGCAGCTTGACCACAGTCAAGAGCTAGCTCCACTGCTTGGGAAACCAAAAACCTTTAGGACTTAGGGCGAAAGCATATAGTAGTCCGTTTTATGTAAAAGAACTTGTTTTCTAATAAAGTTTCCTAAAATGAAGTTGATTAGAATCGATACCTCCTTGCATTCGTGCATTTGCATTGCATCACATTACATGCATTTAAGTTTAAAAAAAAAGGGGGGGCCTAATTAGCTAAAATTATCAGAAAAAAAAAAGAAAGTGAAAGGAGAAAATCTGGAAGCGGAACATCACTACGGAACACGCGCTAAAACCAAGAGAATGGATCAGAGGTTCGAACAATTCCGAAAGAAATGCAGAAGAAATGCAACAACAAATGTTGAAACTCCAGCAGAAATGAAGGACCAAATGCTTTGGAGGCCCAGAGAAACATGATAGCACACAGATGGCCCAAATGCCGAATGGAGTAACGGACAAAGGAAAGGTCCAATGCCTCCGGTCGAAGAGGAGGATAGCGGCGCTTCCCGGTTTTACCCGCCACACTCAAGAGCCCCCCGAGGAATATCTCCAAAGGCCATCAATTACGATCAGGCCCAAAGCAGCGGCAAGATGACACTAGACCTCCTATGAATTATCACGTAGGCTCGGGATCCCAACCAGAGATAACTCGCCCAACCTCATGCAGTGCCCGATTTAGATGCAAATGAGAAAATGGGGTCGAGAATGGAATCATCAAGGCAACTAGAGGACCGCTTGCAAATGGTCGGAGGAAAAATTCAAGGCGTTGGAAAATTTTGATCATCATCATAAGATCGACGCGAAAGATTTAAGTCTAGTTCCGATTTGGTACTACCCCATAAGTTTAAAATGCCCGAATTTGAAAAATACAGTGGGACTAGTTGCCGGAGGCCCACATTACCATGTTCTGCGCAGCGGATGGTCAGCTACGTGAGTAAAGATCAACTCTTAATCCACTTGTTTCCAAGAAAGTTTAGTAGGTGCGGCAAACGGATGGTACAACCAAATTTAGCCGGGCTAACATTAGTTCCCTGGAGAGACTTGGCTCAAGCATTTACGAAGCATTACAGCCCACGTCACGGACATGGCACCGGATAGAATTACTTTGCAAGCCATGGAGAAAAGACAAAATGAAAGTTTCAGACGGATATGCGAAAGGTGGAGAGAGGTCGCCATGCAGTCCAACCACCCCTCTTAGAAAAGAAACTACCATGCTCTTCATTAACACCCTAAAAGCTCCTTTCATAACCCATATGATAGGGAATACCACTAAGAGCTTTGTCGACATAGTAATGGCGGGGAAATGATCGAACATGCCATCGATCGCGAAAAATTGAAGCGGGAAACCACTAGAAGGTATACTCCTAGAAAAAATGATGGCGAGGTGAATAATACAAACATGGGGCACTCAAAGTCAATTCATCGTTGATCACCCAAAAACGGTGACTCATCGAGTATCAAGGTTCATCAAGAAAAGAACCTCATTACAAGGAAAAACGTTGAAAAACTCCAATTTACACCGATCCCGATGACGTATAGCGAGTTGTATCAAAGTTTATTTGATGCGCATGTTGTGTCCCCCCAATATCCGAAACCGATGCACCTCCGTACCCAAAATGGTATGACCCAAACACTCGGTGTGTAGTATCACGCAGGATCACGAGCCATTCGATAGAAAATTGCCTTACTTTCAAGAAATTGGTGGAAAATCTCATCAACATGGGTGTGGTGAAGTTCGACGACGGAGCAATGGTAATTGAAATTGGGGCGGGAAAATTGTGTCTCCTTGAATGAGTCATCGTAAACCTAGAGATCGGGGATCGAACGCCAATGGTATACCCAAGAGAGAACCGAGGAATAAAAGTTTTTCTAAGCTGCCTCTTATGTACTTGAGAGTGTTTTGAACAACGAGATCGTGGAAGAAACATGTATTTTTAAAGCTAATCTAGAGTAATGTGCAAAACACACTTGTTGCTTTAAGTCTAGAAGCAATAAGATTCCTTTTGTAAAGTAGGCTTATGTCCAGAATTTTTTATTTCAATAAAATGCATCTTTCTAAGTAAATACTTTCATTCTTTACATTTCATACTAAATATTTTTCACTCATGACCGTATCATACGAATAATCATCCTTAGGATCATTTATTCTTTGGATTTTCTCGCCATGATAGGTCCTCGGATATCTATGACATAAGCGGCGCTTCACTATCGACTCCTTTTAATGAGATATGTGTCTAGAGGGATCTAAGGGCTTTGAAGATGACAAAGATTGCAACTTACTTCTCAATGGTAGATTCTACCTTATGAAGTGTCAATGAACGCTATGAACTAAACGAAGGAGATGAAGATGGAAACAACGGCCTAGCTAATCAAGAGGTTCGAGCTATTAGTTTACCAAAAAGAAAATTGCTTCGTTATGCCAGTAAATGCCAAGTTGAGGAAGACTGTGCCTCCTCCATTTTCCTTATATGAAGCATGGATGTTAACAAACCAGTTTTATCAAAAGCTTCTAGCCCACATCGATTCGCTCTCGTGGATGTGCATTTACTTCACAAAATCCCGTGGATGTCGGTTACTTTCACAAGATGGCGAAAGTCGCTTCATGTGTCAATCTTACAATGTTGATGATCATCAAATCCCACTCAAAAAAAAAAAAAGATTTGCTACCGACAAAAAAATGCCAAAAAGGACAGTGTCAAAAATTTGTAGTATGTTCAAAGATCAGACACCATATCATAGAGCAACAAAGGCAACCAAAAAGAATGGAAGCAAAAAAAAAAAGAAAGAAAAAGGGAACAAAAATAAAACAGGGATTGCAGGAAAGATGGCGAGACCTATAAAGATTGGTACAAGGAAGTTACCTTTCTATGATTACCAAACGTTGGTGTGGTTTTTGCTGTGGGCAACCCCTTATCCATTGGTTTGGGGAATGGAAGTTTTTTTAACCTAATCAAAGAAGAGGTTAAAAGTCATCCACCTTGGTCAGATGATGCAAGCTTACAATAAAGGGGAATTCCACGAAAGGAGAACCTGATCCTTCTTTTACAAAAAGATTTCAGAGTAAAGAAAATGCCGATCTGGAAGGACCTTATGTAACAAAGAAGGCATGTTCATGGGAAACATGGGTTATTGACTTCAGATTCTTGAAAAAGAGGGTTTCAAAAAAACACAAAAAGAAAATGAAGAAAAAGAAAAGGAGAGGCCAAGGTGAAAACCCGCAAAGGGCGCTTTGAGACCAAAGGGGCTTTGAGTTGAAAACCCAAAAGGGCGGCTCAAACTTTGCTTGAAAGTGGGGCATATAATAGTTGCTACGCTTGAGGTAACGACGAAGAAGTATGTTATGTCTTGGGGCATCAACAAAGTACTCTGATCCCCGAACACATATTGAGCTTAAAATGGTCCTCAAGAAGTTTGAACAGAGAAGCTCATGCTGCGATATCTGGGGCACCTAGTTTCTATTTTACCCATTTGCAGTTATTTTCCTTGCAAAATACACTGCCAATAAGTTTCCTTCATTGCATTTGCTAGCTTTGATTAAACTTTTTTGTTTTGAGCTATGCTCCCAATAAATTTTCGTTTCGTCCATCATTATGATCTTTTTCAAGCATTTTGCATTGAAATAACGATTATTGGACTAATAATACTTTCATGAAAAAGTTTCGCATATTACTCTGGAAGTTTCTGAAAAATACAATGACCTAAAACAGGACTATTGTTTAGAACTCACTCAGCTTAAGGTTTGAAAATATTGGAGAAAGATTATTATCTCTTTGGGCCTTTTTGGTTGAACAAAAGACAAGACATTTTGTCGGTGATACAATCTCGACGAATAACGAGCAATGTCAGCCCAAGTGTAAAAGGGAAATCATTCTCGAAAAAATGATGTTCTGCATCCATGCAAATATCATGCATACGCATTTGGTTAAGTCACCCGAGGAGATGATCGGTTGACCGAACAAGTTATAGATCCTACGCCTTGAGTTGCGATAGATGGGTTGAAATCGATACAGATCCTATAGCCATAAGTCGCAGTAGGATGGTTTCAAGATAATACAAATCTTACGTCCCTAAAGTACGGTGGAAAGGAGACTGAAGTTACAGTGGGGCAAACTTGTTGAGCAAGATATAATGGTTCCTTCAAGCTCTATCAAAATACCAAATTAACAAGATAGAGGTATAATATGTCGATGATAAATTACGATGGACGACGAACGGTGACAACTCTAAACATCAAAAGGGATCATTACATCTTGCATTCGTACATCTTCATTCAAGACGCATTTAGTCGGGAGCATTTGATCCATTCTCGATCATTGCGTCTTAATCATTGAAAAATCATTCTCATAGAATTTGGCATTCATGCAAATATCGTCCATAAGGCATTTAGTTAGGGCATTAAGGTCCCTTCCGATCATTGCATCCTAATTGTTATACATTTAACAAAGGATCATTCTCATGACATTCTCGCATTCATGCAAATGTCATCCATGGTCATTTAGTTAGGAGCGTTTGATTCACTCGATCATTGTTCCTAACCATTGTGAAAAGACCATTCCCACGACATTCTGCATTCACGCGCAAGTGTCGTCCATAACACATGTAGCTTAGGAGGCTTTGAGTCATTCCGATCATAGCATCCTCATCGTTTGCACAAAGCATAAGCACGTAAAATTAATTCTACAGACGTGGTTCCTCAAAGAACGGTGCAAAGAATATCAAAATTCAGATTTTGTTCCCAAAGAGAGCAGTCAAGATTGAAGTCTTCTGAAGATAGTGAGGAAGCGAGTTGGAAAGTTCAGATTTTATTTCCTCAAAGTTCCCGTGGATTTTAGTAGAGAAGATAGAGACTACGAATCTCTTCTCCCTGAATTCTCATTTCCTCGAAGTTCCCGTGGAGTAGGTTGAGATTACAAATCCCGTCTCCTTGGGTTAACAATGAGGATCAATCATTATTTCTTTGAAGTTTCAGCAGAGAAGATGGAGACTACGAATCTCTTCTCCCTGAATTTTCATTTCCTTGACGTTCCAGTGGAGTAGGTTGAGATTACAAATCCCGTCTCCTTGAGTTAACAATGAGGATAAATTCTTATTTCTTTGAAGTTTCAGTAGAGAAGATAGAGACTACGAATCTCTTCTCCCTGAATCCTTATAGAGACTACGAATCTCTTCTCCCTGAATCCTTATTTCCTCGAAGTTCCCGTGGAGTAGGTTGAGATTACAAATCCCGTCTCCCTGAGTTAACAATGAGGATTAATTCCTTTTTTGAAGTTTCAGTAGAGAAGATAGAGACTACGAATCTCTTCTCCCTGAATTCTTATCCTGAAGTCACAATAAAGCAGATCGAAGACATCAGTCTAGTGATTCCTGAGTTTGCAGGGATCAGATTGAAAATAGCAGATTTGACCTTCCTGAAGTTGCAGGAAGCAGATCGAAGACATCAGTCTAGTGATCCCTGAGTCTGCAGGGATCAGATTGAAGATAGCAGATTTGACCTTCCTGAAGTTGCAGGAAGCAGATCGAATACATCAGTCTGGTGATCCCTGAGTCTGCAGGGATCAGATTGAAGATAGCAGATTTGACCTTCCTGAAGTTGCAGGAAGCAGATCGAAGACATCAGTCTGGTGATCCCTGAGTTTGCAGGGATCAGATTGAAAATAGCAGATTTGACCTTCCTGAAGTTGCAAGAAGCAGATCGAAGATACAAGTCTTATCTCCATAAAGGCGCAACAGATTGGAGCTACAAGTTCTGTCTCTCTGAAGCAGTGGTGGAGGGGATCAAAGCGACAAAATACGGTGGGCAGAAAAAAAGCTACCTGAGAAAGAGCACTAAAGAAGTCAAGACTCTGCGAGACCTGGCAAAATTGGTCTTTCTTGGAAGTCTTTGCTCTATTCCCGTTACACGGCAATTAGCAAAGAGGGGCAGCTGTACAACCCCAATTTTGCCCAGGGAAAATAAGCCCAAATAATATAAGCCCATTATACCAAACCCATTACAACAAACCAGACCCAAATCACACTAACCAAGCCTAATACAGCCCATACCCCAATTGGCCCAATACCTAAATTAGCCCAATCCGAGAATAAACAAAAAAACCCTAAAAGTCTGCCTTGTTCCTACGCCGCTCGCCCCCGTCCATTCGTGTCCCATCCACCACCATTGTCGAACAAACCTCCCACACCAAACAACTTGCGCCATTCGCTCGCAAACATTAAACAGGAAAGGACATAACCGAGTCCAAGTTGTAAAAACAAGGCTATAAAAGCCGATTTGTATTTCAAATGAAAAAAAACTTTTTCGGATATCAATAAAAGGAGAGAGATTCAAAATAAAAAAAAATCTTCAAATACACACAAAAAGATTCACAAGCAGATCCGAGAAGCATGAAGAAAGCGACGCTAGAAACCACTAAAAATTGAACTCAAATCGGAGGCTAGGAAAGGTGATTATTTTTTCTCGAAATCCCTCCTTTTCGTTTCTGGTTCCTTTGTTAATATATATATGCACACACACACACACACACACACACACACACACACACACATATATATATATATTAGAATAAAAGAGGAGAAAAAGTAAAGATTTTTACCTTTCCGCCATCACAAGACGGTGGCCAAGCGGTATGACTGGAGAGGTCGCCAAATTGGAGACCCCTTTTCTGCAGAGAGAAGAAACAAAAAGGACCCTTTTTTAAAAAGAACCAGCAGAAATGAATTTTCACCAAAAAATCAATTTTTATAGGGTCGGAACGACGCCGTTTTGGGCAATGGCCCCTAGGGCCAAAACGACGTCGTCGGCCCAGAGACGCAGCGTCGACCCGGCCCGACCGAGGATCCGCGTGTTTTCATTAAGTGGGCTAATTACCCGCTTGGTCCTTCCGCTTTTCGAGAATCCAACAATCGTGTTTTTATCCTTTTTATTTTTGCCCCAAATTTCGCGCGACTTTCAATTTAACCCCTTCGAACGCTGCTGCGTTTAATGAGAGGGAAAATTACATCTTTAATCCCCACCTTTTATGCGCGTGTTTTTTAGTCCCCAAACCCCTATTTTATTTACGATTTGACCCGAAACTTCCGTTTTAATGCAATTCGACCCATCTTTTAATCATTTTGCAATTGTTACCACTTTTACTACTATTTAATATTATTATTATTATTATTATTATTATTACTACTATACCTCTATTACTACTATTATTATTATATTATAATATATATATATCTACTCATTTTTTATATATATTGCACTATTTATTTATTAACGACTATTACTCATTCTTTCGTTTTATTTTTTACTATTTATACATTATACATTATATCTTATTATTAGTACTATTTATATTTTCCTAGTCATTGTTCTTTGTTATTATTATTATTATTATTATTATTATTATTATTATATCTATTATTATTATTATTATTATTATTTGTTATTTGTTATTCGTTATTTTCATTTTTACTATTATTTGCTTGCTATACTATTATTTATATTTACGACTGCACGTGTTATTTTATTTTCTACTACCATTATTATCATTACTATTACTAATATTATTATCTTATTTATTAAAATTCTTATTTGTTGTTTTCACTATTATCATTATTATCTATTTTTATTTATATTACCATCATTACTATTATTACTATATTATTATTATATATATATATATACGGTTTTACTTATTTATTTTTACTATTTCATTCATAGATTACCATTATTTTTGTATATCTTCATTATTATCGTTATTTTCTATTACTGTTACTATACGTAGTACTTCCAATGCATTATACACTATCTTTACTTACACGTATACGTGTCCTTTTTATTATTCTTTTACACATAACATCGCGTTTTCACATTTTTACGTTAATTTTGCTCAAAACCTCAACTTTTATAAACGACCGATATTTCCGTGTTAGCAATTCGGGAAAATCGAGCCCTAACTTACTGGATTCTGGTTTTTCTCGTTTAAGTTAAACAACGGAATATCTCTTTCAAAAAATCAAATTCAAGTTTGAAATCAACATTCCGTATTAGCAATTTGAGTGGATTGAGCCCTAACTTACTGGGTTCCGGTTTTCTCTCGTTTAAAGCTAAACAACGGGATGTCCCTTTTGAAATCGCAATTTAAATTTTTAAACAAAACACTTAATCTCGGATATTCAAATGTCGCGCCTAACTCACTTTGGACTCGACATCTAGATATTTCGGATAAGTTTTTTATTAAAATAGAGGCAATATTCCTAATTTGGACCTTCGGAAGACAAGCCCTAACTTACTGGGTTACGGTTTCTCGTTCGACAAATGACGGAATATCCTCTCCAAATAAAAATCGAGTTTTTAAAAGGCGAGCTTAGTTTCAAGAGTCTAAAGTGTCGCGACCTAACTTACTGGACATGATACTTTATTTCTTCGAAAATAAGAGAGCCTTAACGTCTCTTCCAATTCCTCCAAGTTTTGGAAATAAAAAGTATCTATTTTCAAACCATTTCAAAGTTTTCAACATTAGGACATCAATCAATCAGTTTGGTACCAATTTCGGGCGTGACGAGGGTGCTAATCCTTCCTCGCACGTAACCGACTCCCGAGCCCATTTTCTCAAAATTCGCAGACTAAAAACATTGTTTTAGTAAATTGAAATATTTATTAAGACAAAGGTGATCCGATCTTACCCAAATAAAGATCGGTGGCGACTCCCTTCCTTTTCATTTTTTTAAAACCACGAGTCGACCGCGTCGTTTACCAGTTTCATCAAAAAATGGTTACGACAACAAGAATAGACAAAAACTTATAAAATTAAATACCTATTAAACAATAAAAAAAATTCTAAAAAGTGTTAATATTTTTTTAATAAATCGTGTTGTATAATTTTTTATATGTTTAAATGCTCATATTAAAAAAAAAAAAAAGTGAATTGAACACGGTTGGTGCACATGTGGAATAATATTTAGAATATGCCTTCCTTACGTTTAAATAAATTAGATTAAAGTTTTGAATATAAAATTTATAAAAAATTCAGAGTCAGCATCAAATTGCTATCATAAATTGTACAAAATATATAATGCTTTGATACACAAACATAAATACAACTTAAGAAAATAATTAATACACACATAATATACAAATAATATAGGATTTGTTTTTATAAAATCATAATAAAAATCATAATTATAAATTATGCAAATATGAAATGTATTAAGAAACGCAGAAACATAAGATAAAAAATAATTTAAATATAACTTAAAAGTAATATAAATATGTAAAAAAATTATAAAAATAATAATTGGTAATACACAAACTTTCTTATAACAAAATACCTAAATCAACTCTGAATCCGTATTGAAAATCGTTTATCCTTTCATAGTATAGTTTTTTTGGGGATAAATCTCAAAATTATACATGAACTTTAATTTGGTACAATCATTCACATGAAATTCTAATTATGGTGGTTCAAATGTATATTTAAAACTTTACTTTTAATTTAATCATACACATTTTAAAAATTAAATAGATACATTTATTTTTATATTGGATAAATATAATTATTTATGTATGCAATATATAAACATTAAATGATATTATATCAATAATTGTGTTAATAATTTATAAGAATTAAATCAATTCAAAATTTTATATATAAAATTACACATTAAACCATAAATTATGTGTACTTCTTATGTAACACCCCCTACCCGTATCCATCGCCAGAATAAGGTACGAGGCATTACCGAAGCTTACAGAACCATTTTTCATTAAACCGAGTCATTTTACTATTCATATTCTGAATGTAATTATAATGTCCCTCTATTGGGCTCTCGAAGCCCAAAATATACATTAGAAACGATTCGGGACTAAATCGGGATCATAGAGAATTTTTCGCATAATCCCAATTTTTTTTTTCTCTAGTACAGGGGTCACACACCCATGTGCTATAGGGACACGCCCGTGTGGTTCAGGCCGTGTACCTCACACGGGCAAGGCACACGCCCGTGTGGGAGCCCATGTGCTCGATCCTAGGCATTCTGTTTTGCAATTTTTGGATACAGGAGACACACGCCCGTGTGTCTACCTGTGTGGACAAAAATAAGCTATATCCAAGCCTCATTTCTCACCCAATTGGTCTTTTACTTACACCAACATTTAAATATGTTCAAGATTCAATTTATATGGTTAAATATCTAAATTTATCAATAAACTATTCATATATATATATAGAGAGAGAGAGAGACATATTCATAAATTTTTATAGCATTCTTAACCATCATCTTCGTCCCTATACTTATACCATCTCATCATTTGTTCATTTTAAACCCATATCAAACATGATAAAATCATAATTATATGTAACTCAAAACTTACTAAATACAAGCCATACCAATGGCTAGTTACAGTTAGATAATTTATAAGTCAACATTTACTAATTAAACTATACATGCCATTATAACCATAATTCATTTACCATACATACCAAAATAGGTCGATGGATAGTGTGAGTGATCTCCGTCGAGTTTCCTAACCAACGAGCTTCCGAAAATTCACTCATTTAAATTTAATATAAACATACAAGGTATATTCAATCATCTTGATCACGAGCCCTAACACATAACTTCATCACCCTTGTTAGTCGCACACTTCATATAAATACCAAAAAACATATATGGGCTCAATTCTCATTAAATTTCTCATATATATAAACAATTTCACATTATATAATCATATAACGTATAGCAACCATATCTTTGTATTTTAAATATATTTTCATAACAACTTGTCTTGATTTCATACTATTTTATATTTAAGCTTTACTCATCAAAGTATTTGAAATATCATCTTTATGCAAATAGTAACATGAGGTACATAATTCCATAATTATGAATGAACATACTTATCAAACATATTCCATATTCATATATCATAGTCTCATGTCTCCATATATCAATAACCATCATTTTCTTATATTTTGGATAAATACTTGTAACCATACATAAGTATGCAATTTGCTATTTCTTCCTGTCAATCACAATTTCAAATGACAAATTCTTGTGAATACGCTCACCAATTTCATAATCCCATGTATTTACCGTTTTCCATATTTATCCCGTTGAATTCCTCGAAATTTCGATGGATTTCCTGTAGTACACTCATGGTGTACAATCTCATAATCCGTCAATTCGTACACATATATACATAAATCCTTTTCAGAGAGCACACTCCCGCGAACCTCATTTCTTACAGCGGGATTACCAGTCCAGGCTAAATCCTCTGTAAGAGAGCACACTCCCGCGAACCTCATTTCTTACAGTGGGATTACCAGTCCAAGCTAAATCCCCTGTAACATATGCTCAAAGAGTATTGCCAGGATTACCAATCTAGGCTAAATCCCCTGCAATGACAAATACTCTATAGAGCTTTGTCTGGATTACCAGTCCAGGCTAAATCCAGACTCACATTTATTTTGGATTACCCGTCCGGGCTAAATCCATTTCACACATATTCTTCGGGAGGGCTTATATCAGGATTACCTGTCCGGGCTAGATCCTTTTCACACATATTCTTTGGGAGGGCTTATATCAGGATCACCCGTCTGGGCTAGATCTTTTTTACCGTCAAATCCTTTTCAGTGATCTATCGAATTCCATTTCATTCAACCAGGATTTATATCCCTTTTTATTGAATATTATCAACATTTCATCAATAATCATACATTGAGCATTCAAATCATATTTTCATCACATAAACATACATTTCAAACATTTAAGAATACAATTCAAGTTACACAAACTTACAATTCGATTTTTATACCATAACGATAATTTTAGTTTCATAATAAATATTTGAAATAAAACATTATATCATTTCTAATTCAATGTTTATCGATTATAATCGGGCATGTGATCAATTTATACATAAGTCATTCATATATTTTCCTCCTCCTCCTCTTCATTCCACATCCTTAATGTATATATCACGCTTATAAGTATTATTATCTATAATTTCACTATTTACTTATATAGTCACTAAATTATTTTTATCTTGAGCTACAGAACTCCAAATTAAGATCTGCTTGATGTTTTTGAAACTAGATTCATATATCCTTCTACCATAAAAATTTCAGAATTTATAGTTTAGCCAATTAGTACAGTAAAATCTTCAAATTTATCCCTGTTCTGCTGTTTTAAAGCTTTGACCTTTGCTTACTAAAAATTAATTATCTCTTAACATAGAATTTGGATGATATTCCCATTTGCTTCTCTTGAAAATAGACTCATTAAGAATTTAAACATATAAATTTAAGCCCTTAATTATTTTTCTCCAAAATTTTATGATTTTCCAAAGTCAGAATAGGGGAACGCGAAATCATTCTGACCTTATTTCACAAATTTTATTATATTTCATGATTTACAATTCCATTGCTTACACCGTTTCTTGATAAATTAGACTCAATAAGCTTTAATTTCATATTTTATTCATCCTCTAATTTGATTCCCACGATTTTTGGTGATTTTTCAAAGTTAGACTACTGCTGCTGTCCAAAACTGTTCTAGTGTAAAATGTTGATTACCATTTTTCCCCTAAACTTTTAATACATGACAATTTCGTCCCTAGGCTCGGAAAATGAAATTCTTGCAATTTAATCCTTATTCCAAGCCTAATTATTCTTATACATACCTATCACAGCCCATGAATTCCATGAAATTTCATAATTTTCCATAAATTCAATACTTTTCAATTTAACCCCTAAAACATGTTTTTGTCCAAAATTCTTTAATAAAACACCTTTAAACATCCATTAACATCTCAATTTCATCATGAAATAACAAAAATCATATGAACTTATCAATGGTAACTTCCAAAATTTTCAAAAAAATCAAAAACTAATAAAATACTAAGTTGCACCTAATTGTAAAAGTCCAAAAATATAAAAATTTTAAGGAAAAAGCAAGAATTGAACTTACTTGAAGCTAAAATACGAAAGACCAGGTCAAAACCCTCTTCCATGGCTGTTTTTGACAGAAAGTTGAAGAAGAAATGACCTAGAAATCATTAAAATCAACTTTGGCCATGTAACTTTTGTTAAAATTCTAATTTTGTCCTTTTCACATAAAAATCTTTGATTTTTTTTTCACGTTATGCCGCCTCAGCCATTTTAAATTGGTCAATTTTCCCTTTTAGTCCTTCCTTATTTAATGGTTAAACTATTTCATCACTTTAGCAAGTTTTGCATCTTTTCAATTTAGTCCTTTTTATCTAATTGACTACCGAAACGTTAAAATTTTCTAACGAAATTTTAATACTGTCAATGTAAATATTCATAAAAATATTTATGGCTCGGTTTATAACACCAAGATCTCAATACCTCTTTTTCTCATTTTCTTAACCAAATAAATCTTTATAAAACACAGTTTACTATTTCAAAAATATTTTAAAAGCTATATTTGGCTCGTAAATATTAAATAATATAATTTACGAGTTCATTTTCCAAATTTGGTGGTCTCGAACCACTATTTTCTACATCGCTAAAATTTGGATTATTACATTTTATATTTTTTTTTCATAACAATAAAGTTTTATACCTTAAATAAATTTAACGAATTTCATTGACTTCAATTACGTGTTTCGTTTTTTTTTTTTTTTAAAGAAATTCAATTACGTGTTTCCATAACCACATTAATATATTTAATTAAGCAATTCCATGCAAATTAAGATTTGCTTTTACAGCAAGTATAGATAATATAAAAAAAAAAAGAAAAAGAGTTGACTTAAAAATAATCGAAAATATGAGTTGGCTTTTATGAATAAATAAATAAAATTAATCCCAAACGGAGAATGTGTTATAAAAATCAAAATTGATGTGCACGCTTCCATAAAAACAGGTACACGCTACTATAATTTGATTTAACAACCAATTTTACAAAATATAATTAATTTTAGTCAAAACTATATATTTTTAATTTTAAAAACTAATAAAATCGTAATTTAATAAATATAAAATTTTTTAACGGGTTACTAATAAAAATAGTTTAAATTGTAAGTAAATTAATCGTACTAAAAATATTAAATGCACTTCAATTGTTTATTATGTTTTTTTTAAGTTTATAGCGAGTTGTTTTATGACACGAAAAATAAAATTATGTAACAAATATATTTATAAAAATTAGCATAAATAATAATTAAAGTTTTGATTGAATGGTAAAATGTAAATATAAAAAAAAAAAACTAAAAATACATGAGTTCAACTTTTATTATGCGTGTTTTTTTTTTATATAAAAGATATCATCAAATAACATAATCATAAAATGAGTATATTTTCATTTTTTTACCAACTAAATTGATATTCGATTAACCCGTAGCTCCATTCAATCAAGTGTTTTATAATATTTTTATATTCAGAATTAATTAGACATTTTGATATATTCAAAAATTACATGAAAAAAATATTATTATTTTAATACATAAAACTACTCATAGTCCCTCCCAACTCTTTAATAAGAAGATAAATATGTTTCAGCACGCTTGAACTCATGTCCTCCTACATAAATAATAATATCAATATCAATCGAGTAAAGATTCAATCGGTAAAAATATATTATTTTAAAAAACCAACGTAAAAATCCTGAAAAAAGAATACATAAATCGTTCTCGTGCATATTTATTATATTATTATCATTATGTACAGTTTTAAAATCAATCTACTTAATCATATTAACGGTAATGTTAAATGGATAAGATTGACAACTGGTTGGGATAAACTACTCGGACCTCCCCAGCTCAGCATCCTTTGTCTTGAAGTTCTTTTTAGTATTTTTTTTTTTTTGTCATTTTCAACTAAAAAGCACATGTCTAATAATAAAATAGCAAAAAGTAAAAAAAAAAAAAAACTCATAATATTTATTAAATTCGGAAAAATAAATTCCTTGAAAACATATTTTTAACCAAATAAAACAAAGGTAAATTATTATTAAATTATTTAAAAAAAACAAACATAAATAATTATTAGTGAAAAACAAGAAGGAAAGAAATATGATTAAAATATGACGTAATGAATTACTTTAACATTTTTGTCTTATATAAATAAATAAATAAATTATTATTTAATTCATATCCAAATATATATTCATGTTAACGTTAAAGAATAGTACATTAAAATTGAAAAGGTAAACATCCTTAGTTGTTTGCAATTTTATCATTCAATTTTTAAGGTATTCTCGTTTAGTCATTCAATCGTTAAACTTTTTCTAACGGTTAAGTGTACATGTTAAATTATGTTTACATTTTCATTTTGATCACAAAAAAAATATCTTTTTCTTTTTTTTTTCGTGATAAAAACAAACAATTAGATTACATTAATTTACTCCAATCAGAAGGGATATCCTTGATAAGTTGAAGTCCCTCATGTCTGTTGAAAGACATCTTACCGGTACAATCTGCTTCAATTTTTTCTTCACGAGGAATATACTCAAGCTTCCGATGTCCAATAACCAACAAGAGCTGTTGAATACGCCTAATAAGCACAGAAGAAGATAGTTTGGAGGAAGTATCTTGAATAGCCTGAAGAACCTCTAGACTATCAAATCTGATCACCACTCAATTATAGCTCCAACTCTGTAAAATCGTCAAACCATTAAGAATCCTCTACAGTTCAATGTTAAACACCGAATAGTGTCCCAAACTTCTGTTAAAACCCAGAATCCAACCCCCTTGACAATAAAAAGAAATGTAGGTTTCATATACAATTATTAAAGATGAGTTATTTAGGTTAATTTTAATTTCGAAACATAAAATAATATTTTAAAATTTAGAAGAAGATTAAATTCATTAATTTCAATATTATAGTAACAAAATTTTTCTATAAATTATTTAATTGATTTTTATATTTTGAAATTTAAAATTTCAATATTAAAAAAAAAAATTAGAACTCGACAAGAGGTAAGCAAATACAATTTGACAATTTTTTTTTAAAGTATTAATTTAGTTTCTACTGCTTTTTCATTTTAGTCCTTAATATTTTTTTTATCCCAACCAACACTTAAAAAAAAAAAAGATATTTTTTGGGCAACCAAAATGAAAGCAATTTAGAAGTTGAATGATCAAAATAAAAGTGTGAATATGATATGACATGTACAGTTAACCGCAGATAGAAATTTAACAGTAAAGTGATTAAAATGAAAACACCCTAAAAATTAAGTAACCAATTAAATAATTACCCAAATTTAAATACAAAACAAAAAATAATAAAAAATATATACTAAAACTAAAAATTCAATAAATATCTTACAAAAATTATTTTTTTAAAGTTCCAATAAAACTACTATTGATCATTTTATTATTAGAGAATTATAGAATGTTAAAAAATATTTTCATATTTTATAATTTAATTTAAACAATAACATAATGTAATTATGAAAACAGTAATTTGAATGGAGTAATTGATATCGTGTCCCTAACATATGGTGCATATCATAATGGCCATTTGGTAACTAACACATGAGGGATGAAGTATGTGGTAAGCACGATTTTCCCACAATTTTTTTTTTTTTTTTATTTTCGCGAATACATAGGCAACAGTGCCCCACTAGAAAACTCTGAGAAAAAAAAGACGAGTTCAGAGAGAAAAAGAAAACAATTTGTCTGAAAAATATCTGTGAAAAGACTAGGGAGCTCGTTGTTTTTCTATTTTCATTTTCTATATAAATAATTCAGGTTTGGTTGGATTTTGGTGGTCTGTTTTTGTGGTTTTATTCTTCTTCTTCTTCTTCCAACTTCGTGTCTGTAAGAAAATTCCCTTGTTCATGTTTTTTTCTATTCTAAACGGTACCCTCACAGTTTGCAGAGATGCAGCTGGAATCGCTGGTAATGTAATCTTCCTTCTTCGTTTATTTCTTGTAAAGTTCATTTATTTTTTTCTAGAAATTTCGTTTTTTGATTGAATTAAGAATGACCCATTAGTCCATTCTTGAAGATGAACTAATTTGATTAATGCTTTTTTTTAAAAAAAAAAATTGATTGATTTGAAAATGACCCATTAGTCCATTCTTGAAGATTTTGGAGCTTAAGGGATCATCATGATTGTTTTTTTTTTTTTTTTTTTGAATGTTGCTGGGAATTGGGTATTGTTTAAAGTTGAACAAAAGTTTGATTTTGTTGTTGGAATTGCTGAAAGTTAATTATTTATACATAATTTGTTCTTCAAATAGTTGGTGGTTCTTTTTTTTTTTTTTCTGGATTTAAGTTGATTCTGAGAAACTGAACTTTATTTGCAGAAATTAGGGAATGATTAGAATTTGTGATATTTTTCATGTCATGTCATGTTTTATTTATGTTCCTCTTGTTGTATTACTGTCGTGTCTAAATTTGTTGGTTTCTTGCCTGGTTTAGTACAAATAGGAACGTCTCAACTAAAAATTGTAACATGGTCAATGTTTAGATCACCCTGGCTTCCCTTTTATGCTTTGTTCCCTGCTAGGGTATGGTGCGTCTGGTTCCGATAATGTTTGAACTGACTTTTTGGAGCAGAAAAGAGTTTTGTTCTGTTTTATTGATCTTAATTAGCGTATGAAAGTTTGTTTGTTGTTCTTCTACCATAAGTCTCTAAGTTCTGAATGGAGTTTCCATCTTCGGTAGGGATGCTTTACATGCACCAATAATTGTTATTGAGGCAATGTACTTTTCGATACTCGAGAATAAATCTAACCACGATTGCACTTTTGAAAGTTTGTTGTTATTCTACCATCAGTCTCTTGGTTCTTAACAGTATTGCCATCTCCGGTACCGGTGCTTTACATGGACCGATAGTAGTTCTTTGAGGCAACATGCCTTTTGGTCCTTGATAATTGTAAATGTCATTTGATGATTTGATATATTGAGTTTGTTTGCTTTATATGCAAGTTTCGATGGGAAAAATCATATAAAACGACTTCAATCTGATCTCAATCCTTGTTTATTTCAGGGAACATCTTTGCTTTCGGGCTGTTCATATCACCCATGTATGTTCTACTTTCTAAGTATTTTAATCCAGGTTGTAAGAATTTGTTTTATGAAGGAATAGATTCTTATATCTTATCCTCTGATTAGTTCCGATTATTGCTTTTTGTTTTAACTTTTCAGACCCACATTTAAAAGAATTATCAGAAACCAATCCACCGAGAATTTTTCGGGATTGCCTTACATATATGCCCTCTTGAACTGCTTGATCTGCACGTGGTATGGCACGCCCCTGGTATCTCATGACAACATACCGGTTATGACGGTCAATTCGATCGGTGCAGTTTTTCAGATTACCTACATTGTCACCTTCATTGTATATGCCGATAAAGAGAAAAAGGTTATCTAAAATTTTCAAATTTATATGCATTTGTTGTTCTGGCTACGATGATCATACCCTTATATTATGTTTGTAAATTGTATGTGTGTCGGAATAAGAACTTCAAGAAAAGTGAAAACTCCAGCTAATATAGGTGTTGTTTTCAACTGTTGGTTATATGATTTGTGTTGATGACAGATGAGGATGCTTGGAATGCTACTCGCAGTTTTTGGCCTACTGGTGATCATAGTTGCTGGGAGCTTGCAGATAGCTGACCGAGCAACACGGTGGATCTTTGTTGGGTTTTTAAGTTGTGCTTCTCTCATATCAATGTTTGCTTCCCCTTTGTTTATAATAGTAAGTCGATCGGTCAAAAGCACTACATTTGATTGTTTCTGAAAATTCATTATTGATGACATGTTATCTTTAACACGAACTTTGTTCCCAGAATTTAGTAATTCGAACAAGGAGCGTTGAATTCATGCCATTCTATCTCTCCCTCTCGACATTCTTGATGAGCACTTCGTTCCTCCTATACGGTGTCTTTAACTTTGATGCCTTTATTTACGTAAGCTTCCTCTAACATTGACGACAATTTCTTTTTTTTTCGTTATAAAAGTTGTTAGTTTTATGCTTTAAAATTGGCTCTTTGTTTTTTCAGGTTCCAAATGGAATTGGAACTATTTTGGGGATTCTACAACTCGCGTTGTACTTCCGATATAAAACAAAGTCCATGGAAGAATCCAATGAACCACTCATGGTGTCACAAGCGTGACTCTTGCTTTCTCCCGGAAAGGTAATTTCTTCTATATTCCGTTCTACGCTTCAATGCTTTTTCAATGGCGCGTAAGTGGAAAGTTTCTTGATGTTGAGGTGTGTATAGTGATGGGAACCTTTGATATATGTTTTCATTCGTTGTATTATTCTGAACATGTTCTGATTCTTTGTCTAAACAAATTTGTTCGTCGACACTCCGGTTTATTACGGACAGTGTCTAGGCTTTGCATGTATGAGCGAAGCAAAAATTCATTTCGGTTTGAGATCGACTCGTATACGTATTGCTACTGTGTTTGCATCATACAACTTTCCAACAGAATTTGTGCACACTTGAATGTATGTGTTTGCAGGTGATGAACTTGATCGATCTACGTTATTCGAATTCGGGCATAAATATCATATGCAGATATATGTTTCAAACATGAGTTTATTCAATTTTAAAAAGCTTTTTCATATATTTGGAGTTTATATACATGTATGTAAAAATGTGCTAATTCGATTCAATCCCGGTGAAAGTGGTCTCCTCCTATAAGTAGAAAGCCGAACTTAAATAAAGAGTCGGAGCAACATAGATAATATTTGGCTCAATCATGTGAAGGATATGTTCCTATGGATTTTTCATTTTTCCAATTTTCTTTTTCTTATCGAAACTATTTTTCGATTTTTATTTTTGTTTCGAAATACTAGGGCTAATAGAGTAATTTTGTACATGAGAAAAGTTTCAATTGCATTCCCGAAAAACTTTGTTCGTGTTACAAGCTAATTGTGTACGGAAATTAAAGCAGGTCCCTTAATGTTGTTCTCACAACTCCTGTGGATTTTCCCTGAAAATGATTACCAATATTAGTAGGGAATCTAATTTAGTGTTACCAAGTAGTAAAAAATTCAACTTCAAATGTTGGACTTTAGCTTAGATTGAATAACTTGATTCGAAATTTAACTTTATGTTTAATTTTAAATTTAATTATTTACGCTCGATATTAATCTAAAATAAATAATAAATAAATAAGTTAAATAAGTTATTTGAATCAAATATTAAGTTACTGGAATTCATTTTTAAGTTGAATTTAGATTTAATTGTCAAAAGTCTTCAATTTTTTTTTAAAAAATTAATTAAGCTCCTGCTTTTCTTTTTTGTACTCTATTGGGTATTTAAACTTTTAAAATATATCAAAAAGACTCAATTTTTTTCAAAAAAAGTAATTAAGTTTTTGGGTTTTTTTTTTTTTCACTCAATTAGGTACTTGAATTGCAAAATACATAAAAAAGTCTCTTTAACCATTAGCTTTGACAGTTAACTATTAGAATTAACTGCTCCTAATTTTTTTCAGTTAAAGTCACTCCATGTCACAATCACAGCATGATATGTGGCAAAAAAAGTATAAAAATAAAAATCAATAAAAGTTTTTAAAGTTATTAAATTTTAATAAAAAATTATAAAATTTTGCAAACTTTTATAAAAAATAATAAAAAATTATAAAATGCATCAAAAAGAACCTTTAACCATTAATTTTAACCGTTGATCGTTAACGTTAACGACCGCTAGTTTTTTTTCAGTTAAAGCCATCATGTGTCGCAACACAGTATGACATGTGGCGAAAACTGATAAAAAATATAAATCAATAAAAATTATAAAATGCTTCTTTTAATACGATAATTTTTATAATTTTCTTACGACTTTATAAAATTTTATAATATTTTTTTATATTTCTATATATAATTTTTATTGATTTTTATTTTTATCAATTTTTACCACATGTCACGCTGTGGTGGTTACACATGATTGCTTTAACCAAAAAAAAAAAAATTAGGAATGGTTCAAGTACCAAATTGAGTGAAAAAAAGCAAGGGCTTAATTGCTTTTTTGAAAAAATTTGAGGGCCTATTTTATGTATTTTGAAAGTTCAAACAACCAATTAATTGCAAAACAAAAACAGAGGTTTAATTACTTTTTTTGAAAGAAATTGAGTCTTTTTTATACATTGTGAAAATTCAAGTATAAAGTGAATGAAAAAAGAAAAACAATGACTTAATTACTTTTTTTGATAAGTTTTAAGGGTTTTTTACACCCTTAATCCTTGAATTTAATAAAGTGACCAAAAAATTCCCATATGCTCACATGTTTTTCCCTCGACTTGTAGTGAAAATTTCACTTTATCCCCTGTATTTAGTAAAAGTAAATCTCACTTTGGTCCTCCATATGTTCGCATTTGATTGGATTAAATGGCCACGTGGAAATTTCCTTTTAGTAGGAATGGTCAGGTGACTAAAGTGAGGGACGAAATAAAAGTAGCGAGAGCAAAGTGATCAAAAAAATAGTAAAAAGACTAAAGTGAAAATTCACTATAGTAAAAGGGCCAAAATATATATTAAACCTAAATTTGTTTAAGCTTTACTATACGTATGATTTAATATTTTTGTATGAAATGAAGTGAAATCATTGATTTTAGCTATGGAAGAAACTGATAAAATAATCACCTGATTATCGTTCGCCTGATCGGGAAGTCTCTTGACGGAATCATCAAGCAACTGCCCTCTTTCATCATACAAAATCAGCCCACTAAACCGCGGGAGCTCACATTTCTCCCCCATAAGTATCGGTCTTTGCCACACCGGCGAATCCGAGTTATGGCTTCGCCACCCCACGCTATCTCCATACTCTTCCAATCCCAACAACGGCGGTGGCCTCTCTTCCCACCTAAAACTCCTCTCTCGCCACCGTTTAGCTCCACTCCACATCACTGATCCCATCAACACCTTCTTCGATACCCAACTGCAACCCGGCTCACACCACTTCGCATTCATCGAACCATCCCCGACCGCGTCTCCGTCCACCACTTGCTTTTTTCGAGCTTTCTTTTTGAGAACCGTGGCGGCACAAAGACCAACAATGGCGGATGCAGCACAAACGAAGACGATGACTGCTTCTTGTGTTGTAAGCTTCCATTTCTCCTCTAAACTCCACAATGCTTCCATGGATTCTAACGAACTAAAGATAAACTGCGGTGAAACGTATAATGCATGTATGTAAATGATGAAATATATGTTGGGTTACGAGCTGATAATATCAATGTGCGTTTACGGTACGAAGACATTAAAATTTGTATAACAATAATAGGATATATATAAATATATAAAAAAATCTGGGTTTAGATTATTACAGTGGAAAAGAGGGAGCTTTCACATGAGAACCACCGTCGTCACTTGTTCTAGCCGTTGGGAATGTATCACCACCGATTTAGGGTAATAATGACAATTCACGAGGCATGCATGGTTGGAATGATGAATTTATTTTTTCATTTTCATGAAGAGAATGATCAAATTATTATTTATTGTAAAATTATTAAAAAAATAATAAATCAATAAAAAATTAATTTTACTTCAATTAATTTTTAAATAAATAAATTTGTTAATATTAAACCTAAAATAATTTTTTTAACAAACAATAAATATTATTAGTAAAAAAAAGTCTCAATCATACTTCAAGAAAATATTCTTTTAATTTTAAATAAAATTATTTTTCTTTTTTTCACCTACTCTTATTTTTACTCATTCTTTTCACTCCATTATATTAGTTGTTTCATTATTTTTAATTTTTCATTATTTTTTTAATATAAATGTCTGGTTACTTGCTCTAAATATACCCATTAAAATCATGGGGGTAAAAAACTGCTTGTATATTTTTCATTACAACGAGTCTCCTACGAAAAAGGGAGCAATTTATTTCACTGAGAGAATTCAATGATACAACATTCTAATTACAGGACATAAATTAGATAAACGGGAAACTAGCAAACACCCTTCACAATGGAACCCTCAGCTAACCTCACCTCACCTCTCTCTCTCTCTCACTCTAATTAGATCCATCTAGCCGACATCGACAAGACAAATCCAGGCTCAAGACAATCCATAATGAACTGTCCCGGCATTCCTGTGCGCTGCTACAGCGACGGCTGCAGCACCAACTGCACCGAACTGGGACTGTGCCTGGAGAAGTTTAGCATCTATGGGTAACCTTTGCTCGGTCTTGGTCTGAGTTCTGTAATAGGGGTTGCTGTTCATATCGAATGCAGTTCCTGGGGATGGTTTTGCCACCATGCTAAACTGTTGTTGCGGTTTGGTTTGCAGATTCCTGTCGGCCTGTGTTCCGGAGTTCTCTTGATTTAGGAGGAAACAATGGGGGGAGACATTCTGTGGAGGGACTGCATTTCTGTAGAAGTTCTTAGCGTCGTAACCATCTTTAATGTTTTTCACGTCCTCATATGGTACAACGGATCCGACAACTCTCCCGGGCTTTGCTGTACGGAAAGGATAACACTTCTGGCTCAGCAAAATGGTAAAACAAACAAAAGGGAAAATAAAGCCATAACGAGTCTACTTGGCTCAGACCGACATCGAATGTGCGCCGTAATGGGATAACATATTCATGAAACTATTACGAAATATGGTTTCAATATTCAATGACCAATAGAAATGAAAGACAGAAAACATTCATACCTGAAGGCACCCTAGGCGGAGGCCGTGTTGGCTTTGGTTTACAAGAAATTACATCCATTGCTTTCCTGGCATCTGCTTCTCTATCTTGTCGGTTCTCGTACGAAACTGAAGTTGACTGTGTATTTGGAGTAATACCATTTGAATGGACGGTAGACCTGCAAATAAACAGAACAAAAATTGGACATATATAACTATATACAACACTCAGACCCGGGCCCAACTAACATAGAAACCGAATTGTCAGGAACATGTAAATACCTTGGGAGAGACACATGCTTCCTCTCCAGAGGGAAAACTGGTGCACTTCTACCACCATTTTCCTCGAGATATGCGAACTGCTTTTTGAATTGACCGACAGGACTGTAATGAAAAAAAACCATAATATAAGCAAGTGGACTAAATTGAAAAAATAAAACAAGATACGAAAATTCATAAGTTATGATTACTAGATTATGCAATTAGAAAGCAATCGAACCTAGGATAAAGGAAATTGGATCCTTCATGTCCGTTCAGGTAGTCTTTGAGCAGCTGAGGATGATATTCTAGTGCCTCCCTGTAAATTAATTCCCTTATGTCCTCCTTTGTCACCCGCCGTCTCTCAAACTCAAACTCTAGTTTTGATATTTGTTGACAAGAAGGTTCCCTCTCGATTTTAGACAAGCCTTTGAAGTAAGGGTCGGCTAATGCCTGTTAAATTAATACAGAAAAGTTTCAGTGTGTTGAAAAGAACAGGTAAACTCTTGGTCACAACATTGACATGCCCAAGAAAGCCCCATATAGAAGACACCATTTTTACGGCATTAAAAACAAGATAAACCCACCTCCTCTGCGGTTGGCCGGTCCTTGGGATCAAATGCTAACAGCCTCTGCAATAACCGCACTGCTAACGGGTCTGCATTTGGAAATTTTTGTGAAAATGGCACAGGTTTTTTTTTCCGCATTTCAGACAAGTATTTTCTTGCTTTGTCATTTCGAACCTGCACTTATCATATGAACCAGAATCACCAATTTGTAACAAAACAAGCACACACACATACGCACACAACAAAAAGGAGAAAGAGCAAGTTGCTGTACCCCGGAAATGGTTTCTAGTGAAGGTGTCCCTATAAGATCAGTGATCAATTCTAACTGATGAACGACACTTTTTCCAGGAAATAGGGGCTTCCCCGTCAATACCTCGGCAAAGATGCAGCCAATGCTCCAAATGTCTATAGCCGGAGTATACTGCACAAAGTTTTCGACAAAAATCAAGATTTAAATAATTAATATTTAAAAGTCACACCCCAAGTAAAGCACTGCAGTGAAACAGACATAACCGGACACAATTACCTGGACGACAGATTTTTCAACTTCCAGGAGAGTTCATAGTCCTCCCTGAACAACAATTATTTTAATCTAGGCATTACTACTTACTAAAAAGCACTCAAGCATTCTTTATACATATTAAGAAAACATGTTGATTTTCTATGTAAATAACTCAAACAAGCCATAGTATCTCGATGATTGCACTTCAACACTATATATCATCCATAGTTTAATGTAATGAGAATCATTAAACGAAATAATAAAATAAATAAACAGTCAACAAAATTTTAACACCAAAACACGAATCTGACACATTGAACTCGTAAGTGAACTAGATGATGCTAAACAACAAATCTCCGCTAAGCTTTTGGTCCCATAATACAATACATCACACTTTACCATATTAAACTAAAGGTCACATACAGCACAAAAGTCCTACCTTAGAAAAGAAAGATCCACATAGCTCTGGAGCCCTATACCACCGTGTAGCAACGTAATCCTGCAAGGAGCATTGGAAAATGACAACTATGTTAAATATTCATATCCACTCTTCTTTATGAAAAAAATGAAGGCATGCAAAAAATAAAATAAAATAATACATACCGTCCAGAAGACTGTCGTTGGGGTATCATTAAATGCAACTCTTGCTAGCCCAAAATCACAAACTTTAAGCTTGCAATTTGCATTTGCCAGTATATTCTTCGGTTTAAGGTCACGATGGTACACATTGGCTGAAATCAAGAAGTTACAAATCAGTATAAATTTGCAGTTACTTCAAGGACCCTACACAACCAATTTCCTCTCGTTTAAAGCATGTAAAGATAACAAGGCTAGGAAACAAAAACCAAAGCAAATAAAATTATTACATCTACTAAAGAAAGGAACATCCACTTTTCACTGAAAACATTGCAAGTGAAACATTGCAGAAATGTATGAGGGAGGGAGGGGAAGGGCTTTTACCTGTATGCATATATTTCATTGCACGAAGCATTTGGTAAAGGAAAAACTGGTGATGCTCTCGTGTTAAGTCATCATTAGCTTTGATGACTTGGTGAAGATCCGATTCCATGAGCTCGAAAACAACAAATAAGTCTTTGAACTCCCTCTTTGATGGTGGCAACATTATACGTTTAATTTCAACTATGTCGGGATGTCTAAGAAGCCTAAGTAGCTTGACTTCACGTAAAATCCTAATTGCATCAGACATATGCTCAAATACATCTTGTATTTTCTTTATTGCAACTTTCTCACCCGTATGTGTGTCAAGCGCTGCACAAACTACTCCATAGCTTCCCTTACCAATGACTTCAAGAATCTTGTACCTGTTTGCATCCCCATATTCAGTGAAAAAGTCCATCTCTTTTAGCTCCTGAAGAATAAAAGAGAAAATTGATCAGAATCATGCATTCTTCGACCATAAGTAAAATTATCCACGGACTTAAGAAACGAAAAAGCAGCAGCAACAAGAGCATGAAAAACAACAGAATCATGCATTGTTGGATCCCACAGAATATACAATACGCAAAATATTTATTTATGAATTTAAATATGCAAATCCATGCATGAATTGGCTCCAAAAGATAACCATTCAATCTCAAAGTTGCTTAATGAAGTGAAACCCAGGAGTCTTCCTATAGCAAAATTAGTAACCTTCAAAGATGCAAAACTAAGACATTAAGAATAAATCCAAAAGTCTTTGCTTTGGGGAACAGAATGAGGTACCAAATGTTCTTTCTTAGCTTCACCATTTATATTAGTCAAAAATAGCACAAAGAATCTATCAAAATATATTCATTTCTTGCAGTTGAGAAAAAACTAGAAACAAAATCAACACCACCTTTAGTAAAGAAAACCAGATTGATAAGAATCCAATAACATATTACAAAAAAAAAAAAAAAAAAAAGCATTTCAAGTTTACAACATTAAGCATTTCAAGTAATTCAAAGAATTCCAACATTTTAAAAGACAATGAACATTTTACATTTACTCCGTCTATTAACTAATAAAACAAGACAATAAATTGCATCAATCTGATAATCATGATCATCCAACTAAAGCACCTTTAAAAGCTACAAATGCAGAACAAGTTTAAACATTTTTTAAACTAATTTAAGAACAAATTAAGGTTCTATCTTTTTTCTTTTCCTTTTTACTATTAGTTTCTTCATTATATAAAAAATGTGAACTCAAATCTAATATTTTCTAAGCTCTAACCAGTTCCAAAACTATGCCTGTTCAATCTCAGAGCATATGAACACAAAAGCTTATAAATAAATTAAAAGAAAACATCTAACCAAATATGAACTTTATGAATTTAACTTTTAAATAGAATATAACAAGGTTTGTTAACTTATATTTCAATTACCTTAAAATGGATAAAACCTAAGCAAGATCTTTTCCAACAAGACATCAAGAAGAAAGAACAATCTTTAAATTTTCTTTGTCGAAGCCATGTTAAATGCAATTAAACCCAGATCTTAAAATTCCTAAAATTTCAAAAGCTTTAAACTTAAAAAAAAAAAAAAAAAAAAGCTAACAAAATTTACAACCCTAAAAGAGAAAAAAGAAACTAACCTTCTTCAACTGATTTTGTTGCATCTTTTCTTCAACCCAAATTAAGAAACCACCAAAAAGATCTCTTCTTTGTTTTTGTTTTTGTTTTTTTTTTTTTTTATTCCCTCTACTTCTCCTTCACTAAAACCAAAAGACCCAGATACAGAAACAAGAAAAAAAGAACAAAATTTTTCTCGGTAGCCAAACAAGAAAAAAAGCAGACTAGAAAGAGAAAATCAACCGCATTTGCCCTCCCAACACCTAGACCTACTTTTTATCCACCAAACCACGCAAAAGAAGCTGTTTTTCTCCACCGTTAGATCAAAAGGTTTTAAAGAAGTTCCTGAATTCTGGGTCTTATGAAAATCTACAAGATCTGGGAGATGAAGTAAAGAGAGAACTCAAATGGGTTTCTTTTGGATCTCAAGAAAAGAGAAATAATAATGAGGAGGAGGAATTGAGGATCGGTGGTGAATGAAATATAAAATACTTTTTTCGCCTTTTTTTTTTTTAAATTTTCTTTCTCTTTTTTTTTAATATTGAAAAAATCAATTTTTATCCATCGATTTCAATATTTTTTTTTTTTTGTGCCGTTTGGATCGGTACTTTGTTACGTACGGTATGTATGTATATATACGATAGTGGCAGTTATTGTAATTTATAATTTGCTACGTATTTAAATTTTATATTTTTAACAAGCATATAATTTTTTAAAAAAATGAATTTAATTCATTATTTTATATTTTTTGAACCTATTATTTAAGGGTAAACTATCAAAACAGTCAGTTTTGTTTGCCTCAGGTTATATTTTAGTCACTTACGTTATCGTGTTATAACATTTTAGTCACTAAGCCATTGATTGTTGTTAACGGTGTAATGGTAAGCTGATATGGCATGTTAAATTCTCATTTCAAACAAAAAATTTAGGTTAAATTCTACAATTAGTCTCTATATTTTTTTTATTTTGGGCAATTTAATTTTTCTATGTTCTTTTAATTTATCTTTTTTTTCTTTATTGTCTTTTCTTTTCTGATTCTTCCTCTGTCTTCCTCCCTTCTTCATTTATTTTAATGTAGTTTTTCTATGTTTTCCATTTGTTAAAACTAGTCGACAAGCTCACCTCATTCGAAAAAATTAAATTATTCAATAAAATAAAAGTATAGAGACTAGATTTAACAAATGGCTCAGTAACTAAAATATTATAATGTGATAACGTAAATGACTAAAACGTAATATTTCAAACATAAATGACTAAAATGTAACATAAAATAAACAAAAATAATTATTTTAATAGTTTGCTTATTATTTAATTACTTTGTTTCTTTTTATCATGCGCTAGTTATATATTTTCAATCATTTCAAATTAGTCATTTAAAGCTTGATCAAATTATTTCGGGCAAAAAGTATATTTTTATTAAATAATGGTCTTGATATATTTAAATTTTAAATTTTTATTTTATGTACTTTAATTTAATTTTTATCTTTATATTATTATTAGCTACTTCAAATATTTAATATTATTAATTATTTTGAATAATTTGTTAATGTAATTTTTTCTTAAAGCCATTCCTGTCCAACACAAAAAGTTCATTTTCCACGTGACAATCAAAAGATATTATAATTTATTACAATAAGAACCAATACATTATTTGTTTACTATAATTTGTTTTTTTTTCCTTTTTTTTTAAAATTTTATTTCTAAGAACTTCTACAAAAATTTCATCACCATCGTGAGTTATCGGACATCACTAATTGAAAGCATGCAGGGGCGAAGCTAGAACAATTTTTTAGGGGTCGAATGAAATTTTAATTTTTTATAGTTTATATTTTTATAATTTGTATAGGATTAAATCGAATTTTTATAATTTTAGGGGAGCCAAAGTATAATTTTATCTTTATTAATTTAAAATTCTTAAAAAACTTTAAAGGCCTAAATAATAATTTTACATTTTAGGGGGCCAGGGCCCATGCCAGCCCCTTAGCTTCGCCCCTGAAAGCATGTACATAATTTTTTTTTCAAACGTGATTACATAAGTAAACTTTACTATTTGAGGGGAATTTAGTTTATCTTCTTTTTGTTTTAATTTGTTGATAGTGTTATTTTCGTTAGTTTTAGGGTTACACTGTTACGATGCATGAACAGAAATTCTCAAAACAAATATTCAATCAAATTCGTAAAGAATCGTAATCTGATGAAATTGAAGGCCAAATTGGACTTCGATGAGAAGAAAGATAAAATCAATGGGGTTTCTTGGAAGTTTTTAACAGTTATCCAATTGATTCTCAAGAGTTTGTCATTGAAGCATTTATTGTTGATATTTTTGAAGACATTGATATTTGTGCAAAATATTATCATGTTTTAATCATGTTTTATAATTAGTATCGTATGTATGTATTAACTATGATTTATGGGTTTTTTTTTTTATAAAAAAAAAAAGCATTTTCCAATTTTTAGAGCACAAATAATTTTTTAATTTAAACTTATTACAATAATTTTTTATGAAAATAAATTGACTAAAAGAAATTAATAGAATACCTAATCCAGCATAAAAATATCGTGAAAATCTTTATTTTAGGGTCAGATTATATTCTGTTTAATTTACTAAAAAATAATAAATTAGTCTTTATATATTATATCAAATAGTAAATTGATCTATGTACGTCAGTATGAACCAATTTTTAACTGTAAAATTGAATGAATTTTTTAACAGAAATACGGGTTTACTCTTTAATCTAATGTACATGAACTAATTTTCTATTTTCTTAATTTGCTAGTTTTATGATTTTAATTTTAATTTTAAATTGAATTCCAAAATAACAAAATAAATAAATAAAACTTAAAAACGAATTTTAAATTAAGAATTAGCAACGGTAAACAACAATGAAAATTGATGAAATGTCACGATCATTGGCGGTAGAGTTGTATGTTTCAATGTGTCTTTCACTTATTGATTTCACATGAATTTGTCAATAATACAAGGAAACTACGTGGATGTTCAACTACAATTCCTTTAATATTTATTTATTTTTTATAATAATAAATAAAGTTACGTGGGTAATTAATTAAAAATAATAAACAAATTAATTACAAATCAATTCCATATAATTAATTGGGAAATAAAGAACATAAAAGAGTTTATAGAAATTATATTTTTATATGATGATAATAATGCACATGCAAGTATTTTATATGATAAAAAACAAAAAAAAAAAGTTTAAAACTCGGAATTCTCTAAGCATAAAAAAATAAGTAATCTAAATTTTAATTTTAAATTTGATATCATTAATTAATAATACCACTGATTAATAAATAAAATAATTCCTTGAAAATTAATTATTTTTCTAAATAGGAAAATGGAGTACCCCATGTTGTCGGGTGAATATAGCACACACCCTTTAAGATTCTCACCGACAAAAAGCATATACCATACAAAATATAGGTCTAATTCTGCTCCTAGTCCCTGTACTCATCGAATTTTTGAAACTTAGTCTTTCTATTTTAAATTCAAGACTCGTTCGATTTAAAAACTAGAGTCTAATTGATAACACTGGTAAAATTAACTTTTTATAAAATATGGGGATGTTTGGTAGCCAAAGTTTTGGGCTTTTTTTAGTTGATTTGAACACAAATGGAGGATTGAATACTCAAATCGTCTAATTGTAGTATTTAGTGAATAGAGATTTGCAATAGCTTGTTGAGTTAAAACCTCCAAAACAAAGAATGTTAAGACAGATAACTTTTTTCATAGCTGATTGATAATGAGATATGTGGAATGACATATCTGACCATACTTGCTAAAAAATTACTCACTTTGCCACTATGTACAATTATATCGATACACTATTAATATTTATTAATTTTTACAAGGTTAATATCGACAAATAAGGAACTTAAGAATTTTGTTTATTTAAATTTTTAAAAATATTATAAACAAATAAATACTTAACAAGTTCTGATCATATATGATATTTTTGTTAGATAGTAACTAAAATTACCCATAATCCCTCTCCCCAACCCATAAATAGAAAGATAATGCGTTTTAACACACTCACACTGACGTCCTTCTGCATTAATAATAATGCGCATGCCAATAAAGCTAAGAGCCAACAAACACTTTTAAATAAACAATTAATAGAATTAGTTGGTCAAACCAGGCACCAACCACTGCAATCAGCAATCAGCCAATCGCCAAATAGGATATATGTGTTAATAATTATACTTCGATTTTGTAAATCAAAATTTTAAATATTTAAATATCACATATCTAAATTTAACAAAAATCCATTAACAATATTACCGATTGGACTTTTAAATTTCAAATGGGCTAAAATTCTGGAGGACTAATTTTGAAAATTAAGAAAACTACAAGAATGGAAGATTAAATTATATCACATGTAATAAAAGGTCAAATTAAATTTTTTAATAGATATTTGGAATCTCTAATTGATCTTTGATATGATGTTGTTGATTCATCAACACTTTGCAATAATTATTTATTAAATAAAGAATGGTAAGGTCACCTGTCCTTTGCATTCACCCACAATTTGAAAGCTTTTATGTCTCATAGAATCTAACCAAACCAAAAAAAATAAAAAATTATGTTTTGTTTTTTACGGTTTTCTATTTTTTTTTCATGAATTTAGTAACTTAAAATTATATTGATTATATTTAATATTTAAATTAAATTAATATCTAATTTTAATTTTAATTATAGTGTGGTTTTGTAAGAAAAATAAATAAATTACAGTGGGTTGAGCAGTCTAAAGAATGGGCCACCTTTAAAGGCAAGCATGGTTTTTCCCGTCATGGATAGGCAAAGGAAAGGTAGGAGGAAGTACCTTTCTTCATCTATATTTTGTATATTTTAATTATTCAATTTCTTTGTACTTACTAATCCAAGATTTTGACATTTGATTAGAAGATTAAATTGGTTGTTTAAAGTTGTGGATAATTTTTTTTTGGTAGTTGTGGATTTTGAGATTAAATTTTTTGGTTTAGTAAATTTTAAAAAAATAAAAGTTTAATGAGAATTTTTTTAAAAAAATTGGGGTTTAATTAAAAATTTTAAATTTTTTATGAGATTAATGAAAGTTTTCAAAATTTTGAGAGAATCTAACTAAATTTTAAGAAAAAATAATCAAAATTTCTCAAAATCTTAGGCCACCATAATGGTTCACCTCCGACATCTAAATGATAGGTTCAAATATTGAAAATAGAACACATTTCATTCTACTATAGCTGGTTATGGGCTTGATTGAGTGGTGACATTTGACATGATGAAACTAGAGGTGTGCATGGGCCGGGCCAGACTCAACTAAAAAAATGGGGCTGTTTGTTAGGATCGGGCCCAGCCCTAAAAATGGGCCTAAATTTGTGCCCAAGCTCGGCCCGGATAAAAATGTTAAAACCCGGGCCCGACTCGGCCCGCCCATATTAATTTTTATATTATTTCAAAATATATATAATACATCAAAAATACTAAAAAATCAAAATAAATATTTCCCAACAAATTGAAAATAAATTTTAAAAAATATGTATACTTAAATAACAACTTAACAAGCAAATGCATCTAAAATAATAACAAAATTAACAATAAAATAAGTTTTATACAATATCTAAACAATAACAACAAAATAGTTGCAACGTAATAGTAAAATGGTTGCAAAATATGGAGAAAATAATATAAAAAAACAATTTTTTTTGTTATTTAGTGAATTTGGGTTGCGTCGGGCCTGGGCAAAAAATGCCTTACTTGAGGCCCAAAAAATGAGCCTTATTTTTTTGTCCAAGCCTATTTTTCGGGCCTATATTTTTGTCTAAACTTTCTCACATTTCGGGCGGGCCTTCGGGTCGGGCCAGGGTAAGTGGCCCGACCCATGAACAAGTCTAATTGAAGAAAAAAGTTTTAGAGTTTTTTTTAAAAAATATTTTGGTACCTAAATTATTATTTCACTCTAAATTTTAATCCCAAAAGTTAATAGTGTTTAAAAAACCTTTATATTCTGCCTATAATATTAACTTTGATTTATAAAACTTTTAATATAATAAAATTTGAGAAAATATTTTCAAGTAAAAAAAAAAACACAAATTTAGGATGACATATTTAAATTGATTTTACTCCTACCTTATGTTCTTGAGTTAATTAAAAAGTTTTTTAAAATGTTTTAAAGTGCTTTTGAAACAAAAATTTGATTGTTACTTGAATTGAATTATCATTAATCAAATTAATTAAAGTTTTAAAAATTTTAATTGTTAATTAAATTTAATTTTTTTCAAAATTCATTAACCAAACATTATTAATTTCGATTAATTTAACCCGTTAATAAAATTAACCGAAATTTATAACATATACTTTTTTAAATTTTTTATTCAAATAAATTTAAAAATAATAACAAATAGAATGTCAATTTTTTTCTTTATTTTCATTTCAAATGAGTTAAAAAAAATACAAAAACAACAAATAACACAAAAACAACAAATTAAAAACATTACATTAATATTGTTTTTCATAATATTTGTTTTCCCTTGGGTCCATTATATCCATAATTACAAGTCTATTTGATATATATATATATATATATATATATATTAGGTTTATAGATATTTAATATATGTTATGAATTTTAATTAATTGACTAATTGGTTAATTATTCGCATTTGAACTAAACTAACCCGTAATTAAACTTAAAAATAAAACATAAATTCAATCCAAACTAAATTTATTTCGATGGTCGACCAGTTAATCAAACTATTTTGATTTGATCAATTAATTTGGTTATGCACACTTAGGGCTGTAAAATTAATCGAATTTGAATGAATAGACCTTCGCTCATATTCATTTGTTTATTTTTAAATTTGTTCATGTTTAGTTTCTATTCATTAAAGAAATTAAAATTGTGTTCATGTTTGTTTATTTAAAATTATGTGTGTTCAGATTTGTTTATTTAAGTTAATCAAACATGTTCACGAGCATTAAAAAAAGTATAGGTTCACGAACATTAAATGAACATGTTTATCAAAATCTTGAATATATAATTGAACATGTTCACAAATAATTTTTATGAACAATAAACATATATAAATAAAAATATATATTATTTTTAAATTTAAAATAATAAAATAATAAAAAATTATATTATAAATAAATAAAATAAGTACACAAAAATAATAATTTTACTAATATATATTAATCGAATAATATGTGAGTTTCAAACGAATTTTAAATTAACATAAATAAATTTATTCATAAACATAAATAAACTCAACAAATTTTATGTATATTCGAAAACCCTAAAATCTTATTTATATTTATTTATTTATATACATACCTATGCATACCCCCACGTGAGAGCCACCAGCGCACCCTAAATAATTTTGGCCCCTTTGTTTTGGTACAAATAAATTGGCCCAATTTAAGCATTTGCCTTTTTCTATATGTAAAAATATTAAAATCGACCAAAGTCATCAACCGTCAACATTTTGACTTCACTTTGAACTAATTTAACCCAAATCATTGGCTTTTGAAGTGACTCATAAAAATTTCCTGGGGTTTTCAGTTTTGGGTTCGTTTTTCTGTTCTTCTTTTGTTGAAGCAAAAAGGGTGAAAGTCATGGGTGAGAATAATCAGATAATAGGAGAAGATGATTACATTTTGTTGAAGGATTTCAAAGTGGAAACTGAAGTTGATGAAGAAAAGGGTTTTATACTATGTTTCTGGGTTTATATTTTCAACTCTAATGCCTTTCCTTCCACCATTCTTAAACAGGTTTAGAAACTGCTGCTCCTTTTTTATTTGAGTTTATCTATTTCTCGCAAAATTTAACATTTTTTGGATTAAGGAAATTACCCATCGCTCATTTTTTTTGTGAGTTTTATTAAAAGAAATTGTTTTTGTTCAAGGTAATTGTTAAAAGGGGGCTAAAAACAGCTCCTTTTGCCTTTTTGTATTCTTCCCTCACACAAAATTTGCTGTTTGGTTGTTAGGAAAATACCCATGTCTAATTTAGTGGTTCTTTTAATGGTTTTGTGAATGTTTTTGAAACTGCTATTATCTGTTAACTGTAAGAAATAAGAAAAATTTGCATCCAAATGTGGTTTTTAATTTCTTTTGTTGCTTCAGCTCTATTTCATTTTCTATTAGAGCAACACTCATCATCCCAATTTCATTATCGTGATGATTTTTTCCCCTTAAAGTTGTATCATCATGTAGCTTTACTAGAGCTTTCAATTTCCATTTGTTTTTAATAACTTGATTTGTTTTCTGTTTATAGGTATATGCAGAGACTAACAGCAGTCCGCCTTTACTTGTTCTTAATGAAAAGACATTGATGATTTTTCCATTGACTTGTCTACTCGATGAAGCTCTTGGTCCTGGAAACACTGATATACCTTCAGAAGTTCCTAAAGTGTCCGCAGAGATTGAACACACTCAAAACAACTGGATACATGTTGGATATGAGGTATGCCTTTAATATCTGACTGAATTACTAACATAAGGACATGATTGGTTTGAGAGCTGCATCTTGATTTGTAGCTTCATATGTTGCTTTAACATCTTGCCATAATGTTTGAATTGTTTGAGATAGTTTTGGGAATGAGTGAACTAAATGGACTTGTATTTATTTGGTCTGTTTAGTTGCCTTGGTTTCTAAACATGATCTCATGGATAATAGGCTCTTACATTTGTTATCTATTTTGTGTGTAACTTAAAACATTTTATTGGACTGACATTGAATACGAATGAATTGGGGCTAGACAAACAGCATTTCTATGTAAATTCTATAAATACAAGGCCAGATTCAGACCATCATCCCCCCTTCTTTTTCTTTTGAGAATCCATCCCTGTATAACTACAAGTTATCTTTTCTGTTTTAGTTTGATAAGTGGTTGATTGTTTAGAATATTTGAGAATGAGCAACACCAAAAGAAGGAACCGAAAAGAAAAAAGAGAGCAAAGAGGAATTAGGCAAGTGTGTGTATGAAACTTTGAGGTTGTAGTGTGTGCATCACCAATGACCAATCTCTCAAGGCATAAGAGAAAAAAAGAAAAAGGGGTAAAAACAAGTTAAATTTAACATCAGATAGGAGCAGGAAAAATGTTGTTTGAGGCAACAGTGCTCAATTTGCATATCACTCCTGTTTGTTTTTCTTCTTTTCAAATGGAGACATTACACGTAGCTTTCTGCCTAAGGTTTTACTGAAGTATACTTTCAACTATACTTGATAGATGGATACTAATTTTATTTCCTAGCTGTTACCATATATGTAAACATTTCTGTTTTTCTTTTCTTGTCAGGTTTCTTCTGATTTTGTGCGGCTTTACATTAATGGGGAGATTGCAGGAGAGCTGCATCTCTCGTCCCTGTCAAATGACAGCTCCATGCCAAATGGTTCTAGGAAGAGGACATTAATTGGTATTACTGGTGATAGTAATTTGCAGGGCTTTATCCATGATGCAAAAGTCTTGCCTTCAACCTTGTCTATAAAGGAGCAGTATGTTAAGGTGGCTTTTACTTGTAGTTCTCATGTTTCCTTGATGATTTCTATAGCATGTAAGTTTACCTTAAGGTTTAGAACTCTAATGTGAAAATATGATGCCAGGATCCACCTCTAAGGTTGTCAGTTGATGTGTCTTCCATCTCTGATATTGAAGAAGACAATGGCTTTTGGAATATTGTTGGTGGCAAGGTAAACACCAAGGAGTTCTAAACATTTGTTTACTACAAGTTTTACCCTTAAATGATAGCAGTTACACTTTTCTTTTGTGGTATTACAATGTATTATTTTTATCATCCGTAAGTGATCTTTTAGTTTCAGCCTTCATGGTCTTAAGCATTTGATATGGTGCCATAGTTGCTTGTTTCATATAATAATACAAGACAGATTTTTAACCATAGGTTATTGATTCTCAAGTGGTATAAGGTTACTGCTCGTAGATCTCCTCTAATATTTACCCTTCCACAGGCATCTTGCCGCAGGATATTTTCCTTGGATGTTGTTCTATTGAACACCTTTGGCCAACCAGTAAACAAGGAACTAGAGGTGATTTAGTCTTCACGTTTAATTTTGCGGTACTGGTTTTAACTTCAGGACTTAAAATTTCACATTATTTGTTGTAAAGGTTGTTGCGTCACTTTTGTATGCTCATAACCGGTTACCTGTAGAGAAGACAAATGATGAAGAACCTCCTCTTCTAGCTAGCTGTGACGGAATTGAATTTGCCTCTTGCGATCGACCTTGTAAACTATCAAAAGGCCGAGCTTCCTTTAAGCTGAAGATCTCGAAGGTGGTAATATTGGATTTAGTTTGTGCAATATTTTATTCAATATATATGCTTCTAGGTATTCATAGAAATTTCTGTGGAAATTGTTCCATGAGAAACTAGTCTGTGGTTTGTGATTCTCCTAGGGGCCTCCTATTGCTGAGAATTATGTCTTTTGCTGATGGTAACCGACCATCTGATACTATAATTACTGCTAAACTACTTTTCATCATAGAGTTTGCAATATTTTAGCTAGCATGCCTGAGTTAACATTGGGTTTTGCGTAAATTTGCGATGTCTCCAATGATTGGCACAGAAGGAAATAAATAAAAAATTGAAGTATCATCTATGTGACCTGAAACAAATACAAGTTCATTCTGATTAGGCTCACAAGATAAGTTAATGCTTGGTTTCAACCATAATTTAATGTTTTTGGAGAAAAAGTTCGAATATCTTGATTCTTGGTTAGGCATGTAATGTGGTTTAGCAATGTTTTATTTCTATTTAATCATAAAATGCCGCGCTCACCTTTTTCCTTTTTTCTTTTGACCATTTGTTTACCTAATTCATATGAAAATTATTTGTTTTTATGGTTTATGTATAATTAATGATTATTTTAAACACTAATAATCGTGTTCATCGTAGTGTTAAGTTTTACGATTCTAAGTTCTTAAATCTGAAGAATCTAAGGCAGCTTATAAGCATGATATATATTGGCTGATTGGAAACCAAGTTCAAGCTTGTAAATGGTACTCAAAGAAGTGCTTGGCCTGAAATTGACTTAAACTTTAGCAAGCTAAGCTTGACCATGAGAAGACTAGCTGTGCTGTTACAGGACCAAGCAGAAATATTAGGGAATTGTATATATTCAATGAGAATTTGATTCTGTAACATTTTTGGGTTTTTTTTTTTTTTTTTGTTATCAATTCACATATTGGATTCACTATTATCTGCTTCTGATATTATCTCAGCTCTCGTCCAAGTGTGATAATAGGCAGTTCTGCGTTAAGTTTGGTGTATCAAAATTGGAGGGATATCATTTCCTTGAGGACTTCTCCCCTTCAATTCGGTGCATCTCTCGCAATCGTACTCCAAGGACATCTACTATTGTTTGGAAAAAAGTCTCTGCAGTTCATCCAGTCAATGGATCTCAACCATTTGGCTTAGATGATAGTTCTTGTGAACCTAAGCACAATACTGTACATGAAGCAAAACTCAGTCCAACATCAAAGAGGGTTAGATTGGGAGAAGCAAAGATTTCTGCAGTTGACCAACACAGTGAAGAATGCAATTCTCTTGCCTCGAAGCAGAATCAGGTATATATATAGACTTCTGTCCTTTTTCTTTCCCTATAACATCATGTTATGTCTTTGTAGACCATAAATACGAGAGGAGCATAAATCACTTTTGAACTATAAACAACTGCATCACCATTTACAATCAGGTTGAGAATGGTTTTGGGTCAAGATTGGAGGCAAGGCCTGAGAATTTTGAAGAAATGAATACTTCCCTATCCGATTCAGAGAGCACTGGGGCCCGAGATTCAGCTATAAAGAGTGTGTCAAGCAGGGGACATTCAGTTCCGGATGTAACAATTTTTAGGTACTGCCTGGGGGGCTTGACTGATAGGTCTCTTTTGCTCAAGGAAATTGCAACAACTGTTTCGGATGAAGAAATTTCAGGATTCGCAGAACAGGTTTCCCTGTACTCCGGATGTTCTCACCATAGGTAATTTAGAATGCTTTGCTTTCAGACAGTGTCATTAGTGATCATTGTATTCATGCTTGGTTATAACGAGGAATGTAATAGTATCTATCATGATATCTCTTCATTGTGAATATAGGGAAAATATACAACACTGTCAATTGTTCTTGGGATCTATATCGAGTATTGTTGAATTTTTCTATTCCTTTGCTAATTGAAAAAGTTGTTGCTACTCTTAGGCATCAAATAAAAATGGCAAAGAGATTGATAGACGAGGGAACGGTAGCCTGGAATTTGATATCACAAAACAACCTTCAAGTTCAATGGGAGAGTGCAGCTTTTGAGATCGAAGAGCAATTCATGAAGATTGCTTCCTGCTCATCTAGATCTCTTACCCAACAGGTATCTATCTATCTCTAGCTTATTTAATGTTCACGTTATAATTAGTCTCTAGTCAACCTGTTCTATGGTGGATGAAACTATTGTTTCAATTAATGGTCGCATTTTTTTTGGTAGAAATATATTATCACTTTTTGTTATAATTAGTCTCTAGTCAACTCTGTACTAAATGTAGCTATCAGAGGGAAGTAACAGAGAAGGGGCTTTATATGCACAGTCTATTGATTCACGATAATTGTAGATTTCTTCCTAATATTGGTTCATCAGTTCATCTCTGTACTTATCAGAATATTATTCTGAGGTTCGGTCTCTTACCATGAGATGCCATGATTAAAGCATGATTCATCACAATTCTGGGAAAAGACATCACAGATCAAGTATCCGAATGTAGAAAAAAAGAAACCCCCAAAATCAAAGATCGTCCAGACTCTTATTTGCAATTTCCTCCAAATGTATGTGGACCTATTTTCTAAGTCCTGCTAGCATCAGTTTCTTATAGCATAGGCTTATGTTAATTGTTTTTGTTGCTGTAATCCTTTCAAGATTAAACTTAAGCTCATCTCCTGCACCTGCATAAAAAATCCTTCATAGATGACAATTTTTCATATTGTTAGTTGTTGAATCATGACTTACTAAAGTGTGTGTAATATATATATACACAAGTACTGTTTACCATCATATCTGGATGATGTATGTGTTTTATGAATGAATAGTAATATTTTCTTTCATTAAGAAAATCCGTGTAAGATAACAACTGTTTCAGGACTTTGAGCTTCTGCGGAAAATTGCGGGATGCCAAGAATACATGGCCCAGGAAAACTTTGAGAAGATGTGGTGTTGGTTATACCCTGTAGCTTATACATTATCTAGTGACTGGGTAAATGCAATGTGGAATTCTACATCTCCAAAGTGGATAGAAGGATTTATAACCAAGGAAGAAGCTGAACTCTCACTTCAAGGTTCCAGAGGCCTGCAAGAGCCTGGGACATTTATACTTAGGTTTCCTACTTCTAGGAGTTGGCCCCACCCCGATGCCGGTAGCTTAGTTGTGACATATGTTGGCACTGATTACAGTCTTCACCACAAGCTGCTTTCCCTTGATAATGTATATAGGTGCGGAGTTCTGGCTTTATTGAATTTCATTGTTGTCTTAATACTGTCTCTATTAATATGCTCTTTTTGGGTGTATTATCTATTATTTATATCCGAATCCTTAATAATTTCTTCACCAAGAATGAAGCCTGAGAGGCTGGGAGGGCCATGGTCCCTCGGTTAAATGGGAAATTTTCATTTTTAGTCTCTCCTAAATATTAATATTGTAAATTTAAGCCTTTTACCCCTTGGATAAATGGAAAAATTATATTTTTGACTGCTCCTAAAAGTTTTTAGCTTTAGCTCCCTCAATTTTATAATTTTATCTTGGCTCCCTTATACAAAGTTCGTGGCTTCGTCCCTGTTCTTCACAACACTGTACATGGAGTTTGTCTGAAAATAGAACAGCATAATTAGGAAGTCATTATATGCTTAACTCAAATATTTATGCTCTGCTTTTGGACGAGCTTTCTTTATTTAGAGGATTCATGGAGGTCATATCTTTATACTCATATCTGATCGTGTCGAACAGGGTGCTTCAAGTGATATCCAACAGGGTTAAACATTAGTGGATACTTTAAGTACCATTGGTTTAGTTACGTTATTTAGAAACATTTATTATTATCATCAGGTTCCGAGTTTTTATAGATAATTTGTCTGGTATCCTGTCTATACATGGACTGAAGAGAATTGTTGTTTACATCTTGCTTATAGTTCTGGAGTACGGGAAAAGAATGTCAAAGTAAAACCATTGCAAGATATGCTATTGGAAGAACCCGAGCTTTCTAGATTAGGAAGGTACGAAACACCTCCACTTTAATTTCCTTCTGCTTAAATTAGATGTTTGGAGTTAATTTAATTTTTAGTTTTGAACATGTTAAATTGCAGGATAATGAGACGCCACTGACCTTTATTCGGATGTAGCATTGCATTTACATGTTTGGTTTGCAGTGACCATTCATAAATTTTGCTGTCACTACCGTGTTGCTAGTTATTTTTTCCCCTACTTCGATCTGCTCAAGTCTTTTATGATATAATTAAATGTAAAAATATATGTAATAGTAGAAGCCAAGACAGGATATTGTAAAATTGATCATTTTGTTTTTAATGACCATGTTCTCATCTTTTTTCATTTTTCATAAATGTCCAATATTTATTTATATACTTTATATACAAGATATTAGAGTATGATGTTTTTAATGTATAGAAAATTTCGAAAAATTGAATATATTTATGCTGGACACATATCCCAATGTGGTACACTAAATCTGAGTCATATAGTGCAATATTGGTGAATTAGTAGTTGGTGTAGTATCATATACATCGATGTTCTGTCATTTGTTGAAGATAAAAGATCCAAAGCCTCCATTATTAAAAAGAAAAAAAGAAAGAAAATTGGATATTCGTTTCTTTCTAGATTTAGAATATAGATATTTGTAATATTGAGATGATAAACGATTAATAAATGGATTAAATAGGATCTAATGTCTAATTACAATCCAAGAGGAACAAGCTACTGCCGCCATAAAAAATTCCATAATTACTTATTTTATTGTATTTTTTGATAACACATTGATTATTGCATGGAACATGGTTAAGAACAAAAAAGGAACCAAGAACAAACAATGTCCTCAAACATATTAAAATGACAACTCCAAGACCTTCAATTATTGTTGTGTTGGGTTTATTTTGGATTAGCTAATGGAAATAATTGAAGCACAGCATGATAGCAAATCAGGTTCTTTTTCATCTTCCTCTGTCCTTTCTCTCTATATTTAGATACATGTTCATTTCGTGTTTATTGCAGATGTTGTCTGAATGATTTCTATGAATATTAACGGCAGCAAAGCTGAAACCGTAAAATAATGATCCAGTAAAGTTGGTGTTGCAGTTTCTATTTAAATCGCAAACAACTTGCTTATTAATCAAACAAATGCTATAAACTTGAATGTCATGAACATGTCAAAAATCATAACTTGTAGTCATGTATGAATGTGAGGAAAAATGAAGAACAGAGATCATACCTTGTAGTCATGTATGAATGTGAGGAAAAATGAAGAACAAGAGAAACACAGGCCATACCTGTCATCAATAAAATTAAGGCCTAGATTTCACTCTTGCAGCAATGTGTTATAGCTAGGACTATTAAGATTTAAGACATTAGTACGAAATCATGACCTGCCAAAGTCATGGAAAGAAATGAAGATACTGCAGGCATACTTGTCTACGACACTCATACCCTATTTCAAGTAACTTAGCTACCATATGCGGCAGCAGCACCCTTTCTTTTTGTCTTAAAAACAATTCAGGAACCATCTCTGCTAATGTCCTCCCATGCCATTGCAGAACCTCAAACACCTCATCCAGAGGAATCAACCACCACCACCACCGATCAACATCCAATATTCAGCCCTGACAACCGCTGGAAATGGTGGCTTCTAATAGCACTCAACATCTTATTCCTCCTCGCCGGTCAATCTGCAGCCGTTCTGTTAACCAAATTCTACTTCAACAATGGAGGAAAAAGTAAATGGATGGCATCTCTCATGCAAGCAGCTGGTTGCCCTCTCCTTTACGTCCCACTTCTCTTCTTCCCTTCCTCTAACAAGCAGTCCCCAAGCTCCTCCAACAACATAACCCATTATGTGGTCTACTTTTCCCTCGGTTGTCTGCTAGCCATTGATAACTTCATGTATACAGTTGGCGTTAAACCACTTTCCATTTCAACATATTCCCTCCTTTGTGCAAGCCAATTGGTATTCAACGCCATCTTTTCGGTGGTTATCAACTCCGAAAAGCTCGGTATCCTAACGCTTAACTCGATCATCTTCATCACCGTATCAGCTTCAATGGTTGCAATTCATCCCGACAGTTCTGAGACCAAAAGAGATGAGAAAAATCCAGTAAGAAAGAATGAACACACCATTGGGTTTATATCAACAGTTGGTGCTTCTGCAGGCTATGCTTTATTGCTGTCTCTAACACAATTCTCATTTGACAAAATACTGAAAAAGGACACATTTAGTGTTGTGTTTGAAATGCAGATTTACACTTCATTGGTTTCGAGTTTCGTTTGCTTGTTGGGGTTGTTTTTGAGTTTGGAATTCATGGATTTAAAGTCCGAAATGGAGAAATTTGATGAAGGGAAGGTGATTTATGTAGTGAGTTTGATTGGAATAGCTTTGGCATGGCAGATTTGTACGGTGGGAGTAGTGGGATTGATCTATTTGGTGTCATCTTTGTTCTCAAATGTTGTGAGTATGCTTAGTTTGCCATTTGTTCCAGTTGTTGGTGTTCTGCTTTATAAGGAGAAAATGGATGCAATTAAGGTGTTGGCAATGTTGTTCACTCTTTGGGGATTTGCTTCTTATATCTACCAACAATATCTTGATGATAAAAAGTCAAAGAAAAAGGAATCCGAAGAAATCGAAGATTCCAAATCTGAAGTTTAACTTAATTGATTGAAGATTCCAAATCAAAGTAGTGGCTATATTTTTCACTCTTTAGGGCTTTTCTTCATATAGGAATCCAAGGGATCAAAGATTCTTATAGCATAAGCTTATATGCATATGTACATGTCTACCATAGAGAAGAGGTTGTATGAAACTGTGATTCCACATTATTCTTATCCCTTTTGAACAAAACAATTTGAGGGGCGGATGAAATTTTAAATTTTTATAGTTTATATCTTTATAATTTGTAAAGGATTAAATCAAAATTTTATAATTTGGGGGGGGGCAAAGTACAATTTTACTTTTATTAATTTAAAATTTTTAAAAAATTTTAAGGGCCTAAATAGTAATTTTACATTTTGGGGGGTCGGGGCCCATGCCAGCCCCCTGGCTTCGCCCTTGTTAAAAAGGGATAAGAATGACGTGCAATCACAGTTTCATACAATCTATTCTCGTCTACCATTTATATTGTATGAATAAATATTAATTGTTTTTTTATAAGAAAATCAAAAGGTTACTCTCTCTTCTCATTAGCTATTTTGTCCAAATTATAGATAAATACAAAATAATGAGTATCATTGTCTGATTTAAATTTTATATTTTTATAAATTTTTTGAGGCTTAAAATATATTTTTCTCAATTTTTAAGTATAAAAATACTACAAATTTTAAATATCGAAAACAATTTAGAGGTGAAAGATATTGAGACTCAGCCTACCCTTCTTTTACCATATAATTAATGTTGTGGTTAAATCTATTGTTAAAGTATGTTGGTGTGTGGGGATAAAAATGAATTTATGAGAAATTAATTAAGGTTTTAATACGTGTATCAATGCTATTTTTTTTAAGATTCTGTTTGTCTCCACCTATATTATAGTGTGCAAAAGAGTTACTGATAAATGAACATCGAGAATACAACGAAACCCATTGACTGTCTACATTTTGCATGTCCTCTAAGCAATGAGCGAAACTTAGCAATGATATCGGTTTCTATAAAAAGTTTCTATTGTAATTTTTTTATAGAACAAATATCCATGAATATAAAAAAATGGTGGAATAATAGTAAGAAACTTTATTTTTATGTTTTTTGGTGTGTTATACAAATAAAATTTCACTCTCTTATGTCTCTTCATAAGGACATAATTACCCAAATGGATAGTCGTATCTTTAGCAATAAACATAATTATTCAATAGATATCTACTTGAATAATTATAACCTTTTATTATTACTTAAGTATCATAACTTTTAGTAACAAGAGACATAACTTATTATTATGAATAGTAACAATTTTTGATTAATTCTTTTTTGTTAATTGTAACTTTTTATTTACAACTATTAAAACACTATATATATATATATATATTGAAAATGTTCCGACAAAGCAAGAGTGGAATCACAACAGAGGCTTATGGCATGGTGAAGATTTTGTTTACTGTCATTTGTTTTGCTTTGATGTTGAATCTATAAATCTAGACATAACAGAGTCAATATTCTAAATTTGTCAATATGTGAATCTCACATAATCTTTGGTTGCCTTGCTCAAAAATAGTTACAGTAGAATACTGCATATATTTTATATAATTTTAGTTATTAATTGTAATAATTTTTGGACATGATTGCTACAAATTCTGATAATTAGGCTGCTATGTTTTATTTGAAGTGGGGACTTTTAACGTCAATTATAAGAATTGAGAAGATTTAATTTTAAAATATAGTTGTTAAAAAAAATTAAATTTGAATTATAAATTTTTGAAAAACTTAAAAAATGTAATTCTATTGTTATATTAATGTAAAATTACAAGCTGAATAATTCACTAAAAATTTCAGTTGATTTACTCCTTATTCATCACCTAAATAAGTCAACAAATAAATCACGAATTATCCCTCTAAGCTGCAATATGAACCTTCCATCAATTGTGTCTAGGTTGGGTCATTTTATTAAATAAATATTCTTAATTAAAAAATAAGGAAAATAAAATTTTAATTTATCCTAATTAATAATCCAGCAAAAATAAATAAAAGAAATTGTTAGAACCTCGGTTTGTCCTTTGTTCAATTTGATGTTTAGACAAATGTTTGAATAGAGGTAAATAAACACATTAATGCAGGAAGTAAAGAAAGGAGAGAAATAAATAGAGATTCAAAACGTGAGTAAAAGAGATAAGTAAAGGGAGAATCAATATATGATATTTGTTAATGCGGTTTGGATTAATCAATCTTACATCTGCAAAGCTTCGCCAAAGAATATTTTTATTCAACAATTCATCAAGTACAATTACGGACTAAAACACATTTTACTCTCTCCCAAAAAATAATTGCAGCTCCAAAGAGGCATACCCTAGTAAAACATCCAACTTGATTTTCAAGTAAAGTGATAAGGATAAGATAAGCATAAGAATATTTAGTAATCTCAAACTCTTTTCTATTTTTCTCTAAGCCAATCGAAAAGATAAGAATGTTCATTCCATAGTGTAGCATGAATTTCCCTTTTATTTGCTGCTTAGAAAATAGATAAACATTAATTACATGGTAAAAAAATGTGAACACTTAAACTGATCTTGAGCTGTTTTGGGAGCATGTTTAAACTGCTATCTAAACATGGCAAAAACATGATTTCCAACAAGTAGTTTAAGGGAATATTTGAACATGAGATGAAACTTTAGAAGCAAGATAGCTAAAGTCCCAGCTGTTCGAAAACTTTTTTTTAAAAAAAATAGTGTTTTTAGGCATAACGAAAGTTTAAAATTTTTTTTAAAACTAAATTATTGTGATATTTATAATAATAAAATTTAACCAAAATTATACATATGTTTTGTTGGAGGTAGTTAAATTGATCTTGACTTTTTATCGGACGACCTTCTCTGCTACTCTCGAATTACAAACTGCTTTGACTATATTCTCTAAGTGTCATGAACCAATTGCACATAATGAAAACTTTATTAACTTTCAATAAGAAAGTTAATTCTCTCTATAATTGAAATTGTGTCTTTTTTCTTATAAAATAGAATTTATTTTATAAAATAAAATACCATTATTTTCTAACACCATAATTATGCTTATGAAATGTGTAAATAGCTCAACACATAGCTCATATTTATAAAGAATTAGTACAAGAGTTTTGTTCGAATAATGTTTAATTAAATAATAATATTTAAATAGAAAATACAACTTTTACTTAAGTATAAGGTTAAGGGATGACAATACACCTTAGAATACACTATGATGTTGAAACCAGAGAGCTTGCTTATGGTGCTGAGGATGTTGTTGAGAATTTTGCTCTCAAGATTGGGTCCAAAAACAACGATATTAAAAGATCAACATGCATTTTGAACTAGAGATGGGATATCTAGAAAACCAGCTTAAAGATAGAGAAAATCATAGAAAAAATTAATGACTTGGTTCGATGACTACAAACCTCTCATGTAAAGGAATTAAAGCACGGAGAAAGAGGATCAAGTTCTTCAACTGAAAAGCGAGAATCAAGGCGGCCTTATCCTCATGTTATGGATGATAATATTTTTGGACTAATTGATCATACCAAGAAATTGGTCTAAGTTCTTATGGATGAGTTAAGTGAATGCAGGATTGTTTCAATATGTGGCATAGGTGGTGGTCTAAGAAAGACAAACTCTTGTTAAGAAAATGTATCATCATCATCATCAGGTTATTGATGATTTCGATCACCTAGCTTTCATATATGTTTCTCAACAATTATAGAAAAGTTTGGGAAAATATTCTATTTGGTTTCAAAACTTTAGTTGAAAACGACAGGAAGAAAAGAGATGACGAATTAGCAAAGTTGTTTAACATTTTGAAAGATAAAAAATGTCTGGTAATAATAATATTTGGACTATTGAAGTTTGGAATAATCTAAAACTTGCCTTTCCAGTTGTAAGGACAACCATAGCAAGATATTGCTCACCTTTCGAAACAACCGACAAAAGAGATTATCTATGTGAGTGGTAATACCTAAATAATGAATAAAGTTAGAAATTGTTTCAAAATATTACATTTCTTCGATCAGATTTAACAGGTAACATTGTTTAAAGAGCATAATTATTTACCATGATATATACCCTTGATTTTTTTTTTCTTTGCCACAAAAACTTTCATTAAAGAAGAATGAACAAACAAAATACAAAGTCTAGAAAACACTAATTAATAACTCAAATAAATTAAAATGAGAAAATCAATATATCCTCTAAGCATATAGGAAATTTGTTTTTTTTTTTATTATCTCAGTTTTATTTTTATTTTGTATTTAAGTGTTTAATATTAATAAATATTTTTTGTATTTTTATTTAAGTATTTAATATTAGTAAATATTTTTCTTTTTATTTTTACAATTAAGTATTTAATATTAATAAATATTTTTATCAATCGAAAAATTTATATTTTCCTTTTTATTTTTGGATACAAGAATTTTAAAATTTTATATTACCTTTTTACTAAAAACAAGGAAAATTAATCATAGAACAAAATTGAAGGAAACTTTAAAATGCTTTTTAATATTAACTTGGGAAGTACTTTGAACGTGAAAATTGTGTGTTTACCCAAATGTTGAATGAATGTCTCCTTATTTATAGGTCAAGCTCCCACAATTTAATGGTTACAAATTATGTAAGTGTATAGTCAGATTGTGGTTTCTAAAATATTTTATAAACTAACAAATTAAAAATTATTTGGTAAATTAATGGTTACAAATTATATAAGTGTACAATCGGATTGTGGTTTCTAGAATATTTTATAAATTAACAAATTAAAAATTATTTGGTAAATTAAAAAAATATAAGTGTTAAATATAATTGTGTGATTAATATTTTTGGGTTGATATATTTGTACTGTGCCTTTTTTTTTTCAATATTTTTGGGTTAAATTATTTTTACATTTCTTTTACCTACTGAAATTCATTCCTAGATTTCACTAATCTAGTCTTTTTTTTAAATTTTTTTATACAGAGAATAGAATCGGTATGGAAATGAAAGAGTTAAAAAAATATGGTTAAACATTGTGCAAAGTTTCCATTAGCCATTATTGTATTGGGAGGAATTTTGGCAAAGAATAATTCATTAAACGAAAGTCAAAATTATTTATGAAAATAGGCCACTCCTAAAAATAATTATAGGTATGGACCAAAAATTTAAAAACGGGTTGACGTGAATACGTTTTTAGGGGATAACTCAAAAAAACACTTCTACGTCAGTGCTTTTTTCTTTGTGTCAAGCAAAAGTGTGCTAACGTGGACACCCTTTTGTCCTTGCTCAAATTAAATTTTTTAAAAATGTCATTTTTTTAAAATATTACAAAAATAGACCAATTTTTTTAAAAATTTACAAGAATAAGCCTTTATAAAGAACCAAAGTGGCAATACTATTTTTTTTTCAATTTTTTGGTGCCACCAATTAATATGGAAATAAAATTTACAAAACAAATCTCTATATAGACCCAAAGTCTCATTTCCTTTATTTTTTTAAGCAACGAAGATGTGAGATATGTGTATATATAGATTCATGAATAGGTTTGCAACTTGTTCCCAAATAATGTGGGATTCCTTCCTCTTTTAACTAACATAAGATTAAAGACTACACTATAATTTTTAATTTTTTTTACAAAATAATTTCTATTTTATATTTGATTAAATCATAATTTAAATAATTTCCGTAAAATAAACTGAAATAAATTAAGTATTCATACTAAATTATGTCCCATTATGTTAAATATATATTTATAAATGATTTATTCATCAATTAAATTATAGGTGGTAAAAAGCATATATATACACAAAATTTCACTAATATCAAGTTAAAATTGTAAGTTCTTTATTATTTTATTTAAAAAATTTAAATTATAATTTAATCAAACACTAATTTAATACAAAAATTATAATAGTATATATATTCCGATAGAATATAAAGTCCTTTCTTTTGCAATTATCTCTGCATAAATTTGTTTCAGGTTCATCCACCATTCAAAAATATTATCTAATTACATAAATTTACACAAAAACATTACTCAATTACATAAATTAGTGAATGTTTTGTATAATATGAATTACATAAAACAACAAATGACATAAATTCAATACATCAAATTAGAGAATGTTTTTTTCTTATTTTGTATAATATGAATTACATAAAATCATAAATTATTGTTGTATACATATCATGTATTATATAAATAAGAGTTATATCTCGTACATAAATTCGATACAACAAATTTGTTTTGTAAATCTCATTTTGACTATAAGAGCATGTTATATATAGAGTTGTTCATGGTTGAGCCATTCAACTAAATTTGCAAGTCCATCTGAAAAATGAAAGGATTTAACTATATCATGTACTTAATGTAATATTAGCAGCCAAGGCAGGACCATGCTTTTCTCTTCTACAATTCATCATTTCATTGTCTATGATCATTTCTACTCTTCATTTTCCTTAAATATATGTATTTGATATATATTTGGATATAGATACAAGATAAGAGAATATGATCTTAATATATAGATCTTTTAGAAAAAAAAAATTGAATATATGTACGTTGGTGAATAAGTAGTTGATGAAGTATCATATACATTGTTAGAATGCTCCATTCAAGGAATTTATGGTGGTATACCAAATTTGACACATTTGGTCAAAAAAGATTCATTACACTGAAGCTCCATATGCTTAAAACACTTCTCGTTTCAACATATTTCCTCATTTTGTGCAAGCCAATTAGTATTCAATCTTTTTCGTCATCCAATATGTAACACTCCTATACCTGGTCCGATCGTATGGACCCGATATAAGACTATTACATTTGGTGTCAAAGCAATTTTGGCTAAACACTATATAATTTAAACGTTTTCCCATAGTGTATTAATTTATTTAACCTAGAAAATTTTAATATAAACATCTAGGGTCATTAATGGATGATCTATTGTGCTTGGAAATGATTTAAGAATTGTTTTCGCTCCAAAATAGGGGCAAAGTATCGATACTTAAACAAAAGATACATATACATTTTAAAAGGTATCTATATCACTGCACAAAATCGATACCAAAATAGTATTTTGGAACTCCAAAAATTCAAATTTTGATGAAGGTATCGATACCTTAGGCCTAGGTATTGATACCTAGCCTTCAATATCAATACCAACATAAAAAGCGATACCCAAACTACATTCTATTTTAAAAATTTTAAGTTTCAAAGCCTAGGTATCGATACCTGTACCTTTGGTGTCGATACCTTAGATAAATTTTGATAAAACTCAGTTGAAAATTTGCTTAAAAACCCCTGCACTATTTACAAACCATTTCAAAATTTAAAATCAATCCAGAATAGTCCAAATCAGTCACAATAAACAATTTATCATCCATTTATGCATGCATCCATTAGGTCCTTAATAATTCATTTCAATTATCTTTAAAGTTCTTCACAAAACATCAAAATGAGTAAAGTTATTATAGCTTACATTTTAATCCCTATAACTAAATCTACTTGTTAAGCCTATGTACATGTCATACTATCATCAAAATATAAAACACTCTCATTCAAATTGGAGATGTGATGGAACGAGCAGGTCTCGAACCACTTCTAGCTTTCCTTTTCTACTTCAACCTACGCGTTAAAAGAAAATGCGTTAAGCTAAAATAGCTTAGTAAGTACTGTAAGAATTTAATCATAAAACATTTATCATATTGCCAAATTAATACTTAACTACAAATATTCTTAACTTAAATTGTGCTTATTCAAAATTACACTTGCCACCTCATATTTCATTCACAAGGCTCAAAGTAGACTAATTAGAACAATTAGGACATACGGAATAGAACTGAACATCGCCGGAGCGAATAACTGAACACCACCAAAGCAGATAAACAATAAGTGCGCAATATATATTCCTTACACTAATATCCTGATCGTTCATACTCGTCTACTTGAGCTCACGTTTTCTTTACACAAATTTTTAATCATTGTAATTTAGTTCTTGAACCTATAATTTCATATATATATATATATATCACCCAATTATCAATACATTTTATTACACATATATAATAATTTCAATACAAATAATTTATTATATCACTTATAATTTTATTTACAATCTTATAGCATATTTTATTAAATTTATGACATAGTCCCTTTTTATACTACTACATCTATATCTAAAATTCAATAACTAATTAACAATTCCTATGGCTAATACATAAAGAAACAGAATTAAATTCTTGTAGTACTTACAACCAAGGCTTGTTTGATGATTCTTCTTACTTCTTCACTCCTTGGCTACCCCTTTTCCTTTTTCTACAATTTGATCTTCTTCTTTCCTCTCTTTCTCTTCATTAACATAACAAATACATAACACCCTCTTGTTAAAGTCATGATCACATATCAAATACATGCTCAAATAATAGAAAATAACATGAACGTCATGAAGAATTTTCATCTCTTACCTTGAATCCTTGTTACTACAAACTAGCCCTGACTTTCTCTTTCCTTTCAAGTAACTATCAACTCCTTTTTCATGGGGCTAAAGTAACTAACTTGCTCTACTTTTGATTTGGTTGAAAAATCATGAGAGGAAAATGAAGAAACAAGCTTGAATGACTCAACAATGGAGGAAAAGGACTTAGATGGAAATCAAGCAAAAGTTTGGTTTTGGGAGAAGGGTAAGTGACGATGGGATGTGAAAAAGAAAGATGAAAACTTTCTTATCTTTTCTTTCTTCTTCTATATTCTTCATAAATAAAAATCTTATGATTTTTATTTAAAATGGCTAAATTGCTAACTAATCCTCCCTTCTCCCATCATTACACTACGACCCTAATCATTATCATAAAATATCTTGTTTAAATAATTACCATTTTATCCCTTATATGAATCACATCTCATTTAAGTGATATTATCTCTCTAGTCCTTCCTTATTTTCCATCAATCTCATGCTACTAACCTAACTTTTTTAATTTCACAGTTTTTCCCCACTACTTTTCATTTTCCTACAATTTAATCATTACCTCAAATCAAATTTTCCTATCCCAAAAATATTTTTAATTCCTATCAGCTCTAATTTCTTTCTATACTTTTACTCTAAAATTCCTATTTAATCTATTTCTAAAAATTCTCTAATTTTTTTAACCCCGCATGTCACTGAACCAAACCCTCTTTACTTTGAGGATGTAACACAAATGCTAATCCTTAATTCAATAATCTTTGTTACAATATCGGGTTCAGTGGTTGCACTTCATCCTGACACTTCCAAAGCAAAAAATAGGAAAAATCAAATATCACCAACTATCCTTACAATATGCTAATTTGTAATGCCCTGAATAGTTTATTTCTATTTCTGTAAATCTTGAGGTAAATGTGTATCTGCTTTAGTGGCTAAGTGTTTTGGGTGTGTGTGTGAGGTCTTGGGTTCAAGCCCCACTTTTGGCAATTTTGTTATTTTTGATCCTAGCCTTATCCCTGTCGTGTAGTCTTTTGTAATATTGTTTGCAAACTTATATCAGAATGAGTTAGCTGGTTTGAGTGGTAAGGAGTTAGCTTGTTGAAAGTCTTGTGTTCAAATCCTTGCGCAAGCGTGGATATTAATTTTTGTCTCGGTTGTCTAAGAGAGTTTAGATGGGTTTGGAAGTTTGTGTAAGTGGATGAGAGAGTGGGTAGTTGGGATTGTGGGATTCTATTTGTTTTTTTTTAATTTTTTTCTCTCTCTTTCCAAATTCCCTCTGACCTTAGTTTCTCTAATTTTTGACATCGTCTTTTCCTTTCTTTTCTCTTTCTGCCATTTTTCCCATTCTCTGTAAATTTTTGTTTCATTCTTTTTCGATTCTATTCATGAACCTGTCGTTCAATCGTGCTATTGGAATTGTCAGGTGTTTTTTTAATCGGCTTGGTAAGTAGAACTTCATTTGTTGTTAACATTTGGTTTTTGAGATGTTGGCGATGTTAAATGATAGCAATTAATTGGTGTTTAATTAATGAAAATCTGTGATTACGTGAAGGTTGTAAGGCGGAAAATTGCACTTCAACGGCTTAGTACGCATTAACGGGGGTTTATCGTCAGCGGTGAGTTCTTGGGCATTGTTGAATTTCTATCGTGAATTTGTATTTTGGTTGCTAAATCGGTGTTTGGGGTACTGGGGTTTGGAAGGGCTCGGGATTGTTTTCGCATCAAAACCTTACTAGGTATGTACCTAAAACACGAGAAAATGAGGTTCAGCGAAAGCCAAAAATTTGGTTTATCGATGTCACACGAGTGTGTGGCCGACCGTGTGATTGGCCGTGTGCGAGACACAACTGTGTAACTGTCGAAGGTGAGGCCGTGTGCGAGACACGGCCATGTGACAATGAAGGTGTGGTCGTGTGAGCTACACGGGATAGGCCAGATGGGAGTGTAGGTCACACAGGCATGTGGATTTTGGGCCAGGCTGTGTAGGCCACATTGACAAGGCCAATCTGGGCGTGTGGGCCCAAGATTCTAAAATTTTCCCTAGGGTCGCAAGGGTTGCTTTGATCAACTGTGGGCCTACCGTAAGGTCGGTAAGGGCTAACCAAACCCTAACTCATGTGATATGATATTCTAATAGTCTGATCTAAGTAGGACACTGATAGGTATGTCTGACTGTTTTGTTTGAGTATATATGATATCTATATACGAGCATGTTAAGCATGTTAATTATGTTAATTCTGTATTCTGTATCTATATTTGGGGTGGGATTTGCATATGTGGAGGAAGTGATCTCTACGGTAACCTTTTGCTTATATTCTGGCAGCTTGATTGTATATTATTCTGTTATGTGTCGGATCGACACTATATGGTGTGTTGGGATGGGTGGGTGTTTTCAACCCTACATGGTGTGATGGGATGGTCAGAGATGGTGTGTAGAGGATGTGGGTAGGATTCTGTATATCTGTTCTGTTTATCTAATTCTGATATATGTTTTTGTTATGGACTTAGGTCCGAATCTGTATCTAACTGTACATGAAATTCCGTGTATGTTGCATGATTATTTCTGTTAGGTTACACACTGAGTTTACGAAAACTCACATCTATTTTTCTGTTCCATTTAGGTAATCCACAAACTTAGGCAGGTCGGTGCAACGGAGGCTTAGCGGTGACCACTCGACAGAGAACTGTTTTTACTTAGTAGTAACGGTTTTATTTTAAAATCTGGTTTTTCTTGAGAGTTTGTGATTTTTTGGACTCTCTGGACTGTATGGTTCTAACTTTTGAATTTGGATTTTTTTGTTTTTTTTTCCGCAACATTGACAAAAACACTTTACGCAAACAAATGGTTTTAATAAATGGTTTTTGGAAACACGAGCTTGGTTTTGTTTTAAACAATTTTCAAAATTTCACTGCGAAATAAATGGTTAACTTTAAAGAGCAACTTATAACGGTTTCAGTAATATATAAATGAATTTGTTGTGTAAAACTTGGACGTTTTATCAAATAACTACACATGGTTTTATCGAAGTTTCATCGGTTTCAAAACCCTTCTTTGTAACATTCTCAGATTCGGCCATAACGTCTAGGTCGTGTCTGGGGTGTTACATTTAGTGGTATCAGAGTCAAGTTGCAAAACTTAGGCTATGAATTTTGGGTTCCAAAATTTCATTTGAAAAAGATTGGTTTCAAGCAAAATTGGATTTATCTTGAATGAGTATGTGGTACACCAGGTCTCCGGCGCCGATCCTGTAAGTATCTCTGAATTTAGAAAACACTGTAGTTAGTACTTTCTGAAACTGTACTGAGGTAGTTAGAGACTAAAACCTCTGAAATACTTCTAAACTTATGATAATTAAAGTATAAAATATCTGCTAATAAACACTGAAACTGATCATAAAATTTTATAATGTAGATAAAAACATAAATTACGATGAGTGCTCGTGGAACTCGCGGTTGTGGTATTCGTGGGTGCGGCAGACGCCGTAGGGGGCTCGAGCTAAGTCTTCCTCTCTGGGTAGTATGCCGAATTTAGATACGAGTGAGATACCGGTTTCACCTGCTATTGAGACTTGGTCTTAAAGCTACTTGGCTGGGGATGACGCACTGTTCCAAACCATGTTGAGGGTTTTAGAGAGGGTCGCTGGACCCCATTCTGGATCTGGGGCCGTGGGTCGGTAACTGAACAACTCTGGTCCAATGGAGCTGAGTTAGGGCGTCACTGGAGTCGCCCCTACTGTGGTCGAGTATTGGTTGGAGGCCACCGAGAGGATTATGAATGATATCGACTACACTCTTGAGCAGAAAATGAAGGGTACAGGTTCTTTGCTTCGCGATGAGGCATACCAGTGGTGGTTGTCGGTTAAGGAGGGTACTCAACTGGATCGTTTGAATTGGGATTACTTTAGGACTGCCTTCTAGGGGAAGTACGTGGGCGCGAGCTATTTTGATGCTTGTAGGTGAGAGTTCATGAATCTCACGCAAGGTGATAAGTCTGTGGCCGAGTTTTTGAGATTGAGCCGCTACACTCGAGGTATAGTGGCATCCGAGTATGAGAAATGTGTCCATTTTGAGGATGGTTTGAGGGATAGTCTAAGGGTTCTGATTGCTCCGCAGAGGGAGTGAGAGTTTGCAATTCTTGTGGATAAAACGAAGATCACCGAGGAGGTTAAACGCGTGGAGCGCCAGAACAGAGACCTAGAGAGAGGCAAGAATAAGAGGGATTCAGAGCCCTCTAATTTTGTTTATAGGCCTAAGAAACGGGCCAGACTTGATGGGCCTGTCAGAGTGGGAGTTCCTATTACTCCTGCTGGGATTCAGCCTTGTAGTGATTGTGGTAGGCACCATCCGGGCGAGTGTTAGAGGAGATTAGGGGCTTGTCTATGGTGTGGGTCTTTGGAGCACCGAATTAGAGAGTGTCCATATCATGCTGATCAGATGTAAGCTATGAGACTAGGTTCTGTTCAGCCTCAGAGAGCAGGGTAGCAGCCACCTATAGGCCGTGGACCGGCTAGGAGTGGTAATGGTATGGGCCAAGGACAGAGAGCATTGAGAAGAGGTGCTAATTAGATTGAGGTGAGGCAGCCTACATTGGTTTATGCTGCTCGACGCCGAGAGGACAGAGACACCCTCGATGTGATCATGGGTACGTTTTTAATTTTTGATGCTCCATATACTGCTGTGATAGACATAGGTTCTACACACTCCTATGTAGCTAGTTCTGTTTCCGAGAACTTGGGGATTTCTGTTGAGTGTATTTCTGGTGAGATTATTGTATGGAGTCTATTGGGGCAATCTGTTCGGATTAGTAGACTATATAGGAATGTTTCGTTGAAAGTACAAGGGGTTGTGTTTTCGAAAAATCTAACGGAGCTATCGGTTGGGGAGTTTGACTTAATTCTCGGTATGGGACTGGTTAGTTGAGCAGCGAGTTAGTTTGGACTGCGTGACTAAGAGGGTCGTTCTGAGGACTGAGGATGATAGGAGGTGGTTGTAATTTGTGAGCGTCGAGATTACCTGTCCAATGTAATCTCCGCTCTAGTGGCTAAGAAATTGGTTCGGAAAGGGTGTGAGGCTTATTTAGCCTATGTTAGTGTTTCAGTTTCTAGGGACTCTTCTGTCGAGGATATCAAAATAGTGAGGGAATTTTCGAATGTATTTCCTGAGGACTTACCGGGTTTACCTCCGAATCGAAAAGTTAAGTTCAGAATTGAGCTTTTACCGGGTATAGGTCCGGTGTCCATCGCTTCATATCGAATGGCACCGAAGGGGCTTACAGAGATTAAGGCTTAACTTCAAGAGCTTCTGGATCGTGGTTTCATCCGCCCTAGTGTCTCTTCGTGGGGGGAACCGGTTCTGTTTGTGAAGAAAAATAATGGTACCATGAGGATATGCATCGACTACCGGTAATTGAATAAACTGACTGTGAAGAATAAGTACCCACTTTCAAGGATCGATGATCTATTTGATCAGTTCTGAGGGGCTTTAGTATTCTCGAAAATAGATCTCGTTCTGGGTATCATCAACTTAGAGTTAAGGAAGCTGATCTTCATAAGACGACATTTAGGACTCATTATGGACACTGCGAGTTCCTAGTTATGCCTTTTGGTTTAACGAATGCTCTGGCTCCATTCATGGATGTGATGAACTGAGTTTTTCAGCCGTATCTGGGTCAGTTCATCGTAGTCTTTATCGATGATATTCTGGTGGATTCTAAGACTGATAAGCTATAAAAGTAACATGTTTTTAATTCCTTTCTTGATGCGTTTTTGGATGATTTATTATGTAAATTAATGAATTTGATGCTCCTAACACTTTAAATTCATGTTTTTATACTTAAGTGAGGGAGCAAAAGGAGAGAAAAACGGGCTAAAATTGGACAAAAAGAGCTATTTTCAGGATCCACACAGCCTGGGAATTTCCACACGGGCTGGGCACACGCACACGGGTTGGCCACACGCCCATGTGCCAGTCCGTGTCAATTTCGCACCTTGTTTCTCTTTTACGGGGAAAAAGCCAATTCTTAGGAATATACACTAGAAGAGGACCTAAGGGGACACGCAGAGAAGAACAAAGAAAAGAATCGAAGAACGCCATCAGATTCATTTCAGAAGCGGATCTCCTTCAAGATTGAAGATCTCCATTCAATTTCTTTAGAAGTTTTATTGGGTTTCTTTATGTCTTGTTGTTTTCCTAACTTTGAGATGATGTTATTCTAGATTACGAACTAAATTTCCTAGATACCTAGGGAAGATGAAACCTATATGGATTTTATTATCTGATTTCTGAATTACATGATAAATATTGGGTTACACACTGAGTTTAGGAAAACTCACATCTGTTTGTCTGTTCTATTCAGGTAATCCAGAGACTTAGGCACGTCGGTGCGACGGAGGCTCAGCGGTGGCCACTCGACAAAGAACTATTTTTATTTAGTAGTAACGGTTTTACTTTAAAATCTGTTTTTTCTTGAGAGTTTGTTATTTTGGACTCTCTGGATTGTATGGTTCTAACTTTTGGATTTGGATTTTTTTTTTGTTTTTTTCTGCAACGTTGACAAAAACACTTTACGCAAACAAATGGTTTTTGGAAACACGATCTTGGTTTTTTTGTTTTAAACAATTTTCAAACTTCCGCTGTGAAATAAACGGTTAACTTTAAAGAGCAACTTATAACGGTTTCAGTAATATATAAATGAATTTTTTTTATAAAACTTGGGCATTTTATCAAATAACTACACATGGTATTATCGAAGTATCGTCGGTTTCAAAACCCTTCTTCGTAACATTCCCAGATTTGGCCATAATGTCTAGGCCGTGTCTGGGGTGTTACATAATTCTTACAATATCTTTATTTGTAAGATTGAATAGGATAAACCAAATAAGACAGTAAATAAATCGGTGATCACGTCTCGACATGCGTGCGCTGGGGGCTAAAAATCAACATAAAAACAATTAATAATCTAGCGTATGCTGCAAGTGTGATAGGTCAAGTCGTAATATTTTTAGTTTTACAATGGAACACTTAAGTATTCCATGGATCGAACCCAAGAGAGTTCGAGGACTAAGTGATTCCTAAGCAACAAGCATGTAAATAGAAAGTGTAACATCCCAAAAATTAGGGTTAGTAGAATAGGTTTGTGTATCGAGAGAGAGAGTGGTCATGCCCTAAAAATTGAGATTATCTATGTTTTTTTAGGCAATAAATGAGGTATTAATTTATTGGATAAGTGTTAGTGAAATGTTCCTTAAAACCCAAGTTCAAATCCCTTCTCTTCCACCATTTTTATTATTTTGCAAATTTTACCTCAAACCCTAGTATGTGACATGCCTTATTTTTAAAATAAATATTGTAAAACTATTTTAAAAACAATGAAATAGCCTAATGGTTAATTGATAAATGGAAAAGCATGAAAATTAAATTGAGGTCTCAAGTTCGAATTATTTCCCATGCACAATAATTAATTTTTTTTATTACAAAATCCATTGTTTTTAATGTGTGTGCCGTCCTTACTCTTGTAACCCTAGGTATAAATGTTAATTTTACACAAAATAATTAGCATTTATTCTATTTTTATTCACCCTAGCTGTTCCTCGTCTCTCCTCTCCTCTTTTCTCTTCAATTTTTTTCCTTTCTCCATTGCTGTCGTTGCTCATAACACCTAGTTTTATCATCTTTTTTTTTTTTGACACAAGATTTTGCATCATCTCACCCATCATATTGCTGTTATTTTTCTCTAATTAAATCAGCCCCAAATCTGAAATCTTGAGTCTCCAAGATCGATTCCTAAAGTTGCCAAGAAGTGCCCCTTTCACCTAACTTGTGTAAGTTCTTGTTTTCTCTTAATTTCTTGATGAATCTTGTGAGTTAAAAATTGAAACTTCCATATCTTTAATTTTGGGGATTTTTAAATATTTAGTGAGTATTTTTTTTCCATATTTTTAATCAATTCCAAAAGTGGTTTTAGATCAGCCCCAAAATTGGCCACCGCAAATGGTGGTGCATGTGCCTATGGGCAAGAAAGGGGGCTGTTTTTCTTTAATTCTTTCCCATATTTTTACAGCATGATTTTTGGTTCTTGAACCCCTTCTAATCAGCCTTGAAACATGTTTTAATTAGGAAAAATCGTTCTTTACCAATTGGCAAATTGGATCTGACAATTCGGGAAGTGTAAGTATGGGTAATCGTAAACTAGTTAGTTGTTTCGACATAGATTTTTGGAAAAGGTTATGGATTGATTAAATGAAGGATTCTAATCAAAATTAGCTCCAACTAAACAGTAAAGCCGAAAGACATTTGCGCATACGATTCACATCAAAACAGTGTAAGAAATCTAAATAGTTTGGATTCGAAAAATAGTGGTAATTGTGGCGATTGGACTGAACCCATAAGTGGGTGTTTATGGGATGTATAAGAAGTGTAATTATTTATTTATATACCGATTTATTTTAATTTAGTTAATTTAGGTCCGTTAAAGTTTATCAAAGAAACCGCAAGATTCGTTAGTGTGCTGCAAAAGAGCATAAATAAGGTGTGAGTCCTTAACCCATAAACTTGTTTGATAATGATAATTATCATGTTATATTTGATGATTTAGCTTGCTGATTGGATTGTCTTAATAGTCAAATAATTAATTTTGTAAGTGGCTGAACCAACTACGTTTCGAGCCCAAAGAGATTGATGTGTTAGCAAAGTTGCTAGTTTAACTGTGTGGTTATGTGATTGATATTGAGATGCATGATTCTGCTATTTGGTATGAGATTGGTTGTATGTATAGCATGATTTGTTGAAATATGAGTTTATGCATGATATAATTTCATGGAAAATTTGCTAGGTTATAATGGAAAGGTTGCTATACATGCACATTGAAAATTCGTAAAAGTATGTGAAATAGTGTAATGTTGAATGATACCATCTTAATGGTAATTTGAAAGTTGTAACATTGATTCCATTCACTGAAAGTATTTTATTATTGAGGGTTTGTTGAACATGTCAATTAAATGTGAAAAGTATCAAATTATGGCTATGTATGAGATTGTAAGACATATTCATGTGCATTGGGATGGGAAAATTTGTGGTTGACGAAGGAGTTTCGTTGAGTATCGACGGCATAGTAAGTCCACATTTATTCGTAGTGAATGCAATACATTTGGAGTACTGAGGGGATTGGTGATTATATCGCATTATTTTTTATTCGACAGTTGTCGAAACCATTTTAAAAGTTTTAGAAAACGGGGTCGACTTTTAAAAACGAAAATAAGAGTCGCCACCAATCCCTTTTTACTTCGGTGTGATTGGATCACCTTGTAAAACATTTTATTTTAAAACATTTGATTTTTGGTCCACGAAAAACAAGAAAATGGGTTCGGGAGTCGGTTACGTATGAGGAAGGGTTAGCACCCTCATAACGCCCAAAAAATTGGTACCTAATCGATAGAATCATGTCCAAATGTTTGAAATTTAATAAACATTTAAAATATGACTAAAAAAACTAAACAATTTGATTTAAAACTTGAGATTTCTTTGTTCCGAAAGAATATAAACATCACATCCAGCACGATAGGACACGATATTTTTAAACCCTTATAACTAAAGTCATCTCATAATTTACGAAATTTATTAAAAGGGTATTTAATTATTTAGTCAAACGGGAAATCGCAACCCAGCACGATAGGGCACTATTTCTCGAATTTCTAAATATCAAACATTACCTTATTTTAAAACCTTTAGGTAAAATATAGTAATTTTGTAAAATGCATTTTATTTTAAAACGACTATCTTATGAAAATAACACATTATCCCACATCACAAGCAATTATAATATACTAACATTTAATATAGGCCGTAAAGAAATAATAATACAACATTTGACAAATAATAATTCCTACACTAAAACAATTATAAATACATGGTGCAGTATAAACAAATACAATAAGCAATAAAATAAATACGAACATATTTCATGTTGGTTGAAAATTTTCATGCAATAACCTATACCAAGTAATAAATAAATAAATAAATAAATAAATATATATATATATACATATGTTGAGAAAATAGATAAAATACATTTTAAAATAAATAAATGATTTCTAATTATAAAACTACATTTTTATGAATGAATAATATGCTATGCAATATAAGTAATTTTAAAAAGAATAAAATTTTATAAAAATAATATAAGATGTAATACTATATAATATATAAAATATGTTTTTTTAAAAAAATGTATAATATAATAATTAATAAAAATCATAATATATAATAAAATAATATAAAATAATTAATAATGATAATATATATAAGGATTATACATAATAAAAATAATTGGTGAATAATATATATAATAATTTTGAATAAAAACATATATATACATAATATACTAATCATAAAAATTATATATGTAATAAATAATGTAGATGAAATAGGTTATATAATATAATAAACTTTATACAAAACAAAATTTTAAAAATAATATATAATATAAAAATTAAAAAAACATATAATATAGTAATTAAAATAATATGCGATGAAAATAATTTCAAGCTAAATAAAGTAATAAATAATAATAGTTTAATATATATATATATATATATATATAAATTTATACTATTAATGTATTAATATATAAATAATAAAGAAAATAATATAGACTATTTAATATAGCAAAATAATTTAATACAATATTAAAACAATAAAATAAAAGGATAAACAAAAATTAAAACAAAGAAACAGGGGTTAAATAACAATTAAAACCGATATAAAAGGACTAAATTAAAACATGCGTTAAATCACAGGGGTTAAAATGGTAATTATGCTAAATTTAAAAACTACGACGTTTTGATCTTAGCCATTAAGGAGCCTGCGGGGCTAAATTGGAAAGTAATTAAATTTGTAGGGCCAAATTAAAAATAAAAAAATGAAATTAAATGGAATTTAAAAAAATAAAAAATGCGGAAGGATTAAAATGGCAATTAGACCATTAGTAAAAAATACGCGGATCCTACCAGGGTTTTCGGGTCAACGCGCGGGTCCCCTAGCCCCGAACGGCGTCGTTTTGCGCTTATTAGGTTAAGCAAAAACGACGCCATTTCTTCTTGCTATATAAGCAAAAATTCGACCCCAAAAATTCATTTAAACGCTCCTTTTAAAAAAAATAGTCTATGGTTCCAAAAATTCTCTCTGGCCTTTGGCCGGAGGCCCAAATTCGGCATAGATTCCGGCGATGGTCTGCCACACGCGCTGCCACACGCGCTGCCACACGCGCCACCTCCGACGGCGGTCGGAAGGCCAGAAACTTCCTTTTCAACGCCGATTTAAAAGGTAAATTTCTTTTCTTTCTTTTTTGTATTTTTTTATATAAAAATATACATGCGCGAATAAAAAAATAAAAATAAAAATAAAAATAATGCGAAAATAAAATCACCTCTGTATTACAAAAGATTTTTTTATTTCTGTATTTCTTTTGTATTCTCTGTCTGAGTCCATATTACAGATTTTACATGGGGTTTTATAACCCGAAAAAAATCAAAAGAAAAGGGAAATATATATTTTCCATATTTGTTTCTTTCCCCTTTTGCTGTGTTTTTCCTTTTTTGTGCAGGTCGAAGACGAGGAGAGCGGCGGCAATGACTAGGCGCGACTTGCGGCGCGATGGAGGTCTGCTGGGTACGAGGAGCTGATTGCGGCGCCTAGGGAACCCTAGGCTCACTGTTTCTGTTTAACACTTGGGCCCTTTTGGGCCGTGTATATTCTGGGTCTTGGGTGGTCAGGGTCTGGGTCACGTGTTTAGGCTTAGTTTGGGTTGTTGAGTTAGTCCATTTAGGTGTTGGTTTAGGCTTGTTTTGGTCTGGGGTCACTGGTTTAGTTTTAGTTTTGGGTATTAGGCCACCGGATTGGGTTATTTGTAAAAGGACATTTAAATGGACATTTATTATTATTTTTTTATTTTGTTTTTTATTCTGGTTTATTCCAGCTCGGGCAAAAATGGGCCATTACAGCTGCCCTTGTTTGCTCATTATCGTGAAACGAGAATAGATCAAAGACTATAAAAGGACCAATTTTGCCTGGTCCTGGCCGAGCCTCGACTTCTTGGTCCTCGTCCTCTTCAAACGGCTTCTAACTCCACTGCAATGGTATTGGAACTTCATCTAGATTTCAAATAAGTCTGATAGCTTCAATCTGCTTCACTACAACTTCATGAAGGCAGTATCCACTATCTTTTGATCTGCTCCACTGCAAACTCAGGGAGACAAGATCTGATGTTTTCGATCTGCTTCTTACTACTTTAAGAATGCCAAATCTGTTATTTTAATCTACTCCCTGCAACTTCAGGGATTGCCAGACTAATGTCTTCGATATGCTTCCTGCAACCTCAGGAATGCCAAATCGCTATTTTAATCGCTCCTGCAACCGTGGATTGCCGACTAATGTCTTCGATCCGCCTCCGCAACCTCGGGAATGCCAAATCGCTATTTTAATCGCTCCCGCAACTTCGAGGATTGCCGGACTAATGTCTTCGATCCGTTTCCTGCAACATCGGGAATGCCAAATCGCTATTTTAATCGCTGCTCCTCGCAACTTCGTGGATTGCGGACTAATGTCTTCGATCCGCTCCCTGCAACTTCAGGGATTGCCAAATCTGCTATCTTCAATCTGCTCCCTGCAACCTCAGGAATTGCTAGACTGATGTCTTCGATCTACTCCCTACAACTTCAGGGATTGCCAAATCTGCTATCTTTAATCTGCTTCCTACAACTTCAGGAATTGCCAGACTGATGTCTTCGATCTGCTCCCTACAACTTCAGGGATTGCCAAATCTGCTATCTTCAATCTGCTCCCTACAACTTCAGGGATTGCCAGACTGATGTCTTCGATCTGCTCCCTGCAACTTCAGGGATTGCCAAATCTGCTATCTTCAATCTACTCCCTGCAACCTCAGGAATTGCCAGACTGATGTCTTCGATCTGCTCCCTACAACTTCAGGGATTGCCAAATCTGCTATCTTCAATCTGCTCCCTATAACTTCAGGGATTGCCAGACTGATGTCTTCGATCTGCTCCCTGTAACTGCAGGGATTGCCAAATCTGCTATCTTCAATCTGCTCCCTACAACTTTAGGGATTACTAGACTGATGTCTTCTACCTTGCTATATTGTTCTCTAGAGGACATAACCTGTAGAATGGGTATATGCTTATGTCTAATAATTAGGATGCCTTGATCGAAATGTATCAAATGCTTCTAATTAGACATGCAATGATATATGAATGCAAAATGTTATGAGAATGCTTCCTATTTTAAGTGTCATCACTCATTTATCCGTCAAGGTTTCATCTTCATTCAAATGATTTGCCCTATGGTAATTCTGAGTCCTCTCCACTTGAACCCTGGGACATGAAGTTGGTATCTCCCACTGCAACTTCAGGGGAATAACATTTGGTTTCTTCCATTATTCTGTTACCACTCAGAGGTATAGAACTTGTATCGTTTTCCATCAATTTAACCTGTTACACCATTCCCTGGATGTATGAGTCTGAAACTTACATGAATGCAGGGTATCCTGACAATGATCTCCCTTTTACATGTGGATTGAGCTTGTTTGTCATTTGCCGATATGGTATCACCAACGAAATTGTCTTATCCAATAAGAATCCGAAGAGATAATCGTTTTTCAATGTTTCCAACTCTTAGGCTTGGTGAGTTCTGAACAATAGTCGTGTTTCAGATTTCTCATATTATTTAGAAGTTTTCAGAGTAATATGCGAAACTCTTTTTATGAAAGTGTTATTAGTCCATTAATCGTTATTTCAATATAAAATGCTTGAAAAAGGTCACAAAAATGGACGAGAAAGAAATTAATCAGGAGCATGGCTTAGAAAAAATAATTTAATCAAAGATAACCCAGTCAATAAAAGAAAATTGATTTGGGTGTATCTCAAAAAGAATAAAGCAATCAAAGATAACAAATTCAAAAAATGAGTAAGATAGAAGCTAGGTGCCCCAGATATCGCAGCCTGAGCTTCTATGTTCAAACTTCTTGAGGACCATTTTAAACACAATATGTGTTTAGGGGATCCAGAGTACTTTGTCAATGCCCCAAGATGTAACATACTTCTTCATTGTCAATTCAAGCGTAGCAAAACTACTGTATGCCCCTCTTTTGATCAAAATTTGAGCCGCCCTTTTCTGGTTTTCAACTCAAATCCCCTTTGGTCTCAAAGCGCCTTTTGCGGGTTTTCGCCTTGGCCTCTCCTTTTTTTTTTTGAATTTGAATTTGAATTTGAACTCAAGGCGCCCTTTGCGGGTTTTCACCTTAGTCTTTCCTCTTTCAGGTAAAATCCTTCTTGATTGACCCTGAATTTACCGGATTGAGCGAGTCTTTAGCATCCATCTCAGTCAATATCAATACTCCTCCAGAAAAGGCCTTCTTTACAACATAAGGTCTGTAACAGTCCGATTTACACCCTAGTCGGAATAATGGTTTCGGGACCATAAATCTGAGCTCGTATAATATTTTAATATTATTTTCTGTGCCGTTGATATGTGATTAAGCATGTGGTAAATTTCCGTAAGCTAATTTGTTCGTTTATGTGTTTAATTTGATAAAAGGATTGAATTGTATTAAGTGCAAAACTAGCATGTTAATTGTTAAAGTACTATTGAGATGTGGTTTTTAAATGTGGAGGATTTATATGGAAATTTAGCCATAAGAGGAGTAAGTGGACGGCTATGGTCTATAATGACCTTATGCACATTTGTTTTATTTTATTTGATTAAAGGTTAAAATTGGAAAATTGTTTATTAAAGAATTTATAACAAAACAAATATGAAAATTAGATGTTTATCATCTTATTTGGCCGACTTTAGCAAGAAAAAGAAAAGAAGAAATGTGTTCTTAGGTTTCGGCTCTTGTCTTCTTTGATTAAGGTATGGTTTTGATTCGATTTTTGATAATTTCTACGTTTTTGTAATCGTTGCTTTGAGAGCTACAAAACCCATGTATTAATATTGTGAATTGATGATGTTTGTGTAAGATGCCATTGATGATATGTTGAGTTTTGAGATGAGTTTAGTTGATAAATGAAAGATTTGAGCTAGATGAATATGTTTTGTTCTTGAAGTTTTGATGAATTTAGCTAAATAGGGCTAAATTGTGAAAATAGCAAATTGAGGGACTAAATTGCTAATTTTATGAAAAGTAAGGGCTTGTATGATGTATATATACATTCAGCTAAGCTTGGTTGTGTATAGATTTTGTGGATTTGATGTTTTGAGAAAAATGGACTAAATTGATAAATAGTGCAAATGTGAGAGCTAATTTGCAAATAGCCATAAATGTGTGTCCTTGGACTGAATTGAATGAATTAGTGAATAAAAGAGTTATTTCTGAATATGCTTAGATCAAGAACCGAGGAAAACAGACTTAGATCGCGGGAAAGCGAAAGTAATCGAGTAGCCGTTTCTATTTCCGTAAAATCGAATCTGAGGTAAGTCACTATGCAAATAAATGTACTTGTATGAAATTGTATTTGCTTATATGATTAATTTTGATAATGAAAGCTTATGAGAGGTTATGCATATGAATTCCGAGATAAGTTTGAAATAGTGACAATGTCCGATAAGTCCCGTATGAACCTAGAAATATATAGGATTAGCCATGTCATGACATAGGTATCTGTTCTGTTTTATCATGTAAGACCACGTCCGGGACATTGGCGTTGATTTGAGATTTCGTGTAAGACCACGTCTGGGACGTTGGCATCGATATTATCTTTATGTGTAAGACCACGTCTGGGACGTTGGCATCGATATAAACTTTACGTGTAAGACTATGTTTGGGACATCAGCATCGTAATGATTCGTGTAAGACCCAGTCTGGGACAGTGGCATCGATATCTGAGTGCATGTAAGACCTCGTCTGGGACGTTGGCATTGTACAACCATTCCGAACCTTCTGAGTATCCTACTAGATTCCTTATGGTTCAACGAGCAAGTCTGAGATATGAATTGCAAATCCGAGCTATGATAAATTAAGTGAATGATTGTCCGTTCCAAGTACGTTTGATATATATACACAAAGTGTGTATATAAGGTAAGTACCTATGTGATCTTACTATGATTCTTAAATTGATGAATGCGACAAATATGACAAAAGATATGGACCAAAGTATATATGTGAAAAATTTGCTATGTATATGAATTGTGCCAATGTGGTATTATGCTCATATGTTTTATATGTTAAGTTTATTTGTATATGACTTACTAAGCTTTTGGAAAGCTTACTCTGTGTGTGTGTGTGTGTTTTCTCTATTTTATAGGTCGTTAAAGCTACTGAAGGCTCAGGACCGTCAAGGATCGTCATCACACTACTAAACTTATTTTGGTACACTTTGAAAATGTATATAGCAAGATATGGCGTGTATAGGCTAGTATTTGGTATAAGTGTATTATATGAGTTAGGCTATGTGATTTGGTTTGATATGTTTTGGTAAATTGCTCAAATGAATGTGATATGTGAAGTGTGTTTTGGCATGGTTAGATGACATATGAAATGACCAAGTTTTGAGTATGCAAATGAATGACTTATGCTTGTGATGAAATGAATTTTAGTATTGGATTTTGTCATGTTCGAATTGGTATTGAATGAAGATAATGAAATGTAAAATTGGTATGTTTTTGGTTGCCATAGATGCATGAATTGTAATGGTAAAGGTTGCTTGTAGGTGTGACCCTAGTGGGTGGCATATTGGCCTTGTAAATGGCCTATAATGTCACACGGTCATGGCATACGGGCGTGCCAAGGGACCGTGGGAGAATAACAGGATTTAGCCTAGTAGTATACGGCCTCGACACAGGCGTGTCATTTAGCCGTAGGGCATAAGTCAGTAGCTAGCTTAAGAGCACACGGCCATGGCACACGGACATGCCTGTAGCCATGTGGATTTTGGCAGAATCGACCACGACCTGAGAGCATGGGCGTGTGGCTAGAGCACACGAACGTGCGGCTGGAGTACATGGGCGTGCTTAGTAGCCGTAGAAGGTAAGTCAGTTTCGACCACGGGGAGGACACACGGGGGTGTCTAGCAGCCGTGGAGGGAACACTGTCTCCTCCCACGGGCGTGTATCCCCTGTATTTTAAAAAAGTTTTTAATTTTCATAAACTTTTGTATGTGTTTCGGTTTAGTCCCGACCCGCTTTATAAGCATGTTTAAGGTCTCGATGACCATATTAAGGGACACAATACTTGAGAATGATGAATGAATGTATGAATTTTTGTAAATGTTTTCCGATCTGTCTGGTAACGCTCCTAACCCTAATCCAGCGACGGTCTCAGGATATGGGTGTTACATTTGGTTGGTATCAGAGCCACGGTTTAGTCAATTCTCGGACTAACGTAGCGTGTCAGAGTCTATCTATATATGCCATATATCTGAATTGTGATAGTGTGATAAATTCTGACATATAAAATGTGATTTTTGTATAGTAATGGATCCCGAAAGAGCCGTAGCTAACGACGTAGAGAGTAACGCGCCTACTCATGTGCAAGGGACAGCACCCTCTGATTCGAGACCGGCTACTAGCGGTCAAGGGGAAGAAGCTAAACAAGCTTTCTTCCAGATGATGAGTGAGTGGTTCACTCAATTTGTAAAGAATAACCCGACTGTTCCACAACCCCCGCCCCCGGTTATTCCCCCTCAGACATCAGTTGTGCCTCCGATGATGGGTATAAATCTGTTGAATAAGCCTCTGGTTGACAAGATCCGCAAGTATGGGGCCGAAGAGTTCTGGGCTACCAATGATGATGATGCTGAAAAGGCCGAGTTCTGGTTAGAGAATACTATCCGGGTATTCGACGAAATGTCTCTGACTCCAGAAGAATGCATAAAATGTATTGTATCATTACTACGAGATGTAGCTTACAAATGGTGGAAAAATTTGATTTCTGTTATTCCGAAAGAATGGGTGACATGAGACTTCTTTCAGAGCGAGTTCCGGAAGAAATATATCAGTGAGAGATTTGTAGATCAGAAACGAAAGGAATTTCTGGAACTAAAACAAGGCCGAATGACTGTTTCAGAATATGAACGAGAGTTCGTGAGACCGAGTCAGTATGCTCGAGAATGTGTATCATCTGAAGCTATAATATGCAAAAGGTTTGAAGATGGGCTTAATGAAGACATTCGTTTGCTAGTCGGAATCTTAGAAATAAAAGAGTTTGTTGTACTCGTTGACCGAGTGTGCAAAGTTGAGGCACTTGGGAAAGATAAAAAGAAAGTCGAGTCTGAAGCTCGAGATTTGAGAAAGAGATTTCAGAGTAAATCATTTCAGACTGCTCCAAAAAGATTCAGAGATGATCAAAGCCATTCGAGAGTTAATATGGGATATTCAAATAGAAATCGAGATAGATCACAAATGAACTCCAAAGCTCCAGCAACTTCAGTGGCAAGTGTTGGTAATGTTCGATCCAAGAGACCTGAATGTAAACACTGTGGAAAAAGGCATCCGGGAAGCTATAGATTAAATGACAGAGCTTGCTTCAGATGTGGATCACTTGATCATTTTATCCGTGATTGCCCTGAATCTGTCAACCCAGAGGCTGTTCAGAATCTGAGATCTGATAATGCACCTGTGAGAGGTAGATCTTCGAAGAATGTAAGAAATGTTGGTGATAGTCAGAGAACTACGAGAGACAATGTTGCGAGATCTGAAGCTAGAGTGCCTGCTAGAGCATATGCTATTCGAACTCGTGAGGAAGCTTCGTCACCTGATGTTATAACTGGTACTTTTACACTTTATGATACTTCTATGATTGCATTGATAGACCCTGGTTCTACGCATTCGTATATATGCATAAATTTAGTATTCAGTAAGACTTTGCCTGTAGAGTATACTGAGTTTTCTATTAAAGTATCGGACCCCTTAGGTAAAAGTGTTCTGGTTAACAAAGTATGCAAGAACTGTCCGTTAATGTTTTGAGATATTTGTTTCCCTGCTGATTTGATGCTTCTGCCATTCGATGAGTTCGATATTATTCTGGGTATGGACTGGTTGACATTGCATGATGTAGTTGTAAATTGTAAAAGAAAGGCTGTTGATTTGAGACATTCGAATAATGAAATTGTACGGGTTGAGTCTAATGATTTAAATGGATTGTCTGCCGTGATATCTGTTTTGAAAGCTCGGAGTTATATGAAAAAGGGTTATGAGGCATATTTTGCTTATGTGATTGATTCGAAGATGTCTGAAAAAAAAGTTGAATCAATGCCTATTGTCCGTGAGTTTTTGATGTGTTCCCGACGAGAGTTACAGGTTTGCCTCCGATTCATGAAGTTGAGTTTGGTATTGAATTGATGCACGTACGACACCTATTTCGATAGCTCCGTATAGAATGACACCAAATGAAATTGAAAGAGTTAAAGTCACGATTGCAAGAGTTGGTGATAGAGGGTTAAGCTAGACCGAGTTTCTCGCCTTGGGGTGCTCTGTTACTGCTTGTGAAAAAGAAAGATGGCACGATGCGAATGTGCATTGATTATCGACAATTGAATAAGGTGACAATAAAGAACAAATATCCGTTGCGCAGAATTGATGATTTATTTGATCAGTTAAAAGGAACTACTGTATTTTCCAAGATTGATCTGAGATCGGGATACTACCAGTTGAGAGTTAAAGATTCAGATATTCCAAAAACCGTTTTCAGAACGAGGTATGGGCATTATGAGTTTTTAGTTATGCCATTTGGACTAACCAATGCCCCTGCCGTTTTTATGGATCTGATGAACAAAATTTTCAGACTGTACCTAGATCAATTTGTTGTAGTATTCATTGACGACATTTTAATTTACTCACGAGATGAAACGGAGCATGCTGAACATCTGAGGATTGTGTTGCAAACTCTGAGAGAAAAGCAATTGTATGCGAAATTCAGCAAATGTGAATTCTGGTTGCAAGAGGTTAGTTTTCTGGGGCACATCGTGTCAACTTCTGGGATTCGAGTTGATCCAAGCAAGATTTCTGCTATTTTGGATTGGAAACCTCCGAGGAACGTGTCTGAAGTCCGTAGCTTTTTGGGCCTAGCTGGTTATTACCGTAGATTTGTAAAAGGCTTTTCGACGATAGCTATTCCATTGACTAGATTGCTTCAGAAAAATGTTATATTTGAATGGTCGGATAGATGTCAGAAAAGTTTTGATCAGTTGAAAACTCTGTTAACAGAAGCTCCAGTGTTAGTACAACCAGAATCGGGTAAAGAATTTGTAATTTATAGTGATGCTTCGTTAAATGGTCTGGGATGTATTCTGATGCAGGAAGGCAAAGTTGTAGCTTATGCCTCGAGACAATTGAAGCCTCATGAGAATAACTATCCGACACACGACCTTGAGCTAGCTGCAATTGTGTTTGCACTAAAGATATGGCGTCATTATCTGTATGGCGAGAAATGTCACGTGTTTTCAGATCATAAAAGTCTGAAATATCTAATGACTCAGAAAGATTTGAACTTGCATCAAAGAAGATGGTTAGAGCTGTTGAAAGATTATGAGCTTGTGATAGATTATCATCCGGGTAAAGCAAATGTGGTTGCTGATGCGTTGAGTAGAAAATCATTATTTGCATTACGTGCTTTGAATGCTCAGTTAGATTTGTCTGATGTTAGTTCTGTGTTAGCTGAGTTAAAAGCGAAACCATTGTTTTTACAGCAAATATGTGATGCTCAGAAATCTGATAATAAACTACTAGCGAAACGAGCTCAGTGTGATTCAAATTCTGAATCTGAATTTCAAATTATTGATGATTGTTTGAGATTCCGAAGTCGTATTTATGTTCTGAGAAATCCGAAGTTGATTCGCTGATTTTGAGTGAGGCACATAACAGTTGTTTATCTGTTCATCCGGGAAGTACAAAGATGTACCATGATCTGAAGCAACACTATTGGTGGTCTGGTATAAAACGAGACATTTCTGACTTTGTCTCGAAATGCTTAATCTGTCAGCAAGTGAAAGCTGAACATCAGGTTCCGTCTGGTTTGCTACAACCGATTCTGATTCTCGAATGGAAATGGGATAAAGTAACGATGGACTTTGTTTCTGGTTTGCCTCAGACTCCGAGAAAGAAAGATGCAATTTGGATCATAGTTGACCGAGTGACGAAATCTGCCCATTTTATTCCGGTAAGATCTGACTACTCACTTGATAAGTTAGCCGAGATTTATATCTCTGAGATTGTGAGATTGCACGGGGTGCCACTATCTATTGTGTCAGATAGAGATCTGAGATTCACATCACGATTCTGAAAGAAATTGCAAGAAGCTTTGGGCACGAAATTACACTTCAGTACAGCTTTTCATCCGCAAATGGATGGTCAATCCGAGCGGATCATTCAGATTCTCGAAGACATGTTGAGATGTTGCATTCTTGAATTTAATGGTTCATGGGAACAGTATTTGCCATTGATTGAATTTGCATATAATAACCGTTTTCAGTCAAGCATCAAAATGGCACCTTATGAAGCTTTGTATGGACGTAAATATCGTACGCCTCTGTATTGGACCGAGCTCAATGAAAATAAGTTACACGGGGTTGATTTGATAAAAGGTTCAGAACAGAAAGTGAAATTGATCTGAGATTGTTTGAAAGCGGCATCTGATCGTCAAAAGTCTTATGCGGACTTGAAACGAAAAGATATAGAATTTGAGATCGGCGACAAGGTATTTCTGAAAGTGTCTCCGCGGAAGAAAGTGTTTCGATTCAGACGTAAATGCAAATTAAGTCCGAGGTTTATCGGACCGTATGATATCATTGAGCGTGTCAGGCGTGTTGCATATAGATTAAAGTTGCCGTCTGAGTTAGAAAAGATACACAATGTATTTCATGTTTCAATGCTCCGTAGATATCGATCTGATCCGTCGCATGTCATTGCTCCGACTGAAATTGAAATCCGATCTGATATGACATACGAAGAGGAACCGATCCGTATCTTAGCTCGTGAAGTGAAAGAGTTGAGAAACAAAAGAATTTCGTTAGTAAAAGTGTTATGGCATCGACACGGAATAGAAGAGGCTACGTGGGAGCCTGAAGATTCAATGAAACAACAATATCCGATTCTGTTTAACGGTAAGATTTTCGGGGACGAAAATCCCTAAGGGGGGAGAATTATAACAGTCCGGTTTACACCCTAGTCGGAACAGTGGTTTCGGGACCACAAATCTGAGCTTGTATAATATTTTAATATTATTTTCTGTGCCGTTGATATGTGATTAAGCATGTGGTAAATTTCCGTAAGCTAATTTGTTTGTTTATGTGTTTAATTTGATAAAAGGATTTAATTGTATTAAGTGCAAAACTAGCATGTTAATTGTTAAAGTACTATTGAGATGTGGTTTTTAAATTGGAGGATTTATATGGCAATTTATCCATAATAGGAGTAAGTGGACGGCTATGGTCTATAATGACCTTATGCACATTTGTTTTATTTTATTTGATTAAAGGTTAAAATTGGAAAATTGTTTATTAAAGAATTTATAACAAAACAAATATGAAAATTAGATGTTTATCATCTTATTTGGCCGACTTTAGCAAGAAAAAGAAAAGAAGAAATGTGTTCTTAGGTTTCGGCTCTTGTCTTCTTTGATTAAGGTATGGTTTTGATTCGGTTTTTGATAATTTCTACGTTTTTGTAATCGTTGCTTTGAGAGCTACAAAACCCATGTATTAATATTGTGAATTGATGATGTTTGTGTAAGATGCCATTGATGATATGTTGAGTTTTGAGATGAGTTTAGTTGATAAATGAAAGATTTGAGCTAGATGAATATGTTTTGTTCTTGAAGTTTTGATGAATTTAGCTAAATAGGGCTAAATTGTGAAAATAGCAAATTGAGGGACTAAATTGCTAATTTGATGAAAAGTAAGGGCTTGTATGATGTATATATACATTCAGCTAAGCTTGGTTGTGTATAGATTTTGTGAATTTGATGTTTCGAGAAAAATGGACTAAATTGATAAATTGTGCAAATGTGAGGGCTAATTTGCAAATAGCCATAAATGTGTGTCCTTGGACTGAATTGAATGAATTAGTGAATAAAAGAGTTATTTCTGAATATGCTTAGATCAAGAACCGAGGAAAACAGACTTAGATCGCGGGAAAGCAAAAGTAATCGAGTAGCCGTTTCCATTTCTGTAAAATCGAATCTGAGGTAAGTCACTATGCAAATAAACGTACTTGTATGAAATTGTATTTGCTTATATGATTAATGTTGATAATGAAAGCTTATGAGAGGTTATGCATATGAATTCCGAGATAAGTTTGAAATAGTGACAATGTCCGATAAGTCCCGTACGAACCTAGGAATATATAGTATTAGCCATGTCATGACATAGGTATCTGTTCTGTTTTATCATGTAAGACCACGTCCGGGATGTTGGCATTGATTTGAGATTTCGTGTAAGACCACGTTTGGGACGTTGGCATCGATATTATCTTTATGTGTAAGACCACGTCTGGGACGTTGGCATCGATATAAGCTTTACGTGTAAGACCATGTCTGGGACATCGGCATTGTAATGATTCGTGTAAGACCCAGTCTGGGACAGTGGCATCGATATCTGAGTGCATGTAAGACCTCGTCTGGGACGTTGGCATTGTACAACCATTACGAACCTTCTGAGTATCCAACTAGATTCCTTACGGTTCAACGGGCAAGTCTGAGATACGAATTGCAAATCCGAGCTATGATAAATTAAGTGAATGATTATCCGTTCCAGGTACGTTTGATATATATACACAAAGTGTGTATATAAGGTAAGTACCTATGTGATCTTACTATTTTTCTTAAATTGATGAATGTGGCAAATATGGCAAAAGATATGGACCAAAGTATATATGTGAGAAATTTGCTATGCATATGAATTGTGCCAATGTGGTATTATGCTCATATGTTTTATATGTTAAGTTTATTTGTATATGACTTACTAAGCTTTTGGAAAGCTTACTCTGTGTGTGTGTGTTTTCTCTATTTTATAGGTCGTTAAAGCTACTAAAGGCTCGGGACCATCAAGGATCATCATCACACTACTAAACTTATTTTGGTACACTTTGAAAATGTATATAGCAAGATATGGCATGTATAGGCTAGTACTTGGTATAAGTGTGTTATATGAGCTAAGCTATGTGAGTTGGTTTGATATGTTTTGGTAAATTGCTCAAATGAATGTGATATGTGAAGAGTGTTTTGGCATGGTTAGATGACATATGAAATGACCAAGTTTTGAGTATGCAAATGAATGACTTATGCTTGTGATGAAATGAATTTTAGTATTGGATTTTGTCATGTTGGAATTGGTATTGAATGAAGATAATGAAAGGTCAAATTGGTATGTTTTTGGTTGCCATAGATGCATGAATTGTAATGGTAAAGGTTGTTTGTAGGTGTGACCCTAGTGGGTGGCATATTGGCCTTGTAAATGGCCTATAATGTCACACGGTCAAGGCATACGAGCGTGCCAAGGGATCGTAGGAGAATAACAGGATTTAGCCTAGTAGTACACGGCCTCGACACGGACGTGTCATTTAGCCGTGGGGCATAAGTCAGTAGCTAGCTTAAGAGCACACGGCCATGGCACACGGACATGCCTGTAGCCGTGTGGATTTTGGCAGAATCGACCACGGCCTGAGAGCATGGGCGTGTGGCCAGAGCACACGGACGTGCGGCTGGAGTACATGGGCGTGCTTAGTAGCCATGGAAGGTAAGTCAGTTTCGACCACGGAGAGGACACATGGGGGTGTCTAGCAGCCGTGGAGGGAACACTGTCTCCTCCCACGGGCGTGTATCCCCTGTATTTTAGAAAAGTTTTTAATTTTCATGAAATTTTGTATGTGTTTCGATTTAGTCCCGACCCGCTTTATAAGCATGTTTAAGGTCTCAATGACTGTATTAAGAGAAACAATGCTTGAGAATGATGAATGACTGTATGAATTTCTGTAAATGTTTTCTGATCTATCCGGTAACGCTCCTAACCCTAATCCAACGACGGTCTCGAGATACAGGTGTTACAAGGTCCTTCTCAATTTGAGATCTGCTTTCTTCTGAAATTTTTAATATCAGGTGCCCATCATGAAATTGCTTTGGGTGGACCATTTCCGTCATAAATCATCAATTTTAGTACATTTGACCATGATGAATACTTTCAAACCCTTTTCTTCATCCAAGTTCACTGGAGACATTCTTCTTCATCCAATTCTTGACTCAATCGAAGCTTGGAGCAAAGGAATCTCGATTTTCATGGGCAAAACCACTTCATAAACCAATGGGAAAAGTGTTGCCCCAGCGAAAGTCATGGTCGACGCTTGATAAGCATAGAGAGTAAATGGTAGCTTCTTATGCCAATCTTTACAAGTCTTAGTCACCTTTTCTATTTTTTTGTTGTTTTTTCTTTTTTTGTTTGGCAACCTTTGCTGCACTGTGATATGCTGCCTGATCTTTGGACAAACTGTAAACTTTGACTTTGTACAGTTATGCATTATTAAACGTGATCCTTTATGGCATTCTTTGCTGGCATCTGATCTTTTTTTTTAGAATTAATGACTTCGACCTTGTAACATTAGCATATGAAGCTACTTCCACCCTCTTAGTGAAGTAAACGATGACCATGACGGTGAATCGATGTCGACTAGAAGCGTTTGACAAGATTGGCCCCATAATATCCATGCCCCACATATAGAAAATTCTTTGAAGAAAATAGAAGAGTCACATAAATCTCGTCTTCTTCAATTCAGAATTTGCGGTATGACTGATGCAATCCCCTTCCATGATAAACCAACAGTGCCCGATCCTCTTGTTTAGCCCGCGTCTTATTAATCCAGGCATATTCTGATATGATCGTGCAAAACATCTTTGAATTCTTGAAAATAACTCAATGATGTCTCTCATTATTTCTATGGTGAACTGGGCTTCGATCTTCACCCCTTTCCTAGGCTCATAATATCCGTTGACCCTTTTGTTGAATAAGGTCTGTTTTTCATCTTGTTGGACCATTCTTAACAAATCAGAAGGTATGTTACAACTTTTGTCATCTTCAAAGTCCTTAGGTCCCCTAGACCCATATCTCATTCAAAAAAGGGAGTCAGTAACAACGTCGCTCATGTCGTTGATATCTGGGGACCTAGTGTAGGGTCGAAAGAAGATTTCAAAAGAATAAATGATTCAAAGAATGATTATTTGTATGATATGGTTATGAATAAATAATGAAAGAATATTGTAAAAAAAAAGAATGTACAATATGAAATGGAAATAATAAAAGAATATTTACTTAAAAAAATGCATTTTATTAAAATAAAAATTCTAGACACAAGCCTATTTCATAAAAGAGTTCTTATTGCCTCTAGGCTTAAGGCAACAAGCATGTTTTGAATATTACTCTAGATCAACTCTAAAAATACAGAGATCTCTTCCATAATCCCATTATTCAAAACACTCCCAAATATACAAGGGCTTGGAAACTCCCTCCTCATTTTTGATTTCTTCAAGGGATCACAACTTTCTTGTCTCCTCCTTCAATTACCGCATTTACTACCTTGTCAAAGTGATCAGGTTTTGATGAATCGTCGAATTTCACAATTCCCATTTTAATGAACCTTTCGACCAACTTTTTAAATGTAGTACAATTTTCAATTGAGTGGCCCGTTATTCCCGCATGGTAATCGCATTGAGTATTCGAGTCATACCATTTAGGATATGGGGGATGTATCAGCTTCAGATAAAATAGAGACACCATATATGCATCAAATAAACTTTGATATAGCTCCTTATACGTCATCGGGATTGGCGTAAATTGGAGCTTTTCAGAGTTTTGCCTTAGGGAGACCTGATTGCTGGTAGCTACCGTCCTTGGCTGATTTACTATAATTGGCTCTGAATGGCTCTTGTTATACCTACCGGCACTGTTCGTTTTCTTTTCCTTCTTCTTCAGGGCCTTAGAAGTCCATTCTCCTATTTCCTTTGTTTCCACCAGAACAACTGGTTTGGCTTGATCATCATTCGGGTTAGAGCCCATCGGGAAGTTCAATAGGGGTGAAGTATCAGTCTGACATTGGGACCCAATAATGACGGGTACCCCATGCGAATACATGTCTGACTGAGTCGGGATACCTATTAGGGAATAAACGATGTCTTCCTCATCATCCACACCGTTGACCATTGGACCACTCCTTTTTTCAAGTCCTCCGGCTAGTAACTGGGTTAACTGACCGATCATACTCCTTTGAAATTCCAACATTTGTTCCCGCATCTCTTGTTGGATCTTGATCAATTGCCCCTGCATCTGTATTTGCATTTGTTCTATTCTCTCCAACCTTTGTTCCATGTTTTCCAGGTTAACTGAAATATTTTTGCCTAATTAGGGTCCTTTTGTAAAAGTCTAATGCAAATAATGCAATGTAATGCAAATGCATGAATGCAAAGAGGTATCGATTCTGATTCAACTTTATTTTAAAAAACTTTATTAGTAAATAAAATCCTTTACATAAAACGGACTACAAGTATGCTTTCGCCCTATGTCCTAAGGTCTTGGTTTTCCCAAATAAGGAAGCTAGCTCTTAACTACGATCAGACTGCAGCTCATACTTCATGCTCAACGTATCAGCCTGTGATGCTAAAGTTTGTAGATGATCAGCTACCTCTCGAATCTAAACTATTGCTTCACCTATGAGGTAATCTCGACTTCTAACTTGATCTTGAGAATGGTGAAGCTTTTCCTTCCAACACCCTTCTCTTGTTTCAAGAAGCTCGATCCGAAGTTCACAACTGTGCAATGCTGCTTCTAACTCTTTAATCTTACCCTTCATTTCCTCGATCTTGTTCAGACTTGACTTTAACTCGATCGCAGAATTATGGCTTCGATGGTGATGAAGATACCGTCCAAGCTTAGCATCGATCTTCGAAAAAGTATTGATCATTCACCCTAGCTAGTGCCATACTCAGAGAGACTCTTCTACTTCCATGGCCAATAAAGATCAGAGTTTTTCCTATCAGGTGCGAACAAAGAAGGAACTGCAGAGCTCCAGGAAGTTTAGATTGTATCTGTTCAAACATTTTGTCAACTCTAACCACAAGTGAAAGACATCTATTCTGGTTCATCTCATTGAATATATCAAATGGAGGATCAATACAAATTCCTTTCATTTCTCCACAACGAATCAAATCCTTTGCAATGTTGTCTGGGTCACAACGAGGAGCCGAAAAGTTTACAACAGCCCATCTTTCAATCCTAGATGGCTCCACCAATTTCTTGAATGATACGGTCTTCTTAATATGAAAAAGAAACGCTATAATGATAGAAGTGTCCATCCATACTTCCCCATGCTCACTTTGAACTGATTGGTGAGTATAGTTACCTTCTGCCCCTTAGTTCCAACACCATGCCTTGCCATAAGGTGTCGTACAATCTTCTTCGCATCCTATTCTGCTTTGATCAGAACAACATCAGGAGGCACAGGTGGTAGGGATTCTAGTGCTGCCCTATTTCCCATTTGCTCAAACGAATCCATACCCTTCTTTCTCTAATTGCCTTTGCTCTGACCATATACTAACGACTGCATTGTCTTCCACTTTATCAAGGAATTTGTTCTCCATAACCAGCTTTTTAAATTAGAAACTGACCGTGAATCGATACCTCTTAAAGTATGAAATGATATGCACAAAAGAATAAAACACAACAAGTTAGTACAATGGAATATAAAGCAAGTAAAATAAACAAACACCTATTTGGGTGACCACTAAGGTTTGACATAGTTCTACCTACGGTGGTTTTTTAGGGTTCACTATATGTGGTTTAGCTCTAGAGTTGCGGTACCTGAACCAGCAGATTCCTCGATCCTCACCCATTATAGGCTCATACGGACCGAGTTCAGTTCAGGGGAATACATTTCCCTATGGCTGTGCGGAGGTGAAAACCCCACGAAGACATAGGTACGGATGTATCCCGGAAGCAGTCCACTAGCCCCTGCGGAGGTGAAAACCTCACGAAAGCATAGTTTCTCACTCCCATTTAAGGGTGCGACCACAACGGTCATGCAAATGCAATGCAAAGATATTTCAAAAAATAAAATCACATGCAATAAAAAGGATGATGATTTTTCAAATCAGAATTTCAAATTTGCAATAATAGGACATAAAATTATCAACTTTGCGGCTTGACTCTCTTATTGGTCCCCAGTGGAGTCGCCAAGCTGTCGAAACCATTTTAAACGTTTTAGAAAACGGGGTCGACTTTTAAAAATGAAAATGGGAGTCGCCACCAATCCCTTTTTACTTAGGTGTGATTGGATCACCTTGTAAAACATTTTATTTTAAAACATTTGATTTTTGGTCCACGAAAAACAAGAAAACGGGTTTGGGAGTCGGTTACGTATGAGGAAGGGTTAGCACCCTCATAACGCCCAAAAAATTGGTACCTAATCGATAGAATCATGTCCAAATGTTTGAAATTTAATAAACATTTAAAATATGACTAAAAAAACTGAACAATTTGATTTAAAACTTGAGATTTCTTTGTTCCGAAAGAATATAAACATCACATCCAGCACGATAGGACACGATATTTTTAAACCCTCATAACTAAAGTCATCTCATAATTTACGAAATTTATTAAAAGGGTATTTAATTATTTAGTCAAACGAGAAATCGCAACCTAGCACGATAGGGCACTATTTCCCGAATTTCTAAATATCAAACATTGCCTTATTTTAAAACCTTTAGGTAAAATATAGTAATTTTGTAAAATGCATTTTATTTTAAAACGATGATCTTATGAAAATAACACATTATCCCACATCACAAGCAATTATAATATACTAACATTTAATATAGGCCGTAAAGAAATAATAATACAACATTTGACAAATAATAATTCCTACACTAAAACAATTATAAATACATGGTGCAGTATAAACAAATACAATAAGCAATAAAATAAATACGAACATATTTCATGCTGGTTGAAAATTTTCATGCAATAACCTATACCAAGTAATAAATATATATATATATACATATGTTGAGAAAATAGATAAAATACATTTTAAAATAAATAAATGATTTCTATTTATAAAACTACATTTTTATGAATGAATAATATGCTATGCAATATAAGTAATTTTAAAAAGAATAAAATTTTATAAAAATAATATAAGATGTAATACTATATAATATATAAAATATGTTTTTTTAAAAAAATGTATAATATAATAATTAATAAAAATCATAATATATAATAAAATAAAATAAAATAATTAATAATGATAATATATATAAGGATTATACATAATAAAAATAATTGGTGAATAATATATATAATAATTTTGAATAAAAACATATATATATACATAATATACTAATCATAAAAATTATAAATGTAATAAATAATGTAGATGAAATAGGTTATATAATATAATAAACTTTATACAAAACAAAATTTTAAAAATAATATATAATATAAAAAATTAAAAAAACATATAATATAGTAATTAAAATAATATGCATGATGAAAATAATTTCAAGCTAAATAAAGTAATAAATAATAATAGTTTAATATATATATATATATATATATAAATTTATACTATTAATGTATTAATATATAAATAATAAAGAAAATAATATAGACTATTTAATATAGCAAAATAATTTAATACAATATTAAAACAATAAAATAAAAGGATAAACAAAAATTAAAACAAAGAAACAGGGGTTAAATAACAATTAAAACCGATATAAAAGGACTAAATTAAAACATGCGTTAAATCACAGGGGTTAAAATGGTAATTATGCCAAATTTAAAAACTACGACGTTTTGATCTTAGCCATTAAGGAGCCTGCGGGACTAAATTGGAAAGTAATTAAACTTGTAGGGCCAAATTAAAAATAAAAAAATGAAATTAAACGAAATTTAAAAAAATAAAAAAATCGGAAGAACTAAAATGGCAATTAGACCATTAATAAAAAATGCGCGGATCCTACCCGGGTTTTTGGGTCAACGCGCGGGTCCCCTAGCCCCGAACGGCGTCATTTTGCGCTTATTAGGTTAAGCAAAAACGACGCCGTTTCTTCTTGCTATATAAGCAAAAATCCGGCCCCAAAAATTCATTTAAACACTCCTTTAAAAAAAAATAGTCTGGGGTTCCAAAAATTCTCTCTGGCCTTCGGCCGGAGGCCCAAATACGGCCTAGATTTCGGCGATAGTCCGCCACATGCGCCGCCACACGCGGCGGTCGGAAGGCCAGAAACTTCCTTTTCAACGCCGATTTAAAAGGTAAATTTCTTTTCTTTGTTTTTTGTATTTTTTTTATATAAAAAATATACATGTGCGAATAAAAAAATAAAAATAAAAATAATGCGAAAATAAAATCACCTCTGTATTACAAAAGATTTTTTTTATTTCTTTTGTATTCTCTGTCTGAGTCCATATTACAGATTTTACATGGGGTTTTATAACCCGAAAAAAATCAAAAGAAAAGGGAAATATATATTTTCCATATTTGTTTCTTTCCCCTTTTGCTGTGTTTTTCCTTTTCTGTGCAGGTCGAAGACGAGGAGAGCGGCAGCAATGACTAGGCGCGACTTGCGGCGCGATGGAGGGCTGCTGGGTACGAGGAGTTGATTGCGGCGCCTAGGGTTTCCAGAAACCCTAGGCTCACTGCTTCTGTTTAACACTTGGGCCCTTTTGGGCCGTGTATATTCTGGGTCTTGGGTGGTCAGGGTCTGGGTCACGTGTTTAGGCTTAGTTTGGGTTGTTGAGTTAGTCCATTTAGGTGGTGGTTAAGGCTTGTTTTGGTCTGGGGTCACTGGTTTAGTTTTAGTTTTGGGTATTGGGCCACCGGATTTGGTTATTTGTAAAAGGACATTTAAATGGACATTTATTATAATTTTTTTATTTTTTTTATTCTGGTTTATTCCAGCCCGGGCAAAAATGGGCCATTACAACAGTTTTACTGCATTATTGTTATTTGGTGGTTTTACCACATCGGGCTTTGCTCGCATTCGGTGGAGTTTGGCAGACGGGTTCTGGGGAACTTGTTATGTGTAGCGGACGGTATGTGTATGAACCTTTTTGCATTGCATCATGTTCATGACATATTCAAATGTTATTGATTTATGATACGTATTGTATTGTGTTGTATTGAATGGTATCGAAATTAATGATTGTTACTCGAATGAATGATGACCCATGCTCATACACTGTTTGACATCGATTTGATAATGGCTACGTAATGATATGAAATTCCAATGATGGCTGTCGAAACCATTTTTAGGTTTTTATAAAAATAATGGATCGAATTTAAAAAACGGAAACGGGAGTCGCCACCAATCTCTTTTTACTTAGGTGTGATTAGATCACCTTATAAAACGTTTTATTTCAAAACATTGATTTCGGTCCACGAAATACAAGAAAACGGGTTCGGGAGTCGGTTACGTACGAGGAAGGGTGTAACACCCCAAACCCGGCCCAAACGCTACAACCGGATCTGGTATGTCACTTAAGAGATTTTACATAACATGTCGCATTTTGGAAAAAAATTACTAGGTTTACACCTTTATTTCGAAAGCTTAATAATTCATTAAAGTATAAAATATTAAGTAACCAATTATCTTGGTAGATTTTAAATAAAAACCGAAATTTCATGCAGGTCTTAACTTAATTGAAAACGTAAAACTTAAAACCCAGTAATAAAAGCCCAACAAAATCCCAAGACATAAATGGTAGTCTAGTGGCCCATGGCCTTGTTACAAGGAAATTTGAACCCATTAATTAAATGAAAAAAAAAATTAGACTAAGTCTTTTTGCTGAATTCTCAAAGCTCACGCATGGCCACCTTGCTCTCCTCTCCACCCCATCCGATGCCCTAAGTGTCACCTGAGATGGTTAAAATTAAAGGGTGAGTCGCGAGACTCGGTGTGCAACCCTCATGCACCATTAGATTTGGGCTTTAGCCCCATAAAATGTAATAATCAAAATATAAGTAACAAAAATAATATGCAAAGCCCAACCCATATCCTAGGTGTCCATCCGCTACACGCCCGCACTCAGACCATTCACACCATTGGGGATTTCTACAATCAACCCACACCGCTACACGCCTTGATGGCGATCGTGTTGCTCATCATCGATCATGGCCGTAGCCACTACAATGAATCACGGCAGGCCGCTACAACAGATCACGGTAAGGAACCGCTACAACAGATCACGGTAAAAACCGCTACAACATATAGCTTCCTCCTTTCATCAAACCCAACCCATGCAATCACATAAAATCGGTATACTTATAACATTTAATCGATCATTTACTAACCTGGTGGTTTGCTTTACCCTCTTTGGGTTCCCGTCAATATGCCGGGGTTTTGGCATTTAACAAAACATGTAATACTTATTTTCATATATTAATCAAACAGATCTAGATGGTGTGGAGAATTACACACCTTATATTGCGAAATCCAATATTCTTAGTCGATGTCCTTGCTATCTGGATCTATTATCCTCAATCTATAGCCTTGCTTAAAAGCCTAAACAATTGCGAAAATAGGCCTCTCTATATTCGGCCATAGTTAGTATTCTACTCGATTTTATATATATAAATAAATAAATCCTCTTACCTTGAAATCCCGAAAGTAACACGATTCTATAACTTAGAGATCTATGCGATTGGCCTCCTTCTTCAAATCCCGGAATGCCGAAAAGAAGAGTGAAATAAGAGATTAGTTTCTAATAGCCATTCGAATAAGGACTTTTGAAAAGCTGGAAGAACATTGAAATCCCGAAATCAATACTTACCTATTGTTTCCTTCAAGATTCGGCACAAGCAAACTCCTTTGAAGAGAATTCGGTAACTTCAGGAAGTGAGATCTAAGAATTTCGGCTTTTAGAAGATGTACGAATTGAAGAGATGGCCAAGAGAGATTCGGCCAATGAATATTAAGGAGAAGAATAGAATAATAGAGATGTGATTTCGGCTTTTAGGGATTAAAAGAAGAATAACAATAGAGGTTAAAAGATTCGCCAACCAGAAATTTTAGAGAGGAAGAAAGGGTGAAGAAGATGGTGATTTTCGGCTTTTGAGAGGAAGAAGATGAGAAAAAAAAATAAAGAGAGAGGCTTCAAAATTTCTGGCACACCCCTCTTTATATAGAAAACCGATTCCTCCCTTTAGCAGAGATTGATTTTCGCCCAACACCGCCACACATGATAGCTCCTATCCCTTTTCCTTTATCTTAATCTGTTATCTCCTCAAAAATAGCCTTTATCTCGCTTATTATCCTTAAAGACTAAATCCCTAAATAATAGCCTTTATCCGCTTATTATCCACATGAAATAAATATAATAAGATTCCCAAAAAAATAGCCTTGTGCCGTCCCCCTTACTCAATTAAGTGCAGAAATCTAGCCCTATAACTTGGGCTTCAAGCAACCAAAAATTTGGGCCTTCCTCATGCACTAGTGACGCCACTTATAGCTCACCTTCATCAGTGCTCTCTGCTGGGCCACGAGCCCAATATGTCAATTAAACTACTACAACTTTAATTTAAGCCCTTAGAGTGTCTAAACAAAATATTTAAAACAAGGTTTCAAAATTTCAATTTGAGCCCCAATTGTACCTCAAATTCTCAAATTAATATTTTTAGCATCCAAACACATAAAATGCACACTCCAATTATTCGTGATGTTACAGCTTTCTACCCCTTAAGAAAATTTCATCCTCGAAATTTCCAACTAACTAGTAATCGCACTACCTAAGTCGCACCACTATGCTTTCACCACGCACTCTAATTTCTAAAGCCAAAAATAAAAATAAACACTTAGTATACTATGGTAGGGTCACGCACCATTGTTCGCATCTGGGCGTCTTCTTCCCTTTGGCGATTTGTTTGCATAGACCAACGCTTGGTCGCTCGCCAAAGATAACCTGCACTCTCTACCGGTGCTCCACGACCGCTGTTCACTACCATTATCGCCCCGCTTGTCTCGCGGCCTCTTGGTGGTTGTTTGATCACCTCTCCACCGATCGTAACCTCATCCCGCGGGCTGTATCCGATCCATCGAGAGGACGTCCTTAATCGGATGTCCCGTGGATCCACACCTAAAGCATCCACCGCCATTCATTCTGCACTCCCCATAATGCGTCCTCCCACATGTAGGACATGCTCGATTCGACCGCCGAGCACGAGTGGCCCATCGATCCTAGGCCTTTTTGATAATTCCCGGATGCTCCCGATCGCTCGAACTTCTCTTACTCTTACTCCTATCCTTATCCCTTTCTTGTCTCTCGACCCGCTTCACTTCCTCACTATTTTAACCTTATCTACCAAAACAAGAAAAACTCTCTCCCCGTTATGGTGCTATCGAACCCTTAACTCATTTGGCGACCCATTCTCGAACCGTACACAACGCTCATACTCCATTGCTACCATTCCCCGAGCGTAGTGGCTCAAGCGTAGAAACTCTGCCTCGTACTCAGCCACAGACTTACTTCCCTGCACCAGATTCAGGAATACCTTCCTCTGTGTATCTACGTAGCTGGCCCCAACATACTTCCCTTGAAATGATTCCTTAAAGAAATCCTAGTCAATACAATCTGCAAGTAGCATTCTCTTTCACCGTGAGCCACCACCGATAGGCCTCATCTCAAGAAGAGACACGACCCCTTTCAACTTTTCCTCTACCGTGAAGTCTAAGTCATCCATTATGCGCTCAGTCGCTTCCATCCAATACTCAGCTGGTTTAGGGGCTACACCAGAAACTCCCCTAAACACTTCTGCCCCATTGGCCTTAAGCCGCTCCGATCTGATTTACGGGCCCGGTGCCCATGCCTACTCCAAAGAACCCTCTCTAAAACCCTCAACATCGCCTCGAGATACAGCGTCATCTCCGGCGCCTCATCCCGAAATTCTCCTTCTCAAATGGCGAGCTCGGCATCTCGCTTCTGACCCGTGGCGGACCCTACGGCTCGACGCGGTCATTCTACTCTACCCCTACCGCGTCCACGCGCGCGGACGCCTCGACCCCTTGAACTCATTCCTCCGATTGGCGTTTATCTGATTAAGAATTTTATGGATTATTAGTTTTCTTTCACTAGTTAACCACTAACAGTCTTATGAATAATAGTTTTAAGAGTGGTTCTTTCGAATTCACATTCACAATACAGTCTCAAGTTTGTAACCTCTAACTAAAATAAAACACATACATCCTACCAAAATCATCCAAGCACTTACATTCTTCACGTAAAGGTGTTTTCGTTGATTCACTACCCAGGGGTATTTTCGTAATTTCATCCTACAGGGGTATTTTCGTATTTTTTCATAATAAAGTTCCTTGTTGATTTCGTGAAGTGAGGGTATTCTGGTAATTTTACAATCCAAGGGTATTTCGGTAATTTTGAAATCTGGGGGTATTTCGGTAATTTTGAAATCTGGGGGTATTTCGGTAATTTTGCAATCAGGGGCAATTTATTAATTTTGCAAATCAGGGGTAATTTGGTAATTGTACAAACTAGGGGTATTTTGGTCATTTGACAAAACGAGGGTAGGTTGGTAATTTTTTCTAACCAGGGATATTTCGATGTTGTTGTTGTTGTTGTTTTTTTTTTTTCAAACAGGGTTCTTTGGGGAAAAATCTAGTTTCATGGTCCGAGTTACTCTTATAAACATGAGATTTTCAAGTAAATTTTCAAAACATAGGTATTTTACAAATTCATGGCTGGTTGGTAGTTTTCACAAATCAAACGTATTTTGAAAATTTTGCAAAACTTGAGAATTTTTTTTTTTTTTCAAACTAGTGTGGCTGGTCCCTTTCGGGTTTTAATTATAAGGTTTAACCCATCAACAAGTTCTCGTAACTAGGGTGAATAGTCACCACGCACTGTAGGATTCTAGTGAAGAGGAGGTGAGTCGCTAGGACTCGCTAAGTACCAAGCTCTCCTGAATCCACTCCTAGACATGCGTATGCCCATTGCCACACCCTAACTTGGCTAAGGTGAACAAATACTACGCACTGTGTAGGATTCCAGCGAAGAAGAGGTGAGTCACTAGGACCGCTTAAATACTGTGCTCTTCCCGGATCCAATCCTAGACATGCGTATGCTCATACCACACCCTAGTCCGGCGGCTTGTTCACGGGTTTGTTTAGTGAAGTTAAGTCTTATGAGATTTTAAGAGTTGTTTCAGCTAGGCCTAAAGTCCATCAAGTTCTAATCTAACTAATCTACGTCCCATAAAGCCCATCAAGCCCACATATATTATATCACACAATGGTTCAGAATACTTACAGCGGACTTGGGCGGAGACGCAGTGCCATCTTTGAGCTAATGCACTGTATAAATATGCATGTTTCGAAAACCCAACTTTAGAAAACGTTTTAAGCCCAAAAAACCCCCAGAGCCGAGTTTTGAACTTGGCTCTGATACCAATTTGTAACACCCCAAACCCGGCCCAAACACTACAACTGGATCTGGTATGTCACTTAAGAGATTTTACATAACATGTCGCATTTTGGAAAACAATTACTAGGTTTACACCTTTATTTCGAAAGCTTAATAATTCATTAAAGTATAAAATATTAAGTAACCAATTATCTTGGTAGATTTTAAATAAAAACTGAAATTTCATGCAGGTCTTAACTTAATTGAAAACGTAAAACTTAAAACCTAGTAATAAAAGCCCAACAAAATCCCAAGACATAAATGGTAGTCTAGTGGCCCATGGCCTTGTTACAAGGAAATTTGAACCCATTAATTAAATGAAAATAAAAAAAAATTAGACTAAGTCTTTTGCTGAATTCTCAAAGCTCACGCATGGACACCTTGCTCTCCTCTCCAACCTGGGTCCGATGCCCTAAGTGTCACCCGAGATGGTTAAAATTAAAGGGTGAGTCGCGAGACTCAGTGTGCAACCCTCATGCACCATTAGATTTGGGCTTTAGCCCCATAAAATAGAATAATCAAAATATAAGTAACAAAAATAATATGCAAAGCCCAACCCATATCCTAGGTGTCCATCCGCTACACGCCCCGTACTCACCATTCACACCATTGGGGATTTCTACAATTAACCCACACCGCTACACGCCTTGATGGCGATCGTGCCGCTCATCATCGATCATGGCCGTAGCCACTACAATGAATCACGGCGGCAGGCCGCTACAACAGATCACGGTAAGGAACCGCTACAACAGATCACGGTAAAAACCGCTACAACATATAACTTCCTCCTTTCATCAAACCCAACCCATGCAATCACATAAAATCAGTATACTTATAACATTTAATCAGATCATTTACTAACCTCGGTGGTTTGCTTTACCCTCTTTGGGTTCCCGTCAATATCTGTGAGGGTTTGACATTTTAACAAAACATGTAATACTTATTTTCATATATTAATCAAACAGATCTAGATGGTGTGGAGAATTACACACCGATATTGCAAATCCAACATTCTTAGTCGATGTCCTTGCTATCTGGATCTATTATCCTCAATCTATAGCCTTGCTTAAAAGCCGAACAATTGCGAAAATAGGCCTCTCCTATATTCGGCCATGGTTAGTATTCTACCCAATTTTATATATATAAATAAACAAATCCTCTTACCTTGAAATCCCGAAAGTAACACGATTCTATAACTTAGAGATCTATGCGATTGGCCTCCTTCTTCAAATCCCTAATGCCAAAAAAAGAGTGAAATAAGAGATTAGTTTCTAATAGCCATTCGACTAAGGACTTTTGAAAAGCCTAAGAACATTGAAATCCCGAAATCAATACTTACCTATTGTTTCCTTCAAGATTCGGCACAAGTAAACTCCTTTGAAGAGAATTCGGTAACTTCAAGAAGTGAGATCTAAGAGTTTCGGCTTTTAGAAGATGTACGAATTGAAGAGATGGCTAAGAGAGATTCGGCCAATGAATATTAAGGAGAAGAATAGAATAATAGAGATGTGATTTCGGCTTTTAGGGATTAAAAGAAGAATAACAATAGAGGTTAAAAGATTCAGCCAACCAGGAAATTTTAGAGAGGAAGAAAGGGTGAAGAAGATGGTGATTTTCGGCTTTTGAGAGGAAGAAGATGAGAAAAGAAAATAAAAAAGAGGCTTCAAAATTTCGGCACACCCCCTCTTTATATAGAAAACCGGTTCCTCCCTTTAGTAGAGATTGATTTTCGGCCAACACTGCCACACATGATAGCTCCTATCCCTTTTCCCTTATCTTAATCTGTTATCTCCTCAAAAATAGCCTTTATCTGCTTATTATCCTTAAAGACAAAATCCCTAAATAATAGCCTTTATCTGCTTATTAGCCACATGAAATAAATATAATAAGATTCCAAAAAAAAAAAAATAGCCTTGTGCCGTCCCCCCCTTACTCAATTAAGTGCCGAAATCTAGCCCTATAACTTGGGCTTCAAGCAAACAAAAATTTGGGCCTTCCTCATGCACTAGTGACGCCACTTATAGCTCACCTTACTGTGCCCCTAGCTGCTGGGCCACGAGCCCAATATGTCAATTAAACTATTACAACTTCAATTTAAGCCCTTAGAGTGTCTAAACAAAATATTTAAAACAAGGCCTCAGCCCAATTTGAGCCCCAATTGTACCTCAAATTCTCAAATTAATATTTTAAGCATCCAAACACATAAAATGCACAGACCCAATTATTCAGGATGTTACAAAGGGTTAGCGCCCTCGTAACGCCCAAAATTTGGTACCTAATTGATAATTCCATGTCCCAATATCGAAATTTTTGAAAAATTTAAAATATGATCCTTTTATTTGAAAGAAAACCAAAACTCTTTTAGCTCGAAGAAATAAAATACCATACCCAATAAGTTAGGATGTAACATTTCAAAACTTCGAGACTAAGATTGCTTTTATTTTGTAGAAAATCCTTACCTCGAGATAACAAAATGTCATATCCAATAAGTTAGGACACAACATCTCAATTTTCTGAGAATAAGCTTTTATTTGAAACTTATAAGTTTTGATTTCAAAAGGGTACTCGATTACTTAAATTCGACGAAAAAGATCGAAGCCCAGTAAGTTAGGGCACAATTCTTTCAAAGTTCCCAAATACCGAGTCTTGCTTCATTTTAAGAACTTTTTTGAATAAAATGGAGTAAGATATTTAATAAAACATTATAATGCTAATATGCATAATATGGTAATAATTGCTATAATACAAATAATAATAACGAGAGCAAAAAAGAATCAACAATATGAATAAAATAACAAGCTAATAATAAATAAAAACAATAAATAAGTGAAAATTGATAAAAGTTTAAACAATAATTGAAAAGAAAAAAAATATTAAAAAAACAAAATGAAAATTATGATAATAATGATGATAATAATAACAAATTATAAAAATAATAATTAAAATGATGTAAGTGAATACAAGAAAGAAAATATATAATATAATAAAGATAATATAAAATTATATAGTTAAATAATACAAAAACAATGATATGTTAATAATAATAATAATAATAATAATAATAATAATAATAATATGGAAAATAATAATAATAAATATAATAATAATAATAATATTAAAATAATAATATTTGTGGTGGTAATAAAAATAAAAATAATAGTAATACTAAAATAATAAGAATTAAAAAATAAAATTAGTAATGAAAATAATAAATGAAAGAAATAAAAAAGGGACGAAATTGAACTAAAAATAAAAGTTTGGGGCGAATTTTAAAGAAAACAAAAGACAAGGGACCTATTTAGACACGGGAATAACGTGGAGGGACCTAAAGGGAAAATATTCCCTCCCTCCAAAACGCTGCGTTTAAAAAGGGACTCCAATGAAACCCAAGTAAAATTTAAGGGCAAAATTAAAAATAAAAGGGAACTTAATTATAAAACCATAAAAAGCGGAAGGGCTAAAAGCGCAATTAGCCATTCCTATAAAAAACGCGCGGATCCTAGGCCGGAGCGGGTCGGGCCAGGGCAAAACGACGTCGTTTTGAGGCTTTAGGACTCTGGCCAAAACGGCGTCGTTTTGAGTGGCTATATAAGTCAGAATTTTAAAAAAAAAATCATTTTCCTCTTCTCCTCTTCAAAAAACCGAAATAGCTCTCCAAAGAGCTCTCCTCTGGCGATTTTCGGCGAGGGCTCCGGCGAGGCTCCGGCGCCGATCACCACCATCCGCCGCCGTCGCCGACCGCCGTGTACGGCGGCCAAAATTAAAAAAAACAGGTAATTTTTCTTTTTTTTTACACTGTATATTATATATATTATCGGTGTGGTTTTAAAAAAGAAAAAAGATAAAACAAAATAAAAAAATAAAAGTATTCAGAAATGAAAAGAAAAAAAGGAAAAATAAAAAAAACCTTGCTGATTTTGGTATTGATTCTGTATATTTTTTTATGTGTATATTTCTGTATTTCCACTCTGTCCCCCCCGTGTTACAGATTATCTTAGGGTTATTTATAACCCAAAAATAAAATCAAAAAATAAATACTGGATCTTCTGTCTGATTTTGTTGCCTTCGATGTGTCTTCTTTCCTTTTGCAGGTCGAATCGGCGAGAAATGCGGCGGCGACTGGGTGACTTGCGCTAACTCATGGCGCGCGATCGATGGTCAGTGATGAGGCTTGCGGCGCGAGGTTTCCCGAAACCCTAGGCACTCTGGGCGATTAGGTTTTGGGCCGACATCGCATATTGGGGCCATTGGGCCATTTAGTTGGGTCAAGATAGGATTGGGTCTCTGTTTTGGGTCTAAGAGTTTGGGGTAGAGTAGTGGGCTATGGGTAATGGGTTAGCATTGGGCCACTGGTGGTATTTGGGCTCGGGAATTCAGCCCGTTTATTGTAAAAAAAACTGTTGGACTTTTATATTTATTATTTTATTTTATTTTTTTGGTTTTTTTTTAATTGTTGATATGGACCCAGGCATAAATGGGCTACTACAATGGTTTCGTGTTCTTCTGTTAATGCTAACATGTTTCATTGTTTTGATATTTATGTTTGTTTAAATAATTGTTCGACTCACACTGAGCTTTCATGAGCTTACCCCCTATAGTGTTTAACTTTTTAAGTAAACCTCGAAACTAGTACCGGACCCGGCATATGGAGAATCACCTTGGACCTCGGACTATTTTTTTATAAGTATTAATCAACTCTATTGGTTTTGGTTTGCAATTTTTAATTATTTCTGGTATGTGGTTTGGTAACTTTTCATTTGGGGAATTTTTTTTTTTGCATGCATGGATTACTCAAGCATAATAACTAGAAAATGCATGATATCTGGCTTAAGTAAAATTTGACATTGTTCCCTAATTTCCTATGCATTGCAAAGGAACCGTTTTTGAAAAATAAATCGATAAAGCAACTAGATTTCCAAAATGACTTAAATAATGGTTTTTCTGCTGCATTAGTTTAACTGAGTTTTTGCAAAGAAGAGTTTCAAGCAAACGGTATATTTCATATCAAGGTATTGCCATGTTCTCATTCTTTGGAAGCTTTGCTTCTTATATATTCCAGCAATATCTTGATGATAATAAGCTAAAAAAAAAAAAAAAAAAAGAATTAATGGGAATCCAAGATTCTAAATCCATGCTTAGCTTCGATTGAAAAATTCAATCCCACTCAATTAATTCAAATGATATTTGTTCAATAAATCTAAAGTTTAAATCCCATTTGTAACCTATTTTATAAAATCAAATATCTTATATTTTAGTTTAGAACTTCTATTTTTGGGTTTTAATTTGTTTCAACTTCTAAAAAAAGTATTAGTTTAAAAAATGTATATTTCATTTGACTTAAATGTAATTTGGATTCAATAAAAAGATTCAACATAGTATGTGCGCAGATAGAGATGTCCAAATCTTGAAATATAGGGTCGACATGGGAGAAATATCCTAAGACTCAATTCAAAAAGTATAAAAATAAAATTGATCAAATTAAAGTACAATGACTAACCTCAAATTTAATTAAAATAATTTTGAATCCTCCCATCAAAAGTGTAATATGTCTTACCATTACACCAATAACTTTTTTTATTTCTCAATTTAAAAAAGTATTCCAAATAGGCTTTCTCATCTTATCATTTTTGTTTTCTTTCTCAAGTGCCCTTATAATTTTTGTTAATATTTCTTTTCCCTTAATTAAAGCTCGATGGCTTATACTATATATTTTAATGGGTAAACTACAAAAAATATTAAATTATTGTATTCGTTTTATTTTGGTCACTAAATTATTAATTTTTTGAATTTAGTTATTAAACTTTTGGGAATCAAATGTTTTGGTCACTCTCCCGTTAGTTGTATTAGATGAGTGACGGAAATGTGATGTAGGTTTTTTATTAGTTTAATAGCAAATTTAGTCTTACAATTTTTACACATTCTATCAATTTGATTCTACATATAAATATTCAACAAATTTAACCCTCAATGTTTACAAAATTTGTCGTTTTAGTTCAAATTCTAAAAATATCAATAAATTTAGCAATCAAATTAGAAAAAAAAGGAAATATATATTTTAAATTATATAAAACAAAATCTAGCTCCATCCAACATTTTAAACTCATTTCTTTTCTCTTCACATTTTCATGGCAACGAAAAAACCAAGTCATAGATGAATTAAGCAAATTAAATAAAACCAAGTCATTTATAATTTTATTATAAATTTATTTGTAATCCTCACTTTAAAAAAGTATTCCAAATATGCTTCCTCACCTTATCATTTTTGTTAATCTTTCTTTTCCCTTCATTAAAGGTTGATGACGTATATTATATATCTTAATATATAAATACTTTAAAAAAAAAAATTAATATATGTATGTTGGAGAATGGACACATATCCTAGTTTGATATTCCCCTTAAATTCGTGCAATATGGTTCAATATTGGTGAATTAGTAGTTGATGAAGTATCATATACATTGTTGGAATGCTCCATTCAACGAATTTATTTCAGCTCCATATGCTTAACACACTTCCCATTTCAACATATTTCCTCATTTTGGGTTCCGTTGTTAAGTATCTTAATCCTTGACTGAATAACTTTTGTTACGATGTTGGGTTTAATGGTTACACTTCATCTTGTCACTTCCGAAGCAAAAGATAAAAAAAAAAAAAAAATCAAATTTCACCGAGTCAACACATGTTATCTTTATGTCGAAGATTAGATAGGATAAACTAAATCAAAAAGAATATAAATGAGTAAAGATAATCTAGAAATTCCAAATTACATTATCTAACAAAAATTCAGTAAGAAATAAATGGTTGCATTTCATTCTTTAGGGATTTTCTCTTGTATCTACCAACAATATCTTGATGATAATAAGCTGAAAAAGAAATGGAGTCCAAGGGAATTGAAGATTCTAAATTCAGTTAGCTTAATTGATTGAATATTTCAAATCCACTTAATTAATACAAATGTTATTTATTGAACAAATCTAAAATTTGAATCCCTCATTTGCAACCTACTTTATAAAAACTTCAAGAATGAAATCAAATTATCTTATTTCAATTGTCTAGAAATTTTAGTTTATTTGTTTCAACTTTTAAAAAGATAGCATTGATTCAAGAAATAATTATTTTATTTGACTTATTTTCTTTTTTAATTTTATGTTCGATGAAAAGAATGAACTTAATATGTGTACAAGTCGAGATGTCCAAATCCTGACATATAAGGCTGGGAGAAATATCCTAAAACCCAGTGTTAAAGATTTCTAAAATTCAATATGATCATGTTGTTTCATTATAAAACCCGATGTTAAAATGTCTATGATTCGAATTACGATACGAGAGAAAAATAGCTAACTATTTAAAGTTCAAGGTGTGAGAAAATCTCAATAGCTAAGATATGAATGTTGTAAAATACCACTCAATCACAGCCACATTTGTTAGTATGACTATTTTGGATGAAAAGTTCTAGTCCAAGTTATATATACACACATAGATACACATGAAGTGGATTAATGGTGTGTTATTTAAGCAAAGAAGAAGGGTTCTAACTAAAAGAAAGGGTTGAAATCTTGAACCTCTAAATATTGGGTAACCATTGGTGTTAAAAAGTGCATAAAGGTCCGCGCTTATCTACAAGAAACAATGGAAGAATCACATACGTTGTTTATATTCACTTTTTTTTGCTACACAAGCAATCCGAAACCATAAACAAATGAATACATTTTTTGCCTTTTTTAAAATGGTCTTCTTGTTTCTTTTCCGCTTTTTAAATTATTCATTCAATTCAAGTTCAAGAAACCATGCTAAATATATATATATATATATATATATGTTTATATTCACTTTTCTTGCTACACAAGCAAGCCAAAACCATAAACAAAGGCATGCCTTTTTTTCCTTTTTTTAATGGTTTTCTTGATTCTTTGTTGTTTTTTAATTTTTTCATTCAATTCAAGTTCAAGAAACCATACTAAATATATATGTTTATATTCGCCTTTTTTGCTACGCAAACAAGCTGAAACCATAAACAAAAGCATACATTTTTCTCACTTTTTAAATGGTTTTCTTGTTTCTTTGCTATTTTTTAGATTCTTCATTCAATTCAAGTTCAAGAAACCATACTACATATATGTGTTTATATTCACCTTTCTTGCTACACAAGCAAGTCGAAACCATGAACAAAGACATACCTTTTTCTCCTTTTCCACCGTTGCTGCTTTTTAAAATTCTTCATTCAATTCAAGTTCAAGAAACCATACTATATATATATATATGTGTGTTTATATTCACTTTTCTTACTACACAAGTCAACCGAAACCATAAACAAAGGCATAACTTTTTTCCTTTTAAAAAAAAATTATTTTCTTGTTTCTTTACTGCTTTTTTTTTTATTTTTTTATTCAATTTTAGTTCAAAAAACCCAACTAAATATTTATATATACATATATTAAGAGAGAGACCTCATGATCCTCAAGGAGTAAGTGGTGAAGCATGAACTTGATGGGAAGGCCACAAGTTGGTGGTGGTCAAAGCATGAGTTGATTATGAGTAGTTTCATGTTATGGAAAAATATTGTTAGTTAAAATTAGTTAGTTGACCGCTGCATTTTGAGGCTGAGAGTTTAACGAAACGATACGTTTTGATGTTTAATGAAAACGGTGCGTATTGAAAGTTTGATACAAGTAAAAAGCCTGTAACAAACTTTGTGACTACCAATTCTGAAGCCTCACAGGAACTGCCAACTTATAACTTTATTTGTAATCCTCGCTTTAAAAAAAATATTCCAAATATGCTTCCCCACCTTATCATTTTTGTTCTTTTTCAAGTGCCCTTACCATTATATATTTTAACGGGTAAATTATAAAAATGGTCACCATATTATTGCTTTCGTTCTATTTTAATCATTAAATTATTAATTTTTCTGATTAAGTTACTAAATTTTTCGAAATTAAATATTTTGATCACTCTCCCATTAGTTATCGTTAGATGAGTAATAGGAAGTTGATGTGAGTTTTTTTTATTGGTCTAATAACAAATTTAATCATCTAATGTTTACACATTTTATTAATTTGATTTTAAATATAAGATGTTCAACAGATTTAATTTTAAATATTTACAAAATTTATCATTTTAGTTCGAATCCTAAAAATTTGAATAAATTTAGTCATCAAAATTTGTAAATTTAATTTTAATTCCAAAAATTTTAGAAAAAGGAAAGATATATTTTATGTTATATAAAAGAAAATCTAGCTCCATCCAACATTTTAATTTTTTTTCTTTTCTCTTCACATTTTCATGGCAACGAAAAAACCGACTCATGGATGAATTAAGCAAATTAAATAAAATCAAATAAATCGAACAAGGAATTTAATTAAAAAGAAATTCTTCACATGCATCAAGGAGGGACTTACTCTGGTGGTATCAAGGGGATCGATAGAAACAGCTCAGGCTCCAACAACAACTTCATTGGGCTTAGGATCAGGAACAGACACATCGGATCAAAGCTGCAACACCTCAGGTCCACCGAACGGAGGCGGCAATACCGCACTGCAACTGTTGACATAGCACCGAATTGAATCCACTTTCAATGATAACTCCATAAAGGGTTTGGGTTTTAAGCTTTGAAGTTCCCTTTTTCTACTCAAATTTTCTGAATTTCAGCTCCTTTCTTTTTGTTAAATGAGGGAAAAGCAAAGGAGAGACACGGAAGTGTTTTAATCCACAGAAAAAAGTGATTGTGTGGCTTGTGAGTGGGGGCCTTGGGGGCGTGGAAGAAGAAGATGAACATTGCTTAATCAGTTTTTAATTGCTTATTACGTTCATAATTAAATAAATAAAAATTTCTAACCTTATCTATTAAATCAAGTTAGAATGTTCAACTTGATTTTTGTTTGTTATAAGTATCATATTTTATAAAATTTAATTATATTTTTAATAATTATTATATATTAAATTAATTATATTTTAATAATTATATAATATTGATTGAGTTATTATTTTTAATTATATCATCTGATATCAAATTGAGGGTTAAATTTAGAATTAGAACTAAATTGAAAAATTTTAAAAATTTTGAGGCTTAAATTTATTTTTATTTTTAAGAATTTGAACTAAAATGAGAAATTTTGTAATAATGAGGATTAAATTTGTTGAAAATTTTATATTTAGAATCAAATTGATAGAATGTCTAAATATTTGGGGGCTAAATTTATTATTAAACCAATAAAAAAAAGCTCATATAAATTTCTTATCACTCATCTAATTGCAATTAATGAGGAAGTGATCAAAATATTTAATTTCTAAAAATTAAATGACTAAATAAAAACAATTAATAATAATTTAATGAAACATTTTTATACTGTACCCGATGATCTTAGTCCATCTCACAACGAAATTGCTCTGTCTTTGCCTAATTTTTCTGTTAAATAAGAGCAGTGATGATAGGTGAAAGTATCTATTCTAGGGGTTTTTCAAATTAGTTTCTCCCCCGTTAAATGTGTCAATTCAATCTTTTTATTAGAATTAACATTTATTATTTAAAAAATATCTTTAATCATTTAACATATTTTTAATAACTAAATATTAATTCCATTAAGAATCAATTTGTTTACATATAAAATATTAAAAATAAAAATATCGAATTATATAATATGAGTCTATTGAACTGATTCAATCATAAATTTTATTATTATTGATTTATATAAAGGTTTGATTTTGAAAATATTTGGTTTAACATTTAGTCACCCCTTCTCCATTCTTTGATCAATTTTAAATTTTAGAAATAATTTTGATTTTTGTTTACATTTAAATGTACTAGTTTCTAATGCATATGTGTTACATGCATTTAATTATTAATTACTTTTTTAAAACAATAGTTTCTTTTAGTTTTTAAATAATGTACAAATTTAGAATTATATAAGAAAGTAAACTACAATATTAATTTTAAAAAATTTAGGTAAAATAACATGCAACAATTTTTATTCGATTATAAATATACCTTTCTTGTTAGTATTCTCATTCTATTTCGAACATACCTTTCTTGCTTGTATTCTTATTCTATTATAAATATACGTTTCTTGCTTGTATTCTCATTCTATTGATGATAAATGTTGCTTTATAAATTATTTTTAAAATTTAATTGAACTATTACTACTAAAAGTATAAAAGGGCAATGATTTGCAATTGTTCTATTTATTAAGAACTGCTGCTTCTTGCAATTGTTTTCCCAGCAAGATTGCGGCACTCACATCTTGAAATCCAAATTCAAGATTTTAAAGAATTTTCTGAGCTCGCTCACTATTATGGCTTTCTCTGCTGTGACATCTGCAGTGACAGCAATTGGCAACCTGCTAACTGAGGAAGCCATATACCTATGGGGCGTGGAGGAGCAAGTTGATCGTCTGCAAACAGAGCTCAAATGGATGCAAAGCTCCTTAATGGTGGCAGAGACAAAACAATCAACGGATGAGAGGATTCGTCTTTGGGTTGCTGAAATCAGAGAGCTTGCTTATGATGCTGAGGATGTTGTTGAGGAATTTTCTTTGAAGATTGGATCCAAAAACAAAGGTGGTCTCCCGAGTTGTATTAAAAGATCAGCCTGCTGTTTGAAAGAGGGGTGGGCACTCCATAAAACCAGGTCAAAGATCGAGAAAATCATAGAAGGAATCAATGACTTGGTCCGACGACTACAGGCCTATGGCGTAAAGGAATTAAAGGACAGAGGAGAAGAATTAAGTTCTTCAACTCAAAAGACGAGAATCAAGGCGGCCTTATCCACATATTATGGATGATAATACTGTTGGACTAGTTGATGATACTGAGGGATTGGTCAAAGATCTTACCAACGAAAGTGGATGCAGGGTCTTTACAATATGGGGCATGGGTGGTCTGGGAAAGACCACTCTTGCCAATAAAATATATCACCATCGTCAGGTTATTGATTATTTCAATCACTTGGCTTTCGTATATGTTTCTCAACAATGCCTGAAAAGAAAAGTTTGGGAAGACATTCTATCTGAGTTCAAAATTTTAAATGAAGATGTCGGAAAGAAAAGAGATGAAGAATTAGCAGAGATGTTGTCTAACATTTTGAAGAATAAGAAATGTTTGGTAATACTTGATGATATTTGGACCAGTGAAGCTTGGGATAGTTTAAAACCTGCCTTTCCGGGTACAAAGGACAGCCATAGCAAAATATTGCTCACCTCTCGAAACAAGGGGATAGTTTCAGATGCTGACATACGAGGTAAAATTTTCTTAATTAGGTAAAATTTAATACTCTTATTCCTTTTATGGAAAATAATTATGTATATTATTTCAGCTTTGCGGTGCCTAAACAAACAACAAAGTTGGGAATTGTTTCAAAAGATTGTATTTCCTCAAACAGGTAAATATACATATAGCAAAATTCTTGTTATATGCTACATTTATTTTTCATTTTTAAATTTCTTTTACAATAATTAAAATTAAAAATATATAAAATCTATTTTATTTAAAAATTTCAAAATCTTAATATGAAATAAATAAAAGAAATCAAGGCTTCGTAGTTTATCAATTAATGGTACACGCACGTAAATATAATTAATAGGTAAATTCATTATATTTTATATTATAATTTTTTAATAACTTCACTATTACTTACCGGAATTAAATTATATTAGAATCATCTTAAAAAGTATAGTTTTTAGGCACCAATAAAATAGCCTCACATCGTTAAATTTTTAATATAACAAACAATTATTATACACTCATTTATATCTAATATTTTCTCCAACTTAATTTAACTTTAATTAAATTATTTAAAAAAAATTAATTTTTTAAATTATAAACAACCTTCTTTTCTTCTTTTACAAATTTTAATCATTTTGTTTTTTTTTTTCATAAGTTAATATTTTTTATTTTTGTGCAACCAATTTTAAAAAAATAGTAATTTTTGTGCAATATTTTTCATGTCATTGTCACATAATTTTGATAATTATTTTATCTTGAACCCAAAACTCCGAATCTTGAACTCGAACCCTGATCCTAAACTTTGAACCCCAAATCCCACAGTTCAAGGTTTGGATTTGAGATTTAAAGTTCAAGGGTTCGAGGTTATGAGTTTAGGGTTTTATGTTTTGGATCCAGGGTTCAGGGTAAAAAATTACTAAAATTATGTGTTAATGACATGAAAAAAATTGTTTAAATATTATTAAATAATTGAAAAGAGACCATGAATAATGTGGTGAGAATGGTCCATAAAATAATTTCTATATGGATGAGTGTATTATAATTATTTATGTCTTTAAAAATTGATGATGTGATAAAATTTTATTGGTACCTAATTTTTAGGATAATTCTAATGTAAGTTATTATCTTACCTTAATTATTTGACAATATGTTCTGCTTAGTTTCTTAAGCACTTACATGCTATTCTTTTATATGTTTAATTTTTGTTAAGAAATAAATCAATTAGATTTTATAATTTAAATTAAGTACTCAAACATCACTTAATTAAAATAATAATTAATCAATTCTCGTTTTTTTGCCACAAAAACATTCATTCCAGAAAGAATAAACAAACATATATAGGAAGTCTAAAACACTAAACCAGATAAACTAAACATGAAAAAAGCACAGTATTGTCTAAGCTTATCCTGGATCCTTGCATCAGAAAGATGGAGGCGCAGGTAAACCATTCTTATCAAGAGTAAAGCCTAAGAAAGATGGTAGTTGATTCGAACAACCAGCACATCTCTTTACGACCCTATTTAGCAAACCAATCTGCTAACCTATTGGCTTCTCTCGTCTAATAACATTGACTTTCAGAGAAGAAAGTTGCATGACCAGCTTATAAAAAACCTGAAGGACTAGCCTTAATATCCATCTTCGATCTTGACTCTTCTTCTTAATATTCGAAGCAATAGTCCGGGAGTCAGTCTTGATTGTCACATTGGTCCATTTGTTCTTCATAGCTAATTCAGTCCATCCAACCATAGCTTTAGCCTCGACAACCTCACATGAATCCACTTAATCCTTTTACCAATCCCATCCAGCATCTTCCCACTTAAATTTCTGCCTATTACTCTAATACCAGCACAAGTTATTAAGGTGTCAAATGCCCCATCACAATTAACTTTAACCCAACCTTCTGGTGGTTTCTCCCAAACATCAGCACAAGGTTTTGACTTCCTAGTTCGATCAGAGTTATTGTTTGAGCAGATAAGAATTCATTCATGGAGCAATTAATCCTTCGAATAATTCTCTCCAAACAAAGTTTCAGACTTCCAATTGTAACCTTACACCTAGCTTTCCAGATGTGCTAGCAGTTGAAAACAATTCTAACTTTGAAATCCTCCCTCATACAAGGCATTTGTAACAACTTTGAGAACCATCTGTCAAATGATTGAATTTGATCATTTAGCCCTTGAAGACCAAAACAAGCCTCATACTATATTCCCCTAACCCAATTACATCTAAGAATAATATGTTCAAATTCTCATCTTCAATACCACATAAACAACAAATTGGGTTCGAAACACACTTTCTTTTCCACGGATTAAAACGAGATGGAATAGCATTATGACACAATTTCGATAAGAAAATTTTAACTTTGTTCGGTACCTGTAAGCTCCAAATAGCTTCCAAGTGCTCCTATCAATTAAGTGAAAGCTGGAAGGTTGTAAAGAAGACTCATTTCCATAGTGCTTTCTCAACTCCTTGTACCCTGACTTCATCGAATATTGACCAACAGCTGTAAACGGCCACACCAGTTTATCATGTTTATCGGATTCATGAAGGGGAACTTTTAATTTCGCAATTTCAATATCTTCTAACCACTCTAAACAAATGATCTCAGCAACTCTTGTTGGTGAGGATCCGTCAATATTTCCAGGATGCTTTAATTTCCTATCTTTAACTCCCAGCAACCATCTATCTTTCCAAATGCGGATGCTTTCGCCATTTAGCACTTGCCAAATCAAAGTCTCCTTTTAAAAACTCTTTCCCTTCAAGAATGCTACTCCACACCCATGATGACCTAGCTCCCTTTTTAGCTTCAAGGAAATTAGAATTCGGGAAATAAAGCCCTTTTAAAATCCTAGCCCAAAGAGCATCAGGATCCTGGACTAACTGTCAAGATTGTTTTGCAAGTAGAGCAAGTCCTCCAAGCTTTTCAATGAATACGTCTCTCATTTTCCTTCTGCTGAATCCATTTCCACGAATATTTTTTTAGGAAATTCGAAAAGAAATCGTATACATTGAAGCGCATGCTACAGCTTTAATAAGAACCTCCCTTCCCCTTCAAGATAACATTTGCTGCTTCCAGACCTTAAGTTTGGTAAGGACCTTTTTTTTTTTTTTTTGGTGAAAGTAAGGACCCTATCTTTGATATGCCTCAAAGTTAATGTTTTCGAAAGCCCCAAGGGACACCCAAGTAGACGCCCGCATTATTTGCCACCTCTATATTAGTCTCTTCTTGAATCAACCTTTCGTTGACCCTTCTAAAAACGTTGCTTGATTTATCGTACTTGACCCTTCGTCCAGAAGCTGCACAATATTCTTGGAAGTTAATCATTCTCCTACAATTTAACGAATTAGCTTCCAAAGAGAATAGAGATCGTTCGCGAATAACAAATGTGACACTATTGGATAATGACTACCAAGGCTAATCCCAGAAATAAAACTAGACTCGACTCTATTAAGAATCATACGAGAGAGGACATTCAAAACAAAAAGGCAGAGGTAAGGTGATAGAGGGTCACCTTAACTTAGACCTCTTGATGGATAGATTTTTCTACCAGATTTATCATTAATAAGCAAAGTGTAAGAAACACTCCTCACACACTAATCAATCCATGTTAAAGCAAATCTCATTTTTCTTAAAATAGTTTCCAGAAATCTCCACCCTACTCTGTCATATACTTTATTCATGTCGAGCTTCCAAGCAACCTCATATTTCTTACCCCTCTTCTTCAATTTCAAATGATGAAAACCTCTTGAGCAATTAAGATGTTATCATGTATTTGTCTACCTACCACAAAAGCACTTTGATTATTCATAATCACTACCCCTATAACTCCTTTCAATATATTCACCATGATCTTCGATATGATTTAATACTTAAAATTACAAAGATTAATTGACCTAAATTATGTAATTAATTCAAAACATCTAGCCTTCAGAATTAAAATTATCTCAATCTCATTTAAACCCATCGGAAATTTCCCACCCCTAAAAAAAAAAAGAAACTCTTAATAGCTTCCAAAACATCCATTTTAATAATCCCCAATAATTATGACAGAAAATCCCGTTAAAATCATCCACGAAAAAAGAGATTAATTTAATTGTTTTGTATACTTAACTTGTACAATATAAGTAAAATATTATAATTTTATCTCCAAATTCTCTCAACACAATTTTCTGACCCTTATTTATAATCTCATTTGTATCTAACAGGATATCCAATTTAAAATTCAATAGTCTTTTTTATATAATCCTTTAAACATTAAAAGTATTTTCCTCTATTAATTTTTTTTTGTTGGAGTATTAAATATTAGTCTTAAAACCATAAGGCATGAACTATTCCAAACAACCCTTAAAAAGATATGTAAATTTTGTTTTTGTATGATTTTTACTTTTTTAGATTTCAAATTGGATAGTGAATTATATATTTATTTATTTGAAACTCCTCTTAAATTAATTAGAGTGAAGTTTCTTATTTAGTATTGACTGTTCCATAAAGTATTCAAAGTTTTCAGATACATTTATTTTTTTAAGTGTAGTTAATAACCACAATAAAAACTAAACTTTATAAGTGATGAATTTATATTAAAAATTATTTGATAAATTAATAAAATATAAGTTTGAGTTCATCTACTTTTACATTTCTTTTACCTATTTAAATTATTTCTTAATTTTCCTTATTTTTTAAAAATTTATTCTTAATTTTTTATACAGAAAATATAATCGATGTGGAAATGAAAGAGTTAGGAGAGAACATGGTTAAACATTGTGCAGGGCTTCCATTAGCCATTATTGTATTGGGAGGAATTTTGGCTACAAAGAATAATTCATTAGGCGAATGGCGAAAGATATCTGACAATGTGAAATCATACTTGATGAGAGGCAAAAATCAAGGACCAGAAGATGTGTTAGCATTAAGTTATGATGATTTGCCTCCCTATCTAAAACCATGTTTCCTCTATCTAAGCCATTTTCCGGAGGATTATACGATAGATGTGGATAGATTGATTCAATTATGGGTTGCTGAAGGTATTGTGTCATCAAAGCAAGAAGAAAGAGACGGTGGGGAATTTGCGGAAGATGTGGCGGAATCTTATTTAATGGAGCTTGTGGAAAGGTGCATGATTCAAGTACGAGAAAGAGATGTGGCAACCTTAAAGGTCAAAACCATTCAGATGCATGATCTGATGAGAGATCTTTGCTTGTCAAAGGCAAAACAAGAAAAATTTGTCTTCATTGTTGATCGATCGAATGCATCTTCATTACCTATGATTCGGAAGGTTCGTAGGGTTTCTGTACATGAGTTTTTTTCCATACAATGCATTAAAAGTCCAAATATTCGGTCACTTTCGTTCTTCAATGAGTTCTTTCCGGAGGAGGCATTAGAAAAATCTTTGCCCTTGGAAGTGTTGAATTACTTTGAAGAACATGAAGATGAAGTTTGGAATCCACTTGCTAGTATTCTTATGATTTCACGAGGTGGTACGGGACTTCTTAAAGCTCGGGGAATTTGGAGATACATGTTCAACAACTTCAAATTGCTAAGAGCCCTAAACTACGAGAGAAGAACAGGTGGTAGTTTTGCAGGGTTTAAGTTACCCAGTGATATAGGTAACCTCATCCATTTAAGATTCTTGAGTCTAAAGTATCTTAAGTTCATATGGGGAAAATTGCCATCATCTCTAGGCAACCTAAGGTGCTTGCAAACCTTGGATTTAAGAGTTGATAATTACAAAATTCATGTACCTAATGTGATATGGAGGATGGAGCAACTAAGACATTTATATCTCCCTTCGAGATGTAAAAGCAGAACTAAGTTGAAGTTGGATACTTTGAGAAAACTCCTAACACTTGTGAACTTCAACACCGAGACTTGTTATCTGAAGGATCTTATCAACATGACAAATCTTAGAGAGTTGGTGATAAATCCGCCCTTCAATATTGAAAATTTCAATGAGGAGGAGTTGGGCAAGAATCCACCTATAATCGGAAGTAAATATCTTCATTCCTTGTCTTTTGTTAGGAGTGAGAAAATTGTTCATTACTCGTCTTCTCAGAAAACTGTTCTTTACTGGTCTTTTCCTACGGATGTGATTCATACAGTTATCTCAAAGATAGATCCAAGACATTTGGCCCACCTCCTTTCAAGTTGTACAAGTATTTGCAAGTTGAGTATAGATGCAAAGATAAGTAAGTTACCAGAGAATCACTACTTCTCTTCACATCTCGCTTACATACGGTTGGAACAGTGCGAGTTTAAGGAAGATCCAGTGCCAACACTAGAGAAGCTGCCTAACTTAAGTATTCTTGAATTAGAAGAAACTTTGAAAGTAAAGGAATTGTTTTGCTCTGCACAGGGTTTTCCTCGACTTGAGTCTCTAAGTCTTTGGAGGGAACAAAGGTTGGAGGAGTAGAAGGTGGATGAAGGAGCCATGCCTTCTCTTCAGCGATTGGAGATTTGGTACTGCCGTGACTTGTACATGCTTCCAGAGGGATTGAGGTTCATTACAACCCTCAAAGAACTGAAGATTGAAATGATGCCAAAGGCATTCAAAGATAAATTGAAGGAAGGAGGAGAAGATTTCTACAAAGTCAAACATGTTCCTTCTATCATATTCCGATACTGGCACGAATAGATTGAATGATAATTGAGAGGTAATTTCATAACCTCTAGTTTAGGAAATGATTCCTACTTTGTTTGCTTCTTATATATCTTTCGTTTTTGACAATGTCTCACATTCTCACTCAATTTGTCAACACACCAATGAATAATTACATTTATTAAAAATCAAAGGAAGTCAGACATTGATATTTTTAGTTTATTTGCTTTTCAGGTAAAGACGCCATTTTTTCTCTTGCTACGTACAGCTATTCAAGGAATCAAATCTATATCTAAAACTCCTATTATGAGTAGCGTGTGAAAGTGTGTTTAATGGTGAGAGATTTGGAATAATCTTCTCTCTTGTAGATATCTATGGTTGTTGAAATCAGAGTGGTTGACTGTTTGTTGTTTTCTTCAAATTACAAAAAAACGGATGCAAGATATGGAAATGGAAGAAAGGGAGGTGTCTGGATTAGCAAGGTACCAAACCCCTCCTCCATTTCAATTTCCTTCCATCTAATTTAATTTCACATTCATTTTTGTCTTTTAAAACATAAAATTGCAGATAAGGAGACGTCACTGACCTTTGTTCCCACATAGCTTTGGTTTGCGCTTACCATTCCTATATTTATTTGTTAGCTTTGCTTTCTCTTTCTTTTTTTTTCCCTACTTAAGTCTGCTCGAGTTTTTCTCTTTTTCTTTATCATGTACTTAATGTAATATTGGAAGCCGAGGCAGGACCATGCTTTTCTATTGTAAAATTCTTCACTTTGTTGTCTATGGTCATTTCTACTCTTCAGTTTCCTTAAATATAAGTGTTTGATATATATTTGAATATAACCTTTTTAATATATACATATTTTAGAAAAAAAACCGAACATATGTATGTTGGACACATTTCCCGTTTTAACATATTTCCTCATTTTATGCAAGTCGATTGGTATTCAACATAATATTTTCAATTGTTCAGTATGCTGATCCTTAATTCAATAATCTTTGTTGCAATATCAAGTTCAATGATTACACTTCATCCCAAAACTTTCAAAGCAAAAAATAGAAAAAATCGAATCTTACCAACTAATAACATATCAATACATATAATCCACAATATCTTTATCTTTAAAATTGAATAGGATAAACCAAATTACACAGAAAACAAATGAGTCAAACAAAAAGAAAGAAAGAAGATCCAATTGGATTTTTTATCAACATTTGATGGTTTAGTAAGCTATGCTTTATAAAAGGAAAAGGAATCTAAGGAAATCAAAGATCCCAAATTCGAGATTTAACTGAGTTGGTTTGCCATGTTCTCATTCTTTGGAACATTTGCTTTTTATATCTACCAACAATATCTTGATGATAATAAGCTTAAAAATAAAGATTTATTCAAGGGAATCAAAGATTCCAAATCCATGCTTAGGTTAATCGATTGAAAATTTAGGATCCATTTAATTAATTCAAATGATATTTGCTCAATAAATCTAAAGTTTAAACCCCGCAGTTGTAACCTATTTCATAAAATCAAATTATCTTAAAATATAGGGTTAACGTCGGAGAAATATCCTAAAACCCAAAGTTAAAAGATTTATCAAATTCAATATCATCCTTTTATTTTTGTTATAAAACTCAATGATAAAATGTATAGCATATGTTATGTTATTCAGATTAGGATACGAGAGAATAACAGCTAACAACCTGTAGTTCAAGGTGTGACAAAATCTCAGTAGCTAAGATATACCATACAAAAATCACAGCTACATTTGTTAGTGAGTAGTGGTGAGTAAATTTCGTTTCGATTTGAAAAAATAAAAATAAAAATTGAATTTCGAGTTAATCGAAACGAGTTATTCAATTTATTCAACTAAACTCGAATAAGTAATCCAAGTTTCGAGTTTGAATAGAGTTGAAGTTTACAATTTGAATAATTTGAATAACATATTGGTGTAAATACCCTTTTGGTCCCTATCAAGTTTAAAAATGAGCAAATTGGTCTCTCTCAACAAAAATTACCAAAAAAAAAAATTCAAAATAATTTTCAAAAATTGAAAATAAATTTTAAATTTTAAAATATTTATAAAAATTCCAAAATTTATATATTTTAAAAAATTATAAAATTTTCAAAAAATTTCTAAAAAATATAAAAAGAAAGTTAAAAAATTAAAACTTTTCTAGAATAATAATTTTGGGACCTAAATAAGTTAATTAATGATTCAAGTTTATTATACTAAACTATTTTTTTTTTGCTTTGAAAAAGTTTTTAAATATATATATAATTTCAAATTTATGTGCCCTAATATGAAATTAGTTATACTGTAATAAAATTTTAATTTGACATGTTTAATTTTTTACTTAAACTCAAACAATTTCACTTGATTCGACTCGACTCGAATTTCATTTCACTCGATTCGATTCGAAAAAAATTCAAATCAAGTTAGGATGATAAGATAAGACTTGTCAACTCGATTAACTTGAAACATTTTCATATGGTTCAATCGAACGCTCACCCTAATTTTGGGCGATCAAAGGCAAAGAAAATGTTAGCAGTTGAGCAAACAAGAATTCAGATATTCCAATTATGTTCAAGCACTTGACAAATCCTTCCTCCAATGGCTTCAACATTCATTCTAAGAACTTCAGTAAAAATCGACCATTTCTTACAACTAAGCTTGCAACACCCTTAACCCGTATCCGTTACTGGAATAAGGTTACGAATACGGATTACGGGGTATTACCGATCAATGCATAACATACAGCATCCATTCTCATACATCATTCAATTGCAATCATATTGTCCCGTATAAGGGCCTACGAGGCTTTAAACATGTTTTAGAAGTGGTTCGGGACTAAACCGATATCATACGAAAATTTCAGAAAAACTTAGAATTTTTCATTCATACAAGGGTCACACGCTCGTGTGAACAGGCCGTGTGCCTCACACGGCTAGTAGACACACCTGTGTCTTAGGTCGTGTGGAAACAGGGCATACATACTGACTTGCATCACACAGTCGAGGACATGCCCATGTGCCAGGCCGTGTGAAAACTGGAGGGTATACTGACTTGGGTCACACGGCCAATCACACGCCCGTGTGTCAACCCGTGTGCCCTTCAAAATGGCCACACACGCAAATGTACTGGGCCATGTGCCATCTAGGGGGTATACTGACTTATACCACCTGACCCGATTACACGCCATGTGTGAGACCGTGTGGAGCATCACGACTTCAATTCAATTTCAACACCGGGGACACACACCGTGTAGCATGATCAGTGTGTCGCACGCTGCAGCTGAGACACGCCCGTGTCTCTACCCGTGTGGACAAAAATAGGCCATTTGCAAAGCCAATTTGCCACCCTTTTTGTACCTACCTACACAAGCTCATACGGTACCATTTTAAGTCACAGATATGCAACCAAAGTTCATCAACCAATACATAATCATACCATATCCATTTCAACTAGATTTAATACTCAATACCATACCATTTACCTATTCAAATACTGATGCGTCGTTGAAAGCACCAAAAATATCTTATTCCCTACAAAATAATGAAAAAGAATAGTAAAGGGGAAGTAGGGTCGAATCCTCAGGGACCGGATTGTACGAATGCTCGTTCTTGAAATCCTGGACAATTTCTTAACCAAGAAAACTTGCGTTTCTGGAAAAATAAAAAAAACAGAATTAATAATTTCGATCTGGAAAAATAAAAAAACAGAATTTAAAGTGAATTGAAATTACGAGAATAAATTGCGAAAATTAAAATGAGGAAAATAAAAAGAGTTTAGAGAAAGTTTCTTATGTGGAGAGATTCCAGCCTCCAGTTGCCTCGACCCGCCTTGGGTTCAATCCTTGGCTTTTAGATGATCCTTCTCAAACCGAATAAGCCAGTTATAGTGGAAGAGGATGCCTACAACCACCAGCTCCAAGGATTTAGACTTCGATTTAGTGGAACCTGACTCTAGCCAACAATCGCTCTTGTGGGATCATCTTATGCTAGATCAACGTTTCTCAATGGTGAATCCCACACCATTTTGTCTCTTGGGCTCGCCAACCTCTGACGCAGTAAGCTAACGAACCGACTGTGCAACCTCCTCAAAATATACAAAGCGGCCGTTCCTTGCACACGTTGAAAAAATTACTTTTTAAGGGACATGAACGGAAGCGTCAGCCCCGTAATGCGGAGAAACGATGAATACCCTGTTGAGAAGGCTAAGTACGGATTCTAAACCTCAAGAACCCTTTTTGGGGATTTTCGACAACCTTTGGCTAGATGGGTTTTAGTGGCTTATGATTGTGGTGGAAAAGAAAATAAATATATAATAAATATGGAGATTTTATTAAAAGGAAATATGGAAAGAACAAAAGACTTTTGGGGAGAGAGTTTACAGAAAAAGAAGCATAAAGAAAAACTGAGTCACTTCATCCCCTATTTATAGTGCTAAGATAGATAGACTAGTCCTACTTAAATTCCTAAAGATAATTACAAATAATCAAAGATAAATAAAGATAAATAAAATAAATCCTAAATTAAATAATCCTTAATAATTATCTTAATATTAATTATCCTAATATAATCAAAATAGAGTCTAATAGAATAAAAACTCTTCTTTTTGCATTTTAGCCCTTGTGTCATCCATGCTTGCACTTTTGGCACCAAATTTTCCCTTTTGTCGCACATTGGCCCGTTTCATCTTTAATTTCACGCTTTTGGCTCTTAATTTCGCTTTTGCCTCCAATTTAGTCCCTACAAGATAAAAGACCATAAATAGCCCAAATTAGTAGAATCATACTCGAAATAAATATGCAATTAGCACATGAAAATATGACGTTCTAGAGTATTATCAAATACCAAGCAATTTAACTTGCTTTTCTAAGCATAATTCAAATGTATATTTCATTTAACAAAACTAATCCAAACATTCATAACCACTTCAATCCCATTCATTCATTATAGGTCTATTACCAAACATTAAAAGTAGATCAATTTGCACATTCATAAGCATCATCAAATTCATCATTTTATGCCAACCTAAATGGCCAAAAATACAAATCCATCCAACATACCAGAAGAACACAAGCCTATAAATGCCATTTCCATATATACATAACTTCAAATGCACCAAAATAGAAGATCGATAGTGTGATAAGGTCTCTGACGATTCCCAGATCCGAGCTAGCTTCGTAAATATATAGAACATTCAAAATTAAACAGAGTAAGCTATAAAGCTTAGTAAGTTCGTACGTGAACATGAAATACTCACAACATTCATTAGTAATTCAAATTAGATAATATCATTAACATTTAAAGCATCAATTCATGAACTAACATAAACTTTATTCATATCATCATTCATGAGTTCTCAACTTCATCTAACTCGATACTTGAATAGTTTTCTATACATACCTGTACCTATACTTTTCTATTTCTCATCAATACTTTCATCAAACCTCTTCGATTTATAAATGCTCACGATACAAATTCATCAATATTCTGATGCCATAGTCCAACTATGGTCTTACACATACATTGCCAAGGCCCTGCCATGGTCTTTCATTTACATGCCATAACCCGGTTATGGTCTTATTATTTGATTGTCATAGCCCAGTTATGGTTTTATTCGGCAACTTGTTTTACTCAACTCGTACATTTCATCTAATATCTCAACATTTATCCAATAGAATACATACTATCTCAATTTCATCCACTCAATAAATATATACACATTTAAGTTCAAATATATGAACTTACCTCGTGTTCGGAATTGACGGATCAGATCGATTACTCGATAACCTTGCTTTTCCCCCGATCTAAATTTGAATTCTTTCTTTCTTGATCTATATGTATTCAAAATTAAATTATTTAATCATTCATTCATTCAATTCAGTCCACAAGCACATTTTAGACATTTTTACACTTTAGCCCCTAAAGTTCCACATTTTTACAATTTAGTCCTTATCACATAAAAACACAAATTACACAATTTCTTTCTAAATTCATGAGTGCCGAATTTCTATAGGGTCCTTAGGAGCCCTAAAATTTCATTTATTTCACATTTCAACCACTAAATTTACACATTTCTCAATTTAATCCTTATTTTGCATTTTTACTCAAAATCACTTTACAAAACTTGTATATCTAACAACAAGCATTCAAAATCTATCATCAATCATCAAAAATCACACATATTCATCAATGGCAACATTCAAAATCTTTAACAGTTTTGCAACTTGAATAAGCTGCAAAGATCTAAAAAACGTAGAAATCATTAAAAACGGGACAAAAACCGTACCTTAATAGACAAAAATGTCTTGGCCGAACCTAGGTCTTCAATAATAGCTTTTTCTCCTTTTAATTTCGGTTAGGAAGATGATGAATAGATGAAAAGACCTTTTGTTTTATTAATTATCATATAAATTATCTAATTACTAAATTAACCTTATACATTAACCTTTAAAACCATTAAAAAGATGTCCATCTTTGTCCACTCTTATTAATAATGGTTTAATTAGCAGTTAAGATCATCATATTTAAAAGCCAAGGCCAATTAACACCTTTAACTAATAGCATGCAACTTTTGCATTTTACGCGATTTAGTCTTTTTTTCTCAAATTGACTATTCAAACGATAAAATTAGCTTACAAAATTTTCACACATACATGCTATCATGCTGTAAACACCAAAAATAATATTAAAATAACTTTCCGACATTGGATTTGTGGTTCCGAAATCACTATTCCGATTTAGCTAAAACCGGGCTGTTGCAAAGCTAACATCACACATATGATCATATATGACCTCCCATGTGCGATTCTTCAATAACAATATGAAAATACTTGGAAGAAAAATTAATGGTTAGTTTAGCGTTGCCTTTGAAAGTGTTTTGGAAAACTGATTTTAAGAAATATTTTTGAAAAGTTTGATATAAGATTTGAGTGTTTAGCATTACTGTTAAAAAAAGTACTTTTGAGAAATAAAATGTCCATTTTAGATATGATATTATCAAGTAACAAATATGTATTTAAATAATGTTCAAACTAGTTAATATTATTATATTTTAATAAGAATATAATTTTTTTTATTATAACTTGTTGTTAACATTTTAATATATGAAATATAAATTTTAAATATTTTTAAGCATTAAATATTAATTATTTATAAAATTTAATTAGAATATATAAACTATATTTTAAATAATTAAATATAAGCCTTAAATATTTGTAATTAGATTAGATATTAACACATATTTATTATTTTAAAAAATACTTTTTATTTTTAATTAATAATTTTAAAAAATTTATAATTTAGCACCAAGAAAAAAAATGAAAAGTATCATATTATTGGAGGGGTGAAAAAGTAATTAAATACCAAAAATACTTTCAGTAAAGGAAAAGTTAAAAGCAACTTATTTAGCATAACTCTTTTTTCAAAAGTATTTTTTTCAGCCTAAATACATTAATATCTAACATTTACAACTGAGTCCGAGTAAAGTAAAACACTATCATTCTATCTACACATGCAGAATATCCAAAACTCTTGATGAATGTTAGATACAAATATGTAGAATGTACCCAAAATACCCATCTCGAACTCAGTAGAGAAATATCTAGCATTCAAAAGGCACTAGCTTCAACCAAGAACAAGGAAGTTTCTTCAAAGGCTTGATATACTTTCTTCGCAACCATATATATGTGTGTATATACGCATATTAAAGGTGGTTGTTTTGGCAAAGAGGATGAGAAGATAGAAAACCTTTAATCCAATGACAATATTTGGTTATAACAACACGACACATATAATTGTGATTAAAATTGCGGTCACTAACATGTTTGCAATCACATCATGTTAACGACTACTATCTCAATCAATTGCAAGAACTATCCATGACAACAAGAGCCAGAAACTTACAACAACAATAATACCACGTTATAGCTGTTAAGGAATTTTCAATAACATATATACCTGCAAGATTTTCAGTGATGACGCAACGAATTTCACCACCAGACAACTTCCCTATCTAATGAAATTTTCAAACATATCATCTGAAAAATGCGGATACCAAGTATGATAAGAAATTAAATTAAGGATTTACTGCTGCAAACCTACCACGAAAACATAATTTTTATAGGATCAAAGGCATAGCCCATCATGGCAGCATTATTGAGTCCTTTTCCAGAGGAAAATCCTGCAACATGTTGCAGGCAAATGTTAAGAAAAACAATGCACGAGCATAATTACAAAAACGTGGCACGCAAGAAATCAATACTTGAAAGAATTAAAATCACTGCTAACCTAAGACATTGAATCCAGAAAAATAGAGCTCTGAAGCTATAGCTCATGATCCTGCGAATAGCTAGGAAACCACCCTGACAATATTTTCCTCTTCGTAACAATATACCTGTAAAATAATTGATAATTGTAATCATTTACCGAAGTAACAAATGTTATTACAGTAAATTATGATAAAGATCGGGACAAATGTGGAACTTGGATTATAAGCTTATGAGAGAAAATTACTTAAATTTTCCCGAAATTCTCCTAATCGAAGATCACGAAAATTAATATATCTAGCACCACTAGGTAACATCTGAAATGATCCTTGTCTTTCAATGTTGAGATCATAGGCCCAAGTCTTCCATGTTGCGCCAAACAGGAATTCATCAACCTCTTGAGAACCTAAAGGATGAAAAGTTCCAGTCCAAGTTATATATATATATATATAGACACACACATATACACATGAAAGAAGTTGATTAATGGTGTGTTATTTATGTAAAGAAAAAGGGGTAAAGTTGAAATCTTGAACCTCTAAATATTGGGTAACAACTAGTGTTAAAAGTGCATAAAAGTCCGCTATAATCTACAAGAAACAATGGAGGAATCACATACATTATTTATATTCACTTTTCTTACTACACAAGCCAAGACCATAAATAAAGGCATTCCTTTTTCTTCTTTTTTTAATGTTTTTCTTGTTTCTTGGCTGCTTTTTATATTAAGAGAGATATTGTGAGACCTCGTTATTCTCAAAGAGTAAGTGGTCAAGCATGAAGATCAAGGATGAAACTAGCAAGGTACTGACATTGGAAATTTTTTCATTTAAATCTTTTAAAATTTTAGAATTTTAAATTAGTAGAGATAAAATTATACATTGACTCCTTAAAAATAATAAAATTTTAATTTAATACTTTAAAAATTATATTATTACTATCATAAAAATTACAATTTAATTTCGACCCTTTAAAAAATTTTCTGATTTCATCAGTGACGAAAATGATGGGACAACCACGAGTCAATAGTGGTCGATTCATGAGTTTGTTATGGGTAGTTTCACGTTATGAAATAAAAATGTTAGTTAAAGTTAGTTGGTTAGGGCTGAGGGTTTAATGAAGCGATAGCTGCGATACATTTTAATGTTTAATGAGAACGGTGCGTACTGGGGTTTGTTACAGCTGCTCGAGTAACAAACCTGTAACAGACTTTGTAACTACCAGTTCCCAGCCATAATAGAAACTGGAACGGGAAATGAGCAGATATGCCATTTTGTGAAGGATATCAATTCTATCTTCTTCCTCCATTCTCTTTCTCTTCTCTCTTTCCTTTCTTTCTCTATTCTTTTGAAATTATGCATCATTTCACCAGCATTCATCATTGTGGACGTATCTGATCTTCACTCTCTGGTTTACTGCCTATGTAAAGTTATGGAAAGAAATGCAAATTTAATAATGGAAAGAAATGCAAATTTAATAAGGTGTTCTTGATGTAGTCTATGCTATTTCATGTGTGCGTGAAAGGTGATGAAGATTAATAGAGTAATACTGATATTTAAATTGTCTTATCTTTTAATTAATTCATTAATTGAAGTACTATCAATATTATCAACAAGTAACAGAATTGAGTGAGTATACTAATACAGTCAAGAAAAACAATTTAATTAATAATACCATAGGGATGGCAACAGGGTGAAGTTGCTACTTCTATTTATATCTCTGCTGCTAGCTTTTGACGATTTCACCAAGTAAACTGCAATCACAAGTGTTGTTCTTATTACCTGCAAAAACACAGCCAACAATCTGAATCCATATCCCCATTTTAGGAACAAATGCATGGTGTACCATTTGTTTCGAAGCCAAATCAATTTTCTTAATTTTTCTTGAAGTAAAACCCTATCCAACACTTATATTCAACACATATTCATGTATTGCTATGAAGATATGACATTCTTATCCTATACTCATATCCGTGCTCAAGTAACATAAGCTGCAACCTCAACATCCCCTTGCTTCTAGCTATTGAAGATTTCACCAAGTAAACTGCAATCACAAGTGTTGTTCTTATTCCTTGCAAAACCACAGTCCACAATCTGAATCCATATTCACATTTTCGGAACAAAATCATGGCGTACCATTTGTTTCAAAGCCCAATCAACTTCCTTTACCTTCTTCTGTTGAAAAAATAATGATTTAAAATGTTATTTACCGCTATAATTAGTACATGTTTTTATCTTTATCAGTTAGTGGGTATTAAGAAAATCTTATTCTGATTTGGTTGTTTAGTTGTTAGTTTTATCTGGCACCAAATCTGATCATGGGTTAATGCTCCTAATTTTTAGCTTTTTTTAGTTACCACTAGCATTATTTAAATCATGTACTCTGTTTCTTTTTCATTGAGAAATAAATAGTGCATTTTCTATTCTGTCATTTACTCTTCTCTGAGCATTCTTTCTTGGTTGTTTTACCAACATTTGTGGTATCAGTAAATCAGGTTGCGATCCCAAATTGAGTGATTCATGGCGAATAGTGGAACCAACCCAGCAGCACAACCGCTAATCTCAATTTTCAAAGGTGAAAAATATATCTTTGGAGTCTCAAGATGAAAACAATGTTCAAGTCTCAAGAACTATAGGACTTGGTGGAACATGGGTATGAAGAGCCTGATTCGGCACCAGCAGAGCCTAACCAACGATTAAAAGAAAATCGCAAGAAGGATGCAGAAGCACTAATGCTTATCCAGTCAGCACCTGAGGATGACATATTTTCTCGAATTTCAGCAGCAGATACCTCCAAACAAGCATAGGAAATTTGGAAGCAAGAATGTTTGGGCAACAAGAAGGTAATAACTGTAAAATTACAAACTCTTCATCGTGATTTTAAGACTTCAATTATGAAAGACAAAGAATCAGTGCAAAAATTCTTGTCTAGAGTCTCTGGGATTGTTAATCTAATGCGATCTTATGGTGAAATTTTGAGTAATGAAATTGTTGTCAGCAAGATGTTAAGAAGATTAAAATCAAAGTTTGATCAAGTTGTTGCTGCAATTGAAGAAACGAAGTAGTTGTCCACTTATAATTTTGATGAATTGATGAGTTCTTTGATAGCCCATGAAGCTAGACTTAACAGGTCTCATGAAAATTCTGAGGAAAAAGCTTTTCAAGTGAAGGAAGAATCCTCTCAAGGCAGGCATGACTTTCATGGACGTAGTCGTGGCAGTGGCAGAGGTAGAGGCCAGTATAGTAAACCTTACAAAAGCTCAATTCAGTGCAGATACTGTAGCAAAATGGGACACAAAGAAGCTGATTGTTGGGCCAAACAAAGAGAAGAATAGAAGCAGGCTCATTTTACCGAGAATGTAGAAGAGGAAACCCCATTGTTCATGGTCCGTTCTCCAATTCAATAGGACAACAATAGCAACGATGTATGGTTTTTAGACAGTGGTTCCTCTAATCATATGTCTGGAAACAAATCATTATTCAAAGAGCTTGATGAATCACAGAAAAGTGAAGTCCGACTTGGAGACAACAAGCAGATGAAAGTTGAAGGAAAAGGTACAGTTGCCATTAAAACCGTGCAAGGTGATGTCAAACTTCTTTTAAGTGTGCAATTTGTGCCTAGTTTAGCTCATAACTTATTGAGCATTGGACAGTTAATGACTAGTGGGTAGTCTGTTATGTTTGATGGTGATTCATGTGCCATTCGTGATAAAAAATCTGGTCAAATCATAGAGACCGTCCATATGACTCAAAATAGGATGTTTCCTCTTGATGTCTCAAATGTAGTGAATAAGGCCTTAATTGCTAAGAGGGGTAATGAGGCTAATTTGTGGCATTTACGTTATGGACATTTGCATCTGAATGATTTGAATCTTCTTAAAAAAAAAGGAAATGGTTCTTGGCTTACCAAACATTGGTGAACTTGATTTTTGTGAAGGGTGTGTTTATGGGAAGCAGAATAGGAAGTCATTTCCCATTGGAAAATCTTGGAGGGCATCTAATTGTCTTGAACTTGTGCATACTGACTTATGTGGACCTATGAAAACCGAATCACTTGGTGGCAATCGTTATTTTTTGTTGTTTACAGATGACTACAGCCGCAGTAGTTGGGTATATTTTTTGAAATTCAAGTCTGAAACCTTTGAGAATTTCAAGAAATTTAAGGCGTTGGTGAAGAAGCAAAGTGGAGAAGCATAAAAGCACTTCGAAGTGATCGTGGTGGTGAATTTTTATCTAATGATTTCAATGTTTTTGGTGATGCGAATGGGATTGGCAGGAAACTTACAGCACCATACACACCAAAACAGAATGGAGTTGCGGAACGAAAAAATCGTACTGTTGTAGAAATGGCCAGTAGGTTGTTGAAAGCGAAAAAGAAATAAAGAAGATACAATTGGATTTTTTATCAACATTTGATGGTTTAGCAAGCTATACTTTATAAAAGGAATCTAAGGAAATCAAAGATTCTAAATTCGAGATCTAACTTAGTTGGTTCGCCATGTTCTCATTCTTTGGAACATTCGCGTTTTATATCTACCAACAATATCTTCTTGATAATAAGCTTAAAAACAAAAAAGAAGTATTCAAGGGAATCGAAGATTCCAAGTCCATGCTTAGATTAATGGATTGAAAATTTCAAATCCACTTAATTAATTCAAATGATATTTACTCAATAAATTTAAAGTGCAGTTGTAACCTATTTCAGTATAAAATCAAATTATCTTATTTCAATTGTCTCGAAATTTTAGTTTACAACTTTTATTTAGACTTATCTTTTCCTTGAAATGTAATTCGTATTCAATGAAAATATTCAACATAGTATATGTGCACGTGGAGATGTCCAAATCTTTAAATATAAGGTCGACATGAGAGAAATATTGTAAAACCCAACGTTAAAATTTTATAAAATTCTTTTCGTTATAAAACTCAATGATAAAATGTGTAAAATGTCTTATGTCATTCGGATTAGGATACGAGAGAATAATAGCGAACTATTTGTAGTTCAAGGCGTGATAAAATCTCAGTAGCTAAGATATGAATGTTGCAAAATACTATACAAAATCACAGCCACATTTGTTAGAATGATTATTTTGGGTAGTAGTGAGCAAAATTCGGTTTGATTCGAAAAAAAATGAATTTTGAGTTTATCGAATTGAGTTATTTGAATTATTCCAAACAACTCAAATAAGTAATTCGAGTTTCGAGTTCGAATTGAGTTGAATTTTACAATTTGAATAACTCGAATAATTCGAATAACATATTGGTGTAAATACCATTTTGGTCCCTGTCAAGTTTGAAAATTAGCATATTGGTCTCTTTCAACAAGAAATATAAAATAATTCAAAATAATTAAAAAACAAAATAATTTTTAAAATTTAAAATATCTATAAAAATTCCAAAATTTATATATTTTTTAAAAATCTCAAAAAGAAATTCTTAAAAATATATAAAGGAAATTAAAAAAAATTAAAAAGTTCTAAAATAACAATTTTAGAAACTAAATAAATTAATATATCTAGCACCACTATGTAACATCCGAAATGATCCTTGCCTTTCAATGTTGAGATAGATAGGCCCAAGTAAGCCATGTTGCGCCAAACGGGAATTCATCAACCTCTTGAGAACCTAAAGGATGAAAAGTTCTTCCAGTCCAAGTAATATATATATATATATATACAGACACACACACAGATACACATGAAGAAAGTGGGTTAATGGTGTGTTATTTAAGTAATGACAAAGGGGTCTAACTAAAAGAAAAGTTAGAAATCTTGAACCTCTCAATATTGAGTAACAGCTGATGTTAAAAGTGAATAAAGATCCGCTATTATCTACAACAAACAATGGAGGAATCAAATATATTGTTTATATTCACTTTCTTGCTACACAAGCAAGCTGAGACCATAAACAAAGGCATACATTTAAATTATTTTCTTGTTTTTGGCTGTTTTTAATATTACGAGAGAGATTGTGAGACCTCGTCATCCTCAAGGGCCACGAGTCGATGGGGGTGGATTCATAAGTTGATTATGAGTAATTTCATGTTATGAAATAAAAATGTTAGTTAAAGTTGAATGTTACGTTTTAGGGCTGAGGGTTTAATGAAACGATACATTTTAATGTTTAATGAAAACGGTGCGTATTGAGGGTTTGTTACCAACTGCTCGAGTATCAAACCTGTAACAGACTTTGTTACTACCAGTTCTCAGCCATAATAGAAACTGGCATGGGAAATAAGCAGATATGCCATTTTGTGAAGGAAATCAATTCTTTCTTCTTCCTCCATTCTCTTTCTCTTATCTCTCTTCTTTCTTCTCTATTCTGTTGAAATTATGCATCATTTCACCAGCATTCATCATTGTGGACGTATCTGATCTTCACTCTCTGGTTTACTGCCTATGTAAAGTTATGGAAAGAAATGCAAATTTAGCAAGGTTTTCTTGCTATAATCTAGGCTATATCATGTGTGCGTGAAAGGAGATGAATATTAATAGAGTAATGCTGATATTTAATCTATCTTATCTTTTAATTAATTCACTAACTGAAGTACTATCAATATTATCAACAAGTAACAGAATTAAGTGAGCATACTAATGTAGTCTAGAAAAACAATTTAATTAATGATACCATAGGGATGGCAACAGGGTGAAGTTGCTGTTGCTATTTATATCTCTGCTGCTATCTTTGACGATTCCACCAAGTAAACTGCAATCACAAGTATTGTTCTTATTACCTGCAAAAACACAACCAACAATCTGAATCGATATCCCCATTTTAGGAACAAATGCATGGTGTACCATGAATCAACTTCTTGTACGAATCAAAACTTGGATTCACCCTCTCGAAAACCATTCTCCCCATCATCTCCTTTGCTTCCATAAACCTTGCAGCATCAAGTAAACCATACAAAAACCTCTTCATAAGACCCTGCATTGGGATAACACCCTTTCTTTTTCATAATTTCCAACAGCTTCACACCTTCTCCAATCCTACCTTGTTTCCTAAGACCTGAAATCAAGATATTAAAGCTAACAGCATCAGCATCGATTCCTTCTGTTTGCTACTGATTTCATGGTGCTTCCCTTGAAAAGGTGTGATCTAGTTTTGGGCATCCAATGGTTATTGTCTCTAGGGTCAATTGTATGGAATTTTACTACATTGACTATGCAGTTCCTCCATTAAGAAAGTCCCCGAGTCCTCTAAGGGATCATGCCTGGTGCCATTCAACTTCTGACTGCCAAACAATCTTCCAAATGCTTTTCTGTTGTGGGTTGGGAGTTGGGGTCCTGTGCTCTAGTTATGGCAACTCAGGACCACACCACCTTGTCAGCAGCCTCTAGTGTCCCTCAACCAGATTTGCGAAGACTTCTGGATGAATTTGCTGATGTTTCTCAGGAACCAAGTGGCTTACCCCCTCCTCGCTTACAGGACAACAAGATTCCTCTAAAAGATGAGGTTCAGGTGGTGAAAATTAAACCTTATAGGTACCCTGTTGTTCAAAAAAATAAAATCGAAAAGTTGATTTAAAAGAAGTTGCAAGCAGGGATCATCAGAGACAGTAATATCTCGTTTCCTTCACCTATATGGTTAAGAAGAAGGGTGGGTTGTGTTGATTACAAACAACTTAACCAACTCACCATTAAAAACAAATTTGTCATTCCTGTTATAGAAGAGTTGTTGGATAAACTTGGTCAGGCTTTTTTTTTTTTTTCTCCAAGTTAAACTTAAGATCTAACTATCACCAAATTCGAATATGGGGATCCGATATTTATAAAAAAACGTTCAAAACACATTAAGGCCATTATAAATTCTTAATTATGCCTTTTAATCTTACGAATGCTCCTTCAAGTTTTCAAGCATGGATGAATGTTGTGTTTAAACCACTATAGAGGAAGTCAGTCCTTGTTTGCATTAGTGATATCTTGGTCTACTTTCTTGGTCTGACCATTTATCACATCTTCTGGAGGTTTTGAAGTTGTTGAGTGTTGCCAAAAAAAAGTAAGTGTAGCTTTGGCACTTCAGGGATTAAGTACCTAGGCCATGTCATTTCTAAAGGGCAATGGCTATGGATTGTTCTAAGGTAGAGTGTGTGGCTCAATGGCCTGTTCCCAATTTAGTAAATAATTGAGAGGCTTTTTGGGGCTTTCAGGATACTATCGAAGATTTGTTAAGAATTATGGCACCTTGGCAAAACCCTTGATTGACTTACTTAAGAAGAATGAGTTGGGACAGAATGATCAAGCTGGTGAGGCCTTCAAACATCTGAAACAGGCCATATGCAATGCTCCTGTTCTTTCTCTCCCTGACTTTTGAATTTTGTATTAATATTGATGCTTGTAGTTATGGAGTAAGTGTTGTTTCGCATCAAGGTGGTAGGCGTATTGCCTTTTTCAGTAAGGCTCTTGGGGTTAAACACCAAGCACTATCTATATATGACAAGGAAATGCTGGTTTTGCTTCTTGTAGTTAAGAAATGGAGCCCCTACCTACTTGGTAGGCACTTTAAAATCCGCACTGATCACCAAAGTCTGAGAATCTTGTCTAATAAACAAGTCATCACTCCTTTTCAACAGAAGTGGGTGGCCAAAAAGTTAGGCTATGACTATGAAGTTCACAATGTAATTGTTGATTCTCTTTCAAGGAAATCAATAAGTCAGTCAGGCCAGCTACTTTAGCTTACTGGTCGTTCCATGATGTCTGACTTATTGAAACGAGTTCAAGACTCTTGGCAGACTGATCCTAAGCTCAACAAGATATGTTCTGAGGTGCAACAACAGGCTTCCTTGCATTCCAAGTATTCACGGGATGTTAGATTTTTTAGGAGGAAAGGAAAAATAGTGGTCACCTATGAATAACGAAATACCCTAAAACACCCTATTATGAAAAATAATTTTAAAAGACACCAATTATATTAATATTTAACTTTTTTATAATTGTTAGAATTAAGTGACCTGAATCCTTATTTAAATAAAATACTGTGGTAAAATAAAATAAAAGTAAAATCCATATAACTACACTTCTTTTATTTTAGCATAAGGTTTTTTAAACCTTATTAAACTCCATTTATTTGATTTTTATTAGAATAAGGTGTTTCAATCTTACTACACTCCTATTAGAATATGGTTTTACAAGCCAATAAATAGACATAGTCTACTCCTCTTGTAATCATTCGAATTTGACATAGTGAATTAACTTCTCCTCTGCTCGTGGTTTTTTTCCCGAAAGGGTTTCTACATAAAATCTGTGTGTTCTTTATTTTTTTTCTCTCTATTTTACTTTGTGATACATTGTCATTACCAACGTTCTATTTTTTCAAATTGGTATATGAGCTTTTGGGTTGTTCATCTCAATCGCGGTAAATGGCGACTTTGAAGTATGAAATTTCGCTGTTGGATCGCAACACCAGATTCGCGTTATGATAGATAAAGATGCAGACAGTTCTTGCACAAATGGACTTAGAGGAAGCCCTACTAGGGGTAGATAAGATGCCTTTGACATTGACAGAGGAAGAGAAGAAGCGCAAGGATCGAAAGGCATTAACACAGTTACATCTGCATTTGTCTAACGAAATTTTGTAGGATGTGATGAAGGGGAAGACTGCCGCTGGATTAAGGAAGAGGCTGGAACAAATATGTATGTCGAAAACTTTAACCAGCAAGCTGTATATGAATCAGCGTCTTTATGCTCATTGTTTGGAGGAAGGTGCGTTTGTGCACGAACACTCAACAATGTTTAAAGAAATTCTCTCAAACTCGGAGGCCATGGAGGTTCAGTTTGATAAGGAAGATCTAGGGTTGATTCAACTTTGTTTGTTGCCCTCATCTTATTCAACCTTTAGAGACACGATTTTATATAGCTACGAGTCTCTCACATTTGATGAGGTTTATGATTCTTTAACCTCGTATGATAAGATGAAGCATCTTGTGGTTAAAATCGACTCTCAAGAAGAAGGTCTCATTGTTCGTGAGAGACAAGATCGGAATGCTGATGATGATCGTGGAAGGACACAGGAACGGAATCCTTACGGTAAATTTAAGGGTAGATCGAAGTCTTCAAACAGAGGTAAAACTTGTAACTTCTGCAAAAAGAAAGGGCACATTAAATCTGAGTGCTATAAGCTACAGAACAAGATCAAAAGGGAGGCTACGAATCAAAAAGGAAAACAACTAGAAAATTTTAGTGAAGCTGATGTTGTAGAAAACTACAGCGATGATGAATTTCTAGTCGCTTATGTTAATAATTCTAAAGTGAGTGATGAGTAGATCCTTGATTCGGGCTGCACCTTCCATATGAGTCCCAATCGAGATTGGTTTACAACTTATGAAACAGTGTCTGAAGCTGTTGTTTTGATGGGAAATAATGCTTCATGTAAAATCGCAAGTGTTGGAACAATTAAAGTTAAGATGTTTGATGGAGTTGTCAGAACACTTAGTAACGTACGACATGTTCCAGAATTGAAGAGAAATTTAATTTCGTTAAGTACTCCTGATTCAAAAGGGTACAAAGATACAACTGAAAGTGGGGTTTGGAAGATTTCCAAAGGTTCCCTCGTTGTGATGAAAGGACAGAAAAAGACTGTCAAGTTATATGTTCTGCAGGGTTCTACTATTATTGGTGATGCAGCTATCGTTTCCTCTTCCTTGCCAGATGATGATATTACTAAACTTTGGCATATGTGCCTAGGGCATATGAGTAAGAATGGCATGACAGAATTGAACGAAAGAGGACTTTTTGACGGGCAAGAAATTTGCAAACTAAAGTTCTATGAGCACTACGTCTTTGGGAAGCAAAAGAGAGTTCGATTCCCTAAAGGAATCCATAACACGAAGGGAACATTGGAGTATATTCATTCTGATCTATAGGGGCCATCCAGAGTGCCTTCGAGAGGTGGAGCTAATTATATGCTAACTTTTATTGATGATTTTTCTAGAAAAGTTTGGGTGTTCTTCTTGAAGCAGAAAAGTGATGTGTTTTCGACATTTAAGTCTTGGAAAACTATGATTGAAAAACAGACAGTAAAACAAAAAAAATACCTCTGCACAGACAATGGCTTAGAGTTCTGTTCTGATAAGTTTAATAAACTGTGCAAGTCAGAAGGGATCGTGAGACACTTGACAGTTCGTCATACTCCATAGCAAAACGGCATTGTAGAACAAATGAACAGAACAACCATGGAGAAAGTTCGATGTATGTTGTCAAATGCCAACTTACCAATGTCATTTTGGGTCGAAGCAACCTCTACTACATGTTTTTTGATTAACTGATCTCCATCTGTTGCCATTAAGAAAAAGACTCCACAAGAGGTATGGTCTGGTAACCCCGCTGACTATCCTGATTTAAAGTTTTTTGGGTGCCCTGTGTATGCTCATGTTGATAACAGAAAGTTGGAACTGAGATCCATTAAATGTGTTTTTCTTGGTTATAAAGCTGGTTTAAAAGGGTATAAGTTATGGTGTCCTGAAATAGAAAAGTTGTGATTAGCAGAGATGTTGTTTTTGATGAAACTGCTATGCTGTCTAACTTATCTCTTAAAGACTCTTCCCTTTTATGTTGCCGTTTAGTTCATATTCTGTTTTGTTGGTGAGAAAATATGTGAAAAAGAATGGAACTTTGAAGTGTTTTTATTGTTGGCTTTAGGCAGCAGTTTATTACGTCTTTCGTTAAGTTCATAAACAATAGGATTTAAGCCTTTATCTTCTCTAGGTTTACAAACCATTTTTGAACATGTTACAAAGGAATACGTGCGAACGAGATTGGATTAGGATTTAGCATTTTTTATTTAGGTTAAATTTGAACAGCTTATTTTTCAGGTCAGATTGAATAGGAGATTAAAAAATAGACCTAAAATTAGGTATCAATCCAATCCAACCCAATCTTACAACTTAGGATTTTTTTATGATAAAGGGCAGGGGATTGAGTTGTGTAAATTCGAAGACTAGAATAACGTTAATCAAGACTTCAAACTAGTAGCCTGGTTGCTTAGAACCCGAGATTTAAACCACGACTAAGATACAATTTTATGCTTACTATTTTATTGTTTCAGCTTCTCATGACTGTTAATATACTATTGATATCTACCATAAGTAACCACAATAAAATCCTTGAAATAAATACGACACATTTTAATAAATAAGAAATGATATGATAAATATAATTTCATAATTTAAATATGATTAATATAATAATTTAATAAGATGAAAATAATCTCTTAAGATAATTTAAAAATGTAATTAAGTCGTCATAGTGACCTCAGATCAGGGATAAGGCTCATTTGCCAACAGAGAAACGATTTGAAGCACCCCATAAAATTCAACTTTTCAAACCTTTGATTGAGATAAAAAAAACATGTCCCCAGTATAGCCATCTGGATATTGTCCCCTATTGTTTTTAGTAAGGATTCTCCATATATTACTATTTCTGCATTGGAGCCAAGAAAGCTTTATTCTTCTCACACTATCTGCTGCGAGGACACTGTTATTCTTCTGTATGTCACAAAACAAGGTTTGCAACTCCTTTTTGTTTGTTTCTTGCCTTGGAAAAGAAGCTTTTGATTAATGGTTGATATATTTATACTACACCTATTACAAATGATGATTCCAACTCCAAAAGAATAAGAGGGTTTCGAGGGCTTATAAACCAATTCCCACCCTGCAAAGCACTCTATACAATTGTTGTAACTTTACAACACACTCATTTGAAACTGCAAAACTGTTAGTTTCTCAAGGGTTGCAAAGTACTTTTGTCATTAAGATAGTCTTAGTCAAATTCCTAAGGAGATTATGAACTTGTTAGAAGTAGGAGGCTAGGATATGTTAGCTTATTAGTAGGAGTAAGAAGTTAAGTTTATTAGAGTTTATTATCTTGAGTCATGTATATAAGTATTGGTTGATTAATGAATTTTATCATCCTTCCCCATTATTTCTTTCTATGCTTCAGTTAGTTCTCTGTTAAATCAACAGTGGTATTGAGATTCTTTTTTTCTTAAGGGACCTGTGAGTGAAGCTTTGTGATAATCTTGAGAGAAAAATTGAGAGATACACTTGTGAGGAATTCAGAAAATAGAATCTAGATAAAGCAACTTGTCTATCTTAGCCTCACTTGTGTTTGATGGAGTGAACTATCAAGAATGGGTTGTGAGAATGCAAGCATACATGGAGGATTGTGATTATTAAGAAACTATCGAGGAAGACTATGAGGTGGGTCAACTTCCCAACAATCCAACTATGAACTAGATCAAACTGTACAAGGAGAGAACCACTAGAAAGGCAATGGCTTGCATTTTTGGATTAGCAAAGGAGATATGAGACTACCTTAAGGCTGAGTATCAAGGAGATAAGAGGATCAAGAGTTTGAAGGTGTTGAACTTGATCAAGGAATTCGAGATGTTGCAAATGAAGGAGTCCAAGCCAATCAAAGAATACTCAGACAAGCTAATAGATATTGTTAACAAGGTAAGGGTTTTTGGACTGATCTCTCTTATTGTAGACTGGTGCAGAAAATACTAATATTTATGCTTGACAAGTATGAAGCAACAATTGCTTCTTTGGAGAACATTAAGGACTTGACTTAGCTGAAAGTAGTAGGGTAGATCAATACTAGCACATGAGCAGAGGAGGTTAATGAGGTAGGAAGGAAGCATAGAAGGATCATTGAAGGCTAACATGCAGCAGGGTGAAGGTAGAGAGGACCAGAAGTGGAAAGGGAAAAAAAGTGGTGGCAGTAGTGGTTCAGAAGCTACTAAAAAAGGTGGTGGTACTGGAAATTCTGACAAGTGCTTTTCATGTAAGTACTGTGGAAAGTAGAACCATCCCCATTTTAGATGTTGGAGAAGGCTAGATGTGAAGTGCAAAAGGTGCAACTTGATAGGGCACATTGATAGGTTTTGGAAGGAAATAAGAAATCAATAGCAATGTGGAGCACATGCTGGAGTTCAAGAAGAAGAGGACCATTTGTTTGTTGCCTCTTACTTTACATCAAACACTCTATGTGGCAGTTGGTTAGTTGATAGTTATTACACCAATCACATGACTTGTGAAGAGAAGTTTTTTGAAGACCTCGATAGGTTATTAAATTCGAGATTGAGGATAGGAAATGGAGAATACCTAGAAGTGAAGGGAAAATGCATAGTGGTAATAGAGAGTTGTGCTAGAACTAAGTTGATCTCAAATGTTCTGTTTCTACCTGAGATTGATCAAAACTTTATGAATATGGGGTATTTGGTAGAGAAAGGATTCAAGGTGATGTTTGAAGAGAGAATGTGTTTGATCCTTAACTCTAATGACAATAAATTGTTTAGGATCAAGATACAAAAGAAGAGTTTCTCATTGAATCCACTTGAAAAGGAGCAAGTGGCATTCAAGTGTCAGGGAGGAATCAAATCAGATCAAATGGACCTTTTTGTTGAGCAAGTTAAGGTGCTTGTGGGAAAGATTGCATTTAGCTCCAATACACTGAAATGTCTGTTGGACCAGTCTGCAAATGATCCTGACAGCTCGAAATATCATATTTAGAATTTAAAAAGAGATATTTAAGAAAAAAAGAAACAAACAAGGGCTTTAGAGCAACACATAATTCAGAGTGAGGAAGCTTCAATTTCTAATGCATCGTTTGTCAAAATGCACAGACCGATATGAAATTGATAGAAAAGTATAATGAAAAGAGTCTTGAGCTTAAAATAAAATCAACAGATAATCGCATCCTGCAAAACAAGTGTCTGAGAATGAGGAATTGCAAGCAAAGATGATGCGGTCGTTGAGAGCACCAAAAATATCCTATCCCTATAATGAAAATAAAAATAATAGTATAAGGGAAGTAGGGTCAAATCCTCAGGGACCAGATTGCACAATAGCTTGTTCCTCGAAATCCTGGACAAAATCGTGCCTAAGAAATCCTGCGTACCTAGGAAAAAAATAAAAAAAACAGAATTTAAAGTTGATTGAAATTTGCAAAATTAAATAAATTGCGAAAATTAAAATAGAGAATATAAAAATAAACATAGTTTGAGAAAAGAGAGAGTTTCTTATATAGCGAGATTCCAGCCTCCGGTTGTCTCAATCCTCATTGGGTTCAATCCTCGGCTTTTGGGTGATCCTTCTCGAACTGAATAAGCCAGTTATAGTGGAAGAGGACGCCTACGACCACCAGCTCCACTTAGAATTTAGACTTATAATTTAGAGGAACCTGACTCTAGCCAATCGTCGCTTCTGTGGGACCGTATTACACTAGATCATTACTTCCCAATGGCTAATCCCACGCCATTTTGTCTCTTGGGCTCAACAACCATTGACGCAGTAAGCTAACGAACTGACTGTGCAACCTTCCCAAAATATACAAAGCGGTCATTCCTTGCACAAGTTGAAAAGATCACTTTTGAAGGGACATGGACGGAAGCGTCAGCCCCGTAATACGGAAAAGTGATGAATACTCGTTGAGAAGGCTAAGCACGGATTCTAAGCCTCATGAACCTTTTTTGAGGATTTTTGACAACCTTAAGGATTTAGTGGCTCATGCTTTTGGGAAAAGAAATAGACTTAATAAAAAAATGAAATTTTATTGAATAAAAGAAAGAACAAAGGCTAGGCTTTTTGGGAGAGGGAGTGATTACAGAAAAGATGATATTAAATTTGTGTTACTCCATCCCCTATTTATAGAGCTAGGAAACCTATTCTAGTCCTACTTAAATTCTAAAAGATAAATACAAATAAATAAAGATAATTAAAGATAAAAGCTAAAATAAAATCTAAATAATAATATCTAACAATTATCCTAATATAATTAAAATTAAATATAGTCTTCTATTCATAAAATCTCTTCTTTGCACTTTAGCCCTCATGTCTTCCATGCTTGCATTTTCGGCACCACATTTTTCCCTATGTCGCATGTTAGTCCATTTTATCTTTAAATTCACGTTTTTTGCCCCTAAATTTCCTTTCTGCCTCCAATTTAGTCCCTACAAGATAAAAGACCATAAATAGCTCAAATTAGTAGTATCATACTCAAAATAAATATGCATTTAACACATAAAAATCTTGGGCATGAAAAGAGGCAGAATATTCTAAAAAAAAATATGGGCAGAATCGAGCACAAAGAAGTAGCAACAACTATATGACAGTAAAAACATTAGATAGTAATAACGAGGAATGCCTCCCCCTTCTTAAAACACATTGTCCTCGACGTGGAAGAAAATAAATAAATAGGTGGAAAAAGTTTAGAAGAACTTCCCGTGTAATTATTGTTGTTTGCACAGAGTGGCAATGAAGGAATGGAAGAAGGAGCAGCGGTTTCGCGCAAGGGAGAGGTCGGCGTGCTCGGTGGAGAAGGCGACGGGGTGGCGTTGCGATGTGCGCGCGTAGGAGAAGAGAAGATAGGCTAGGTGTTGTGCGGAGGAGAAGGAGAATAAGAAGAAGGCGAAGCGGCGATGGGTGGCGATGGGGTAGGTGATGCGTACGATAGTGGCTCGGCTTCGGGTTCTCACTATGGTGGCTGAAAACCAGTGATGGAGTGGTGGGAGAGAAGGTGCGGCGACTAATGGGATTTTTAGGAAAAATGTGTTAAATTTTTAAGGTTTGGGGTGAATAGGTTTAGTGTTTGGCTGAAGGGAAGGGTGTTTGGGTGCAGGTTTCAGGTAGTCATGGAGTAGGGATGCGCTATTCTTGGTTGGAATAAGGATAGGGTAAGGGCTATTTGATACCATTTTTTAGGTTTTTTCCCCGTATTTTTGCTCCGTTTTACCTAGGCAGAAGAAGAGAAATTTATTAACATCCAAAAAAAATAAAGTAATAAATAATAAAATAAAATAAAGTAATAAATAATAAAGTAAAGTAAAGTAAAAATAAATAATAAAAATAAAAAATAAAAATTGGGTTGCCTCCCAACAAGCGCTTGTTTAACGTCGCTAGCTTGACGCCCCAACTAGTATCAGAGTTGTTCCGGCTGAATTGTTTCATTCGTATGGGCTCGGAAATTCTCATTTTTTACTGCATCCACTATATTTGGGTTCAATCTTCCTCGTGCCTCTTTCTTTGGTTTCGCATTTTCCTCCAAGAAAATCTTATTTGTGCCTGTCAAGGGGTTAATCCCTCTAAAGTCGGCAATGGACTCATCATTCTCCAAAAATGCGTGCTTGAGATGCTCGAGAAGTGGTTTTAATTTCAGTTCTAGTACCTACACAACAGAAGGTAGAAGCTTAGTTTTCGATGGAGACAATAATTCATTAGCAAATTCATAATCATCAAATATAAACTCAGATAAATTCAGATTTATTTTCATAAATCGACTCAAAAGTTTCTTCTACTAATGAGTTCATTATGTCGACATGGTTTACTTTCAAGATTTCACTTGGATGACTAATAGCGTCGTAAACATTAAACTTTACAATCTCCCCATCAATCTCTATCGTGAGAGTTTCGCTTTGTACGACTATCTTAGTATTTGCAGTACTATGGAAAGGTCGCCCCAACAAGATGTCTGAATACCCAGGAGCTTTAACCTCCTCCATTTTTATCACATAAAATTCTATAGGGAAAATTAGCTCGTTAACTTTCACTAATATATCCTCAAGGACTCCTCCAGGATGCACAACAGACCTGTCTGCCAACTGTATGATAACACATGTTTTCGTCAAAAAACCCGCGTTAAGTGATTAGTAAATAGAAATAGGCATTACATTTATGGAGGCCACTAAATCACACATAGCCTTTTTTATTCCCAAGTTGCCTATTTTGCACGGTATTGCGAACATGCTTTTATCTTTGCATTTTACTGGCATCTTCCACTGTAACACTGCGGATACATTCTCACCAACATTTACCCTTTTATTACCTGTTAATTTTCGCTTGTTGGTGCAGAGATTTTTAAGAAACTTGGCATATCGCGGAATTCGTTTGATGGCATCCGACAGTGGTATGTTGATCTCGACATTTCTGAATGTTTCGAAGATCTCATTGTCCTCTTTACCTTTTCAACACTGGTATAACCTTCCTGGAAATGGAGGTTGAATCATGGGAAATGGAGGTTTCGTTCAGAGCTATTCATCATTCTTGTGCTTTTCTTGGGAGGAATCTTGGCCAAGATTTCTGGCAGGAATTGGTTCCAGTACCTTTCCACTTCGCAACATCACTGCATTTGCATGTTGTCATAGATTAGGTTCCGTTTGTGACGGTAGCTTCCCTTGAGACTTCAATTTCTCAATTGATGTGGTCAACTCTTTTATAGATGCCTCAGTTTTCTATTGAAAATCAAGCATATTAGCTGCTAATTTATTGACCAAAGTTTCTAGAGAATTACCTATATCTCGTGGCTGTTGTGGAAACCAGTTTTGGTATGGTTGGTTGTACTGTAGGTTTGCCCCATAACTTAAGTTAGGATGGTCCCTCCATCCTGGGCTGTAGGTATTAGCGTAGGGGTCGTATCTCCTTTGTGGTGGCCCAGGAAAGTTCCCCGCAACATATAAATGGGCCATAGTATCATCACATAAACTAGGGCATGCATCAGTTGTATGTTCAGGTGTAGTACATATTCCGCATAGCTGGGCTGTTTTTTTTTTTTTTTTTGCAACAAGAGAATTCAAAATATTAGCAATTCTATCAACTTTATTTTCTAGGGTTGAATTACTTAGATAGTGAACCCTTCTAGTGGGTTCAGGATTGGCTCGAAATTGCTGAGTATTTGTAGCCATCGTGGAGATTAAGTCTCTTGCTTGTTGGGGAGTCATGTTGACCAACACTCCTCCACTAGCAGCGTCTCCCATATTCATTTCCATGGGTTTTAGGTTTTCATAAAAGTACTGGAGAATAGATTGTTCCGTTATACCATGTTTTGGGCAACTTGCACACAACTTCTTAAACCGCTCCCAATAGTCGTAAAGAGACTCTGCTTCTTTTTGCCTTATTCCTACGATCTCCCTTCTTAGCTCAGCTGCTCTGTAACACCCCAAACCCGGCCCAAACGCTACAACCGGATCTGGTATGTCACTTAAGAGATTTTACATAACATGTCGCATTTTGGAAAATAATTACTAGGTTTACACCTTTATTTCAAAGCTTAATAATTCATTAAAGTATAAAATATTAAGTAACCAATTATCTTGGTAGATTTTAAATAAAAACCAAATTTCATGCAGTCTTAACTTAATTGAAAACGTAAAACTTAAAACCCAAAGAATAAAAGCCCAACAAAATCCCAAGACATAAATGGTAGTCTAGTGGCCCATGGCCTTATTACAAGGAAATTTGAACCCATTAATTAAACGAAAATAAAAAAATTAGACTAAGTCTTTTTCTTGAATTCTCAAAGCTCGTGGCATGGCCACCTTGCTCTCCTCTCTCACTCGGTCCGATGCCCTAAGTGTCACCCGAGATGGTTAAAATTAAAGGGTGAGTCGCGAGACTCGAGTGTGCAACCCTCATGCACCATTAGATTTGGGCTTTAGCCCCATAAAATGAATAATCAAAATATAAGTAACAAAAATAATATGCAAAGCCCAACCCATATCCTAGGTGTCCATCCGCTACACGCCCCGTACTCACCCATTCACACCATTGGGGATTTCTACAATCAACCCACACCGCTACACGCCTTGATGGCGCGTGCGTGCTGCTCATCATCGATCATGGCCGTAGCCACTACAATGAGATCACGGCGAAGCCGCCACAACAGATCACGGTAAGGACGCTGCACACAAATGCATCACGGTAAAAACCGCTACAACATATAACTTCCTCCTTTCATCAAACCCAACCCATGCAATCACATAAAATCAGTATACTTATAACATTTAATCGTGATCGCTTACTAACCCGGTGGTTTGCTTTACCCTCTTTGGGTTCCGTCAATATGCCTGGGTTTCGGCATTTAACAAAACATGTAATACTTATTTTCATATATTAATCAAACAGATCTAGATGGTGTGGAGAATTACACACCTGATACTGCGAAATCTAATATTCTTAGTCGATGTCCTTGCTATCTGGATCTATTATCCTCAATCTATAGCCTTGCTTAAAAGTTGGAACAATTGCGAAAATAGGCCTCTCCTATATTCGGCCATGGTTAGTGTTCTACCCAATTTTATATATTTGAATAACAAATCTTCTTACCTTAAAATCCCGAAATTGGAGACTTATGATTTTCGGCTTTTAGATCTAGTCGACTAAGCTTCCTTCAAATCCCGAATTGCCGCCCATCATAAAACCATTAAACTATTAGCTTTTGGCTTTGGCCTTTCAAAAACTGAGAATAGATCATGAGAACTAATTAAAAATCAACACTTACCTTAGCATAGGAGATTCGGCTAGCACTAGAGAGAGGATTCGGCAATGCCCATGGAAGATTTAAATGCCGAAAGTATAGAACTAATTCTCAAATAGGATGAATAGAAGAAAAGACTATAGATGCTTCGGCTTCCTAGAGAAATCGGCACAAGAAGGAAAAAGTGGAGAAGGGTTTCAGCTTTTAAAGAAATTGGAGAAAAGAAATTGGAGAGGGAGAGGCTAGGGAATTTCGGCACAATGGGAGAGAAATTTAGGGTTTTCAGTGTCAGAATCAAGGAGCTAGCCCCCCTATTTATAGATATTTTGGCACCTACTGCTAAAAACCAAAAACGCCCTTAAAATTCAAGCTAAATGAGAGGAGAAATTCGGCACCCTCCTTGCCATGCAGTAGCCGAATTTTACACTCCTCTAGGTGGTGGATTTTCGGCCAACACTTCCCTTGAAGATAAGCTCCTAACTTTTCTCCTTTTTATCTATGATATTATCACTTAAAAATCCACATAAATTCTCCTATTTTATAGCCTTGTAGCCGTCCACCTCTACTAATCCCTAATGCCAAATTTAACTCACTTAAATTAAAATATTTGGGCCTCATTAAACTTAATACTTGGGCCCCTAATTCCTTGTGTGTGGCGTCACCCTCTCTTCATTTAAAGTGCCGAATTTGGCCTAAAACATGGGCTCCTTATGACCCAAAACTTGTTCCTTTTTAACTGTTAATGATGCCACTTTAATCTGGGCCTTTTTGCCTAATTCTAAGCCCAAATTTAGACCCCTATTAATTAAATTAACATAGTAAACCTATCCCTACACTAAATGTATAGGCCCGTAAATTTAGGATGTTACAGTTCTACCCCCTTTAAAGAAATTTCGTCCTCAAAATTTCCAACTAACTATTAATCGTACTACCCAAGTCTCACCACTATGCTTCCGCTGCGCACTCCGATTCTAAAGCCAAAAGAAACACTTAGTATACTATGGTAGAGTACGCACCAGTGTTAGCATCTAGAGCGTCCTCGTCCCCCTTGTACTCATTTTACCGATTCGCGTTTATCTGTTTAGAAATTTTATGAATTATTAGTTTTCTTCCATTGATTAACTACTAACAGTTTTTATGAACAATAGTTTAAGAGTAGTTCTTTCGAATTCGCATTCACAATACAGTCTCAAGTTTGTAACCTCTAACTAAAATAAAACACATACATCATACAAATAACATCCAAGCACTTACATTCTTCACGTAAAGGTGTTTTCGTTGATTCACTACCCAGGGGTATTTTCGTAATTTTATCCTACATGGGTATTTTCGTAACTTTTCATAATAAATTTCCTTGTTGATTTCGTGAAGTAAGGGTATTCTAGTAATTTTACAATCCGGGGGTATTTTAGTAATTTTGAAATCCGGGGGTATTTCGGTAATTTTGAAATTCGGGTGTATTTCGATAATTTTGAAATCCGGGGGTATTTCGATAATTTTGCAATCAGGGGCAATTTAGTAATTTTACAAATCAGGGGTAATTTGGTAATTGTACAAACCAGGGGTATTTTGGTCATTTGACAAAACGAGGGTAGGTTGGGAATTTTTTCTAACCAGGGATATTTCGATGTTGTTGTTGTTGTTGGTTTTTTTTTTCAAACAGGGTACTTTGGGGAAAAAATCTAGTTTCATGGTCCGGGTTACTCTTATAAACATGAGATTTTCGGGTAAATTTTCAAAACATAGGTATTTTACAAATTCATGGCTGGTTGGTAGTTTTCACAAATCAAACGTATTTTGAAAATTTTGCAAAACTTGAGAAATTTTCTTTCTTTTTTTTTCAAACTAGGGTGGCTGGTCCCTTTCGGGTTTTAATTATAAGGTTTAGCCCATCAACAAGTCCTCGTAACTAGGGTGAATAGTCACCACGCACCAGGTAGGATTCTAGTGAAGAGGAGGTGAGTCACTAGGACTGCTTAAGTACCAAGCTCTCCCTGAACCCACTCCTTGAAACACCCCAAACCCGGCCCACGAGCTTTGACCAGATTTGGTATGTTCCTCAAGTAAACCGATTCAAATTCTTTCGTTACTTGGTGAAAAACTTGTGTGATTTTTTAAAAAAATAGTTTGAGTTGGGCTTGTGTTGAAAACAAACTGGATTTTTAAATTAGAAAACCCCTTTTTAATTTTAAGTAATAAGCATATCGAGTATATTTTAAAATAAAATACTTAGTCTTTAACTTAATCAAAATTTGTAACACAATAAAACAACAAGTAGAAATAAAATCGTTCATCATGGCCTTATGGCCTTATTACATCAAAAAAAATTCCCAAAAATAATTCAAAGTACTAAAATAAATTCAAGAGTCCATAAAAATATAAACTTCATATTGAGCATGGCCACCACAAGTTCTGCCGTCCCGGTCCATCACTGCTCATCATCACAAAACATAGTCCCACAACGGTGAGTCAAACAGACTCAATGTGTACACGACACTAAATCATAATAGAATCAGGCATATCACATATTACACATTCAAAACATAGAATACAAGTTATTATGCATTCCCAAACCCAAACCTAATTGTCCATCCGCTACACACCCCGTACTGCCAGGTCCACACCGTGGGACTACTAAGTCGACCCTCCTTCCGCTACACTCCAAATCTGCGGTCTTAGGTCACCGCATCTTCGTGGTCTTAGGTCACCACTTTCGATTCATCGTGGTCTTAGGTCACCACTTTTCGAGATATCACGGTCTTAGGTCACCGTGTTCGTGGTCTTAGGTCACCACATTCACTTCCCCTTTCAATAACCCATATGCCCCATATAATAATATGCATAATATGCCGAGTTCACATTCTTATCATATTCTCATGTTACAAATAACATCTTTCATATTCCTAGTAGAAGTAGGAAACGTGCACAGTACTTTGTACCATAACATGGTACCTTAGCCACTTTCATATACTTAATATCACATATATTAATTAATCATGCCATAAAACATATTATGGGATAGTGTGGGGTACACACCTGATTCGCTTAATGAAGTCCTTGAAATCCCGAAGAACTGATCTACTGATTTAGATCCTTAACTCCTATATTCGGTCAATCATTTAAACATATTAATAAACCTTTTCAACCACAATCCAAATCCTAGTAGGATTTATACACTTACCTTGGTGTCAATTTCCTTTTTGTCCAAATCCCGAAACCTTGCCTTATAAGTCTGTCGAAAATCCTTATGTCTTAGAAATCCCGAAACTTCGTTGTACTTCTCCTTGTAGTCGACAACTACTAGATCCCGAAGAAAACCTTCCAAATTTCGGCCATGGAATTCTAAAGGAGTTAGATTCCTATATTTCGGCTAAAAAGAGAGATTGAAAATCAAATAATAGCTGATCTTACCTTTTTGAATGAAATCGGCAACACCCTTCTGTCACAACAAAGATTCGGCTTTGGCAGAATTTCGGCTTGGTTGGATTGTGTTTTTGGTTTTGAATAAAAGAGAGAGGAGGCTAGGGAATTCGGCTAGACAAAGGAAAAGAGAAAAGAAGAGGAGAGAACCCTAAGAATTTCTACAGAGCAGAGAAAAAGAAAAAAGCGATGAGTATCCTCCTTCCTTCCTTTTATAGACGAAATTATCAGCTAAGGAGTCCCTTACTTGGCCACCACTCTTCAATTTGATAGCTTTATCCTTTAATTATCATAAAATAAAAGAGTTTAATCCAGCTTTTATCTCATGGAAATTATGATAAATAAATTCCTTTTTGAAAATACTTAAGATAAATCATCATTTATCTCTCCAATTAAAAAAAAAACCTTTATTTATCCTTAATAGCCGAATTTTAAAGAGGATAAACCTCCCTTTTCCTAGAAGCCTTGCCGCCCACTCCTTGGCTTATGGAAGCAAAAATAAAACCTCCTTTATTTGCTTCCCAAGTGACTCGAACTCAGGCTCAACCCCTTGCAGGTGGCGCCATTTTCAGAGGCCCTAAGTGACATCTCCAGGCCACTTTTCCAAGCCTGTTTGTGTGTCAAATTTCATAAACTTTTTCTTTTAAGGCCACCTTGCCTTGATTTCCTATTTTAGAATTTAAAACTTGACATTTCTGGTCATTTCTAAGTTTCCTAAAATTTTCGATCGGCTCAGAAACTTGCCATTTTCTTACATTTCCAAGTTTCCAGAAATGTGTACTTTCCATTTTTGAATCATTTCCTTACATTTCCAGGTTTCCAAAAATGTTCATTTCCATTTTCATTTTCATACATTTCCGAATTTCCAAAAATATAAAAAAAAATTTATTCATATTACTTAAGTGTTGTCATTTCGTACAATTAAACCGAAAATGCATAGGCCCTTTCCAGGATGTTACACTCCTAGACATGCGTATGCCCATTGCCACACCCTAACTTGGCTAAGGTGAACAGTCACTACTCACCAGGTAGGATTCCAGCGAAGAGGAGGTGAGTCACTAGGGATCGCTTAAATACTGTGCTCTTCCGGATCCAATCCTAGACATGCGTATGCATGTTACCACACCCTAGTCTTGCATGGCTCGTTCACGGGTTTGTTTAGTGAAGTTAAGTCTTATGAGATTTTAAGAGTTGTTTCAGCTAGGCCTAAAGTCCATAAAGTTCTAATCTAACTAATCTACGTCCCACAAAGCCCATCAAGCCCACATATATTATATCACACAATGGTTCAGAATACTTACAGCGGACTTGGTAGGAGACGCAGTGCCATCTTGAGCTAACAGACTGTATAAAATATGCATGTTTCAAAACCCAACTTTAGAAAACGTTTTGAGCCCAAAAAAAACCCCAGAGCCGAGTTTTGAACCGGGCTCTGATACCAATTTGTAACACCCCAAACCTGGCCCAAACGCTACAACCGGATCTGGTATGTCACTTAAGAGATTTTACATAACATGTCGCATTTTGGAAAACAATTACTAGGTTTACACCTTTATTTCGAAAGCTTAATAACTCATTAAAGTATAAAATATTAAGTAACCAATTATCTTGGTAGATTTTAAATAAAAACCGAAATTTCATGCAGGTCTTAACTTAATTGAAAACGTAAAACTTAAAACCCAGTAATAAAAGCCCAACAAAATCCCAAGACATAAATGGTAGTATAGTGGCCCATGGCCTTATTACAAGGAAATTTGAACCCATTAATTAAATGAAAATAAAAAAATAGACTAAGTCTTTTTCTTTGAATTCTCAAAGCTCATCGCATGGCCACCTTGCTCTCCTCTCGGCCGGGTCCGATGCCCTAAGTGTCACCCGAGATGGTTAAAATTAAAGGGTGAGTCGCGAGACTCGGTGTGCAACCCTCATGTACCATTAGATTTGGGCTTTAGCCCCATAAAAAATGTAATAATCAAAATATAAGTAACAAAAATAATATGCAAAGCCCAACCCATATCCTAGGTGTCCATCCGCTACACGCCCGCATACACGACCATTCACACCATTGGGGATTTCTACAATCAACCCACACCGCTACACGCCTTGATGGCGATCGTGGCCGCTCATCATCGAGATCATGGCCGTAGCCACTACAACATGAATCACGAAGAGAAGCGCTACATAACAGATCACGGTAAGGAACCGCTACAACAGATCACGGTAAAAACCGCTACAACATATAACTTCCTCCTTTCATCAAACCCAACCCATGCAATCACATAAAATCAGTATACTTATAACATTTAATCAGATTAGTTACTAACCTGGTGATTTACTTTATCCTCTTTGGGTTCCCGTCAATATGCCGGGGTTTCGACATTTAACAAAACATGTAATACTTATTTTCATATATTAATCAAACAGATCTAGATGGTGTGGAGAATTACACACCTGATATTGCGAAATCCAATATTCTTAGTCGATGTCCTTACTATCTGGATCTATTATCCTCAATCTATAGCCTTGCTTAAAAGCCGGAACAATTGCGAAAATAGGCCTCTCCTATATTCGTCCATGGTTAGTGTTCTACCCAATTTTATATATTTGAATAACAAATCTTCTTACCTTAAAATCCCAAAATTGAAGACTTATGATTTTCGGCTTTTAGATCTAGTCGACTAAGCTTCCATCAAATCTCGAATTGCTGCCCATCATAAAACCATTAAACTATTAGCTTTTGGCTTTTGCCTTTCAAAAACTGGGAATAGATCATGAGAACTAATCAAAAATCAACACTTACCTTAGCATAGGAGATTCGGCTAGCACTAGAGAGAGGATTCAGTAATGCCCATAGAAGATTTAAATGCCGGAAGTATAGAACTAATTCTCAAATAGGATGAATAGAAGAAAAGACTATGGATGCTTCGGCTTCCTAGAGAAATCGGCACAAGAAGGAAAAAGTGGAGAAGAGTTTCAGCTTTTAAAGAAATTGGAGAAAAGAAATTGGAGAGGGAGAGGCTAGGGAATTTCGGCACAATGAGAGAGAAATTTAGGGTTTTCAGTGTCAGAATCAAGGAGCTAGCCCCCCTATTTATAGATATTTTGGCACCTACTGCTAAAAACCGAAAACGCCCTTAAAATTCAAGCTAAAAGAGAGGAGAAATTCGGCACCCTCCTTGCCATGCAAAGAGCCAATTTTACACTCCTCTAGGTGGTGGATTTTCGGCCAACACTTCCCTTGAAGATAAGCTCCTAACTTTTCTCCTTTTTATCTATGATATTATCACTTAAAAATTCACATAAATTCTACTATTTTATAGCCTTGTAGCCGTCCACCTCTACTAATCCCTAATGCCAAATTTAACTCACTTAAATTAAAATATTTGGGCCTCACTAAACTTAATACTTGGGCCCCTAATTCCTTGTGTGTGGCGTCACCCTCTCTTCATTCAAAGTGCCGAATTTGGCCTAAAACATAGGCTCCTTGCGACCCAAAACTTGTTCCTTTTTAACTGTTAATGATGCCACTTTAATCTGGGCCTTTTTGCCTAATTCTAAGCCCAAATTTAGACCCCTAGTAATTAAATTAACATAGTAAACCTATCCCTACACTAAATGTATAGGCCCGTAAATTTAGGATGTTACATGCTCGTAATCTGGAAAAAACCTGTTGAGATATAAACGAGATAGATCAGCCTAAGTTGTAATAGATCCAGGGGGTAAATAAAATAACCATTCCCTAGCTGAATCTACTAGGGAAAAAGGGAAAGCACGCAATTTGATTTGATCCTCAATTACCCCCTGAGGTTTCACACTAAGACAAACCATATGAAACTCTTTCAGATGCTTGTGGGGATTTTCATTTTGCAACCCATGAAAAGTTGGCAGTAACTGGATTAAACCTGACTTCAGTTCAAAATCAGCATCTATAGTAGGATACGCAATGCACAATGGCGGTTGTTCTGTAGGAGCTTCGGCCAGTTGCCGAATTGTTTGAGCCATTGGTTGATGTGCTAGATTCGGGTTTTCGTTAACCCTGACATTAAACACTTCTTCTGGTAAGTCGACTTCTACTTTTCTGCTTTCAAGTGTTTGAGTAGGGTTTTCATTAACCCTAGACTCAACTTCGTCGTCAATTTTGATTTCTGGCGATTGGTTACTTTGAGTTCCAACCATCGCTGACAGCTTTTTCCTTCGCTTTTGTTTCCTTATGATTAGCTCTTGCAGTCTTCTCAATTTTTGAATCAAACGCAAGAGTACCTGGAGTAGATCTGGTCATAAGAAGCAAAAAAAAAAACAAGATTAGTACGTTGCCAGTCCCCGGCAACGGCGCCAAAATTTGATGCGGTCGTTGAGAGCACAAAAAATATCCTATCCCTATAATGAAAATAAAAATAATAGTATAAGGGAAGTAGGGTCAAATCCTCAGGGACCGGATTGCACAATACCTTGTTCATCAAAATCCTAGACAAAATCGTGCCCAAGAAATCCTATGTACCTAGAAAAAAATAAAAAAACAAAATTTAAAGTTGATTGAAATTTTCAAAATTAAATAAATTACGAAAATTAAAATTGAGAATATAAAAATAAACAGAGTTTGCGAAAAGAGAGAGTTTCTTATATAGCGAGATTCCAGCCTCCGGTCGTCTCGATCATCCTTGGGTTCAATCCTCAACTTTTGGGTGATCCTTCTCGAACTAAATAAGCCAGTTATAGTGGATGGGGACTCCTATGACCACCAGCTCCACTTAGGGTTTAAACTTATAATTTAGAGGGATCTGACTCTAGCCAAGCGTCGCTCCTGTGGGACCATCTTACACTAGATCATCACTTCCCAATGGCGAATCCCACGCCATTTTGTCTCTTGGGCTCGACAACCACTGACGTAGTAAGCTAACGAACCGACTGTGCAACCTTCCCAAAATATACAAAGCGGCCGTTCCTTGCACAAGTTGAAAAGATCACTTTTGAAGGGACATGGATGGAAACGTCAGCCCCGTAATGTGGAGAAGTGATGAATACTCGTTGAGAAGGCTAAGCGTAGATTCTAAGCCTCATGAACCTTTTTTGAGGATTTTTGACATCCTTTGGCTAGATGGATTTAGTGGCTCGTGCTTTTGGGAAAAGAAATAGACTTAATAAAAAAATAAAATTTTATTAAATAAAAAAAGAAAAAAATGCTAGCCTTTTTGGGAGAGGAAGTGATTACAGAAAAGATGATATCAAATTTGTATTCCTCCATCCTCTATTTATAGTGCTAGGAAACTGTAACGCCCCAAAATTTGTATATTTGTTTTCGTGTATTTATGACGCAAATATATGTCTGCTTCAGTGGTTAAGTGTTCTTGGTGTGTGTGAGGTCCTATGTTCAAGCCAAGTCTTTGGAAATGTTTGGCATTTTTATGATTAAATCCTTATCTCTAGTCAGTAGGCTTTTAATTATGTGTTGGTAAATTATTAGCAGAATGGATCTGCTAGTCTGGTGGTTAGGTGAAGTGTAACTAAGCTAAAGGTCAGGGGTTCAAGACTCTGTGTAAGCACGGGAATTGATTCTTTTTGCTAATGGCGCTGTGAGGTGTTGGAAGTGAATAGGATTCTGAGTATTGAGGTGTGTGGGGAAGTAGTGGACGATTTTAGAAGTGAAATTAGGGATATTAGGAAAAAAATAAGGGATTAGGGGTGGTTATCAATTTTCTGATTACTCTGCTTCATTTTTGGCAATTTTCAACTATCACTCTTTTTTTCCATCTCCACCTTGCTGCCGAATTTCTCCTAGATTGTTCCTTCCATATTAATTGTTTTTCTCTTATTACTCTACCCTTTTTGGTTTTCTCTTTTTGCTCGCTTGTTTATCACGTCGTTCTCATGTCTTTCGGGAGTTTTTGGTAGGTTGTCCTTTCTTGACGAATGAGTAATGATGCTTTTCATCTATGGTTAATGGTTTAGGAGGAAGTTTGGGTCAGTGATTTTCGTGGTTCACTTCGTAACGGTGTTAACAGAGGGTCTTTTTCGGCGGTAAGTCAAGATTAATGTTGTTAACGATTGACGAAACTTGTAAAATAGACTGCTAAATTGGTTTTGAATGTTCATTGTTAGGTTTCCAAGCTTAGGAAGTGTTCCGGCATCGAAAATAATACAGGTGTGTACTCGATTGTACAGAAAATAAGAATCGATGAAAGCCGAAAAAGCTTTCTGTTGATGTCACACGACCATGTGGTAGGCCGTGTGGTAGGTCGTGTGAAGGGACACGGTTATATGAGCGACGAGGCCAAGCCGTACGTGAAGGACACAACCGTGTGATAGCAGGTGAGGCCATGTGCAAGACATGGGGTTTAGAACGTGTGGGCCCATACAGGTGAACCAAACGAGCGTGTGGGATTCTGGGCTAGGCTATGTGATCCACACGGCCAAGGCCAATTTGGGCCATGTGGGTCCACACGGGCAGACCACATGGGCGTGTGAGCCCATTTTTCTAAAAAGTTCTGAAAGATTGCACGGGTCGACCAAGTCGACTGTGGACCTACTGTAGGGTCGGTAAGTGCTACTTAGACCCCTAAATGAGTATTATGACTGTCTAACTTCTGCGTTAAGCATGAACTATGATATCTGAATTGATTTTATGATTTGATAAATTGCATATTAGCATGTCAAACTTGTATGTTGCATTGCATCGGGGTTGGGTTGATGTTGTTTGGAGGAAGTATTCTGAAAGGCTCTTAAGCCTGGTATCTAGCAGATCAGCTGCAATTATCTGATTATGTGCCGCATTTCAGTATAGCATGTTGTGTAGGGATGGGTGGGTTGATTTTATCCCCACATGGTGTGTAGGGTTGGACAAAGATGGTGTGTAGAGGCTGGTGGGTAGGATTCTGATATTATATTCTATTCTGCATAATATATTCGACCAGTTCAGAGAGGCTTATTTGACTAGTTCAGAGAGGCTTCTGTATTTTCTAAGATCGATCTACTGTCGGGATATTATTAGTTGAGAGTTAAGGAGGCTTATGTGCATAAGACGACATTTAGGACTCATTATGAACATTACAAGTTCCTAGTTATGCCCTTCAGTTTGACTAATGCACCAGCGGCATTTATGGACTTAATAAACCGAATGTTCTAGTCCTATTTGGATCAGTTAGTGGTGGTATTCATCGACGATATCTTGGAGTATTCTAAGACTGAGGACCAGCACGATAAGCATCTGAATGGTACTACAGACTCTTCGTGAGAAACAACTATATGCGAAGTTCAGCAAGTGTGAGTTTTGGCTCCGGAAGTAACCTTTTTGGGACATGTGGTTTCTGCTGAGGGGATTCGTGTAGATCCTCATAAGATTGAGGTTGTGGTGAATTGGAAACAGCCAAAGAATGTGTCTGAAATCCGTAACTTTTTGGGGCTGGCAGGTTACTATCGACGTTTTGTGGAAAGGTTCTCATTTATCGCAGCACCATTGACTAAGCTTTTGCATAAGGGAGTTTCTTTTTTCTGGACTGATGGGCAACAAGAGAGCTTTGAGAAGCTCAAATCTGTTTTGACTGAGGCTCCTGTTCTGATACAGCCTGAATTTGGGGAAGGAGTTCGTAGTATACAGTGATGCGTCGCATGTGGGTCTGGGTTGCATTCTGATGCAAGACGATAAGGTGGTTGCTTATGCATCTCGTCAGCTCAAAACTCATGATACTAATTATCTGACGCATGATTTGGAGTTGGAAGCGTTAGTCTTCGCTCTGAAAATTTAGAGGCACTATCTGTACGGTGAGAAATGTACTATCTACACTGATCACAAAAGCCTCAAATATCTCCTCACTCAGAAGGAATTAAACCTTAGGCAGCGTAGATGGGTTGAACTACTTAAGGATTATGACTGCACCATCGAGTACCATCCTAGTAAGGCCAATGTAGTGGCCGACGCATTAAGACGTAGGGCTATGACCGATCTGAGAGCGATGTTCGTTCGACTCAGTTTATTCGACGATGGGAGTCTATTAGCTGAACTTCAAGTTAGACCGACATGGATTAATCAGATCAGAGGTAAACAGATGGGGGGTAAGTCTCTTGAGTTGCATTTTCGTCAGGTTGAGAATGGTGATACTACTGATTTTGGTATTAACAGTGATGGGGTACTTTGTTTCCGCGGTCGGTTTTGTGTACCAAGTGATAAGGATTTAAGACAGTTGATTCTGAGGGAAGCACTGTAACACCCCTTACCCGTATTCGACGCTGGAACAGGGTACGAGGCATTACCGAAGAGTACGGAACACTTACAGATGATTTAAACCATTTATCGCTCAAATATCAAAATTGATTATAAAAGTTCCTTTAACGGACCCTTGAAGTCCAAATCATGCATTGGGATTGGGTCGGGACTAAATCGTAATCGTATGAAATTTTTCGCAAAATCCCTAAGTTTATCTCATTTACAAGGGTCCCACGCTCGTGTGGCTCACATGGTCGTGCCTCTCTCAAGCGTATAACTCTCGACTTGCATCTATGAAGGAAATTGGGTCACACGGCCTTAGTACATGCCCGTGTTGCTAGGCCGTGTGTAAAGTTAATTTTCACAAATTAGGCTATTTTCTAAGCCATATTTCTCTCTCATTTGATCCTTATTCTTCACCCACATTTAATACATACAAAAACCAATTTAAGATATTCAACTCGAGCCTTATACTTAATACCACTTGTTAGTCGTTACACTTCATATAAATAACAAGAAACGATATGGGTTCAATTCTCATTAAATTTCTCTTGTACTTATACTTTTTCACACTATGTATTCATATAACATATAACAATCACACCTCTGTATTTCATATACATTTTTATAACAAATTGTCTTGGTTTCAAACTACTTCATATTTGAGTTTTACTTATCAAATCATTTGAAACATCATCTTTACACATATAGTGCACTTGAGATGCACAATTCTATAATTATGAATGAACACATTTATCAAACATATTCCATGTTTTTATATATTATAGTCTCATATTTCCATGTATCAATTACAATCATTTCCTTGTATTTTGAAAAATACATGTAACAATTCATAAACATGCAATTCACTAACTCTTCCTGCCAATCACAATTTAAATTGACAAATCACTTATTGAGTCTAATTTCAATGTTCACTAAAATCTATTAGGATGTACGTATCCACCAATAAATTCCATGTACAGGTATCATCACCTCATATTTTCACATACATTTACTTTCCACATTATGAACTCAAATAACATATACAAGACATACCAATGTATTCCAAGTACGTTTTCATAATATTTCATTTCAAATTTAGATTATGTCATATTAGAACTCTTCTCATTAACTCATTTGGAATACCCATTCATACGGATAATACACTCAAGGGTGTACAAATATATAATCACAAATGAACTCATTCATCAACCAAGTTCTATGTTCATGTCTCATCAACTCATACTTCCTTATATCACATAATTCGATGTAACACTTACCAAGCTTTGTCAAATTAGTGAACTTCTTATGGAATTGGTCTCACTGCACGGTATGCACCGAATTTCACCGATAATCACCGATGCCATAACATAGCTATGGTCTTTTCACTAGAATGCCATAGCTCACCATGGTCTTACATCTTCACTATCATTATGCCATGGTGAAACCATGGACTTATCCACAATTCATCACTTTTCACTAGAATGCCATAGCCCAACTATGGTCTTACATCTTAAACACATATCACACTCGATGCCATATCCTAGATATGGTCTTACACCGAAATCACTTATCACTTGTAGCCAAGCTACCACTATCCATCGATCGGTGCAGCCGAGCTACCACTTTTCATCGATCGTAGCCGAGCTACCACTTTTCACTTGATCAGGTAGCCGAAGCTACCACTTTTCATTTGATCAGGTAGCCGAAGCTACCACTTATCACTTTCACTTGTCATTGATCGGATAAGTGTAGCCGAAGCTATCACTTATCACTTGTTACCATAGTTCAACTATGGTCTTTTCTGTCAATTCATCTTGTCACTAAACTGAAGTGCTCAATTTGATCATTTATTCAATTTTCATGCTTTTACATTATTCACGATTTTATCATCAATACATATGAAATAACACATCATGAAGTTCATAAAATTAACAAATGATCACTAAAATTTAGCCATATAAACTCACAAGTTCAATTTTTGTATTAAAACGATAATCATAATTTCATAATAAATATTCCAAATAAAACATTATATCATTTCTAATTCAACATTTATCAATTATAATCGAGCATGTAATCAATTTATACACAAGTCGTTCATATATTATTTTTCCTCCTCCTCCTCTCCATCCACATCCTTAATATAAACAACACACTTGTAAGTAACATTATTTATAATTTTCACTATTTACTTATGTGAATATTCAAGCTGTCCATCTCTATCATAGTCACTAAATTATTTTTATCTTGAGCTAAAAAACTCCAAATTAATATCCGTTAATTTTCTTTGAAACTAGACTCACATGTCTTCTTACTATAATTTTTCCAGAATTTTTGGTATGGCCAATTAGTACAGTTTATTAGTTAAGTTCTCCCCTGTTACACAGTCCGACAGCTCTAACCTCTCTTCACTAAAAATCAATTATCTCATAGTACGATTTTTATATAGTGTTTCCGATTATTTCTAATGAAAATAGGCTCACTAAGGAATACAAAAATATAAATTATAACTCATAATTATTTTTGTACAATTTTTAGTGAATTTCTAAATTAAGAACAGGGGATCACGAAGTTATTCTAAACCAGTCTTACAAAAAATTAAATATCTCAATATGTAGACTTCCTTTGCTTGCTCTGTTTATTTTATATGAAAATAGACTCAACAAGCTTTAATTATATATCTGATTAAACTTCTAGTTCAATTTATACTATTTTTGGTGATTTTTCAAAGTTAGACAACTGCTGCTGTCCAAAACTGCTTTAGTGTAACATGTTGGTTTCTATTTTGTCCCAAATTCCACAATTCATACAATTCAGTCCTTGCTCAATTCACCCCTCAATTGAGCTAATTTTCTCATTTAATAATTTTATCTATCATTTTAAACTACTTCATAACCTTTGAAAATCAGAATTTTAACACTAGGCCTTAATTTCAACTCTTTCACAATTAAGTCCTAAACCAATTTCCATCAATTTCACTTGATAAAATCATCATATAACAAAATTAAAGCTTCAATTCAATATTTATTCATCATATTCTTCCAGCAATAATCCACATCAACTTTAAAAATTTGCCATAGAATAAAAAAACTAATGAATTAATAAGTTGGACCCAATTGTAAAAGTCCAAAAACATAGAAATTTCAAGGAGAAAGCAAGAATTAAACTTACATGAAGCTTGAGTATGAAAACCAACTTGAACTCTCTCCCATGGCTGTTTTTCAGCTGAAGAAAATGAAGAGAAATGAAGAGAATTCTAGATATTCCAATTTGGTCCCATATTTATTTAACTAATTTTAGCAATTTTCCAATTTTACCCTTATTTCACCCATTTCCTGATTTTTTTCTCAGCTATTGCCGCCCAAAATATCTCCTTTGGGCTTATTTACACTTTAGGTCCTTCCTCATTTAACAATTAAGCTATTTAATCCTTCTAGCAACTTTTATACCTTTTTCAATTTAGTCCTTTTTTATTTAATTAACCACCCAAACGTCAAAATTTTCTAACGAAATTTTTATACTACTTTATTGACATTCCGTAAATATTCATAAAAATATTTATGACTCGGTTTATAACACAGAGATCTCGATACCTCTTTTTCTCGATTTCTTGACCAAATAAATCTTTATAAAACACAATTTACTATTTCAAAAATATTTTTAAAGCTACATTTGGCTGGTAAATATTAAATAATACAATCTACGAGTTCATTTGTCAGATTTGATGGTCTCGAACCACTTTCTAATATCACTGAAATTTGGGTTATTACAAGCACATAGTAGCCCTTATACTATGCATCCCAGCGAGAATAAAATGTACCGAGATCTCCGAGAGTTATATTAGTGGCTAGGGTTGAAGCGTGAGGTTACTGACTTCATTGCTCGCTGTTTGACTTGTCAACAGGTTAAGGCTGAGCATCAGTTGCCTTTGGGGTTGCTACAGCTGATTAAGATACTGATGTGAAAATAAGAGCGAGTAATGATGGATTTCGTTAGTGGGTTGCCTCTAACACCCACTAAGAAGGATTCTGTCTGGGTTATCACGGATCAATTGACTAATTTGGCTCACTTCATTCCGGTTAAGACATACTTCTCTCTGTAAAAATTGGCTAAGCTCTACATATCTGAAATAGTGAGGCTACATGGGGTACCTGTCTCGATCATTTCTGATAGGGATCATCGTTTCACGTCTAAGTTCTAGAAGAAGCTTCATGAGGCTCTGGGTTTGAGATTAGATTTCAGTACTGCTTTCCATCCTTAGACAGATGGTCAGCCAGAGAGGGTGATTCAGATACTGAAGGATATGTTGAGGAGCTGCATTATTGATTTCCGAGGCAGTTGAGAGGAGTACTTGTCATTAGTAGAGTTTGCGTATAACAACAGCTATCAGTCTAGCATCCAAATGGCACCTTACGAGGCCTTGTACGGTCGTAAGTGTTGCACTCTCTTATGCTGGACTGAGTTGGGTGAGCAACGTGTTCTAGGTCCGAAAATGGTTTCTGAAACTAAAGATAAGGTCTGATTGATTCGAGATCAACTGAAAGTGGCATCTGATAGGAAGAAGTCCTATGCTGATCTATAGAGAAAGGATATCGAGTATTTTATGGGGGACTTAGTTTTTCTCAAGGTCTCACCATGGAAGAAGGTTCTGAGGTTCGGTTGCAAGGGTAAGTTGAGCCCTAGGTTTATCGGGTCATACCGTATTCTGAAACGAGTGGGGCCAGTCGCATATCAGTTGGAGCTACCTCTAAAATTGGACCGCATTCATGATGTTTTTCACGTCTCGATGTTGAGGAGCTACCGCTCTGATCCCACGCATATTGTTCCTGTGGAGGAGATTGAGATTAGGCCATATCTGACTTTTAAGGATGAGTCAGTTCAGATTCTGGATTGTGACATTAAACTTCTGCGGAGGAAAGCTATCCCCTTAGTGAAGGTGCTGTGGCAGAATTATAGCACTGAAGAGGCCACGCGGGAATCTGAGGATGCGATACGTCAGCAGTATCCTCATCTGTTCTGATCAGGTAAAATTACAAGCCGAAATTTTCTTTTAGGGGGTAGAGTTGTAACGCTCCAAAATTTGTATATTTGTTTTCGTGTATTTATGACACAAATATCTGTTCGCTTCAATAGTTAAGTATTCTTGGTGTGTGTGAGAGGTCCTAAGTTCAAGCTAAGTCTTTGGAAAATTTTGACATTTTTATAATTAAATCCCTATCTCTAGTCAGTAGGCTCTTAATTATGTGTTGGTAAATTATTAGCAGAATGGGCCTGCTGGTCTGATGGTTAGGTGGAGTGTAACTAAGCTAAAGGTTAGGGGTTTGAGACTCTGTGTAAGCACGAGAATTTATTCTTTTTGCTAATGGCGTTGTGAGGTGTTAGAAGTGAATAGGATTCTGAGTATTTGAGGTGTGTGGTGAAGTAGTGGACGGTTTTAGGAGTGAAATTAGGGATATTAGGAGAAAGATAAGGGATTAGGGGTGGTTGTCAATTTTCTTATTACTCTGCTTCATTTTTGGAAATTTTTAGCTATCACTTTTTTTTCCCTCTCCACCTTGCTGCCAAATTTCTCCTAGATTGTTCCTTCCGTATCGATTGTTTTTCTCTTATTGTCTTTTTACTCGCTTGTTTATCACGTCGTTCTCACGTCTTTCGGGAGTTTTTGGTAGGTTGTCCTTATCGTTTCTATTATGATTTTCTTGACGAATGAGTAATGATGCTTTTCATCTACGGTTAATGGTGTAGGAGGAAGTTCGGGCCAGTGATTTTCGTGGTTCACTTCGCACAGTGTTAATGGAGGGTCTTCTTCGACGGTAAGTCAAGATTAATGTTGTTAATGATTGAGGGAACTTGTAAAATAGACTGCTAAATCGGTTCTGAATGTTCTTTGTTAGGTTTCCAGGCCTAGGAAGTGTTTCGACATCGAAAACTATACAGGTGTGTACTCGATTGCACAGAAAAATAGGAATCGACAAAAGCCGAAAAATCTTTCTGTCGATTCCACACGGCCGTGTAGTAGGTTGTATGAAGGGACACGGGCGTGTGGGATTCTGGGTCAGGCCGTGTGATCCACACGGCCAAGGCCAATTTGGGTCGTGTAGGCCACACGGGCGTGTAGGCCCACATGGGCGTGTGAGCCCATTTTTTGAGAAGTTATGAAAGGTTGCACGGGTCGCCCATGTCGACTGTGGACCTACTGTAGGGTCGGTAAGTGCTACTTAGACCCCTAAATGAGTATTCTGACTGTCTGACTTCTGTATTGAGCATAAACTGTGATATCTGAACTGATTGTATGATCTGATAAATTGCATATTAGCAAGTTATATTTGTATATTGCATTACATCGGGGTTGGGTTGATGTTATTTGGAGGAAGTATTCTGAAAGGCTCTTAAGCCTGGTATCTGGCAGCTCAGCTGCAATTATCTAATTATGTGCCGCATTTCGGTACAGCATGGTGTGTAGGGATGGGTGGATTGATTTTATCCCCACTTGGTGTGTAGGGTTGGACGGAGATGGTGTGTAGAGGCTAGTGGGTAGGATTCTGATATTCTGTTCTATTCTGCATAATATATCTGAGATGGGCTAATGCCCTAATTTGTATCTGATTCTGTAACTCAGTGGGCTAAGGTTCACACCGATTCTGTAATGAGCTCAGGCCCGAACTACATATATATATATACGACTGATTTCTGATATTATGCTGTGTGCATGCTTTCTGTGGGGATTACACACTGAGTTTGCAAAAACTCACCCTTTTCTGTTTAATCTATTTAGGTAATCCCCAGCATTAGACGGATCGGAGCAGCGGAGGACTCGGAGGTGACCACCACGGTTTCATACTGCTTAAATTCAGTTTTTAAGCTATTTATTTCCTTTCTTTTAATTTGGGTTTTATTATGTAATTGTTGAGACTTTGGACTGTTCGGTTTAAATTGTGGATTTTGAACTGTTTTACAATTTTAATGCTGTTGGACACGACAAAACCGTATTTTTGTTAAATACAATGGTTTTCACAACACGAACAGTTTTCCCTAAAACAAAATGTTTTCCGAAAGCTTCCGCTAAAGAAAGAGATATCTTGGTTAACTTAACAATGAATACACGTTTTACAGATTAAATACAAGCTAATAACTGGAACGGTTTTTTATTATATCAACACATTTTCAAATCCCATTCCAAGTGTCATCGCCAGATTCGACCATAACGTCTAGGTCGGTTTTGGGGTGTTACATTAACCTACTCTAGTCCTACTTAAATTCTAAAAGATAAATACAAATGAATAAAAATAATTAAAGATAAAAGCTAAAATAAAATCTAAATAATAATATCTAACAATTATCCTAATATAATTAAAATTAAATAGAGTCTTCTATTGATAAAATCTCTTCTTTGCACTTTAGCGCTCATGTCTTCTATGCTTGCATTTTCGGGACCACATTTTTCCCTATGTCGCATGTTGGCCCATTTTATCTTTAAATTCACACTTTTTGCCCCTAAATTTCCTTTTTGCCTCTAATTTAGTCCCTACAAAGATAAAAGACCATAAATAGCTCAAATTAGTATGATCATACTCAAAATAAATATGCAATTAACACATAAAAATATGTCATTCTAGAGTATTATCAAAAGGTAACACTCTTGGAGCAGCAGTTGGAATCTCTCTCTGGTGATAAACTATTACCTTCTACACAAGGAATATCTGAAAAACATGCTAATGAGTTACAAAAAAAGACTCAATCTTAAGAGATTGAGAATTAAAACTAGAATAGGTGTAACTTTAAAAGGAGAAAAGTGAGTTATGTGTCCACATTTTTTAAAAAAAATTGGTTGAAAAAGCTTCATATGTGAAAGAATTGGCATCTGCAGCTCCTGTTGAGTTAAAGAATTTAGTTGGAGAGGTGATCAGGCTTTCAGTGCAAAATGCAAAAATTGAGAAGGATTTATTGGCTACAAGAGGATTTTCTAATCAAACGATAAATAGTCTTAACCTCAAGTATAGTGACAGCACAAGACTTAAGAGGAAGGGACGACACTCTGGCCGTTCCCATGACTTTTTTGGAGCAGCTAAAGATAATTTTGAATTATGAAATTTTGATCTAGATGATCTAAAGATGGGATTACATGCTAGGAAACAACTGGAGGCAGCTCTTGAAGCTGCACTAGCCAAGAAGGAATTCATAGAATACAAATACAGAAAAAAAATTGAAGAAGCTGGGTTATTACATGTCAGAAGCCTATATGACAGATTTTTTTTACTAAGTCTTTCCATGTTAGTCGATTTGAGTTTCTTAGAAACAAACTTGGTGTTTATAGCACTTGAGTCAAGAGGAGAATGTTAATATCTCAAAGGCTGCAAAGTCTTTTTGCCATTAAGATAGTCTTAGTCAAATTCCTGGGGAGATTGTTAGTTTGTTAGTAGAAGTAGGAAGCTAGGAGTTGTTAGCTTGTTAGTATGAATAGGAAGCTAAGTTTATTAGAGTCATGTATATAAACATTGATTGGTTAATGAATTTTATTATCCTTTCTCATTATTGCTTTCTATGCTTCAGTTAGTTCTATCCTAAATCAACAAAAACACTCTATCACCAAATGTTTCAAATTTGGATCATAAATATTAAAAATAAACAAAAGAATGAAAACCTTTAATTCAACTTCGCGGGCCATGAGATACAAACGATTCTGTAATTGCTAATGGAGGAATGGTGTTGTTTCTTTCACTTATTAACTCATCATTCGATACCTTAGGGAATTCATGACCTTTGATAACAGAGTTTAAATCATCGAGCTATGAATCAATATTTGTCCAAATATGATACCACGCTGGACATGCTAGGCCTCACCGCCACCATCAGGTGCGAGCAAAGCAACCCAAGCTTCAACACCAACCCAGCTTCTTATACCACAAACTACTTTTCCAACATCCCATCGACAGCTGCGAAAAAGTTTTTTTTTAATAAAGAATGAGATGGATGAACGATGAAGAAGATTGTAAAGTTTGTTAAAGTCGCAGATTTGATTTAGGGCTCTAGACGTTTGGAAAGAAACTTGGATTTTGACACAACCTGAAATGAAATCAAATCCAAGTCAGATAAAAAATTAAAATGAATAACTAAAATAAAATAATAAATCAAATATTATAATAATAAGGAAGCGAATAAAGAAGATAAATGGAAAGATAGAACGTGGCGTTTAGAAGTCCTAAGAAGCCTTAGAAACATGAAAAATCCACAACCCCCTTCAAGCGGCTATAATTTTCCCTCCAAGATAGAAATCTTGGCAAGAAAAAGGTTGAAGATGATCCCAACAATCTAAAAAGATTGTTAAAACTTCTTCTAAAAGAAACTCAAGATAAAATCTTGAAAAAGAAAAACACAGAGAGAATTTATTAACAAAGAAAAATAGAATAATAATGAATTGTATGAATTGTGTACAATGCAAAGGTCTATATATAGGCTAGCTAAATAAATCTAAATAAAACTTTTAAGTATACTAAAACTCTAATTTAATCTAAACAAGAAGTACTTTTAAACTAAACTTTCTTGTTCATAAAATTTCGAAATAACTTAAAATACTTAATAATTATCAAAAATTTGGAATAAAATAATAATAAAATAATAAGAGTTGATAAATACAATATTGAACTCACATATAATAAAAATTAAGCCTAAAACTCAAACTCAATATGAAACGTCTAGGCTTGTGAGATCAATTGGGGTTTTTGAAGTGAAATGCCTAAACTTGTTAGCATTTTCCACATGGGCTTGTTAGCATTTTCCACATGGGCTAGTCTTCATAGATTGAGAGTTTAGGCCCACGAACAGAATTAGTCCCTTCTAATTCATCATTACTCTAGAATCCATCATCTTGAATCTTCAACTCTTCTTCTCGAATTTTTTTTCTTGATAAAGAGTTGAAGAAATAAGTTGAGTTCTGACTTTATCTGTTTGGATTTGGATATCGTAATTGGGCCTTGAGGGAAATTAAACTCATCTCTATTATGGCCTTTGAATTGGGCTGAGTGCTGTTATCACTTTTCCCAACAAGCCATTACCCAATTAGCAAGAAATGTTTCATTTGGCGATGCTCGTGCTTAAATCGATTTTTTATCGCAAGTAATTTCAAGCATTAATATTCCAAATGCATATATATCAGTCCTTGTGTTTGCTTTCCCGATTCTTGCAAGCTTAGGAGCCATGTAACCAAGTGTGCCCACTACATACGAGGTTTGAGGATCATTTCCTAGGTCACATAACTTTGCGAGTCCAAAATCCCCCGATAGGGCATTCATGTCACTGTCTATCAACACATTGGCAGGCTTGATATCTTTGTGAATGATGACTTGCACCCATTGCTGGTGCAGATAGAACAGTGCAGACGCCACGTCTTTGATGATCTTCAACCTTTAACGTTGCTATTAGGTTGGTGGTAAAGAAACTTGTCAAGGCTTCCATTAAGCATGTAGTGATAAACCAAAAGCAACTCATGCTTGTGCCTGCAAAAATCGAGAAGTCTAACCAAATTCGAATGCCTGAAACGACCAACGGTTGCACTTTCAACCACGAATTTTCTTATCCCTTACTTTGAATCATGAGAGATTCTTTTAACAGCAATATGTATATTGGATGATGGTAACATACCCTTATACACCCTACCAAATCCACCTCTCGCTAGAATATCCTTTTCTTTAAACCCTTTTGTACCTTTGTATAGATCTTAATAAGAGAACCAATGAGGCCTGTACTGGACCTCCCAATCCTTGAGAATATCTTTTTCCTCGAGATCAACAACGCCCTGAAAACTAATATGAGGAATAAAGTGAAGCCTATTAAAGAAAGGGTGAGAGCCAAAATATTTTACAATTACTTGATTCCTCGGTCATATTGCCCTGGAATCTTCGGAAGTTGAGACAAGTCTAGCTCATCAGCTTCATTCATCTTGAAACTCGAAGCGAATATGTCGTGCAATGATGCAAGAATACAGGTGGACGACAAGAATCTGATAAACATAGACTCGTACATATATGGAGACAGATCCTTTTTCAAGGATAAAAGTGGGGTTCTCAGCTTCGATACATCAATAGGGTACAATGTAACGTCGAGTTGCTTCTCTAACCTGTTATATTCAACCCAAACCTGCATTGGATCTCCACTCTTAAGGCTGAGATTTTTGAACTTACCTTCATCTGTAAAATACCTTGCAGACACAGATGCCACTGACTTTGGGCTATTGATGTCGATGGCAACTTGATCGTCATCTATGTCACAGAACTCCAAGTCCTGGACTGTGTCCAGCTCAATTGCCACAACATGGTTGGAGTCGATGCCCGTGTTTGTTGCATTTCATTGCTAGGGGAGACTACAAAGGCCAATCAATGGCCACAATAGCTTTTGTATTGAGGTAGAATTGCAAAAATAAAGGTAGTGGAAAAGGAGGAAACAATAGCATTCATGGAGTTCTTAAACTGGATTGAATTCTTGTAGCAGATGTGACCTCTTAGTCAGATGTTAGTATTATCAAGTTTAAAGAACCCACTTGAATCGAGACCTGCATCTCCGTCGACATTCAAGTAACCATTGAAACTAAACCCACCCTGGTTGATATCCGAAGATGCATTATCCAGGAGGAAAAGCAGCAACACAATCATGATCCAACAATACATTATTAGAGAGAATATTCGTGGTCCGTCCATTTCAGACACTTGATAGTCCAATATTATTTATATTCAGTGGAAGGAAATTGCTTTGCCTTTGTGATAAGAAAAATAATTGGAGAAGGTGACATCATTCATTATACAATTCCTTTTACCTTTAATGTACACTTTTTTAAGCATCATTGTCACAGTCATATCAATAATTGAATCCTTTCAATAGAAATGGGAACGTTTTATTGCTGGCTTAATTCTTTATCGGTGGTAGAGGTGTTCTTGGCCGAGTGATCCGAGCTTATTTGAAACCATGGCATAATTGTAACTTACTTGAGGGAACCTCAGTATAGAAATTCGCTCAAAGTAATTCCGATCATTACTTGGATACAAGCTCTCTTCATACTCATTTTAATAATAGAAAATAGTAATTACTAGTACTTTTAGTCCTCGTTGATACGATATTCCTGACTCACCATAGCTATACTATTATTTGATAAGTGCGCTTGTCTTTATCATAATTATAGTTAGTTTACTGACCATCAGATAGTTAGAATCAACTATTTGAAGCAATCAAAGTTTTTGGTGTTGATTTATATTTTAGTATTAGTTAATAACAAATGATAAGGAAATTTCATGATAAATTATAATATAATTATCATCCATTTGATTAGATTTTAAGGAGGAGGAGAGAAGTTTGAACTTTGATGGATACCTATTTTTCAGAGTATTTCAAACTATTAAGTAGCTTGTTTATAAAGGCATTTATGTGACAAATACTTAAAATAATTAATGGAATAAAATTAGCTTTTAAATGAGTGCTTTAAGCCTATCAAAACACTACTAGTTGATCACTTGAAGAGGCTTATAAATAGGTTATTTGTGCCGCAACTTGTAGTGCAATTTTTAGGATTGCAAATATCCTTGTGTATGTGAAGAGTAGTTTGGGTTTAAACCAATAGTTGTATAGTACGAATTGTAGAATAAGATCATTCTCTGAGAGAACTTCGGTAGAGTAAGATTGGTAAATTCGAACTGTATTAACAAACATTACGTATTATCTCTCCTTACTTTTCTCTTTGTTTTATTGTGCATTTAATTTGTTTTGTTCGATTTTGTTTCAATCTCTATTAGAATGAAACTCTTTTACAGCCAACCCAGTTATTTGTTTAAACAATGGTTGAAACGTAATGCAAATCGACGCTTTTTCAAAAACAAGGAAAAAATGATGAAAAAAACTTTGATGATTCTCTAGACACATAATGGTTGAAGAAGAAGAAAATAAATTTTTTGAATAATTTTTATTTAGAAAATTCTAGTCAAACAATAACATGTACAAACATAATCTTATATGTCATTTAATAATTAGATGAAATCATGACTTATGTCATAAAAAATTATATAATAATGTTTTCCACTTAGAATTGGTGGTTGTATTTGAAGTCAGAAAAATATATTTTTTTATATTACGTAACAAATAAACTGGAAATTAAACAAGGTATAGATTCCAAGAAAAAAAGCTTTCAATAATTTATAGAGAGACGATTCCCTAAATCTTCTGTTATTTTTCTAATATTTCGAGCCATGACAAGCACTATATATATGAAATAATGTATTAGGTAAGTTCTTTTCCAAAATAAACTACATAAAATAATGTAGCATGACAAGAAAATTAATGTTATGCTCGGCTTTATTTCATGATATTTCTTAAACCAACAATTTGCATCAACTTGAAATTGAAGTTTATGTTTGAGGTTGAATAAACTTTTCTTATGATTAGATCTTGTATAATTGAATGGAGTTACATACAATTTTAAAAATAGGACGACGTAAATCTATTGGATTAGAGTCAAATCTAATAGGGGGTCTATTGAGCAAATTAATACGATAATAAGAATTTTTATTAGAAAGAAATTTCAATTAATGAAAGAAACTAAGCAAAGAAATTGCATAAATTAGATTAATAATTATAGATGAAGTCTAGATGGATTCTTACCTAGATATTGTTTTGTCACTTAGTTGATATTTTTATTGTTTTTGTGTTTTATTTCTTTGATGCATTCATTAGTTAATTTAGTTAGTTAATTTTAGTTTTAATCAATCCTTTAAATTATTAGGTTAAATAATAGAAAGATGATAATTATTAGTAATTATAGTTATCGAGGGAACAATATCTGTGCTCACCATAGCTATACTATTAATTGATAGGTGCACTTGTGTTAGTCCATTTATTAGTTAGTTTAGTGGACATCATTGGGCTGTGATAAGAATTAGTGGTTCTTGTGGTGGGTGTTGGGCAGTGATGAGGTTTGAAGATTCTAATGTTGTAAATAAATAAATAAATAAGTGTTTTAGACTAATTATTAATGACAATGATCAATTTAAGCAATTATCTTAATTAGAGTAACTAAGTGGACAAAAAAAATAAAATGACCAAAATAGGAATGACGTTATTTTAGAATGACCACCTATAATGTAGTTTACTCTTAATTTTATATTATTTTTTTTTTATAAATTTATTGATAATAAAGGTAGGAAACAAGTTATGCAAACTTTTTAGGTTTGGTTGGCCCTCTAATTCTATTTTATTATTCACCATTATCTAGTGTTTTTATCACTAATAATCTATTGTTTGCCCCTCATTTTATATTTCAATTTTTAAATTTTTTTATTATTTATATTCTTGTAATGATCTAAAAGTCAATGATGTCGAAAATAATAATTTTAAAATTTCATTTTTTAATGATCGAGTTTGTAAATATTATTAATTAATATTTACGAATCAATTAAAGTATTATATTGAATTTTAACTTGAAGAATTTATTATTTGAATAATTAATTAAAGTAGAAGCATTTCCGCTCTAAAGTAAATGCTATTAGTTTATAAATAATTGAAGCAAATTTTAAAGTTTGTTTGTTGATAATAAAGGTAGGGAAACAACTTTAGCAGACTTTTCAAGTTCGGTTGGCGCTTTATTTCTATTTTATTATTCACCATTATCTAATGTTTTTTATCACAAATAATCTATTGCTTGCCCCTCTTTTTATATTTCAATTTTTAAATTTTCTATATTTTATATTCTTAAATATTTAAAGACTTCAATGAGATAATCATTAATGAATTCTAAATTACGGTAGAATCACATACTTCAATGCAGTTAAAAATAATTATCTAATAAATTTATAAACAATTAAGAGTAAACAGTGATTCAACCTTTAGTCATTTATAATAAAATTTTTGCGTTTTTATGATGTAATTTTTAGGATATTTTTATTTTAATCATTTAAACATTAAATTTCTAACAACGATTAACTATACATGTCATATAATATTTGTATTTTTATTTTAATTACCCAATTTTTTAAGTGTTCTCATTTTAATTATCCAAAAATATATCCTTGTTGACTCTGTTAGAATCTGTTTTTGTAGTTGTATATATGTTGTAGCTTTGGGGTGCTTTTTAACCACCATTTTTGTCCCATTTGTCCAGCTTGGTGGCACTAAAGTCTATCTTCATCTTCTTCTTTATAAAAAAAAAAAAAACTTTGAAAGCTATCTAAAATTTATAAAGAAAGACCATTCCCTAAGTCTTCTGTTTTGTTTTCCTAATATTCAAGCCATGACAAGGACTATATATTAAAAAATAATGCTTTGGCTTCAATTCTTGATATTACCTAAACCAATAATGTAATTAAAATACAATTTGCATCAACTTGGAATTGTTAAATCTAACATCGATAATGACAATATAGAACGACCACATAGCAGAAGGAAAAGGAAAAATAAAACACACAGATTTTACGTAGAAACTCTTTCGGAAAAAACCACGGGCAGAGGAGGAGAAATTCACTAATGTTGAAAACTGAATGATATGAGTTTTGATTACATCTATTTAAAGGTTGAGAAACCTTATATTAATCAAAGTCAAATAGAGGAAGCGTAGTTCTATACGGATTCTACTTGCGCTGCCGTGGGGGCTTCAACATGAAGCCCAACATAGATCTCCTACTTTTACCACTGTATTATTTTTTAACATGAATTGACGTATAATTAATTAGAGCAATCGAAACGTATGTGATTCACTAAAAGAGACAACAGGGTAGCGAAGATGGGAAACAAGGAACTTGTTGTTATAATAATAAGGGTTTTAATTAAAAAGAAGTTCCACTTAATCAACCTAGAGTTAGTTGCTCTTATGCTTGATAAGTTCTAAAAGTAACATATTTTAACCTTCTTAATGTGTTTTTGGATGATTATTCGATGTTAATGGTGAATTTTATGCTCTTAATCCTTTAATTTTATACTTAGGAGAGCATTTGGGAGCGAAAAACGAGAGAAAACCAGAAAATTAGAGTGAGTTACAAGAGCCAAATGGCATGGACCATTCCACACGGCCTGGACATACGGCCGTGTAAGCCATATGGCCATGTGGCAGGTTGTGTCGATTTCACGAATTGCACTCTGAACAGTAGAAAAATGTGATTTTTAGAGTTTTTCGGGCATTCTAAGACCTATATATGAAAAAAATAAAAATATAGGAGTGAGCCGTTAGAGAATATTCAAGAAAACAACTTGAAAAACACCATTAAAGTCGATTTTGAAGCAGATTTCTATCAAGATTGAAGATTTCCTTTTGATTTCTTTGGAGATTATTATGAGTTTCTTTATTTTTTATGGTTATACTGTCTCTAGAATGTTTTTATTTGCAAGCATGAACTAATTTTTTAAATATCTAAGGAGATGAACCCTATGATGAATTTTGTTGTTTGGTTTTTATTTTACACAATAAATACTTAGATCTTGTTCTCAATTATGTGTGCTTAATTATTGGTTTAATATTTCTAGACTATTGATCCATGTTTTATATGCTTAAATTAGAGGAGGAATAGACCATGTTTAAGAGTAGATCTAGTGTAATTGACTGGAGTTGTATGCAATGCTAGAAATAGAATGACATAAATCTAGCGGATTAGAGTCAAATCTAATAGGGGAATCCATAGATCGAGTAAATGCAATAATAGGGGTTTTAATTAAAAAAATCAATTAATTAACTTAGAGTCAATTGCTCTTATTCTTGAAGAGAAATATTAGCATAATTTAGGGATTTCTACGGATCAAGATACTAAGCGAAGAAATTGCGTAATTAGATTGATAATGACAGATGAAATCTAGGTGAATTCTTTCCTAGGTATTGTTTCGCTTCTTGGTTGTTTACTCGAATATTTTCTTGAATTGTTCTTTGTCGCATTCGTAGTTAATTAATTTAGTTAATTTTAGTTTTTAATTAATCACTCAAAATTATCGGTTAAATAATAGAAAGACGGTAATTACTAGTACTTTTAATCTTCGTGGGAATGATATCTTTGCTCACCGTAACTATACTATTAATTGATAGGTTCATTTGCCTTAGTCAGATTTTTAGTTGGTTTACGATTGCATCAATGCTTGAAAGAGATATTAGCATAAACTAGGGATTTCTACGGATCAAAGAAACTAAGAAAAGGAACCCCGTGTATTGGTCTGATGGCTAGGGTGTTCACCGCCCAAGTGTGGCTTGGGTTGGAGTTGCGCTAGTCGCGTTGCTGTTAGGGCTTTTCCCTCCTCTTGTAATTCACCAAAAAAAAAGAAACTAAGGAAAGAAATTATACAAATTAGATTGAGAATTATAGATGAAGTCTAGGTGGATTCTTACCTAGATATTGTTTTGTCACTTGGTTGATATTTTATTGTTTTGGTGTTTTATTTCTTTGATGCATTCGTTAGTTAATTTTAGTTTTAATCAGTCCTTTGAATTATTAGGTTAAATAATAGAAAGATGATAATTACTATTAAATTATAGTCTTCAAGGGAACGATATATATGCTAACCATAGCTATACTATTAATTGATAGGTACTGATAGGAGTTGAAACCACCAAATATAAATTCCTATGACAAAATAACAGTAAATTGAAATATAGAGTAGTAAGGTCGAATCCACAGGGACTGGTTGTCTAATTTCGCCTTTTCTCGTGACCAGAATCACTGTCGAGATAATAGACGTGCCCACGACCAGTACCTTGCAATATTGAAAAATAAAAAATTGGGATTTTAAATTGATTAAGATAATAAAATAAGAAAATACAAAAAATAAAATAAAATAAAAATAGATTCGAAAATGAAAAAATAAATTTAAGAAAATAAAATAAATGGATAAATAAAATATGTTTTAAGATTAGCCTTAGCCTCGGTATACTCCAATCTTGAATAGATCCTTGAAACATATTTTCCCTTCCAAGCAATAAGCTGGTTATAGCGACCAAGAACGTCCCGACTAGAGGTGATCATGGGTTGGGCCGGGCCGGGTTCGGGCAGGGCCCAGAAAAAATTTTAGGCCCGTTTTCTAGGCCCGAGCCCGGCCCGAGCCCAAAATATGGGCCTAAAAATTTTTCCAAGCTCGGCCCGAAAGAAAATTGATAAACCCGAGCCCGACCCAGCCCGGCCCATATTAAATTTTTTTAGCTTTTTTCATTAAATAAAAAAATTTAAAACAATTTTTAAAACAAAAAAAAATAAAAATATGTAAATTTAAAAGTATATTTGATTAAAAATAAAATATATATTTAATATATAATTGGTCTGGTCAATTCGTGCCCCGCCAAAAAGTTTTACCCGAGGCCCGGCCCGTTTTCTAAACAGGCCTCATTTTTTTGCCCAAACCCATATTTCGGGCCTATATTTTTACCCGAACCCTCCCATTTTTCGGGCGGGCCATCGGGCCGGGCCGGGTAGCCTAACCCATGATCACCTCTAGTCCCGACCGCGAACTTTTCCCTATGTAGTCAATCCTGGTTCGACCTGCAAATCAACTCTTGCAAAATTTCTAACTGCGATACACGTGTTCGCAATTTAAGATTTCGATAGCCTTTCGATCTGAAAAGCCCAACTCGAATCAACGGCCTCAACCGCGTGAGTCATTTAAATATGATATCTGTAATGCCCCAAAAGTTTTATTTATGTTTCTGTTTAATTATGACAAAAATATTTGTCTACTTCAGTGGTATGTGTTAACTGGGTATGTGTGAGAGGTTTTGATCGTGTGTCAGAGTCTTAAAAATTTATATAAAGAATGATCGAGCCGAGAAACTAACTATGACAACGATTGAGGCAAGTGTACCTATCGAACAGTAGTATAGCTTAGTGGCAAGACCGGATTGTCGAACCCAAAGGAACCAAAAGTACTAATACTGACTTTCTTTCTATTATTTAGCCTAAAACTTAAGGGAATTGTTGATTAATCTAAAACTAACTAACTACTAAGCTAAAGATGCTAAGACAAAGAGAATGAATTGGGGAAAATACTTGTGAGAAAAACCAATTGATTAAGACAATACCCGAGGAAGAATCCACCTAGACTTCACTTGTTATCTAACTCACAACTGCATTTATTTATTCACTTGACTTGATCCGTAGGATTCCTAATGTATATTAATACCTCTCTCGAGGCTACTAACGTCTAACCCTAGGTTGATTAATTGAAATCTCTTTCTAATTAAAACCTCTAGAGTTGCATTAACTCGATCTATGGACTCCCATATTAGGTTTGACCCTAATCCAGTAGATTTTCGTCATCCTATCTCTAGGGTTGCGATCAACTCCGCTTAACTATGCCAGATCTACTCTTAGGCAGGGTCTATTCCTCCTCTGCCTAAGCGCATCAATACTTGAATCAATATCCTGAAATATTAAAGCAAGAATTAAGAACACATAATTAAGAACAAATCAAGTATTTATCATATAGCTCAGAAAACAATAACAAGATCCGTCATAGGTTTCATCCCCCTCAGGTATATGAGGGTTTAGTTCATAATCATAAAAGAATACATCTCAGAAGAAAAGATAAAACAAAACATAAGAAAAACCCTAAAACCCCCTGAAGGAAATTGAAGAGAAGATCTTCCGTCTTGAATATGACTCCAGCTCCTTGAGATGAATCAACTGGCTTTCCTCGAGTAAATCCCACAATTCTGACCCCTCTGGCTTGGCTCTTTGGCCTAGCTGGATGCCCCCTGAAGGTTGGCCTCTAGGGTGTTTATATAGGCTTTTGGAATGTGTTTCTTTGCCTCTAAGTATCCTAGTCCGAGTGAAATTCCTCTTTGTCACGGCAGGGACACGCCCATGGCACACGCCCGTGTGAATCGACTCCAGGCCGTGGTCAGATTTGCTAAAGGGGCACGGCCGTGTGGCTTGGGCCCAGGCCGTGTTGATTTCTTACTTTGGCCCACTTGGTTCGTTTTAAGCCCGTTTCTCGTTCTTTTCATCCTCTGATGCTCTCCTGAGTATAAAACATGAAATTAAAGGATTAAGAGCATCAAATTCCACAATTCAAGGGATAAATCATCCAAAAGTATGCTAAATGTGGGAATAAAATATGTTTATATTACGATTTATCAGGTTTCAAGTTCAAGCCATGCCTTTGACAAAATTTTAAAATTTTTCTGAATAAATTCTTAACCTTGCTCAGTAGGCTTAAGTTTAATAGATTGTAGGATTATATCAGAATGGGCTTGCTGGTTTGGTGGTTAAGTGGAGTGTTAATATATTGGAGGTCTTATGTTCAAGTCTCTGTGCTAGCATGGGCAGTTTTTTTTGCTCGGCTACCAGGAAGAGTTTTGTTTTAACTCAAACGCTAAAGTGGTTGAGATCATGTGGTTAGTGGGTAGTTGATGGAATATCAAATTACGTTTTATTTTCTTTTTTCCTCTTTTCCCAAAATCAGCTTCTTTCTGACGGTTGTGCTTCCATCTTACAACTGAATTCCTTCCCTTATTTTTCTGTTCTTTTCTTTTGGTTCCATTTCTTTATCGGTCGTCACGTTTTGCTCCTATTAATCAAATTTTTCACTCGTTTCGGTAAGTTCTTGGTAAACGAAATCTTGTTTATTGTTCATAAGTAAGGTTTTTGAAGGTATTGGGTTTAGCGTCTCGATTTAGTTTTATTTAAGTTCAGTTTTAACACTGATTTTGGGCGTTGGAATATCAATTTTTAGGTTCAGGAATGCTCGGTGATCGTTTTAGCATCAATCAAAACCATGTGTGTACCCGAAAATGTAGAAAATGGGGTTTCGGTGAAAGGCAAAAACCCCACTATCGACGCCACACGGGCGTGTGGTAACCCGTGTGGTAGGTCGTGTGCTATGACACGGGCGTGTGATCGACGAGGCCAGGCCGTGCGCGCAAGACACGGTCGTGTGATAACCAGGTAGGCCATGTGCGACACACGGGCTAGACCGATTTGGACCGTGTGGGCCACACGGGCGTGTGAGTCCACACGGGTAATCCACACGAGCGTGTGGGATTCTGGGCCAGGCCGTGTGATCCACATGGCCAAGGCCAAATTGGGTGGTGCCCATTTAACTGAAATGTTTCCTAAGGTTGCACAGGTCGCCCAAGTCGACTGTGAACCTACTGTAGGGTCGGTAAGCACTACTTAGACCCTTAAATGCATGAACTGAATGTATAATGTATGTACTGAACATGATAATTATATGCATGTATACTGAACTGTATGTATAACTGATAACCATGTTATAGCATGTCATGTACTATATGTTTACATTGCATTGGGTTGGGATGATGATATTTGGAGGAAGTGTACTGAAAGGCTCTTAAGCCTAATATCCGCAACAAACTACAATTTTATCATTATGTGCCGCATTCGGTACAACTTAGAGTGTAGGGATGGGTGGGTGTTTTAAACCCCACATGGAGTGTAGGGATGGACGGAGATGGTGTGTAGAGGCTGGTGGGTAGGACTTTGTTTACTGATTACTGTATGCATGACTGTTACTGTGATGGGCTAAGGCCTTAATGTATAACTGACACTGTATCTGGCTGGTGGGTAGGACTTTGTTTACTGATTACTATATGCATGACTGTTACTGTGATGGGCTAAGGCCCTAATGTATAACTGACACTGTATCTGAAATGGGCTAAGGCCCTAATATGTATCTGAACTGTATCTGAAATGGGCTAAGGCCCAAACTGCTACTGAAACTTAAATGGGTTTAGGCCCAGACTGCATTTGACTGTTTATTGTGATTGACTGTATGTTTGTTTTCTGTGGAGATTACACACTGAGTTTACATAAACTCAACCCTTCTGTTTATTGTGTATAGGTAATCCCCAGACTTAGATAGATCGGTGCGGCGGAGGACTCGACGGTGACCACAATTATTAGAACTTTTTAGTATGATTTATGATTTATGAGTTATGATTATATTTTTATTGTTGGTTAATTTTTGATGTAATTTGGGACTTTTTGGACTATTTTCTTAATTGTGGGTTTTTATTGGTTTTTATGGATTTTATAACTGCACAAACTCAACGAACAAACGGTGTTTACTAAAACAAAGGGGTTTTCCTAAAAAGAATGGATTTATTTAATTATCATGATTTTTCTTTAAAAAAATGATTTGTAAAGCTTTCGCAACGAATTATGTTTTTCACAATTCGAATAAACTAGCAAATGGTTTTTGAAATTATTAAGAGTTATCTAAAAATAGACAAATCAGAAATGTTTTGATGGGACGACTTAGTTTTCAAACACCCTATCATATGACATCGCCAGATTCGGCCATAACGTCTAGGCCGGATTTGGGGTGTTACAATCTCTATCTCCCTTGACGGAATCCAATTGGCTTTTCCCACCTAGACACGCAAATTTGTTGGCGAGAATTCGAACACAGCACGGCTGATTCGTCTTCCCAACTGTACGCCAAACAACTCCAACCCAATGTGCACTTTTTGAATCGAAGTTGAATCAACTTTAAGGGACGAATTTGTACAATCCCATATACCAGAGAGAGAGAAAGTATTGCGTTGAGAGGTTTTTTGAGCGGGTTCGTATCTCACGATTATTTTGTTGGAGCAATTTCCGGGCTAAAGCTAAAAAAGGGTTTAGTTAATCATGAAAAGAATCATAATAAATGGTTTAAATATAATTATGGAAAGTGGGAAGGGAAAGGGCCTTGAAAGGTAATAAAACCAAAAGTTGAAAGTAAAAGAAAAAGAAAAAGAATTGAAAATGGCAGAATGAAAGTGACGCGGGTAATGGAAAGGAAAAAAAAAGAAAAAAAAATTATTAAAGCATAAAACCAAGTGTGTTCAATTGGTTGTAGCTATTAGGTATTTATATATATTTTTAGTGCTAAAATTTAGCTAGAAGTTTCCTAAATATTATCACTAAATAATTCAAAATTTAAAAAAATTAAATTTAAAATAGAATTTAAACTAATTACAGAGTTGTAACAATATCAAAAATCTTTCAATCTTTATCCAACCACTTAAAAAAAATCTTCAACCCTTCAATCTTTATCCAATCATCCTTGAATCTTCAATCTTTCAATCAAGCCCTCCTCTTTGCTTTTTGTTCCAATTTAGCCCTTTTTTGTAAGAGTTCGAATTCAGCACACTAACTTCATTCCTGATAAGAAAAATCCAAATTTAATAGCATTTTATTTGATAATTAGCTAAAAATAAATATATTAAAAATACGAATTTATCTTGCTATCAAGTGCACTTGCCTTAGTCGATTTATTAGTTACTTTAGTGGATATCATTGGGTGGTGATGAGCACTGGTGGTTCTTATAGCGGGTGTTGGGCGATAATGAGGATTGGAGATTCTAATGTTGTAAATAAAAAAATGTTTTGAACTAATTATTAATGACAGTGACCAATTCAAGCAATTATATTAATTATAGTGACTAAATTAACAAAAAAAAAATTAAAGTGACCAAAATAGGAATAACATTATTTTAAAGTTACCTACAATGTAGTTTACTCTTAATTTTATATTAATTTTTCATAAATTTGTTGATAATAAAGGTAGGAAAACAACTTTTGCAGACTTTTCAAGTTTGGTTGGCACTTTAATTCTATTTTATTTTATTTTTTGAAAAGAAAGGATAAATTACATCAACAACATAAAAGCACCATTCTCTTTGTCTTTTTCTATGAACTCTAAAACGTCCTTAGGAGCCTCATTAAAGACATGAAGGTTTGATTTCCAAGTTAGACCAAGTTTAGCAAGTTGATCTGCAACTAAGTTTTGTTCTCTCGGCATGTAGCTGATCCTCCACTGCCCTTCAGCTCTTATAATATGTTGAGTCCTTCTAAGCATAGTAATGTCTGTGTTCTCTAATCCCAAATCATTCAAGGCTTGAATAACTTCATGATTATCAGTCTGAATTATGGCCCGTATGTACCTTTTATCTAGAAGAATAAGGAATCAGAAAAGAACCTTTGTTGCAATTAATTTGAACAAAGTCCAAACAACAAACACTACTAACACGACTTGAACCTAGATTACACCTGAAATAGTAAATACCCTTAACCTTTAAAACATCACATGAGTTCGCAAATTTCAAAGTTTGTTTGCTGATAATAAAGGACAAGATTTAAGGTAGGGAAACAACTTTTGCAGACATTTCAAGTTTAGTTGGCGCTTTAATTCTATTTTATTATTCACCTTTATGTGATGTTTTTATCACTAATAATCTATTGCTTGCCCCTCTTTTTATGTTTCATTTTTTAAAATTTTATATATTTTATATTCTTAAATATTTAAAGACTTCAATGAGATAATCATTAATGAATTCTAAATCAATGCAGTTAAAAATAATTATCTAATAAATGTATAAAAAGTTAAGAGTAAACAGTGATTAATGTTTTATTTTAATTATCTAAAATATTTTTTTTTTAATTTCATCATTTAATTTTTAAAATATTTTTATTTTAGTCATTCAAACACTAAATTTTTAATAACGGTAACGGTTAACTGTTTATACTACATCATGTTTATATTTTTATTTTGATTATCTAAAAAATATCCTTATTTTGGTGACTGTTACAGTCTGTTTTTGTAGTTGTATATAGGTTGTAGCTTTGGTGTGCTTTTTAACCACGATTTTTGTCCCATTTGTCCAGCTTCGGGCCACTAAAGTCTATCTTCATCTTCCTCTTTATAAAGGAAAAAAATAACATTGAAAGCTATCTAAAATTTATAAGAAAGACCATTCCCTAAGTCTTCTGTTTTGTTTTCCTAATTAATATTTCGAGCCATGACAAGGACTATATATATAAAATAATGTAGCATACAAGGAAATTAATGTAATGCTTTGGCTTCAATTCTTGATATTACCTAAACCAATAATGTAATTAAAATACAATTTGCATCAACTTGGAATTGTTAAATCTAATTAATAATAGTAATATAGAACGATCAAAATAGAAAGAAAAGAAAAAAATAAAACACATAGAGTTTACATGAAAATACTTTTGGAAAAAAATCACGGGCAGAGAAAAAATTTACTAATACTGAAAACTAAATGATACAAAAGAAGTTTTGATCACTATATTAATTTAAAGGTTGAAAAACTTTATACTAATCAAAGTCAAATAGAATAAGTGTAGTTCTATACGAATTCTATTTATGCTGCATGGTTCATACCACGGGGGCCTCGACATTAAGCCTATCACAGATCCCCTAATTTTACCACTGTATTATTTTTTTAACAGGAATTGATGTGATACACTGAAAGAGGCAACAGGGTAGCTAAGATGGAAAACAAGGAACCTGTTGTTACAAACACCAAGCTAATATGGAACAGAAGATGATGGGAGGGGAGTAGAAGACAAAGAGTGAAGTATTGGAAAAGGTTTATTTTGTGGACTGAACGTAGCTAAGATGGGAAAATAGAGGAGGAAACAGTTGTGGGTTTTGGTAGGCAATAGCTAAGACCTAAGTAATGGAGATTCAAGCACAACAACCGATGACTTCCACATGGGAAGTTAAAAAAAATCTGGGACTCAAACATCAATTTCCATAACTACTATCGTAAATAGTATTGAAATATATATTACATATATCCGTTTTAAAAAAAATGTCACTAAATTATTGCTTTCGTTCTGTTTTGGTCATTAAATTATTACTTTTTTGATTTAGTTACTAAATTTTTCGAAATCAATTATTTTAATCACTTTCTCGTTAATTGTCATTAGATGAGTGAGGAAAAACTGATACATGTTTGTTTTATTGTTCAAATTAATCCTTAATATTAAATAGAAATTCAATTTAATCCTTGAATTAAACTAAAAATTCAAATAAACTCAGAATATCACAACTTTTTTATTATATATATTTATTTTTCCAAATAATGAATTTAAATTTATTATGATTATCACAACTTTTGTTTTAATATAACTACTATCATATATTTTCACTTTTTAAATTGATTATAATTATTTTTTAAATGTTAATTTAATAATATGATAAAAAATAAATGATATTTTTATCTGTTCAATTTTTTTTTAAACTTATGCTTTTATTGATATTATAGATAGATTATAGATTATAGGAATAGGGTCTAATGGCCAAAAAGAGAAATTATGTACTGTCTATGTGAAGGCATTATACAAGGGATCATCAAAGTAGAAAGATTAGTATTAGATAAAGTGAAAGTGAGTTGATAAAGTCGTCCACTCATTTTACTTCTAAATAAAAAATTTTAAACAAAAAAAACTTTACTTTTGTTCTACCTACCTTTCTGTTTGTATTCTCATTCTATTGATGATTAATGTTGCTTTTATAATTTTTTTTAAATTTAATTGAACTATTACTACTAAAAGTCTAAAACGGCAATGATTTGCAATTGTTTTCATAATTAAGTACTGCTTCTAGCAATTGTTTTCCCAGCAAGATTTCTGCACTCACATCTTGAAATCCAAATTCAAGATTTTAAAGAATTTTCTGAGCGAGCTCACTATTATGGCTTGGTCTGCTGTGACATCTGCAGTGACAACAATTGGCAAGCTGCTAACTGAGGAAGCCATATACCTGTGGGGCGTGGAGGATGAAGTTGATCGTCTGCAAACAGATCTCAAATGGATGCAAAGCTCATTAATGGTGGTAGAGACAAAACAATCAACGGATGAGAGGATTCGTCTTTGGGTTGCTGAAATCAGAGAGCTTGCTTATGATGCTGAGGATGTTGTCGAGGAATTTGCTCTCAAGATTGGCTCCAAAAACAAAGGTGGTCTCACGAGTTGTATTAAAAGATCAACCTGCTGTTTGAGAGAGGGATGGGTGCTCCACGAAACTAGGTCAAAGATCGAAAAAATCATAGAAAGAACCAATGACTTGGTCCGACGACTACAGGCCTACGGAGTAAAGGAATTAAAGGATAGAGGAGAAGAATCAAGTTCTTCAACTGAAAGACGAGAATCGAGGCGGCCTTATCCACATATTATGGATGATAATATTGTTGGACTAGATGATAATACCGAGGGATTGGTCCAAGTTCTTACGAACGAAAGTGGATGCAAGGTTGTTACAATATGGGGCATGGGTGGTCTGGGAAAGACCACTCTCGCCAAGAAAATATATCACCATCGTCAGGTTATTAATTATTTCGATCACTTGGCTTTTGTATATGTTTCTCAAACATGCCAGAAAAGAAATGTTTGGAAAGACATTCTATCTGGTTTCAAAACTTTAAATGTCGAGGATAGGAAGAAAAGAGATGAAGAATTAGCAGAGATGTTGTTTAACGTTTTGAAGGTTAAAAAGTGTCTGGTGGTACTTGATGATATTTGGACCAGTGAAGCTTGGGATAGTCTAAAACCTGCCTTTCCAGTTGCAACGGGCTGTCATAGCAATAGCAAGATATTGGTCACCTCTCGAAACAAGGGGATAGTTCCATATGCTGACATAAGAGGTAAAATTTTCTTAATTAGGTAAAAATTAATACTCTTATTCCTTTTATGGAAAATAACTATGTATATTATTTCAGAGTTGAAGTGCCTAAACCATCAAGAAAGTTGGGAATTGTTTCAAAAGATTGTATTTCCTCAAACAGGTAAATAAACATATAGCAAAATTCTTGTTATATGCTAAATTTATTTTTCATTTTTAAATTTTTTTGACAATAATTAAAATTAAAAATATATAAAGTCTATTTTATTTAAAAATTCCAAAACCTTAATATGAAATAAATAAAAGAAATCAAGGCTTTGTAGTTTATCAATTAATGGTACACGCACGTAAGTATAATTAATAGGTAAATTCATTATCTTTTATATTATAATTTTTTTAATAACTTCACTATTACTTACCGGGAATAAATTATATTAGGATCATATTAAAAAGTATAGTTTTTAGGCACTAATAAAATAGTGTCATATCGTTAAATTTTTAAGATAACAAAGAATTATTATACACTCATTTATATTTAATATTTTCTCCAACATAATTTAACTTTAATTAAATTATTTAAAATAATTAATTTTTTAAATTATAAACAAACGTCTTTTCTTCTTTTACAAATTTCAATCATTTTGTTCTTTTATAAGTTAATAGTTTTTTTAAAAATAGTTATTTTTGTGCAATATTTTTCATGTCATTGACGCATAATTTTGATAATTATTTTATCCTGAATCTAAAACCCTGAACCTTGAACTCGAATCCTGAACCTAAACCTTGAACCCCGAATCTCATAGTTCAAGGTTTCGATTCGAGATTTAAAGTTCAGGGTTTGAGGTTCAAGTTTAAAGTTTAAGGGTTCAAGATTATGCGTTACGAGTTTAGGATTCATGGTTCACGAGTTTGGGGTTTTATGTTTTAAATCCAAGGTTCAAGATAAAAAAATTATCAAAATTACGTGTCAATGACATGAAAAAAATTGTTGAAATGTTATTAATAATTGGAAAGGGACCATGAATAATGTGACGAGATGGATGAGTGTATAATAATAATACATATCTTTAAAATTTGATGATGTGACAAAATTTTATTAGTGTTTAGGATTATCCTAATGTAAGTTATTACCTTAACTTAAGAAATACAAATTGATTTTATAATTTAAATTCAGTACTCAAACATAACTTAATTAAAATAATAATTAATCAATTCTCGTTTTTTTTTTTTTTTTTTGCCACAAAAACATTCATTCCAGAAAGAATAAACAAACATAGGAAGTCTAAAACACTAAACCAGATAAACTAACATGAAAAAAGCACAGTATTCTCTAAGCTTATCCTGGATCCTTGCATCAGAAAGATGGAGGCGCAGGTAAACCATTCTTATCAAGAGTAAAGACCAAGAAAGCTGGTAGTTGATTCGAACAACCAGCACATCTCTTTACGACCCTATTTAGCAAACCAATCCGCTAATCTATTGGCTTCTCGTCTAATAACATTGACTTGCATGACCAGCTTATCAAAAACCTGAAGGACTAGCCTTAATCTCCATCTTCCATCTTGACTCTTCTTCTTAATATTCGAAGCAATAGTCTGGGAGTCAGTCTTGATTGTCACATTGGTCCATTTGTTCTTCATAGCTAATTCAATCTATCCAACCATAGCTTTAGCCTCGACAACCTCACATGAATCCACTTAATCCTTTTACCAATCCCATCCAGCATCTTCCCACTTAAATTTCTGCCTATTACTCTAATACCAGCACAAGCTATTAAGGTGTCAAATGCGCCATCACAATTAACTTTAACCCAACCTTCTGGTGGTTTCTCCCAAATATCAGCACAAGTTTTTGACTTCCTAGTTCGATCAGAGTTATTGTTTGAACAGAGGATCCATTGAGCAGATAAGAATTCATTCATGGAGCAATTAATCCTTCGAATAATTCTCTCCAAACCAAGTTTCACTCCTCCAATTGTAACCTCACACCTAGCTTTCCAGATGTGCTAGCAAGTGAAAACAATTCTAACTTTGAAATCCTCCCTCATACAAGGCATTTATAACAACTTTGAGAACCATCTGTCAAATGATTGAGTTTGATCATTTAGAACTTGAAGACCAAAACAAGCCTCATACTACATTCGCCTAACCCAATTACAACTAAGAATAATATGTTCAAAGTCTCATCTTCAATACCACATAAACAACAAATTGGGTTCGAAACACACTTTCTTTTCCACGGATTAAAACTAGATGGAATAGCATTATGACACAATTTCCATAAGAAAATTTTAACTTTGTTCGGTACCTGTAAGCTCCAAATAGCTTTCCAAGTGCTTCTATCAATTAAGTGAAAGCTGGAAGGTTATATAGAAGACTCATTTCCATAGTGCTTTCTCAACTCCTTGTCCCCTGACTTGATCGGATATTGAACAACAGCTGTAAACGGCCACACCAATTTATCTTGTTCATCTGTTTCATGAAGGGGAACTTATAATTTCGCAATTTCAATATCTTCTAACCACATTGAGATACTGGGTAAGTCCCAATTTAGTTCTTCTAAACAAATGATCTCATCAACTCTTGATGGTGAGGATCCGTCAATATTTCCAGGATGCTTTAATTTCCTATCTTTAACTCCCAGCAACCATCTATCTTCCCAAATGCGGATGCTTTCGCCATTTAGCACTTGCCAAATCAAAGTAACCTTTTAAAAACTCTTTCCCTTCAAGAATGCTACTCCACACCCATGATGACCTAGCTCCCTTTTTAGCTTCAAGAAAATTAAAATTCGAGAAATAAAGACCTTTTAAAATCCTAGCCCAAAGAGCATCAGGATCCTGGACTAACTGTCAAGATTGTTTTGCAAGTAGAGCAAGTCCTCCAAGCTTTTCAATGAATACGTCTCTCACTTTCCTTCTGCTGAATTCATTTCCACGCATAATTTTTTAGGAAATTCGAAATCATATCGTATACATTGAAGCGCATGCTACTGCTTTAATAAGAACCTCCCTTCCCCTTCAAGATAACGTTTGCTGCTTCCAGCTAGGGGTGAGCAAAACTCGTTTCCACTCGAAAAAATCGAAAAAAATTCGAATTTCGAGTTAAACGAATTTAGTTATTCGAGTCAACTCGATTTTTTTTTTCAAATTTCGAGTTCGAATCGAGTTGAGTTTTCGAATTCGAATAATTCGAATAATTCGAATATCAAACTATAATATTTTACATTTTTACCCTAAACTCCCAAACCTTTTTACTTTTCCCTCAAAACTTTTACTCCTTCCCTCTTTCTCCCCAAAACTTTTACTTCCCTCCCATCCCAACCCCCCAATCTACTCAAAATCTATTTCCCACCAAAATTTTACTCTCCCATTTACTTTTTCTCAAAATTTTACTCCCAAAAACCCTCAAAACTTTTTATTTTCCCCCAAAATTTTTACTCCCTCCCACTTTTCCCCTAAAACTTTTACTCATTTCCTATCTCACCTCCCATCTACCCCAAACTCATCTCCCCTCCAATTTTTTTTTAATATTTTCCCTTCAAAATTTTACTCCCCCCTATTTACTTTCCCTCAAACTTTTATTCTCCAAAACTTTTTATTTTTCCCCTAAACTTTTACTTCTCACCCTTTACTCTCAAATAAAAAATCAAAATTATCCAAAAAAAATCACTAAACATAAATAGTAATAATTTTATTTATATCTACTATTTATATTATTAAATTAAATTTCACATTTTATATTATTTATATTATTGAATTATTCAGTCATATTGAATATTTATATTAAAATTGAATTATTAATTATGCCATAAAATATTCGTGTTAAAATTTTATATTGGTATCAATTTCATATTTTATCTTTAAAATAACTTTCATTAAAAAATCACATTTTTACATTTAATATATTTTTTAATTCCAAAATACATAGTGACAAGAATCTGAAGATAATTGAAACAACAAAGCAAACAAAGAAGCTAACCCGTATATAAAAGATTAATAAATAAATTATTTGATGATGAAAGTTAATAAAAAATTTGGTCAAGGTGGACAAATTTTATTACGATGGGTGACAATGGTTACAAGGACCCAAAATTATTTTTTAAAATTTAACTCGAACAAATATATTCGATTCGATTCAATTCGAATTCCATCTCACTCGACTCGATTCGAGAAAATTTCAAATCAAATTAGGATGATAAAATATGATTCGTCAACTCGATTAACTCGAAATTTTTTTATTCGATTCGATTCGATTCGATCGAACGCTCACCCCTACTTCCAGCCCTTAAGTTTGGTAAGGACTTTTTTTTTTTTTTTAGTGAAAGTAAGGACCTTATCTTTGATATGCCTCAAAGCTAATGTCTTCAAAAGCCCCCACAAAGAAGGGACACCCAAGTAGACGCCCGAATTAGTTGCCACCGTTATATTAGTCTCTTCATGAATCAACCTTTTAATATCTTCGGGAGTATTCACACTGAAAACTTTGCTTGATTTATCATAGTTGACCCTTTTGTCCAAAAGCTGCACAATATTCTTGAATCAAGTTAATCATTCTCCTACAATCTAACGAATTAGCTTCCAAAAAGAATTAGAATCGTCCGCAAAAAAAAGAAAGAGATAAGGTGATAGAGGGTCACCTTGCCTAAGGCCTCTAGATTGGTAGATTTTTCTACTAGATTTACTATTAATAAGCAAAGTATAAGAAACATTCCTCACACACTCCATTAACAATCAATCAATGTTAAAGCAAATTCCCCCTTTTTTTAAACAGCTTCCAAAAATCATCACTCTATCTTGTTATATGCTTTATTCATGTCTGAGCGTCCAAGTAACCTCACACTTTTTACCCCTCTTCTTCAAATTCAAACGATAGAAACCTCTTGAGCAATTAAGATGTTATCATGTATTTTTCTACCAACCACAAAAGCACTTTTATTATTCATAATCACTACCTCTAGAACTCCTTTCAATATATTCACCATGATCTTCGATATGATTTTATAGGCAAAATTACAAAGACTAATTGGTCTAAATTATATAATTAATTGTTTAGTCTTCAGAATTAAAACTATCTCAATCTCATTTAAATTCATCAGAAATTTCCCTTCCCTAAAAATATCTCTTCATAGCTTCCAAAACATCCTTTTTTTATAATTTCCCAATAATTATGATGGAATCATCAGCGAAAAAAGAGATTAATTTAATTGTTTTGTATGTTTAACTTGTACAATATAAGTAAAATCTTGTAATTTTATCTCCAAATTCTCTCAACACAATTTTTTGACCCTTATTTATAATCTCATTTGTATCTAATAGGATATCCAATTTAAAATCAAATAGTCTTTTTTATATATATATATAATTCTTTAAACATTTAAAGCATATTCATTCGATTAATTTTTTTTTGTTGGAGTATTAAATATTAGTCTTAAAACCATAAGGCATGAACTATTCTAACCAACCCTCATGAACTATTCTAACCAACCCTTAAAAAGATATGGAAATTTTGTTTATGTTGTTTTTTTTTTTTTATCATTTTTAGTTTTTCAGATTTCAAATTGGATAATAAATTATATATTTATTTATTTGAATCTCTCTTAAATTAATAAGAGTGACGTTTGTTGTTTAGTATTGACTGTTACATAAAGTATTCAAAGTTTTCAAATAGATTTATTTTTTTAAGTGTACTTAATAACGATGAATTTATATTAAAAATTATTTGATAAATTAATAAACTATAAGTTTGGGTTCATCTACTTTTACATTTCTTTTACCTAATTAAATTAATTCCTAATTTTCCCTTCTTCTTTTTTAAATTTATTAATCATAATTTTTTATACAGGAAATATAATCGGTGTGGAAATGAAAGTGTTAGGAGAGAATATGGTTAAAGATTGTGCAGGGCTTCCATTAGCCATTGTTGTATTGGGAGGAATTTTGGCTACAAAGAATAATTCATTAAATGAATGGCGAAAGATATCTGACAATGTGAAATCACACTTGATGAGAGGCAAAAATCAAGAACCAGCGGATGTGTTAGCATTAAGTTATGATGATTTGCCTCCCTATCTAAGACCATGTTTCCTCTATCTAAGCCATTTTCCGGAGGATTATATGATAGATGTGGATAGATTGATTCAATTATGGGTTGCTGAAGGTATTGTGTCATCAAAGCAAGAAGAAAGAGACGGTGGGGAAATTGCGGAAGATGTGGCGGAATCTTATTTAATGGAGCTTGTGGAAAGGTGCATGATTCAAGTACGAGAAAGAGATGTGGCAACCTTAAAGGTCAAAACGATTCAGATGCATGATCTGATGAGAGATCTTTGCTTATCAAAGGCAAAACAAGAAAATTTTGTCTTCATTGTTGATCGATCGAATGCATCTTCATTATCTATGATTCGGAAGGTTCGTAGGGTTTCTGTGCATGAGTTTTTTTTCATACAATGCATTAAAAGTCCAAATATTCGGTCACTTTTATTCTTCAATGACTTCTTTCCGTTGGAGGCATTACAAAATTCTACACCCTTGAAAGTGTGGAATTACATTGAAGAACATGGAGGTGAAGTTTGGAATCCACTGTATTGTATTCTTGCGACTCCGGTGGGTTGTTGCGGTCTTCTTAAACCTTGGGGAATTTGGAGATACATGTTGAACAACTTCAAATTGCTAAGAGTCCTAAACTATGAGCTAGGATCTTCTAATTTTGCAGGGTTTAAGTTACCCAGTGATATAGGTCATCTCATCCATTTAAGATTCTTGAGTCTGAAGGGTCTTGAGTTCATATGGAAAAAGTTGCCATCATCTCTAGGCAACTTAAGGTGCTTGCAAACCTTGGATTTAAGAGTTAATAATGACGGAATTCATGTACCTAATGTGATATGGAGGATGGAGCAACTAAGATATTTATATCTCCCTGACGAATGTAAAAGCAGAACTAAGTTGAAGTTGGGTACTTTAAGAAAACTCCTAACACTTGTGAACTTCAACACCAAGAATTGTTATCTGAAGGATCTTATCAACATGACAAATCTTAGAGAGTTGCTGATAAAAGGGCCCTTCATTATTGAAAATTTCAATGAGGAGGAGTTGGGCGAGAATCCACCCATAATCGGAAGTAAATATTTTCATTCCTTATTTATTTTTACCCGTTCAATAGATCCAAGACATTTGGCCCACCTCCTTTCAAGTTGTACAAGTATTTGCAAGTTGAGTATAGAGGCAGCTATAAGGGAGTTACCAGAGTATCACTACTTTTCTTCACATCTCGCTTACATACGGTTGGACGGTTGCCTGCTTGAGGAAGATCCAATGCCAACACTAGAGAAGCTGCCTAACTTAAGGATTCTTGAATTAGAAAGAACTTTCAAAAGAAAGGATATGTTTTGCTCTGCACAGGGTTTTCCTCGACTTGAGTCTCTAAGTCTTGGGCAGCTATTCAATTTGGAGGAGTGGAAGGTGGATGAAGGAGCCATACCTTCTCTTCAGCGATTGGAGATTCGGTACTGCTTTGACTTGAAGATGCTTCCAGAGAGATTGAGGTTCATTACAACCCTCAAAGAACTGAAGATTATAAAAATGACAAAGGCATTCATAGATAAATTGGAGGAAGGAGGAGAAGATTTCTACAAAGTCAAACATGTTCCTTCTATCATATTCCGATACTGGCACGAATAGATTGAATGATAATTGAGAGGTAATTTCATAACCTCTAGTTTAGGAAATGATTCCTACTTTGTTTGCTTCTTATATATCTTTCGTTTTTGACAATGTCTCACATTCTCACTCAATTTGTCAACACACCAATGAATAATTACATTTATTAAAAATCAAAGGAAGTCAGACATTGATATTTTTAGTTTATTTGCTTTTCAGGTAAAGACGCCATTTTTTCTCTTGCTACGTACAGCTATTCAAGGAATCAAATCTATATCTAAAACTCCTATTATGAGTAGCGTGTGAAAGTGTGTTTAATGGTGAGAGATTTGGAATAATCTTCTCTCTTGTAGATATCTATGGTTGTTGAAATCAGAGTGGTTGACTGTTTGTTGTTTTCTTCAAATTACAAAAAAACGGATGCAAGATATGGAAATGGAAGAAAGGGAGGTGTCTGGATTAGCAAGGTACCAAACCCTCCTCCATTTCAATTTCCTTCCATCTAATTTAATTTCACATTCATTTTTGTCTTTTAAAACATAAAATTGCAGATAAGGAGACGTCACTGACCTTTGTTCCCACATAGCTTTGGTTTGCGCTTACCATTCCTATATTTATTTGTTAGCTTTGCTTTCTCTTTCTTTTTTTTTCCCTACTTAAGTCTGCTCGAGTTTTTCTCTTTTTCTTTATCATGTACTTAATGTAATATTGGAAGCCGAGGCAGGACCATGCTTTTCTATTGTAAAATTCTTCACTTTGTTGTCTATGGTCATTTCTACTCTTCAGTTTCCTTAAATATAAGTGTTTGATATATATTTGAATATAACCTTTTTAATATATACATATTTTAGAAAAAAAACCGAATATAAGTGTTATGATATCATATCAGGTTTAATGGTTACACTTCATCCCCACACTTCCAAAGCAAGAAATAGGAAAAATTAAATTTTACCAACTAATAACGTCTTCCAAATTACTTTGTCTTACAAAAAAAAAAGAAGAAAGAAAGAAGATACACATTGAAATTTTTTTTTATCAACATTTGATGGTTTAGCAAGCCATGCTTTATAAAAGGAAAAGGAATCTAAGGGAATCAAAGATGCCAAAATCGATATTTAGATTCAAGATTTTGTATCCCCATGCTTTGCTTCTTATATCTACCAACAATATCTTGATGATAATAAACTTAAAAAATACAATACAAAATCACAGCCACATTTGTTAGTATGACTATTTTGGGTGATCAAAGGAAAAAAATGTTAGCTGTTGAGCAAACAAGGTGAACAAATTAGATATTCCAATTACGTTCAAGCACTTGACAAAACCTTTCTGCAATGGCTTCAGCACGCATCCTAGGACCTTCATCATCTGCAAAAACCGACCATTTCTAACAACTAAGCTAACATCACACATGATAATATCTGTATATAACATATATAGAAGATGATTATGTGGATTAAAAGCTATGTTAGTTTGACTCAATACATGACCATGGGACATGCACGATTCTTCAATAACGATATGAAAATACTTGGAAGAAAAATTAAATACATCAATATCTAACATTTACATCTGAGTTCGAGTAAAGTAAAACATGTCATTCTATCTAAACATGCAAAATATCCAAAACTCTTGATGAATGTTAGATACAAATATGTAGAATGTACCCAAAATACCCATCTCGAACTCAGTAGAGAAATATCTAGCATTCAAAAGGCACTAGCTTCAACCAAGAACAAGGAAGTTTCTTCAAAGGCTTGATATACTTTCTTCACAACCATATATATGTGTGCATATACCCATATTAAGGATGATTGTTTTGGCAAAGAGGATGAGAAGATAGAAAGAAAACCTTTAATCCAATGACAATATTTGATTATAACAACATGACACATATAATTGTGATTAAAATTGCGGTCACAAACATGTTTGCAATCACATCATGTTAACGAATACTATAGCAATCAATTGCAATAAATATCCACAACAACAAGAGCCAGAATCCTAAAACAACAAAGATAATACATTACAGCTGTTAAGGAATTTTCAATAACGTATATACCTGCAAGATTTTCAGTGATGACACAACAAAGTTCACCACCAGACAACTTCCCGATCTAATGAAATTTTCAAACATATCATGTCATAAGTTTCAAGATCATCTGAAACATGCGGATACCAAGTATGATAAGAAATTAAATTAAGGATTTACTACTGCAAACCTACCACGAAAACATAATTTTTATTAGGATCAAAGGCATAGCCCATCATGGCAGCATTATTGAGTCCATTTTCAGAGGAAAATCCTGAAACATGTTACAGGCAAATATTAAGAAAAACAATGCACAAGCATAAGTACAAAAACATAGCATGCAAGAAATCAATACTTGAAAGGATTAAAATACTGTTAACCTAAGACATTGAATCTAGCACCACTAGGAAACATCCGAAATGATCCTTGTCTTTCAATGTTGAGATACATAGGTCCAAGTCTGCCATGTTGCGCCAAACGGGAATTCATCAACCTCTTCAGAACCTAAAGGATGAAAAGTTCCAGTCCAACTTATATATATACAGACACACACACAGATAGACATGAAGAAAGTGGGTTAATGGTGTATTATTTAAGTAAAGAAAAAGTTGAAATCTTGAACCTCTAAATATTGGGTGACAGCTAGTGTTAAAAGTGCATAAAGTTCTGCTATTATCTACAAGAAACAATGGAGGAATCACATACATTGTTTATATTCACTTTTCTTGCTACACAAGCAAGCTGACTCCATAAACAAAGGCATACCTTTTTCTCCGTTTTTAAATGGTTTTCTTTTTTTTGCCTGCTTTTTATATTAAGAGAGAGAGATTGTGAGTCCTCGTCATCCTCAAGGAGTAAGTGGTCAAGCATGAAGACGATGGGAAGACCACGAGTCAATGGTGGTTGATCCATGAGTTGATTATGAGTAGTTTCATGTTATGAAATAAAAATGTTAGCTAAAGTTAGTTGAACGCTGCGTTTTAGGGCTGAGGGTTTAATGAAACTATAAGTTTTGATGTTAAATGAAAACGGTGCGTATTGACGGTTTGTTACAACTGCTCGAGGAACAGCCCTATAACAGACTTTGTAACTGCCAATTCTCAGCCATAATAGAAACTGGCATGGGAAATGAGCAGATATGCCATTTTGTGAAGGAAATCAATTCTTTCTTCTTCCTCGATTCTCTTTCTCTTCTCTCTTTTTCTTTCTTCCTCTATTCTGTTGAAATTATGCATCACTTCACCAGCATTCATCATTGTGGACGTATCTGATCTTCAGTCTCTGGTTTACTGCCCATGTAAAGTTATGGAAAGAAATGCAATTTAAAAGGTTTTCTTGCTATAGTCTATGCAATTTCATGTGTGCGTGAAAGGAGATGAAGATTAATAGAGTAATACTGATATACCAACAATTCATTAATTGAAGTACTATCAATATTATCAACAAGTAACAGAATCAAGTGAGTATACTAATATAGTCTAGAAAAACAATTTAATTAATAATACCATAGGGATGGCAACAGGGTGAAGTTGCAATTGCTATTTATATCTCTGCTGCTAGCTTTTGACGACTTCACCAAGTAAACTGCAATCACAAGTGTTGTTCTTATTACCTGCAAAAACACAGCCAACAATCTGAATCCATATCCCCATTTTAGGAACAAATGCATGGTGTACCATTTGTTTCGAAGCCAAATCAATTTTCTTAATTTTTCTTGAAGTAAAACCGTATCTGACACTTATATTCAACACATATTCATGTATTGGTATGAAGATATGACATTCTTATCCTAAACTCATATCCGTGCCCAAGTAACATAAGCTGAACCCGCAAGATAACTGATTTAACATCGCATTGCTGCTAGCTATTGATGATTTCACCAAGTAAACTGCAATCACAAGTGTTGTTCTTATTCCTTGCAAAAACACAGTCAACAATCTGAATCCACATTCCCATTTTCGGAACAAAACCATGGCGTACCATTTGTTTCAAAGCCCAATCAACTTCCTTTACCATCTTCCCCTTACAAAAACCATGAATCAACTTCTTGTATGAATCAAAACTAGGATTAACCCTCTCGAAAACCATTCTCCCCATAATCTCCTTTGCTTCCATAAACCTCGCAGCATCAAGCAAACCATACAACACCTCTTGATAAGACCCTGCATTGGGATAACACCCCTTCTTTTTCATAATTTCCAACAGCTTCACACCTTCATCAATCCTACCTTGTTTCCTAAGACCTGAAATCAAGATATTAAAGCTAACAGCATCAGCATCGATTCCTTCCGTTTCCATCCTCCCCATCAACTCAAAAGCTTCATCAACCTTCCCCTTATCGCACAACCCATGCATTAAAGTAGAATAAGTTCTAACATTAGGCTTACACCTTTGTTTAGGAAATTCATCGAGCAGTTGGAATGCAAACTCTAATTTCCCATTTTCACACAACCCTTTAATGAGAATATTCAGAGTACAAGCTTCGATTTCAACACCCAAATTGGGAGCTTTCCCATAAACCTCGTGAACAACATCAAATAGTTTGTTCGATACGAGTAAGCTCAATACGATATTGAAGGTTTTAACACTAGGCCAAGTCCCATATTCTGGCATGCTAAAAAGGATCTCGATTGCCCTTTTGATTCGACCTCCGACATGCCCATACTTTTTAATCACATTCTGGAAGAATTCATCGGATAAACGACAGGCTTTTTCACGTTTGAGCTTTTCCATTATATTTTCAATGGAATCAAAATCCTGGGCATATGCGAGCTTGTTGATGAGCAAAGTGAAGAGAGATTCAGTTGGTTTATAATCCTTGCGAGCTGAGTATTGGGCTAGGACTGAAATGAGAGAGTTTGGATCTTTAAGATTGTCAAAGATTTTGAGGATTTCTGTCGGGGAGAGCCAGTCTTTGTGGGTTAGTTTGAAAAGGGGAGGGGAAGTGGTGTGGGTTGGTTGACGGTAGCTGGAAAATGAGGAGAAAAACGAGATTTTAGTGGTGATTGGATGGTGAAAAAGTGAGGGAAAATTTTGGGGGTAAGAGCTTTTGACAGAAGAAAGAAGGGAACGTGAAATCATGCGTTTGGCCATTGGAGAATGTAGAAACTGGAGAGCTAAAAAGCTTTCTGCTATTCGCACTATAAACGTATATAGGGTAAGGGAAAGGCTTAATACTTGTTTTGTCCCCTGTAATATAGTAAAAATCTCATTTTGACCCCTGTAATATAGAAAAAATCTCATTTTGACCCTTTTCCTTCACTTTGTCTGTTTACTTTCATTTCGTCCATCATGTTAGTCTATTGATCATTTCCGTAAATCCCATGTGTTAGGGTTCCTATATTATAGTATTCATCCATATACTTTAACCCTCCACGTAGCCGTAATCAATTGGCTTAAATGATCACACACGAGGATCAGTGTAGTATAAGGACCAAAGAGAGAATTTTATTATTAATTAAGGGACGATCACACGTAAACATGCACTAATTTTTTTTATATAGAAACGGTCAATGGATTAAAGGGATAGATGAAATGAAAGGAAAGGGCGCAAAGTGATTGGAAAAGTAGTAAAAGGTTGGAAAATATTAAGAGATTGTATGATGCAAAACTTAAATAATTTATCTACTGAAATTTTGAGGTGTATTATTTTAAAGTAATGAATCATTGTTATTTACAACTATATATTATATCTCTTTGAAATGTACAAAGAAATTAATAAGCAGAATGTTTATGAATGTCAAAACTTTATTTTTGCTTCTTCTTCCCTTCAAGAATTGGTTGGATTTGGAGATGCCTATTGAAAGCCTGGTTGAAAAGGAATCGAGTTTGGAATGCCGAAATGATCGGAAGCCATGCCAATATAGCAATAGGAGAGAAAAGGATCGTTCCCATTCCGTAATCATATGCCTTAGCTAGTACCTCAGTGAACTGCCAGAGTCCGGTGTTCTCAATAATCGGCCTTACAGCTTGAGCAACCTGAAGGGAACTAAAATGTCAGAGGGAATAAGGCAAAAGATGCAAACTCTAGACAAAAACTATATGCCGATCCTCTAAATATATGAACAAATTTAGAAAAAAACTTGGGCATGCCCGTATTTGATACTTATTCTTGAATTCGAGTAACATAGTCAACTAGACATACCAAAATCAGACCCCATCCAGTCGGCAGAAATGCAAGACAGCAGACAAGTAAATCCTTGGACGACAGTTCACAGATGACTGAGAGAGTGATAACAATGGTGAAAACACTTAGGAAGAGGAATGCTTTAAAGAACCTAAACATCAGATGGTAACGAGCACTGAAGAGTTGCCTTCCAATGTTCACTGCCTGTATGTCATGTAGAGATCGAGTTATCCATGCAGAAAATTCAAGGCTAATTCGGAATTTTCAAAATAAAACTCAATATACTTGAGCATTATGATACTTGAATGAATTTTACCTTGACCGTCAGGAAAACTGCAAGAATCACAACCCAGGAAAGCACATAAACCAGGAAATTTTTGCTCTGTTGGGAGATGTCAAGATGATACACCAAGCCATACTGATACAAGAAGAACCGAATCGAAAGAAGAATTTCGAACAATCTAGCACCATATCCTGAACGACGAAGGTGAGCTTGTTCATCATTCCACCAAGATTGCCAACTCTTGTTTTGCTGAATCCCAATACCACCTTTCTCCTTGATCCACTTATTCCAGCCTTTCCAATCATCTACAATCTTGTCCCAATCGAATCCGAAAGGATTAAAGAAAAATGGTGCAAACAACCAAGTCATGGTCATGAACCAAACAGAGTACGTGATTAATACATATGCCATGCTACTCTGGTAGGACCTCCGGAACAAATCGTAAACCACTAACAGGAGCAACAGTTCAAATCCTTTAACAAAGTGGCTTCGCGAATACAATCTGTAGTTCTCAGTAAAGCTGGCATGAAACACCACAACCTTACGTCCGGTAGGTATATACTTAGCTCCGCCATACATAATTGTCCGACCAAAATGATGGGTTTTTGTCCCAAGGGAAAAAGTGAAGAAAACAGCAGCCAACTGCAGTTGCATAAGAACAAAATCTTTAAGGGCCGTAAGAAATCCCTTCTCAAGTCCGATCTCCATTACCATCGGTAAGCCAGTTAAAAGACCAAGCTGAATAAACGATTGAGAAGCAAGAGCAGTTTCCAATGATTCAATGTTTTTCATTCTAGCCTCAATAAGGAGTGCCTTTTCTAGTCCACTAAGAACAAGGTATAGTTGTCCGTAGAGGAACACATAAATTCCGAGTACAGAAATCTGGTTTTTTACAGATCATAAGACGGGAAACGGCAAAAATCAGAAAAGCATCATACAGAGATAAATAGGAATCGGACCAGGTAACCTTGTTTAGTGTGAGAGAATTACCAGGCTGCTGAAGTAAAATCCAATGGTTGTGAAGTAGCAAGATAGCATCCTAAAAAAATCAAATCGACGACCAAGACGGTGTATGTCACGGCTTAAAGTTTGTTCACTATTCCCATTAGCAACTTTGGCCTCAAACTTTGAGATTTGATTAAGGCCTACATCACGACCTTTGCCAACTTGCAGGTACTCGTGATATGTAATACATCCCCGTCGCAGGGTCGAGTTGAATCCTACACAAGGTATCAAATATATTTCACTGCAAGGAAACCACAAGTCTAGGACTAAATGGTTGGTATACAATATCGGAATTCACAAAACCTACCGGCAAAAACATCCTCACTCAAGTTTATTGTTTTTGATGCTTTGCTTATTCCACCTCTTGTGATGTGAAACAGCCTATCAAATACATCTGGATGCCCATAGTGGAAGCGGACCCTGTATATTAATCGAAAGTGAAGAATAAAGCAATAAAATCATTGGTTGATATCAAGTTATTATAGAATAGAACAATCTAGGCCTTAGGCTAACAAGAAGTAGTGAAGAAACACTGACAAAATGGCATCACAAAGACACCCAATTCGGTAACTTTACCAAGAACATGAAACTAACTCCTACTTCCACCAGGGGTGGCTAGGTGTTAAGGGTAGATAAGGGTCAACTCCTGTTTGTATATTTGATAAAAACAAATATTGTAGATATTGCAAAACCAAGATAAGATTGCTCAAAATAACAATTCTGTCGATGTTAATTTGTCGAGTACCGGAATGTAGATGATAGCAGATACAAGAAAGACACATGCAGTTGATTATAAGTAGCATGAAATACAGCATCAATTACCTGAGAGGATTGGCAAGAAGCCTTTGACCAATGGTGACAAAGCTGGTTTCCTGATACGACATAAACCATGCTAAAGAAGAAACACTGCGGTTTGAAAGAATGTAATTCAGTCATTAAGGAAACAAAAAACTTCCGGTTTCACATAAATGAATGATGGATTCCTCCACAAAAAATGAAACATGACGATATAAAAACTAAAGCCACTTTTGCTTGAAATAATATCTTATATCTATAGTCTAATTCCTCTGTGATTCCTTATGTTTGTGTCGAAGCATCTGCCCTAAAACTAAGAGATCTAACTTTAATATAAGACCACTGAAAACCAAATACTTAACAGCTCTCGGATAATACCACTTTAACAGTTTGTGAAGTTGGTTTAATAGAGATTATATTTGCCCTGTGTTAGAGTTCTCAGATATTGCTAGGTTGTTTCTCATTCTTGCTTGGTCCTTACTAAATATTTATGCATTAGCTAATACATGAAAACATGTCCACTGACAGATTCTTATTATCATTTTTATGAGTTCAAAGGATTAAACCTTCCAGTAAATATGTGTTCCCTCAGACCAAGTATTGTAGGAGGGCGCCGCCCACGGTTATGATGAAACTCTTGCAGAAGATTTCTCACTTTAAGAGCTTCTTCCAAATAATTGTCCTGAAAATTTGGACCAGCATGAGACTAGAAATGCATGCAAAGCAACAAATTTTCAGTTTTTGGAGCAAGAACCTACTTGGTTCATGTCAATCGTTTGGAGAGCTTCTCCACGTGTGAAGATTATGGCATGGTTTTGATTTTCTGGCTTCCCTTCACCAATGATTGGTGGACCAGGAAGCTTTATGCGATAGATTACCTGTAGAAGGATACTAATGAGATATGCTTTAAGACTGCATTTTAGTATAGAATCACAAACAGGGCATGTTAACAGGAATTATGACATTACTAATATCCATATGATCACTTAATTTAAGAATAGATATAAATAAGCTACTCGGACTTAGAGGTGAGGTTCAGATACAGGCATGTGTTTGACACAGGTATGCTCATTTTTTTTCTAAGTTCTTCCATGTATTTGGAGGATCAACCCACATACGCATGTTCAAATATTTGTTAAAAGATGGCACCTCAAGAAAAATAAAGAGTCAGAGTAACATGGCATACTCCTTGTGGACAAGTATGCTTTTTGACGTTATACTGTGAATGTTATTGAACCCAATCTTGCTAGACAATAAACTGACACGGCATTTATATTTCTACTTCTTTAGCAACTTTATTTTTAATTCCTAAATCTCAAAAGGAGGAATTGTGTACTAATCCTATGTTGGCATGCATTTTAGGCATGGTACACAATTCCTCTAACTGTGACATCTTACTTGGAGAAAGACCAAACATATCTTTCCATAGTAATCCCTGAACTTTTTCACTTTTCTTAAGTAATCCCCTGTATTTTTATGATAACTAAACAAATCCATATCCTTTTGACTTATAACAAAATAATCCTTTATTTCATATGAAAGATTAATTTATGTTAATGGCTTATTTATGTACAAATTAAAGGTTATAGACTTATTCGGGTAAAAATTAAAGGTTGAGGTATTATTTAGGGGCAATAAAAGTATAAGGGCTTAATTGGTCCTTGGTAAGTGATAAAGTTTAGGAGCTTTTTTCTTAATTTAACATCAACCTAATAATGTTTAAACAACTTGATTGACTTAATACCTGATCAAAAGTACCAACAGCTTTTGCCAGAATAGAAGAATAAACCTTTTGAGGCTTATCTCCTATTATTTCTTCTTTCTCTTCAATATATGCAACACGTAGAGCTGGATACCTACAGAGAAGAAATTGTATTTCGTTATTTAGATTTCTAACATACATCTTATGTTTCAATATTTATGCAGTTTTATCATATTTAGATAAGTTACCTTATCATCAAATCATTTATGGCTTCTGCACGAGGGTCCCCAGAAGATTTATGTGATCCGAACATTTGACAAGAGACAACATACGTGAATTTCATGTCTACTAAGGCATCTAGTTCCGCAGATGACTTGGGATTATTTCGTTCAAAAACATTAACATCCTCGACAACGTCTGGATAAGCACAAGTAGCCACGAGGAAGAAAATAAGAGCAATAAAAGCTGATTAGTTTAATCATTCTCATTAACTTATAACCGTATGCTGATAGAATACCTATTAAACATCAGATTACGAGCAGAGGATCATTAACCTTTATACTCAGGCATTTCAAGAAGTGCTTGTAATTTTAAGGCTTGTCTATAGTACATAATTCCTCTAACTGCCACATCAAAAGGAAAAGAAATAAATTAGTAATATATTTACAAACAATTCAAGCTTCACTTGCAAGCTCGTTAATATATTTTACTAATAAATTTCAAGCACCTGTTCTGCTTAGCGTTTGGCCACGAAAAGAAGCCCACTTTCTAATCTCTTCCTCCTTGCCATCATCTATTAGTTCATTAAAGTTTTGATATCCCATACGCTCCAAAAAGTTCTTCCACTCATCTAAGAAAAATGAAGGAATGTTATGCACGTGGAGATGTATACAAATGGATTTTCAATCTTTGTTACTCAGACACAGTTACAAGTATCAGACACAGATATGTGGCTCACACAAGTATGCTCAATTTTGTTTAAGATTTTCCATCTATTTGGAGGGTCATATGTACTTATGTCTGGATAAGTATCAGACAAGGGTGTCGGATGTGGGTACTTTCAGAAAAATAAAGTCGAAGTAACACAGTTTTCAATATGATTTTCTACAAAGTTAACATTTTATTACCTGGGAAGATTTTTTGCATATAGAAGATGATAGAAACTTGTCCTTTGCTTGATTGTAGCTCCTTCATCGAAAAATTGACATCCTCCATATAATGGGGGGTCATAACACTGTATTAAACAGAATATGTTGGTTCAGAGTCTAAAAGGCTTGTTACTCTGATGAAGCAAGGTTGTAAAGGATACATTATAGTGCTTCTTAGTTATTACAACAAAAATTCCCATCATAGTACTAATGCAAGTAACTGACATTGGCAAAAGTGACAAATACAATACATGGACAAAACACAAAGAACAACTTGGCATCTTTATCTTTTCACGCAGCACCACAAAGAATGCAATTATGAACCAAAATTCACGTAGAAAGATCGCTAACTTTATAACAGAGAGTAATACAATATGAGTACTGTTAATGGGAAAATCTTATTGAAAGAGTCAAATGAAGAGGATATGGGAAACTGTTTACATATACGTAGCCTACTTAAACTGTTATATACTTACAATTTTGTTAGCATAATCACAAAGCACAGAGAAATTAACTATATGCTTTATACACATATAATAATATGATGTTCTACCAATAGTAAAGGCTCATGGAGAATTGAAAATCCTGTCGCAGAAGCACATTAATTTATATCCAACACTAGAATCTGAATCTTAACAATACAAGAATAAACAAAATTCGAGAATTCCATGTAACTTCTATCTAAATAGATAATACTTCAATTAGTTTTGCATGATAAGTAGCATGGTAACCAAGGTTAGGTTCAACCTGTGCCTCAGTCCTAAAATTTTGAAGACTATCATCAATCAGAGTCAAGTAACCAAGAGAATACTAACAAGAGAAGTCAATTCAACCTGAAAGACATCATACTGCACACTTCAGGAGCACTAGGCATATCCATAAAGAGTGAAGTAGCAAAGAACGAAATACGCCTTCGGGCTTCTAAGTTTGCAGGTATGTCCATTGCCTTATCTTTGACAGTAAGCAATAAATGCAACCGCTGAATCTGTCATATAAAGATTCAAATTCAAATTGTAAGTATATATTTCTCTATCAGAAGCCTGTAAGGCTGCATATGCTAAATATATGCATAAATTGTATGCAGGCTTACTATGGCATAAATACATAACATGAGTGCTCATCTTTCTGCAAGTCATTTAAATGCTTATCATACTGAAAAATTAGCAAAAAACCCTATTGTGAAAGAACAGATGAGAGGAAACCATCACCTGTTCAGTAAGAGGGCCATCATCAGGCAAAGGAAAACATATAGAGGTCTTGCTAGCAGCAGATTCAAATAATTGTGGTTCTATCTTTCTAGAGAAAACAGTAAAATCATCCACAGCTTCTTGGGAGCATTCTATCAAATCCACTACTCTGCATGCATTTAAAAGATGGATTTCAAAAAGTAGAATACAATTTATCTCTCAGAAATGGTACGAGAGAAGAGTCCAAGCATGAAACCTGTGACCGTTTGCCATCATATCATTTGTTACGAGCTCAAAGATATCTTGGAGTAATTGCACAACTTTACCATTTTGATTTTTATCTCCCTCAACCTATATTATACCATGTAACAAGTTTTGAGATTCCATTTACCGGTTTTGGTAGGGAAAATGGGGGGAATTATTTGCAGCTTAGCTTTAGTACTATAACACTTACTATTAATTCAAGCAACTCCACAAATTTGTTTTGTAGAGCCGGAAGTGCACTCATCTTGAAATCTTGAAGAAAAGTTGATTCTTCAATGCTTCGCTCAATTTCATTCACGATGTTTGATACAACCCTGAAAAAAGAAATATACAGGTTAACAAATTAGGAAGGCTAGAGAGCACTCATAATTTCAAATTTATCTGCCTAACAAGAAAAACAAGACTGAAACATTTTGTTAAAGAAAATTTTTTTTGCCACAACAAGAATGTCATACAAAGGAATAAAACATGCATACATGATGTTGCATATGTTGATTCTTACCTCTTTTCAAGGTCACCAACAATAAGAACTTCAAGGATGTACTTCACCGACTCATAGCACTCCTTTACAGAAAAGTACATGTACTCATCTTTTCTAATCCTTTTAAAAAGTTTCTCATCCTTCCCCACAAAATCTCTTGCAATGCTTAGTGCTGTTGAAAACTGAAAAACAGAGCAACATCAAGGAGGAAGACCAATGGTGAAACAAAAACAAAAAAATATTTTCATATGAAAAACCATACCTTATTTGCAAGAAGGAAAATAGGCCAGCGAATAAATTCAGGAAACAGCCCAGATGTAGGTATCGTCATCAAATCCATTTCCCTGTAGTCAAAAGAAATGTTTCAGAGTTAATTAGTATGATATTTCCTTGAAGAAGCATTCATGCAATGGAAAAAAACGAACCTGTTGCTTATCAAGTCTTCCGATCTAAAATTACTGATAATTTGGTTCCAGACTAGAACAAACTTCTGATCTAATACCTCACTTTTGGACACCTGCGCTAACATCAGTTCAATAATCAGAAAGGGAGAAAACAATATCCCCTAAGAATTTATCACTGATATTCCAAGTTTTCGATCTCAACCTTGCAAAATATGTTCTGGAGGAAACTTTTTGTTCTCTTTTTTGATGGTGGTGGGATGAGGCGGTTGAATGCAGAAGGCAAGGAATGAAATCTACTTCTCAGCATTCCCAATGTCCGGATCTATATAACACGTGGAGTTAGTCTAGTGGTATGCTGCTTATGAAAGAAAATAAAGCCGTACCTCACCAAGATGATGCAAAATGCCATAAAGTCCTCCACATACTGTACAATAAACAGAATACCATATCTGTGTGTCCATGAAATACACCTGAGATAATTTCCAAAGAGTGTACAAATGATAAGGATTAAAAAGCAATATTGAACTGCAGTTTCAGTTCCTGCCAGAAAATATGCTCATTATTAAGTTAAGTTCTTCATTTTCAATGGTGAGATCAGGCAGATGCTGTTTTCATCATGTAGATAAGCAATACATTTATTGATTGGAAACGAGTTTTAGTCCAGCTAACTTCCTAGGTTAAAGAGTTGTCAATATTTGGGAGAACTTACAACTATTATGGGAGCCCACACTGCCACAATAGCACCAACATTGCTCCTGACTGGAAGAGAATACAAATGTTCTTTAATAAAAATACAGCTCAAATTTAGCTCTTAAAAACACACACACACACACAAAGTTGAAGAGTACCTTTGGGGAAAAGCTCATGCCAGTCGTATGTTTGCACACCAATTTTCATAATTTCTCTTGTTGGTGCTATTAGGGGTTTTATCTGGCATTGTTTAATTAGTAGTAAGAAATAAAAAATTGGAAATACATAAGCACATTTCTAACCATAACCAAACTCAGAAAGAACAAGTTTTCTATGTATACAAAACCAAAATGCTTAGCACTAGCTTTATATCCATACATCAAATAAAAAGATCATATTGTCAGATTTCTCGAATAAATTTTGTTTGTTATTTCTAGTTTCATCTCATAAAGTAGATTCTGAAATGAAAAATGTAAAGAACATTTGGCATTTTACAACAATCACTAATGAATCAAATGGCTTAGGCCACCACAAAAGAGAAAGGTGAAAATAGTACTGAAGATGAACCATAGCAACATAGTGCTGGTTAACAGGGCAACAGGATTGAGCTTTTAATTTTAGCTACTGATTTGTAGCAAACTTTAACTACTGATTTGTAGCAACCAGTAGCATCAGTTCCAAAAAATCATGATGAGCATATGTAATGACATAAGAAATTCCTAACTATTAGATTCTCGGTGTTATGTCACATGAAACGTGAGTCTAAATAAGTTTTGTATAATAAAGTAGTATCTATGTGAGTCTAAATAAGTCTTGTATGATATAAAAGTATCTCATGAATAATTTTATGATTATGTAATCAGAAAAACGAATGCTGCATTTTAGCAGCACCGTAGCTTTCCCTTCTGTTTTTAATGCTATATATTAGCTTCTCACCATAGAATTACATGCAACAGTTTGAAAGATGCTGGTTCTTCCTATGTTAACTGAATTCATCTACTTAAACAGTAAATGCATTCACTGTTCATGGTATTGTGATCTCTTAACACAGCATGATGCAGTTATATTGTTACTCACCTCAAAACTGTAGCTGAACACTAACTTGGTTGACAGCACTAGCATCCAGAAAAAGGTATACCTACATTGTAATAAAAAGACAAATATTAGGGGTGATTTTTTAAATGATGCTTACTGAACTTCGCAATGGAAGCATAGATCATACTTGAAAAGAGAAATTTGAGTCTCTTGCATTCCCAGCCCAACATATAGTCTAGGCTACAAAATGAAAAGAAATTTAAGCAATATTTGCCAAGTTTAATACCAATAAGCAATAAGGTTAAAGATGAGAAAATGGACCAAAAAAGAAATAGTATGGCATAAGCTGAAAATCATATGCTACAAAAACTTTTCAAGTAATTAATGAAAATGAAGCTATCAACAGTCAGGATGAAAGTTTATGATAAATTCACAAACATGGATGGGAAAAATGGCAAATAATAAATCAAGAGAAAGCAAGGGATCATTCTACAAAAAAATTCTTAGCAAAGGAACAGCCATTTTTTTTAAGAGCTAATTCTAGGTTCCAAGAAAACAAAATTTATCTCAAATAATTCGTTAGAATAGTTTTACAACACAAACAAAACAAGAGCTTTTTACTTTGTGTTACCAAATTTTATCTGTGTTGACTATGAATATTAGAAAGGAAATTAAGGTGTTTAAGAAATATTTGAGAACAGTTGTTTACTTAACTTTAGCACTTTACAGGGAATTTCAAGTAACAATTTTGGTATGGCTTAAGCAGCTAATAATTCATGTTTTACTTACATATTAGAAAAGAACAATCAATTATAGTAAGTATTATTACAGTTGGAACTTGTTGATCGTGTTACTATCTTACAACAGCATATTGAATGATTCAATATAAAAATACAAATTTTAACCAGAAAGAGGAATTACAAAAAAGAATGATCTCTACCTGTGTCCACCTAGATATAGTTCTGCAGATGCTCCAGTTTGAGATTTCAATGTACTTGCTAACAGCCGGAACAAAAAATAAGACTAGATCAACTGCATTAGTTATTAGGTATACTACTACAACAACCATAAAGGGAGAATAGCACCATTCTCCAATCCAACTTTCATATTGTGTGGAATAACAAGTATATTTCCTCCTAGATTGAGCATAAACAACAGGAAGAACAATGGTCCATATCACCGCATAAGCAAGCCTTAGCAATTGTATCCGTTTTTGAGATAACTCCATGGTGTTTCTTGCTTTCCATGTGAAGGTAATATCAAGAATTGCTGCAGGTCCAATGATGTATAAGATTCACATTCTTTGTGTACATATTCATGCATATGCATACATCTGATGGATGTATTTGAAAGAGGCATACAAACATACAGATAAATGTATATATGTGTCCATGCATATATGTGTTCACATATGTATTAGCTGATACCTTAAAATTCTCCAATGAAATTATATCCTTAATCTATTTTTCAGAAAAATAAATCATTAACTTGCTCTACTAGATTATGCTCCTTAAGTTGCATCTATTCCTCAGTGGCAAATTGTTTGAATGTGATGTAAAAGGAGGGGGAAGAACATTTTTATTGCATTCCTCTTCAGAACTGGTAATTTCCATGTTCATTACTAAATGTATATAGTAAGCTATTTTAGCTCATACCTTGTATGAGCTTAAGAATCGCAGATGTTATGAAGATGCTCATAACATCCTCCAATATTACAGCATCAAACACTTCAAGTGGAGATCCAACATCATGGCAAGCCATAATTATCATTGCCTGAAAAGGAAACCGATCTGATGATCCTAACCCAGTATATATATCACAAGTAGCAGTCATCCAGTAAACTAACCTGAAGGGATAGTATAAAAAAGCTCCACATCCTATCAAAGCTCCTAAAAACTTGCCAAAAGGAACGGATCTCTACAAAATTTGTCTTCCCCAACCATTTTTGTTCACGATTCTCCTCCGAAGTTACCTGTTGGAGAAAAAGCAGCACAACAGAGACAGAAATGCTGGTCATATGTCAATTATGTAGTTAGATGGCAGACAGTCAGACAGAGATACAAGAAACAAGAAGAGATATGAAAGTATTGTAAGTCAAGAACAATGAAGCACAACTAATGTGAAGCCATCTTCAGGATATTTTACCGGAGCCAAATTCAAAACACGTAATGATACACATTTAAATGCTTGAGTGGAATGTGCTCGTATCAAGACAATCTTGAACACCAGGATGGACGACAGAATTTCTAGTCCTTGTCCTGCATAGTATGATATCCTGAAGATGGCTCATTCTCAAGTCTAATGACTCATTCTCAAGTTACTTGGCAAACTTTTCAATCTAAAAGAGTTAGATATTGGCTCTTTGTGAAGTTCTTCAAAGCACATCAAAGCAATGTTCTTCACCCCATCCCCTCCTCCCACTTCTTTTTCCAATCACTTATCAATGAAAATAATTTAGTCCTAACATCGAGAAAACAAGGATTACAATGATCAGCTAAGTACAGCTGAATATGTTCCCTGGAATCGTCCAAGGCCAAACACAGCAGATGGCTGTTGCACAAATTTTAGATAGTATAATAATTTAGTCATTCATGGAGAGGGTCTCTTACATCGTTTAACCCCTGTTCTTCATCTTCAGTTTCTTTTTCCTTCCTCTGTTCTCTAGCACTCCTAGAAGTCTTAACTTTGCTCTTCTTACGAGAACTTGTGCAGAAAAAATCATGTTCCAGACGCATAGGCCAACCTATTTGGAAACAATCAGGAGACCTGAAGAAATTTTGAGAGTTATAGTTACCCCTATGTCTTAACTTCTTGAAATAATGATTTCTGGACAAGGCAAAGGAGAAAGTCAATTTAAAAAGTAAAGGAAATGAAAACCTAACCAGAAAAACTCATTCAGGTCATCATAGTTCCTCCATGTAGTATGGTCAGCTGTTCCACATTTGTTTTTCTCAGCTTCCTTCAGTTTCAACAAGAAAATTAGATACTTTCAAGGGAACTGGAAGGATGAGACTAAACACTAAGCAATACCTTACTTATGACTTCATATATGGGGGTAACCACATTGCTAAGGAAAGACTCATGACTTCCACCATACGCTGGCTCGACTGTGTCACCAGTTGTCATACTAACAGCACCAGTTAACATACCGTGCAATTCATATGCCATCTGATTTAAAGCCGCAAAAGGATATCACAGAATTGTCAATAATTGCAATTACATGCAGTACACTTATATCTTAAACGGAGTTCACTTAGTGAATAAATGCTCATGCAAATCACCAAATTATTTCAAACCTAAAGTGAAGTTTACAGGTTGATTACTGCATCTATTGATGATTGATATCAATCTATTCCATAACAGTCTAAGGTTCAGATCATTAAATCTTTAATAAAAGAAAAATAGAATAGATTTTTGATTATACAATAGTCAATTTCCAGTACAATAACTATTCTAATGCTTTCATTTTTAAATTTCCTATTAAAGCATCCAACCTAAAAACCAATTGGCTATAGGTGGAGTGGAGGGGCCCAACTTTAATATAAGATCACAAGAAACCCAATACTTAATCAATGTGGGATAACGCCACTTAATACTCCTCATCACAAGTAGCTTATTGAGCCTACACATGTACAACCTTACCAGGGATCATTAACCTCAGTTTTGGTTAGACAGGAAGAACACCTAATAGAACTTGGGCTCCGATACCATGTTAAAACATCCAACCAAAAATCAATTGGTTATAGGTGGTGGGGGCCAACTTCAATATAAGAACACAGGAAGCACCAAAACTTAATACTTAGCATGTCCTAAAGAAGAGAAGATATGTGATATGTTAGAATCCCTAGAATTAGGGATAGATTATTGAGGAAATCTTGTAAATAGAAATTAATCATAGTTACTGATTCTTAGGATAATTACAGTCTTTTAGGGATTATTTCCTTTCTTAGAGTAGTTTATCTCTTTTTATACCTGTAACCTAATTAGCTAAAGTAAGAATCTGATTTCTACAGTTTCTACATGGTATCGGAGCCTTAGGAATTATTCGATTCTCTTGTCTATCTTCCTAAAAATTCCTCCGATTTCTCAGCCATCTTCCTAAAATTTCCTCTCCTATTTTTCCATGGGTGATCTTCACAATGACACCATGTCTCAAACGAGATCTCACAAATATCTCGCATCACAATCGAGGATCAATCAAAGTGACCTCAATTCTTCACTAATAATCACTAGTCATCGACTAGATGGAAAAAACTTCCTACAATGGTCTCAATCTGTCCTAATGGTGCTTCGTGGTCGTGGTAAGTTAGGATATATCAATGGAGACCTCCCACGACCTGATGTAGCGAGACCCTACCTATGTTACTTGGGAACTTAATAACTCAATTGTTATGGCATGGCTGATCAATTCTATGGAAGGCCATATAAGCCGAACTTATTATCTTCTCTTCAAGATCACGAAAGACATGTGGGATACAATCAAAGAGAACTACTCGATCTTGGAAATGCTTCCCAAGTTTTTGAGATCAAACTCAAGTTGAAAGACATTCGACAAGGGACACTTGAGGTAACTCACTACTACAACAATCTGAAAATATTGTGGCGGGAGTTAGACATGTACTATGAAGCTAATTGGGGGAAGGCCTAGAACACACTAGGTTTATGACTCACCTCAACAACGAGCGTCTCTATGAGTTTCTAGTCAATGAGGCATGAGTTAGACGAGGTTCGTGGCGGAATTTTGGGCGGATCACCTCTCCCAACCATTAGTGAAGCTTTGCGAAGTGAGGAGAGAAGAGACACGCGTCGTCTCGTCATGATGGGAGAACCCAAACCAATAATCTCTACCGACCAGCTGTGTTGAATCTGCTTTGCTCTTGTGTCCAAAGGTCCTCAAACACAAAAAACTCGTCTTTGGGAATGAGTCCGGATCAAACAGACCATGGTGTAGTCACTGCAATCGTGTTGGACACACAAAGGAAAAATGTTTTAAACTCCATGGTTATCCAGATAAAAAACAGAAAGGCAAGAAAACTGCTCTGTTATCTTCCAATACGACTGATGAGGTGCTGGATGTGCGCCTAACCAAGACACAACTCGAAAATCTCCATAAAATTCTGAGTACCTCTACTAGTCATGGGAATTTAGCCACTCAAGGTACTGCCCTCAATATTGCTCTTGAATCTAATAACCACTCTCCTTGGATACTAGATTCGGGTGCTTCGGACCACATGACAGGTAACCTCACTCTATTCCAAACTTACACCACCTGTCATAACAAGTCCTGAATCAGGATTGCTGATGGTTCATACTCACCGTGGTCGGGAGTAGGGAAAGTAAAAGTAGCTGAGAATTTTTCCTTGATAATGTTCTACATGTTCCAAAATTATCTTGTAATTTACTTTCAATAAGTAAACTTACTAAAGATGGGAAAATGCTTGCTGAATTTTCTGCATTTGGTTGTGTAATACAGGAACAGAAATCGGGGAAGATGATTGGCACCGCTAAGGTTGATGATGGATCAGATGTGTGGAATAAAGACAAACACACAAGGGGGATTAGCTCTATCTACTGCAAAAGAGGATACTATTATGCTATGGCACCGTAGGTTAGGACATCCAAATCTTTTGTACCTAAAAAGCATCTCCATTGTTATTTCAAATAAAAGATAAATTCCTTGAAGTGTGATATTTGTGAATTGTCCAAACATACCCGTGTTCCATATCCTTCAAACCATATACACAAATCCAAACCTTTTTCGTTAATACACGTGACTTATGGGGAGCTAGCCGAGTGAAAAACATTACCGTGAGAAGTGGTTTATTACTTTTATTGATGATCACACTAGGGTATGTTGGGTCTATCTTTTAAAAGACAAATCTGAAACTCCCAAAGTTTTTCAAAAATTTCACTCAATGGTTCGAACCCAATTCAACTCTACCATCCAAACTCTCCACACCGACAACGGGAGAGAATACTTTAATTCCGTCCTAAGGTCATACCTTTCAGACCAAGGAATTATACACCTGAGTTCATGCCCAAACACCCCTCAACAGAATGGGATCGCCGAGAGAAAAAACCGACACCTCCTTGCTGTTGCTCGAACCTTAATGTTCACAATGAACGTCTCTAAATATTTATGGGGCGGTCGTTTCATACTTGCTTGCTACCTAATAAATAGGATGCCTTCAAAAGTCCTAAATTTCCAAACACCTCTAAACACTCTTCACAAATCATTTCCTCTATTTCATATTCCTACTATTCCAACAAAAATATTCGGTGCAAAGCCTTTGTCCATAATCATCAACCCAACCAATCCAAGCTTGATCCTCGAGCCCACCTCTGTATATTTGTTGGGTATTCTCCTACTCAAAATGGCTACAAATGCTACTCACCAACCTTACACCGGCTATTTGTCTCTCGGGATGTCACCTTCTTTGAAACCGAACCTTTCTTTAGACCTTCTCATCTTCAAGGGAGATTCTTAATGAAGATGAGAACCTTAATACCCTCCTTATTATACCTTCCGACCCTACTACCACTACTATCACTAAACCTCCCAACCTTGATAATCATTATTTCTCCTCCCATGCCGCAAGAAATTAACACTATACTTCCCGATACCAACACCATCACCGAACAGGTCCCTTGATCAAGGAAAACAAAGAAGAACAACAGGTGCAACAGTGCGGCGTAGGTTTATTCCGGACGGAATCGATGTCCTCGAAAGCGATACAAAGAGTGCCACTCACATCTTCAACCGAGGACTGCTTGCGAAAGCGAAGTCTCACCTCCATCACCATCCATCTATCTTCCAATTGCAATGCGAAAGGGACAAGGAGTCTGCACTCAACATCCTATCTCTCGATTTGTATCCTATGGTAACTTATCTAAGTCTTATCAAACCTTTGTGACTAATGTTGATTCTATAAAAACTCCAAAAACCATAGAAGAAGCATTTGAATCAGCAGAATGGAGACAAGCCGTGATGGAGGAAATGGAGGCCCTCAAAAATAATGGAACGTGGGAAGTTTCGGATCTACCTAAAGGAAAGAAAACAGTAGGCTGCAAATGGATTTTTACTACCAAATTCAAGCCTGATGGCCAGGTTGATCGATACAAGGCTCGTCTAGTGGCTAAGGGCTTCACTCAAACTTATGGGCTGGATTATGAGGAGACATTTGCACCGGTTGCCAAACTAAACACAATTAGAGTCCTTTTGTCCATTGCTGTCAATCTGAATTGGGAATTGACCCAGTTGGATGTTAAAAATGCTTTTCTCAATGGGGAGTTAAATGAAGAAGTTTACATGGACTTCCCACCTGGGTTTGAAGAAAGAAAGGGCCAAGTGTGTAAGTTGAAAAAATCTTTGTATGGGCTGAAACAATCTCCAAGGGCGTGGTTTAATCGGTTTGCAAAAGCTATGATGAGCAGGAAATATACTCAAGGACAGGCAGACCACACCATGTTCTACAAGCATTCAGCACAAGGAAAATGTTGCATTCTAATTGTCTATGTGGATGATATAATAGTAACAGGTGATGATACAAGTGAAATTGGAAGGTTGAAAGAGTTTCTTGGAACAGTTTTTGAACTTAAAGATTTGGGAAATCTTAAATATTTTCTTGGCATGGAGATAGCAAGGTCTCAAAAGGGTATTTCTATCTCCCAAAGGAAATATGTCCTCGATTTGCTATCGGTTGGGATGATGGGTTGTAAACAGTTTGAAACTCCTATGGAGTTTAATCTCAAGTTAGGTACTAATGAAGATGGAGAAGAAGTCGACGGGGGAGATATCAACGCCTAGTAGGGAGACTTATCTACTTGGCTCACACTCGTCCCGACATTGCTTTTAGTGTCGTCGTCATAATAAGTCAATATATGCATGCTCCAAGGAAAAACACCTAGAAGTCGCATATCGGATACTAAGGTACCTAAAGGGAACTCCTGGTAAGGGCCTATACATCAAGAAAAATGACAAAGAGAAATGTGGAAGTGTATACCGATCTTGACCGGGCAAGGTTTCTATTAATGACAGACGATCAACCAAAGGGTTATTGCGGCTATGTTTGGGGTAATCTAGTGACATGGAGGAGTAAGAAATGCTGTGGTAGCACGCAGCAGCTGGCGTGTTTCGAGTATCGAGCACTTGCACAAGGTATTTGTGAAGGAATTTGGATACAAAGGCTGATGAGAGAACTAAAGGTTCCTTATAATAGACCTATCTGGTGCATTGTGACAACCAAGCTTCATCAATATAGCTCACAACCACGTGCATCATGATCGTACCAAACATGTCGAGATAGACCGACACTTCATAAAAGAGAAGATACACTCGGGGAAGTGAGCGTCACCTATCTATCTACCGGACAACAAAGTTGCGGATATGTTGACAAAAGTTTAAACAAAAACATGTTTGAACAACATGTTGGCAAGTCGGGTTTGATAAACATCTACACTCCACTTGAGGGGAGTGTTAGAATCCCTAGAATTAGGGATAGATTATTGAGGAAATCTTGTAAATAGAAATTAATCATAGTTACTGATTCTTAGGATAATTACAGTCTTTTAGGGATTATTTCCTTTCTTAGAGTAGTTTATCTCTTTTTATACCTGTAACCTAATTAGCTAAAGTAAGAATCTGATTTCTACAGTTTCTACATGATAGACATATTATGAAGTTACTAAAGTGATATTATTGATTGTTATAGCACTTCCAACATCCAAACGAGACATAATCATTGTCAAACTCTTGCTGTTTCAGTCATCTGCAATGATCTGAGTCTTTCACTAACATGGTTTATGCTCTCTATACTAGAACCATGACTGAATTCTACCATAAGTAATTAATCAACAGAACTAGATTTTTCAGCTTACATGGTGAAAGATATAACAAAGACATTCTGGCATAAATCGCAGGTTCGCAGCCTCTCCCCAAATAAGAAGATAAAGACCTATATATAGGATTTTATATTGCTGAGCATCTTGTTTGACACAAGGCAACCTGCAAGGAGAAATAATACAGTTGTTTCATGAAAGTTGAAAATCTAAAAGGAAATCACTGAGAATCTTCAGATTAAAGGGATTAAAGAAACTTAGGCCTGGCCTAGAATTTAACCCTCTTGAGAGGGTTGAGGTCTAACGTTCATACCCTCTTTGATTCCTTAGACTTCTTTGTTATGTAACAATAAAGATACAGAAAAAATTAACGGCAAAGAAATGAACAGAAACTGATTAAATAGAAAATTAGAAATTCCATTCACTCTCTTACCTGATATTGCTTTTTCTGACCAAAAATTTGCACCAGTTTGTATAATTTTTGAAAAACTTTCTCATTAGCTCATCAATAGACGCATCAATTGTCTGACATCATAATATGCAAGTCAAATGCAAAGAAATTTTAAGCCAAAAACAGTTTAAAATTTAAAACAGGAAAGAAGCTAAATCACCTTCAAGGCCAACGCTTGCTTCCGAGAGTGCCGAGAAAGGACATTAGCAAGGAGTAGAACAAGATGTTCCCTCTGGTTGGCTACATTTTCTTTCTGAAAAACAATGCACAATATGAATTTCACTTTCTTCAATGCATTAGGAACACAAAGAACACCAATTCATAACTGTTAAATCATGTGTCCTCCCATGGAAAAGAAACAGAAAAGTAAAAAAAGATATTTCAGAATACCTGGAACCCAAAAGAATACTGAAGAAATTCAAAACAATCTATGAAAGTCCCACGTTTTGGAAGGTTCTGGGTTGAGGGTAAACCACGGACATTACGAATAACTTGAATAGCAACTTTAATCTGCAAAAGTTCATTAGTTTGTGAACAATCTATTCCTTGCAACCACATGTCAACATGAATATAAATCGATATATTGAAATTCACTGCAAAATTGACCAGTTTCTCCAACTGCAACAACGCAAAGGTTCAACAGCAGAGGAAACAGGTGCTGAAGTTTTTTGCAAAATCATGTGACAACTACCTCTTAGAGACAAAAGTGGACAGAAAAAAGAAAACCAGAGTGTATTCATGTAGTGTCAGACCTCAGGAAATTTCATAATTGCTTGCTGAATACCTCCATGATCAAGTGGCAGAATATTGTAGGCAAACAACTCAGATCTAGCTTGAATGCTCTCTCTGTCAGCAAGGGCCTTCAAAGGAAAAAAGAGATATAACATAAGATGACAAGCATAGTAACAAAATCCAGATATTACAAAAATACTATGGTAAGAAGGCTAAATCATAGGGGGGAAATAGAACCTGAGGACCAGCTATAACTGCCTTTAGTACGTCATACAACACAGAAGCAATTCTACATGCATCTAGCAACTTCTCTCCATGACTAATCCAGAAAGAAAAAGGAAACAGAACAAAAGTGAATAACACGTTAATTTCATGTAGAGGACATATATATTGCTATATAAACAAGAGCAAAGCATCAGCAGAATTTTGCATTTTACCTATTTTCCAAGTCAAATGCTTCGGCATGTTGGTTGATATATCTCCTATTTTCATCATAAACACGTTTAAGTTCTCGTGAGTCACTCTGTTCCTGCCTGGTTGTTTTTGAAGTTTCTTCATCCTATCAATCATATAAAGCAAGCAAGGGATAATAAATTAAATAAAGAAATAAACATAGGGTTAAAATCCCAAATGGCCATATACTAGGAAAAGAAAATGAATAGACGTGAGAAATACATGCAGTTTAACTGCTAAAATGAATTTTCTGGAAAAAGCATTTTATGGGGAATAACTGAAAACTGATTGTGGAGCAAAGGTAGATAAACATGACTCTAATTATTAGCAATTAGTCATTTTCAACAACTTCAATTTTCTTCTAATTAAATTTATCATATCTCATCACCACTATTACAAATCAATTTCTTTGCATCTAGCCATGCTTCACATGCAGGTTTGTGCCCTTAATTAGCCTCAAGATATTCCATACAATCTAAAATTTGTGGTATAGGATTAACTTGGGGGTCAGTAGCAGTATCCTGAATTAACCCCATTTGATGGGATGCTTTAAAGAGATTTGGCTAGGTGGGTCTGGAGTAGCTCTACTGAGGGACTGATCCATTAACAGTTTTCTACAAAGCTCAAATAGACACAAAGTCTCATCCTTGGAACCATGATGCTGCTCTAAGTTTACAAATTTCTCGTCGGTTACTTACATTGTTACCTTCCTATTGGAGAACTATGTTACTTGGACTTCCCATTTTATTCAAATTATGTATAGAAAATAGCATGCGGATGCTTTATGCACAAATGAGGAAAGTAATGAACATGAGATCAAGGCACCTCATTGATAGCGTAATGACCAAACATACAATTGACTAACAATCATCTTAGCCTATGTCCTCTCAATCAATGCGAAAAAAGCTACCTAAATAACCAACATTATAAATTTAAGCGTGGAAGATGAGCTTCAATCTTAGCTCTTACACGTTCAAGCCTTTGAAGAAGCATGGTTTTAAACTGTCTAACTTTCCTTCCTGTTGAATTACGGTCCAAGTTATGTGCTATTTCAAAAGCATGAAAACGACCTGCCACAAAAAGCAACATAATTAGAGCTGAACGCATTATATACCTTCACTCTAAACTTCATAACAAATATATTGAATGAATAATGTAAAATATATATAAATTATCAAATGAGATAACCATCTTGAAGCAGTTAATAACATAGCATATGGGACTTGATAACAGATTTCAACCCAAAAATACTCAAAAGCCATAACTTCATAACCCCATAAAATCAACAGAATTTCCGGTCTTCAAAACACAAACATCTCATTAGACAAACTATATGGTCAGTATATAAACTAGAAACAGCCAAAAGAGCAACCATAATACTGCTATTTAGATCTCTAAATATCTATACTTACAAAGATAAGCAACGCGAGGGGCTTTCCATTCCAACATATTAGCAACTCTAAGAAACCTTTGAATTTCAGAAGCCAAAGTAGAAGGCAAACTTTCACTGTTAAACACTTCAGGAACATACCCACCACTTCCACTACTACTACTTTCACCATAATAAGGAAGTGATTTTATAACACCCTCACTCCCTTCATCTTCATCGTAAACGACTGGATTCTTGTTGGGTTTTGGTTCTTCAATGGGATCATCAACAGGGACAATCTCATTCGACATGTTTTCAGCAGTGGTGAAAAGGGAAAGACTAATGAGCGTAAAGGGTATATAAGGAGTGGGATTGTGATGGTTTTGCTTTGGTTTTGGTTTTGGCTTTGGCTTTGCATTTTGCTTTAAAGTTTGCTTAATGGGTGCGTTTTCTGCTTTTTTGGGGTGGGTAAATGGAAAGATGATTTGTGAAATTTTGATTGTGTGATTTGGTGTTCAAGCTTTTTCCTCTGTCTCTGCTTTTGCTTTTTTGAATCTTTTGTGTTTTTTATACAAAGAAAACAGAGAAGGGAGAAGAAGGGGAGGCTTTTAAAAGTGTGATGCATGGCTGGTTTTTTCTTAGTTCTATTAATTAAAGAAAAGTAAACTGTAGAAGAAAACAGAGAAAGGACTAAATGATTCAACTTTTTCTCAATCTAATTTCAGATTAACCTCCCTAATTTTACACTATTTGAACTACACCAGTGGATCGGTTCAGTCCGGTTTTATTTTTTTAATTTTTAATTATTTATTTATTTATTATTTCACTACTAATCAACTCGATTGAACTAAAAATGAGTGGATTAACATTTTCAACCATCGATCCGTTAATAGGTCGAAATTAAATTATAATTTTTTTATTATTATTTTTGAAGGAATTAACATAATATTTTTCATTTTAAAAGAAGTAAAAGTACAATTTAATCATATATTAACTTAATTTTTCATTATTCATAAAAAAATTAAATTGTACAGTTTTCAATTTCGAGCCAAGTTCCCTGACTGCCCCTTAAAATCATCCCTAGATTCAATTATTAAAATATGGGATATAAATACAATAAAAATATATAATATTTTTTTGTCAAAAACATATTCGATATATGAATATTTATTTCACACAAATTTTTTAAACTCTATAAACAAATTGAAAGCGTGAAAAATGTCACATTTATTTGTATATTTAATTTTTTATTTTTTACTACATTTATAAGACACTAATCATATTCTAAACTCTATAAATAATGTCTAAGATAATTTTCCTTAATATATTTAATCATTTATATTGTATGAAGTCTAAGTTTATTAGGATTGCAATTTAGGTTCTAGCTTTATTGGGTTTTGTTTAAATTTATTTTGAAATATATTTTAATTATCAATTTAATTATATTTTGTAATAATTATTTTTAATTGTAATTATTTAAATATATATATGGTTGATATAAAATACGAAACATCGAAATACATACACAACCCTCTGAATCAAGATTAAATAGTTCGAGCGAGTCAAATTTTAGTAATTTAATACTTGATTTAAATAAATCATAAGGTGAACGAAGTTTTTTTATTATTATTTTAATTGTTATAAAAATTTTCAATTCACAAATTATCAAAAATCTAAAATAAAAATCGAGTATGAAAATTGAATTTATCATTTACCACCTAAACGAAAAATCTTAATTAATTTAATAGTTATCTCGAATACAATTCAAGCTTTTAAAAATATAATCTCATTGAATTTGATATAAGCTTCAAGCCTCAAAATTTTCAAATCTAACTTCAACTCAAATTTATTACGACTTGAATCTGTTTTAACTCGATAATAAAATTAATATATATATGATTTACAATAAAACTAAAAAGTTAGTAAACAAAAGTTTTGATTATACATTAAGAAAAAGGAAATAAAAGAGAAAAAGGCATCAAACCAAGAGAACCATATGTGAGTTCTCCATAGTTTTCTTTGTTTTTTTCTCTCTTTTATAGAGGGACCCTTTTTCTTTTATGGTGCCCATTCTTTTCTTTTTCCATTAATTATTAAATTAATTAATTTACTTGCAATCTGCCCAAACAACTTTTACAAAAACTTTGGGTAGATTTTATAATTTGTGTATATATCGTGTCTGCAGTGGGTTTTTTTTTTTTTTTTAATTATGTAAATGAATATATAATATAGATTATTGAACGTATTAAAATTCTAAGTAAAAATATGATATTTATAATTAACACCATATATTAATCATGAATATGATTGTTAAATTATTTTTATATTTAATAAAATTATTATATTGCTATGATATTTTTGTGCTATATCAAGTTTATGTGGAGATTGAGTGCGGTACGGTGTGTTTAGCTTACTTTTTATCTTACGTTGCAGTATTGCTATAGTATCTAATATCAACTCCACCATTGTTTTAACACTAACCGCAAGTAAATGCACTGTCCATCTAAACCCATCCTGAGTCTTAACTCGATTGGCATGGGCATTGTTGTTAATGCAAGAGGACGTTCGAGTGCGCTAAAACGGACTATCCTTCTATTTATGAGTTAGTGAGGGGTTATCAAAAAAAAAGTTTATTTAACTGATCATACGAAAATTCTCTCAGTCTTGCCCCTCGCGATTTGCAATTAAGGTTTTGAGTACAAATTCGTCCTGTTAGCATGTAGGGTTTTGCATTACTTTGCCAAGTTGCTAGCGAAATGTATTGTTTTATCTTATTGGTTCTGTTGCTTGTAGGTTTAGTTGGGGATGGATGAGCCTTTGTAAGAATTGTCTTTGCACGAGAAATAGGATTGTTGGTTTAGTTGCTATGGCGCCTGTTGAAAGGGACCACTATTAAACCGGTGAGGGAGAGTGGCTTGTATCGAATTCAATTCTACCATATCATTTATTTGAAGAAGATGATTTTTGAAGCGCCTTAGTCATTTAATAATTAGACAGATACTTGAACATATATACTCTAAATGTGGAGTCTTAGTCTTTATCAATAATTCCAAAGCTTCGATAATATATATAATATTTTGTTATTATCAAGTTCATAAATTTTCAATTTAAGAGTAATTTTTTAAATTGAATTGTGACTCAATTTTACTCATTAATAAATCTAATATTATAGATTGAGCTTTAACTCAATTAACATCGTTACAATTACAACAATAAAGAGGATATGGATTTGAGCACGCTTAAACTTTTTTTTATTTAATAATTTTAAAAATTATTAGTAAAAGTAAGCATTATATAAAAATAAATAAATCTAATGTCAACTTTTATAAATATATAATTGAGATAAATATTTTATACTACAATAAGTATTTGGCCAAATATAAATTTTATATAAATTCAAGTATAATTACTATTAAAATCACAAAAGGAACTATAAACAATAAATCTAAATAATTATAATTAAAATCCATTATTAAAATATACAAACAAATTGATACTTGAATATATCCAAATCTAGAAAATTCCTACAAAAAATTTATACATAATTTACATTTGGATTTGAAAAATATAAAATTATTATCAATTATCAATATATTTTTAAATTTATTAATATTAAAATTTGGATTAATGAAAATAAAAATTTAATACTTTCTCATAAAGTAGGAATTTCATGATTATTGATCCGATTAGAATCTTTAATTACAAAACAGTGAGTGGGTGTATTTTTCAGTGAGTCCATAAAGGTTGGCCGATGGCTCCATTTAAGTATATACTGAAATTATCTCATGGAAGCAAAGTAGGTACTCTGTGGGTCACCTTCTAAAGTAAAGTGTGTGTATATATATGTATATACATATGTCCACCGACTTTTTTTCTTGTGTATCGATGTATCTTTTTTACTATTAATTTTTGTATCATGCACGAGTTTTGGATTCACGGTAATTGTTAAATTCATTAAGTTATGTTATTTTCAAAATTTTCTTTAACAAACATATTATCATATGTATAACGTCATGTCATTTTACTATTTTCACATTACTAAAAAAATGAAAGTTTATGGATTTGACTGTTGCTGTTTTATGTCAAGGATGAAATTTCAAAAGCATAGGGACTAAGAATAATCAATCGAATAGCATGGACTAAATCTACAATTTTACGCGAAGTATAAGATAAATAGCAAATTTTAACCAAATGTATTTAATTGTTGTCGTTTAGGTCAAGTCATAATTTTTAAAATTCGAAAAGTATAGGGACTAAATTTGACATGTATGAGTGCTTAGGATGGTTATGATAAAAAAAAATTATTATATTATAAAAATAATTTTTGTATTTTATAAAGTTATAACAAAAAATTATATTATTTAAATCCTAAAAAAATTTAAAGTTATGGTCAAAAAGTTTTATTTTTACATGTTATAAAAGTGTTTAAATTATGATATGTTTATTTGTAAAAATTTATGGTTAAGAAGTATGAATATAACTTATTTATTTATCCATACTACATATTATAAAAATAATATGTTTATTCATAAAAAATTGTTATAATTTTTTTTATCATAACTTATTTATAAAAAATAACTTTTATGGCAAAAAAATATATTATTTATAAGAAGTGTTATGAAAGTTACTGAACAATTTATAAAACATTATTTATAAAGATTATATATTATAAATTTTATATTATCTTTTACTTAATTTATGTATTATAAAAATGGATATAAACTAGTATAATTATTTTTCTAAATTAAGTTTACATAAGTTTTTTATAATTAAAGCTACAAGCTATTTGGACTGTAAACTCAAACATTATAAGGTTGATGCCAATTATGCAAATATAAAAGATTTTCTTGCACCATATTGTGGTGTACGATACCATTTGAGAGAATAGTACTAGACACAAACACTATAGACAACTCACAAACTCTTCAATTTGAGACATTCAAAGCTTTAAAATGTGGTTAAGAAAATATTTGTTGTTCTAAAAAAATATTTCTCATATTAACCACATCACTTTAGTATAGCATAAAAAAAAAGGTTCGATCATTCTAACATGTTACATATTTCATAACTTCAATTATAGGTGGAATTGAGATGATCCATACTGCAAAGAGTAAATGGAAGAAGGGGTCATTATAATCTTAATGATGTAGATTCAGATTCAAATGATGATGAACTCAGTCAATGACCAAGAGACGATGATAAGGAGTATATGTTAAATATTATAGAGAGAATAACCCAACAAATATGCACTAGAACAATTAGATAAAATGCATATGATATTTATTTTTCTTATTATTTTTACCATAAATCTTATTATCAAGTACTTTTTTAAACTAGCATAATACATATGATGATTTGATATTAATTTTTTATACTTGTTTAGAAACTATTTTTATCATACTAATAATTTTATAGTAATTAATTTTTTTTAAAAATATAAATTATGTAATTGTGTAATTATAATTTGTGCTACCAAACCTGGCATAGAAATTTACGATGTAATTACACTTTATCAACTAAACATGTCTAGGAAATTACAATGTTTTATAACTACAAAAGATCATAATTACTACCCTAATAATTACACTTTTATTCAATTACTTTGTATTATCCAAACAAACCCTAAATTACTTTCTAAATGCATCATTTCTGAGTTAGATATAGTAAACTAGAAGCCTGTTCTTAATACATAAAAGAATATAAAAGAAAGAGAAGGTACAAATGGTACCAATTTGTCACCAAGTAAACAATCACATTTTTGAAAAGAAATATTTTTTATTCTTTGGAAATTTTTATATTTTTATAATTTCAAAAGACTTTGTTTTGAAAATTTTAAATTATTGTTAAAAAATACTGATATTTTTAATTATAACTCAAAACTTAGCCAAATTAAGTATTAAATGTAACTTTTTTTTTACTTCCAAAAACAAATCATTGTCACACATACACTATTAAAATACAATTCTTATATTTACCTCTAGTGCGGTGTGTTTATTACCATGGTAAAGAAGGCTAAATCATAGAATCTGAGGACCAGCCATAACCCTTTAGTACTTCCTACAACACTGAAGCAATTCTGCATGCATCTAACAATTTCTCCCCATCACTACTAATCCAAGAAACAACAAAAATTAACATAACGCATTAATTTCATATAAAACAAGAGCAATGTGTAACACCCTGGTTTTAGGGGTTATGCGCTTGGAGCATAGCTCGAGCAGTTAGTAGGCTTATGGTCATGTTGGATAGATTTTTAGGGGTTTGGAGAACCCTAGAAGGCAAAGAATGCCTTAGAAAATTTTTAGATTTTTGGGGTAAAAGGGAAATGGGGCAGGAAGGCCTTAAAATAATTTAGGGAGTTTATGACACAAGAAAGACTTTGGCAAAGTGGCGATTGAGGGCGCTGCTTGGGGGCTTTGGAAGGTGGCGCCTAAGTGAGCAAGGGTTCGAGTCCAAGCGGCAAGATTTTGGTTTTATTTTTGCGTCAAGAGACTGGGCTAAGTAGGCCTTAAGAATAAATGTCCAAGTTGATGAACATGAAAGTCCAATTGGGAGAAGTGGCTCTTGGGCGCTACTTAGGCGCTGGAGAGGAGGAGAGGTCGCGGTTTCGAGGGGCCGGAGAAGCATTTGGCGTTTTTATTTTTGTTGGTGGTTATGGGCTGGAGTAGAAAGGGTTTAAGAATAAATGTTGGGGCTTTATGGCATAAAAATCAAAGTGGCCGAGTGGCTCAGGGCTTTGGAGAGGCGTGCGTGCGATTGGTCCCGAGTTCGAATCCAAGGTCAGTGCAATTGAAGTTTTATTTTTATTTCACCCTTATTTTTGCAGCAGCTTGGTAAAGATTGGACGGCACATGGGTGAGTTGTTTAGTTCTTCTTGAATTCGGCTGGAAGGAGTGATAAGGGTGGGTTTTTATTATTTATTTATCTATTTGAGTGTGGGATAATTATTTATTATTTATTATTTATTATTAATTAGATTAAGTAGGGATAATTATTATTTATTTGGTTTTTTTTTATTTTGATAAGTGGGATAATAGTAGAACAATTCAAGTTGTTTTTAACTAATTCAAATGGAATTGAATTAGTGAGGTGTTGGCCAAATCTTGGAGACTTCAAGGGGGTGTTGGCCGAATGCTATAAATAGGGGAGGGTAGAGCGCTAGTTATTCATCAAGTCTTTTGCCTCTCCCTCTTGGTGTGCCGATTTCTCCTTTGGCCTTTGTAGCCAAATAATTCTTTTGTTTTCTTTTAATCCCTTGTTAGCCGAAATCTCCCTTGGTGTCCTAGTGGGGTTGGCCGAATCTTAAGCAAGAGTGGTAAGTATATTCTGTCCTTAGCAATCGTTTTATGAATTTCTTGTTGTAGTGGCCAAAACCGAATGATTGGCCTTAGTTTTGGCATGGCCGAATGTCATAGTGCCATTAAGTATAATCTCTTGTGTGTAGCCGAAAGAAGGAAGCATTGAGGAAGTCTCTTGGATTCGATCATCTAAGGGGCAAATCGACAAAGTCTGAGAGGAGCCTTTGAGATTTTAGATCGTTTCGATAAGTAAGTTAAATTGTAGTTGTTAAGCTTGAGATTTTGTATTATGACGTTTAACCAAAGGGTTCTAATTAAGTGATTACGATGGACGTGGATTCGAGTACCAGTCAAAGTGGGCAAGGAAAAGCTCCCATCCCAAAGTTCAAGAAGAGATCCGTTTCTTGCTCGAGATTGGCCACCGGGTGTGGGCCAATAGCAAGAAACGTTAAGCGACAAGTAGTTTCGCTAGACGATAGCGTCGAGGATCGAGAGTCTAGAACTCCTAGTGATAAGGTGTGTAACTAACCCATCGTTTCCGGGTTTATGTGTTATATGTTTTACTAACAAGTGCGATAATGAGTGTGCCATATATATACCCCAAAGGGTATGATGATGACCGAGTTAGTAGCAAATTGGCTAATATGTGATGATTGATTTTTAATATATAAGTATGCCTATGATTGTGAATAGCATGCACATGCATCATCCTCGCATTATATTATGTTACATGTGCATGGGTGGGTTTATGAAAAGAAGGTGCGGGTGTACTTCGAGTGCGTGGTTGATGTCGACTTTGTGCTACATCGTGGATTGGCGCCGACCGAGGTCGCGTTGTGGATCTTTGCGATTTAGTTCGCGTGGTTACCTTGGTTGATATGGGCTTTATGCCATATCGTGGCTTGATGGATTGCTTTGTGTGCTCCATTGTGGTTTGATGTTGGCTATACGCTACATCGTGGATGGCATTGGTTGCCTTTTTGGAGGAAAAGGAGAGGGTGACTCGATGGTCCCCGGTGTGTGGTAGGCTTTGGATAAGGGGTGTGTAACGGATGGACCCTAGGTTGGGTTGGGAATCATGTTGCATTGTTCTTGTAATAAAATGGAAATGGGCCAAGCCCAATATGACATGTGGATAGGTATGTTTTGGGAACATACGTGGAAATGGGCCAAGCCAGTTGATATGTGTTTTATTGAGAAATGGGCCTAGCCCAGATTTGAGTATGATTTGAATGTAGGCCAAGCCCAGTTGTAGTAATTGTTAAAATGAATATATATTACTTGTTGCATTTGATAATTGGGATATTATGTGGCTAGCATGTGGGTGGATTTCAGTGGTTAACTTACACATCGAGTCATTGTGACTCACCCAATTATTTATCCATACATTTCGTGAGTCGTGATTAGTGGACTGGTTGGAGTGGATACAAGGTGGCCCATGCGAAGAGACGTTTTAAATATTTTCTTTAGGCATTTTAGTTTGAAGTACTTGGATTAATTATTTTGTAATAAGGGCCTTATTTTTATTACTTTGGTATTATTTTACTATTATTTATGGCTCGTTCAAATTAAATTACTAAGTGAAGATAACTTTAATTTAGCAACTTATTTATTCAAATTATTTATATATACCTGTTAAATGAAGTTTTAATATGGGCATTGTGTAATAACAAAGTTTTATTTATATTCTTAAATGGACATGGTTTTCAAAAGTTAACCATTTTCATGTTCTACTCTAAAGATAAAGATTTTCAACCGTCTTTCCGCAGTGACATAACCAAATTTGGTCGTAGTGAATAGGCCGGGTTTGGGGATGTTACAGTTTGGTATCAGAGCCAGGTTCAAAACTCGGCTTTGAGGGTTTTGGGCCCAAAAACGTTTCAAAATGGGCTTTTTGAAAAAAAAATATGGGCTTTTAGGAAATTATTTTCAGGTTATTCTGGCATGGCACCTGTACCTTCAACCCGAGTCCACCAGGTAAGTACTTCAGACTTGTTAAGTAATTTGATATGTGAATTGTTATGGGCTTAGTTGGGCTCGTAGATTAGTGAACTAGGATCTGTTGAACCCTAGGACTAGTCTACTCAAACATATGCATAAAACTTAAAGCTACTAAACAAACCTCGTGATTAAGTCGCCGAGTTAAGGTGTGGCAACCATTGTGCGCATGTCTAGGAGTGGATCCTAAGAGCACAGTACTTAAGCGATCCTCGTGACTCACCTCCTCTTCGCTGAATCCTACCTGCAGTGCGTAGCTACGGTTCACCTTAACCAAGAGGACTTGTTCATAGGCTAAACCCATTATTAAAACCCGAAAGGGATTTGCCTCACTGCTTTTTAAACCCTTAGTTTTAAAATTTCAAAAAAAAAAAAATACCCACAGTAGGAAAATGACGAAATTACCCTCAGGTAGGAAGGAAACTTGATTGCTCGAAAGAACTACTTTAAAATACCATTCTTTTCATAAAATTGTTCGCGGTTAAACAGTGGAACAAATACTAATGCATAAAACTCCTTAATCAGATTAAATCGCGACGATAGAGATGAGTTCTAGGACGCGGTAGAGGTAGAATGGCGACATCGGAACCGATAGGTGTCGCCATGGGTCGAAAAGTGAAGTGCCGCCAAGAGTGGGCGTAGAGGGCAAGACCAGACATGGAGAAGATGACGCGATGATCGCGGGCCATGTTACGAATTTTAGAGCGTGTAGCGAGGAGCTAGTAGAGGAAATGGAACTCGAAAGTCGGTGTCGGAAAGGCTTAGATTGAGCGGAGTGAGATCTTTAGAGGAATATCTGGAGTAGCTCGAACGTAGCGAGTATTGGCTAGAAGCGATCGAAAGAATCATGGACGATTTGGACCGCACCAATGAAGAAAAGTCGAGGGGTGTCTTGTTTCGTTGCTTAGCGACGAAGCTTATCGTTGGTGGCTCACTTTGTCCAAGCAAAGTGTACCGCGGATCGGCGAGATTGGGACTTCTTTAAGGTTAAGTTTGAAGGAAAGTGCGTAGGAGCCGCTTATTTGGACTCGCAAAGGAAAGCGTTTCTAAATCTAGTACAAGGAAGTAAGTCGATAGCCGAGTCACGGCGGAATTGTGCGACTTAGTCGAGATGCTAAGGAATTGTGGCCACCGATTATGAGAGGTGCGTCCGGTTTGAAGACGGATTGCGAGATGAACTTGAATGGTGATTGCTCATGAGGAGGAGAGAGACTTCGCGGTGCTAGTGGAGAAAGCTCGGATCGTGAAGAGGTTAAGAAGACTATAAGGGAAAACCGAGAAAGAATAGGAGCGAGAATAAGAGAAATATTGGACCATCGATGATCGTTTGGTAATGTCCGGAAAAGACCAAGGACCGAGAACCACATACGTGCACTTGTACCACCGATCGGAATCATTCATGTGTTAAGTGTGGGAGAACCCATTTAGGAGAGTGTTGGGAAATAGTAAAGAATGCTTTCGTGCGGATCTAAGGCACATCCAGTTAAGAATTGTCCTCGGCGACGAGGGTCGTGGTTCAAGCCATGGAGGGAATGGTTCCAATCAAAGTCAACCAAGGGTGTGATATCAGGTAAGCTCCTTTGCTTTGGTACATGCTTTAATTACTTTGTTTGCTTATGAGTTAGCCTTTTCTGTGTTGCTAAGAGAGGTGTTTCGAATTTTGAGCATGAATTTAGAGATTGTGTAGGTCGATAGCCTTAGTAAGATCAGAGTCATGCAGCATAAGCGTAAGGTGGTAAGATAGGTTGTATGGACGTTTGTTAGTAAAGTAATTTCGAGGACGAAATTATTTTAAGGAGGGTAGAATTGTAACACCCTGGTTTTAGGGGTTATGCGCTTGGAGCATAGCTCGAGCGATTAGTAGGCTTATGGTCATGTTGGATAGATTTTTAGGGGTTTGGAGAACCCTAGAAGGCAAAGAATGCCTTAGAAAATTTTTAGATTTTTGGGGTAAAAGGGGAAATGGGGCGGGAAGGCCTTAAAATAATTTAGGGAGTTTATGACACAAGAAAGACTTTGGCAAAGTGGCGATTGAGTATTGCTTGGGGGCTTTGGAAGGTGGCGCCTAAGTGAGCAAGGGTTCGAGTCCAAGCGGCAAACATTTTGGTTTTATTTTTGCGTCAAGAGATCGGGCTAAGTAGGCCTTAAGAATAAATGTCCAAGTTGATGAACATGAAAGTCCAATTGGGAGAAGTGGCTCTTGGGCGCTACTTAGGCGCTGGAGAGGAGGAGAGGTCGCGGTTTCGAGGGGCCTGAGAAGCATTTAGCGTTTTTATTTTTGTTGGTGGTTATGGGCTGGAGTAGAAAGGGTTTAAGAATAAATGTTGGGGCTTTATGGCATAAAAATCAAAGTGGCCGAGTGGCCAGGGGCTTTGGAGGAGGCGTGCGTGATTGGTCCCGTGTTCGAATCCAAGGTCATGCAATTGAAGTTTTATTTTTATTTCACCCTTATTTTTGCAAAGACTTGGTAAAGATTGGACGGCACATGGGTGAGTTGTTTAGTTCTTCTTGAATTAATTTGGAAGGAGTGATAAGGGTGGGTTTTTATTATTTATTTATCTATTTGAGTGTGGGATAATTATTTATTATTTATTATTTATTATTAATTAGATTAAGTAGGGATAATTATTATTTATTTGGTTTTTTTTTATTTTGATAAGTGGGATAATAGTAGAACAATTCAAGTTGTTTTTAACTAATTCAAATGGAATTGAATTAGTGAGGTGTTAGCCAAATCTTGGAGACTTCAAGGGGTGTTGGCGAATGCTATAAATAGGGGAGGGTAGAGTGCTAGTTATTCATCAAGTCTTTTGCCTCTCCCTCTTGGTGTGCCGATTTCTCCTTTGGCCTTTGTAGCCAAATAATTCTTTTGTTTTCTTTTAATCCCTTGTTAGCCGAAATCTCCCTTGGTGTCCTAGTGGGGTTGGCCGAATCTTAAGCAAGAGTGGTAAGTATATTCTGTCCTTAGCAATCGTTTTATGAATTTCTTGTTGTAGTGGCCAAAACCGAATGATTGGCCTTAGTTTTGGCATGGCCGAATGTCATAGTGCCATTAAGTATAATCTCTTGTGTGTAGCCGAAAGAAGGAAGCATTGAGGAAGTCTCTTGGATTCGATCATCTAAGGGGCAAATCGACAAAGTACAGAGGAGCCTTTGAGATTTTAGATCGTTTCAGTAAGTAAGTTAAATTGTAGTTGTTCGCTTGAGATTTTGTATTATGACGTTTAACCAAAGGGTTCTAATTAAGTGATTACGATGGACGTGGATTCGAGTACCAGTCAAAGTGGGCAAGGGAAAGCTCCCATCCCAAAGTTCAAGAAGAGATCCGTTTCTGCTGTTCGAGATTGGCCACCAGGGTGTGGGCCAATAGCAAGAAACGTTAGGCAGAAAGCCGTAGTTTCGCTAGACGATAGCGTCGAGGATCGAGAGTCTAGAACTCCTAGTGATAAGGTGTGTAACTAACCCACTGTTTCCGGGTTTTATGTGTTATATGTTTTACTAACAAGTGCAGTAATGAGTGTGCCATATATATACCCCTAAAGGGTATGATGATGACCAGGTTAGTAGCAAATTGGCTAATATGTGATGATTGATTTTTAATATATAAGTATGCCTATGATTGTGAATAGCATGCACATGCATCATCCTCGCATTATATTATGTTACATGTGCATGGGTGGGTTTATGAAAAGAAGGCACGGTGTACTTCGAGTGCGTGGTTGATGTCGACTTTGTGCTACATCGTGGATTGGCGCTGACTGAGGTCGCGTTGTGGATCTTTGCGATTTAGTTCGCGTGGTTACCTTGGTTGATATGGGCTTTATGCCATATCGTGGCTTGATGGATTGCTGTGTGCTCCATTGTGGTTTGATGTTGGCTATACGCTACATCGTGGATGGCATTGGTTGCCTTTTTGGAGGGAAAAGGAGAGGGTGACTCGATGGTCCCCTGGTGTGTGGTAGGCTGGATAAGGGGGTGTGTAGCGGATGGACCCTAGGTTGGGTTGGGAATCATGTTGCATTGTTCTTGTAATAAAATGGAAATGGGCCAAGCCCAATATGACATGTGGATAGGTATGTTTTGGGAACATACGTGGAAATGGGCCAAGCCCAGTTGATATGTGTTTTATTGAGAAATGGGCCTAGCCCAGTATTTGAGTATGATTTGAATGTGGGCCAAGCCCAGATTGTGGTAATTGTTAAAATGAATATATATTACTTGTTGCATTTGATAATTGGGATATTATGTGGCTAGCATGTGGGTGGATTTCAGTGGTTAACTTACACACTGAGTCATTGTGACTCACCCAATTATTTATCCATACATTTCAGGTGAGTCGTGATTAGTGGACTGGGTTGGAGTGGATACAAGGTGGCCCATGCAGAAGGAGACGTTTTAAATATTTTCTTTAGGCATTTTAGTTTGAAGTACTTGGATTAATTATTTTGTAATAAGGGCCTTATTTTTATTACTTTGGTATTATTTTACTATTATTTATGGCTCGTTCAAATTAAATTACTAAGTGAAGATAACTTTAATTTAGCAACTTATTTATTCAAATTATTTATATATACCTGTTAAATGAAGTTTTAATATGGGCATTGTGTAATAACAAAGTTTTATTTATATTCTTAAATGGACATGGTTTTCAAAAGTTAACCATTTTCATGTTCTACTCTAAAGATAAAGATTTTCAACCGTCTTTCCGCAGTGACATAACCAAATTCGGTCGTAGTGAATAGGCCGGGTTTGGGGATGTTACACAATGCATCAACTAGATTTATGCATTTCTACGGTAGAAGTATTTTGAAGGTTTTTGTATTAGAATTCAGATTATGTTTTGCTTCCTTTACTAAAAAAAAATGGGCAAATTAGTCCAATATACTAGATTAAAGAGCGAATTGATCCTTCTGTTAAAAATTTCTTCCATTTCTATCGTTAAAAAATGGTCCTTGTACGTCAGTATAAGGTACACGTGGCATGCCATGTGCACTATTTGGTTACTCTGTCAGTCGTGATAGTTTTTAATAGTTGAAATAGATGAAATTTTAAACAAAAAAAGTACAAGTTTGATCTTTCATCTAATGTAAAGGGACTAATTTTTCCATTTTTTAGTAGAAGTGACAAAATGCAATCTGACACCTAGTATAAGAGCCTCCACAGTATGTTTACCGCATTTTTACCTATTTTCCAAATCAAATGCTTTTGCATGTTGGTTGATATATCTCCTATTTTCATCATAGACACATTTAAGTTCTCAAGTGTCACTATGGGTAAGTTTTCATTTTGGTCACTTAATTAAAAAATGTTATAATTTGGTAATTGAACTATTTAAAAGGTTTTTATTTAAGTCATTAGATTGTTAAGAAATTTTTTTAAAGTTTTGCCAGTGAATTCCTAGCGACGATTCGAGATCAGTATAATGGATTAGTACCTATCAATGAATAGAAGAACATATCTTAGATCCAAATTGTTCTTATGGTCAATGTTGGAGACCGGAGAAAAAATTAGTTTGAATTTTCATTCGCAAATTCGTGACGTCCAAAGTTGTTTCATGAAAAAAAAACTGAATTGTAAAAGAGAAGGGGAAAAAGAGCTTTCAATTGGTGCAGTTGGTGCAGTAGTACGAACAGAGAAAGTCATATAGCATCGATTTTAATAACCTAATGATTTAAATGAAAACTTTTGCATAGTTTAGTGACTAATGGTGTAGTTTACCTGTGCAATTATACACAAGAAACTTGAAATGTGGTTCATATATATATATATATATACACATGAAACTTCTATTTTGATTCAGTTATACATAGTTAAAGAAATGAATACATCATATTGGATTAATATAATTGTTTGTGTATACAATATTTCAATGTAAAATGATGCTAATTCGATAATATTATTAATAATTTGTGAAAATTGAATTCATGTATAAAATCGGATAAAATCAAAGTTTATATATGACATTGCACATTAAATTAAAATTTATGTATAGTTTTGATATTTATAAAAAAAAAAAAAAAAGCAAACGGTAAAAGAAAACAAAGAAAGGGACTAAATTATTGAACTTTCTCTCTATGTAAATTGAGATTAAACTTGGTAATTTTACACCTGATATATATAGTCATATTTTAATCAGGTCGAATCAGTTGATCAGATTGAAACAAAAACCGGTTGATATATTGATTTGGATGTAAAAATTGAACCAATCTCTAAATCAGCCGTTCAAAATCAATAAATAAAAAATTAAAACTGACGATTGACTATTTTATAAAATTTTAAAATTTCTTTTAATTTCTATAAAATTTTAATTACAGTTGCAATGCACCCTAGTCTTTGTTTCGTTGTTTCTTACCCTTTTCATTTATGATGCCCATTCTTTTCACTTTCTTTTTGGATCAATTAATTAAGTAATTTACTTGCAATCTGCCCAAACAACTTTTACAAATTGGAAAAAATATATATTAAAAAGACTTCGAGTATATTTTTATAATTTGTGTACATTTAGTGTTTTTATTATTAAATTATGTAGATATAAATTATTAAACTATTAAAATTCTAAGTAAAAATATGATATTTATAATTAACACGATATATTAATCTTAGGGTGTGTTTGATAAACCGAAAATGAAATTTGAATTTTCAATATTTAAAAATTTAAATGTGTTTGATAATCATTTTAACGAAGAAAACATTAAATTTTATTTTATTAAAAAATTGAAATAAATTACCTTTTAAAAAAGTATGCAAATTACATTTTCATCCAAAATTATTTGAAATAATATAAACTATTATATTAATAAGGTTAAAATTAAAAACAAATGATATTTTAAAAAACCAATATTTACTTTTATCAAATATTTTTTTAATATAAATTCAACACTTAAAAAGATTTAACAGCGGAAATTCAGTATATAAATTTTTAGCGGTTAAATTTTTAATTTATCAAACACACCTTTATTTAAAATAAACAATATGATGATAAGTTGATAACTATAACTTTTTTCCATCATATTTATTTTTATATTTAATAAAATTAGGCATAATGACTTTTTTGACCTTCCAACTTTTTTTTAAAAAAGTCATTTTAGTCATTTATTTAATTTTATACCTCTTTTAGCCCTTGAACTTGTATTTTTTGTCAAATCTCCCCCATAACTGATGGAAAAGTTAATATTTGTTAACGTGGCATATACATGGATTGCCATGTGCATGTAATGTCAACAATTAATAATTTTTTAAAATTAAAAAATATTTTAAAAATATTTCTTATATTGTTGTACTATTTTACTAATTTTAATAATTTTTAAAATAATATATATTTTAATATATATTATTTTAAAATTTTAATTAATTGCTGACATGGCATTCACATGGATGCCACATCATTAAAGTTAACTTTTTTTTCCATTTATTTTAGGGTATTTTGACAAATAACATAAGTTTAAGTGTTAAAAAAGGTGAAAAATTAAATAGACGGCTAAAATGACTTCTTTATAAAGTTAGAGGGCTAAATAAATTATTATGCCATAAAATTATTATATTCGTAGGATCTTTTGGTGCTATATAAAGTAATTTATGAAGTAAAACAACGGGGCTAAGGAATATGCAGAATAATTAATGAAGAAAAATAAAAAGTGATTTTTAAAGGTGAAACAGCTTTATAAGATCAGCAAAAGCTTTTGATTACTCTTTTTTTTTTTTTTTTGTCCAATGCAAATTAAGAATGAGAAAAAGAAGACAAATAAGGCACGTTCATGGGGCTCGTGTTGCCTAATTTTTAATTATGTGATTTTCATAGTGTTAATTAGACATAAATCTTACAAAAGGAGAATTATTTGATTGGGATTCAAATTAAATAATAAAATAAAATTTATAAAATGATATTTGCAAGTAAATTTGAGCAATGTCAGAAGTTGTGCTTAAGATAAATGTCAAGCAGTTAGTATGAACAAAATAAAGCAAAAAAACACATGATATTTTTATACAATTTGATGTTCTTATATCTACAGGGTTTATTCACCATATTAGCAACTTATACAATAAGTGATTATAACATCTAACACTCATCAGGATACACTTAATTTTACACTTAATGCACTCACAAAAAACGTTTCACGATGAACAAAAATAAGTGTTTTTAGATCGGTATATTACCTATAAAAGTCTCCTCATTTTATAATGAATTGAGACTTGCTAACATACTATATCAATTGCAATTAATATACCCTTAAAAACAACGTATAGATTAACTTCAAAGAGCTCAGAATAAATTTTGAATCTCCAATATATGCTTCCAAGTTTTACCTAGTTTGATCTCTAATCTACTAAACTTGGGAAGTCGATTGTCTTGATCCAATCCAAACTAATTTCTAGGATATGTTACTATAATTAGTTTGGATATCATATCTGAACTTATAATCATCCAAAGCATTAATAAGAATAAAAGCCTAAAGAATTTTTATCCAAAATTTTTCAACTTAAACATGACAAATTTCTAAGTCGAGAGAGGGTATCCACCTTCACTCGGTGACACCAAATAGGCGTTTGCATCATGAGCGGAACTAGGAATGTTACTAATATTAAACTTCGGCAACCAACCTCGGCTAGTGCAGTCATGAGCTTACATGGGCATTTCGAGATGTTATCATTGTCGGGTTCGTTCTTGCCTCCACCAGCACCACCTATAGCCACAGGTCTAACCATATATTTGGTTGGTGGGCAAGGCAAGATCATGGGTGGCAATGTTATCGAACACTAACTTGTTCAGGCCCTATTGCGATTATGGAAGCTTATGGAAGCTTCATTTAGTACTTTCCCGTATGAACGACTTCCATTGGAAGAAGAACTACCACAACTTCCGATGCTAGGCGATGCAATTGAATCGTCGCCAGATGTAGTCGAAGCACAACACAACTTGGAGGAGTCAAATGTCCCCTTTTTCATAGACTACCATCAAATCTTCTCAATTCTATTTGTCAAAACTATTTTTAAATTTTTGAAAAAAACGGGAATCAACTTTAAAAATAGAAATGGAGTCGCCACCGATCTTTTTTATTTAGGTGTGATCAGATCACCTTATAAAACATGTTTTGTTTCAAAACATTGATTTTGGCCTACGAAATTCGAGAAAACAGGTTCGGGAGTCGGTTACGTACGAGGAAGGGTTAGCACCCTCGTAGCGCCCAAAAATTGGTACCTAATTGATTATTTAATATCCAAATTGAAACACCCCACACCCGGCCCACGAGCCTGAACCGGATCTGGTATGTTCCTTAAATAAATCGGTTTTCAATGTTCTAAATGACTTAGAGAAAATTTGTGTAATTTTTAAAAATTGTTTTAGGTTGGGCTTAATTTGAAACCTATTTAATAAATTCTGAAATCCAACTTAAATAAGGTGACAAAATAATTTTTGGGTTTATTATTTTAAAAGAAATAAATTTACTTATCTTTAATCAAACATAAATTGTATCATATTCAAATAAAAATAAACAGAAATAAAGAAAATTCAATTGGGCCTTATGGCCTTATTACATCATTCAAACCCAAAATAAAGTTCAAAGTACTAAAATTTCATAAAGTCCAAATCCCAAATAATTTCTTCAAGCGATGCATGGCCACCTTTAGCTCCCAATCGACCGGTCCATTACTTTGCTCATCACCTAAAAATAATTCCCCAACGGGTGAGTCAACAGACTCAATGTGTACATAGTACTAATTTCCAACAAATCGGCATACAAGTCATATCAATATCATGTTCATACAAAATAAAGGATGATGCAACCCAAATCCAAACCTATTTGTCCATCCGCTACACACCACCCGTACCAACCTCAGACATCAGCGGGGACTACTAAGTCGACCCTCCATCCGCTACACACCATCGAAGCGATCATTGCGATCGGACGTGCTCATCGCCCACTTATGTTGTGTCATTAGACATCGTATTCACTGGATGTAACCGGTTACCACTTTTCACTTTATGTGACCGTAGTCACCACTTTACGTTGGTGAGACCGTAGTCATCACCTTCACTTTCTTCCTCCACAAATATCCCGAATGCCCCAATTATTTCATAACATATTTCACATACTTAATTTTCATTCATGTTACTAATCACATGTTCAAAATATATCACATTCACAATCCTATCAAAAGTAGGAAACGTGCACAGGTACTCCTTACCACATTTGTGGTGCTTAGCCACATTCACATACTTGTTACATATTTACATATCTAATGATTGCCATGCAATTTATTGAAAGTTAGTAAGAGTACACACCTTTTTAAACAATAGTTTCCGTGAATTCCGTAGAGCGATCTACCGATCTAGATCTTTCACTCCTATATTCGGCCATTAATTAAAACATATAAATAAACCTATTTGGTCTTAAAACCAAATCCTACTAGAAGTAGAATTACTTACCTAGTTGCCGAATTGATTTAATCAAGTCCCAACAGATTGCTAGAATTCCTCTTCCTTGAAATCGGCTAATACTAGGTATGTAACCATGTCGATTTTCGGTTTTGAAATAATGGAAAACACTTAAACAAATTATGCCTTGGCCGAATATCCCTTACCTTATGATGGGATTCCAAATCAAGAGGATTCCTTTATAAGCCCTGTTGAAATCCTATAACTTCGTGTTAGATTAGATCTAACTTTGAAAACGTGAATCATAATCTTTAACCACATATTTATATTTATAATCCTTACCTTAGATCCTTAGATTTCCCGAAAGATCCCCTTTGATGTTGTGGATGATTGCCCTCTTCTTAGAATCCACAAAGATTCAAATTAACAAAGAGAACGGAGAAGAAAATAGAAGAAAAAGAGAGGGATTTTTGCTTAATGAAAATTCGGCAGAGAGGGGTTTTGCCTAGGGAGAATTTCGGCAGAGAGGAAGAGGGAGCAAATGTTGATGAGTAGCCCTCCTGTCCTCATTTTATAGCCAAAGTTATCAGCCTAGGAGTCCTTTACTTGGCCACCACTCCTCTTTTTGATAATATTATCTCTTTTATTTAAAAGATAAAAGCCTTTAATCCATCAATTATCTCCTCAATTATCTCATTAGAAAATAATCCTTTATTTATCTCTTATTATTCACATATTTATGTGAATAAAACTCCTTTATTTATCTCTTATTATTCACATATTTATGTGAATAAAACTCCTTTATTTCTCTCATATATCCAAGTTTCCCGAAATGTTCAAGTTTCCATTTTTGGATCATTTCCAAAAATGTTTAGGTTTCCAAAATGTCTAAGTTTCCAAAATGTCCATTTCCATTTCCATTTTCATTTCCATCTCCATTTTCATTTCCATTTTCATTTTCATTTCCATTTTCATTCATTTCTAGGTTTCCAAAAGTATCAAAAATTTATTCATAATACTTAAGACTTGTCATTTCATACATTTGATCTGAAAAATGCATAGGCCCTTCCTAGGATGTTACAGCTTCGCTTTCTTAAATAAAATTTCGTCCTCGAAATTTCCTAACTAAACAGCTTGAGGTATTGTTGTCGCATTGTCTCTTCCGGCTCCCACGAAGCTTCTTCCGATCCATGATTGCGCCATAACACCTTGACTAAAGGCACCGACTTCTTTCGTAGTGCTTTCACGTCACGTTCCAAGATCCGAATCGGCTCCTCCTCGTAGGATAGATCCGCCTTAACTCCACTTCTTCAACATGTACCACATGAGACGGATCCGATCGATAGCGACGTAGCATGGACACATGAAATACGTCGTGCATTTGATGCAACTCGTGGCAACTCCAATTGGTATGCCACCGCCCAACTCGCTTCGATGCTTGATAGGCCCTATAAACCTTGGGCTTAGCTTCCCTTTGCGACCGAACCGCATAACCTTCTTCCAAGGTGAGACCTTTAGAAATACTTGGTCTCCTACTTCAAACTCAATTTCTTTCCTCTTAAGGTCTGCGTGACGACTTACGTCTATCGTAAGCTTCTTTCAACCGTGTTCTGAATAAATTCCACCTTCTCCTCGCCCGCCACTAACTCGGACCCAAAACGCGCGTTCTCCTAACTCGGTCCAACAAGTTGGTGTTCTACATTTCCTTCCATACAATGCTTCGTATGGTGCCATCCGAATGCTTGCACGATAGCTGTTGTTGTAGGCGAACTCGGCTAGAGGCAAGTAATCTTCCCAACTTCCTCGAAATCCATCACACACCTCTTAGCATATCTTCCAACACTTGTATAACCCGTTCGCATCGCCTGTCGATTGTGGATGAAAAGCCGTAGTGAAGTCTAGCTTAGTGCCTAATGCTTGATGAAGTACTTTCCAAAATCGAAAGTAAACCTTGGGTCTCTATCGAGATGATCGACATCGGTACCGTGTAGCCTCACGATCTCCGCCACATATAACTTGGCTAACTTTTGAAGGGAATAGTCGATCCTCACGGGGGATAAAATGTGCGGACTTGGTCAAACGGTCCACTATCACCCATACCGAGTTCTTCTTAGTGGGCGTAAGGAGAAGCCCACTAACTAAGTCCATGGTAATTCTTTCCCACTTCCATTGGGGAATCTCAATTGGTTGAAGCAATCCTGATGGGACTTGGTGTTCACCTTTTACTTGTCGACATGTCAAACATTTCCCCACAAATTCAGTCACCTCTCGTTTCAGGTTTGACCACCAAAATTGTTCCCTTAGATCTCTATACAGACTTGATGCCTCCGGATGCATAGCATAAGGACTACCATGCGCTTCCCGAAGAATCCTTTGTCTCAACTCCTTATCCTCGGCATACAAACCTTTTCCTTGTAGCACAAGACTCCTTCATCATTGACGCCATAATCCTTTAATCCTCCTTACTGCATTTGCAGTGAATAACTTAGTACTTAAGTCCTTATCCGCCAACCGTCCCTCTTTCACCTCCTTCACCCAAAGTTGGCTTGACTTGTAACTCGCCAACAAAGCCTTAGTCTTCATACAAAACTTAAGTGAGCGAACAAAGCCCTTAAATCCGACACAACCTTCCTACTTAGGGCGTCGGCTACCACATTCGCCTTTGCCGGATGGTATTCTATCGAATGTCATAATCTTTCAATAACTCCACCCACCTTCGTTGCCTCAAGTTCAACTCCTTCCGAGTCAACAAATACTTAAGGCTTTTGTGGTCCGTAAATTCTCGACCTTTCTCCATAAAGGTAGTGCCTCCAAACTTTGAGGGCGAAAACCACCGCCGCGAGTTCCAAGTCATGAGTTGGGTAGTTCACCTCATGCGGCCTTAATCTGTCGAGATGCATAAGCGACTACCTTTCCTTCTTGCATTAGCACACGGCCCTAACCACGTGTGCGAAGCATCACAATATACTACGAAGTCCTTACGCCTCCGGTTGAATTAACACCGAGCTTCACAAGACACCTTTTAAGCTTTTCAAAGCTCTCCTGTTGCTTATCCGTCCACACAAACGGTACTTCCTTCCTTAGTAACTTTGTCAAAGGTGCGGCTATTGACGAGAATCCTTCCACGAACCTTCCGTAATAGCTTTGTCAAGCCTAAGAAACTTCTTTTTCAGCCACCGACCTAGGTGGTTTCCAATCCAACACTGCTTGATCTTCCTAGGATCCACTCTTATTCCTTCTGCGGATACCACATGTCCTAGGAACGCCACTTCCTTGAGCCAAAATTCGCACTTGCTGAATTTGGCATAAAGCTTCTTTTCCTTTAACACTTCTAACACAACTCGGAGATGCTCATCGTGCTCCTCCTCCGTCTTGAATACACCAAAATGTCGCCGATGAACACCACGACGAATCTATCCAAGTAGGGTTGGAAAACCCTATTCATCATATCCATGAACGCGGCCTATATGCGTTCGTCAACCCAAACGGCATCACCACAAATTCAAAATGACCGTATACCTTGTCCTAAAAGCGGTCTTATGAATATCGACCTCCTTCACTTTCGCTTGATGATACCCCGACCTTAAGTCGATCTTTGAGAACACAAATGCCTCTTTTCGGTTGGTCGAACAAGTCATCTATCCTTGGCAAAGGATACTTGTTCTTGATGGTCGCTTTGTTTAATCGACGATAATCTATGCACATCCGCATAGTTCCATCATTCTTCTTCACAAAGAGAACCGGTGCTCCCACGGAGACACACCGGGTCGAATGAACCCACGATCCAACAACTCTTGGATTTGAGCCTTGAGCTCCACTAACTCCTTTGGTGCCATTCGGTAGGGAGCGATTGACATAGGAGCTGTTCCTCGTAGCAAATCTATTCCAAATTCCACTTCTCTATCCTCGGGGGTATTCCGGGCAACTCCTCCTAAAATACATCCTCAAAATCCTCACTGCTTCTAACTCCCTTAACACCTTCCTCTTCTCCTCTTAACGCACTCACGAAGGCTAAGAATGCCTTACATCCTTTCTTAACCATTTTCTCGGCCTTCATCAAGCGAAAACTACGTTAGACAAGTAGTTCCTCCTTTCTCCGATCATCACTACTACCTCATCTTCCGGGTTCTTAGTTCCATACGCTTAGCCGCACAATCCAACACGGCTCGATGCTCTACTAGCCAATCCATTCCAAGTATAAGCTCAAACTCTCCGAAGGGTAATTCCATTAAGTCACCCGAAAGTTCGCTCCCCCCGAATCTCTAGGGGTACATTCCGAAAGATCCTATCTATCCTCACCGCTTGGCCTAAAGGGCTTACTACGCTTATCCGCCTATCGAAAAGTTTAGAGTCTAGGCCTAGTGTTTCAACCACACTACATGCAACATAGGAATGAGTTGAGCCCACATCAATAAGAGCAAAATAGGGTTTGTCATGAATAAAGAACGTCTTCGGCTATAACATCCGCGCGTCTCCCTCTTCCTCCCGGCGAACCGCGTAAACCAAACCCGTTGCCTTACTTGGCGTTAGCATGCACCTCGCTCCGGCTTTCACGGCCTCCGCCACTACCTCTCATGTTGGCCACCCACGACCTCTTTGAGGTCGGCATCCGCCTCTACCACTGGTTAGCATTCCGAGTCTGGGTTGGCTCTCATCTAATAGCTTGGGGCAATCCTTAATCATATGGTCCTTGGACCCACACTTGAGACATCGTCCCGCCTTTTTCCAACACTCTCCCCGTGCTTCCTTCCACAATGTTCACAAGGGGCGAAATTGCCGGCTGCAGTGCACTGCTGACTTTGTGGCTGTCAACTCTAACTCTAGCCTCTTGTGGCCTTTTCCGGATGGCCCAAAACCTCTTTTGGGCTTATTTCTCCCCACACCGCTTGGTGGCGTCCTTAATTCCTCACCACTTTAGCCTTTTCCACCAAGGCGAGAATTCCCGCTCCCGATGCGGTGCTATCAAAAGTCTCAAATCGTCCCTAAGTCCGTCCTCTCAAACGAACACGCTGTTCATGCTCGACCGCCACTACTCCTCGGGCATATCGGCTCAACCTCAAGAATTCCGCTTCATATTCGGTGATGGACTTTACTTCCTTGTACCAACCCTAAAAGCCTTCCTTTGCTCATCTATATACCTGGTTCCCACATACTTCTTCCGAAATGCTTCCTTAGCATATTCCTGTGTCGATCTTCCGCCGTGGCACCGTCCCGAACGGTTAACCACCATTGATACGCTTCATCGCAGCGTAAAGGCCCGTCATCCCTTTCAACTTCTCCTCGGGGTCAAGTCGAGCTCATCCATGATGCGCTCGATTGCTTCCAACCGATGATCTCACCAGATCGGGTGCCACTCCCGATACTCCTCTAAACATTTCACTCCATTAGCACGGAGCCGCTCGAGCACGCACTTACGATTTCCTGAATTATTTCTCGCACCACCACCAATTCCAAAACTCGCGCCAGACACTGCGACACGCGGCATCTTCCTCGCATGCGAGCTCTCGCGCTCAACATTGACAAATTTGGGGGTGATGGTGGTGGTGGTATCTCATTGTCGAACCTTGTCCCGATCTAACAGTCATCCTTCCTCTACCTCTTCCACGACGACCACGTCCTCTTGAGCTCATTATCGACGAGATCCGATTAAGGAATTTTATGTATTAGTATTCTTGTTTCACTTATTACCCGCGATTATATCTTATGAAGAAGAGTTTAAGAGTGGTTCTTTCAGATTCATACATGCATACAAATCTTGCATTCATTCATTCATCCATCAACAAATATGAACTTTCGTTCATTCAAAGAAACGTTGTAATTCTTGTTGTTGTTTTCGTTATTTTGCTTTTCCACTACCCGGGGGCATTTTCGTAATTTTATCCTACAGGGTATTTTCGTAAATTTTCAAAAATAAAAAGTTCCTGGTGATTTTGACGAAAGTATTTTGGTACTTCTAAAGTTCCGGGAAATTTTGGAAGAATTTTGAAATCCAGGGGTATTTCTAATTTTTATCTCGGGGTATTTTGATAATTTTTCCAAAAATCGGTAAATTTGTAAAATTTATTAAGTTAGGGATATTTTCCAAGATTGTAAAACATTGAGGGTTCCTTTGAGAGTTACACTTTTCAAAGCAATGATATTGTAAAAATTTTGGAAATCGTATCGCGTTTGGTAATTTTGTAAGTTAGAGCAATTTTGTAATTTTCCAAAATCAAGATAGTTTGATATTTTACAAATTAGGGTTTTTTGAACATTTGATAAAGTAATGAAATTTTGTTAAAACTATGGGTGGTTTGGTCATTTTATAAACCAAGGGTATTTTTTTTTAAAGAAAATGTTGTAAAATAGTTCTCATAAGTTTCTAAGAGTTTTAAAACTAAATTTTGGTTATACATTTTTTTATTTTTTTATAAAAGAAAAACGGCTAAGTCCCTTTCGGGTTTTATTCTTTGTGTTTAGCCTATGACCGAGCCCTCTTGGTCGTGGTGAACCAAAGCTACGCACTGAGCGAGATTCGAATGAAGAGGAGGTGAGTCACGCGGATCGCTTAAATACCAAGCTCTCACCGACCTTTCTAGACATGCGCACGCAGGTTGCCACACCACCGAGCCTTCCGAGTTAGGGGCGAACCGAAGCTACGCACTGCAGGATACTGCGAAGAGGAGGTGAGTCACTAGGACCGCTTAAATACCGTGCTCTTCCTGATCCAATCCTGAGACATGCGTCATGGGGTTGCCACACCCTAGCTTAATAACTTAGTCATAGGTTTGTTAAGTTCATTAAGTCTTATGAGTTTCAAGTGTTTGAGTAGTCTAATCCTAGGGTTCAAGTTCCTATCACACTATTCTACGCTCCATGCCTTTGCTACCCTTTTACAATTCATAATTCACATAATCACACGGATGGTTAAAGGTACTTACAGTGGACTACTGCCTGGAGACTTAGGTGCCATGCCATAAAACCCGCTTATTTCAAAGAAATTCATTTGGGCTCGAATTGAAAACGTTTTGGGCCTGAGCCCACAGCCGAGAGTTTTAAAACTGGGCTCGATATCAACTGAAACACCCCACACCCGCCCACGAGCCCGAACCGGATCTCGGTATGTTCCTTAAATAAATCGGTTTTCAATGTTCTAAATGACTTAGAGAAAATTTGTGTAATTTTAAAAAATTATTTTGGGTTGGGCTTAATTTGAAACCTATTTAATAAATTCTGAAATCCAACTTAAATAAGGTGACAAAATAATATTTGGGTTTATTATTTTAAAAGAAATAAATTTACTTATCTTTAATCAAACATAAATTGTATCATATTCAAATAAAAATAAACAGAAAATAAAGAAAATCCAATTGGGCCTTATGGCCTTATTACATCATTCAAACCCAAAATAAAGTTCAAAGTACTAAAATTTCATAAAGTCCAAATCCCAAATAATTTCTTCAAGCGATGCATGGCCACCTTTAGCTCCTCGCCGACCCGGTCCATTCTTCGCTCATCACCTGAAAAATAATTCCCCAACGGGTGAGTCAACAGACTCAATGTGTACATAGTACTAATTTCCAACAAATCGTGCATACAAGTCATATCAATATCATGTTCATACAAAATAAAGGATGATGCAACCCAAATCCAAACCTATTTGTCCATCCGCTACACACCACCCGTACTCAACCTCGTGTACACGCGGGGACTACTAAGTCGACCCTCCATCCGCTACACACCATCGAAGGCGTCATTTGCGATCGACGTGCTCATCGCCCACTTATGTTGTGTCATTAGACACTCAGTATTCACTGGATGTAACCGGTTACCACTTTTCACTTTATGTGACCGTAGTCACCACTTTACGTTGGTGAGACCGTAGTCATCACCTTCACTTTCTTCCTCCACAAATATCCCGAATGCCCCAATTATTTCATAACATATTTCACATACTTAATTTTCATTCATGTTACTAATCACATGTTCAAAATATATCACATTCACAATCCTATCAAAAGTAGGAAACGCACTGGTACTCCTTACCACATTTGTGGTGCTTAGCCACATTCACATACTCGTTACATATTTACATATCTAATGATTGCCATGCAATTTATTGAAAGTTAGTAAGAGTACACACCTTTTCGCTTAATAGTTTCCGTGAATTCCGTAGAGCGATCTACCGATCTAGATCTTTCACTCCTATATTCGGCCATTAATTAAAACATATAAATAAACCTATTTGGTCTTAAAACCAAATCCTACTAGAAGTAGAATTACTTACCTAGTTGCCGAATTGATTTAATCAAGTCCCAACAGCTGCTAGAATTCCTCTTCCTTGAAATCGACTAATACTAGGTATGTAACCATGTCGCTTTTCGGTTTTTTGAAATAATGGAAAACACTTAAACAAATTATGCCTTGGCCGAATATCCCTTACCTTATGATGGGATTCCAAATCAAGAGGATTCCTTTATAAGCTGTTGAAATCCTATAACTTCGTGTTAGATTAGATCTAACTTTGAAAACGTGAATCATAATCTTTAACCACATATTTATATTTATAATCCTTACCTTAGATCCTTAGATTTCCCGAAAGATCCCCTTTGATGTTGTGGATGATTGCCCTCTTTCTTAGAATCCACAAAGATTCAAATTAACAAAGAGAACGGAGAAGAAAATAGAAGAAAAAGAGAGGGATTTTTGCTTAATGAAAATTCGGCAGAGAGGGGTTTGCCTAGGAGAATTTCTGAGAGAGAGGAAGAGGGAGCAAATGTTGATGAGTAGCCCTCCTGTCCTCCTTTTATAGCCAAAGTTATCAGCCTAGGAGTCCTTTACTTGGCCACCACTCCTCTTTTGATAATATTATCTCTTTTATTTAAAAGATAAAAGCCTTTAATCCATCAATTATCTCCTCAATTATCTCATTAGAAAATAATCCTTTATTTATCTCTTATTATTCACATATTTATGTGAATAAAACTCCTTTATTTCTCTCATATATCCAAGTTTCCCGAAATGTTCAAGTTTCCATTTTTGGATCATTTCCAAAAATGTTTAGGTTTCCAAAATGTCTAAGTTTCCAAAAATGTCCATTTCCATTTCCATTTTCATTTCCATCTCCATTTTCATTTCCATTTTCATTTTCATTTCCATTTTCATTCATTTCTAGGTTTCCAAAAGTATCAAAAATTTATTCATAATACTTAAGACTTGTCATTTCATACAATTGATCTGAAAAATGCATAGGCCCTTCCTAGGATGTTACACAAATGTCAAAAATTCGAGAAGATTTGAAAACATGATTTCTTTAAAAACTTGAACAACTTGAGTTGGAACTTGAGATTCTTTTGTTCTGAAAGCATAAAAACATCACATCCAGCACGTTAGGACATGATATTTTAAACCCTCGTAACCAAAATCATCTCATGATTTACAAAATTCATTAAAAGGATATTTAATTATTTAGTCAAACGGAAAATCGAAACCCAGTACATCAGGGCACTATTTCCCGAATTTCCAAACACAAAACATTGCCTTATTTGAAAACTTTTGATTTAAACATAATGATATTTTATTTAAAATGATGGTTCATGAATGACTTTATTACATTAACACATTATAAAACACAAATATTATAAAACAACTTACAAAAAATATACAATAGGCAAACTATTAATATCAATAAAAACAATCAAATGAAGCATAATAACATAGTTAATAATACCAACAGTGTAATGATAATACAATGGCTAACATGAAAATAAAAATAAAAGTAATGATCTAATAAAATCTAAACCAAAAATAGAATAAATAATAAAAAAATGAAGCAAATAATAATGAAATAAAAGCTAAGAAATAAAGTATAACCCTATACAAAAGAAATTGAAGCAATAAAAAACATGCAAATAAATAAGCAAAGAATATGTAACAAAATAATAATCATATGATAAATTTTTACATAGATAATGTATATACAAACATAATAAAATAAAGTATATGACATATATTTAAAACAATATATTAAAGTAAATTTAAAAAAATATATAAGATATATCAGATTTTAAAATCGACACTTAAAATAATTACACTCTAATGACATATGTATTTATATAATAGATGAAATAATACATATTAAAACCACTTAAAAATTAAAATAAGTTTTATATAATATATTGAGATAAATAAATAAATGATAGATCTTTAAAAAAAATTTAAAAAAAAAATAATCAGGGACCTAATTAGAAAAATAATAAAATTAGGGGTAAAAAAGTGAAAGGACCAGATCAGAACGCATGCCACAATAGAGGGATTAATTGTGAAATTATGCCTTTATCCCCAAACGGCGTCGTTCCATTATCCGTGGTTAAATGGCCCGAGGAACCAAATTGAACCAGAAGCAAACTTTCAGGGCTAATTTGAAAAATAAAAGAAACATTTAAATCGGACGAAATCACAAAAAATAAAATTGCGGATGGGCTAAAGAGGAAAATTGCCCCTTTTTATAAAAACACACGGATCCTCCCCGGGTCGGGTCAACACGCGGGTTAAGAGGGGTGAAACAACGTCGTTTTGAGCTATGGTAACCAGCCCCAAAACGGTGCCGTTTTAGGAGTCTATATAATTTTTTTTTTAAAATTTTCATTCTTCACTTCAGTAGAAAAAAAAGGTTGAGAGCCTTCAAAAAATGCTCTCCCCTTGGGCGATTTCCGGCAGAATTCCGGCGAAACTCCGGCGCGACCTGTCGCTGCGATGGCCGGAACTCCCAAAAGTGAGTTTTTTTTCCCTTTTTTTTATTATATTATATACTTTAATATATGTGAGAAAAAGAGAAAAAAATTAAAGAAAAAGAAAAGCACAGATTCGAAAGAGAAAAAATAACGAAGAAAAAAACCTTTGCTCCTGTTCTTTTTTTTTGTGTGTTTATGGTGTTGTATATATGCGTGTATGCGTCCGTTTTACAGATTGTGATAGGGCTTTTATAGCCTCGAAAATAAATAAATGTAAATATTTTGTCCATATTTGTTGTGTTCTTCTTTCCTTTTTTGTAGGCGAATGGCGAGAAGCCCGGCAATGAGCACTATCTCATGGCGCTGATTATTGCGCGAGAGGAAAGCCGGTGTTGTTTGCTGCGTGCAGTGGAAACCTAGGGTTTCCTGCGTCTGAAAATTATTTGGGCCATTGGGCCATTCGGGTTTTGGGTATTAGTTTGGGCTAGGTTTTAATGTTTTTGGGTCTGAGGGTGTAATTGGGCTTGGGGTAGTCTGTTTCAAATGGACTGTAATAAAAACTGGACATTTTATTATTATTTTTTATTTGTTCAAGCCCAGGCATAAATGGGCTACTACACTATTCAATTACCAAGTGAGGCATTCTGGGCCACAGGTGGTCGCCCTCCATTCTAGCTAACAATCTCCATTACCACTGCTTGGAGAATTCAGTTCAGCTTCATCTTCAGGCCTCAACTATAGCCTAGAGAACGATAAACAAAAAAGTTGATTTATAACTAGGAAATCTAGGTTTGTTGAGCAACATTATTCGGGTTTTGTTTCATCTTTGCTAAATGGATGAGAAAAGGCTCATCTGCCATCTCAAAAAACAAAAAGGAAAAAGAAGCAAGAGAAGAGAAAGAACAAAAAACAAACAAAAAAAAAACCGAAGTGTTTTTCAGTGATTTAAATTGCGATCGCGGCCGCGTTTTCGGTCGCGTTGCGTTTACCAATGTTGCGAACATAACGGATGCTATTGCGGTCACTACGGGTATCGCGGTCGTGAATTTTTTTTAAAAATTCACACAACTTATTGTAAAACATAATAGCGGTTTCGACAGTAGCGGTTTCGGATGGCGCCGCTACCGCTATATAGCGGCCGCTATACCGGTATCAGACCGCTATTTAAATCCCTGGTGTTTTTAGCTAATTATAAAGAGGTCATATGTCAGTTAATGGGCTAATGTGCCATGTCAACAATTCGTTAGTGGATTAACAAAATTTTTAATAGCAGTGACTAATTCAAACAATTATCTTAATTAAAATGACTAAATTAAGAAAAAATAGAATAACTAAAATAGAATAAACCTTATTTTAAAGTAACCATAGGTGTAATTTACTTTTTTTTTTATTTCATATTCATTTCACTACCGATTACTTCATTGCCATTATGTTTTTAATTTAGTTTTGCTATTGTGTTATTTGTTATTTTTGTTTTCTTTTAAACTTAAAAGCAAAGAAAAAGAACATTGTGTCGTATTTATTTTGTCATATTTTAAATATTTTAACTAAAAAAACATGTATAAATTTTAGTTAATTCGGTTGATTAACTGAAATTAATTCAGTTCGATTAATGAGTTTCAAAAAATTTCAATTTGGTTAATAGTTAAGAGATTTAAAATTTCGGTTAATTTGATTAAGGATAGTTTGGTTCGAGTATTAATCGAATTGACCATTTGAATACTCCTACCAAATACTTGTTCAATCCATATACAAAAAATATTGTTGAAATTTGTTGAGGGTTAGTGTTTGCTTTGGAGTGTCTCATACTCACAACAGAAGGTATTGTCTTTGTAGGGATTTTGTCTTCCATGTTCTAAGGAGAGCCTAAAGGGGTTAACGGAGTTTAAGAAGCGCCTCAATTGGTAGATATATGACTTACAAGTTTATGAAAAAACTGTCAATATTGTGCAAAATATTAATTATGCACATTGCACCTACGGGGGTTTGAACAACCAACCAAGGCACATAGGCCTTACCTAATTTGTATCTATGGTACGATATAATTACACAATTACATAATTTTAAATTAAAAAAGAATCAATTATTATAAAAAATTTATCAATAATCCTTGAAAAAAATTCTCTAAACAAGTAACAAAATTTAAAATTAAATTATAGTATGTATATGTTCATCTAAAGAAGTACTCGACAATACAATTACTAATAAAAGTTAACAAGAAAAATAAATATTATCCTATGCAATTTTGTCTAATTATCATTGCATCCCGTTTTTGTGTTATTCCCTCTTTAATATTAAAGACATAGTCTTTATTATAATTAGTTGATGATCGGTCAATTATAAATGCATGAAACTATCTCAGGAAATTTCATAATTGCTTGCTGAATACCTCCATGATCAAGTGGCAGAATATTGTAGGCAAACAACTCAGATCTAGCTTGAATGCTCTCTCTGTCAGCAAGGGCCTTCAAAGGAAAAAAGAGATATAACATAAGATGACAAGCATAGTAACAAAATCCAGATATTACAAAATACTATGGTAAGAAGGCTAAATCATAGGGGGGAAATAGAACCTGAGGACCAGCTATAACTGCCTTTAGTACGTTATACAACACAGAAGCAATTCTACATGCATCTAGCAACTTCTCTCCATGACTAACCCAGAAAGAAAAAGGAAACAGAACAAAAGTGAATAACAAGTTAATTTCATGTAGAGGACATGTATATTGCTATATAAACAAGAGCAAAGCATCAGCAGAATTTTGCATTTTACCTATTTTCCAAGTCAAATGCTTCGGCATGTTGGTTGATATATATCCTATTTTCATCATAAACACGTTTAAGTTCTCGTGAGTCACTCTGTTCCTGCCTGGTTGTTTTTGAAGTTTCTTCATCCTATCAATCATATAAAGCAAGCAAAGGACAATAAATTAAATAAAGAAATAAACATAGGGTTAAAATCCCAAATGGCCATATACTAGGAAAAGAAAATGAATAGACGTGAGAAATACATGCAGTTTAACTGCTAAAATGAATTTTCTGGAAAAAGCATTTTATGGGGAATAACTGAAAACTGATTGTGGAGCAAAGGTAGATAAACATGACTCCAATTATTAGCAATTAGTCATTTTCAACAACTTCAATTTTCTTCTAATTAAATTTATCATATCTCATCACCACTATTACAAATCAATTTCTTTGCATCTAGCCATGCTTCACATGCAGGTTTGTGCCCTTAATTAACTTGGGGGTCAGTAGCAGCATCCTGAATTAACCCCATTTGAGGGGATGCTTTAAAGAGATTTGGCTGGGTGGGTCTGGAGTAGCTCTACTGAGGGACTGATCCATTAACAGTTTTCTACAAAGCTCAAATAGACACAAAGCCTCATCCTTGGAACCATGATGCTGCTCTAAGTTTACAAATTTCTCGTCGGCTACTTACATTGTTACCTTCCTATTGGAGAACTATGTTACTTGGACTTCCCATTTTATTCAAATTATGTATAGAAAATAGCATGCGGATGCTTTATGCACAAATGAGGGAAGTAATGAACATGAGATCAAGGCACCTCATTGACAGCGTAATGACCAAACATACGATTGACTAACAATCATCTTAGCCTATGTCCTCTCAATCAATGCGAAAAAAGCTACCTAAATAACCAACATTATAAATTTAAGCGTGGAAGATGAGCTTCAATCTTAGCTCTTACACGTTCAAGCCTTTGAAGAAGCATGGTTTTAAACTGACTAACTTTCCTTCCTGTTGAATTACGGTCCAAGTTAAGTGCTATTTCAAAAGCATGAAAACGACGGTCCAAGTTAAGTGCTATTTCAAAAGCATGAAAACGACCTGCCACAAAAAGCAACATAATTAGAGCTGAACGCATTATATACCTTCACTCTAAACTTCATAACAAATATATTGAATGAATAATGTAAAATATATATAAATTATCAAATGAGAGAACCATCCTGAAGCAGTTAATAACATAGCATATGGGACTTGATAACAGATTTCAACCCAAAAATACTCAAAAGCCATAACTTCATAACCCCATAAAATCAACAGAATTTCCGGTCTTCAAAACACAAACATCTCATTAGACAAACTATATGGTCAGTATATAAACTAGAAACAGCCAAAAGAGCAACCATAATACTGCTATTTAGATCTCTAAATATCTATACTTACAAAGATAAGCAACACGAGGGGCTTTCCATTCCAACATATTAGCAACTCTAAGAAACCTTTGGATTTCAGAAGCCAAAGTAGAAGGCAAACTTTCACTGTTAAACACTTCAGGAACATACCCACCACTTCCACTACTACTACTTTCACCATAATAAGGAAGTGATTTTATAACACCCTTACTCCCTTCATCTTCATCGTAAACGACTGGTTTCTTGTTGGGTTTTGGTTCTTCAATGGGATCATCAACAGGGACAATCTCATTCGACATGTTTTCAGCAGTGGTGAAAAGGGGAAAGACTAATGAGCTTAAAGGGTGTATAAGGAGTGGGATTGTGATGGTTTTGCTTTGGTTTTGGTTTTGGCTTTGGCTTTGGCTTTGGCTTTGCATTTTGCTTTAAAGTTTGCTTAATGGGTGTGTTTTCTGCTTTTTTGGGGTGGGTAAATGGAAAGATGATTTGTGAAATTTTGATTGTGTGATTTGGTGTTCAAGCTTTTTCCTCTGTCTCTGCTTTTGCTTTTTTGAATCTTTTGTGTTTTTTGTACAAAGAAAACAGAGAAGGGAGAAGAAGGGGAGGCTTTTAAAAGTGTGATGCATGGCTGGTTTTTTCTTAGTTCTATTAATTAAAGAAAAGTAAACTGTAGAAGAAAACAGAGAAAGGACTAAATGATTCAACTTTTTCTCAATCTAATTTCAGATTAACCTCCCTAATTTTACACTATTTGAACTACACCAGTGGATCGGTTCAGTCCGGTTTTATTTTTTTTATTTTTTAATTATTTATTTAATTATTATTTCACTACTAATCAACTCGATTGAACTAAAAATGAGTGAATTAACATTTTCAACCATCGATCCATTAATGGGTTAAAATTAAATTATAAATTTCTTTATTATTATTTTCGAATGAATTAACATAATATTTTTCATTTTGGAAGAGGTAAAATTGTAATTTAATCATATATTTAATCATATCTAAATTTAATTATTATTTTATAAAAAATATTTTTAAAAAATATTGTGAATTAGAAATTTGTTCTTAAAACTTTAAAAAAATAGTGTAAATTATTAAAATAGTCACTTTTGTTTCCTTTAAGTTATATTTTAGTCACTTATGTTTGAAATGTTAAATATTAGTCATTTACATTAACATGTTGTAACATTTTAGCCACTGGTCCGTTAATTATCATTAACGGTGTAACAGTAAACTGACGTGGCAGGTTAAATCATCATTTCAAACAAAAAATTTAGGTTAAATTAAACAATCGGTCCCTATACCATTTCAAGCAATTTATTTTTTTCTTTTATATTCTTTTAACTTTTCTTTTTTTTTTTTCTTTTTTTCCCATTCTCTTCTACTTCTCCCTCTATTTTCCTCCCTTCTCAATCTCTTTTAACGAAAAAGAAAAAAATTAAATTCCTCAAATTGAAAAAAATATATGAACCAATTCTATAATTTAACCTAAAATTTTCGTTTGAAATAATGATTTAACATGCCACGTCAGTTTACCGTTACACCGTTAACGGCAATTAACCCTCAGTGACTAAAATATTATAACATGATACTAAAACGTAACATTTTAAATATAAGTGACTTAAATATAACTTGAGAGAAACAAAAATTGATAGTTTACCCAAAAAAAATATGAAATATAACATGATTGTTGCCCACCTAATGTCTTAATAATAATATTGGGATTTGATTTTCGTCTATAAAAATAAAGCTTATTTATTTATTATTACAAAAATGAATTAATCAATTATTATTATCCACAGTAGATATCCAAATTTCCACCATACACATCATCAAGATTTGATCCCATAATATATGAGCACAAGATGAACGCTATTTCCCAAAGATGTCAAATCCGAACAATTCGTTTTTATACGCTGCATTATTTTAATATCAACTTGATAAAAGGTATCCCCCATTCAGTTATGGCATTTGACTTTCTCTGTTTTCAAAGATGGCGATCTGGTTCAATGTACTGTCAAACTTTTTTGTTTCTTTCAATCTCTCCTCATCCGGATTCTGCCATGCCAAAACCCAAACCACAGCTTCCAATCTATGCCCTCGTGGCCGCTATTGTTGTTTTACTTCAATTCCCGGAACTTTGTGTAGCCACAACCAGAAACAAATATTGCAACTCAACTGTTTGTGGAAATGTCACAATCAGCTACCCTTTTCGATTACCAACCCAACCTCCCAACTGCGGCGAACCTCGATTCGAACTCGACTGCGACATCAACAACCGCACCGTTTTATCCTTAAACCATGGCAGATTCTACGTCCAAAAGATATGGTACGAATACTCTACGATCCGAGCTATTGACCCAAACCTCGCTGTGGATGATTGCTCCCTTCCTCGCGGCTCCTTATTGTTCTCGGATAAAATGCCGTATTCTTGGGTTTTCCCATTGAGTCTCATGTATGTAATGAACTGCACAAAGGCGATTAAATCATCTTTGTATATTGATGCCTCGCGATGCCCCGTTAACTCTTCCGGTTCCGATCCGCCACCATATTCATACGTTTATTTTCTGGGTGAACGAACTTCGCCTCGAGATTTCGACGAGTCTTGCAGAATCGAAGCTACGGTTCCTGTTATGGTTCAGAATATAAGTGGCTTCTCTACTTCGGACATCTACGAGAAGCTGTTAAAGCCGGGGTTCGAATTGTCTTGGAGCTTCGGTTCCAAGTCGCAGCAGGCCAGTCCTATCCATGCCTTGTAAGTTCAATATAAAAAAATTTAATATTGATACTTCATTATAATTGTCTGGTTATATTCTTTGTAAATTTAATATACTTAGTAATTTGTTCTCTCTATTTAAATTAAGGTCCAATTATTAAAATTATTTTATTATAGGGCAAATCCAGAAACTTTTGTTAAGGGGTCGAAATTAATTGTAATTTTTACGATAATAAAAATGTAATTTTATTATTTTAAAATTTAAAATTTTAAAGGGCGTAAATAAAAAAAAATTCATTTTAGGGGGCTAGGGGGCTGCCAGCTCCCTAGCTACAAAAAAAGATAGTATGAAATTCTTGAAAAAAATATAAATAATAAATTTCAAATTTGTGAATAGTAACCAGAAAAGAGAAAAATGTATAGTTTTTATTATTTTTTATAAATATATATTTACCATTTTAATTTAAAATGAGGTATATTTTCTCTTAATTATTTACAAATATTTTTCAGGTTAGGAGACTTGGAATATGCCTTGCAAAGTTACATTGACAGCTTCATCCATTACTTATTCAAAGGCCCCCATATTGCCCATGATTCATATTATGCACCTAAAAGTATGGTTAATTTCCAAAACTTCCTTATTATTTGTAATTTTTTTCTTTTTTTCCCCTTATTTTAATTAATTATTTTTTCTTACTTTTATTGTTTTTTTAGGTACTTATATTTTATGTCTTCAAATAACAGGTATGCTTTAAATTTTAGCTAAAATGAATATTTAAAGAGTTTATTAGATATTTTTAAAAAAAATACTAATATGTTGAAATTTAATTTTCTTTTTAAAGGAGGATTTATCTTAGCAAGGACTTTGCCTGGGATAATTTGCTTGATTGGACTTGTTATTTACAAATGGAGAAGAAGACATTTATGTGCGGATGATACGATCGAAGAGTTTCTTGAACGTCAAAAAGATTTGATGCCGATAAGGTATTCTTATCGCGAAATAGAGAAAATGAGTAATGGTTTTAAGGATAAATTAGGCGAAGGCGGTTATGGTTCGGTGTTTAAAGGAAAGCTTCGTAGTGGTTATTTTGTAGCAATAAAGTTATTGGGGAAGGCGAAAGGTAATGGCCAGGATTTCATCAATGAAGTTGCTACGATCGGGAGGATTCATCATGTTAATGTGGCGAAACTTACTGGATTTTGTGTTGAGGGATCAAAACAAGCTCTCGTTTATGATTTTATGCCGAATGGATCTCTAGATCGGATTATATTCGCAAAAGAAAATAAGATTGACTTAAGTTGGAAAAAGATGTTTGATATTGCGCTTGGGGTGGCTCGAGGGCTCGACTACTTACATCAAGGATGTGACATGCAGATTTTACATTTTGATATCAAGCCGCACAATATTCTTTTAGACGAGAACTTTACACCAAAAGTTGCAGATTTCGGTCTTGCTAAACGGTTTTCAGTAGATGATAGCATCGTATCTCTAACAGCAGCACGAGGTACGATAGGTTACATTGCTCCTGAATTGGTCTACAAAAACCTCGGAGGCGTCTCATATAAAGCCGATGTTTACAGCTTCGGAATGTTATTAATGGAAATCATAGGAAGGAGGAAGAATATGAACACATCTGCCGAACACGAAAGCCAAAAATACTTCCCGTCATGGATTTACGATCGATACTATCATGGAGAAGATGTAGATTTGGGAGATGTTACGGATGACGAAAAGATTATCGTGAAAAAGATGGTGATAATAGCTTCTTGGTGTGTACAAGTAAAACCTAACGATCGTCCTTCGATGAACAAAGTCTTGGAGATGTTCGAAACGGATGTCGAGCTCCTCCAAATGCCTCCGAAACCTTTTCAACTTCCCTTTGAAGTACCAACGGCTACTCAATCCTATGCTTCAACCAAAGATCAACCCCATGATAGTTCAACTGATGAGACATCTTGTTTACTCTATTCTTCAAATGAAATTAGCGTAAGTATATTGTAAGCTAACTTTTCATATATGATTCATTGACCATGGTTGGTTTAATTTGGTTTTTTTATTTTTTTATTTTATTTCGAGCTCTGATATACTTTATGATATGTTTGTATATTATAATCGTGTTTAAAATGTTATATATTTATTAAAAAAAAATTGATGTATTAATAATTAGAAAATCTTATTTTAAGTACTGTTTTTTAGAAAAATAAAAATAAAAATTTTTATTTTAAATAATATAAAAACATATAAGTGATGTTATCTTATTAAAAACAATTAAACTTATTGGGTGTTCATTGCAGCAAATATCCCAAACTATGATAATTTTTTTTTTTATAAATCTAACTAGTTTTTTTACCGGTGCGATGTACCGATTTATTATATGTATTAATTAATTTATATTTAATATTTTTTTATTTTTAAAAGTTTTGTAATGTTTCGCTAATAATACATAATCATGTATAATTTTAATTTTTTAAAAAATGATAATTGAATGTAATTTATTCAATTAACTAATATAGTATATTTACTAAATTATATAAATTTATTTTATATTAATTAATTATAAAATTTTATAAAATCTAGTCAACATAATAATAATTTTTTTAATATATATAAAATAAACGATATAACTTTTTTTGGATTTTTAATTATTTATTTTAAAAAATTATATTTTTTAAACATAAATTGTTTTACTTTCGTTGACCCATGATAATGTGTCATTAGTTCATTTAATCTTTTTAACATAAAATGTATAGATGGATAATGGATATACAAAATGAAAGTCTGGTAACCAAATTATTAAAAAAAAATATTTCAAATATCAAAATAATAATTGAACTATAGGAGTAAATTAATTAATTTTAGAGTAAATTAACTATAAATAAATTTTCGTTTTGATCACTTACAATTTAATCACTGAACTATTCAATTTTTTTTGTTTAAGTCACTAAAATATTAAAATCGATGTTATATGATTTTCTCTGTTTGCACTGTCTGCACCAATCAAAAGTTCTCTTTCTCTTTCTCTTCTACAATTTAGGCTCTTTTTTTTTTTATAAAATAGCTTTGGATATTATGAATCCGTGAATCAAAAATTTAAATAGCTTATTTCTCTGATCTCCGACACTGACCGTCAGATCGATTTGGATCTAATGTATATATTTTTACTCGCCGATGGCTATCGATCCACCATATTGATTGTCGAATCATCACTTAAAACTCGCTGGCGGGACTTTTTTAATATATAAAAAAAATTTAACAACCGAGTCACTTAAATAAAAAATTTTAAATAATTAATTGACTTAAATAAAAAATTTGAATAATTTAACGACTAAATTATAATTTTTATAATTAAATTATCAAAATGAAAATTTACTCATAAGTGACTAATCATGCAGTTTATTAGCTTTACGCGTGGATTCCCACAGATATTAATATTAGTTTGAAACTTTGGCATACTCCAAAGTCTAAACCATATAAAACCAATCAAAAACAGATATTTTGTTAACAAAATTCTATCACATTTTTTCACAATGCTGAAACTAGAATTACCTCCATTATCAAGCCTCATCCTCATCTCCCTTCTGTTTCTATGTCCCCAATCTTCCATCTCCAGGACCCTGACCAAGCGCTGCGGCGTTACTCAGTGTGGAAACGTTAACATCAGCCACCCTTTTCGCTTAAAAACTCAGCCGCCGGAGTGCGGCGACCGCCGCTTCGAACTCGACTGCGAAGCCGATAACAACCAACCCACGTTCTTCAGGCGATATAATAAATTCCAAGTCCATGAAATCTTTTACGAAAATTCAACACTTACAGTTTCGTATCAAAATCAGATCTCCGGTAATTGCTCTCTTCCACCGACCGGTCGATTCTACGAAGATTTTTTCTTTTGTGAGAAGCTTCTCTTCCCGGCATGGCTCATTGACGATGAAAAACTTAGGGACCGATATAGATTTTTGTCTATTGTGAATTGCACATCGCCGGTAAATTCATCGATCTATGTCGATGCCGACCGGTGCCGGAATAGGTCGTCAGATTCGTTTCCGACGGGTTCCTTCTTTTATTTCTTAGATCGGGACACCACTTTCCCTCGCGATTTCGATCAGTCCTGCACAGTCGTCGCCGATTGGATTCCGATTAAGGTTAAGAAGAATATCACAGCCCTTTCTACTGCGGAAATCTACGAAAAGCTATCAATGGGGTTCGAGTTGACCTGGTATAATCCACAGGCCCAAGATCTCTGCTCAGGCAAGCTTTCATTTACCCAAATGTAAGACATTTTAAACTACTCTTTTTCCTGCTATCACTCAATTATAAAAATTAATTAAAAAAATAATAACCCATCTATTAAATTTATAATACGAATTTTAAAAGCAACCACTTAAGTTTTTAAGATTTTTGGAAAAGTACATTTTTTAAAGTTTATATATATATATATAAACTAAATTTTATGTGATATAAATTTAAATATACAAAAATAAAATAAATATATATTATAAAAATATAAAACAGTTGCTTGCAGGTCAAGCATGAACATTGAATATTAAAATCTAGACTATTTTGTTTATTTTAGCTTACATTTAAATTATTTATGTTTAAAATGTTACGTTTTAGTCATTTGTAACATTTTAATTACTAAGCTGATAATTGCCTTTAATGGTGTAACGGTGGCACGATAAATCATCATTTCAAACAAAAAATTTAAGTTAATTTATCCAATCGGTCCTTGTATTTTTTATTTTGAGCAATTTAAATTTTTTAAAATTTTTTAACTTTTATTTATTTATTTTTCATTCTCCTCTGTCCCTCTATTTTCCTCTCTTTCCCGTAATTTTTTTTTATATTTTCTATTTGTTAAAACTAGTCCATAAGTTTATCTCACTCGAAAAAATTAAATTGTTCAAGAAAAATAAAAGTATATTGCCCATATTTTTAAGTTCAAACTGTTTTTGGATCAGTCCGACCCATCTAAAAGTCTATTTTATTATTTAAAAATTAAAAAAATATTTTTATAGTTGCTATTTTATATATTTATAATTAAATTTTAATTTAAAATTATTTTTTATTATTTAAATTGAATTTGAGTCGGGTCAGTTTGAAGTGTAAAAAAGCTTTATCCAAGCCCGAGTCAACTCGGGTTGTGTACCCTAATTGCATTTGAATTATTATAACTTATTTTATATTATTTTTTATATATATTTTTTAAAAAATTAAATAAAATTATTATCAAATAAAAATTCAAGACAAATCAACTTAATTTTAAAAAAAAAATCAATTATATAATATAAATAGGTTGAGTTGAATCATATCATGGTAAAAGGCTTCTATTGCAATAAAATTTTAATGAAACGTCAAAATTATTACAAGTAGGGATGCATTTTTTATTAACTTATATTTATCATTATTTTAGACAAAAAAATGAATATTATTTTGCTATTTCATTATTTAAATCTCTAATACATAATTTACCCCTAAATTATCTTCTTCTTCTATTTTTTCTAGATTGGCGAAGGTTCGAGACGCCCTAATAGACTACCTGAACAGCTTTACATATTACATTATCCATCGCCCTCTTATATCCGCTTTCAATGGTTTTCCACCTGAAACTGATAGTAAGCTTTTTCCATCTCTTTATGTATTACTTTTTTTTATTATCTTTATAATTCATTATTATTAAGTTATTGTTCGAGCATCATGAAATGTGTTATCGTCTTGAAATGTTATTGTATTGAAGAACGAGATTGATGCACTCTCAAAGTTTTGTCCCTGGCTCTAAAGATAATTTAGAATTGCCTCTGGATAACTGAACATACGATACCATTACCATTGAAGAGTTTTGCGTGATAGCATGGTTTCGTTTGTTCAGATATTAAGAAACATTTGTAAGTTCTTTTCAGAGTCGAGAGACAAAATTTGAAGGTACATCGTTTTTTAATAATCACTTTTTAATATACAATACTTTTGTTTATGTACATATAATTATATGTTTTTTTTTTTCAGGAACATATATCATGTGTATCGGAATAACAGGTATGTTTTTAAATATAAATATAAATGGAGAAAATTTAAATATTTTCTAAGATATAGACTAATGTAATTTTCTTTTTTGGAAAAAGGGGGAGTGATTCTATTAAGAATGTTGGTGGGGATTTTCATCTTGATTGTGGTTGTTACAATCAAATTCCGAAGGAGACATTTATCCGCTGATGATACAATCGAAGAGTTTCTTCGAAGTCAAAATAATTTAATGCCTATCAGATATTCTTATTATGAAGTGAAGAAAATGACAAGAGATTTCAAAGATAAGATAGGTGAGGGGGGTTATGGCTCGGTGTTTAAAGGGAAGCTTCGTAGCAATCGTCTCGTGGCGATAAAATTGTTGGGTAATGTAAAAGGTAATGGACAAGATTTCATTAATGAAGTTGCTACACTCGGAAGGATTCATCATGTTAATGTGGCAAAACTTATTGGATTTTGTGTGGAGGGAACAAAACAAGCGCTTGTTTATGATTTTATGCCGAATGGATCTCTAGATAGAATCGTATTTGGCAAAGATGATAGAATCACTTTAAGTTGGCAAAAAATGTTAAATATTGCACATGGGATTGCTCGAGGGATAGAATACTTGCATCAAGGATGTGATATGCAGATTTTACATTTTGATATCAAGCCACATAATATTCTTTTAGATGAGAACTTTACACCTAAAGTTTCGGATTTCGGTCTTGCTAAATTATATTCTGTAGATGATAGCATTGTATCACTAACTGCAGCACGAGGTACAATTGGATACATTGCTCCTGAATTGATCTACAAAAACCTCGGAGGCATCTCGTATAAAGCCGATGTTTATAGTTTCGGAATGTTATTAATGGAAATTGTTGGAAGGAGGAAGAATATGAATGCATTTGTCGAACAAACAAGTCAAACATACTTCCCGTCATGGATTTACGACCGATATCATCGAGGAGAGGATATAGATTTGGAAGATGTAACGGATGATGAAAAGATTATTGTGAAAAAGATGGTGATCACAGCCTCTTGGTGCATACAAATCAAGCCAAGCGATCGTCCTTCAATGAGCAAAGTCTTGGAGATGTTTGAAACTGATGTCATGCTTCTCCAAATGCCTCCGAGACCTTTTCAACTTCCTTTTGAAGTGTCGGCTAAGGATCAATCCTATGATAATTCAACCAATTCAACCAAAGATGGATCACATGGCACTACAACAACAGGGACATCTAAGTTGCCTTCTTCTTCAAATGAATCTAGCTTAAATATTATGTAACCCATCAAACTTTAATTATTGCGATATATTAGATTCAATTATATTTATACAAGCGTATTATCTCGTATATCAAGTCTTAATTTAATTAGTATCATTATTGTTACAATAATTAAGAGAGTGTAGATTTAAACGCACTTAAACGTGTTTTTTATTCGAATTAAAGATAAAAAAATACGATTAGATGCAGCGTTGTATTAAAAAATTTATCATGTTCATTACAAAACAATGTCAAATTATAAGATTAATCAAGGGTTAATAGGATCAAATGAGCTTGAACTATGGTCTATATTTTAGATTGATCCCCTAATGTTAACACATTTTAATTGAGATATTAAAATATTAATATCGTATCAATCTTGTATTTTTATAAACTAATCATTAGATTGGGTGTTAAATGCTTGCTCAAATTCGATCTAAAATATATTTAAAATACATAGACTAGATTGTAATTGTAAATACACGCACCTATTGCATAAATAACTTGAATTTGATGAATTTTTTTTTTAAAAAAAATAGACTATATATATTTTTTAACTTATTATATCCAAATTGTTTATGGGGTCGATACATATGTTTACAATTTGATTAACATGTTTTAAATATGATCAAGCCGTTCGTTCATATTTATAAATGGATAACCAAACCTGTTCAGGCCCACACATATTATATTTTGTTTTTTTAATATAATTATTATATGCTATTTCTTTCTTTTATTAATTTTCTAAACATAAAAAATTTAACATTATATAAATTACTTAATATTTAAAAAGATATTATAAACTTCAAAATGTATTAAACTCAAGTTTTGAATATTAGACCTTTAACTCATATTTTAAACGGGACTGATTTTTTTATCCAAGCCCCTTTTCACTCTAATATTTTTATCTCAACCCCCTCAAATTATGAGCAAGTTTTTGGACTTATTCGAATAGCCTGACCTAATAAATCTAATTTGAATTGACATTTAATATTTAAATTGACTACCAAATTGATGAAAAGACATAATTAATATAATACTAATATTTTTATCTCAACTCTCTCGTACACTTATTTGGCATTGATTCGAAGTATGTTACCTCTAATATCGTATAAAAAATACTTTAAAAAATATTTAAAAAAATTAAGGATTATTAGTAATTAATAAAATGGAGGACTTTTCTCATATAAAACTATTTCAACTTGATAATGTTTTCAACTTAGACATGTGTGTGACTATATTTTAAAAAGACAAAAAGGAAAAAAGTGTGCTCACATTGGCTTCTATTTTCAAAGGAGAAGACTTTAGGAGAAGAAAATAATTAAAAGGGAAGAAGGCACTCAATTGCGGCACTGTGCTCACATTCACATTGCCTTCCATTTTCAAAGCGCTACGTTTCATTATGGAAATACCTAAAAACAAGACAGCGACAAATTTAACTTTACTTAAAATGTGTACACATTTAAAATTTGTATCGATTTCGATTGGTATGAATGTTATTGTCAATACAAGAAGACGTGAGTTTGAATCTATTTGAGTGCATTATCCTCTTATTTATAGGTTGGAAGGAGCTATACTTAATTTTAGATATTGTATCAAAAAGAATAGATATAATTGGAATTTATAATAAAATTGTTTAAAAAAAATTATTTTTTTTAAAAAATAAGTTAAATCTTATTAAATTATATAATTTATTATAGTTTTTGTAATATTTTTATATTTATACAAATATACAAAAAATTAGAGTAAACTACTTATTTGGTCATCTAATTTTTAGGACATTTTTATTTTCATCACCTAAAATAAAATTCTTATAATTTCGTCATCTAATTTTAAGGTATTTTCATTTTAATTACTTAAACATTAAATATCCAACTATAGTTGACTATACACGCAATATCATATTTATTTTTTCATCTTGATCACTCAACTTTTAAATCGTTTTCATTTTAATTATAAAAAAAATATTTTTTAAATTATTGATCAGGGTAAATAATTACTCAAAACTAAAGTAAAAAAGCAATAAAAAATATAATAATACATTAAAAAATTTGTCAAGTGAAAGTTTTAATTTTTTATATTAAAATTTTAAATTTCAAAATATCAAAATCAATTAAAAAATTATCCCTAAATAGTATAACCAAATTGATATTATGATATTGAAATTAATTAATTAATTTAATCTCTTAAAATTTAAAATTTTATTTTATATTTTCAAATTAAAATTAACTCAAATGTGATTTTTTTTTCCTAAAAAAAAAAATTAAATATTTCCACAGACAATGCATACCCGTACCCAATATTCGAGAGTCGGAGTAACATGGAAAGAAATAACACAAAAAAGAGCCCAAGAGAAGTGCTTGCCCTATTCAATCTTTCAAAAGAAAACAAACATTTTCAATATTCCTTTACTTTGCATCTTTTGATGTGATCAACAAAGCATTGAAAACAAAAATGGAGTAAAACAATTATCAGTAGGAATTTCCATTAACTAGTAGGGTTCATAATTAGCAGTTCTATCAAGACTATTTTTCGGGTTGTTCCCGTATTTTACAAACAAGCCATAGTCACTAGCTAAAGAAAATTCGGACAATGAATCACTAACCTGTTCCAGGTTCTCGTGATACCTAAACTTGGGTTGCATAGATGAGTATGAATCGTAAACATAACCTGTCTCCTCTAACGCAAACCGAGTATAGGGTCTACTAGTAGAAAACATTCTACAAGAAACTGTGTTGTAAGAGGAGGATTCCGGTGTTGATAAGTTATTGAAGATTGAGAACGTATCTCCGTTGCTTGCATCGGCATAATCTACGGTACTGAATGAGTCTCTAGCACTCTCCGTTGTGAAAGATGCCTCGTCTGAGCTTGTGAAAAGGGACCAATCACTTGATGTAGCATCGGAGAACTCCATGTTAATAGGTTCAGGAATGTTACCATTTGTGCTCTGCCTAAGAATGTCATTACCATTGCGGTTGTAACAACCGGTAGCAGTTTTGGGACTGAAATCTGATACATGCTTGGGGCCAACAGAGCAGCTGCCAGATTTACTTTGTGCTGCTCGTGAAGGCCTCTCCGTTTTTGATACGAGGTGCCTAGTAGGAACTTGCTTCCGTATGCTCTTTTCAGTGAATTCACTTTGAAGACGAGGACATGACCTTTGGAAGAATTATATAATTTCAAGAGATAGAAAAGAGCATCAATACATAAACCAAAAGTAAGATTCAACACGACAAAGATATTATAGCAACAAAACTGACTCGAGTTTCAACATTTAAAGCCGCAACATTACATAACTTATATGTTATCCACATAGAAGATTGGTGATAATTAAGATGCAAGAAATTGCTAAGAAGTAACATTGTAAGGCAATATCGACAAAATCTAGCCGGCTACATGGCTAGAGAACCGAGAAAGGGAAAAGGGAATAAAAATAAGGGAGAAAACACGGAAAGGAAGATAGGTGTCTACCTCATGTAAAATAAGATGTATGCGCCCTCAGACATCACCTGGCTCATTGAGACTGGACGTACCTGTAAATGAAAAAGGGAATCAAAACCGTATTTTAATACAGTTGCAACGAAAAAGAATCCGCCAACAGTTAGAACTTACATATTTAAAAAAATGCAAATAATCGTGTTAACTCATGAAATATACAACATGCTGACAAATGTTCAGGGAATAACAGAACGAAAGCTATAGTTCGAATAAACAATCACTGGCTATCTTTTATACCTCTGTATCATCTATCCTGAACCAGTTGCCTCGCAAATCTTTTACGTAAGACACATAATGTCCGGAAAAAGATGCATTCAGGGTATCCAAATGCACCACGACAGCATAAAGCATGTAAAGTGGGGGGATGTCACCTGTTCCAGTCATAAAAGGAACCATGTCGAGCATGTCGGGGAAAGTGATACACTTGTTTATTTTCCCATATTTTCCCTCCTGATTAAGCAACAGCCATATCAAAAAATAATCATCAAATAACGAACAAACCAAAAAGTAGTTTTAGCAAATACTTCAAGACAACAGATACGGAGACAGGAATGCGGGACTTGGAAGGTCATATTCCCATAACCATACGGATATTTCAAGAAAAATGAAAAGTCGGAGCAACATAGCAAGTCAGAGCAACATAGCAACATAGCAAGTCGGAGCAACATAGCACTTATAACATGACATTAATAGAGGAGTTGGTATGGTGTAGAGCGGAATGATACCTGAAACCGCTTTAAGACAATTGTCAGTATATTAGGAGCCTCATCTATGCACAACTGCTTACGAGCCCGAACATAACCGGCACACCTGCAGAGCCGATAAACCAGAAAAATTCAGATATAGTCTAACAAAGGAATTTTCAATAACACTATAAAATAAGATTTTCACACCTTCCACACCGGTACATGTTTTCGCCATCCAAATCTTCGGGTGTCGTAAACTGAGTTAGTGCATCTTCCAATGATTCAACCCAACCATATATCTCTAAAGTAAGATCCATAATGTTTTCATATCTTTCCGACTCATGAAAACATCGTAGACATTTTACCTGATTACATGGAGATCGATCATACATATTGTGTGATATAAAAGGTTAACAAAGTAAAGTAACTATAAACACCTTTGATCGAAGACGCCCACCAAAAGTATGTTGTATAAATGTCGTCTCTTGCAACCTCGGGTCAACCTTGTGTTCCCCACCTAATCTCTCCAAGCATATGGATTGCATTGAAGCAACCAGGAGTCTGAAACGGACAAGAAATGAACTTTCAGAGAGCCAAGGAGATGAAATTTTCATTCTCATGATAAACACGTAAAAACATGAAGCAAAACTCAAAAATCTCGAAACATAATGAGGGGGGAAATTAAGGGTTTGGGGGGATATTGGCTATTGAATCATGTAAACCTCAAGAACTCATGTGCATCTTCCTGGCTTCCATCACCCATCTGACAATTAATACTTCGGATGTGCGAAAGGATCCTACTAGAAGACAAGGGGCCCCCACTCTCTCTTAACAACATCACATGTTGTTCAAGCTCACACATAAGACACCAATCTTTCCCATAACCTACAATGAATTAAAAAGTTATGCTATGCATGTGGCCAAACAGTGACATCATTCTCATGTACAAATAACAAACAAGTGAACATAAAAGTTTAAAAAAAAAAAGTACAGGCTCTTGAATGTGATTGACGCAGCAAATAGATGCTGAGAGGCTTTGTGCAGGTTAAACACTGCAGAACAGCATTGGCATAACAACTGCAAAATAAAAACAACAATCAATCCATAAAACATTAGCTCCTATTATTTTATGTACTTACAAACAAGTCATCCATTTAAGGAAACCCCAAAAAACGCATCCCCAGATTACAAGTAGAACTATTGAATCGCGAAGTTTAGGTAATGAACTAGATATACTTTGTAATTAACAATCAAGAATAATTATAGCATGCTTAAACTATAAGTCAATCATCATTATTTCTTTCTTTTTGTTAATAGGAATATATATATCCTACACATCATGTTACTCGGACTCAGGTGAGTGTGTTAAATGAGGGATGTGTCCAACATGAGTATCTTCATTTCTATGTTTTTACATGTAATTGATGGTCCTACAACACATGTATTTGAAGTCTCCATAATCATGTCCATATATGTGCCGAGCATGGATGCTTTCAAGAAAAACGAAGACCATACTCCAAGTAATATTGCAAATATGGTAGAAAATAGGACCATAAAGCAATAACATTGATACCTGTTCCCTATATTTAGAAGTCCCCTCGGTGATAAGTCGAAGGCTTCACACTGGAAAAATTTTACAAATTCTTCATAAGGAAACAGCACCTGAGACAGCACAATAACGGATCATAATCAGAGTTTTCCTTCCACAATTCAAGAGCCAAATGAAACTAAAAGGGATGCAATAGATATTGATCATATATAAACATAAAGAAAGTATGAAACTGACCTTTATTTTCTTCCGTCTCTCGCCACAAAGCGCAGAAAAACTGCTCCTGGCAGGCTTTGTTGACTTCTTTAAACCCATCATCTCCATAATTCCGCTGCTAGATGCCCCATTGGTTCCTTGGGCCGGAATGGCACCCGTCATTCCCGAAACTTCTGCATGAAAATCGTAAAACTATGAAAAATTACATTAAAAAAGGCTTAAATATCAAGAAAGAAGTGCCAAAATATTACTTAATTCATTTGGAATTTGTCCCTTCCTCCCCATTTCCGGACATAATTGTTCTCCGGGCACTTTCGCTGCTAATTTAGGTGATTTAGAGATTTTGGGTCCTAAGGAATGCACCGAACTTCTAGCTTTTGTGCATTCCTTCACGGCTGTCATCCCAGAACAGTCTAATTCTACTGATTCACCACTATAACCATTTTCCCGATTGACTAAATTCTCTGAACTCTGGAATAAGGCATTTTCAGCTTCACGTGCACTCAGACCATCTTTTGCAGAATATGGTGGGCAGGAAAATTTATAGTTGCTTTTTGGTTCAGACTTATTTCCGCATTGGCTTTGATGTTTATGATTCTCATGCATGACCGTACTTGCATTTTGTCTCTGAGTATGCATAGTTGAGCCATTGGCATTTTGTGGCCTTAACATACCCTCTTCCGATTCGACAAATCCACTAGTTCTCAACTGCAGCAGTAGTTCGATGTTACTAAACTACATATTATTAAATAAAAGATAAAATGTTCTAGGTAAAAAGAATAAAGATAAGAACCTTATGCCTTATAAAAGCCTCTTTCGAAGAAATATTATTAGATGCCGAACTACTGGCTCTAGTCCTTGAGGTTTCCTCACAAGAATCAAATATAGTTGCATCCTCTCTTTGCAACATGTCTTTGTTGGATTTACGAGGAATTCTCTTCTCTGTACTTCTCATATCAGCCAGACGGACTTGAGAGGAATCAACTGTAGAACAATCCCTGTTAGCAAATACAACAGTGGTTAATGGACAAATATTTGTATGATCTAAAGGTTCTGTTTTGATGATAGCCTGCTTATTAATGTACCCAAAGAACTGTGAATTCATGTTGTCACCGAGTAGTGCAGATTCTCCAAACGAGGCAACACTAGGAGATGAACTTGAACTTGTACTCTCTAACTGCAGGCATTCTTGCTTATGTACTTGCCTCCAATGAATAATCTGGCACCTCCCAGAACTGCATAAAATCGTCCGTTTAAAATTGAGAAATATCATGATGAAAGGGATGGAATAAAGGTCAAGGTTATATATATGGGAAAAGTGAGAGATCAACTTGATGAGAACTTGCGGAAAATCCAGCAATCTATTATGACATACAGTTGGGCGGCAAAGAGCAAAAGATTTCAACAGATGGTTATTCCTAACATATATTATTACATGTTTATTTTATTAAGACTTCAATGTCATCTTCTGGAACTCTTCCCTCCCTTCTTTCCCCTTATCTCCACTCGCCTCGTTTATGGAGCACTGATAATAGGCCAGGTTATTAATCCGAAATGACAAAAGAATGTTTCGGAAGAGCAGGAGACCAAGCAAGTCTCCAAAGAAAGCCAGAATAAAATGCTCATGGAATTTAGAATGAATTGGGGAAGAAATTAAATCAACAAGAAATTTCCGCAAAGTTTCAACAATCAAGTGGTTTGTCAGTAGAGTGCTAGACTTTAGTTTCGATGATCAAGGTTCAACCCCTAACAACCTATTGCATCCAAAAAACTTTCAACAATCAAATCAATAATAAATAAATCAACCCATAATGCTTTGTTCAAAATAATCAACCCGTAACAACAAGAACATTTTATCATTGATGAAATCTAGCTTAGTCGTGGATTTTTATTCCGAAATGCTACTATTAGCATTAGTTCCATATTTTAAAAGCATTCAACAACAACAATAATACATTGCAGCAGCTAAGGGATAGAATATACCAATATTTGACAGCCTTGCATCTCGAGCAGCGAGTTGTCGCAGGACCAAAGCACCAGGCACATGCATGTAATCCATTCGTTGAAGAAGGAACAAGCGGAATAACACTGGCAGCAGTAACACTGGCAGCAGCCATTGTTTCAGCTCTAAGAGCTTCTTCAGCAGCAAGCTGAGCAAGTAAACTTATCTGTTCCTGTTTCTTTGAAGCCTCACTCCATTTCCCGAGTAAGAAGTAAGCAACAAGGGGAAGCACCACCAAGACCAGAAACAACGCAGGTATATCAGCTTCCCTTGGCTCGAGCATGTCTCCACAAGCATTCTCATATCCAATACAGGCTTCACTATCCAGAAGATATCCTTAAAATGCTACATAAGTCCAGTGGAACAAACATCCGCACCAGCAACTTAAATTACAACACAAGAATCATGCTATGCCACTTCACCCTATCAAAATTTCAAGTCATTAGGTAATGCCATAAGATTGATGTACTAAATATTTCACCATCAATAAGGAGTTATAATCAATATTTTCACTAACGCATAAAGAGAGTAGCTTGACATTCTGGTTTGTATATTCTGCAACAAGTTTTGGCAAAAAACGAAAGCAGATTGCTTCTTTCAAGACTTCAGGTAGAATATAAGAAAAAGTTCAGGCGTGAGTATCAAATATGTCTCCAGCACAAGTATGTTTTACTTTCTAAGTTTTTCTGTGTATTTAGAGGATCATACCCCCCCCCCCCCCAATTCATGTCCAAATATGAGTATCACGTGGGTACCTGAGCTTAATATCAGCAAAGCAAATTCAGTACTAAGCTAGATATCCAGCAGCAACTAGTTCTCAAGATGAAAAAGTGGCATTTGACTTCCAATCTGCATCGAACATCTCCTGTCTGGTGTCTGCAGCACAATCAAAACTACGTATACGGTGGTGAAAGAGATTGGTCCTCAGAGGATGCTTCAAGTTGGGGTAAACCTTTGCTTACTTAGTATTTAAACCTACCTGAGCATAGAAAATAAAACTCAAGACAACCAAAAATCTAAATTGGGTTCAACTGTGAATACCGTGCATGACTCTACAACCATATGAAGATAAGTCACCCTCATTTCCATCCTTTCTATATTTTATTTATCTGTCAATTTATAAATTTATATTATCTGTGCCGCGTGGCAATGCATTAAATCCGTTAAAAAAACTAAACACCTTAAATATGTCTACCTCTGAAATTTCCCAGAAAAGCCTAAATCATTTTACCAGTACCTGATTAATTTTCCAGAGCATTCATTGTAATAGAAGCAGTTATAATTGATCAATGACATAAGCTGCAATGCATGCCTTTAGAAAGAGCAACAAACATTAAACTAAACGGGGCAATACTGAGCAAAGAGAACCATCTTTACAATATCTTGTGATTCACAAGGGCCTTGGAATAATTGAAAGTTTCTTTTGAATACCACAAATGACCAATTAATAAGCTTTGCCATCATTATTCAACCATCATTCCACTCATAAACACGTCTAGCCAAAAGATCCCACTTCCCAAATACAGCAAACGTTTCAACGATAGTTACTCTAATCAGGCACACCAAGTTAAGCCATTGAAATATATAAATACATATACTCCTCCAAAGCACCAGCATTTTAGCTAGAGTTACATGAATCTAGCACACAAGATAAAATAAAGTTTGCCCCATTTTGAAATACCCATTAATATATCTAAGCATACCCAAAAAAAAAACACCCACTAAATCAAGCATTAAAAAATAAATAAATCTCCAGCCAAAAAGGTGAAAAAAAAAAGAAAAAAAAACCGAACTTTTCATCAACAAAATGGCAAACTCAAATGAAACCAAGCATTTTTACAATCTCAGATTCAAAAACCCAGGAAAAAAAGAAGCTAATAAACAAAACAAAGTACAACTTAAAATGAAATCATAGCAAAGTTGAGCAAAGCTTGAATCTTTCATACCTGTTGTGTCTCATGCAAGTTGAAGAAAGAAAAAACCCAGCAAACAATGATTTTCTTTCTTGCTCTAAGCTTCCTTTTTCCTAATTTACTTCAAAAAAAAAAAAAGAATATAAAATTCTTTGAGTCTTCAAATGGTAAAGACAACAGCTTTTGTCTCTTTCGCTCTTATCCTCTTACCGCTTTTTTAGATGTTGTCAAAAAATAATTTATAGTCTGCTCTACTCAGACCCAAAGAAATTTACTTTTAACTCTGTAAGACACGTGGCAGATGTCCATTTGTTAAATAGGTGGGGACCACTCTTTGTACCGTGTACGGATCTGGTGATGAAATCACAATGATTCATTTTCAGCCGTTGGATTTGTGGAATAAGGAATTTTAGAGATGGGGTTTTCTTTTTTAAAATAAATAAAAAATTAATTGTTAAATAAAGGAATGGAATAATTGTGTTTTTGTACTAACATTTTGACTACAGGTCAACCACGTGGGGATTTTGTGAGTAGTGGAGTCGTTGGGCCGGCCCATCAATCTCTATTTCAATTTTATTTAAAATTTTAATTTTCAAACCTAATCCCTAAAAAGAAAAATTCTTAAACTCTTAGATCTGTCCCATTTTTATATTATCTTAATATTTACAATATTAAATAAAAACACGTATTATAAAATTTTATAAAATTAAATATACCTAACTATAATAATTAAAATTTCATAAATTTTAATTAAAATGTACAAAATTAATTATAAATTTTAAAAAAATATTTTAATAAATTTCCTAATCTGACCCAAAACCCGAACACAAATTTCAAAAAAATTAGAACGATGTTGAATTCAAATTATATTACCATCCTTAATCCATATACATTATTCAAAAATAATAAAAGTAGAAAGTATCAATATTCATTTCTTTTATAATTAAAATTTAGGCATAATAAATCATTATGTTTTGTCTATTTTATAGAGCCAATAAAAAAAAAAATTTACGAACCTTCCTTATCACATTATCTATGGTCCCTATCAATTAAAAAAAAATACATCATCTGTGATCTATTCTTACCAATTTGTACATAAAGTATGAAAAAAAATGTGTTTATTTTTAATTAATAGGGGCCATAAATAATGTAACAAAAAAAAAAAAACCTCATAAAATAATTTTCCCAAGAAACAGTAACAGAAGTGACCATATCTAAATATTACTACATGACATGAAAGAAATTCCAATTCAAGTTGACTGCATTCAAAAAGATATTACGGCATGGATCAAAATTATAAATTCTCCCATTTTCAGCTATTAAATAATAGTTAAATACTTAAAAAGCCTGTTTTAAATTGTCAAGCTCCAAATATTTCGCTACCGAGGTCTGATTATGAGTTATTAAAGGATAAAATAATGAATAAAAATTCGCAATTTTGAGGGCTGTTCTTAAAGGACCCAATAATTTCTTAATTGGAATTAGATCTTTTTTAATTGATTGTTTTATCACATTGTGATATTTTACATCGTTGAATGGGCCCATGCGAAAACAATTAGATGATGATAAAATTAACAAAGATTGGGGTTCCTTATTTCTATTCAAGAGTGTATGAATAGTTCCGTGATTTTGACTAAACGATTGTTGAATCCTTGCGTTGGAATAAATAAAATAAAACGAATTTTTATTTGTACAATCTGATCTATTATCAGAAATCAGTAATTCTAGAATAACACGTTATTCTAGAATTTCTGGTTGAAAGAATTAGAATATGGGAATATTAATTATTATTTATGATTTAAACTCAGAAATTTGAATTTCATCATATGCAATTTTCTCTTTTTTATCTCCATATAGAGCCTCTTTGTATATAGGTAATGTGTCGAACATAAATATATTCAATTATTTTGAAGTATTTCTATCATTGGAGGTAAAAAATCTCCATACCCGAGTTCTTGAGTTACTTCTGAAAAATGAATAGGGTATCTCCACCTAGAAAAGAAAACAATCATGTGGTGCTAAATCTTTTCTTTTTCAATAAAGGATTGCATGTGTGAGCTCGGTTACACTAAATATTTGGTTCATTAATCAGTAGAGATCATGCTTATAACCATCAATATATATATATATGGAAATTAGCTAGCAGCCTAGCAGCAAAACTCAAACATGTCATTCTCGAAACAAAGGATGGAATAAGGCAAAAATTTCTCAAAGGTCAAGCTTCAATCCGAAGCACTGTTACGGTATCTTCGATCAAAGCCAAAAAAAAAAAAAAAAGAAGGAAAAAAAACTAAACGCAACGATTGCGACACAAAAGATGGAAACAACAAAACGAAGGAAAGTTCTTTACCATCCCTTCAACAAAGTTTCTCTCTCCATTGGGAAGTCACCCAATTCCATCCATGGATCTTAGAAGGCTCAACCAATCAGTTAACGCGATGTTGGTGGGGTAACTCGTGGCCTCACTGGTGTCTTTGAAGGACTTACCCTGAAAGTTAAGAACGAAACACAGCGTTAGCTTAATAGATGACAAATTTTACAAGCATGGAATTTAGAGCGAAAATTCGGGGAACAAACCTGATTGGCTGGGTTCCTAGTACCATCCCACTACAATTCAGTGCAACAATGGCGCTTTCCGCCTGTTGAGGAAATGGAAATTATTAGTCTGAGTTAAGGCAAAAAAACATCGCACAGGGAAGCTATGAATTCGGAAACTAGTAAAGCATTAGGCAAAAGAACTCCAAGGTAAACAAACAATTTGATCATGCAACCTGATCCAGTAACATTTATGAAAATAATCCACGATACTTTAATGAACCAAGAAAACATCATTCAACTTACATGTTATATATATAGGATGTATGGCATCATGTCAACAATTTCTAGGATTTAGAAAATGATAAACATAAAATTAAAAGAGGTTTAAGGAAAGCATTAATTGAAAAAACCCATTATCGAATGTCTCACAATTACATATATATGAAGTGGGATGGAGATTAAACATGGAAAGCTAAAGACTACACGCTCAAATTGGGGTTTAAACAACTAAACCTTTGAGGTACAGAGTGAATAGGACCAAATCTTTCAGAGTGGTCGATTAAGGACTTTGTGCCGAGCTCTCTAAGTTATTAAATTCAGCAATTTGCATCCGCTAGAAAACTTCATATCCTAACCGTATCCATTTCCCATCCTCTAAAATTGAAAAGTACATGTCTTTTAAGAAAAGGTTGCATCAAGATTCAAAAAGGATATAAAAAAGCTAATATGCCCTATACGTGTAAACGGTTTCTATAGTACTGTTTATGAGATTTAGCACTCTCTAATTGTAATGTGGATACAATTTCATAGGCAAAGCACAATAATCTCACGCACAACGCTAACTAAGTTTCACAGGCATGCATGGGTATTCTTTAGGGGATAAATTTGCAATAATAATTTGCAAAGAGACTCAGATGATATAAATAATTTTTAGCAGCAAGAAATATATATACACACACTAATTAGAAGCCGAGCCAGAAACATATTTTTCAGAAAATCATAAACATAATCTGAAAATATATTTTGAGCCAAAATTTTCCAACATCAATCAAGTAAACATGAACTTACCATGGCAAATTCAACAAAAGCAATGCGGGTCGAATGCACATTATCCCCTAAAAGCCTCAAGCGAGTGACCTGAGAATTAAAAGAAAATTGTGTCAACCTTCTTTCTAGAAACAGCTAGAGAGAGTGAGAGAATGCATGATACTGATACTGCACTAACCTCACCACAAGCGGATTCAAAGAAATTCTTCACTTCAGCTTGAGAAATCTTCCGTCAAAGAGAAAATTCTCGTGAGGACTAAATCAACTAAGTTACATTAAATAATTTACATGCCGCTGGAAGAGGCTAAAACCGGTTACTGCAGTGACAAAAGATAAGAACTTGGACTCCGATGTGATCATCGGACACGGTACATGTCCGATACAGGTATGTTCATTTATTCCAAGTTTTTTTTCCATTTATTTGAAGGGCCCCTAGAGGGCCATATCCATACCCATGTCTGGATATGGGTTAAACACAGGTGTCAAACATGGGTGCCTCAAGAAAATGAAGAGTCAGAGCAACATGAGATAAAAGTCAAGAACTCGAGTATGAGCAATTAAGGGGGTTACCTTCTTGTCAATATTTGTACAATAAACCGTTCTGGTACACATTTCCCTTTCATCTTCGGACTGCAATTGTATTTATCATGATTCTCGAGCGTGAGACTAGAAAGAAAAATATAAAGAGAAACTCCAAGAGGTATTCAGTAATGTGGAAATGGAATAGGGGAAAACCGAAACAGCTAAGGGCCAGAAAGTTATTCATCCATACCCGAGGGAGAAATGTAGGGTTCACAGGAAGGATAGCAGTTTTTGAAGGCAAGACCCTAACTGGATAAAACCCGAGCATTGTCCCACCAAGGTTCAAAGCAGTTCTGGCACCTTCTGTTAAAAGGCCGTTCATATAAAATGTAATATGTTAATAAATGTATGTATTTATAAAAGAAAATTTTATATTCAATCCGTATCAGCTGCTTACCTTCATCTGCAAATTCCACAAATGCAAAGCGAAGAACTGAATGTGGATCACCACAAACTCGGCAATCAACAACCTTTAATAAAAATTCCCAGAACACTTCAGAAATGTCATAAATACGGTAACCTTTCACATAAGCTATCAAGTAAGAAGCAATCCTATCACGTAGTATCAACCAAAGCCCCAGCATCCATTTTTTTGGGCCTCTGAATGAAGAACGAAACTAAAAAAAGAAAACTTTGCGTCGTTTTGCAGGTATTAGGCATACACAGAGCTCTAAGATGGAAATGATAAAGCTTGAACATTATTGTAATCTATGAGAGAAGGCATTAAGTTGTACAAAATGCAGCATTAGACAGGTACGAGCGAAATTACAACAAAAGCTTTAAAGACAGAGATTTTTAACTTACTTGTCCACAGTTACTAAATAAGCCAGCAAGTTGTTCTTCAGTGATCTAGAACAAGACAATGAATTTCGCAAGTGACTTCTCGAAATCATAATGATACTATAAAAAATCACTAAATGATACCATTGTTTAAACTTACAGTCTGATCAATATCCGAAACATATACAGTTCGCTTAATGCTATCATCTCTTTGAGCTCGAAAAGCTTTCCCATTAAGCTTTCTTCTACCCTGGTTGTAGTTATTTCTTCTCTGAAAAAAAACAACCATTTATCAAATATAACCGACGAAAAGAAAAATGAACAAATATGAGACTGTTACGTGTCGATATTCGGCATAACCTTATTCCATATATGACAAGTAGATGAAGAAAATCTAACTCCAATTGAATCCAAGTTCCAACAAGTCGATCAAATTAATAATTAGACAATAAGTAGGCAAATTGAAAACCTTAAAATCACAATGCCATTAAAACAGAACAATTTTGTCAAATCCAAAGGAGAAACAATCAAACTAGTTTAAACTGCAGAAGTGAATTATCAAAGATACAAGAATCATATGATATCCTAAAACAAATCCTATGATATCCACTAATAACCCCAAAACACTAAAAAAAGAACATTTTCCCACAAGACAAAAATAACCTCAAAAAACTTATATGTAAGAATATGTGTATATATAACTAAAAACTATCAAACACTCATCAGTCAAAACCCAAGAAAAAATGGAAAAATTAAATGATGAGTGAAAAGAAAATACCCTTCTATTGGGGAAATTCTCATTGCCTTGCTTATTAACAGGAGCCTGATTAAAATCACCAGTTTTGGTGGGATTATGATGATAAGATGATGGGAAAAATTCTTTGGCTAAAGGATTCAACTTTGTGAACATATCAACAAGCTTTTGCACATTGAATTCCTTTGATTCTGATTTGGATGTTTCAACAACCAAATTGTTGTTTCCATTAGCAACTGCTGCCTCGCCTGAATTATCAGCCACTGCAGCCATAGAATCAAAACCCCTAACCCCCCAGAGAATAATAAAAGCAAAAAATACCCAAATGATCAAATGAAAATGGGAATTTGCTTTTGTGAATTTATTCTCTTGTATTTAGAAAGAGCAAGAAAGTTAATAGCTTTACAGATAAAATTTAAAAAAACAAAAACAAAACCAAAAACAAAAACTTTTTGTTATGCCTAATAATAGATACCCATTTGAACAAACAGATAAAAAAAAATTGTCTAGAATGGAAATATAGTGAAAATGCAGATTGGGTTTCCTTATTTGAAATTAAATAAATAAAAAAATTATCACAAGATCATTTAACAAAGGATAAGAATTAGGGTTTTGGAGGAACTGAAAGTCTGAAATGAATGATCAAAGAAAGAGAAAAACTAGAGAGCAAAATGGAGGAAGGAACGACAATTTTTCTTTTGTTTTGTATTATTTAATAAATAATAATTTGGTAGAAACAATTTAAAGGAGTAAGAATAAAGTGATGTCCAATTGTCAATTTCATCCTTTTATTTTACAAATATAATAAATTACTCCTTTTATTTTAATTTATCAATATTTATTCTTAGTATTTTGTAAAAACTATAATCAATAATATAAGTAAAAATTAGCAATGCAACAAACCAGTAGTTCAAATTTATGTTTTTTAAATGAATATATTAACTTCTTTTTCCATAGAGCACAAACATCAAATTTTAAATAAATTAAATATAAAAGGACTAATATATTAATTTTGTTAAAATAAAGGGATTAAATTTATAATTATAAGCTAAAGTGAAAAGTGATAAAAATAGGAAAGCTATGGAAAGCTAAAGACGTAAACGTGACTTAAGGCTTTTTGTTTTAATTTTATTTTATTTTTATTATTTAAAATGTATTCTTTGGATATATATTATCATAATTTATAACTGCCTATTTTTAGAATTTGTTAGGATTACATTTATTTTCTCTTTCTAATTTTTAAATTTTCATTTTTTTGTTAAAATTGAAATTAAAAAAAAAGGTTAAATGTTTTCATAATCAATTAAATAAAATAAATTTATATTTCAACAATTCAAAGTACAATTAAATAAAAAATGATAATTAAAAAATCTACTATGATAATAAAACTACTATATAAATATATATTCATATTTAATAATAATACTTTTATTAATATTTAATTATAAAAATATATTTAATTCTTACAATCCAATCATCAACACATTAGAGGAATAAGATAATGACAAATACTTGGTGACATTGAGAAGTGAGAATCATTTGTCTTGTTCCTTAAGGTTTGCTTTTCATTCACTATTATTTTTTAATTACTAATTTTTATTATATTATTTGTCATATTAATTAATATATTCGTTATTTAATTATTAATAAGTTTTTAGTCGAATTATTTGATTTTAAAATTTTACAAAATGATTACTCGAGATCATGAATTTCACTTATAACTACCTATAGCCTTTCTTCCACTCATAAATAAAAAGATAATGCGTTTCAACGTACTCGAACTTACATCCTCTTACATTTATAATAATATACATACCAATTAAATTAAGACTTAATTGACAAGTCATTAAAAATTTTTAGACGATTTTTTTTAAATCAATAATAAAATGGTGACATGGTTGTTAAATATGACTTGGAATTTTAAAAATAAAATACAACTACACATAATTTCCATGTAATTTAGAAAAAAAAATAAATTCCAAAATCATTAAAATACAAAATTCACCGATTTTGTCCTTCAAAAACCTAAAAAAACAAAGCTCGAACCTCGTCTTCTTCGCCATGAACACATCAGTTTCACCTTCTTCGCCATTGATGGCGACCTTAGAAGAAAATGGAAGTGTCCCTTTATTTCAGACAAAAATGAAAACCCAAAAAAAAATCCAAAAACTTCCATGTCAGTGAAGAAATCCAAAAATCAGGTAAAGGGCCCTTTATTTTTTAGGCTCTTAAAAGACAAAAATGGGGAGTTTTGTAAATTAATGATTTTGGAATTTATTTTTTCTCTAAATTACATGGAAATTATGTGTAATTTTATTTTATTTTTAAAATTCCAAGTTATGTATTTAACAGTCATGTCACCGTTCTGTTATTGATTTAACGGAAATGCACTAAAAAAATATTCTGATAATTTGAATGATATTTTGTAATTTTTAGTGACTTGATTAAAATTTATTAATAATTAGGTCACTATTTACGTAATTATCCTTATTTTCTATTATAATTTTATGAGTATTATTGTTTATTTGGATAGAAATTCATCAAATACATCAAAAATAATATCCTTGCAAATATATATATATATATATATATATATATTAACTCATATATATATATATTAACTCAACATATTTCTAGCCCCTTTTTTGGACATAGGGCAACTTTTTCTTAATTATTTTTTAATTTATTTTAAGTTTTTAGTTTTACTGTATATGGTATTTTATTTTATTTTATTTTTTAATAAGATAACTTAGATTTAAATTTTAAGGATAATATTATTAAAAGGAATAATTACGAATTTTGAACATAAGCTACATAGGAGATAAAAAAAATGTAATAGACTTGTAGTAAAAATTTTAAAACATTATTGTATTTATATAATTAGTAATAAACGCGTTGTCTTTTTTTAATATTTAACTATTGTATTTAAAGTGATTAATTTATATGAAAAATCGCGAGCAAAATTAAAATCTATATCTAATATAATAAAGAAACAATGTTAAAAAATATTTTTTTATTTTTAAAATGAATATTTAAAACTATTAATTCCCACGTTGCATACTAATTAAAATTAATTTTTTTTCTAAATGTATATTTAAAATAGTTGGGTTACACTTTAATTTGAAGGTTTATAATTTACTCTGAAAAAAGTTATAATTTTTATGGAATATATTTAATGAAAAAATCAATTCACGTATTGATAACTTAAATTTCATAATCTATATATCTTCAAAAAAAAAAAAACCACAATCTATATTGAACAATTATCTTAAATTTAATTTTTACAATTATACTAACATTAATATTGAAATAATTGTTAACAAATAATTACTTAATTAATTTTCTAGTATAATATGATTCTTTTGGGATGGTCAATATATAATATGATTAGATGATACATTATATTATAAAAATAATTAAAATAAAATAAAAAGTATGTGATTGAAGATATTATATAATTTAAAATATACAAATTTATTTAATTATACAATATTTTAAATATAAATTATAAAAAATATATGTATCACCAACTTTTATATTATATGTATTTATATTGTATTGGTATTATTTTCTCATGTTATAGACATATTTTATGTATCATATTTTTATATATAAATTTTAGGTAAATGCTATGCAAGTGGTAAGATTCGGGCAATTGACCCATAAATACCAAAAAATAAAAAAATTTACGGAAAAGGGCCGGAATTGGGAAAAATTACGGAAAAGGGCCGAATCCCCCAAAAACGCGGCCACGTAAGCGCGTTTTGGGGGCGGGACAAAAAACGCCTCTGCCGAAGCGTTTTTGTCCACGTCATCCAAAAACGCCCCACGTGGACGCGCTTTGTCGACGTGGACAAAAACGCTTCAAAGCAGGCGCTTTTTGGTCCTTACTACCGTGTTGAAGTTTTTGGCCCAATAGTCTCCGGCAAAATAATTTTGAGGAGACGTTTACAACAAACACCGCCAAAAACAAAGATGCGTTACGAAAACGCTTCGCGTGTGGACGCGCTTTTTGCTACTGATGAGTCTCACGGAGAAATAATTTTGAGGGGACGTTTCTGAACAAACACCGGCCAAAAACAAGATGCGTTCCGGAAAACGCTTCGCCGTGGACGCGTTTTTGCTACAGTAGTCTACGGAGAAATAATTTTGAGGGGACGTTTCTGAATAAACAGTGGCCAAAAACGCTTCAAAGCAGGCGCATCGTCGGCATGCGTAATGAAAAACGCTCCCACGTGGACGCGCCTTTGCTACAGTAGCCTCCGGCAAAATTAGGCTATAAATCAGTGAAAATTCATTCTCAGTTGGCAGAAAGGGAAATTGAGGCAAAGGGAAAAAATTGAAAATGAGTGAACGTATTAATGCTGTTATTTACTACGACGGTGAAGTTCGTGACACCGAAAATGGCGTTGTTTTCTTATCGGAGAACACAAATACGATCGAGTTTTAATCGGAACATCGATTTGGTTGAACTTCGCAAAAGAATTAGGCGTAAAATATTTGGAACAACGCCAATGAAAGTTCGATGTATTAAGTATAGGTTTTGCGCCGGTTGATCCGGTGAGATATGAGTCGTTCGACATCAAAGGTGCTTCGGGGCTTTGAGGCAATGGTGGAGACTCATATTGCCGTGGATCACCCTATATGGAGGTATATGTAGAATTTTCATCTCTAAGTGATCTTGCTGCGACCTCGACATGTACTGCTGTTCGAGGAATACACGACCCCAAGCCGACACTGTGTAAGTGGGAGGCCAAACACGTAGTGCCCGTGTGCGGTCGTAGTATGGAAAACATAACCCCGCACGCGACACTCGGTTGGTGGATGGGACATGCATATCCGTCGATCGACGTCCGATGATAGAAATACGTCTCGGGGGCGTCGGCAAGTTCTAGTGGTTGGCAATCCACATACGATTGGAATCATGCGAAAGATGTTTAAGGAGGATGATGAACTCCCGACGACATCCACCGGCGAGGGCCTCGTTTGTTGCAGTTATGGAGGGTCGGACGATGAATCCGATGTGGATCCACCTCGAGCGCGGGCCCGACGGTGCGTGTTGGATTATTTTCGAACGGAGCCCGCTCCATTTCTGGTATTCCAACATGATTCACGGATGGTTCCACCTAATTAAATAAACTTTTAGCATACAATTATACTATAAATATACGACATAATTGTAAAATATAATATTAAATTTACCTCGTTATCGCGGGAATGAATATGGTCGGTCGAGTCGAGGACGTAAAAATGGAAATCGAAACCATGCCCATGATCTGCAGAGTGATATAGGCAACCTCCGATTTTTTGTTTACTCTCGGCGTCGCTTCGCACATCTCTCGGTATAACCTCGATAGCACGCGCAGACCCCAACTCAATTCACCTACTGCTCTCAAGTCAACAAGTTTCAGAGCCATCTCGGTGGACGAGGTTTCTAGAGAGGTCCGGCATCGAGATAGCCTCCAATTATTTGAAGAATGTATGCTCGAGCATACCGTATTCTTTCTACTTCATCGAATCCTCGTTCGGCTGCGGGAATGTGTCTCGTAACCACGCCATATCGATCCGAGCTCCTCGAATTCTATCCGAATGGCACCCGTAAGCTCGTGAGCATACGCCATCCAATCGAGAGATGTTACGGACCGGTGACTACCGCCCGATCACCGGTAATCCCAATCAGAATCGCACATCTTCTAAGGTGATGGTACACTCTCCGCATGGCAAATGGAAAGTGTGCGTCTCCGTCTCCACCTCTCAATCAACGCTACTGATCAAAGGCGCTCCAACTTGAACCCTCGGCCTATCGTGGCCACATGCCAAAAACCCGCTTCACGCAGTAATTCTCGATCAACGGCGATGGGGATCATGCATGTTGCGAATATAACATTCCAACACCCGATCTACAGACTGTTTAAAAAATCATAAAATTCAAAATTAATTAAAATTACATAATTGGATAAAAAATTAAATAATATTTCAAAATTAAAATTAAAACTTACCATTTTTATTTGCTCGACGGCAATGTGCTTCTCGCCTAGGCGAAGTAATTCCCCGGCCATTGTAATCGGCTTTAAAATTTTCCGATAAAAATATCTTAAAAAAAAATTAAGGGCTTTTTCGTAAATAGTAAAGGACTATTTTGAAATTTGAGCGTTAATTTCAAGGACCTTGAGAGAAAATTGAGAGAAAATTGAGAGAAAATTGAGAGAATATTGAGAAAGGATTGAAATGTGAAGAATAAAGGGTGGGGGGGTTTATAGTTTTTTTTTCTGACCGTTGGGGGAGCCAACGGTCAAAAAAATTTGACCGTTGGGACCAAAAACGCGCCCTGCTGGAAGCGTTTTTGTCCACGTCAGCAAGGCGCGTCCACGTGGGAGCGTTTTTGGATGACGTGGACAAAAACGCTTCGGCAGGAGCGCTTTTGTCCCTCGCCCCAAAACGCGCTTACGTGGACGCGCGTTTTTGGGGGATTCGGCCCTTTTCCGTAATTTTTCCCAATTCGCCCTTTTCCGTAAATTTTTTTATTTTTTGGTATTTATGGGTCAATTGCCCGTAAGATTCTTCCCTTTAATATGTTTTCATTTTTTTAGTCTTAATGCTCAACTTGGCCCTCAAATTTGCCTATTTTTTCATTTTGATACTTAAATATTGTATTCTCTAAATTGATACTTAAATTATCATTTCATTACCTAATTCAACCTTTTTTTTTTTTTTTAACGGCGTTAAAGAAACTCAATCACCATGTGACACCAATCAAAATGTGCCACACGACACATCTAACCAATCACAAAGTGTCATGTGACAATTAAATTTATTTAAATTAAAAATACATTTGGGATTGACACATCGTTGTTTGGTATTGACCATCATTGACTAGCGTTGACCGTTTAATTTGGTTGGTTTTTAGTTGTACAAAATAGATAAAGTTTAATCGAATCGAGTAGAGCTCAAATTTGATATAAGTTAAGATCGAGTTTAATTAAATCTTATTTTTTAAAATTTAATTTAATTCAATATCAAGTTAGAGTTGCTTGAACTCATGACCCATTTTATTCAATTTAAAATTGAAAACGTATAATGCTAAATTTAGCTCTCAATGTTTATATCTTTTATCAATTTGACCTTTATTATTTTTTAACTAATTTTGGACCTCAACATTTTAAAAAAAAAAATCATATTTGACCATCAAACTTTCAAAACGAGTTGAATTATTTTTTTAATAAAAATATTGACTAAAACATAAAAATTTTAGACATGGCAGCTTGAATAGCAATATGCATGTGCTTCGTGCTAATTTTTTAAAATTTTTATCAACTTTTTTATTTATTATTTTTGAATATCTTTATAAATTTTAATTTATTTATTGACATGACATATAAGATAAATAGTGACATGTCAGTGTAAAGTACACATGAACTAGGATATAGGTTGTCATGCCAACATCGTTAAAAAATAATGTTTTAGTCAATGTTTAAGTTAAAAAAAAAAACTATTTTAACTCTTATTTAAAAAATCAATTTTTAAAAATAAAAATTAAATTAACAAAAAATTAAAAAATTAAATTTAAAATTACGTTAATTAAAAAAATTATAATTATCTCATTTTCACACCTTAATCCAAAATATTGCACATCTCAAAGTTTCCAACAACACTTTCATTGAACTTGTCAAAATTTCACAAATTAGTATCAATATTTTTTCTTCACAATTTGATATCTAAATTTATATTTGTACACATTAAATATTAATGCCATTAAATTTTTAATAATGTGACACCCCAACCTATAAGAAAATAGCACATGTTAATTGAATTATGAAAATGATTTGATAATGTAAAATCATTTAATAAATTAAATACACTAATAAAATTCATTTAATATTTTTTTACCCTAAACTCGAAAAATTATTGAATTTCGCAATTTGCTTCAATTATTTCAAAAGGAACCAAATTAAGAATTGGGAATTTATTTTTAACTTGTAATAGCCATTTAGATTTTGATTTTTTTAAAAGGGTTTTTGTCAAATTTGAACATGTAATCAATTTAGAACAAAATTGAAAAAATTAAATTTTTCTATGAATTGTTTTTTTTTTAGAATTAGGATTAAATTGACAAATTTTATAAAAGTTAAAAGTTAAAATTGTCATTTTTTTAAAGTTAGGACCAAATTAGTAAAATTTGTAAATATTATAGAGCTAAATTTATTATTATACCAATAAAAATATTATTCTAAACATTTGTTATTGACTCAATTATAGAAAATCAAAGAAATCAAATTTAGGAAACGTTAGTGACTAAATCAATTTTTTTTAATTGAATGAACAAAATAAAAATACTCTCAAAGTTAGATGACTATTCAGATACTTTACCCTAATTAAAATTTAGAGTTTTATAGATTTTAAATTAGAATAATTTTACATTAAATTATTGTGAATTTAAATAAGTTTGAAATGCGGTGTTTAAAATTAATTCAATACGATGCACAATAAACAAAAAATCAAAATACATTTGAACATAATTTATATATTACATTTACACATTACTAAACTTAAATTTCAAACATTTAAAGTCTTCGACTTTCGTTTATTTTTTAACTTCTTCTAAACACAAAATATTGTAAATTAATCAAATTTTTTATTTTATAAAAATAAAATTTTATATTTAAATTTACAATTTCTATTCAAAATTCAATTTCACTTTATTAAAAATACAATGTAACTTACTATTTACACCTAATTATTACTAATAATATATAAAACATGTGCATTTGATAAGAATTGATTTAATGGAAACATAAGGTTTTGGAACTTTTGATATTTTAAGTCCAAATTCACATAATTTGAATTAAATAATAATATGTAAAGTATTGTGATTATTTATTTTAAGGGAAAACAAAGGTGAACGACATTGAGATACAAGTGAATCTAAGAGTTGGCAGGGTCCCGATCCTCATAAAATGAAAAATTGTTAATCAAATCTTTTAATTTTTTTTAAAAATTTTAATTTGGTAAAGAAAAAATTGTCCTTTATCCCCTATAATTATAAAAATTTAATTTAATTCTTTAAAAATTATAAATATATATACTATTAAAATTTAAAATTTCATTCAGCTTCTAAAAGAATTTTCAAACTTCGCCCTATATTGAAATTTCTACTTTTGACATTAACTTTCTTTATAAATTTTTGAAAGATTGAAAGGACAAGTACCTCATGAAAGAACAAAATGGAAGTGTTTGGAAGTAACAAAATATGCCCCTTTTTTTTTTTTCCTTTTGACTTATGGGCATGATGTTAGTCAAATTTTGTTTGAATAAAAAATCCCAATACTTTAAATATATATTAATATTTAGGGGTTGTATTCGGCAAATAGAGACTCTGGTTCTTAAAAATATTTTAATTTTTACTATTTAAAATTTATAAATTTATTTTTTATTATTTTTATATGAAATGCTTAAATAAAATAACTAAAAATGTATTGATTAAAGATTGAACTCATATCCCCAAACAAGCACTTTATCATTTTACTTAAATATTCATCAAGTTTTTTTTAAGTGTAATTACACCTACTAGTGAGTCGAGTCACTCGACTTGGTCTAAAGGTCTACCAGAAAAATTAGAGGGTTTGGATAAAAAAATAAGCTCGAAATATAGATTTGGGTAAAAAAATAAGACCCGTTTAGAAAATAGGCCAAACCTCAGATAAACCTTTTTGCCTGAGCCCGCCCCGGCTATGAAAAAAAAGTTTGATGTTTTTTTACTGGTTTGTTGTTATTTTATTGTTGTTATTTTTTTTACTATTTTACTACCATTTCACTATTATATTGTTACTATTTTGTTGTTATTGCACAACTATTATTTTATTGCAAATTTTGTTACTATTTTATAAGCATTTACTTGTTAAGTTGCACCTATCTTAGAATTATTTAAGTATACATATTTTTTAATTTGTTGGAAAATATTTATTTTAATATTTTTAGTATTTTTTGATGTATTATATATATATTTAAAAATTTATATAAAAAAATTAATGCAAGTCGGAAGCCAAGCCTAATAAACAGGCCTAAAATTTTGATTAGACCTTTAAATATAATGAATATATAATATTATAATGTAAATATTAAAAAAAAAGTTAAATTATTTACATTTATAGATTTAATAAAGAAAACATCAAATGGATAAATATAAAATAATAAATAAAAATTTAAAAGATATGAGTGGAACTAAATAGAATTTGTACAGTCTTTATATATTGATCAACGAGGTTTGACAAAGTTTGAAACCCACGTTTCAAGCTAAATTAAATTTGGACAATTTTATATAATACTGATACTATATATGAATTTGACCTAATTTATGAATATCTTTATATTTGTGCTCGTGTTAAATTTTGATAATAAAGTTATCATTTTTATTATTCTAAAAAAAGTTATTATTTTAGTAAAATCAACGTATCGACTATCGATCATCATTGTTCGTTTTTATTGTTTATAGAAATTAATCTTATTAGACTTCGTGATTATCTATAACAATTGTAAGGCCCAATTTAAAACCCGGAGCCCAATACCAATACCAATACCAGAAGATAAAAGGTCTGTTAAAGCAGTCCAAAATACAGTGGCCCAGGCCCAAATCTCAACCTAAGTACAATCAGAACAGGGTTTTGGGAAACCCTAGCAGCCAGCGCCTCCAAGCAGCCTTTCCCCCCGCATCGTGCGCGCCTCCAACACCAAATCGTGCCCACGTCGCCTCACCTGCGGAAAAGAAGGACAAAACAACAGCGAATAGAGTAGATTCAGTTGTAAAATTCAAAGGCTATAAAAGCCTTCGAAATCATTGTAAAAAGGAGGGCTTATTTTTTGGGATACGATTTTACGCAATAGAATCAGAGGCTATAGAGCACATTTTTACAAAAGCAGAATCAAAAACAAAGAAAAGGTTTCTTTTATTTTTGTTTCATTTTCGAATCCTTGGGTTCTTCTTTATTTATTTCTTGCATTTTTCGTTTGTGTTTTAGAATACAAAAGTTTTAATTGTTAAAAAAAAAAAGAAGGAGGAAGAAACTTACCAGGCCGTCGATCTTGTGTGCGCATGGTCGGTCACCAGACCAGTGGTGATACGGCATCGTATGGAAGAAGGGGCTCACACCCTAGAAAACAAGAAAAGGAAAAAGGGGTTCGGGTCTTTGTTCTTGAAACAGAATGGAAAATGGAAGGAAATTTTTTTTTTTATGCTTTTGAGCATAATAAATAAAACGATTTGTTGAAAAGGGGGGGGGGTGAACTCCACATGATTACTTGTTCCACAGGTGTATATGCGCACTTTTCCTTTAAATGGGAAAATTTCTCGAAAAGTCCCCCTGTTGCACCCTTGTTTTAATCGCACCCCTTTCAGTTTTTTTCTATTTTTTAAATTTGCCCCAGTAATTTTACTTCTTTTCCATTTTAGTCCTTTATAAAACGCAGCGCATAATAGGCGAGGAATATTTCCCTTTTCACCCCCACATATTTTCAGCGCATTTCAATTAAGCCTGTTTTCTTTCTTTTTATTTTAAATTTGGCCCCAGGCTTTCGATTTTGATCTAATTCAATCCTTTTTTTTTGTTTTGTTATTTTGCCATTAAATTAATTGTTTTTAAATATATTTTTTTCTCCTTTGTTACCTTTTTATTATTATTGTCATAATCATATCCTTTATATTTTATATTATGCATATATTATTGTTTGTTTTTTTATATATATTTTTTAATACTATTATTTTATTATCTTCTTATTATTTTTATTTTGTTCATCATCATTATCATTCTATTATTATTATTATTACTGCCATAGTTTTTTTTAAAAATTAATTTTCCTATTATTATTGTATTTGTTATATTTATGATTATTACTATAATTGTTTTTTTTTATTACCACTTATATATATATTATTATTATAGTTATATTTTTTTTGCATTCACCATCATTATATGTTGTTGTTTTATTATTTATTATTATTATATCTGCTTTATTATTGTCATTCATATTTGATCGCCGTAATGCTATTATATAAACTAGCATAGCGACTCATTTTACATTTTTTTAAATCATATCATATTTTATTCGATACATTACAATTTTCGTTTCAAAATAAGCAATCCATCCGTGTTCTAAGGTTCGAAAGGAGTCGTACCCTAACTTACTGGGTTTCGATTTCTCTTTCGAGTCTAAAGAACCCATCACTTTCTTTTTAAAAGTTGAATAAAAACTTATTCTCGAAAATTTAAGATTGTCGTGTCCTAACTTACTGGATGGGACGTTTTGTTATTTCGAGATAAGGATTTCAAAAAAAAAAACAGAGGCAATGTTCCGTGTTTGGCACTTTGGGAAATCGAGCCCTAACTTATTGGGTTCCGATTTTTCAGTAGATTCCAAATAACCAAGTATCCTTCTCAGATTTGAACACACCAATTTTGAAAGTCAAAGGACAAGCTCAATTTCGAGGATTTGAGATGTCGTACCCTAACTCACTGGGCGTGACATTTTACTTCCTCGAGATAAGAGGGTCTGATTGCTCATATTTTATTCAAGTTTTTTTTTTCTTTAAAAATAGAAAGAATCGTATTTTAAAATCTTTTAAATTTTTGATATTAGGACATTAATTAATTAATTAGGTACCAATTATGGGCGTCACGAGGGTGCTAATCCTTCCTCGTGCGTAATCGACTCCCGAACCTGTTTTCTTAAAATTCGTAGACCAAAATGTTTTATAAGGTGGCCCAATCACACTTCAAAAAATATTGGTGGCGACTCCATTTTCCTTTTTAAAGTCGGCCTGTTTTTCCAAACAAAAAAATGGTTTCGACAGCTTGGCGACTCCACTGGGGACCAATAAGAGAGTCAAGCCGTAGAATTGATTGATTAATGTCCTTTTATTTAAAATCTGATTTTGACTTTTTCCTATTGCATATGTGCTTTTTCGTTTTGAGTGACTAGAGTACTTGTTGCATCATATTGCATGACCGTAGTGGTCACACCTTTAAGTGAGAGTGAGAAGCTACTCCTTCGTGAGGTTTTCACCTCCGTGCAAGATAGTGAATCGCTTTCGGAATACATCCGTACCTATGTCTTCGTGAGGTTTTCACCTCCGTGCAGCCATAGGGAAATGTATTCCCCTGAATTGAATTCGATCTGTATGAGCCTATAATGGGTGAAGATCGAGGAATCTGCTGGTTCAGGTACCCTTGCCTTAGAGCCAAACCGCATATAGAGAGCCCCAAGAACTTACCCTAGGTAGTGCTATGCCAAACCTTAGCAATCACCCAGATAGGTGTTGTGTTATTTATCGCATGCCTTCAATTGTTGTTACCTGATACTAACTTGTTGCATTTTATTACAATTACATGCCATTTCATTTTAAAGAGGTGTCGACTTACGTTCAGTTTCTAATTTAGGAGGCTTATTATAGAGAACGGGTTCCTTGATAAAGTAGAGGATAATGCGGCTGTCCGAATATGGTCAGAGCAAACGCAACTTGAGAAAGGGGACAGTATAGCCGAGGGATATACATTAGAGGCATATGACTATACCCACATTAGTGTGACGCAGAATAACCTTCGGGAATTAAAAGAGATATGGGACCAGCGAGATGAGGAGGCTAAGCAGTTGTTCTATGGTAATTATGGGGATTTGCCTTACTTACTTGATCTCAAGGTGGACGAGCATTTATTCCGAGCCCTCACTCGGTATTGGAATCCTGCCTATAGTTGTTTTACCTTTGGGGGGGTAGACTTGGTACCTACCGTCGAAGAATATACAGCTTTACTTCATTGCCTGAGGGTCCAAGTTGACAAGGCCTATTCAAGAGCCGCTTGTGTCCCAACCTTTTTGAGAAGGTTGATGAATATTACGGGGATGAGTGAACCGTGGCTTACAGCGAGGGTCAAACAAAAGGGTGAGTATAAATGCATCTCGTGGAAGATTTTAAAAGATTTGATTCTAGTGCATCCTGATAAGAAAAAGAAAGTCAACGTTTTGGCTTTGAGCATCTATGGTTTGATGGTTTTCCCTAGGGCATTAGGGTATGTAGATGAGGCGATCTCGGATCTCTTTGACCGACTTGACAAAGAGGTCACACCTGTTCCTACAAACCTCACTGAAACATTCAGATCTTTGAGCGCTTGTCGGAGGGCAGGTGAAGGCAGATTTATAGGATGTGCGCAGTTATTATTAGTTTGGTTCCATAGCCATTTCTGAAAGGTAGATAAAGTTTCCTGTCGGGTTTTTTCCAAGCATTATTCTCCGTTAAAGGAGTTAGCAGTCACACCCAAAAGAGATGACATATCAGAGGAAAACTGGATTGCGCTTTTTCAGAGTCTACAAGAGGAGGATGTTGAGTGGAGAGCTCCTTAGTTGGTTCCCGATGAAATTCTTTACCGATGTGGGAGTTTCGATTGGGTCCCTCTGTTAGGAATCTGGGGAGCCATTAGGTACGTTCCTTTGCTTGTGCTGAGGCAATACAGATCAAAGTAGTTTATACCGGTAATGCATGGGCTAGCTCAGTGTAAATTTTCGTATGGAGGAGATAAGTACAAGAAAAGGGTCAAAGAGATCTCCAATGCTTGGAATCAGACTCGCCAGATGAAAAGGGTTACTGTAGGTCCCATGACGACTCTCGAATATAATACTTGACGAAATAGGAGAATCAATGATAATGTCCCCAAACCGACACAAGATGGTGCTCGACCGATAGAGGAATACCTGCGAATAATCTCTTCTGAGTTGGAAATCTTGAAACAAGACTTCGAAAGTAAAAATTCGGAATTAGGGAAAAAGATAGAGCAATTAGAGGAGGAAAAGGTGCACTTGAGGTTAGATATAGACATCCAGAAATTAGAGGCTGAGAAACTGAGAAAAGGGAAAAGGAAAGCCGAAGAAGACTTGGATAGCTTGAAGACTGACTACAAGAAATTACATTCATCGATCAGGACTGCTGGGCTGGGTAAAACCTCGGAACAATGGCTTCAAGAAATTCAAGAAGAGAAGGCCAAGGTGGATCAGTGGAAGAAGAGGTTCTATGAGGCTCATGCACAAAAGGATACTCTGAGAAAGACTGTGGGTGAGAGCCAAAGCGAGAATGAGATGTTAAGAGCTCGTGTAGCAGAACTAGAGAGGGCATTGTGTCGAAGCCGCGACTCTATGGTGAAGTTGGAATCAAGCCTAAACCATATTGAAGAGTTGAAAGGAAATGTGGTAGAACTTGAAAGGGCACTACAAACTAGTGAGTTCCGGGTACAATTATTGGAGGCAGATAACCAGCGATGGAAAGAACAACTCCAAATATCTCAGAACTAGATCAGAGAAAGAGATTACCTCATGGGCGAAGCTGTAACTCAAATACGAGAAGTGGCCGATCATTTACAAACCTTAGTAATTCAGGCTGATGTTTTAAGTATAGTATATGAGTCAGAATCAGACCGGGGTCGAGAGTTAGCTTCGCTTCTTAAGAAAGTTAAAGCTTTGGGCATAAGGGCTAGGTCGTATATGTGACTCTGTTTTATGTAAATGATTTTATTTTTTAAATAAGTATTCTAAAAGAAATTGAACCAGAATCGATTCCTCTTATTTTTGCATTCATATCATGCATCTGCATTGCATCACATCATATGCATTCAATATCACAAAAACCCTATCATCACTACTACACACGAAGAAAAACGAGAGCCATGGATCAAAGGTTAGAAAGGTTAGAGCAAATACAGAAAGAGATGCAGGACCAATTACAGACGCAGATGCAAGAACAGTTGGCTAAGATCCAACAAGACATGAGGGATCAAATGCTGGAATCCCAGAGGAGTATGATGAGCTAGTTAACGCAATTGTTGACTGGAGGGCAAGATAAAGGAAAGGGCCCTATGGTCGATGCCGGAGATGAAAATGAAAATTCTGCTTGTCCTCCAGGCTTGGCCCCGGTAAATTCCCAAGTACAACCACCAAGAGTGTCTGTCAATATCATACCTCAGTATCAAACCAGTACTCCAGCACCGACAAACTTCCCGACAGGCTCGAGCTCTAACCTTGGAGACAATTTGGCAAAGTCGATGGTCCCTGATTTCGATGATGTAGCAGAAGGGGAAAAAGCAAAAGCGGAGCTCCCAAAGGAGTTTGAGGATCGATGCAAATGGCTTGAGGAGAAGTTTAAAGCATTGGAAGGTGCTGATTACCAATGCGATGTGGATGCTAAGAAGCTGAGTTTAGTCCCGAATCTGGTACTTCCTCCGAAGTTCAAAATGCCGGAGTTTGAAAAGTACAATGGGACCAGCTGCACTGAGGCCCATATTACCATGTTCTGTTGGAGAATGACGGGATATGTCAACAACGACCAGTTGTTGATCCACTATTTTCAGGATAGTCTGACTGGAGCTGTAGCAAAGTGGTACAATCAGCACAGTTGTACTCAAATCAAGTCGTGGAAAGATTTGGCACAGACAGGATCACGCTGCAAAACATGGAGAAAAAGTCAAGAGAGAGTTTTAGGAAGTACGCCCAAAGGTGGAGGGAGGTCGCTACACAAGTCCAGCTACCGCTACTAGAAAAAGAAATGACCACGCTCTTCATAAATACTCTGAAAGCACCTTTCATCAATCATATGTTGGGGAGCGCGACTAAGAGTTTCGCAGACATAGTGATTTCGGCGAAATGATAGAGAACGCGATAAGGTGTGGGAAAATAGAAACTGGAGAAAGCATGAGAAGATCGGCTCCAAAGAAAAGAGAGAGTGAAGTGGGTAACGTGAGCTCGGGTTATCCCAAACCCATTACTGTTAATCAACCGAGAGCGGTAACTGCGAGCCAGCAGGCCTCACCAAGACAAGAGCCCAACACGAGGCAGAAGACCGAGAAGTTTCAATTTACTCCTATACCTGGGACGTATAGGGAGTTGTATAAAACTTTATTCGATGCATACGTCGTATCCCCATTCTACTTGAAGCCACTGCAACCTCCATATCCTAAGTGGTATGACACAAATGCTCAGTGTGAATACCATGCGGATGTGGTAGGTCACTCGATAGAAAACTGTACTTCGTTCAAAAGACTAGTCGAGAGACTTATCAAGGCGGGGGTGGTACAGTTTAATGACACACCTGGTGGAGGAAATCTGTTACCCAGTCATACTGATAATGGGGTAAACGTGATAGTTGAAAACATGGGGAGGAGGTTCAAGCAGGAGATTGCTGAAGTTAGAACCCTATTAAGAGAGGTTTGGAGAGAAATGTAGAAAATTGGGTTAGATCTGCAAGAAAATATGAACAGATCTCGAGATGCAAGGAACTACTGTGAGTTCCATAACAAAGAAGGCCATGAGATCCAGCAATGCAACGAATTCAGAGCCCTAGTACAAGGGCTAATGGATAATAAAGAGTTAGAGTTTTTTTACTCGGCGGAAGGAGAGGACGTATGTTCCACAGAAGGAGGGTCTGCAGAGAGGGTCCCTGGGGTCAATCACCCAATAGTGATTATCACACGACCAATGGTCGACGAAGTAGGAGTGAAAATGGCACCGAGGGTTGTAATTCAAAAACCCGTGACTTTTTCCTATAAGGATACACAGAGGGTTGTAATTCAAAAGCACGTGACTTTTCCTTATAAGGATACACCGAGGGTTGTAATTTAAAAACACGTGACTTTTCCTTATAAGGATAACAAGAGGGTACCTTGGAATTACAATTGCACTGTGACAGTTTCCGGGAAAGAGAGTTCGGTCAGCTCGCCCAACCCAGAAGCCGAATCCTCTATGATCGGAGGGGGAGAAGATTGTAGTGTATCCCCAGATTTGTTAAGGATGGTAGAGCGGGAAGAGAAGCTGATTCTACCTCACGAAGAGACAACTGAGAATGTACTTCTAGAAGGTGGGAAAGAAGTGAAAATCGGCACCTGTATAACCAAGGAAACAAGGCAGGACCTCATTAGACTTCTGTTAGAGTTCAAAGATGTCTTCGCATGGTCATATCAGGACATGCCAGGGTTGAGTGCTGACATTGCGGTACACTGTATCCCCATAAAGGAAGAATGCAAGCCGGTCCAACAGAAGCTTCGAAGGATGAGACCTGATGTCGCGGTAAAGATAAGTGAAGAGGTCAAGAAGCAATTTGATGCTGGGTTTTTACGAGTGGTGAATTATTCAGAATGGGTAGCCAACGTTGTCCCTGTTCCTAAGAAAGATGGGAAAGTACGAATGTGCGTCGACTACAAAGACTTAAACAAGGCCAGCCCAAAAGATAACTTCCCGCTGCCTCACATCGACATCTTGGTGGATAACACCGCAGGGTATTCATTTTTATCCTTCATGGACGGTTTCTCCGGATACAATCAGATCAAGATGCATCCTGAAGACATGGAAAAGACCACATTCATAACCTTGTGGGGAACTTTTTGTTACAAGGTGATGCCATTTGGGTTGAAAAATGCGGGAGCAACATACCAAAGAGCTATGGTGACCTTGTTCCACGACATGATGCATAAGGAGATCGAGGTCTACGTTGACGACATGATCGTGAAGTCCAAAACAGAAAGTGAGCATGTACAGGTTCTGAGAAAACTGTTCTTGAGGTTGAGGAAATTTCAGCTGAAGCTCAATCCAACCAAATGCACTTTCGGGGCTAGGTCAGGGAAACTGCTTGGTTTCGTGGTCAGTGAAAGAGGAATTGAGGTCGACCCGGATAAAGTCAAGGCCGTACAAAAATTACCTCTACCGCGCACTCAGAAGGAAGTCCGAGGTTTTTTAGGAAGATTGAATTACATTGCTCGGTTTATTTCACAATTAACTGAGAAGTGTGATCCAATATTCCGTCTTCTTAAGAAACACAATCCAGGCATTTGGGACGATGAATGCCAGAGGGAATTTGACAAGATTAAGCAATATTTGTCCAATACCCAAGTGTTAATGCCTCCCAGTCCTGATAGACCATTGATTCTGTATTTGACGGTGTTCGATAATTCAATGGGATGTGTGCTCGGCCAACACGATGAGACAGGGAAGAAGGAAAAGGCGATATATTACCTCAGCAAGAAATTTACTGAGTGTGAGATGAGATACTCGCCAATTGAGAAATTGTGTTGTGCTTTGATTTGGACAACTCGGAGGTTGAGACAGTACATGCTGTACCATACGACTTGGTTAATCTCGAAACTAGACCTTATTAAGTACATGATGGAGTCAACCGCCCTGAATGGAAGAATGGCCCGATGGCAAATTTTGCTTTCTGAGTTCGACATAGTCTATGTAAACCAGAAGGCGGTGAAGGGGAGTGCAATAGCAGATTTTCTAGCCAGCAGGGCGCTAGATGATTATGAGCCTCTTAATTTCGATTTTCCTAATGAAGATCTGATGTTTGTAGCGACGACTGAGGAAGATACCCTAGAAGATCATCCTTGGAAATTGAACTTCGACGGAGCGTCAAATGTCGTTGGTAATGGAGTTGGGGCAGTCCTGGTATCCCCAAAGGGAGAGCATTATCCATTCACTTGCAAGTTAGACTTCGATTGCACAAACAACATGGCAGAATACGAAGCATGTATCATGGGAATCCGAGCTGCCATAGACCGCAAAGTCAAGTTGCTAGAAGTATATGGAGATTCCATGTTGGTGATATATCAGCTCAGAGGAGAATGGGAAACAAGAGATCCCACGTTGATCAGTTACCGAAAGTTAGTTTTGGAGCTAATCGAGAAGTTTGATGATATTACATTCTTTTACCTCCCGCGTGATAAAAATCAGATGGCTGACGCTTTGGCCACATTAGCTTCTATGATCAGATTAAATGATCAGGAGGGTATGAAGCCTATTCAAATGAGTATCTATGAGACTCCGGCTCACTGCTGCAATATCGAGGAAGAGGAGGAGAGAGATGATCATCCTTGGTATCATGATATTCTACGATATGTGAAGAGCCGTGAATACCCCGATCAAGCGACTGAAAATGAAAAGAGAACATTGAGAAGACTTGCCAGTGACTATGTCTTAGATGGAGAGATCCTGTATAAAAAGAGGAGGGATCAAGTGTTGCTAAGATGTGTCGATGCGGTGGAGGCTAAGAAAATCCTGGAAGAAGTCCATGAAGGGGTTTGCGGAACGCATGCCAATGGATTTACAATGGCCAGACAGATAATGAGATTCGGGTATTATTGGTCCACGATGGAAGGAGACTGCATCCGTTATGCCAAGAAGTGCCACAAATGCCAGATTTATGGAGACAAAATCTATGTGCCTCCTTCACCTCTTCATGTTATGACTTCTCCATGGCCTTTTTCAATGTGGGGCATGGACGTTATTGGACCGATCTCACCGAAAGCTTCTAATGGACATCGTTTCATTTTCGTGGTCATTGATTACTTCACCAAATGGGTAGAGGCAGCTTCATATGCTAATGTCACGAAGGCGACAATTAGTAAGTTTTTGAAGAAAGAGATCATCTGTCGCTACGGTATGCCGAAAAGGATCGTATCTGACAATGCTTTGAACTTGAACAACAGCGCGATAGCGGAAGTCTGCAGTCAGTTCAACATTAAGCACCATAACTCATCACCATATCGCCTAAAATGAATGGCGCGCTGAGGCAAATAATAAAAATATCAAGAAAATTGTGGGGAAAATGACTGAGACCTACAAGGATTGGCATGAAAAGTTACCGCTTGCCCTCTACGCCTATCGAACATCGGTTAGAACTTCTACCGGAGCAACTCCTTTCTTATTGGTTTATGGGATGGAGGCAGTTTTGCCTATTGAAGTTGAAATTCCTTCTCTCTGAGTTTTGTCAGAGCTGAAGTTGGACGAAGCAGAATGGGTTCAATCTCGATATGATCAACTGAATCTAATTGAGGAAAAGAGGCTAAGAGCCATTCGCCATGGTCAAATGTACCAGAAGCAGATGATGCGGGCTCACAACAAGAAGGTCCGCCCTAGAGTATTCCATGAGGGAGACTTGGTGTTGTAACAGATCCTCCCTATGCAAAAAGACTTCAGGGGAAAGTGGATGCCTAATTGGGAAGGACCTTATGTTATAAAGAAGGCTTTCTCTAGGGGAGCGTTGATACTCGCTGAGATGGACAGTAAAAGTCTTCCAAATCCAATTAATGCAGACTCGGTCAATAAGTATTTCGCTTAAAATAGGCCAAGGCGAAAACCCGTAAAAGGGCGTCTTGAGTTCAAAAAAAAGAAGAAGAAGAAAAAAGAAAATGGAGAGGCCAAGGTGAAAACCCGCAAAGGGCACTTTGAGACCAAAGGGGCTTTGAGTCGAAAACCCGAGAAGGGCGACTCAAATTGTGATCAACTCGTGGAGGGGCATACAGTGGTTTTGCTACGCCGAAATTAACAATGAGGAGGTATGTTACGTCTTGGGGCATTGACAAAGTACCACAGATCTCCTAGACACGTGTTGAAACTCAGAGTGGTCTTCAAGAAGTCCGTACAGAGAAGCTCAGGCTGTGATATCTGGGGCATCAATGCCATTCTTACTCATTTTTTGTACCTTAGTGGAATTTGTTTTCTTTGCTCAATCCATTTCTTCACGGGTTTTATCCCGAATAAATTGCAGTTTTATTCATTTCCATAATCTTTTTCCAAGCATTTCATATTGAAGTAATGATTACTGAACTAATAATGCTCTCACAAAAGAAGTTTCGTGCATTACTCTAAAAGTCTCTAAATAATACAAGAATATGAAACAGGACAGTTATTTAGAACTAACCAGGCTTAAAGGGTTTGAAGCATTTGAGATAATGGTCTAAGCAGTGACGACATCTTCAGATTCTCTGTTAGAAGTATTAGTTGAACACATGTCAGGGATCGCCTTAATAAACAGCAAGCAATGACAGCCCAAGTGTTAAAAATGGATCATTCTCATGACATTTTGCATCTATTCATAACATTCATAATACATATGGTTAGGAGCATTTTCATGACATCCTAATCATTTATCATAAGCATAGACCCCATGAAATCAATTCTACAGGTAGGTTCCCCAGAGGACAATGTAGCAAAATTGATGGGAGTTACAGAAGATTACAGATCGTATCTTCACTGAGCAGGAGTGAAGCAGGTCAGAGTCAGTAAGCCTTATCTCCACTAAGCAGGAGTGGAGCAGGTTAAAGATAGCAGATCTTATCTCCACTGAGCAGGAGTGGAGCAGATCAAAGACAACAGATCTTATCTCTACTGAGCAGGAGTAGAGCAGATCGGAAGATCAGATCTTATCTTCACTGAACAGGAGTGGAGCAGATCAAATATGATGAATCATATCTCCATGTATCGGCAATGGAGTAGATTTAAGCCACAGATCTTATCTCCACTGAGCAGGAGTGGAGCAGATCGAAGAATGCAGATCTTATCTCTACTAAGTAGAAGTAGAGCAGATCGAAGACAGAAGCCTCAATTCCCTAAGCAGTAGGGTAACAGGCTAAAGAAGCAGATCTTATCTCCACTAAGCAGGAGTGGAGCATGCTAAAGATAGCAGATCTTATCTCCACTGAGTAGGAGTGGAGCAGATCGAAGATTAGTCTTATCTCCACTGAGCAAGAGTGGAGCAGGCTAAAAAATAACGGATCTTATCTCTACTGAGCAGGAGTAGAGCAGATCAAAAATAGCAGATCTTATCTCCACTGAGCAGGAGTGGAGCAGATCGAAAACGATGAGCTTTAATTCCCTAAGCAATAGGGTAACAGGCTGAAATTAGCAGATCTTATCTTCACTGAGCAGGATTGAAGCAGATCGAATACAACAAGTCTTATCTCCATGTATCGGCAATGGAGCAGACTGAAGATCATAGCCTTATCTCCACTGAGCAGGAGTGGAGCAGGCTGAAAGAAAGTAGATCTTATCTCTACTGAGCAAGAGTAGAGCAGATCAAAGACAGTAAGCCTTAAACCCCTAAGCAGTAGGGTAACAGGCTAAAGTTAGCAGATCTTATCTTCACGGAGCAGGAGTGAAGCAGATCGAAAATTACAAGTCTTATCTCCATGTATCGACAATGGAGCAGACTGAAGAGTGCAGATCTTATCTCTGCTGAGCAGGAGTGAAGCAGATCAAAGACGATAAGCCTTAACCTCCTAAGCAGTAAGGGTAACAGGCTAAAAATTACAGATCTTATCTCCACTGAGCAGGAGTGGAGCAAATTGAAACAAAATTCCTATACCCCTGGAGATGCAGCGGGTTAGGGTGAGACTACTCGAAAAATGAAGCATCAAGAAACTGGGGTTCTAAGAAAGCCGGTAAAATTGGCCCTTTTAAAGTCTTTGCTCTATTCTCGTTACACGACAATGAGCAAAGACGGGCAGCTGTAAGACCCAATTTAAAACCCGGAGCCCAATACCAATACCAATACTAGGAGATAAAAGGTGCATTAAAGCGGTCCAAATACAAAGGGCCTGTGCCCAAATCTCAACTTAAGTACAATCGTAATGGTTTTGGGAAACCCTAGCGACCAGCGCCTCCAAGCGACCTTTCCCCGCATCGTGCGCGCCTCTAACACCAAATCGTGCCCACGTCGCCTCACCTACTGAAAAGGGAGGACAAAACAACAAATGAATAGAGTAGATTCAGTTGTAAATTTCAAAGGCTATAAAAGCCTTCAAATCATTGTAAAATGAGGGCTTTTTTTTTTTTTGGGATACGATTTTACGCAATAGAATCGTGAGGCTATAGAGCACATTTTTACAAAGCGAGAATCAAAAACAAAGAAAAGGTTTCTTTTATTTTTGTTTCATTTTCGAATCCTTGGGTTCTTCTTTATTTATTTCTTGCATTTTTCGTTTGTGTTTTAGAATACAAAAGTTTTAATTGTTAAAAAAAAAAAAAGGAGGAAGAAACTTACCAGTCATCGATCTTGTGTGCGCATGGTCGGTCACTGCACTGCAGGTGATACTCTGTCGTCAGATGGAAGAAGGGGCTCACACCTTAGAAAACAAGAAAAGGAAAAAGGGGTTCGGGTCTTTATTCTTGAAACAGAATGGAAAATGGAAGGAAATTTTTTTTTTATGCTTTTGAGCATAATAAATAAAACGATTTGTTGAAAATGGGGGGAACTCCACATGATTACTTGTTCCACAGGTGTATATGCGCACTTTTCCTTTAAATGGGAAAATTGCGCGATAAGTCCCCCTGTTGCGCCCTTATTTTAATCGCACCCCTTTCAGTTTTTTTTTCTATTTTTTAAATTTGCCCCAGTAATTTTACTTCTTTTCCATTTTAGTCCTTGATAAAACGCAGCGCATAATAGGCGAGGAATATTTCCCTTTTCACCCCCACATATTTTCAGCGCATTTTAATTAAGCCTGTTTTCTTTCTTTTTATTTTAAATTTGGCCCCAATCTTTCGATTTTGATCTAATTCAATCCTTTTTTTTGTTTTGTTATTTTGCCATTAAATTAATTGTTTTTAAATATATTTTTTTCTCCTTTGTTACCTTTTTATTATTATTGTCATAATCATATCCTTTATATTTTATATTATGCATATATTATTGTTTGTTTTTTTATATATTTTTTAATACTATTATTTTATTATCTTCTTATTATTTTTATTTTGTTCATAATCATTATCATTCTATTATTATTATTATTATTACTGCCATACTTTTTTTTTAAATTAATTTCCTATTATTATTGTATTTGTTATATTTATGATTATTACTATAATTGTTTTTTTATTATTTTATTACCACTTATATATATATATTATTATTATAGTTATATATTTTTTTGCATTCACCATCATTATATGTTGTTGTTTTATTATTTATTATTATTATATCTGCTTTATTATTGTCATTCATATTTGATCGCCGTAATGCTATTATATAAACTAGCATAGCGACTCATTTTACATTTTTTTAAATCATATCATATTTTATTCGATACATTACAATTTTCGTTTCAAAATAATCAAACCATTCGTGTTCTAAGGTTCGAAAGGAGTCGTACCCTAACTTACTGGGTTTCGATTTCTCTTTCGAGTCTAAAGAACCCATCACTTTCTTTTTAAAAGTTGAATAAAAACTTATTCTCAAAAATTCAAGATTGTCGTGTCCTAACTTACTGGATGGGACGTTTTGTTATTTCGAGATAAGGATTTCAAAAAAAAAAACAAAGGCAATGTTCCGTGTTTGGCACTTTGGGAAATCGAGCCCTAACTTACTGGGTTCCAATTTTTCAGTAGATTCCAAATAACCGAGTATCCTTCTCAGATTTGAACACACCAATTTTGAAAGTCAAAGGACAAGCTCAATTTCGGGGATTTGAGATGTCGTACCCTAACTCACTGGGCGTGACATTTTACTTCCTCGAGATAAGAGGGTCTGATTGCTCATATTTTATTTAAGTTTTTTTTTCTTTAAAAATAGAAAGAATCGTATTTTAAAATCTTTCAAATTTTCGATATTAGGACATTAATTAATCAATTAGGTACCAATTATAGGCGTCACGAGGGTGCTAATCCTTTCTCGTGCGTAACCGACTCCCGAACCTGTTTTCTTAAAATTCGTAGACCACTGAGCAGGAGTGGAGCAGGCTAAAGATAGCAGACCTTATCTCCCTAAGCAGGAGCAAAACAGTCTAATGATAGCAGATCTTATCTCCACTGAGCAGGAGTGGAGCAGATCGAAACAAAATTCCTATACCCCTAAGGATGTAGCAGGTTAAGGCGGGGCTACTGGAAAAGGAAATAAGAGTCAAGACTCAGCAAGACCGGGCAAAATTGGTCCTCTTAAAGTCTTTGCTCCATTCTCGTTACACGACAACGAGCAAAGAGGGGCAGCTGTAAGGCCCAATTTCAAAACCCGGGGCCCAAACCAGAAAACTAAAATCCCAAAATTAAAAAACAGTCCATTATATTTCCAGCCCAAACACAACGAGGCCCAATGGCCCAAAGAAATGAAACAGAACAAAGAAACCCTAACAGCTTTGTTTTGCGCCGCCGCCAGCAAGGCCCTCCTTCCGCAACGTGCGCCGGACGCTATCACCCCGAGACGTGCGCCACTCACCACGCCACGTCAGAGACGTGCTTGAACATGTATCCGCAAAATAGAATAGATCGGTTGTAAAATAAAGGCTATAAAAGCCGAAATAAATTTTGTAACAAGGATCCCTTTTTTGTGTTTTCGATTTACACGGAGAATACAAGCACTTTTGCAGAAAACACACCAATTAATCTGAAACAAACACTGATTCAGTCAAGGTTTACTTTTTTTTCCCGTTTTCCCGATTTCATTATTTTCGAATCTTGTCGTTTTCTATTTTCATTATATTCCATCTTTCAAAACTATAATATATATATAGATCAGATCTTATAAAAATAGAGTAGGAAACGTACCCTGATTCCTCCGGCCGCCATTGTTGGTGCGCATGGGGGGCTTGTGGTGAAGAAGAGCTTGCCCTAGCAGAGGGAACATGAAACTCATTTGGGGATTTTGGGTGTTGTTTGGAAAATGAATCTGCAAAAAGGAAAAAAGGGGTTTGGTTTTTTTAAAATGGCAGAATGCCTTTTAACCTTTTATTTTTTTTTGTGGTGGGGGGGGGGGTGTTTAAACGGCGAATTAAATGGCTGGTTTGGGAGGAGTGGAGACCATGCTTTAAAGGGGGAAATTGCGCAATAAGTCCCTCCTGTTTGCGCCATGGTTTAAATCGTGTCCCATTTCACTTTTTTTTTTTTTTTCAAATTTGGCCCTAAATCTAATCTGCTATTTCAATTTGGTCTTCATTCAAACGCACTATTTCAAAGAGTGGAGTATTTGTTTTTCTGGTCCTTCTATGTCACGCGTGTGTTGCAATTCAATCCTTTTGCCTTCATTTGTTTCAAAATTGCCCCAAAGCTTATATTTTCCGTCCCATTTAGTCTGTCTTCTTATTTTTTTTTTATTTTTTTCAATTATCGTCATTTTTTATTGTTATCATTTTTAATATTATTATTTTCATTATTACCACTGTTATTCTTTTCTACATACATTATTACTATAATTATTTTTTTTATTATCATCTTTATTATTTTTTATTATGATTAATTTACTGCTTATGTTACTTCTATTTTCATTACCGCCATCATTTTTTTAACAGTACTATTATTTTCTTATTGATATTTTTTTATTTTGCTTATTATTGTTATTATTTTATTATTTACATATTTACCATCACTTCTATTATTTTACTAAATTATTTCTTATTTTTACCACTATTATTTTGTTACTACCCTTTTTATATATCCTTATTTCATCTATTTTTCAATACTTTTCGTTCATTTCCCTTGTTTTCGACTTTTTCTTCTTATTATTTTTTATGTTAATCCACATTTGTTTACCTACTATTTTACTAACCTTCTATTATTTATTCATTAATTATTTTGCTTAGTATTGTTATTGATCTTCTCGTCCATCTTATTTCCATTACATATTAACTGCGATTTATTTTCACCAATTCGTGTACATTAGTTTTATTCGATGCATTATAGTTTTCGTTTCAAAATAAGCAAACCCTCCGTGTTCTAAGATTCGAAAGGGGTCGTACCCTAACTTACTGGGTTTCGATTTCTCTTTTCGAGCCTAACGAACCTATTACTTTCTTTTTTAAAAGTTGAATAAATAAAAATTTATTCTCGAGAATTCGAAATCGTCGTGTCCTAACTCACTGGATGGGACGTTTTGTTATCTCGGGATAAGGATTTCAAAAACTAAAGGCAATATTCCGTGTTTGGTATTTTGGAAATCAAGCCCTAACTTACTGGATTCCGATTTTTCATTAGACCCCAAATAACCGAGTATCCTTCTTGGATTTAAACACATCAATTTTGAAAGTCAAAAGACAAGCTCAATTTCGGGGATTTGAAATGTCATACCCTAACTCACTGGGCGTGATATTTTACTTCCTCGAGATAAGAGGGTCTGATTGTTCATATTTTATTCAAGTTTTTTTTCTTTAAAATAAAAAGAATCGTATTTTAAAAATCTTTCAAATTTTCGATATTAGGGCATTAATCAATCAATTAGGTACCAATTTTGGGCGTTACGAGGGTGCTAATCTTTCCTCGTGCGTAACCGACTCCCGAACCTGTTTTCTGAAAATTCGTAGACCAAAATGTTTTAAGGTGGCCCAATCACACCTCGAAAAGATTGGTGGCGACTCCGTTTTTTTCTTTTTAAAGTCGCCCGTTTTTCAAACAAAAAAATGATTTCGACAACAATAATTTCATTTTTAATATTTCAACTCAAATTCTTACTTTTAAAATACAATATATCTTAATAATCTCATTATTATTGTTAGGGAGACTGAAATCTAAGGCTACACTTTAACCACGTGTCAATATTAAAATTGAATTAGGTAATTGCATCTACAATATATGCGGCCCAATTTATTTTAATATTCTAATCCAAGCCCTTTTGAAAAGAAGCTCCAAGCCCAAATAAATATTTAAAATAGAAATTAAAGTATTTTAAAACAATACTTTCAATTAATTTAAATAAAAATATTTATTATTCGAGAATAATTAGGGCCAAACAAAATTTGAATTACATTTTATTTTGGACTTAAAATTTGGTACCTAAAGCTAAATCCAAAACTATCACGAAGTGTATGGACTAATAGCACAATTTAGCCTATTTTTACTATATCAATAAATTTTTATTTATTTTTATATTTTCACTATTTTTTTTAATTATCTTACTTTTTCACTTCACCAAACTCACCTAATCCTATATAAAAGGAAAATCTAATTGATTGGTAGACAACAAATTTATAAGCTTTTGACTTTTTACTAAAAGTTTTCTTTTTCTTTGTAAAAAAAAAAGAAAAGAAAAAAAACAGAAGAGAATCCAAATGTCAAAAAGAGAGAGCGCAATAACATAATAAAGTTTGTTGTTGCACTTTTGAATGAAGGACTCTCGAACCCGAAATATAAATTAAATCGTAAAATAAATATAAATTATATAAAAAACATTAAAATAAATTGTATCAATTGTATCCAATAATACTAATATTGTACCAATAAAAAACATCTAATTTGTATCAATTATGTTCATCAACTGTACTCATAACTTCTCCTCAATATTTAAATTGAAAAAGAAAAAACATATTTAAGTGTGCTCGAATCGATGTCTATGTGGTTATTACAATAGCAACAATACTAGTTGAGTTAAACTCAATCGATAATCCATTTTTTTTGTTACTTATCTTTGTTTATGGTAAAGATAATTTTTTTTCCTTGTTTTGAACAAATTTTTTTTTATGTTTAACTATTTTAACTCTTATATATTAAATAAACATTTTCATTTGTATTGTTACACCAACAACGAAACGTATTATATGTTTTATCAAAGATAGAGATCTACGTCATGGATTAGCTGCCATTCTTTCACAAGCGCTTTTTTTTCGTTGTTGTCGTCATGGTTATCTTAAAAGAACTAGTCGATCGAATCTGTAACACCCCAAACCCGACCTAGACATTATGGCCGAATCTGACGATGTCACATGGAATAGAATTTGAAAGCGAATTTATCAAGTTAAAACAATTTTTGTTTATTATCTTCTATTAATCTCTCGTTGGTTTCAAAATCATTTTCTCGTTAATTTGATTCGTTTAAAAACATATTCTATAGCGGAAGCTTTTAAAACCGTGATATTTAAAGAAAACTGTTTGCGTTTAGAAAAACGTTGTTTTAAATGAAACCGAGTTTTCGTTGCAGTTCAAAAGTTCATGAAAACAGTTAAAATCCAAAACAAAGGCAACAGTCCAAAAGTCCAAATTACATCAGAAATACTCCAAAAATAATAGGAATTAAAAACCTTAAATGGAATTAAATCAGTTCAATAGTCATGTGGTCACCGTTGAGTCCTCCATCGCACCGATCCGTCTAAGTCCGGGATTACTCATGCAGATAAAACAAAAGGGGTGAGTTTACGTAAACTCGATGTGTAATCCCCACGAAAGATAAGCATACAGATCAAACTACTGATCTATCGGTTAAATGCGATGCAGGCTAAGCCTGCATGATCTGGTCGATTCGGATATAAATTTGGGCCTTAGCCCATCAGTATGCATACAGTAACAGAAATCAGTATCCTACCCACCAACCTCTACACACCATCTCCGACCATCCCTACACATCAAGTCGTACCGAATGCGGCACATATCAGTAATATTGCAGTTGAGCTACCAGATAATAGGCATGAAAGCCTTTCAGTACACTTCCTCCAATAATCAATCATCCCACCCCAATTCAGATGCAACTAAACATACTCAAAGCAAATGTACCGAGATACATGCTTACATGCTAAAATACAGTTATCAGTCATACATATAGATCAGTAAACATGCTCGATACATACATTATATATATTCAGGTCACACAATTTAGGGTCTAAGTAGCGCTTACCGACCCTACAGTAGGTTCACAATCGACTTGGGCGACCCGTGCAACCCTAAGAAACATTTTAGCTAAATGGGCCCACACGCCCATGTGGCTTGCCCGTGTGGGCCCACACGCCCGTGTGGATTACACGGCCTGGCCTAGATATCACACGCCTGTGTGGCCTACACGGCCACACTTCGGCCATCACACGGCCGTGTGCTGCGCACGGCCATGTCTTCGTCAACCGCACGGCCGTATCCTCTCACACGGCTTACCACAAGGGCAACCACACGCCCGTGTGGCGTCGACAGTGGCCATTTTTGGCTTTTGCCAAAAGCTCGATTTTTGCGTTTCAGGTGCACACCTGGTATCGGTTTGATACGAAACCACTCTTAAGCCTCCTGAAACCTATAAACAGCATGACCAAAAGCCCAATTTCAGTATTACCTTCGAAAAGTTAACGGAACTATACTACGAACAGTAACTCATCACATCCAACAATGCATTCGTATACTTACTGGTGACGGAATGAAACCTCTAACGCTTAATCCGCTGCAGGAGCACCAACAGAACCTTGATTTTCCCCTAATCGAAAATCAAACATAAACCCCCATCAAAATCCAACCATGAAACAACAAGATGGTGGCAGAACAAAACTTACCGACGAACAAAAACAACAGTTGTAAGAGGAACACAACACTAATTGAACGGAAGCAAAAAGAAATCAGAATTAGAGAGTATGAGAAGAGAGGAAAAAAACAACAGGAAGGGATTTTGAGAAACAGTAAACACAACTGATCAGATTCTGATAACCCCTTAATTTTCCTCCCATTAACCCATTAACCACCCACTACTCAGAATTTTTGTTTGACCGAAACTCTCTCGATCAAACGAGCAAAAATAAACTCCCACACCTGCACAAGGATTCAAACTCCAGACCCCAACACCAACACACATCTTAACCACCAGACCAACAGACCTATTCTGATATGGAATTACAAATGATTTACTATAAGCCCACTCTCCAAGCACAAGGCTTAGATCAGAAAAATATCAAAAATTTACAAAGCTAGGGCTTGAACTTAGGACCTCTCACACATACCCAAAACACTTAACCACTAAAGCAAATACACAATTGTGTTACATTTTAACAGAAACAAAAATAAGAATTTTGGGGCGTTACAGAATCAATAATTAATCAGACCTCCATTAAAATGAACTTTATTACATTAAACCGCCTAAATATTTAGATTCATTCCTCCAAACCCCCCCCCCAAAATATATGTATACTTTAATTTTATTCATATTCCAAATCATAAATATATATGTATAATTTAATTATTCAATAATTATACATAAAGATTAATAGTAAAAAAATATGTAGTCGACAATGTTAATATAAATTTATCCTACTAAATTCTATTTCTAAATCTGCTACTGCCGACAATCTAATAGATTCAACCACCATCATTACTTTCAAAACATCACATTACATTTCAATTTTAATATTTATAACTTTTCTTTAAATTCAAATTGTGGTATCTTTTATTTTAAAAAATTTATATATTTTCTTTTTTTTTACCTAATTTTGTTGACGGTAGAAGGGGTAGGAAAAAAGGAACAAAATAATATTATAGTGAATATATATGAATTAGTTGCCTTTTTGATCAATTAGTCAAAAGTCAGCCATTAATTGTATTCATAGAGGACTGACAACTAATTAAAATGTAGTAATTTAAACTAAATAAATAAGGGATAATTAAAGTGTTTAATGAGCTAGCAGCCGAACTAGCTAGCTGAATCAAATTCGGCCTTAAATAAATTGTAAGTGTTCGGTACATCCTTGAACTCCTTCTTATCTTCATTTCAAGTTCGTTCCACCATAATTGAAATAGCATCTTTAAATTGCTTGGCATGGGTACGCGTAATCGGTCCACTAGGCAGCTTGATGGCGTCTTGGTTGGCTTCCATCGTAGGCATAGTAGGCGAGCTCGTATCACTTTTGGGGGGCTGTAAACTAAAATTTTTATTCCAAATTCTTAAAGAAGAAGACCAAATCAATATGATAAAAAAAAAAAAAAAAAAAAAAGAACCTTTTATTTCAACTTGTTTTTCTTTTTTCAAACATGGACAAAAAAAAAAGCACAACAATTGGAATTTGATTATGTTTTTACACATCATAATTTCAGGGAAAAATATTTATATAAAACATGACATGTTTAACCAGTTTTGTTATTAAAAAGTTTAACACTTTCATGATTTTTAATTACTTTCTTTATCATGTTGATGTAAGAATTGTGTAGCACAAATTAGGGGTGAGTGTTTAATTGAATCGAGTGAAAAAAAAATTTAAGTTGACGAGTCTTATTTTATCATCCTAACTCAATTTGAAATTTTTTCGAATCAAGTGAAATTGTTCGAGTTAAATTAAAAAATTAAACATGTCAAATTAAAATATTGTTACAGTATAATTAATTTCATGTTAAAATACATAAATTTAAAACCATATATATTTGAAAACTTTTTCAAAGTAAAATAATAAACAATAATAATTTAGTATGATAAACTTGAATCATTAATGAACTTATTTAGGTCTCAAAATTATTGTTCTATTAATTTTTTAATTTTTTAACTTTCTTTATATATATTTTTAATTTTTTTTTGAAAATTTTTTAAAAATATAAATTTTGGAATTTTAAAAATTATTTTTAATTTTTGAAATTTATTTTGAATTATTTTGTAATTTTTGTTGAGAGAGACCAAATTTCTCATTTTCAAACTTGACAAGGACCAAAAGGATATTTACACTAATATGTTATCCGAATTGCAAAATTCAACTCAATTCGAACTCGAAACTCAAATTACTTATTCGAGTTGATTCGAATAATTCGAATAAATCAATTTAATTAACTCGAAATTCGAATTTTTAATCAAATCAAATTTTATTCACTTTTAACACAAATACAATACGAAAAAATAATTAAAACATAAAATGATACGAAAAATAATTAATTATAAATTCTAAAAAAATAATTAATTATATATATTATAGAGCCTTAAATATATTATTTGTTTAAAATAATTAATTAAATTAAATTAAATTTCAATTTTGGAGATTAAATTCAAACAATGAATTCGTCAAGACTTCCATTTTGAATATAAAATTTCTAGTCTTTAGTTTAAGAGAAAATGAAAAAAAAAATCACAATTAATATATAATTTTTAAATTTAATAAAAAATTCAAAATAATTATTAATAACAAAAAACTATTTTTTTGTTTTAAAAAATATTGTAAATTATTTATAAAAATATATCCGTTTTCAAAGTTTCACTGGTGTAAGTACAATAATGTATAAATATATGTAAAATCCAATCAATGTGATGCACATTAGATACATATAGCATACATGCAAGGGCGTAGTTAAAAGGGTATAATATCTCTTTCAATCCTTTTTAGTTATGAAGTATTCAATTTAATAATTTTTAATAGAATTTTTAACTTTAATCTCCCAAACTTCTAAAATTTTATTTTGTTTCGAATGATAAATTGCTGGCTTTACCCTTGCATACATGATAGGCGTGAGATTCATGTATCACAAGACTCGAAATTGAATTTATAAAATTCAAGATCTTGCTAAGGACTAATCTGCTAAATATAGATATATATTTATTATTATTTCAAGTCTTTGAATGTGCTTCGAAATTTGTGAACTTTAGACGTAACATTGAAAGTGGAGGGTTGAAACTTGAAAGTCGTACAATACAATCAAGCATATCAAGTATCAACTATATCTTTGAATATACTTTACTCTTTTTTTTTTGACAATTTTGTCACCACTTGAATTTTAAAATTATAAAATTTTATTACTTTGGTTGAATGTTTCCTAATAAATTATATAATATTTTACAATAATTTTTATCTTTATCTTTACTGAGAACAAGAAAAAGATTGTTAGATCTTTTGCTGCGACGAAGATCAGAGGTTCGTGTCCGACATATTTCAAGGGATCAAAATAGGGTTGTGGACCACATGGCTATATGTACTGTTACAGGAGACTCTTTGCTCCGTTTATTTGCAATTGCGCTAGTTTTGGTTAGAGATTTATTGGTTGAAGATCATAATGGGTCTAGATCCTTTAATTTATGATTCGGTTGTTGTAATCACCTAGTGTTGTCTTTTTTTCTACCAAAAAAGAAAGAAAAAGGTTGTTTGATTATGTTATTATATTTTCCTTTTTATATTTTCATACTCTAATATACATTCGAGATAAATATTGATTTAGAGTTTATGATTTTTTTTAATAAAAAATTCTTGATAATAGCTTCAAGGTTTTCTTGGGTTTGTATTTTTTTGTATAAATACAATTATAAATATGTATATGAATAATTATAGAATATAATCAAATCAATACAAAGTACAAACAGATGAAGAACCATAATATAACATACAAAACCCACACATGCAATAGGGGTAAATCCAATTTTTCGTTTTACGAGACTAGAATTGAATTATAAAATTTGAAAGATCAAAATATAAACTTGTCATATTAATTTATAATTTCATGATTTATGAAGCGATTGAATTGCAAATTTTCCTTTTTGGGACCAAGTCCTTTATCTGCCCTTTTGGATTCACACCTCTGTGTGGGAATTGTGCATGATAAGATTAAATATTCGCATATGATAATTACTCATGATGAGATTTGAACTTGAGTAATTAAAGACTTGAAACTTCTACTTTTGCTAATAAGTGCCATGTATGGATATAAATTAAACCCATTAGCCATTAGAGGATTAAATCAAAACAAGTTGAAAATTGAAGGGCTAGCATTTTGCAATATTGCCAAAATCTTAAGTAAATTATTAGCTTGCTTTTTGCTACGGAATTATCAAGTGAAAATAATGATTCAGGATCTCTTTGGATTTCATTTAACCACATTTTAGTGGGATTTATAAAATTTTTGGTGTAATTGCATCACAGGATAGTGTTTGACTTTCAATTTCACCATATTTTTTTTATCTATTTGACAATATAATGATTTTATATGTAATTTTTTAATAATATTATTATATGGGTACAAATATATAAATTTCAAGTCAACTAATTGAGAATAAATAATTACTTCAATAATAAAAACAAAAGCAAAAACATTATACATATGATTGTTGATTAAGAAAATTATAACTTAAAATTATTTTATATAATAAATATCTTTCTATAAAATATATAAAATAATGTATTTATATTTTAGTAATTATAATAATTTGTTAAATTTTCGAATATGTTATAAGTTTATTTATATACAAATATTACTCTAATGTCTTTAATGGTCAATTTCTCTTTTCATTATAATTCACCTCACAGTCACCAGCAAGTGAATCCAAACACATTTCCCATCGCTGATTTTAATTTAACTGCCCAACCAAACAAAAATTTAATATTGGTTGAGTTTTCAAGTAAAGTTGATTTGAGTGGATCGAAATACTCAAAAAGTTAAAAATAAAAAAAAAAACCTTAAAAAATTAAGTCGTTTTACTTTTCTCATTTAAAATTACAGATTAATTATTAAAATTATAAGTAATTTCTATTAACATTTGGAAATTTAGAAATTTGGAATTTTTATTAGGCTGATATCATATCATATGACATATGATTATTAACAAAAAAATAAAAATATTAATTTGAGAAATTTTGACAGATGCTACCAACGAAGATAATAATTGGTAAAGTAAGAAAATTGAAATTTTTAAGTTTTAAAATACATGGACCAAATCTCAATTCTATGCAAGTATAGAGGTTAATAACATATTTTAACCTTTTATTTATTATATTAAATTAATAGTAATTCAACTCAAGAGTCACCCTTAAACAATTTGAGATAGAGTTTGATTTTAGGAGTGAATCAAACATATTAATTTAGTGAATAAAGTAATAAAGAAAGAAAGTTTCAAATCTTAAAATTAAAAAAAAAATAAATTATGATGAAACTAACACCATAATTCAAACCTAAAATGAAAAGTTAAAACTAAATCTCTAAGGAAATTTATTTGTTCGTAAACGTGGGTCTGCCGATTGGCACGCTTTCTCTGTCTGCCTTTTGGCACGTTATTTTCTTTGTCTTCTCACTTTGTTTTCTTTTGCTTTTTCACTTCGGTTTTCTTGTCAATTGAGTGTAGTCTTCTGTGATCTGGCTGACTCATTAGAATCTGAATCATGGAAGAGGATCTCGCGAATCTGAGTATTATCGATGATGAAGAGGAAGCTTTTCAGGAGGAAGAATCGGTGGTGGAACAATCTTACAAATGTTGTCTGGTTGGTCGATGTTTAACAGATAGCATAGTCCATTTTCCATCGCTAAGAAATACTATGGCAGATCTATGGCATCCTATTGGAGGCATCTGCATTACTGATCTAGGGGAAAATAAGTATCTTTTTCAATTTTTTCATGAGGTTGATATTCAACGGGTTCTTGATGGTACCACATGGTTAATAATCACCTGCTTATTATTCAAAGGATCCCCAATGGCGAAAATCCTGTAACAATGCCACTTAATCTTACCGAGTTCTGGGTACAAGTTCATGATTTACCACCAGGACTGATGCCTGAGGCGATGGCTAAGCAATTTGGCAATTTTTGTGGTAAATTTATCGAATACGATTCGGTTAATCTCTCTTTGGGGGTTAGAACTTTTATGCGTATTCGTACATCCTTGGACATTACAGTACTATTGAAACGAAAGAAGAAGGTTCAGATTGGGAATTTGATGACAGTTTATGCCCGATTCAAATATGAAAAACTTAGCCTGTTTTGCTTTATATGTGGCAGATTGGGTCATGGTGAAAGTTTTTGCCTTTATCGACTAAGAATTGAGGCATCCAGAATTGTTTTCGGATGGGATTTATCTTTGCATTCAGAACCGAGGAGGAAAAGGACGGCGGCAAGTCGATGGCTAAGGGAAGCGGATGGCTCTCAGAGATTTGAAGATAATTTGGAAAGCTTCAATTATGGCAACTCTTTCAAAGCCGGGAATAGTTTTAGGAGTCAAATGGAGGAAAATATGGAGAATCAGTTTGGGAATCCTATTTTAATCCCTTTAGAAGTCAATCAACAATTACTCCATATTGGGCGGGTTCAGAGATTTGATTGGGATAAGGAGACGTTGAATGATGTGGAAATAGCAAATGGGCCTATGGAGTTGGGCTTTGAAGAAGAAAGTGATCCAATTCCTATTGTGGATGGCAAGAAATGACAGAGAATTGTGAAGGGAGATTCGGTTCTCTTGGAATCGAAGACTGGAAGTGACTCGCCTCTTTGTGTCAGACTAGCTCAGCTCGTGCTCGTGAGCAAACGTACAATGAGAATCTTAAGCTGGAATGTTTATGGATTGGGGAGACCACGGACTGTGAATAAACTCAAAAACAAATTGCGAGTCATTAATCCCTGAATTTTGTTTCTCATTGAAACAAAGTTAAGTGCCAAGAAGATGGAAAAGGTTAGATTAAAATGTGGTTTTGAGAATGGTATTGATATTGGGTCGATGGGATCTAGAGGGGGATTGCCGTTGGGTTGGAAAGGTAATTCGTTGGTCAATCTTTTAAGTTTCTCATCTTATCATATTGATGTAGAGATAAATGATACAAGGTGTAATGTTAAATGGCGTCTTACGGGGTTCTATGGCAATCCGGATGAAAAGGGTAGAAGTGCTTCGTGGAATTTACTCAGACAGTTGGGCAATTATAATAATGATCATTGGGTAGTCTTGGGGGATTTTAATGAAATTGCTAACTCGTTTGAGAAGAAAGGGGGACGTCGTCGTTCTGAGAGGCAAATGTTGGCATTTCGGTCAGCATTAGATGACTGTAATCTTACTGACCTTGGATTCAAAGGACGTTGGTTCACGTGGGAAAGAGGCAAGTTTAGTTCTACGAACATCAGAGAACGCCTAGATCATGGGGTCGCTACTCCTAATTGGTTAGAGCTCTTTCCAAATGTCCTAGTTGAACACTTGACCCACTCATTTTCAGATCATTGCCCTATTCTCTTAGATACTATGGGAGAGAAAAGTTTTGATTATACGAAGAACCCAAGTAGATTTCGGTTCGAAGCGGAATGGTGTTTGGAATCCTCCTTCGAGGATTTAGTCAGCGGTTGGTGGGCTGATTTGAATGGGAGCATACCTGATAGGCTAGAGGCTATGGGACATAAAATGCAATATTGGAGTAGAACCAGTAAAAGGAATGAGAAGAGAAAGCGGATGTGTTTGGAGAATCGTTTGAATTATCTCTTTAATCAAGACACATCTGATGATACTTTAGCCGAGATCACGAAAGTGCAATTGGGTATCAATTTAGAGGCGGATAAGGAAGAGCTTTATTGGGAGCAACGAGCCCGAGTTAACTGGCTTAGGAATAAGGACCGTAACACTAGTTTCTTCCATAAAACGGCTGGTCAGCGAAAGGTTCGAAATAGGATTGCTGCGTTAGAAGACGATCTTGGCAATAAATTTTCAGTGAATGAGGACATGATCAAGGTTGCGACAGGTTATTTTGAGAAGCTTTTTTCTGCATCTGAGGCAGGTTTTGATGAGCATATTTTTGATTTGGTGGAGAAAAAAGTTACTGATAGTATGAACGAATCACTCACTAAGCAGTTTACTGAGGAGGACATCTGCAATGCGGTAAAATCTATGCCATCCCTAAAAGCTCCTGGGGTTGATGGTTTTTGCGCAACCTTCTTCCAAAGGTACTGGCACATTGTTGGACCGGACATTTCTGGGTATTGTCTTGATATTTTAAATGGGCAGAAGAAAATTGGAGATATTAACAAGACGAGGATTGTGTTGATTCCCAAAATTCATAACCCGAAGAATATGACTCATTTCCGACCTATAAGCCTTTGCAATGTTGTTTATAAGATCATTGCAAAAGTCTTGGTGAACCGAATGAGTGATATTTTGGGTGATTGTATCAACGAAGCTCAAGGTGCGTTTATACCAGGGAGGCTCATAGCTGATAACGTGTTGATTACTTATGAAGTGCTTCATTCTATGAAGATAAAGAAGACTGGTAAGTGAGGGAACTTTGCTCTCAAGCTGGATATGAGTAAGGCATACGATCGCGTGGAATGAGATTTTCTGGTAGGAATGATGAAGTCTTTGGGGTTCCATGATGATTGGTTGGTTCTAATAATGAGATGTGTTACTTCAGTGTCCTATTCGGTGTCTCTTAATGGAATGTGTAGTGACTGGTTCTCTCCTTCTAGAGGTTTGCGACAAGGGGATCCTCTTAGCCCATATTTATTCTTGCTCTGTGCTGAAGGATTCTCTACCCTTTTGGAAGATGCTAAGCAGAAGGGTCGAATGAGAGGGGCTCCTGTTGGGAGGGAAAGGTTTTCTATTAATCATTTGTTTTTTGCAGATGATTGCATTCTTTTTGGAAAAGCCACTCAGGAGGGGGTGTGTACGGTTCGAGACATCATTCGCGAATATGAGATGAGCGCTGGTCAGAAGGTTAACTATGATAAATCCTTAATCTATTTTGGAGCTAATGTCAAAGATGAGGTAAAGGAGGAAATTACAAAAGTATTGGGGGATCGTGTGGCTTCAAGCCCCGATAAGTATTTGGGTTTACCGATGATGGTGGGCCAAAGGAAAGCTTGGGCTTTTGCTAACTTTAAAGACAGGTTTCGGAAGCGAGTTGATGGTTGGAGCCTTCGGTATTTATCAATGGGAGGTAAAGAGGTCTTTATTAAGTCCGCTTTTCTGCAGCAACGCCTTTATATGCAATGCAATGCTTTCTTTTCCCAAAGACTTTATGTTCGCAGCTTGAAAATATCATGAACAAGTTTTGGTGGGCTAATAATAGAATGAAGATCGGGATTCACTAGAGTAGTTGGAATACGCTTTGTTTACCGAAGGTCGATGGTGGTCTTGGTTTTAAAAACTTATTTTTGTTTAATAAGGCCCTTTTAGTGAAGCAAGTTTGGCGTATTTTGACTCAACCACAATGTCTTTTAGCTAGAGTGTTAAAGGCGCGTTATTTTCCGCTTACTGATATTCTAGCAGCTAAAATTGGTTCTTACCCTTCTTTTACCTGGCGGAGTATATGCAGCGCACGAGAGCTGATTGAAGATGGAATCTTTGTGGAGAATTGGCAAGGGCAATAGAGTCAACATCCGGAATGATCCTTGGCTCCTGGAAGGGAGAACAACGATTATCGGGACAAGAAATTAGAATCGGTGGACCATCATTGTAATCGGCTAATGCAATCGAGCGTTCTCATGCTTTGCAAGCCATGGGTTTCCAAAGGTTGGCGGTGGAGGGCGATGCGCTTTCAGTCATCAAGAGCATAAAGAAAATGGGTAATGACATTTCTGTGATTAGATCGATTACCCATCATATCTATGTTATGGGTTTAAGTTTTGAGCAGATCTCTTACAGTTTTACGCCGCGAGCTGCTAATGGCGTGGCCCATGCTTTGACATTGAAGGGAAGGAGAATCGATTTCTTTGGGGTTTGGATCCATGGGTTACCAGCATCGGTGGTTGCAATTGCAAAGAAGGAAGGTTTGCAGATGAATCTGGAAGGTTAAGGGGAGGTTTTCTTGGCTTTGTTTTTGAGGAAGGTTCTTTGAATCCTCAAGCGTGGTTGATAAGAACAAAGCTTCTGTCGCATTTATGGCAAGCGACGTTCTGGCTGATACCTTACTTTCTCAAGCTATCTGGCGGTGGGCTCATGATTTATGACGTTTACTTTTAGCAGTTGGTTTATTAATTGTTTGTTGTCAGGGTTTGATGTATTGTCTTCTCATGTGTTTTTTTGTTTTAATTTCTGGACTTTGTTTGTTGTTTCTTTGTTATGAGCCTAGCCCAATAAGATATCACTCTTCTTTCAAAAAAAATAAAAATAAAGTATGATTATAAAAATATCGATGTCTTTTACCATTTCAAAATTAAAAATATTTAAAAAAATACTATCCATATTATTTTTTTAACTATTCATATATAATTTTTGTTTTAATTCTCAAGTAAGTTTGCCATTTCTAAAATCTATAATGGAGAATAACGGGAGGGGGAAAGAGAGAAACATATAATGTCAATTTGTGGGTTTGGTCCTTTAATTGTACTCAAGTTTGAGATTTAGTCCTTATGATTTAATTTGACATAATTTGTTAATGTACTTTTATACATTAGCAATTTCAATTAAAATGTTGAAGTAGATTTTTCCTTAAATTTATCATTCTAGCAAAAAAAATAAAGAAGAAATTTTGTGTTTGATTAATTATAAGGTAATTAAGCCATGACATAGTTAGAAGGGGGTATTTTAAGAAAAGATACACATCACTATTTTAACCAGAATAGTTAAAAGTGTTAGCTATTTGAAGTAATTAATAACATTATAAAATAGAGAGACCAAATTATGTCAAAAAAAATAAAGTATAGGGGTTTAATCCTAAATTTGAGCATAATAGAGAGACCAACATTATAATTTGACCAAGAAAAGAGAAAAAAGATAGAAAAACAAATAAAGAGAAGAAATTTTGTATTTTTATTTTTATTTTTTGGGATAAATCTCAAAACTATATATAAACTTTGATTAAATATACAATGTTATACATGAAATTTTGATTTGATTCAATTTTTGCAAATCACTAAAACAATTATTGATATAGCATCAATTTATGTTTACATATTGCATATACAAATAATTATATTTATCTAATATGAAAAAAAATTGACGTATTTATTTCTTTAAATGTGTATAGTTGAATCACAATAAAAATTTCATGTATATATTTGAACCATAATCAAAGTTTCATGTGTATAATTGCACCAAATTAAAATTCATGGTATCAAATTGTACATTAAATCAAAGTTTCATGTGCTATTTTAAGATTTATCCCTTATTTTTAAGTTTAGAGTATGTAATTATTTTTTATATAAATTATAGACTGATATAAATTTTTAATATTTTATATTTTTACATTAAACAGGCTTTCTGTAAGTTAGTTTATAAATCTATTTAATATTTATAATTAATTTATTAGAGACTAAAATATTTTTAAAGTTAAATATTAATTTATATGAAAAATAACTCACAAATCAAATTAAGTCTTCATACTTTTTTATTTATTATTATCATTAAATATTTTATGTTAATATTTGTGAACTTTAAATTTTGATTAAACTATCCTATGGCATGTGATATGATTGACGTGAAATAAAAAGAATGTTTTGACAAATTGAAGAAGTAAGAAGTGTAATGATTAAATCTCAAATTCTATATAAGTACAGGGACTAATAAGATATTAAACCAATTGTTAATTATTATCATTCCATAAGAGAAGTAGAAAATTTCGGCCATTTCTCCTCTATTTATAGGGTGACCTTACTGCTCATATATTCATTCAAATCTTAGTTTTTAGATCATTTAAATTATATAAACCTTCAACAATGGGTCCAAGCTTCGACGACGGCACCTCACTCTACAACTTTGTCGTCCGCGACGGAAACGGCGTCAAAGGAATGGTGGATTCCGGCTTAACGACGGTGCCGGCGGCTTACACGCAACCGCCGAGAGAGCGGATCGACAAGGAAAGCGCACGAAAACACGAGCAACCGCCGATCGATCTGTCGAGACTAGACGGACCTGAACACGATGAAGTCGCCGTCGAGATCGTTAGAGCTGCCGAGACTCTCGGCTTCTTCCAAGTAATCAACCATGGCGTCCCGGTTGATCTGCTGGAATCGCTGAAAGACACTGCGAATAAGTTCTTCGGCCTGCCACCGGAACAAAAGGCCGTTTATCGGTCGGAAGTTAGTCCGACGCCGCTGGTGAAGTATGGAACGAGCTTCGTGCCTGAGAAAGAGAAAGCTTTGGAGTGGAAAGATTACATCAGTTTGCAGTACGTTAATGATGCAGAAGCTCTTCAACATTGGCCTATTGAGATAAGGTGCGACGAAAAAAGAATTTTTAATTAGTTAATTTATGTTTTACCACTTAATTTTAAAAAGTTATAAACTGGTTATTAAACTATTTAAAAGTTTTCATTTAAGTTACTGAGTAATTAAAATCGTTATTGTATTATTTTTTTTGTTCAAACCGTTTGCACCAATCAAAAGTTCTCATTTTTCTTCTCTTCGACATTCAATTTTTTTTCTTCGTGAAATAACTTTGAACATCATGAAACTACAAACCAAAATATAAATAACTCTCTTCTTTGATTTCCGACACTGATTATCAGATTGACTTAAACAAATTTTTTTGAATAGTTTAGTAACTATTTTGTAACCTTTCGAAGTTGGAGTGACCAAAACTTAAACTTACTAATAGTTTAGTGACTTTAGGTGTAGTTTACCCATTAAACACTCAAGGTCATTAAACTGTTAGTAAGTTTATGTTCTGGTCACTAAATTTCAAAAAGTTATAAAATAATTATTTAAAAATTTTCATTTAGGTCATTGAATTATTCAAAAGTTTTTATTTAAGACATTGGACTGTTAAGTTTTTCTTTTAAAAAAAAAGTTTAGCTGGCGAGTTCTAAGCGACTATTCAGAGAAGAAGTTGTTTAAATTTTGGTTTGTAAATTTGTCGAGTTCAAAACTGATTCATGAAAAAAAACTACACTGTATAAGAGAAGAAGAATGAGAGTCTTCGATTGATGTAGGTGGTACGAATAAGGAAGGCCATGCAACACTGATTTTAACAACTCAGTGATTTAAATAAAAACATTTGAATAGTTTAATGATCATTTTGTAACTTTTTAAAGTTAAATGACTAAAATATAAACTTACTAATAATTTAATGACCTTAGGTGTAATTAACCTAAATTTAAAATTTAAAAAAATCAATGAAAGGAATAGATTTGAACATGTAAAAATCGGTTGGGGTTGATTCAATTATTATTAATGTTCGATTCAATTTTTAAAAAAAATAAATTATTACAAATTAGTCATAATTTTTTTAAATAATTCTGAACCGTTTTCACTCTTAAATTAAATACTATCAAAACATTCTTTTAATAGAATTGAGAAATACTTACATTGCTTTTGTTTTCTAGGGATGTTGCACTTGAGTACTTGAGGACATCAATCAAGATGGTGAGAAAATTGCTTGAAGTTTTGATGGTAAATCTTGGGATGAAATTGGTAGATCCAAAAATTGATGCACTCATTGATAAGAAGATGGTTAATATGAATTTTTATCCAACATGTCCTAATCCAGATCTTACGGTAGGAGTAGGACGTCATTCTGATATGGGCACTCTTACAGTTTTATTACAAGACGGAATTGGTGGTTTGTATGTGAAAATCGAAGAAGATATGAGATTTGGAAAGAAGGGAGAATGGGTAGAGATCCCTCCTACTCCCGGTGCCTTGGTCGTCAACGTTGGAGATATGTTACAGGTACATATCAATAGCTCAATTAAATGTTTTTGACTTCTTCTTCTTCTTTTTTTATTATTTTTAAAACAAGCCTTGTTTTTCATAGATTGCTTGAACTAATTGAGCTAAGGTTAAGGATAAATTTAGATCCTTTTAGTATAAAGGAATCTAATGACCTCGTTTTTAGTTCAATTGGTTGGTCTAATCATTTTAGTTTTTACAATTATGATTGTGATTCAAATTTTTAAATATTATCTTTTAAAGGTGATTGCATGAACTAATTGAACTAAGATCCAAATCTGTTGAATATTATCTCTTATCCGAATTCAATTTAAAACTCTTCCGAGTTCTAAACCTAATTATAATTTAACTAATTTGTTTTGATCTGCAGGTATTAAGCAATAGAAGGTATAAAAGTGCAGAACATAGAGTTCGTACTACAAACACAACATCAAGGGTGTCAATTCCAATCTTTACAATTCCAAAATTAACCGAAAAGATTGCACCATTACCTCACCTTGTAGAAAAAGACGGAATTGCTCATTATAGAGAATTTATGTTTGTTGATTACATGAAAAACTTTTTCGGAAATACTCATGAAGGCAAGAAATCTCTTGATTTTGTAAAAAATGTCGATTCTTCTTGATCGATAGTCAAGAAATTCAATATTCATAAATTACCGATAAATTAAAAGGTGAATTATTCACTCTGAAATCTTGTTTTGTTTCATTTTGTTATTATTATTTACTCTGATGCGAAGTTATATGTACCACATTATTCTCCAATTTCCATATTTTAAATTCAAAATGTTGTAAGGTTGAAATTTTACTTATATGAAAGGTTAAGAAAGCTCAAGTGAAATTAATTTAATCTTACTTATGACAAGAAAAAAAATTAAGTTAACTTTCCATTTTGTTTAAGAGTTTAATCCGAATCATTAATTTTAAATCAACTTAAATCTAAAGTAAGTTTTCCTACTCGATAGGTACTGATCTAATGTACTGATTATCGAATCATTGCTTAAGTTTGTTAGCAAAACTTTAAGAAAAACCTTCACAACAATATTGTTTGAATTGGATCAGACTGATCGGTCGAACCGAAAATCAAATAAAATAGCAGTTTAGAGAGGGATTTTGAATATGTTGACTGCGGAATAGGTACCGATCCACCAGGACAATGACTTGTTCTTTGAACAAGACGATGAGCTGTTTGCTTTAATGTCTAGAGAGAAACAAACCCACCATGGATTCTTTGATGTTAACTTAAACAAGCCTCCGGTTTTACCTCGCAGAGAAGCTTTGGGGTGGTTTTTCATGATCAAAGAACACTATAGGTTCAATGCTTTTACCATGGTTCTTGCTGTGAATTACTTTGATATGTTCATTTGAAGCTTAAATTTCAGCAAGACAAGCCATGGATGAGTCAATTAGCTGCTGTTGCTTGTTCATCTTTAGCTGCCAAAGTTGAAGAAATCCAAGTGCCACTTCTTTTAGACATCGAACTATCCAAGTATGACACAAAATTTATGCTTCTAAAAGCTTTACATTGCTAAAAACCAATAGGACAATAAGTAAGGTAGAAGCTGCAATATAAACAACTATTTCCACTACCAAATCACACTAAAGGACTAAATTTTCAATTCAAACATAATGGAAATACCAAAACCATTATTTTTCATTCCCGGTGATGAAAGAATAACAACAAGAGGTTAGTATAATAATGGTGCCGCCGGTTGACCAAATAGCACCCATAAAAAAATATTATTTTTAAAAGCTTATGCGACTGGGGAGAGGGGTGTCATAGATTAGTCATGCGACACTTTTTTTTTTTATTGTAGCTCCTTCCTAGATTTATAAATATTAATCCCTTTATTTCAGTATTTATTTAATTATTTTATATTTTTAAGTAAAAAAACCCTATATCCTTATAAATTTTTAAAAATATAAATTTTTATAATTTTTGGGTTAAAATGTAACTTTGTCATTACTAATTTAAAATTTTATAAATTATAAAAGAGTTAAATGACAAATTTTCTATTTTAGGGGGCGTGCCCCTGCCAGTCCTTAGTTTCGCCATTGTTACCGAGAAACATATTACCCATAAAGAATTTTTATGGGGTAGAACTAGACTTGATCATGGGCTGGGTACCTCATAGGCCTGCCTGAAAAGTGAGAGGGTTTGGACAAAATTATAGGCCCGAAAAATGGGTTTGGGCAAAAAATGAAGTCCATTTGATGGGTCTCGAGTAAGCTTTTTTTGCTCGGGCCTGACCCAGCCCGAATTTGGAAAAAAAACTGATGTTGCGTTTTGTTGTTGTTTCCATTATTTTGTTGTCATTTCGCTATTATATTGTTACTATTTTATTGTTGTTGTTTGGATATTGTATAATTATTATTTTATTGTTAATTTTGCTATTATCTTAGATGTATTTGCTTGTTAAGTTACATCTATTTTAGTATTATTTATAGAGAAACATTTATTTTAATGTTTTTAGTGTATTTGATGTATTATATTTGTTTCTATATAAAAATAATATTGTAAAAAAAATTAATATGGGCTGGGACGGGCTTGCGCAAAATTTTAGGCTCATTTTAAGGATCGAGACAAGCCTAAAAAATGGACCTAAAATTCTATTGATGCGTAACTCGAACCCCATCCAACCCAACCCATAATCACCTCTAGGTAGAACTAAAAATCTTATGCTAAAAATTAAATTAATGATTCAAATAGCAGTTACTATTTTGTAGTTTTGATTTGGATTAATAATGTATCATTGGTACATGAGTTTAGTTTTAATATTCAATTTAGTCTTTGAATTTTTTTAATATTAATTTGATATTTGAGTTCAGTTTTAATATTCAATTTAATATTCAGAACAAAAGATATCATGTGATCCCGTAAATGATTGATGCATTTACTCTAATGAAAAAACATAAGTATTTAAGTAGAATAAAATAAAATTCAGCTAATAAATAGAAAAGATATCCAAATACCAAATTGAAAAATTAAACTAAACTAAAGTATGGAAAATTAAAGAACAAAAATAGTAAGCTTAGCCAAGTTTCCCCTCAACGATGTGATGACCGGGCGACACACCTTAAAGAAAGGAAATATTATAGAACAGTCAAAGATGGTAATTTTAAGCACAACAATGGAAGTCCAAAACCTAAGGCGGAATTTTGAAATTACAAAAATCTCATCTCATAGAAAACCCTACTCGCACTCGGGTTCTCTCTTTTAATGGCACTTCCTTAGCACTTCTTCTATTATAAATATACTCATATTCTCCTTTGAGTTCCTCTATTTGAGAATCTTTTTTCTTCTCAAAATCTATTTTCTCTTAGGTTTGGTCTCTATCTGGCTTGATTTAGATCCTTACATGTATTGTTCATGTATTAGTTCATGATTTTATTTTAATTTTTTATATGTTATTGTTTTATTTTTCTAAGATTTGGTTATAGAATTTCTATATATATATATATATGTTCAGATAATTTGATTTGATATCTTATTCTAGTTAATGTGAGATTAATAAAGAAATTTTTAATAAAAATAACTAAGGAATTATCACTTATTTATAGGGTAAATGTGAGCATATGAGTATTCTCTAGTCAATGTGAGATTAAAAAAAATCTATTAATGATGTTTACCAAAACTTTCTAGACTAGAAAAATAAAATAAAATGTGGGGTTAAAATTAATTTATAACTTCTTAAATAATATCTAAAAGGATCTATCTTTTTATATTATTAATTTACTTGTAAAATTTAAAAAAAAAATCTATTAAAGATGTTTATCAAAACTTTTTAAATTAAAAAAAATAAAAAAAATAAATAGTAGTTATAGGTTATTTTCGAACCATTAAAATAATATTATTTTTCTCCATCGTGTAATATATTATTATATAAAAATAATTTTAATACATAAACTTTTTTTAAAATAAATTTCAAAAAAAAAAAACTTTAGATCAATTATGAAAATATTGAAGAAACTTACACATATTTATAAGATAAATGTGAGTTATAAAAGTGTTTTCTTATTGATGTAAGATTAAAAATTGGTTGTATAGAAAAATGTTACATGTTGACAAAATAGATATACCACGTGTTAAAAAATTAGACTGCCCACATTAGCTGGGACCCTAAAATCTTATGATATATAATATATTATATATTGTATGTAAATATAAATATTATTTAAGTTTCTCCTACCACGTTAAGGCTTTACTTGAATAAATGATCGAAAGAGTAAGAATAAAAATTTTGTCAATCAAAGGTTAAGAATCATAACCACTTTTTTACTTGATAGTTCAATTATTAGATGAGAAAATTCCCCTCCTCACTCTTTTCTAACCCAGAATTTAAGGCTTTGTGTGTTGGTGTAGTGTAGGCTTGTTCATGGACTGGATCAGTTCGAAAAATGGGAGAGTTTGAGTAAATTTATAGGCTCGAAAAATGAGTTTCGGCAAAAAGATAAGGTCTATTTAGAAAATGGGTTAGGCCTCGGGTAAGACTTTTATTGTCTGAGTTTGGCCCGACTCGGATATGTAAAAAAAATTATTTTTTTTAACTTTTTTTTACTATTTTGTTGCTATTTTCTTTTCTTTTTTATTATTTTGCTACCATTTCATTGTTGTGTTGCTACTATTTTGTTGTTATTATTTGGATATTGTATAACTCTTGTTCTATTGTTAATTTTATTACTATTTTAGAGGCATTTGCTTGTTAAGCTGCACCAATCTTATTGTTATTTATGTATACATTTTTTAAATTTATTTTCAATTTATCGGAAAATATTTATTTTAATGTTTTTAATATTTTTGATGTATTATATATATTTAAAAATATATAAAAAAATTAATATAGTCAGGTTAGGCCAAGCTAGAATTTTAATATTTTTATCAAAATCGGGTTTAAACAAAATTTTAAACCTATTTTTTAAGCCGAGTAAAAACCGTATCTAATAAACGGGCCTAAAATTTTAATTTAGTCCAGCCCAACTCACAAACATCTCTAGGTGGAAATGGGTGGAAAAGTATCCCGACCCCACACTCGAATGGCATTTGGCATGGACTCTAGTAGTGTAGTAAAGACCAATCATCCCTTCTCGTTCATAATGTGCTGCTCGAGGGCACCCCTCAAACCCTTTTTTTTTTCAAAATTTTTAGAATAAATATATAAATATTAAAACTTAAATTTATTAAAATTTTAAAATATATAAATATTAGAAGATTAAATTTATTATTATACTATTTAAAAGGATTCATTAAATTTTTTATAACAAAATCAAATTTTGAAAACATTAATAATTAAATAAAAAAATTGTAATTGAATGATGGAAATATAAATATGTCTACAAATTTCACTATATTAAATATATATTAAATTTGAATTTCAATATTATAATACTCAATATCGTTTGAATGATCGAATGATCAGTTGGCATGGAGTCAAGAAATTAATTACTGAAAAAGAAAAACAATAAATTACAATAAAACAATAACCAAATTATCTAAACATATATATAGAAATTGTATAACCAAATTAATTTTTATAATTTATAGAATTTTAAATTATAATGATAAAATTGGACTTTAACCCTCTTAAAAATGATAAAAATTTGAGACTTTTTTAGGAATATGACCCTATAAGTTTAAAAAATTATAAAAATGATCCAACTTCGAGATTAATTATGGGAATAACTTGATTTCTATAGTAGAGGTGGGTGTTGCCACTTTCTTAGGCTGCACCACCGTAAACCCCCCTAAAAAAACAAATTTTTTGGTGCCGCCTAACAAATTGACGGCACTGAATTGAAGCGTGTAGGGGCAAAACGTTCAGGGACATGATAAAGTAATTATCCTTTTTAGATTGGCTGAAAAAAGAGTGTCACATGAGAATATGGTGGCACCTAATTAAACTTTTAGTCAATTTCTATGTTAAGACTGTACCATTTTGAAATTAAATTTAAATAGCCGTTAAAAGATATAAGAATAACAAAAATAAACCCTTTACATTTTTTAAAATTTTTTTAAAACAATAAACTTAAAAAAACTATATAAAATTCTTATTTAAATTACCCAATATGCCCCTAAAAGATTTCCTCAAGTTTATCTAAATTCAACTATATAAAATGTTTAAATTTAGATAAACTTGAGGAAATTTTTTGAGGGACATAGTGGGTAATTTAAATAAGAATTTTATATAGTTTTTTAAGTTTATTGTTTTAAAAAAAATTAAAAAATACGAAGGGTTTATTTTTGTTATTCTTATATCTTTAAAAGGCTAATTAAATTTAATTTCAAAATGAAACAGACCTAACATGAAAATAGACTAAAAGCTTAATTAGGTGTAGCCATACTCTCATCACACTTTTTTTTTCTGTCAATCTAAAAAGGATAATTACTTCATTAGGTCCCTGAATACTTTGCCCTTGCAGATTTTAGTCTGATGCCGCCAATTTGTTAAACGACACCCAATTTTATTTTTTTTTGGATTTTTAGGGTGGTGCCGCCTGGGAAAGTGGCGGCACCCAACTCTACAATAGAAATCAAGTCATTCCTATAATTAATCTTAAAATTGAGTCATTTTCATAAATTTTAAATTTACAAGGTCAAATTCTTAAAAAAGCCAAAACTTGTAAGGCCATTTTCATAATTTTTTTAAACCTAGTCTGGCCATGATCAACTCCACGTAGAATTAAAAGTCCTATGCTAAAAATCAAATTAAGGATTCAAATAGTAGTTACTATTTTATAGTTTTGATTTGGATTAATATATCATTCGATAAATGAGTTTAATTTTAATATTTAATTTAGTATATAAATTTTTTAAATTTTAATTTGATATTTGATACATTTACTCTAATGAAAAAACATAAATATTTAACTGGGATAAAAATATTAAAGTAAAAGAAATTCAAATATAAAATTAAAAATTTGAACTAAACTCAATTATGACAAAATATAACTTAAAAAATTAAAGAACAGCAACAGTAAGCTCAGCCATGCTTTCCCCAACTATGTGGCGACTCACCTTAAAGAAAGGAAAGATTATAGAACAGTCAAAAATGATATTTTTAGGCACAACAATCAAAACCTAAAGCCCAAAGTGGAATTTTGAAATTAAGAAATCCTATTTTATAGAGAACTCTACTCACACTTGGTTTCTCTCTTCCAATTGCAGTTCATTAGCATAGCTTCTATTATAAATACACTCATATTCTTCTTTGAGTTTCTCTCTATTGTTTGAGTTTCTCAAAATCTATTTTCTCTTAGGTTTGCTCTCTATCTGGCTTAATTTAGATCCTTAAATGTATTCGATCATAATTTCATTTTAATTTTTTATATGTTATTATTTTATTTTTCTGGATTTGGTCACTTGATTTGACATTGCATGAATTCTGGTTTTTTTTTTTTTTTTTTGTATTATACTTGTTTTGATGTTACTGTGTATGAATTTTATTTGGGAGATAATAAGAATTGTGTTTGTTTGGATTTTTTTTAGGTTTTAATAGTTCGGGGCATTTTAAAGATTATTCAAGATGGTGAGTTTAATGAATATATTATGTTATGTTCTTAATTTTGTTGAATTTGTTTTTATTAAAATATATTTTTGCTGTGATTTTTTTTAATGATTTGTGTTATGTTGAATGATTACAGGTGAAGTTTACGGCTGAGGAGCTCCGTTCTATTATGGACCGGAAACACAACATCCGTAATATGTCTGTTATTGCCCATGTCGATCACGGTATGCCCTTTGTTCGTGCTTTGTTCGTGCCTTTTTTTAATATATTTGTAATTGATGATGGTGTTTATGTCAATTTAATGATTGGTAGTAGTAGTATGAATGATTAACCTACGTCGATTTTTTACTATGAAAGCACTTTGTGTCTTGATGATTTTGTTGGCATTGGTTCTGATTTAGTTTTTCGATATGCAGGGAAATCGACTCTTACTGATTCTCTTGTCGCTGCTGCTGGTATCATTGCGCAAGAAGTTGCTGGTGATGTACGTATGACAGACACTCGTGCCGATGAGGCAGAGCGTGGTATCACAATTAAGTCTACCGGTATCTCCTTGTATTATGAAATGGCTGATGAATCTGTGAAGAGTTTCAAAGGAGATAGGCAAGGGAATGAGTACCTCATCAATCTTATTGATTCTCCCGGGCATGTTGACTTCTCATCGGAGGTTACAGCTGCTCTTCGTATTACTGATGGTGCCCTTGTGGTTGTTGACTGTATTGAAGGTGTCTGTGTGCAGACCGAGACTGTTCTCCGTCAGGCTCTTGGAGAAAGGATCAGGCCCGTCTTGACTGTTAACAAGATGGACCGATGTTTCCTTGAGCTCCAGGTTGATGGAGAGGAGGCTTACCAGACATTCCAGAGAGTGATCGAAAACGCTAATGTCATCATGGCCACGTATGAGGATCCTCTTCTGGGTGATGTTCAAGTCTACCCCGAGAAGGGAACAGTTGCGTTCTCTGCCGGCTTGCATGGTTGGGCATTTACCCTGACCAACTTTGCTAAAATGTATGCCTCGAAGTTTGGAGTCGATGAATCAAAAATGATGGAAAGACTTTGGGGTGAGAACTACTTTGATCCGGCTTCCAAGAAGTGGACTACAAAGAGCACCGGCACTGCCAGCTGCAAGCGTGGATTTGTTCAATTCTGTTATGAACCCATCAAGCAGATTATAAACACTTGTATGAATGACCAGAAAGATAAGCTCTGGCCAATGTTGCAAAAGCTCGGTGTCACCATGAAGTCTGATGAGAAGGATTTGATGGGAAAGGCCCTAATGAAGCGTGTAATGCAGACTTGGCTTCCTGCAAGCAGTGCTCTCCTCGAAATGATGATCTTTCACTTGCCTTCTCCTACTAAGGCTCAGAAGTACCGTGTTGAGAACTTGTATGAGGGTCCTCTCGATGATATTTATGCTAACGCCATCAGGAACTGCGATCCTGAGGGTCCCCTTATGCTCTATGTTTCAAAGATGATTCCTGCTTCTGATAAGGGTAGATTCTTTGCTTTCGGACGTGTATTTTCCGGCAAAGTTGCAACTGGTATGAAGGTCAGAATCATGGGCCCAAACTATGTTCCGGGTGAGAAGAAAGACTTATACGTTAAGAGTGTACAGAGAACTGTTATTTGGATGGGAAAGAAGCAGGAAACCGTTGAGGATGTGCCTTGCGGTAACACAGTTGCTATGGTCGGCTTGGATCAATTTATCACGAAGAACGCAACTTTAACTAATGAGAAGGAAGTTGAAGCCCACCCAATTCGTGCCATGAAGTTCTCTGTCTCACCTGTTGTCCGCGTTGCTGTTCAGTGTAAGGTTGCATCCGATCTTCCCAAACTAGTTGAAGGGTTGAAGCGTTTAGCTAAGTCTGATCCTATGGTGGTTTGTACTATCGAAGAGTCAGGAGAGCACATTGTTGCAGGCGCTGGTGAACTCCACCTCGAGATCTGTCTCAAGGATTTACAAGAAGATTTTATGGGTGGCGCTGAGATTGTTAAATCGGACCCTGTTGTGTCTTTTCGTGAGACTGTCCTTGAAAGATCTTGTAGGACTGTGATGAGCAAGTCTCCTAACAAGCACAACCGACTCTACATGGAAGCTCGATCCCTGGAGGAAGGTCTTGCTGAGGCCATTGATGACGGGCGTATCGGTCCAAGAGATGACCCCAAGGTTCGTTCCAAGATCTTGGCTGAGGAGTTTGGTTGGGACAAAGATCTTGCTAAGAAGATTTGGTGTTTTGGCCCCGAGACCACTGGTCCTAACATGGTTGTCGATATGTGTAAAGGAGTTCAGTACCTTAATGAAATTAAGGATTCTGTTGTCGCTGGGTTCCAGTGGGCAACAAAGGAAGGTGCACTCGCCGAAGAGAACATGAGGGGTATCTGTTTCGAAGTCTGTGACGTGGTTCTCCACGCTGATGCAATCCACAGAGGTGGTGGTCAGATCATTCCAACTGCTCGCCGAGTTTTCTATGCATCTCAGCTTACGGCCAAGCCAAGGCTTCTCGAGCCCGTTTACTTAGTCGAGATCCAAGCTCCTGAGCAAGCACTTGGTGGTATTTACAGTGTTCTTAACCAGAAACGTGGACACGTCTTCGAGGAAATGCAGAGGCCTGGAACACCACTCTACAACATAAAAGCTTACCTTCCAGTCATCGAGTCATTCGGATTCTCCAGCACACTAAGGGCTGCAACATCAGGACAGGCTTTCCCACAATGTGTGTTCGATCACTGGGATATGATGCCATCGGATCCATTAGAACCCAATTCTCAGGCAGCAACTCATGTTGCGGAGATCCGCAAGAGGAAGGGATTGAAGGAGCAAATGACCCCGCTTTCCGAGTACGAAGACAAGCTGTAAGCTAAAGAAACAAATGAAGGGTATGGGGGTGCTTTCTCTCCCATTTGTCAATTTAGTTTTTCCTTAGATTATGTTTTTCTTTTTTCAATTTTCTTACAATGAATCGGATAATTCTCATGGGATGTTACAATTTTCATGTTTTTTGAATGGTATATCACATAATTCCAATCGACATTGATGGTGTTAAAAGCTATAATTTTGATGTTTTTGTCTTTGGTTTGCTTCTAATTGTAATTTTCTGTGTTAGTGGGTTTGATTTTAAAATAAATAATTTATTGTGGCTCAATTTTGAAATAAATAATTTTTTTTGGCTTGATAATAAAATATGTTTTGGACGTTTAAAAATAAAAATTTAATAAATTGAAGGTGGCTAAAAATTAAATTATACAACGGGTAAATGTTGAGTGTTAAATATTTTTAAAATTAAAAGTGAATTAATATAATTAATAAATATTGAGCGATTATTTCTGTAATTTTTTATATGAGTAATTATTTTATATTTTGTTATAAATGTTGAAAATTAAAGTTGTTAAATATTTTTATAATTAAGAGTGAATTGATATATATATATATATCAATTTTAAAAAAAGTTGTGGTTTGCTAGTTGAGTAGAGTTGATCATGGAGTGGAATGAGTCAAGTTTGGGTTAAAAAATTTAGGTTTGCTTTCTAGGTTTGGGCTAGACTCGGCCTGACCTAAAAAATGGACTTAGAATTTTACCTAAGCTCAGTTCGGATAAAAATATTAAAACGCAAGCTCAGCTCGTCTTTCCCGCATTAAATTTTTTTATATAAAAATAAAAATTAAAAATATAACACATCAAATACACTAAAAACATTAAAATATTTTTTTCCCAACAAATTAAAAAAATTTAAAAAAATTATACTTAAATAACACGATGCAACTTAGTAAGCAAATTACTATAAAATAGTAGCAAAATTAATAATAAAACAAGAGTTATACAATATTCAAACAATAACAATATAATAGCGAAATGATAGCAAAACAACGACAAAACAGTAAAAAACAGCAACGATTGTTTTTTTACAAATTCTAACTGGGCTTGGATAAAAAAAGCTTACTCGAGGTTCGACCTTTTAGAAAATGAGCCTTACTTTTTGTTCAAGTCATGTTTCGGGCTCAAACCCTTCGATTTTTTGGGCGGGCCTCGTGATCAGGTCTATAGTTAGAATGACTATTTTGCAATTTTTATATTTAAGTGATCATTTTATAACTTTTTATAGTTGGGTGACTACTAATGTAATTTATCCATAAAAATTAAGATATGTATGTCATGTGATGGCTTTCAGATGATGGCTTTCAGAACTGTTTTAGAAGATTGTAAGCTCAACGATCTCAGGTTTAGAGGCCGCTGGTTCACGTGGGAATGGGGCAGAAAAAGATCCACAAATATAAGAGAACGTTTAGACCGAGGAGTTGCTACGCTTAATTGGATAGAACTTTTCTCAAATCATCAGGTTGAACATTTGAGCCATTCTTTTTCTGATCACTGTCTGGTCCTTCTTGATACTATGGGAGGGGAACGGAATGTTCAAGGGCATAAAGCACAGAGTTTTCGGTTTGAGGCTAAATGGTGTCTTGAAAGTAAGTTCGAGGAATTGATTAAACAATGGTGGGCAGAATCTGATGGTCATTTACCTAGCAGGCTAGAGTTTATGGGGCACAAAATGCAGAAATGGAGCAAAAACAGAAGCAGAAAAGAGAAGAAAAATCGGGTTTGCTTAGAGGACAGATTGAATTGCCTCTATAATGAAGATATCTCAGACGATAATTTAGCTGAGATTGCAGAAATCCAGTTGGGGCTCAATTTAAAGGCTGATAAAGAAGAATTATTCTGGGAGAAACAGGCTCGTGTTAATTGGCTTAAGAATGGAGACCATAACACTAGTTTTTTCCATAAGATGGTAGGACAACGCCATTTTCGAGGTAGGATTTCTGAATTGGAGGATGAGATTGGCACACGGATTACAGAGGAGGAAGAGATGGTCAAAATTGCCTCGGGTTATTTTGAAAAACTTTTTTCAGCATCCGAAGTAGGGTTGGATGAGCACCTTTTTGGACTTGTGGAAAGAAGAATCACTGCAAGTATGAATGAGTCCTTGCTTAAGCAGTTTACGAAAGAGGAGATTTGTCAAGCAGTAAAGGCAATGCCACCCTTGAAAGCTCCTAGGGTTGACGGTTTTGTTGCTATTTTCTTTCAAATATACTGGCACATTGTTGGAGCAGATATTTCTAATTATTGTCTAGCTATTCTGAATGGACAGATAGAAATTGAGGATATTAATAGGACACACATTGTGTTAATCCCTAAGGTTGATAAGCCGAAAAATATGTCGCAGTTCAGACCCATAAGTCTTTGCAATGTTTTATATAAGATTATTGCAAAGGTCTTGGTCAATCGTATGAGTGATATATTGGGTGACTGTATTAATGAATCCCAAGGTGCATTTATTCCAGGGAGACTTATCTCTGATAATGTGTTGATTGCTTATGAGATTCTTCATTCTCTTAAGATGAAAAAGCGCGGTAAGAAATGGAACTTTGCACTAAAGCTAGACATGAGTATGGCATATGACCGTGTGGAATGAGACTTCCTGGCAGGGATGATGAACTCATTGGGGTTTCATAATGAATGGATTGTGCTTGTTATGAGATGTGTGTGCTCAGTATCCTATTCAGTTTGTCTTAACGGTAGGAGTAGTGATTGGTTTTCACCATCACGTGGGCTGAGACAAGGAGATCCGCTTAGTCCTTATTTGTTTCTGATTTGTGCGGAGGGCTTCTCTACTCTTTTGGAAGATGCTAAACAAATAGGTTGTATGGGGGGCGCACCTATTGGTAGGGGAAGGCTTTCTATTAACCATTTGTTTTTGCAGATGACTGCATTCTTTTTGGAGATGCTACACTGGAGGGGGCTAGAACGGTCTATGAAGTCATTAAAGAGTATGAACGAAATGCAGGGCAGAGGGTGAACTATGACAAGTCTTTAATCTATTTCGGTGATAATGTGAGCGACGAGGTCAAGGGGGAAATTACAAGTCTTTTGGGGGTTTGGGTGGCGTCAAGTCCAGAAAAGTATCTTGGTTTACCGATGATGGTGGGCAGAAGTAAAACATGGGCTTTTAATACTTTCATTGATAGATTCAGGAAAAGAGTTGAAGGATGGAGTCTACGCTATCTATCAATGGGTGGAAAAGAGATTTTTATTAAATCTGTGTTACAGGCCACGTCCATCTACGCAATGCAATGCTTCCTCTTTCCGAAAAAATTATGTGGTAAGCTTGAAAACATTATGAATAGGTTTTGGTGGGCTAATAATAAAACTTTGAGGGTATACTGCTGGAGTTCTTTGGGATATGCTTTGCTTAATCAAGTATGATGGTGGTATTGGCTTTAAAAATTTATTTTTGTTTAATAAGGCACTTTTAGCTGAACAAGTGTGGCGCATTCTGGTCCAACCTCAGTGTCTATTAGCCAGAGTTTTAAAAGCCCGGTATTATCCGTTTACTGATGTTTTAGCAGCTAAAGTTGGCTCTTACCCATCATTTACCTGGCGTAGCATTTGCAATGCTAGAGAATTGATTGATGAAGGGATGTTGTGGCGAGTTGGTACAGGAGAACATGTGAACATCTGGAATGATCCCTGGCTTCCTCGAAGAGAACATAACAGAATATCAGGTCATGAAATAAGCACAAGGTGGACAACAGTCAACCAACTCATGGAGGCTGACAATTATACCTGGAACAGGGAGCTGATTGGTAGGCTTGTCGATGAGAATACTGCTTCCATCCTTGCTATCCCGATTTACGGAGGTAAAGCGGAGGATACTCTAGTGTGGAAGTATGAGGATCCGGGAGTATACGATTAAAAGTGGGTATCGAGTTCTGGCTACTTTCCTAGGGCAGGCTAATAAGTACAGTCCTTTAGAGGATGATTACAAAGTTTTTTACAAAGCTCTCTGGTCGCTGAATATCCCTAGTAAAGTAAAAATACATAATTGGCGGTTGTTTAATAACATGCTCCCTCATTATAGTAACCTGATAAACCGAAATAGTAACATATTTTAATCCCACATTTAGTATGCTTTTGGATGAATTATCCCTTGATTTATGTAAAAAGGTGCTCTTAATCCTTTCTTTTCATGTCTTATACTCAAGAAAGCACCCAAGGATAAAAAGAACGAGAAACGGGCTTAAAACGGGACAAATGGGCCAAAGCATGAAATCGACACGGCCTGGACCAAAGATCACACGGCCGTGCCTCCTTAAAAGATCTCGAACACGGCCTGGACCATGATTTACACGGCCGTGCCTCATCAACGAAGTCCACACGGCCTGACCACGATTCACACGGGCGTGTGCCATGGCCGTGTCCCTGTCGCTGGAAAGAGCAATTTCACTCGGATTTGGATGCTTGGAGGCAAAGAAACACACTTCAAAGTCTAATTAAACCCCCAATTAGGAATTGTACTCAAATTAGGATACTTGGAGGCCAAGTAACACATCTCAAAGCCTATATAAACACCCTAGGGGGCAACTTAATCGGGAAGTTGGACAGAAACCCTCTGTTGGGGGGGGGGAGCCCAAAAGCCATCGTCTAGGGGCGTCGTGCTAGGCCGAGAAGAAGATTTGTGGGGATTCACTCGGGGATAGCCAGTTGATCCATCTCAAGAAGCGAAATTATACTCAAGACGGAGGATCTCTCCTTCAATTCCTTCAGGGGTTTTAGGGATTTCTTATGTTTTGTTTTATCTTTTCTCTTGAGATGTTTTCTTTTATTATTATGAACTAAACCTTCTGATACCCGGCGGGATGAAACCTATGATGAATCTTGTTATTTGATTTTTTGAATTATATGATAATAACTTAGTTTGTTCTTAATTGTGTGAACTTAATCCAAATCTAATGTGCTTAGGTGGAGGAGGAATAGACCACGCCTAAGAGTATATCCAACATAATTAAGCGAGTTGATCGCACGCCTAGAGATAGGGTGACGAGATTTTACCTGATTAGGGTGAAACCTAATATGGGAGTCCACGAGATCGATTTCTTCGCTATTCTAGGGGTTATTATAAGAGAAAGATATTTCCACTAGTTAACCTAGGGTTAGACGTTATTCGCTTCGAGAGAGGGTTTAATATACGTTAGGGAGTCTCATGGATCAAACTAAGTAAATAAATCATATGGTTCAAGGTTAGATAACAAGTGAAGTCTAGGTGGATTCTTCCTAAGGGTATCGATTGAGTCAACCGAGTTTTCCCAAAAGTTATTTCCGAATTCATTCTTTTTGTCTTTGCGTCTTAGCTTAGTAAGTAGATTAGTTTTAGTTTAAACAACCATCACTTTGTATTAAGGCTAAATAATAAAAAGACGGTGAGTATTAGTACTTTTAGTTCCTTTAGGTTCGACAATCCGGTCTTGCCTAAACTATACTACTGTTCGATAGGTGCACTTGCCTTTAATCATTGTCAGAGTTAGTTTCCAGGTTATCATTCTTTTATAAATTTTAAAACTCTGATTTACAGCGATCAAGTTTTTGGCGTCGTTGCCGGGGAACTAAAATATTAAGAAAGCTTAATTTTTATTACTTTAGCCAATTTTTTTATTGCAATTTATTTTTTTTATTATTAGTTTCATTTTTTTGCTTTGCTATTTTTCTTTTATTTGCTTTGACAGTAATTTTAGTTTATAGAGGAGATGGCACTAAATAACTATCTCTGTGGCAAGTTATTAGGACAACGCCAACAAAAGCCGCCATGTCTTCAACCTCGACGTGGTCACGGGTTATCTAACCAACTAGAGATGATGAATGAAAAGATGGATGGTTTGTATAGTCTCTCGCAGGTACACCCAGAAATGCAATATGACTCGAATCTAGGAGGCGTGGCGAATCCTGAGTACCCACCCTATGGATATGGCATGGAAAACGAGCAAGCTCACTATACGGGTAACTATTCTAGACCACAAAATAATTTTTATAATGACACTTATAATGCAGGTTGGAGGTACCATCCCAATTTCTCATGGGATGATCAAAATAGCTAAAGATCGAAACTTCCTCCAGATTTTCAACAACCACTTCACCAACAGGAAGATGAGTCGAACATTGAAGAGATGTTGACAAAATTCATGGCAGCCACAGAAACTCGTCTCCAAAACACCGAAACAACACTCGAAGATCAAGAGGCATCAATCAAAGGGATCGAGAGCCAAGTTGGGGAACTCACTAAGACGGTTGGACAACTTACTAAGTCAGTTAGACAACTTGCTAAGCTGATCTCAGAACTACCACAAGGAAGCTTGCCAAGCAATACTGAAACTAACCCGAGGGAGCAAAATCAAGCCATTTACGATAGTGAAGGGTTAGACGAACCAAACCCAAGGGAAGAACCTGTGGTAAGTGAAGGTAAGGTTGAGGTGTGCCATGATATACCAAAACCGGCAATTACAGAGTACCAACCTCGTGTGCCATATCCCGATGCAATAAAGAAAGACCACACAGAGGAAGAATTCGGTGAACTCACACTTCGTGTAGACAACGAAACAATCACTCTTCAAGCTCTTGACTCAGCTAGGACATCGAGTAATAAATGTACGAACGTTAATTCTATTGATAACCATTTGGTTCAACCGTCTTTACAGGAAACATCACGAAATCACCTAGCTGAGCTAGATCTTAGACCTCATACCCATAAAGAAATAATTCATGAAGAACTAAGGATTCAGGTCGATGAACTAGACGAGTGGAAAACACACTTTAAAGAGAAACTAGGAATACACAAGTGAAACCGAGAAAACCCTGCAGACGAGCTAATAGGAATAACAAATCACTTCAAAATAGGGGATCGGTATTGTTGAATAAGGAAGACCCTCGAATCACCAAGTCAGACCTCAAGACAAACGAAGAAATCACTTTTGAGGTACTTAATGTCTTCCTATACTACACGATCGAGGTAAGCAATCCTAAATTCAACACTTTTGAGGTAAACACTACTCGATTTAAACCATTTATCAAAAACCGAATTGATCGCATGAGAAAGGATTTTCACCTCCTCAAACCACCATGACCATACGAATGAGAGGTAAAGTCTAGCTTAAGACTATAAACGAGCGCTTCTCGGGAGGCAACCCGAGCACTAACCCCATTAATTTTTACATTTTTTTTTAATTCTTCTTTTACTTTTATTTTTCCTTTTTAGCACCTAACTATAAACTAACCAAAGTGCAGATTTCCAGACCACACGGCCTTACACACGCCGTGGCGGCGTGGTCAGTCATGTGGCCACCACAGGAAGGTACAAGGGCGGGGGAAACCACCAGATCCATAATTTTTATTTAACCCCCTTCTTCCTTTTTCTTTTCCAGTTGTTTTTCTTTTTTTTTCATTTTCCATTATTTACTTTTATTTTTATTTTTATTTTTTTATTTCCTTTTATTTTCTTTATTATTTTCTTCTTATTATTCATTCCATTTAGATTTAGCTTAGGATACAATAAAATTAGGATGGTCGTTTGAGGACTCAAACAGTTCGAGACGCTTTCCCCCACGTTCACCTCCAATCCTACCCGATTTCTTTTCATTGACTTCATCCAAAATTCAGGAAGTTTCACTTCTCTCCTATCTTATGATTTTATGATTATTTTGCTATTATCTATCTTTGTACATTGAGGGCAATGTACATCTTAAGTGTGGGGTTAACTATAGTATTATTTGAAAATCCTGAATTATGCCTTGTCTTAAAGTAAGTTTCTCATATTATGATTAGAATGAAATTTCTGATGATTTATGATTTTTATTGATATGTTTTAGATTAAGTCATTGATAATTGTGCATTGATAATTAAATTCTAAGAATACTAGAGAATCAGGCATGATAAGTCTATTTTTCAAGAATTAAAATTTTTTTAGGATGTCTACCTGAATTTAAATATTACTTTGAAGTTTGAAATTTACGAGGTTGACATCAAAACACCCATAATTTTTGGGAGATTTTGAGTCTTATAGAGCATAAATTCTTTTTCTTGCTCACTTTATTGATTATGAATGTGTCAACATTGATTTGTTATTCTAGAACTTGCATCGATTATATATGTCGAGACCACATCTTTGATTTGATATACATAAATGATAAAGGCACCTAGGATTTAACCCACTTACTCCACTAAAAACCCACCTTCATAATTAACCCCTAGTGAACCCCTTTGATCCTAACAACCCTTTTTATTGACTCACCCACTAATATTAACCCAAAACCCTTTGTATATTTGTTATCACCATTCATTGACTCCCTTTTGTCGAGATTTGATTTTGAGCAGGTTGCCTAACTATGTTCTATATTTCAGTTGTTAAAGTTCTTTATTATTACTTGATTTGTTCTTAAAAAAAAACGAAGTATATTCATTATTAGTTTTTATTAGTTATGTGATTAAACGAGCTTATACATTTATTTAAATCCCAAATATCAAAGAAGAAGCTCGTATTATTAGTATTATTAGTTTTCAATTGATGTAATTATTATTATTGGTTCATTAGTTCTTAGTTAGGTAATTTGTCAATTCAATCTCGATTCTAACCCTCTAATTCAGCCTTATTCCACACCTTAACCCTAGCCCCGTTACAAACCTAACAAAGACCTTTTGATTTGTGTTTCATCTCATATTTCAGTGGTGGAGATTTGATTTTCATGCAAGCCTATGGGATTAACTCTTCATGTTTGAATTTTGAGTGCCTAAATTTTGAACCTTAAACACTTTGAGTGATTTGAGTGAATCTTTAGTGAGGATGTCAATCCTTGTCGATTTCCAATTAAATGTAATTATTTAGATAAGGGGAGACACCTATATTTTCGTGCTACAAAATCTATGACTTAGATTGTTTGAATTTTTAGGACTCTTTGAGTTTAATTATCCATGTATAAATTATCCCTGAATTATGATGAAACACTATCAATGACTATTATGAATTATAGAAAGTTCGTTTTAATTGTAAGTTAAGAATTTTGCTTGAAGACAAGCAAAAGCTTAAGTGTGGGAGTATTTGATAAACCGAAATAGTAACATATTTTAATCCCACATTTAGTATGCTTTTGGATGAATTATCCCTTGATTTATGTAAAAAGGTGCTCTTAATCCTTTCTTTTCATGTCTTATACTCAGGAAAGCACCCAAGGATAAAAAGAACGAGAAACGGGCTTAAAACGGGACAAATGAGCCAAAGCATGAAATCGACACGGCCTGGACCAAAGATTACACGGTCGTGCCTCCTTAAAAGATCCCGAACACGGCCTGGACCACGATTTACACGGCCGTGCCTCATCAACGAAGTCCACACGGCCTGACCACGATTCACACGGGCGTGTGCCATGGCCGTGTCCCAGCCATTTGAAAGAGCAATTTCACTCGGTTTGGATGCTTGGAGGCAAAAAACACACTTCAAATTCTAATTAAACCCCAATTAGGAATTGCACTCAAATTAGGATACTTGGAGGCCAAGTAACACATCTCAAAGCCTACATAAACACCTCCTAGGGGCAACTTAATCGGGAAGTTGGACAAAAACCCTCTGCTGTCGGGGAGCCCAAAAGCCATCGTCTGGGGCGTCGTGCTAGGCCGTAGAAGGCGATTTGTGGGGATTCACTCGAGGGGATAGCCGCTTGATCCATCTCAAGAAGCCAGAATTATACTCAAGACGGAGGATCTCTCCTTCAATTCCTTCAGGGGGTTTTAGGGATTTCTTATGTTTTGTTTTATCTTTTCTCTTGAGATGTTTTCTTTTATTATTATGAACTAAACCTTCGGATACCCGAAGGGGATGAAACCTATGATGAATCTTGTTATTTGATTTTTTGAATTATATGATAATAACTTAGTTTGTTCTTAATTGTGTGAACTTAATCCAAATCTAATGTGCTTAGGTGGAGGAGGAATAGACCCTGCCTAAGAGTATATCCAACATAATTAAGCAGAGTTGATCGCACGCCTAGAGATAGGGTGACGAGATTTTACCGGATTAGGGTGAAACCTAATATGGGAGTCCACAGATCGATTTACTGCTATTCTAGGGGGTTATTATAAGAGAAAGATATTTCCACTAGTTAACCTAGGGTTAGACGTTATTCGCTTCGAGAGAGGGTTTAATATACGTTAGGGAGTCTCATGGATCAAACTAAGTAAATAAATCATATGGTTCAAGGTTAGATAACAAGTGAAGTCTAGGTGGATTCTTCCTAAGGGTATCGATTGAGTCAACTGAGTTTTCCCAAAAGTTATTTCCCGAATTCATTCTTTTTTGTCTTTGCGTCTTAGCTTAGTAAGTAGATTAGTTTTAGTTTAAACAACCATCACTTTGTATTAAGGCTAAATAATAAAAAGACGGTGAGTATTAGTACTTTTAGTTCCTTTAGGTTCGACAATCCGGTCTTGCCTAAACTATACTACTGTTCGATAGGTGCACTTGCCTTTAATCATTGTCAGAGTTAGTTTCCAGGTTATCATTCTTTTATAAATTTTAAAACTCTGATTTACAGCGATCAAGTTTTTGGCGTCGTTGCCGGGGAACTAAAATATTAAGAAAGCTTAATTTTTATTACTTTAGCCAATTTTTTTATTGCAATTTATTTTTTTTATTATTAGTTTCATTTTTTTTTGCTTTGCTATTTTTTCTTTTATTTGCTTTGACAGGTAATTTTAGTTTATAGAGGAGATGGCACTAAATAACTATCTGTGGCAAGTTATTAGGACAACGCCAACAAAAGCCGCCAGTGTCTTCAACCTCGACGTGGTCACCAGGTTATCTAACCAGCTAGAGATGATGAATGAAAAGATGGATGGTTTGTATAGTCTCTCGCAGGTACACCCAGAAATGCAATATGACTCGAATCTAGGAGGCGTGGCGAATCCTGAGTACCCACCCTATGGATATGGCATGGAAAACGAGCAAGCTCACTATACGGGTAACTATTCTAGACCACAAAATAATTTTTATAATGACACTTATAATGCAGGTTGGAGGTACCATCCCAATTTCTCATGGGATGATCAAAATAGCTAAAGATCGAAACTTCCTCCGATTTTCAACAACCACTTCACCAACAGAAGATGAGTCGAACATTGAAGAGATGTTGACAAAATTCATGGCGACCACGAAACTCGTCTCCAAAACACCAAACAACACTCGAAGATCAAGAGGCATCAATCAAAGGGATCGAGAGCCAAGTTGGGGAACTCACTAAGACGGTTGGACAACTTACTAAGTCAGTTAGACAACTTGCTAAGTCGATCTCGTAACTACCACAAGGAAGCTTGCCAAGCAATCATCAAAACTAACCCGAGGAGCAAAATCAAGCCATTTACGATAGTGAAGGGTTAGACGAACCAAACCCAAGGGAAGAACCTGTGGTAAGTGAAGGTAAGGTTGAGGTGTGCCATGATATACCAAAACCGGCAATTACAGAGTACCAACCTCGTGTGCCATATCCCGATGCAATAAAGAAAGACCACACAGAGGAAGAATTCGGTGAACTCACACTTCGTGTAGACAACGAAACAATCACTCTTCAAGCTCTTGACTCAGCTAGGACATCGAGTAATAAATGTACGAACGTTAATTCTATTGATAACCATTTGGTTCAACCGTCCTTACAGGAAACATCACGAAATCACCTAGCTGAGCTAGATCTTAGACCTCATACCCATAAAGAAATAATTCATGAAGAACTAAGGATTCAGGTCGATGAACTAGACGAGTGGAAAACACACTTTAAAGAGAAACTAGGAATACACGAAGTGAAACCGAAGGAAACCCCAGACGAGCTAATAGGAATAACAAATCACTTCAAAATAGGGGATCAGGTATTGTTGAATAAGGAAGACCCTCGAATCACCAAGTCAGACCTCAAGACAAACGAAGAAATCACTTTTGAGGTACTTAATGTCTTCCTATACGGCACAGTCGAGGTAAGCAATCCTAAATTCAACACTTTTGAGGTAAACACTACTCGATTTAAACCATTTATCAAAAACCGAATTGATCGCATGAGAAAGGATTTTCACCTCCTCAAACCACCATGACCATACGAATGAGAGGTAAAGTCTAGCTTAAGACTATAAACGAGCGCTTCTCGGGAGGCAACCCAGCACTAACCCCATTAATTTTTACATTTTTTTAATTCTTCTTTTACTTTTATTTTTCCTTTTTAGCACCTAACTATAAACTAACCAAAGTGCAGATTTCCAGACCACGGTCTTACACACACACGTGGCCGTGGTCAGTGTAACCACCACAGAAGGGAAGGTACAAGGGCGGGGAAACCACGGATCCATAATTTTTATTTAACCCCCTTCTTCCTTTTTCTTTTCCAGTTGTTTTTCTTTTTTTTTCATTTTCCATTATTTACTTTTATTTTTATTTTTATTTTTTTATTTCCTTTTATTTTCTTTATTATTTTCTTCTTATTATTCATTCCATTTAGATTTAGCTTAGGATACAATAAAATTAGGATGGCTGCTTCGAGGACTCAAACAGTTCGAGACGTTTCCCCACGTTCACCTCCAATCCTACCCGATTTCTTTTCATTGACTTCATCCAAAATTCAGGAAGTTTCACTTCTCTCCCTATCTTATGATTTTATGATTATTTTGCTATTATCTATCTTTGTACATTGAGGGCAATGTACATCTTAAGTGTGTGGGGTTAACTATAGTATTATTTGAAAATCCCTGAATTATGCCTTGTCTTAAAGTAAGTTTCTCATATTATGATTAGAATGAAATTTCTGATGATTTATGATTTTTATTGATATGTTTTAGATTAAGTCATTGATAATTGTGCATTGATAATTAAATTCTAAGAATACTAGAGAATCAGGCATGATAAGTCTATTTTTCAAGAATTAAAATTTTTTTAGGATGTCTACCTGAATTTAAATATTACTTTGAAGTTTGAAATTTACGAGGTTGACATCAAAACACCCATAATTTTTGGGAGATTTTGAGTCTTATAGAGCATAAATTCTTTTTCTTGCTCACTTTATTGATTATGAGTGTGTCAACATTGATTTGTTATTCTAGAACTTGCATCGATTATATATGTCGAGACCACATCTTTGATTTGATATACATAAATGATAAAGGCACCTAGGATTTAACCCACTTACTCCACTAAAAACCCACCTTCATAATTAACCCCTAGTGAACCCCTTTGATCCTAACAACCCTTTTATTGACTCACCCACTAATATTAACCCAAAACCCTTTGTATATTTGTTATCACCATTCATTGACTCCTTTTTGTCGAGATTTGATTTTGAGCGGTTGCCTAACTATGTTCTATATTTCAGTTGTTAAAGTTCTTTATTATTACTTGATTTGTTCTTAAAAAAACGCAAGTATATTCATTATTAGTTTTTATTAGTTATGTGATTAAACGAGCTTATACATTTATTTAAATCCCAAATATCAAAGAAGAAGCTCGTATTATTAGTATTATTAGTTTTCAATTGATGTAATTATTATTATTGGTTCATTAGTTCTTAGTTAGGTAATTTGTCAATTCAATCTCGATTCTAACCCTCTAATTCACCTTATTCCACACCTTAACCCTAGCCCCAAGTACAAACCTAACAAAGACCTTTTGATTTGTGTTTCATCTCATATTTCAGTGGTGGAGATTTGATTTTCATGCAAGCCTATGGGATTAACTCTTCATGTTTGAATTTTGAGTGCCTAAATTTTGAACCTTAAACACTTTGAGTGATTTGAGTGAATCTTTAGTGAGGATGTCAATCCTTGTCGATTTCAATTAAATGTAATTATTTAGATAAGGGGAGACACCTATATTTTTTCGTACTACAAAATCTATGACTTAGATTGTTTGAATTTTTAGGACTCTTTGAGTTTAATTATCCATGTATAAATTATCCTGAATTATGATGAAACACTATCAATGACTATTATGAATTATAGAAAGTTCGCTTTAATTGTAAGTTAAGAATTTTGCTTGAAGACAAGCAAAAGCTTAAGTGTGGGAGTATTTGATAAACCGAAATAGTAACATATTTTAATCCCACATTTAGTATGCTTTTGGATGAATTATCCCTTGATTTATGTAAAAGGTGCTCTTAATCCTTTCTTTTCATGTCTTATACTCGTGAAAGCACCCAAGGATAAAAAGAACGAGAAACAGGCTTAAACGGGACAAATGAGCCAAAGCATGAAATCGACACGGCTGGACCAAAGATTACACGGTCGTGCCTCCTTAAAAGATCCCGAACACGGCTGGACCACGATTTACACTCGGCCGCGTCTCATCAACGGTCCACACGGCCGACCACGATTCACACGGGCGTGTGCCATGGCCGTGTCCCCGCGCCGGAAAGAGCAATTTCACTCGGTTTGGATGCTTGGAGGCAAAAAAACACACTTCAAATTCTAATTAAACCCCCAATTAGGAATTGCACTCAAATTAGGATACTTGGAGGCCAAGTAACAAATCTCAAAGCCTACATAAACACCCTAGGGGGCAACTTAATCGGGGAGTTGGACAGAAACCCTCTGTCGGGGGGGAGAGCCCAAAAGCCATCGTCTAGGGGCGTCGTGCTAGCCGCAGAAGGCGATTTGTGGGGATTCACTCGTGGATAGCCGCTTGATCCATCTCAAGAAGCCGAATTATACTCAAGACGGAGGATCTCTCCTTCAATTCCTTCAGGGGGTTTTAGGGATTTCTTATGTTTTGTTTTATCTTTTCTCTTGAGATGTTTTCTTTTATTATTATGAACTAAACCTTCGGATACCCGAAGGGGATGAAACCTATGATGAATCTTGTTATTTGATTTTTGAATTATATGATAATAACTTAGTTTGTTCTTAATTGTGTGAACTTAATCCAAATCTAATGTGCTTAGGTGGAGGAGGAATAGACCACGCCAAGAGTAGATCCAACATAATTAAGCGGAGTTGATCGCACGCCTAGAGATAGGGTGACGAGATTTTGCCGATTAGGGGTGAAACCTAATATGGGAGTCCACGGATCGATTTCATCGCTATTCTAGGGGTTACTATAAGAGAAAGAGATTTCCACTAGTTAACCTAGGGTTAGACGTTATTCGCTTTCGAGAGGGGTTTAATATACGTTAGGGAGTCTCACGGATCAAACTAAGTAAATAAATCATATGGTTCAAGGTTAGATAACAAGTGAAGTCTAGGTGGATTCTTCCTAAGGGTATCGCTTGAGTCAACTGAGTTTTCCCAAAAGTTATTTCCCGAATTCATTCTTTTTTGTCTTTGCGTCTTAGCTTAGTAAGTAGATTAGTTTTAGTTTAAACAACCATCACTTTATATTAAGGCTAAATAATAAAAAGACGGTGAGTATTAGTACTTTTAGTTCCTTTGGGTTCGACAATTCGGTCTTGCCTAAACTATACTACTATTCGATAGGTGCACTTGCCTTTAATCGTTGTCAGAGTTAGTTTCCAGGTTCGATCATTCTTTTATAAATTTTAAAACTCTGATTTACAGCAATCATAACCTGGTCAGAAGAAAGCTGTCAGTGGATTCTGTTTGCCCGCTGTGTAAGGAAGCTCTGGAAGACTCAAGCCACTTGCTGTGGAATTGTAGTATGTTGCAATGTGTGTGGGCGCACTTTCAGATTACTTTACCAGTTCTTGATGACTCGCTGGGGCCTAAAATGCGGTTTGCTCGGACGTTTTCTGGAGCTGATGAACATCAAAGAAGCATTATTGATATTTCATCATGGAGTTTATGGTATCGAATAAACAAATTAATCCATGAGGGGGTTAAGTTCCAGTTACAAGAGTTATTGGGTTTCATTAGGGGTTATGCAACAGAACTTGAACTAACTCGTAAGTACCTACATCCACATGTCAAACCTCTATCGAAATAATTATGGCGGCCTCCGGATGATGGTTTCATTAAGGTTAATTTTGATGCGTCATTTCAAGGAGAGGAGAGATTAGCTGCAACAGCAGTTATAGCCAGAGATGCTACAGGAGTTATTATAGGGTCAGAGACTTATCTGATAGAGGATATTGCGGATCCGTTTGTGGCAGAAGCAAGGGCGTGTGAAAGGGCTTTGCTTTTTGCGAAAGCCATGGGTTATAGACAACTGGTTGTGTAAGGCGATGCTCTGCCCGTCATCAAATGCATAAAGAGGATGAATTATGATAAATCGGTACTCAGACCGATTACCCAGCATATCAATCAATTGGGTTTGAGCTTTGAGGATGTAACACCCCTAACCCGAAACCGTCACCGGAACAGGGTTAAGAGGTATTACCGATCAATCAAAACATTTAACATCTAGCATTTACGACACAAAGTCAATCATCTTCAATCTCATTCAATTACAATCATGGTGTCCCTTATCGAGGTCTACGAGACCTAATTCACATGCTATAGAGGGGTCGGGACTAAATTGAAACACATACAGAATTTCTCTGAAATTTAAAACTTTTCTAAGATACAGGGGAGACACGCCCGTGGGAGGAGGCCGTGTGCCCTCCACGGCTACTAGACACCCTTGTGTGTCCATCCGTGTCCATATACTGACTATATCAACACGGTCACTAGGGACGCCCGTGTGCCATGACCGTGTACTACTAGGCCATATACTGACTTTCCCAACACGGCCACCAAGCACGCCCGTGTGCCATGGCCGTGTGCTCTTAGCTAGCTACTGACTTGTACACCACGGCCAGATGACACGCCCATGTAGAGGCCGTGTGCTATTTAAGCTACATTCGCCAATACAACCACGGTCTTAGGCACGCCCAGAAACCACAACCGTCGCGACATTATAGGCCATTTACAAGCCAAAATGCCACCCAAAAAGGGTCATGCCTACAAGCATCATTATTCATCTCATTTCATGCATATATGGCAACCAAAAACATACCAAAATGAATATTCCATCAACACATTCAATACTAATTCCAAACTTGCCAAACTACAAGGTTAAAACTCATCTCATCACAAACATATCTCATTCATTCACTTAATCAAACTTGACCATTTCATGCATCAACTAACCATGCCAAAACATACTTCACCTATCACATTCATTTTAGCAAATTCTTAACTCAAAAATAGCCAAATCACATGGGTAAGCTCATATGACAACTTATACCAATTACTAGCCTATACATGCCATATCTAGCTATATACATCTTCAAAAGTACCAAAATAGATTGCCGATAGTGTGATAGAGATGCTTGACAATTCCTGATCTGAGCTAGCTTTTACGACAATCAGTAAAGCGAGAGAAACAATCACACAGTAAGCTTTCAAAGCTTAGTAAGTTCGAGACATAATACAATTAACTCATTAAATTGAATCAATCTACAAACTAAAGCATCACATAGATAATTTACTTATGATACACAAACTCAACCATGTCTAATCCTCACATAGCATTCCATTCATCTACATCCAAATTCACCAACCACATAGATTTCATACATATCATCATTCATATCCAATAATCCAATTCAACCATTTATGTAATCATACACAATTTCATCAACCACAAAGGTTAAATACATACCTTTTTGTCAACACATAGTTACTCACCAACATGCTTCTCAACCACTCGGTTTTACATTACGATCAATCTTTGCTACTCTTTTGATTTATTCGCACACTTAGTGCTAATTCAATAACCAAAATTATAACGGTATCGCACACACAGTGCTAATTTGGTAAGCTAAACTTATATCGTTATCGCACACACAGTGCCAATTCGGTAAGCTGAACTTATATCGGTATCGCACACACACGATTGCCAATTCGAGTGTTTCAACTTATATCGGTATTTTACATCACAAAGATATAGTTTACAACTAGTATTATATCCTAACTTACATCGATATCGCACACACGATTACTAACCACAAAGCCAAGTTTATATTATTTCGCACACACATTGCTAATCATATTGGTCACATTTCCGAATCGCGCACATTTAGTGCCACATAACTCGAGCTCTCACATAGCGTTTAAAATTTGATATATCATACCATTCATTTCATAACATTAAGCATAGTTAATTACGCGCATTATGTCCTGGACTTACCTCGGACGTCGAAATACCGAAATGATCGATTAATCGAGTACTTTGTCTTTGCCTCGATCTCGATCCGAACCTCTCCTTTCTTGGTCTATACACATTCAAATTCAATCTATTCAATTACCAATTCATTCAATTTCATCCAAACACACATATTTAGGGCATTTTACAAAATAGCCCTCACATTTTTACATTTCGACACTTTAGTCCCTAATTCACAAAATCATCAAATTCACATAATTTCCTTTCACATAAGCTTAGCCGAATTTCCCTTGTGTTCATTCAAGCCCACACGTTTCATTTATTTCACATTTTAGTCCTTCCATTTACACTTTTCACAAATTAGTCCAATTTACTCAAAATTATCAAAAACTCAAAGACAAACTATGTTAATCTATCACATAGCTTTCATAATTCATCACCAAACTTCACAAAGCTCATGAATTCATCCATGGCACATTTCAAAATCACCATCAAATTCTAAAATTAAAGCATGGGTTTTGTAGAGCACAAAGCAACGATTACGAAAACGTAGAAATTATCAAAAACCGAAGCAAAACATACCTTCAATCAAGCTCAAATGATGGCCGAATACCCTAGCTTTGTGTTCTTTCTTTTCTTTTCTTCAATTTCGGCACTAACAAGATGATAATGGCCATCTTATGTTTTATTATAACATATATATCATTATTTATCAAGTTACCAATTTAACCTTTTACTAATCAATCTAAGTTTTCATGCACTAAGGCCATTTTTGTCTATTAACCAACCACTATCTTAAAATGATTTAATAACAACATAAGGCCTTCACTTTAGAAAGCCAACAACAAATAGGCACTTAAAAATCAACACACAGCTTTTACACCTTATGCAATTTAATCATTTTTCATAATTTGACACACAGTCGATAAAATTATCACACAGAATTTTCACACAGACTATATCACATATAATCAATACCAAAAATAATATAAAAATGTTTTTACGACCTCAAATTCGTGGTCCCCAAACCACTTTTTCGACTAGAGTCTAAACTGGACTGTTACAACTCTTCCCTCCTTAGGGATTTTCGTCCCCGAAAATCTTACCAGTGAGTACGTGTGAATAATGCTCTCTCATAATATTTTTAGGCTCCCACGTAGCCTCTTCTACTCAGTGTTTGTGTCACAACACTTTCACTTTCTGTTCAGTCTCTTTCATCAAATTAATCCCGTAAATTCCATTTTCATGCAGCTCAGTTCAATACAATGGAGTACAACATTTTCGACCTTAAAGAGCCTCATATCGCATCTTTCTTTCTTGGAGATAAAGGTAATTCCGAAACAAAGTCCATTGAAATCCTTTTCCATTTCCACTTAGGAATCATAATCGGTTGTAACAATCCGGATGGAACTGAGATGTTCAAATTTTAACTTCATCGACAAATTGAACATTTCGACACAAAGTCATATATGTCCCATTTCATACCATGCCACTAACTCTGACTTCTTCGGAATACAAATCCGATCTCTAAATCTCAGACAATCATTACTATCAACTCGATATTCTGAATCAATATTCAATTCACACTGAGTTCATTTAGCCATCATTTCAACATCACTTTTCTAAGGATCACAATTCTGACATACAATCATCGGTTTTACTTTCAACTCGGCCAAAACCGTACTATCATCATACAGATCTATCTGAGTACTCATATCTTACAAGGCACATAATGATTTCCAACTCAAAGCATCAGCTATAACATTAGCGTTACCTGGGTGGTGATCTATCACGAGCTCGTAGTCTTCCAACAATTCCAACCATTTTCTTTATCGCAAATTCAATTCTTTTTGAATCACCAAGTACTTTAAACTCTTATGATCGGTATAATATTGCATTTCTCACCAAAACATAGTGACGCCAAATCTTTAACACAAATACGATCGCGACTAATTCAAGGTCGTGCGTCGGTAGTTCTTTTCATGTGGCTTTAACTGTCTCGTAGCATAAGCAATAACTTTGCCTTCTTGCATTAGCACACAGCCCAAACCATTTAACGATGCATCACTATAAATTATAAACTCTTTACCCGATTCAAATTGAATTAACACTTTTAACTTGTTCAAAACTCTGTTGGCACTTTTCTGACCACTCAAATTTAACATTTTTCTATAGCAACTTTGTCAACGGAGTCGCAATCATCAAGAAGCCTTTCACAAACTATCTATAATATCCCGTTAGTCCCAGAGAACTACGGACTTCAAACACATTTCTCGGAGGCTTCTATTCTAAAATAGTAAAGAGTTTACTTGGATAAACTCATATTCCCGCCGCTGGCACAATATTCCCCAAAAAACCAACCTCACGCAACCAAAATTAACATTTGCTAAACTTAGCATACAACTGTTTCTCACGCAGAGTTTGTAGCACAATTCTCAAATGCTTGGCATGATGCCTCTCATCACATAAATGAATCAGAATGTCATCAATAACACTACAACAAAACAATCTCAATACAGTCTGAATATACAGTTTATCAAATCCATAAACACTACAAGAGTATTCGCTAATCCAAAAAGCATAGCTAAGAATTCATAAATCACAGGCACAGATTCAACTTTCTTATCAGTCACTTATATATCAATCACATATGTCAAATAAGCTTCGCAACCCCTTCTCATATAGTTCAAAGCTTTCATCGCATATACAACAACTGGTACCCCTTTCATATCACCAGATTCAATTCAAACTATCTCACCGTTCTAACTTCTCAAATCTATACTCTTTGATTTACAATTCACAATGGCATTATGTAAAGTGAGCCAATCCATACTAAAATTATATCAAATTTATAGAATGGTAGCATTACCACATTAGCCGGAAAGCATATATCCTGAAACATCAAGGGTAATTCTTGCACACTTTATCCATCAAAACACACTTATCTAAGGGTTCGATATTCTAATTACCAATTCAGTAGACTCAACAGGTAGAGTCTTACTTGATACTAAATTCACACACACAGAGAAATGAGTTGAACCCGGATCTATTAATACAATCACATCAGTATCAAATAGAGTAAAAGTACCGGTAATAACGTCTGGAGATGATGCTTCCTCTCGTGCACGTATAGCATAAGCTCGGGCAGGTGCTTTCGCCTCTGACCTCATAGCTGTATCAGTAGTCCCTTTTTGACTTCCACTCACATTCCTGACATTTTTGGATGGTCTACCCCTAGCCATCACATTACTCGATCTCACATTCTGAACATTTTCTTCCTCACTAACTTTGGGCAATCTCGAATGAAATGTTCTCGTGATCTACATTTATAGCAAACTCTATTTTTGTATTTGCCCCAAAGATTCCCCACATGTCGTCTTCCACACTGTCTACACTCGCATTTGTTGCTTTTAGCATTTTCAACATTTGATTCAATTTGAGCATGAATTCTCTGACCAACACTTAGTCTTGCGTGGTCTTTATACTGGATGTTCAAATGAAGTATTTGATCGGTTGCTTGCATCTCTAAATTTCTTTGTCGAAGGTCGAGACAACTTATTCATCGATCTTTTCTTTCATCTCGAGCTTCGAGATCGGCTTTCTTCTTTTCTTTATTGAGCTCCTCGGCTTTGCAAGCTCTTTCAACTAACACAACAAATTCATTTATGTCAAGTATTCCAACCAACAATTTAATATCTTCATTCAATCCTCAGATGAAGCATTTGCACATAGTAGCTTCATTTAAACACATTCTCTCGCGTATTGACTCAATCTTACGAATTCTCGCTCATATTCGAGAACGGACAAACGACCTTGTTTTAATTCAAGTAACTCTTTACGCTTTACGGTCAATGAAGCGTTGATCGATATACTTCTTTCTAAACTCAACTTGAAAGAAATCCCAAGTGATTCTCTCTCTCTAACTACGGATGTCAATGTTTTTCACCAATTATAAGCCGCGATCTCTCAACAAAGAAACCGCATACTTGATACATTCATCGTGGGTTAACAACATCTCATCAAATACCCGAATTGTGTTCTCGAGCCAAACCTCACTGTTCAAAGATCGCCGCCACCGTGGCCCTAAACTCTTCGCCCCATACTTCCGGATCTTATCCACGGGAGGTTTATTCAATCGAATCGGATCTATCACTTGTGGCACAACAGTACTTGTGGGGTGGAGGTTGTGGAGCGATCGAATTCGCTCAACGAACTCCAAAACCACTCACTCATCATTCGAAGGAAGGCTTGTTTAGCCTCTCCTCTCTAACTATTATCATTCGCCTAGATGTGGTCTGCGCTGTCCCTTGAGCGAGCAGCGCGCGCATTTCTCACATCATCATGAATCGCCGATCGGGATCCATTACTATATGAAAACACATTTATAATCGCGAGATTCATCACACTATCGCAATTTCATATATGGCATGTATAGCTAGATTCACACACGCTTACGTTAGTCCGAGAATCGACTAAACCGTAGCTCGATATTAATAAAATGTAACACCCATAACCCAAAACCATCACCGAAATGGGGTTAAGAGGTATTACCGATCAATCAAAACATTTAACATCTAGAATTTACGACACAAAGTCAATCATCTTCAATCTCATTCAATTACAATCATGGTGTCCCTTATCAAGTCTACGAGACCTAATTCACATGCTATGTAGGGGTCGGGACTAAATTGAAACACATACGAATTTCTCCAAAATTTAAAACTTTTCTAAGATACAGGGGAGACGCCCGTGGGAGGAGGCCGTGTGCCCTCCACGGCTACTAGAGACACCCCCGTGTCCATCCGTGTCCATATACTGACTATATCAACACGGTCACTAGGCACGCCCGTGTGCCATGACCGTGTACTACTAGGCCATATACTGACTTTCCCAACACGGCCACCAAGCACGCCCGTATGCTATGGCCGTGTGCTCTTAGCTAGCTACTGACTTGTACACCACGGCCAGATGACACGCCCATGTCGAGGCCGTGTGCTATTTAAGCTACATTCTGCCAATACAACCACGGTCTTAGGCACGCCCGTGTGCCACAACCGTGCGACATTATAGGCCATTTACAAGGCCAAAATGCCACCCAAAAAGGGTCATGCCTACAAGCATCATTATTCATCTCATTTCATGCATATATGGCAACCAAAAACATACCAAAATGAATATTCCATCAACACATTCAATACTAATTCAAAACTTGCCAAACTACAAGGTTAAAACTAATCTCATCACAAACATATCTCATTCATTCACTTAATCAAACTTGACCATTTCATGCATCAACTAACCATGCCAAAACATACTTCACCTATCACATTCATTTTAGCAAATTCTTAACTCAAAAATAGCCAAATCACATGGCTAAGCTTATATGACAACTTATACCAATTACTAGCCTATACATGTCATATCTAGCTATATACATCTACAAAAGTACCAAAATAGATTGCCGATAGTGTGATAGAGATGCCGACAATTCCTGATCCGAGCTAGCTTTAATCGACAATCAGTAAACAGAGAAAAACAATCACACAATGAAGCTTTCAAAGCTTAGTAAGTTCGAGACATAATACAATTAACTCATTAAATTGAATCAATCTACAAATTAAAACATCACATAGATAATTTACTTATGATACACAAACTCAACCATGTCTAATCCTCACATAGCATTCCATTCATCTACATCCAAATTCACCAACCACATAGATTTCATACATATCATCATTCATATCCAATAATCCAATTCAACCATTTATGTAATCATACACAATTTCATCAACCACAAAGGTTAAATACATACCTTTTGTCAACACATAGTTACTCACCAACATACTTCTCAACCACTCGGTTTTACATTACGATCAATCTTTGCTACTCTTTTGATTTATTCGCACACTTAGTGCTAATTCAATAACCGAACTTATAACGGTATCGCACGCACAACAAAGCTAATTTGGTAAGCTAAACTTATATCGGTATCGCACACACAAGTGCCAATTCTGTAGTTTGAACTTATATCCAGATCGCACACACAAAGTGCCAATTCGATAGTTTCAACTTATATCGGTATTTTACATCACAAAGATATAGTTTACAACTAGTATTATATCCTAACTTACATCGATATCGCACACACAGTGCTAACCACAAAGCCGAAGTTTATATTATTTCGCACACACATTGCTAATCATATTGGTCACATTTTCGAATACGCACATTTAGTGCCACATAACTCGAGCTCTCACATAGCGTTTACAATTTGATATATCATACCATTCATTTCATAACATTAAGCATAGTTAATTATGCGCATTATGTCCGGACTTACCTCGGACGTCGAAATACCGAAACAGTCGATTAATCGAGTACTTTGTCTTTGCATCGATCTCGATCCGAACCTCTCCTTTCTTGGTCTATACACATTCAAATTCAATCTATTCAATTACCAATTCATTCAATTTCATCCAAACACACATATTTAGGGCATTTTACAAAATAGTCCTCACATTTTTACATTTTGACACTTTAGTCCCTAATTCACAAAATCATCAAATTCACATAATTTCCTTTCACATAAGCTTAACCGAATTTCCCTTGTGTTCATTCAAGCCCGCACGTTTCATTTATTTCACATTTTAGTCCTTCCATTTACACTTTTCACAAATTAGTCCAATTTACCCAAAATTACCAAAAACTCAAAGACAAACTATGTTAATCTATCACATAGCTTTCATAATTCATCACCAAACTTCACAAAGCTCAAGAATTCATCCATGGCACATTTCAAAATCACCATCAAATTCTAAAATTAAAGCATGGGTTTTGTAGAGCACAAAGCAACGATTACGAAAACGTAGAAATTATCAAAAACCGAAGCAAAACATACCTTCAATCCAAATTTCAAATGATGGTGAATACCCTAGCTTAGTGTTCTTTCTTTTCTTTTCTTCAATTTCGCACTAACAAGATGATAATGGCCATTTTATGTTTTATTATAACATATATATCATTATTTATCAAGTTACCAATTTAACCTTTTACTAATCAATCTAAGTTTTCATGCACTAAGGCCATTTTTGTCTATTAACCAACCACTATCTTAAAATGGTTTAATAACAACATAAGGCCTTCACTTTAGAAAGCCAACAACAAATAGGCACTTAAAAATCAACACACAGCTTTTACACCTTATGCAATTTAATCTTTTTTCATAATTTGACACACAGTCGATAAAATTATCACACAGAATTTTCACACAGACTATATCACATATAATCAATACCAAAAATAATATAAAAATGTTTTTACGACCTCAGATTCGTGGTCCCCAAACCACTGTTTCGACTAGGGTCTAAATTGGGCTATTACAGAGGAGATTTCTTACCTCTTTGTGCCGCGCTCTGCCAATGGAGTGGCCCATACTCTGGCGCTAGAGGGGCGAAGAAACAGGTTCTCTGGGTGTTGGGGAGATGGAATTCCAGATTCGGTGACGATGCTCGCGTTGAAGGAAATATTGGAGTGGAATCTGGGTAACTAAGGGGTTTTTTGATCTGCTTTGTTCTAGGAGAAGGTTCGTTGAATCTCCAGCGCTGGGTTCAGCAAGCGCCAGCAAAGTCATGTGTCCAATTCTTCATTTTGGTTTCTTGATCTCTGATGAGAAGGACATTTTTTGGCTGATGGTTTGTCTTGCTGAAGATGAAGGGGTTTTGGCTCAAGTTTTCTGCTGATTTGTTTTTCCAAAGTTCATTTATTATGTTGTTGATGCCAGCTTTTACTTTTCTGTTTTGTCTTTTCGGTAGCAGTATTCTTGTTGGACTTCTTTTATTTTGATTGAGCCAGTCCTATTAATAATATCAGCCCATTATTTCAAAAAAAAAAAAGATAAACCAGGTCGTGTGGGACTTAATTATTCATAATTAAAATTTTTATAGTAAAAAATCAAAATATTAAAAAGTTTAAGGTAGCTTCCGTAATTTTCCCTTCCTCTTAAAAATGGCTCACAAACACAGAATTTAAAATGCCAAATAGCAAGCCCACGACTCCATTTTCTGGAAAAATGGAACGCAAAGATAATCAATCTCCTCAAGGTACGCATTTTCTCGCTTTTTATTTGAATTTTTTTTTTATTTTCTATACTATTTTTAAGCAAATTTCTTTTATATTTATTTAATTATAGGTGAAATTGCCGGGATTTTGGTTGAATTCTTGGAGGTAGCTATCACTTCAGTCGTTTACCTCAAAGGAATTTATCCTTCCGGTATATTGCTATATGTTCCTTTTATCTCTCGTAGAAGTTTAGGGCTTTTATATGAATTTTTTATTCCTTAACCAAATTCAACTTATAAATTTGTGTTAAAATTATAAAAAAAAAGTTTTTTTGGAGGAAAAATATTTGGTAATTCTTTTGCTGAAGATTAGAGTGAATGGGTATTTAATTAATTAGCAAAGAGTGAAAAATGGTGCAATTGGGATTGTTAGCATTTATCTAAATTTTATGTTATTATGAATTTCCCTATCAAACGCTCAAAGTCACTGAAATTTGAGTGTAAGTGTTAGATACGAGTATGTCTTGACAGTTTCTGTAAATAGTATTGAACCAACCTTAAAAGAGTGTTCTAAAAGTACTCTTGCAAAAGCCTGTTATTATTAATTTTTAAGTTAATATTGTGTATTTTATCCATTACTTGGTAGCGTAGGTTTTGTAATTTAGAGTTGGAAGGAAATTTTTGGATTTTTATAGATTACAGTGTTTAAATTCGAAACTGAAAGTGTCAATTTCTAATGGTTGAAGCCTTTTACGGTGTTATCTCGTTATATACATATTCGTTGTTTGGGTTTATTTTTATGTTAATTTCATGTCAGTAACTCGTGTTCCATGCTTTGTTGAAGGTGCTTTCGAGAGAAGAAGGTATATGAATGTTGTCGTACAAAGGGCTCGACATCCCCAGCTAAGAGAATATATCCATTCCGCTGTTAAGGGACTTCTTCCTTCCATCCAAAAGGTTGGTTTGATTCATTAGATGTTGTTTGACTAGTGTTTTTTTAGTGTATTTGGATGTTTATAATGTTTTGTGATGATCTGATCTGATTTATTTAGATGTGAAAATGTGTGTTCTATGCTGCATTTTATGTTCTAGTGTTGTGATGATGATATTCTTTGTAGTGTCCCTCATATCGATCAAAACAAAGAGAGATTTACTACTTTAATAACACGATTGATTCACTAAAAGATCGAACTGACTTGAAAATTTTAGTTCTTACTATCTTTTTGAGAGCCAAAACGAACCCAAAATATGCTGTTATATGAACCAAACAAACATTAGTCCAAGTGAACTTACGTATTAACTCGATGATTCATAGCTATTCTCCTTCGACTCTACATTTTTCGTGAAGTACTTGTGTCTAATATATATATCTATCTAACATTTGCACTTAATTCCAAGTAAAATAGCTTTATAGCATAGAAAACTAAGGACTAGAAATAATACTTTGAGCTATGTGATAAAACTTATTGATCTGGAGATGATTTTCTCCAACTTCGACTTTACATTAGTGAAGGAAGTTTTTTTATCAATGGCATTGATTATATTCAATTCTTGGAAACCCTCCGTGCAGCTTTAAAAATGGATTCTGATGAAATATAGCTTCAACATAAATACTTGACATGTGAAATGCTCCTCTTTATAAATAGGGTTTGGTGGAGAGAGTCGCAGTTACTTTTTTCAACACAGACAACATTCCCATGGAGAGGTTTATCTTCAAACTAATTGTTAATCAATCTTTTGGCTCAAAAGTGGAAGAAAGCGATCTAGAATTCTCTCTTCGATCATTCTTGATCAAACTTTCGGTTTCCCAACCCCTTACAACAGTTCTTCCCCGTGGTAAGTTTAATTAAGCCTAGTTAATCGGATCTTTACATGTTCATTTCATGGAAGCAAGAATTGGGCTTCAATATTACAGTCTTACTACATCATTTGACTATGTTGCGACTTATTAACAGATTGCAGGTGGGAGATCATGGCTTACTTCCGGTCACTCCCTCAGGTTAGTACGAGCAAGGATGCGGAAATGTGGATCCCAACCGACACAAAACAATGGCAACAACCTCCGTTAATAACACCGATCAAGTCGATGAACAGTGAACCTCTGGGTTTGCAGTTATACTTGGAACACCCTAGCCCATCTGAACTGGTTTCTGGGTAAACTGGTATGAGTTTTGGAACATTATGTTGTTTATGTTATTACACGCTTCAAAAATGGAGTTGGGGTGACCTCAAAACTTTTGGAATGAGGAAGAAGTAGGTAAAAGTACCATGGAGGTCCCTATACTAGGAGTGAGATTGTATTTTACTTTCTCTACTCAAAAAATAGACAAATTAGTTCATGCACGTTAAATCAAAGAGCAGATTGATCTTTTTGTTAAAAATTCCTTCCATTTCTACAATTAAAAATTTGTTCATATACATCAACATGAGCTATATGTGGTACATCATGTGTCTATGTCTAGATATTTCGTCAATTAAGTCGATTTTTAATAGTATAATGGAAGGAATTTTTAACAGAAATGATTAATTTATTTTTTAATTTAATGTATAGGGGTTAGGTTGCTCATTTTTTGAGTAGAGGGAACAAAATATAATTCAATTTTTAGTACAAGAGTCTCCATAATACTTTTATCAAAGAATTATGGGCTTTAAGAATGGAAATGAGGTGGTCTAACATGTTATCTTTCAAGAGAGATTGACATTGACATTAGGGCTGTAAATGTAGATAGTGATCTATAATGTACCATTTGATTTACATTAATAAATAGTTTGATTTCAGATATATATATATATATATATATATATGAAGTTTAGAATTATAATTATAAATAATACATGAATTAACTATATTAAAATCATAGTATAAAACATAACTGAATTAAAGAGTGAGAATAAATTTAGATCTAAACCTATATGGTGAAATTTAAACTTCAAAATAAATATAACTTATAATGAAACTCGAATTTGGTTCAAATTTACTCTTTCAATCAAAATATCGTAGAATGGTATTTTTGTTCATGATGTATTTTACTCTTTAAAGATATTTGGGTCACTGAATTTACTCTAAAAACATAACAAATAACCTACTTTAATAAGAAGATATATTTTTTAAAAGCCCTAAATGCTTATTCCTTGTCACTTTCAATTTATTTAAATGGCAAATGAGATACAAAATTGATTTATTGAATAGAAAAATACATTTATTTATCAGTAAATAAAAATACTATAAGCCTCAATCATTTTATATCTTTTTATAGTAAACAATAAAAAAAATATTAACTTAAGTTGCTGCCACTCGAGCCCCAACTTGACAATTACAGACTAGTTTGAGGGTTTTTTATAAATAAAAACCAAAGCATAAATGTCTGTTTTACCCTCTCCGAATCTGTTGAATTTATCAGAAAGTTCACCCAAAGTCATCAAAATCAAAAGATCCCTACTATCCTTCCATTTCATCTCTGCAAAATGAAAACTCAAACATGGAGAAAACTATATATAGATATAAACAGAGGGGAAAAGGAAGACCATGAAAGAACCTTTAAGCCCAAAGAGTGAATTTCCTAAAATACTTTTTTAACTATTTACAGACAATGTACTCATTCTTTTCCAGACATGTATGGTGACTTGTGTTCTGTTTCATACTTCAACGATGAAATCCGGTCCGGTTTCCAATGAACTGGGTTCGACAAAACAGCTTATGCTGGTTGGAACAGCTCTTGTCCTGGATTTAGCAGGAAAAGAAACCACCAAGTTGAGATTGGGAAAATTGACCAGGAACAGGCTAATTCAGGATAATGGACATACGAAACCACGACGACGATTCCTGCAGACACGAAAACATAAAACTCGTCAGAAGTCAAAAGACCAATGGTGAAAACTAAACTGCATGTTGATGAATGCTTGTGTAAGAATAATAAAACATAAACGAGACGTACAGTTACAATACTGTTGACCGGTCTGTGCAGGTTCCGTTAGGCTTAAATCCATATCGTGAGTCACTGTCCAACCAGGTTCATATGCTTCAAGAAAACCGATCTTGGCCTTATTAGGTAGATCGTGGGGATGAACGAACGGCACTCCGTGAGGCCACCCAATTTCCATTCTTATATTGGCACATGGACTATCAAGTGCATGAATGTGATTCTCACACTCTTTTAGATTACAAAACCGTAATTTGATGCCCTTCTTATCCGCAATCTCCTGAACCCTTTCCTTAAGCACTCTTTGTGCCTCAAGCCGTAATCTCTTGGAAGGAGGTAGAGGCTTGCATCTCGTATTGTTCTTCTGCCTTCTCATCAATGGCTTCATAGATCCTGTACCAGCATTTAATTGATCTAAGGACGTGTTGTTAAAAACTTCTCACCAAGGCTACTCGGGAAAAAGAATAACATAAATAATCAAATATATTGTACTGAACCGCTATAAACCCTATATCTCATCTTTTTATTTTTCATAAGGCCAGAACAAAACAGTGTAAGAAAATGCTGTGTCATATTAAGAAAGACTGCCTACCTTCATGGGCCGGGGGGTAACTGAAACTTGGGAAAGTGTTTCTATTAAAGAGCTGATCTGTTGGGTGAGATCTCTGCATGAAATCATCCACTGGTATAGGAAGCTGGAATGGAGCTTCAACTCCGTGACCAGCTGCTCTCATCTCTGAGCAACTAAGACTGGTCATAGATTTGGGCATGAGTTTGAAAACCAAAGAGCATTTTCCATACATATTACCCGACATATTATTAATCTCGGTACGATGCAGGGCAGGATTTATGTAACCTGCAGTCGCTTGGTAAAGTGCGAGTCCGGGATAAACAACAGCTTCTTGAGGACCAAGGTCCCCATCTAAAAGAATCCACCGACCTTGAAAATCCCGTACATGAAAACCTGCTTTATCGGACTTAACAACAGATATTAAACTTTTATCAACCTGGTGCTCATGGTCGGGAACCATGATCAGTTGACCATCGTCCTGTGTTGTTAAATTGTTGTGTTGTGCCCCTGGAAACGAAGGCCTTGCATGACAACAAACAGATAATACTGAAGAAGAAATTTCCCGGCTTCTTAAGGGTACATTATCGAGTATTTCAGTAAAGGGAGAGCTACGCAAGTTCAAGTAATAGCTAATCGCATCCAGTACATCTCGAGCTGCCTTACCGAGCAAACCAAATATATCAGGCAAACCACCCGGAGGAAACTCCATTCCATTGATGGGGTCTGTAGGAGTTAGACCAGGCCGGTAATCATACGTTTCCTGCCATAGTTGGGGGTCGGCATAGTAACCTGACGTTTTGCACCACTCACGAGAATCATTTGTGTGAATCAGCTCCTCCGGTGGGTATGCAGCCTTTTGTTGGAAGTAAAGGTGAGCAGAATCTAAACCGGATCTCAGTAGAGCTCCATCACTAGCTGGAAACTGAATGATGGCAGCCGAATATTGAGCAAATGATTGTGATAAAGTAGAGACTGATAGCTTGTAAGAATCTGAAGGAATGCCTTCAGAAGGTACGAGATCAGTAAGCTTTACACGACCCAGAGATGGCAGGCCATTGCCTGCCATTAAAATCTTTCAACGTACCAGTTACGTTATTTCCAACTAAAGGTTATATCACCTATCGACAATACAAATTAAAATAGGCATAAGTCAAAGGATTTAAGACAAAATATTATCTGTCATACAGAAAACGGAATATAAATAAGACGTAACGATACCGCATTGCAAACAAATAGAAGCACCAAATGTTATTCCAGATTAGTCCCACTATTATATGAACTGGAAAAATACTCGCTCATTTTGAAATTTTCATAGTGGACAATCAATGGAAACTAAACTGACATAGATTTCCGGGAGAAAGTACCTGCCAAGTCCCTTTATGATATGAACTGGATCACATTAGTCCCTCTACTATTAAATGTATCAATTTAATCCCTATACTATTAAAAAGAATTAAATAAAGCCAATCTGTAACAAAGTTAACATTTTTTTTTTCATTTGCAGTTCAACTCCAAACAAAAGATTTCATTTAAAAACCATAAAAATATTTCAAAATGTTAATGGAATCCTTTTAGTTGATTCCTTTTAATAGTGCAGGGACTAAATTGATCCATTTAATAATAAAGGGACTACTATGACCCGGACCCTATAACATAGCAACAACATTCACCTAGATTTCCGCCATTGCAGCTACAATAATCCAAGCTAATTTTTAGACTGATTTGCCTAATAAATTTCATAATGAATTTGGGAACTGAACAAAATACTCGCTTTTAGAACCCTAATTATATTTGTAAAACTCTAATCAAATTTGTAAAAAATATTTCATAATGCCTTCAATCACATGCCATCAAATATTCCATTTACAAAGAAATAACAGCAAAAGAAGGAAGTGAATTTGCTTTGCAATTTAATTTTTTTTATAATTAAAAAGAAAACAAACCCAATTCATGAAATCAAACAAGAATTAAAATAAAGAAATACCCATCAACGATCAACATACAAAATTCATACTTCACAATTAAGGAAAAAGAAAGAACATGCCTTTGATTGATTGCAGCGTCTTACTGATGCTAAAGTAAACGAAGCGAAATAGTTAATTGGAAGCTGAAATGGGTAAAGCTGTGACTGTGAGAAACAAAAGACGGTTAGGAAAAGATTGAATCTTTCCCGAGAAAATCAGCAGCAAAATTCTTTTGTTTATCAATGGAAGATGCTTCATCATGGGCCTTGCTTGGTTAGATTTGGACTTGGAAGAGATTAGTTTCACCTAGTTTACCACTCCAGAATTTTTAATTATTTTTAATTAATTTTTCAAGATTTTTATAAACATTAATTTTATTTTTTTATTTACTAAAATATGGGATTTATTTCTCTAAATTTATTTTTCAAATATTAATTCAACTTCATCACTCGCTAATAACAATGTCGAATTTGATTAATTTTAACATTTTTCAATGTTAACAAAAGTCAATTTATTGTTATCAATTACATAATTTTATAAAAATATTATTAATTTATTTAAAAAATAAAAAGAGTATATATAATCAAAATTCTAAAAAAAATAACTAATACGTATTTAAATTAGAATATAAAATAACATTTTATTTGATTGTGTTTAAAATAAATTTCATGATTTTGTAATTAAAAAACACGTTGTATAAAAATAATGAGAATAAATAACTCTAAATTATGACCTATTGATCGATGTTCATTCACTCAAAAATAATTTAACTTGTACCAAAAAGTAATGAAAATAAATAAATAAATAATTTATCTTAAAGGTACCTTTTTTAACTCTTTTTTTTAATCACATTCTTATGTTCAAAGTTATATCACAAGTACAATTACTTTTTAGCATACTAAATATCGACATCAGTGTTTCACCGATTAAATTATTTAAAAATAATCATACCAAACATCCTTATTTTAAAAATTCTTTGAATATGGGTTAATTTCGTATTCACTATAAATTTATTTTGGATTTTATTATGCAATTCTGATCCTGTCTAACCCCAAAATCAAACATGTTAATTATGTTACTTGAATTCAAATGTTAATGTCAAATGTCACATATTTATTAAATTCACTCTTTGTGTTGTGAAATATATATATCACAGTCAATACGTAATGTTTTAAATTTAAATCAATATCAAGTAATTTATATTTTATTTCAATCAAAATTTTAATACGATTCAATTTGTTTATTCAACTCATTTCAATTCAATCAATATCAGTGTATACCAATCAATACCAGTTGATACATTTAAAATTTTGATATTTTAAACTAATTTCTAAATTTTTTATCAAAACCATTTTAATTTTACCATAATTAAATTTAAAATCAATCAATATCAGTGTATACCAATTAGTACCGGTTGATACATTTAAAATTTTGATATTTTAAACCAATTTCTAAATTTTTTTATCAAAACCATTTTAATTTTACCATAATTAAATTTAAAATTAAAAGTTATTCAACCTGATTAACAATTTTAAAACATACATTAACATATAAATATATTTATATGGATATAATTAAGATATATTTGCATGTATATATACTGTATAAATTTTTTTGACCAAAATAACTTATAATTTATGACGAAACTAAAACTTAGACTACAAATATATATATGTGAAATTTATTTAAATGTATATATAATTTATCAAGAAATTAAAATTTAGACTATAAATATGTATATATGAGAAAATATTTAAAAACATCAATAAACCCGAAACGGTACACCTAAACATGCCAATGCTGATTCGTACCAGTACCAAGACAAAAACAATGGTACTGCCTACATTGGTATATATATAATCTATGTGATCAAATCAAAGAAATATTAATCATATAAGAAATTATCAAAAAGATATAAAACTAATAACCTTGTAATGGCAATTTAAACAAAAGAAAAAGGGACATAAAGAGTAGGCAAAAGCAGAGTAATTTATTTACACAAAAATCCCTGCTTGAATGGGGGGTGCTATATAGTCTCAAAGCCCAAAACCACATTAATTAGCTTGAAAAAGAAAAAAAAGCTGATGCTTTCATCTTATATCTAATATTACATTATGGCAGCTCTTTTGATGTTTGGACAAATCCATCAACTAAAACCAAGCAACCTGCCAAATAGTGTTGAACCAACTTCATCAATTCCCTACACCAAATTCTACAATATAACCCAAATCACTCATCTTTCTCAACTCTTCGTTTTTTTTTTTCTTCTAAGCATCGATATCGAATATAGATGATATGGAAAGCAAGGATGCTTCCTAAATGACTAGAAGAGAGTTTTGAATACTGAAAAGTGTGAGACATGGGTGTATATACTCTTTGAATTCAAGTAGTTTCAAACAAATTTAGCTCAATAGAAGTATAAAAACAAACTTAAACCAAAGCTCATTTGCTAAGTGTTGACCATATGGTTCACTTCTACCCTGCTCAATTTCTATAACCATATAACAAATCAACGTTTCTACTGAATGATAATGTCAGATTTCGATGATTTGTTTAATATGCAAGTTCGCATGGCTTATAAAATGAGCATCTATTAGGCATGACCTAGACATCAGACAATTTATTGCTAGAAACATTCAAAACATTTTATCAGCTCTGCCTGTCTGGGATTTCATTCTATAGATTCAGGGAAAAAAGAGCAAGACCTACATATTTAAGTAGAGGCAGCCATTTGTGATTATTTCCTAATTCAAATTAAAAAAGATATGATAGCTTCCAAAATCACAAAGCAATAAAACTTCGTATATTTATTGAGCTTATGGCAAGGCTACAATGGTGCACCTCAAGAGAAGTGTTGTACTGAACCTTATGACCGACACTAGGGTAGCATATAGCCTATGTTACGAATAATACACAAACTGCACAGATGGTGTCTAGAACAAGACGTACCAGTAATGGAAAATTATCTCAAGAAGAGATAATTTAAGATCTAGTGAATGTTGCGATTTAGCAATCCCTGAAATGATAGGAACAGATCTTTGTTATCTGTCCCAAAAATCTCTTCTGCCTTCCTCAAAGTTTCCTGAAGAAAATATATAAATAGTTCAGTAAGCACGAAAAAGTTTGATAGTAAACAGGCGTAGAGCCTGATGAATGCAACGACTCATTACCGCTCGGGTTTGCTTTTGAGCATTCAGTTCCTTGATGTTAGCCAAAAAAGCACTAAATTGCTCATAGGAAAGTCGACTCCTGGAATACAAATATTTCAGATTAGCTTGTGAAGTCCCAAACTCTTAAGGAGTCATCCTTCAATGAATCTATGCACTCTCCATAAACATAAGGAGAGATACAAAGAAAGAGTAAAAGAAGAATAGAATTTACCTGGCCTGGCGAAAGAATTCCTTTCCATCAATTCGAGGGGTCCTTGCTAAACATATTTTAACATACAAGAAAAACTGGGTCAGATGGAAAGAGGTAAAGGTAGTTTCATAAAAAAACAAAAGGAGTTGATTTATCAGAATAACAACACTTGTAAAACCTGGCAGTGAGCCCCTACGAGGAGGAGAGTTAGCTGCAGATGACTGCTGGCTTGATGGGTACCATGAGGAGAACGAAGTCCGCCCATCAGATTGAGACTTGGTAGGAGATGTTGCAGCAGAGGTTCTCTGAGGAGACCCAGCAGTAGAATAACCCCTAGGGGACCCATTTGTGGATATAACTTTTGGAGTTCCAGTAGGTGTCAGCCGCGGTGTGATATATGGAGTTATAGAAAATCTTTGTCCAGCATATCTTGAAGCTGTTAGGAAGATATCAGCTTAAAATCCATATGAAGATAAAGCTTTTTAAGAGTTGCATTCTTTCCCAGAACATTCCCAGTAACTAGTTAATGTACATCATAACAAGTGAAGGAATGCATCCAAAGTAGTAAAACATACACAGCTATGTCTTGACCTATATAGATTCATGAAATATTGTATTCAGAATTTAAAAGAACTTAGGAACCATTCATATATATCCCACAATCATATCATAGATGCTTTTATACTTCCTTGTGGAGTGCACCAATCTCAAGATTATTTTTTGTAGTTACTGCTTCCCAATATAACATTCTAGATTGTGGATGTCCCCCATCCTCGATGATAGACCCCCTCAACCTAAGCTAGTCCACGATTAAGTGATTAACCCTAGACTAAATCTTTTGAGGAAAAGTTATGTACTATACAATTATATAATACAGAACATTTTATTTTTTTTGCTCTTGCATGGAAACTTCGTAACTGTAATGCCTTCAGTTTCAGACAAAGATAAACTACTAAACTCCACTAAAATACAAATACTGGACTTGGCAACCAAATTTATTTTGTTTATTTAACTAAAAACAAACAGTCAATTTCTTTCAAAGATAGCATAATACACCAAGTTTATCAAACAATAAGTTCACAGTTGTAAATTCTAATAAATGAAAGAGATGAAACAGACACGTCTGTCCTAGGATCAGCCTCCAGAATCCAACTTCAGTAGGTTTAGTGGTAACCAACCAAAACTATGACTTGACCCCAAAATTTTACTTTAAAAAATGTAGGCCTTGAACATAGAACAGATCCTAACTGGATCAATCAGAATCCATTTATCCAGATTGATCATAGGGTAGCTCTATACATTAGGTTCACTACTCACTCATACTTTTCAGGAACATCTTGCTTTCTTATGTTTTGGATGATTTTCCAAAATAGTAAGTCCTTTTTTTACCTTTCTGGGAAGAAAATTGGTATTGCTATTTGCCTTATAACATCTATATATGTATAATCATACAATAGCATAAGAAATGGCTTGCTACAGTATTGTTTGCCCAAAAGTACTCCACAAAATTGTCGAATAACTTAAACAGCCACATTTTGTTGTCAAATTATAAATCCACAACAATTACTTTTGTTAGATGTTTAAAAGCTTTAATTTCTCTGGCCAAGGTTTGGTTAAATGCTTCAAGTTATGATGACTATTTGATAAATATATCATATTGTTACTAGAAACACATAATTATCAGCCAAAAGCTTTTCATGCAACACATTTAAATGCTTTCTTTTTTGTGTTAAATAAAATAAGCATTGATAAAGTTAGTTCATTGTCGACTTCTAGCCATCAAACTAATTCATTTTTTATGTCAATTTTAGAAACTTAAAAGCAAGTCTAAAGTTTAAATCCAAAGGTTTTTCAAGTTTTTTTTCCTTTTCTGAAAATAAGTTAATTCAATACAATATTTAAATATCAACAGTCTAAAATGAAAAGTCACAACAGTTATTTACAGTAACTCAATCATTACTCATTAAAAAATGTGCCAATATATCCGTTTTGTTTTTTATCTCCAATTTTATAAGGGGTGTGAATACCTTTCCAGCACTGATGCTGATTTATAAGCTCCTCAAATATGTAGGCATAAAAGTACTCAAAACAAAACAAAAGAACGGGAAAGAAATTTGTCCAATTACCTTCATCAGTTGTGCTTCCCAAGTCCGTCGAACCATTGGAAGAACGAAGCGACATGTAGTCACTCGCCCCATCATCTGTGGGAACATATATAGCATTGATCAGAATACTGGCAACAAGATAGAAGCAGATAGAGGGAAAAAAGGAGAAGGTGGAGACAGGTTATCGTTGAACCTCTGAAGTGAGATATTATAAATGAATAAGTTGGCAAATACAGAACAAAAAAGAACAAAAAGCAAAGCTTAAATGATACCCTTGTCCGGATAGGCTTTAGGGACTGACTGGTCACAGGTCCCAATATCAACAGTTTCAGCCTGCTATTAAAACAGGATTGGAAATAAGGTTAACCAAAATTGGTTTCTTCAAGCACTGAACAACAGAAACTGAAAATATAAGGGCAGATAAAGAAACCAAAATTTCATAATAAACAACAGAAATAATGAAATATACTCGGAAAAAAAATAAATGCAGAGATCTTACAGATGAATTATCATCACTCAGTGATTGCATCAATTGCCGCTTAAAAGTCTCCAACTGTCAAATATTAGAATATCAAGCTTATTCTTCATATTTCAAGGTAGAATACAAATGAATGTATTATGATAATGTGCCAGAAAGTATAAATTAGAAAAGAGAAAAAAAAGGAGAAACAAACAAATAAAGAGAATAATGAACAAGCATGAATGTAAAAGAAAATATTAAAAAGCACGAAAATACTATGTGATTTCTTCTTCAAAAGTGAGATGTCCATGAAATCATTCCAATTGGCAATGAGACTAGCTACTAGAAAGAAGGTTAAAAATGCCGAGATCAGGTTGAACATACTAAAGAGGAAATAATCTTTTTCCAGAAACAGTTTCGGTATATTACACCAGAAAAACGTTAAAAATGGCATGACACTTCACGTCTGAAGCTTTAAGGAATTCAGCAACCCAAACATGATAATTCATTTATAAATGAATTTTATTTAATTATTATAAATTAATTTTTTATCTGGATCAAAACAAAAGCTTAAGCTACTTTTATCAGCAAATTAATTTGTTAGAAGCAATTCAAACCAACAAATTTAACAGCATTTGTTTCTTAATCAGAGGTACTTTGGTTCACTATAGCTCCTTTTTTTTGTTCTCTGTTCAATGTTCACTATAGCTCCATTTGGGAAGCTCAAAGTTGTTAAAGCCATTAAATATAATGAACCTAATGAAGTTATCCACTCACCATATTTCCATAATAAGTAAAACTTCAACATATAAACTCATATCCAGAAAATAAATAAAACTAAACTTGCACAGGTGAATTGAGTGAAAATAATATTAGAATTTCAATCTCACCTTAGATAAATCACGGCTAAGTTTCTTTGCAGTCATTGCCAATGAATCACGCTCCTTTGCAAGCTTCATCTTTAATTAAAAACAAAACAAAGTTATCAAAATCATGAAGAATAAAACCCCCGAAATATTTAAATAAATACCCACAAAAATAGTCAGCAACATTAGAAATTCAGAAACAAATTTATAAAAAAAAGTCTCTTAAAATAACCAGAATTTCTACTAAACTCTGTTTTCTTTTTCCGAAGAGATAACAGTATATATAGTAATAAAGGGAACGGGAGAAAGGCACAAAATACCAAGCTAATCGTTTTCAGGAAAATAAAAGAAAGAAACACACAAAAAGAAAAATCAGACTAAATTTTAGGAAATTAAGAAAAGAAAGAAAAGATTACATTTTCGTCAAAAACAAGCTTTAATCGAGATTCGGCCTCATGATTCGCTTGCTGCAATCTTGATACTTTCTCTTCCAATTCGTAAATCATACGATCCTTTTCGAAAATCTTTGCTCTCATCCTCCCAATCTCCGTTTCCATCTTCGATACTCTCGAGGCGATAGCCATCGACGTTATCTTACGTGCCAGATCCAATTGCTCGTAAGGATCCGTCGGTATCACCGCCAGAATCTCTTCCGACAGATCAAACTCCATGCCTCCTCCTCCGGCACCAGCGCCGCCCCCCTGAGACATCGTAGATGGTGTCTCGTCTTCCGTCGCTTTACTTCTTTGGGAAAAGGAAAACATTTAAAATGGGAAGTAAATAAAAATAAATAAATAATTCTTTTGTTGGTTGGTGGACTTTGGACTTAATTTGCGGGACATTTGTCCGAAATTTTTAAAATTTTTCGAGGGTTTTCCCTCCAAACCCAATTACGATCAATTTTAGGGTTTAATTTTGAGAGTGGGCCGCAGTTCGGGTCGGATCCTGTTATTTTCAAAAATATTTTTTATTTGATATTTATATATATTTTTTAAAAATAATAAAAATTAAATAAAACTGTTTTTATTATTAAAAATTATTTAGAATATGCTGATTGAAATTTTTACCTAAACTATTTATTTTATATAAAAATTGTTAAATATATATAATTATTTAAAATTTATATATATTTTTAAACCACAATAAAAATGTTATTTGTATAGTTACATTAAACTAAATTTCATATACTAAATTACACATTTGTTTAAATTTTTATATAATTTTAAATTTTATCCCTAATAATAATAACAATAAAATAATTATTTTCTTTATATATTATATAAATATTTTAAAAATATATATTGATACAAAATTATTTATGGAATCGAATTTATGGAAGTGACCATTAGCCACACAAACCGAATTTTGTATCATGAAATCATGGGAATCATAATAAAGTAAAGATGCTTTCCCCAGTCAAACAAATGCAAAATCCGTTTTCATTTTTTTTTATTGTATTATTTGAAATTTTTTAATACAGATGGCATTCACACATGACAGTAATCCATGGTGAGTCTCGTATCGTTATTGGCCGATACATAACATTTTACTTCTGAATTGGTATCAAGTAATATATATATTTTATTTCAGTCAAATTTTTGTTACTATTTTCATCGTTTTAATGCGTTTCGGCTCGTTTTAATTAATTTCGGTTAGGAATGAACTTTCGATCAAATCGAATTAAATCGGGTAAAAAAATTCGAGTTGGTGAGTCCTATTTTATCACCCAAAATTGATTTAAAATTTTTTTTAATCAAATCGAGTGAAATGACATTTAAGACAAGTTGAATCGAATGAAATTGTTGAGTTAAATTAAAAAATTGAGCATGCCAAATTAAAATCTTGTTATACTATCACTAGTTCATGTTATAGCACATAAAATTAAAACCATATATAGTTGAAAACTTTTTCAAAGCAAAATAAAATACTTAACTATGATACACTTGAATAATTATTTAATTTATTTAGGCACAAAATTATTATTTTAGAAAATTTTTAACTTACTTTATGTATTACTTAAAAAATAAATTTTGTATACTTTTTTAAAAATATAAATTTTGGAAATTTTATAAATATTTTAAATTTAAAAAAATATTTTTAATTTTTTGGTATTTTTTGTTGAGAGAGATATCAATTTGCTCGTTTGCAAAATTGTTAGGGACCAAAGGGGTATTTACACTAATTTATTATTTGAGTTATTCGAATTGTAAAATTCAACTTGACTCAAACTTGAAACTTAAATTACTTATTCGAGTTAACTTGAAAAAAAATCGAATAACTCGAAATTCATATTTTTTCGATTTTTTTAAAATTAAATCAAGTTTTGCTCATCCCTAATTTTGACTTGTACTACTGCATACTAGCTTGTATCAATTGGTACAATTTTTTTATATTTTAAATCAACTTTTATTTTATTATAATTACATTTAAAATTAAATTGTAATTGTTAAATTAAGTTATTGAATATTAATTAATAATTTTAAAACTTATATTTAAATATAAATATATTTATATGGATGTATTTGAGATCTACATATAATATATAATTTATAATTTATTTATATAAAAATATATATAATTTATTAATAAACTAAAAATTAGACAATAAAAATATATGTCTAAAAAATATTTAAATGCATAAAGAACTAAAAATTAGATTATAAATATACATATGTGAAAATTATTTAAAAACATTAATGAAGTTGAAATGGTACAACAAAACATATAGATATTGGAACGTACCAATATCAAGATAAAAATCGCACATCCACTAGTCTGATACTGACTATCTCAATCTCGACATATTTTTTTAAAGTTTAAGTTTAGTACAAACAAAGTATAAATAGTACATTCAAACAGTTACACATGGCAGCAACGAATGGTGAGTCTCAAACTTGAAAATTCATAAGGAGTGAATTTAAAGAGGCAGTTAGAGAGCTTGCCCTTTCCTTCAAAATGAAAAATTGACAATTTAGTCCATTCATAAATAATGAAATATAAATTAATAAATGATAAAATTATACTTTGACCCCAAAATAAAAAAAATCATTTTAATTATGATGAAATTATATATTAATAAATGATAAAATTATATTATAACCTCTTATAAATTTATAATTCAATTTCGATCACTTAAAAAAAATTAAATTCACTTTTGATACTCAAAATAAAAATAAAAAACTTTTAATTTTTATTAATTATGCCAAAACATTAGTAGAGTGTATTTAAATATAATTAAAGAACATGAAAATGAATGCAGACGAAAAGGCAATTAATTGCCATAATTATTACATCTAAAGCATGGAATACTATTGAGATTTTACATCTTATATTTCTCTCAAAACATGAAAAAAAATGTGAATTTGAGTGTAACTGCAATTTTAGCCCAATCACCTTACGTGGCAATTTTATCCCCGTTGAAATTTTAAAATTTAAAATTAATTGTCAATCGGAGATTTTGAAAAAAAAAATTCATTTGATAGTCATTTAATTAAAAGTAATGTTGTCATTAATTTGAATTTAACAAATAAAAAATATAATATTAATAATTGGACTCAAAATTTTAAATCTCAAAAGAATTAAAATTTTGAAAATACAAGTATTTTACATTTGTTATACTTTTTTAACAATTTTAATATTTTTTAAAAATGATTTTTATTTTTTTATTTTTAAATTTAAAAAATAAATAATTTATGATATGACATATATATTAGAAAACGTTAACTTTTCTATCCATTTTGAAGTTATTTGATAAAGAACACAAATTTAAGTGCTAAAAGAGGTAAAAAAATTTAAATGGATGGTTAAAATGACTTTTCGTAAAGTTGGAAGGCCAAACAAGTCATTATGCTCTTAAAAATATAATTAGAGACCATGAAAATTGACTTATTCATGGATCAGGTTACCAATTCATGCTCAAAGGCCGACTTGAAATTTGGGAAGGTTCGAGTAAAAACATTAGGCTCGAAAAATGGGTTTGACTGCTTGAGTAAAAAAAATTAGACCCGTTTTTCTAATTTGTATTTTTTTATATTATATAATTTATAACACAATAAAATTAAACCTATGATAATATATAATACTAATACAATGTAAACATTAAAAAAATAAGATGATTATATATGAAACTATAAAAAAAATTAAATATTAAATTAAAATAAATATAAATATAGATATATTTTAAAAAATAATATTAGCAACCTTAAAATGAGTTTGGGTTAGCAATTTATAAATATGGGTAGATTTTGACAAAAAGAAATTTTGATTTCTCAATATATCTAACGAAGTGAGCCCAATAACTAATATTCCGCATTCTTTAGGCTCATTAAGGGGTAGATATTAGCCACAAGTTTTAAAATTGTTTCATATTCAGGATGAGGATCAAACCTTTAACCACTAATTAAGATAAAAGAGATCATTATCAAATCAAATCGAACTTGAACGAACATAAAATATATTAACCTCGTCTTTAACTGAAGGAATAAAAACTTTTACATCAAAAGTGAATGCAGACAATGTGAAATTAATTGTAATAATGATTACATCTAATGCATGAAATCCTGTTGAGATTTTGTTGTTTAATTTTCCACTCAAAACATGAAAAGAGTGTGATTTTGGAAGTGTAACTGCAAATTTAGACCAATCACCTTATATGCCAATTCCAACCACCACTCCTTAATGCAACCCCACTTATTTTTACACATTTAAAATATATATATTTCCTTTATTTGACAAAATAAAAATAATTGTTCCAATTTATGGTAATATTCAATAATATTATTTTATTTATTATATATAACCTATTATTGGATTATGATTTTTTAATCAATATTATTTTTTAAAATTAAATTATTATTTAATATATTAAGAACTTAACACTAAGCATTTCAACCTAATAAATCCTAATAAATGAGCTCTTAAGTATATTATAAATATATAAATAATTAACAATACTAAAAAGAGCTCCCATTGAACTTAACGAAAATCATCCATGGATATTATTTCGCCTCTTTTTCTTCTTCTTTCCATTTCCTTTAACTATATGGGTCATCGGAATCTTGTTTTTGCCGACGACACCTTAATTAAAACCCAATGCCATAATGTGGAAGTCCCCGAAGCATGCATACAATGCATAAAATCCGATCCCCGAAGCCAATCAGCTGATAAAGTAGGCATTGCCGCCATCGTCATAACTTGTATAAGCAACAAAGCCGTGACCTTGGAAAGCAACATGACGGTTCTAGCTTCGAGTGTTCACGACAAGGACTTGAAATTGGTTCTCCAAGATTGCCAGAAAGAGCTTTCCAACGCGAAAACCAATTTGACTACCGCGATGGATCGATTGAAGAGCAAAGATTACGATCAAACTAATTATTTAGTAAATCATGTGCTCCAAAAAGAGTTTGATTGTAAGAAAAATGTGGGGGATTTACAATATACGCTTCCTACTACTGTCTTGAATGACATGACAATTTATGAAGAACTTTCAGAAGCAGCAATGAGAATAATTGATAGGTTTTTGTGAGTGTGAAAATTGAAATAAAATGAAATAAAACAATAATAAAAACATTATATTTGTTGAATAATCTTATATATAATTTATTTTATCTCCTTTTTTTTATTTTTAATTATATTATTTGGAACCATTGTTGATATAAGGTCAAGCAAATTTTTTTATATTTAACGATTATTTAAATAAAAAACATTAATATATATTTTTTACATGCATTTACAATTTCAAGCAAAATTTTTAATATTTAATGATTATTTTAAAAAAATATTTTTTAATTATTATTTGATATATTAACGAAACCACTTTTAAACTTTACAAAAATAAAAAATAGTCAAGGTCAGGGGGCGAAACCAAAAAATTTTTAAGGGTCAAAATTAAATTGTAATTTTTAAGATGACAAAAATATAATTTCATTATTTTAATAGTTTATATCTTTATAATTTTTAAATGATTAAATTAATTTTTTATATTTTTAGGGGGTCAAAGTGCAACTTTACCTTTAATAATTTTAAAAAAATTAATGTCTAAATAGAAAATTTTTCATTTTAGGGGAGCCGGGACCCTACTAGCCCCTAGTTTTGCCCCGGTCAAGGTGACTTATTTATTTAATATTTACTTCCTTTTAATATTGATTTAAGAAATATAATATTTTTTTTCACTTTGAAAATTAAAAAACTTCACTGTATCAAACAATATTTTATATACCAAATAGTTGTATATTTAAGGATAATTATGTTATTTATTTTTTATAAAAAAGTTAAATAATAAAAAATTGAAAAACAAAGAAAAATGAAGATTATTCGGTGGTTAAAGAAGTGATTAAATAAACACCAAAAATTCTTTCACATGCATATATATATACACACGTGGAAATTATGTATTTAGAATACATATTAATATATATACATATATACACCATTGATGAAGGTAATAATTTGTGCATAATAAAATTAAAATATATAAAAAAATAAATTAAAATTTTGGTTGAGTTGTAAATTGAAGATTTTGAACATGTCAATTTAAAATCTTATTACAGTGTCACTAATGTCATGTTAGAGCACATAAATTTGGAACCATATATAATTGAAAACCTTTTCAAAAAAGAAAAAGAAAAAAAAGATGATACTTTATTATGATAAACTTGAATTATTATTTAACTTATTTAGGTCCTAAAATTATTATTTTTAGAAATTTTTTAACTTATTTAATATATTCCTTAAAAATATTTTTAACTTTTTTAAAATATAAATTTTGGATTTTTCATAAATATTTTTAATTTTTTATAAATATTTTTTTTTGTAATTTTTGTTGAGAGAGAGACCAATTTGCTTATTTTCAAAATTGATAGGGATCAAAGGGGTATTTACACTAATTTATTATTTGAATTATTTGAGTTATTCGAATTGTAAAATTCAACTTTACTCAAACTTAAAACTCGAATTACTTATTCGAGTTGACTCGAAAAATCAAATAACTCAAAAATTATCAGAATCAAGTTTTGCTCCGCTAGTTTTGGCTCGTACTACTGCATGCCAGCTTGTATGGGTTGATACAAAATTTTTATATCTTAAATCCACCTTTAATTGTTTATAATTACATTTAAAATTAAAATATATTTGTTAAATTAAGTTATTTAATGTTAATTAATAATTTCAAAACTTATATTTAAATATAAATATATTTACATGGATGTATTTGAGATCTATTACTAGTACATATAATATATAATTTATAATTTTATTGTAAATAAATAATATATGATTTATTAATAAACTAAAAATTAGACAATTAAAATATATATATTTAGAAAATATTTAAATGCATAAAGAACTAAAAATTAGATTATAAATATATAGATGTGAAAATTATTTAAAAACATTGATGAACTCAAGATGGTACAACAAAACATATAGATATTGGTGTGTACCAATATTAAGATAAAAATCGCACGCCCACCAATCCGATACTAATTACCTCAATCTCGACATATTTTTTTAAGTTTAAGTTCAATACAAACAAAGTATAAATAGTAGAAGTTTAAACAATTACACATGGCAACAGCGAATGATGAGTCTCAAATTTAGATACTCATAAGAGGTGAATTTAAAGAGACAATTAGAGGGCTTGCTTCTCCCTCCAAAATGAAAAATTGGTAATTTAGTCCATTCATAAATAATAAATAATAAATTAATAAATGATAAAATTGTATTTTGACTCTAAAATAAAAAAATAATCATTTTAATTATAATAAAATTATATATATTAATAAACGATAGAATTCTATTTTACAAGATTTTAAGTTTATATTTCGAATAGGATCGAAACGAATTTAAACAAATATAAAATATATTAATATCATATTTAAATCCACCAATAAAAACCTTTACATCAAAGTGAATGCAGACAAAATGAAATTAATTGCAATAATGATTACATCTAATGCATGAAATCCTGTTGAGATTTTGTTGTTTAATTTTCCACTCAAAACATGAGAAGAGTGTGAATTTGGAAGTGTAACTGCAAATTTAGACCAATCACCTTATCCCAATTCCAACCACCACTCCTTAATGAAACCCCACTTATTTTTACACATTTAAAAAATTATATATTTCCTTTATTTGACAAAATAAAAATAATTGTTCCAATTTATGGTAATATTTAATAATATTATTTTATTTATTATACATAACCCATTATTGGATTGTGATTTTTTAATCAATATTATTATTTTTAAAATAAATTATTATTTAATATATTAAAAACTTAATTTGAACATAATAAATCCTAATAAATGAACTCTTAAGCATATTATAAATATATAAATAATTAACAATACCAAAAAGAGCTCTCATTGAACTTAACAAGAATCATCTCCATGGAAATTATTTCGCCCCTTTTTCTTCTTCTTTCGATTTCCTTCAACTATATGGGTCATCGGAATCTTGTTTCTGCCGACGACGCCTTAATTAAAACCCAATGCCATAATGCGGAAGTCCCCGAAGCCTGCATACAATGTGTAAAATCCGATCCCCGAAGCCAATCAGCCGATAAAGTAGGCATTGTCGCCATCGTCATAACTTGTATAAGCAACAAAGCCGTGACATTGGAAAGCAACATGACGGTTCTAGCTTTGAGCGTTCATGACAAGGACTTGAAATTGGTTCTCCAAGACTGCCAGAAAGAGCTTTCCGACGCGAAAACCAATTTGACTACTGCGATGGATAGGTTGAAGAACAAAGACTACGATCAAACCAATTATTTAGTAAATCATGCGTTCCAGAAAGAGTTTGATTGTAAGAAAAATGTGGGGGATTTGCAATATACGCTTTCTACTACTGTCTTGAATGACATGACGCTTTATGAGGAACTTTCGGAAGCAGAAATGAGAATAATTGATAGGTTTTTGTGAGTGCGAAAAATGAAATAAAATAATAATAAAAACATTATATTTGTTGAATAATCTTATATATAATTTATTTTATCTCTTTTTTTAATTATATTTTTTGAATTCTGTGTTTTTATAAGGTCAAGCAAACTTTTTTTTTAATATTTAACGATTATTTAAATAAAAAAAATTAATATATACTTTTACATGCATTTACAATTTGAAGCAAAATTTTTAATATTTAAACATAAAATATTTTTTAATTATTACTTGATATATTAACGAAACTGCTTTTGAACTTTACAAAACTAAAAATAGTTAAGGTTAAGAACGAAATCAGAAATTTTTTAAGGGGTCGAAATTAAATTGTAATTTTTATGATGACAAAAATGTAATTTCACTATTTTAATGGTCTATATATTTATAATTTTTAAAGGATTAAATTAATTTTTTTATATTTTTAAGGGTCCAAAGTGTAATTTTACCTTTATTAATTTAAAATTTAAAAAAATTAAATGTTTAAATGGAAATTTTTTCATTTTAGGGGGGTCGGAGTCTCTACCAGCCCCTAGTTTCACCCTTGGTCAAGGTGACTTATTTATTTAATATTTGCTTTTTTTTAAATATTGATTTAAGAAATATAATATTTTTGTAAACCAAATAGTTGTATATTTAAGGATAATTATGTTATTTAATTTTTATAAAAAATTTAAATAATAAAAAAGTGAAAGATAAAAAAAATAAAAAAATGAAGATTATTTGGTGGTTAAAGGAGTGAGTAAATAAACACTAAAAATTCTATCACATATATATGTGCGGGGAAATCATGTATTTAGAATACATATTTTTAATATATATATATATATAATTGATGTAAGTAATAAATTGCGCATAATAAAATTAAAATATGTAAAAAAATAAATTAAAATTTTGGTTGAGTGGCAAATTGAAGATTTTGCAAACCTAATTGGCATAGGTTTAAATCTCATTATGTGCATTTTTTCTATTATTTAAAAAAAAAACTAAAGTACCCTCAAATAATATAATTTATTGCAAATGCAAAGGGACATTAAAGTAATTTTCCTAACAAATGTAGCTATATATTTACTAACTTAAAATGTTTGGCTGAGTCAGTGCCACAAGTCAATTGAATACCAACTCGATTAAAAAATGATTAAAAAAAATTCTATTTAAAAAATTAAAAATATTATGATGGGTATGTTTTTATATTTCATATAAAATCTATAAGAAAGACAATTTAAACAAAAAAAATCCATTTATTTATTATTTATATAGTTATTTTTCATTCATATATATTGGATCTGCCCATATAAAATACCACTAATTATTAAGATACACTAAGCACTTAAACTAACAAATTATAGGTATAATAACTTATTTGTTCCGTCAACTTTATATAAAAAAAAGTTATTTTAGCATTTCATTTAGTTTTTGTTTTTTTTTTTTATCCTTTAAACTTATATTTTTTGTCAGCTTACTCAAAAATGGATGGAAAATTAATTTTACTGATGTGACATGCACGTGGTCTGACACATTAGCAATTAATTAATTTTTTAAAATTTAAAAATTCAAAAAAAACAAATAATATTACAAATTTATTTAAAAATTATTAAATTATAAAAAAAACTATTGTTTAAAATATTTTTAATTTTTTAAAAATTAATTAACTGCTGACGTGGTGTACACGTGGACTGCCACGTCAATAAAGTTAACAAACGCCAATTTTGTCGATTTTTTGCTCGCCGCTTTGGACCATCCGAGGTTAATTTCATTGTCGTATTAAGTGCTCGCAATCACTTCAGATATTCGTGCTTGAGTTGTGACAAAGCTAATTATCAACGTGTCATAATGTTCTATTAATGTTGATGGAGCTTGTCATTCATCATCTACGACCAGGGGCGAAGCCAGAATAATTTTTTAGGGGGGCCGAATGAAATTTTAATTTTTTATAGTCTATATCTTTATAATTTTTAAAAGATTAAATCGAATTTTTATAATTTTAGGGGGTCAAAGTATAATTTTACCTTTATTAATTTAAAATTTTTTTAAAAAAATAGAGGGCCTAATTTACAATTTTTCATTTTAGGGGGGCCGGGGCCCATGCCAGCCCCCCTAGAATCGCCTCTATCTACTATGAGTGTTTGCTATTTTTTTATTTAAATTGAATGGTTTCATTTATTGAATGATTAATGAATTTACCTTTGAAAACGAAAAAAAAAATAAATTTAAATATTAAAAGAGAAAAAAAAAACAAACAAAAAGTTAATTTTCTTTTTCTAAAAATAAAAGGACAAATAAGTCATTATAGTTAAATCCTATTAAATGAATTCTTAAGCGTTAAGATTCATGTTATAAGTATATCAATAATCAACACTACCACAAAGAGCTCCATATCAACTTAACAAAAACTTCCATGGGAATTCCCTTGCCTCCTTACTATCTTACTCTTTTTCTCCTTCTTTTCATCTCCTTCAACAATGTCTGCCATCAAAACCTCGTTTTCGCTAACGATGCCCTGATTGAAGCCCAATGTCACAATGCTGAAGTCCCCGAAACCTGCATAAAATGCGTAAAATCCGATCCCCGAAGTCAATCTGCCGATAAAGTAGGCATTGCCGCCATCATCATAACTTGCCTAAGCAACAAAGCCACGACCTTGATAAACAACATGACGACTCTTGCTTCGAGCGCTCGCGACAAGAACTTGAAATTGGCTCTCCGAGGTTGCGAGAAAGGGTTTTACTACGCGAAAACCAATCTGATTGCTGCGACGAACCGATTGAAGGGGAAAGAATATGATCAAACGAATCATCTGGTGGAACAAGCGCTCGAAGGAGAAGTTGTCTGTAAGATGAATGTGGGGGCTTTACGATTTAACTTTCCGATTAGTGTCACGTTTGACATGGGAGTTTACGAGGAACTTTCAACTGCAGTAATGAGAATAGTTGATAGGTTTGTATGAGAGTGAAAAATGGAAAATAAAAATAAAAATAAAGCATTATATCAAATAATATTATATATTTCATTTGAATAAAAACTATATTTGTTGAGTGCTTTTGTATGTATTTATATGATCCAGTTATTGTTCATAGATGTGATGTCATAGATAAATTTCATATATGTCTACATGCACCCTACTTTAGGTCTAACACGTGTTTATACGATGGGGTTTCGCTTATGTGATGGCATGCGAACCCAACATTGTGCGGTCTCATGCGCGAACTTAAAATGTAAATCGTATAGAACCTGACCCGGACCCAATCAAATTATGGGTCGATAATAGTGAATATCATAATAACTTTATTCTCTAGTAAATATAATTTCACATCCTTTGCATGTTAATTGCAAAGGATTATTGTGAATTGCATTTTTTTCTTCAAAGATTTCAAAATTCACAAAAATTTCAGTGGTAAGTATAATTATTTAAAATTTTATTTCATGTCTTAATTAGTCATTTTATTTGTACCTACAACACATATAGTTTTGGCTATTAATGCTTTTATGCATATTAGAGGGACCAGCCTATTGAGTATATTTTTTTTCTTCTTAATTCAGGTCCAGCTAGTCTAGCTTAAATTTCCAATAATAAATTTTTTATCCAAGTATCATATAAATACTAATATAGAAGTACTATGTGGAAGCAAATTGGTGTCAGGCAAAGCATTTTGTAGGATGACAACTTTGGGATGATAAGAAAAGGAAGGTAAAATTAGCATAGAGGCCTTGTAATAAAAGTCAGATAGGTAAATTAGTTCTTATACATTAGATCAAAGATTAAAGTAGTCATTCTGTTAAATTTTTTTTATCAATTTCTACTTTTAAAAACTGATCTATGCATGGCAACATGACGTACATGTGACACACCATATATCATTGTTTAGTCATTTTGCCAGATAAGCCAGTTTTAAACTGTACAAATAAATGAAATTATTTTTAACAAAATTAATTAAATTACACTTTAATCTAATATACAGGGGCTAATTTACCCATTTTTTAATAGAGGGAGCAAAATATAATCAAATTCCTAATACAGAGGCCTCCATAGTACTTTTACGAAGAAGGAATGACTATTTTGAATTGTTTTTAAAAAATAACTACAATATTTCTTCCATTAAATTGTTTTTTGGTGTCACAATTATAAAATTTTAATTCAATTATTAAGATTACACTTTAAATCCTTCAAATTTCTCACATTCAATTTTGACCCCTCAAAAACAATAAATTTTAGTTTAATCCCTTTAAAAACGATAAAATTTTAAATTAATATACAAATAAAATCATATTTTTATAATTCAACCACACTTCTTAAAAAAAATTGTTTTTTTTTTTCTTTCAAATTTATTTATGAAATAAATTAACCCCACAAAACATTCAATCACTTTCCTCCTAATTTGATCCATGCACCTCTATAAAGGAAAAATGAGTATCAATTATTGATGTTGCATTATCCTATATATGTTGTTATATGTGTCACTTAGTAGAATTTTGGATGTCCCTTTCACTATTATTTTGCTTCTAAACCAATAAATTTAAGACATTTTTGAGTTTTGCCTTTTCTATTTATAGTAAATAAACTTGCTCTAATGTAACTCACATCATCTATAAATGGAAAGTTTATTGTACTCATGTTTATTGTAAACAAATTAAACACGTATTTCCCAATGTTTATTGTAATTATGTACATAATAATTGTTATATATACCCATTGTTTCCATTAATTTTAGATCATTTACTTCTAAATGTGGTAATTACTATTATAATCAAAAACATTTTTTTAAAAATAATTGAGGATATTCTTCTTTTTTTATATCAAACATTATTTACGAACTGTGATATGAATTTAAGAGGGGTAAACTTATTTGAGTTCAATATCAATATATATATATTTTTTAACAATCTCATTATAAGTTCTGATCATATCTGCTCTTTTTGACACAATGCTTAGAATTACCTACAGCTCTTCTTCAATCCATAAATAAAAGGATAATGCTCTTCAATACACTTAAACCCATGTCCTCCTGCATTGGCAACAATGTCCATGCCAATCGAGCTAAGACTCTATTAGCAAAATCAATATATACTTGGATAAGGTAAAGATTATAGTTGGATAGCGCACCTAATAACCCAAATAATCGAACCCAAACTATCACTTGCGAAGTATTGAATAAATATGTCCATGATTGAATCGTGAGATAATTTTCAAAAACAATCCGATTCAATTATGAGAAAAGGAAAATTTTGCCCAAATGCTATCCATGAACGTGAATGCATGGGTTTCAGAGATGATGTTGAAATTTCCTATATATGTTGTTATATAAAAAAGCAACGTATTAAACTTTTCATTAGTTGTAGTCTGGTAATTGTACCTTTCGCTAACATTTTGCTTATAAATCAAGAAAATTAATTTTAGGGGTAAACTATTAAAATAGTCACTTTTATTCGCCTCAGGTTACATTTTAGTCATTTATGTTTGAAATGTTACGTTTTAGTTACTTACGTTATCGTGTTGTAATATTTTTGTCACTGAGCCGATAGTTATCATTAATTAATTAATTTTTTTTAAATACTAATTACAAATATTTAATGGTTATATTTAAATATTTAAAATATAGTTTATATATTCTAATTAAATTTTATAAATAATTAATATTTATTGCTTAAAAATATTTAAAATTTATATTTCATATATTAAAATATTAACAACAAGTTATATAATAATTTCTTTTATATTCTTACTAAAATATAATAATATTAACTAATTTAAATATTATTTAAATGTATATTTGTTACTTGATAATAATATGTCTAAAATGGATATTTTATTTCTCAAAAGCACCTTTTGACAGTAATGCTAAACACTTAAATTTTAAATTAATTTTTTTAAAAGCACTTCTCAATAGCATTTTTCCACAACACTTTTCAAAAATACTTTTCAAAAGCATTGCTAAACTAGCTAGGGGCGAAGCCAGAATAATTTTTTAGGGGGGCCGGATGAAATTTTAATTTTTTATAGTCTATATCTTTATAATTTGTAAAGGATTAAATCGAATTTTTATAATTTTAGGGGGGCCAAAGTGCAATTTTACCTTTATTAATTTACAATTTTTTAAAAATTATAAGAGCCTAAATAACAATTTTCTAGTTTAGGGGGGCCGGGCACCCCCTGAACCTAGCCCTAACAACAATGAAACTTCGGTGTATCCATTATTTAAAAACAATGTCTCCCTTATAGCCCCATAAAATACTTCTTTCTTATAGCGCACCTAATAACCCAAATAGTCGAAACCAAACTATCACTTGCGAAGTATTGAATAAAGGTGTCCATGATTGAATCGTGAGATAATTTTCAAACAATCAGGTTGAATTCTGAGAAAAGGAAAATTTTGCCCAAATGCTAGCCATGAACGTGAATGCATAAATTTTTCATTAGTTTTTGTTTGGTAATTGTCCCTTTCGCTAACATTTTGCTTATAAATCAAGAAAATTAATTTTAGGGGTAAACTATTAAAATAGTCACTTTTATTTGCCTCAGGTTATATTTTAGTCACTTATGTTTGAAATGTTACGTTTTAGTCACTTACGTTATCATGTTGTAATATTTTTGTCATTGAGCCGTTAGTTATCACTAACAGTGTAACGGTAAACTGACGTGGCACGTTAAATTATTATTTCAAACAAAAAAAATAGGTTAAATTCTACGATTGGTCCCTATATTTTTTTATTTTGAGCAATTTGATTTTTTTTCTTTTATGTTCTTTTAATTTTCTTTTATTTTCCATTTTCTTCTGCTTCTCCATGTTTTCCTCCCTTCTCCATTTATTTTAATGTAGTTTTTCTATATTTTCTATTTGCTAAAACTAGTCCACAAGCTCACCTCACTTGAAAAAAAAATAAAATTTTCAAAAAAAATAAAAGTATAGGGACTAGTTTTAACAAATGAAAAACATAGAAAAACAACGTTAAAAGAAATAGAGAAGGGAGGAAAACAGGGGGAAGCAGAAGAGAATAAAAAATAAAGGAAAGTTAAAAGAAAATAAAATAAAAAATAAATCGCTCAAAACGAAAAAATATGGAGACCGACTGTATAAATTAATCTAAAATTTTTGTTTAAAATGATGATTTAACGTATCACGTCAGTTTACTGTTACACCGTTAACGGAAATAGAGAAACCGAAAATAGGCTCAAATTAGGGTATTTAGACGGTTAATGAAATATAAGTTAAAAAAATCGATGTTAATCAAATTAAACCAAATTCTTATTTTTTATTGAATTTATAATTAAATTATTTTTATAATATAAAAATAAATATTTTATATTTAAAATAATAATAATAACTTAAAAATTGTATATAAAAATATTTTTCAGAAAATACCATATATGAGTTATTACTTATTTCTAGAAACATGAAAAACAATTGAATCATAATGAATTGAACCAAATTATAATGGATGGTTTTAAAAATATCCGATCAAACCAAACTGAACTCACCCTAATCCTAGATTGGTATTTACTGAAAACTTGCATTAAATCCTTTTATCACTTCACTTATGGTTTAGTCAGTCGCATTACAAACTAAGTTTAAATTCAAAGAGAAAAAAAAAACCCGGATAAATCTCAAAACTACACATGAACTTTGGTCAAACGTGCAATGTTATGCATATATTTTGATTTTCTGCAGTTTTATATATAACTTTCTGATTTGATTTAAATTTTACAAATTACTAACACAATTATCAATTTAGCAGCATTTTACATTTGCATATTGCATAGACAAATTATTATATTTATCAAATATAAAATAAATTGAAGAATTTATTTTTTCAATGCCTCGTTTGGTTACTAGTATAATAACATAAGGAAAAAACTTATTTATTACATATGCATTACAGTAGTTAGACATAAAATAAAGAATAAATAGTATAAATTTAAACTTGAAACTAGAAAGATGAGGAAAAACTCTTATAAAAAATAAAAATTTTTCAAAATAAGTAAAAAAAAAAAATCATTCTCTTTTTCGAAAATAAGTCACGTGAAATGACTAAAAATTACCAATTGAAATTAGTTTATTTCTACTCATATACTAAAACACGATGAATAAATAATGATCCTACCAAATGTAGCATAAATGTGTACAATTGAACTAAAATCAAAGTTTCGTGTATATTATTGAATCATAATAAAAATTTCATGTGTATAATCGCACCAAATCAAAGTTTATAATCAAATTGGAAATTGAAAAGAAGTTCATATATAGTTTTGATATTTATCCCGAAAAACAAAAAAGGTAAATTACAGTAGAGGTCATCCATCTATGGTTTTTTTTTCTTTTTTGGTCACCCAACTATGAAAAGTTACAAAATAGTCATTTGACTATTCAATTTATTCTTTTGATCACCAGCTAGCTAACGTAGAAATGGAAACAAAAAAATCCCTAAGATAATTGAGTGATAAAAAAAGAAATTTATTAATAGCTAAGTGACTATTTTGTGACTTTCCATAGTTGAGTGACCTAAAAAGAAAAAAAAACCATAGTAGGGTGATTACTAATATAATTTACCCAAACAAAAAGTGGGGAAGTTGGCGTAGAAGAGAGGTTGAACAACATCTAAAAGCTTGTCAATGACAAATAGGGTTCCTTGCACGTCACATGCATTGGCTGCCCTATCCCTAAGTGTTATCATATATTCCTATAGTTTTTAATTTTTTCCCATAGATCATCAATATACTTAATCATATGTATGTATATATATATATATATATATGTGACCTTTTTATATTAAACATGGTAAGTATGGGGAATTGTCTAGAACTTCATCGCAAAAGAAAGAAAGCTTTGCCAATCGAAACAGTCTTCAAGCTTCCATCTCCATTACCAACATGGCCACCAGGTACCTCTCTATTTTCATCTTTAACAACAACGTTACTAACCCGAAGATTTAAATCACGAGTTGCGTATTCTTATATAACCGCAGCATTGCATGGTAATCGCTATTTAAATTTGATGTAGGTGAAGGGTTTGCAAAGGGAATTATTGATCTTGGTGGACTACAAGTGTGTCAAATATCGACTTTTACAAAAGTGTGGGTGACCTACCAAGGCGGACCAGATGATCTCGGTGCTACTTTTTTTGATCCGTCATTGATACCCGATGGATTCCACATGCTAGCTAGCTATGGCAATCGAACAACCGGTTGCTTTCAGGGTCGGTTCTTGTTGCAAAAGATGACACCGACAATCAAGATTTGCTAATACGACCAATCGATTACAACCTAATTTGGACCAGTGAATCCTTAGGTATCAAGCAAGACACCAATGGGTACATTTGGTTACCAGTTGCTCCTGAAGGATATCATGCATTAGGTCACGTTGTTACCAACACTGAACACAAACCACCTATTGATAAAATCCGTTGTGCTCGATCTGATTTCACCGACGAAACTGAGAATCAAACATGGATTTGGGGACTTGGGAAGGAAAGCAATGCAAATGAGCTTAACTATTTCACTATAATGCCGATAAATCGAGGACCTCAACAAATGGGTGTTTGTGTAGGCTCATTTATAGCTCAAAACCCTAATAATCCATCCCTTTCACATACCCATTTAGCTTGCTTGAGAAACAAGAAACCTAATTACCTTTCTTCAATGCCTAACATACAACAAATTGAAACATTGTTTCAAGCTTATTCGCCATTGATTTACTTCCACCCTAAGGAAACCTATCTTCCATCATCAGTTAACTGGTTTTTCATCAATGGCGGATTACTATACACAAAAGGGGACGAATCAAATCCAGTCCCGATTGAACCGACCGGTTCGAACCTTCCCCAAGGTGGTTCAAACGATGGAAACTATTGGCTAGATCTCCCCATCGACGAACCATCAAAAGAGAAAGTGAAAAAAGGAGATTTAAAGGAAACCCAAGTTTATTTACACGTAAAACCCATGTTGGGTGCAACATATACAGATATTCAGATATGGGTTTTTTACCCTTTCAATGGTGGAGCCAAAGCCAAAGCGGTATTCATCGACATACCGTTAGGAAAGATCGGAGAACACGTTGGCGATTGGGAACACCTAACTTTGAGAATCAGCAACTTCACCGGCGAATTACAAAGTGTGTATTTCTCAGCTCACAGTGGAGGCTCATGGGTGACGGTGTCGGAGCTGGAATTCAACGGCGGAAACAAGCCGTGCACGTATTCATCATTGCACGGGCATGCTATGTATTCGAAACCGGGGCTGGTTTTGCAAGGAAAAGGAACAATTGGGATCCGTAACGATACTGCTAAGAGCAAGATTTTAATGGATACTGGGGTGGGATTTGAGTTAGTTGCCGGGGAGTATTTGGAGAACAGTGTTGTTGAACCACCATGGTTGAATTATTGCAGGGAATGGGGGCCAAAGGTGAGCTATGATTTGGGTGATGAGATTAAGAAAGTGGGGAAATTGTTGCCTGGATTTGAGAAATTTATGAAAAGCTTGCCAAAGGAAGTTTTAGGGGAAGAAGGGCCTACTGGACCTAAGATGAAAAGGAGTTGGGATGGGGATGAGGTTTAAGATAAAAAGTAGAGGGACTGAATTATTAAAAATAAAAGTACAAGAAAGTACAGAAACTTATGTATTAGGAGTATGATATACATTTTCAATTTGCTTGCAAATGAAGATATTAACCTTTGATTTTCTATTATCCAAGTCAGTATTACTTCTACAACAAATTCAAGTATCTAACCCGTAATGTTATTTAATTCGAATTTAGATACTAATATTTAATACGAACAATAAACATATTTGAATTTAACAGAGAAATGTATTCAGCTTTAGTTGTAGAATCCGCGGTTAGCTCGGAATGAAGCTTTACCGACTAATCGCTCCTCCATTAAAAACATAAACATAGCTACTTCGAGATCTTCTATCATTCATAAAAAGCCTAAACTCGGAGTCCAGCTCCTCCATAAACCTACAACGACAACCTAACTACAAACAAACCAGTGCTAAATTCAATTTCCAACCATTAGAAGTGTCAACATTACCATGTCTTGCGGATCATCCCTTCTCAATCAAGAATCACTTTGCTGCTGTTCAGATTGCTGCGGCTGCAGTGGCTGTGGCTGACCATGGGGCCATGGAACGAAAGCCACAGGCGGTCGAGGCTGTTGGCCGGGATACAATGCAGCTTGATCAACCGGCTTTCCCATTGTCATCCCTGCATGCCCCACCGGATGTTGCGGGACATAATAGTATGGCATATCGGTAGGCGAACCAACGAAAGGAATGGTGGCCTTGGTGACCCCGAGTCCCTCCTCTTTTAACTCGTCCCTCGGGATAATATCAACTAAGAAATCAAAGACATCAGTCCGTGAAATGGCGGCTGCGATGTCGTTCTTTTGTAGCGTCCTCCTTTTGTTCTCTTCTGTATGGATCCAAGATCGTAAGGTCAGTTCCAAGACAAAGATTTCACAAGCTTTCGCGAAAATAACAGGAGCTTCCGCCGATATCATTCGCACATCTTCGTCTGCTTTCATTATCTTTTTGATCCGTGCGAGCGGGAGACTGTGGTTCTTGAAGTCCGATGCATGCTCAATTTCTTGCATTTGGTTGGCCCAAAACATTTGAAGCTGTTGGTGTTGTTGCTGTTGCTGTTGGTGGTGGAATTGTTGAGCTTGTTGGTAGGCAAGTTGGTGAGGAGAACCAGAGAAAGTAGCCGGAGGCTGAGTTGGTGAAGGGACCGCCGTTGCTGGAGTGCCGGAAGCAGCCACAGGAGCTGCTTGATAAGGACCAGTAGAATAACCCATTGGTCCAGTACCGGCTACAACTCCCATCACAGGCTGTTGCTGCTGCTGCTGTTGTTCAGTTTGCTCAGATCGGTCCATGGTAATTTCCCAAAAGATCCCTTTGCCCTCGTTCTATCCTGAAATACCCCACGCTGTCACGAACCGAGATAACAAAGTATACATCAAGCAGATACCATATAAGTGTAACATTGCTAACATATATATTCTTCAAACCACCATTTTCAAGATTCAATACCATACAACTCGGGTGAAAAACACCATAATTGCATCTCTTTTCCAGTTTCGCCACGATGACAAAGAAGTATTGCTTCTCAATGATACCAAAAGGTAAGCATCCCAAAGTCTAAAGATAAATCTTTACGTTAATAGATCCTAAAATACTCAGATTTATGACACATATTCGGACATGGGTATAGGTATAAAGTTACGATTATATATATATGTGTGTACATAGTTATAAAAAATGAATTTACTCATATATGATACTCATCTGATTCTGTATAATGCAAAGGTTCATGCTTGAGCGTATGCAAGTATATCAAAAATGGCAAATTCAAAAGCAATTTCAATTTGAGAAACCAAAGAAAAACAGCAATTAAGATACAATTTTCAATTCAATGTAAAAAAAAATCATTTTCAGAAATGATTAAAATTGAAAATTAAAATAAATCATGTAACCAACTACTTGAAATTTACTAGTTTATTCCAATTTGCAGGCATAAATGATAATTAAATTAAATTAAAAACAAATTATCCATCCAAACTCTTAAAATAACCCATGCAATGGACATGCATGAAGTAACCTAATTAAAACCAAGCAATTACAAATTTAATTTATAAAAAGAAAAGGAAAGTAATTAAACAAACAAGAAAAACCCATTACTTTAATTCTTTTTTTAATGCTAAATAACACATGATTTTAAGTAAAATTCTGACCCATTTTAGCCAAATAATAAGCCTAATTACTCTGTTTGCTTCCTGATAATAACTAAGAACTGAAACACACACACACACACACAGAATTTCCAGAATATTACTAATTACTGAAGTTCTCAATTTTTTTCTTTTATTTTTTTTAGCTTAAGATTAGAGATCACAAACCCAAATCCAAAGCAAAACAAAAGAGAAAAATCCAAAAGAGGGAAAAAATATTTTCTTTTTCTATTTGGTACTTTCCCACCAACCAAACAAGAAAGTACTAAGCCCAAAAACAGAAACATAAAATTTAAGAAAAAAAAACCCAAAAAATATATAATTTACCTGTAATTTATCTTCTATTTTTCTGCAGCTGAATCTTCTAAGAAACCAAAATTACAAACAAATAGAGAAGAAGAAAGGAGGGAGGGTTTTTTTTTTTTCTTTTAATGTGAAAAAATAAAGAAAAAAAGAAAAGAAAGTCTTTGAAATTTTGAGAGGGGGAAGGACTAATCAAGGCATCTGGGGTATCTAAAGGGGAGACACGTGTTGAACAGTGAGAGTATTGAGTTGGGTCAAGAGTTTTCTTTCCACGTGGCTGATATTTAGTGGACGAAAATGTTAGAGTAGCGCGCTCGGTTTGGTTGATATCGGTTTTGAAACTGAACTGGAATTAAATTAAATACTAAAAATAATTTAACTAATCTAAATCCAATTTTAAAACGGTTGAATTCATGAATTTTAAAATTTTTAAAAGATTTTTAATATTTTAAATTAAAAAAATTGTCGATATAAGTGGTCAACAAGTAGGTGAGAATAGTGGAGAGAAGTATTGGCTTGTGTGTGATAACCGGAGAGTTGGAGTAAGAAAAGGGAGAAGAATAATGTTAGGATTGTTGCGTAGGGTTTTCTAGGTAGAAGGAGTCGATCGTTAGTCTCTCGTGCACTCAAGCTTATATAAAGGGCTTATCCCTTGTTCTATAATGTCATGTAGTTGATAATACGATATCTTATAATATTGTGTGTGTTGGCCAGATGATGAGGCCATTACTAGTCAATTGTAGCCATGGAATGTATTGTGTGGTTTTACTATAATATTCTCATCATTGGGGTTGTATGATGTTGATATGCCTTAATGGTCCCGATAAGGTGTATAGTGGACTATCTCTAGGCTGACTAAAAGGGGATCCATAGAGGGCCGCTTGTAGATCACCCCATACGAATGGTTGATACAAATGGTTCTTTGCAAAGGGTTATATGTAGAGGTGTTCATCCGCCCGGCCCGAAGGCCCGACCGAAATTTGGGAGGGTTTGGGCAAAAATATAAGCCCGAAAAATAGGCTTGGACAAAAAATAAGGCCCGTTTAAAAAATGAGTCGGGCCTCGGGTAAGGTTTTTGGCGGGCAGCTGCCTTGGCTACCAATTCACTAAATGACAAAAAAATTTATTTTTTTTTAATGTTATTTTCTTGTTGTTTTCTCCCTATTTTGCTACCATATTACTATTATGTTGCTACTATTTTGTTGTTATTGATTGAATATTGTATAAAACTTATTTTATTGTTAATTTTGTTATTATTTTAAAGGCATTTGTTAATTTTATTATTATTTTAGAGGTATTTGCTTGTTAAGTTATATCTATCTTAGTGTTATTTAAGTCTATATGTTTTTTTAAAAATTTATTTTCAATTTGTTGGGAAATATTTATTTTGATTTTTTAGTATTTTTTTAGTATTATATATATTTAAAAATTATATAAAATAATATAAAAATCTAATACGAGCGGGCTGGGCCGGGCCCGGGTTTTAGCTTTTTTATATGGGTCGGGCTTGGGAAAAATTTTAGGCCCATTTTTTGGGCCCGGCCTGGCCCGAGCCTGATGAATGGGCCTAATTTTTTAGTTGAGCCCGGCCCATGAACACCTCTAGTTATATGCAGACCACTCCTAACGAAGGGTCATTTGTGAGTTGTCCAACAACTTGTCATGTGTCATGTTGGGGTGGGGTATAACAAAATAAAATCTTGTTATATATTATGTAAAAATTATATTCAATTTAAAGGTTGGGATGGACATGGATAGTTCTAGGTATTTTATAAAAAATATATATTTAATTTAGTTTTTGTTGATACCAAATTAAGATTGCGACATTCATGATGGTTCATTCCATAGGTAGAGAGTCGTAGGTGATCAGAATTTGAGGGGAGGAATAAGGGATTCCATAAGTGAGGGTATGAAAGAATAAGGGTCTTATAAAGAGCATACTCAATCCCTCATGAGGTGTCATGTATCGTTCCCTCGTTAGTTTTGTATTCCCTAAAGCTTAGTTGACCTATTGACGTTTATTCTTATTAGGTATAAACGGTCACGTCAAAATAACGGATGACGGATAAATACGATATACAAATGGCTGATATTTTGTCTTTGTCATGAGTGTGGTGCACACAATATGAGCTTGCATTACCAAAGGCTCATGAGCTATAAGGTTTGCAATGTCTTGATCGACAAGGTCTTGGTCTTATAGATGTCCTTAGCTCGTGAAGCATCACGTGAAGTTGGCGAATCACGAAGTGAGCTCATAATAGATAGGTTATTATAACAATTTTAATAGTTATATCCTTTTATAAATTAAATTTTTTATATAATATTGGGATGAAGATGGAATAACTCGGTTTGAACTCTTATTAAGACAAAAAAATTAATCACCACTCTACATAAATAGATCGAATACATTCAAATTAAAATTAGTTCATTCTATTTTCAATTATCTCAAATTTCTTTTTTTCTCAATCCGTTGCAAATGCAACGTTAGGGAGGGGGACTCTTTTGCGGAAAATAGTAAAGTGAAAGGGTAATTTAGGATTTTAACTGAAAGCTATAGAGCACGTGAAAAGCCCGTGGGCGGTGGGCCTTTCCTAAATATACGATACCCAGTCACGTGACGAATAAGGTAGTGAAAAGTGTCTAAGAAAATTCAAGGATGAGAAGCTAAGTAGAGGCGTGCATGGGCCGGGCCGGGCCGTGCCCAACTAAAAATTTAGGCCCGCTCATTGGGCTCGGGTCCGGTCGGGCCCAAAAAATGGGCCTAAAATTTTGCCCAAGCCCGGCCTATATAAAAATGCTAAAACTCGGGCCCAACCCGGCCCGCCCGTATTAATTTTTTATATTATTTTATATCATTTTTAAATATATATAATACATCAAAAATATTAAAAAATTCAAAATAAATATTTTTCAACAAATTGAAAATAAATTTAAAAAAATATGTAGACTTAAATAACACTAAAATAGGTGCAACTTAACAAGCAAATGCCTCTAAAATAATAACAAAATTAACAAATGTCTTTAAAATAATAACAAAATTAACAATAAAATAAGTTTTATATAATATCTAAACAATAACAACAAAATAATAGAAACATAATAGTAAAATGGTAGCAAAATAAGGAGAAAAACAATAAGAAAATAATATTAAAAAAACAATTTTTTTCCTTTAATGAATTCGGGCCGGGCCGGGCCGGGCCCGGGCCAAAAATGCCTTACCCGAGCCCGGCCCATTTTTTAAACGGGACTTACTTTTTTGTCCAAGCCCATTTTTCGGGCCTATATTTTTGCCCAAACCCTCCCACATTTTGGGCGGGCCTTCGGGCCGGGCCGCCCGGCCATGCACACCTCTAAAGCTAAGAACCAATCCAAGTATAATTTTTGAAAAATTGAATTTATTTAACTTACAATATAAAAATTATCTTAGTTTGTAATTATATATATAAAATATTAAAAACTTTAAAAATTGATTATTTAAAACAATAAAACATATAAAATTAAATATGCAAATGATGAATTTTATCTCTCCAAAATTGATAAATTAATTTGTTTTTTATAACATTATTCAACATCGTCGTTAAATCATAAACTCGAGAATCAATAATTTAATAATTTATATATAAAAAATTAGCAAAAAAATGAAAATTATATTTGCCGATAACATTTTTTATAAATACAATTATATTGATTGATAATTACAAAATTCATATATATTTAATTTACTTTGTTCAAAAAATCCAATTAAAACATTATAAGCCCACACAAAACTTATATAGGATTGGACTACTTGCTGTATCAAAGGTTAGAGGTGAAGTTACCGGAATTAAATTTTATATTTTTACAATAGTAAAAATATAATTTATTTATTTTAATAGTTTATATATTTATAATTTTTAAAAGGTTAAATATTTTTTATCATTTTTGGGGGTAAAATATAATTTTACTATTATTAATTTAAAATTTTATAAATTATAAATAGACTTAAATGGAAAATTTTCTATTTTAAGTTGATCAAGGCATCATTGTTGTAACTACACTTACTTTTTAATTTTTATAAAATACAAATGCCAAATTATAATAAAACAGATGAATTATTTTTTAAATTTTAACAAAATTCAAAATTTAAAATCAATATTGTTGGAGGATTTTATTTGAATATCATCTCGATTAAAGAATAACTATACTCAAATTATAAAACGGAAGAGGGATTTATATAATTTTTATTATAAGGAGATCAATTTATTATTATATAGTTAAGTTTGGACTTTTTTATTTAAACAACCCAAATAATTTAATTAAGTATCAAAATGACTCACATTTTTAATTAAACACCAAAATGACTTGAAATCTACAGTAAAAGTCGGTGAAGCCAAATTATATGACGCCACCAACTTGCCACGTCAGCAGGGAGCATTAAAAAATTAATTTTTTGGTGGAGCCATGTAAAATGGCGCCACCTATATAAATACCATAAAAATATTGCAAGTTCTGGAAAAATGGGGGACTTCAAAACAACTTTCCATTTTTTGGTGGAGCCAACTTAAATGGCTCCACCTGCACTGCACTGACACCCTTCTTTTATTTTTTTTTTTTTTACTTTTTTATTAACTTTTGTCTTTTTCTTTAAATTTTTTTCTTTTTTTAAGTTTTATATTTTTTCTTATTTTATTTTGTTTATTTATTTATTTTATTTATTGTTATTAATTTTAAAAAATTTCTGGCTCCACCAGAAATTGGAAAATTGGTTTTAAAGTCCCTCATTTTTTCAGATTTTTTAAATTATGATTTTTTAATTATTTTTAAAGATATTTAAACCTTTTTAAAAGAATTTTTATAAAAAAATTATTTAAAAATTTTAAATGTTTAAATATTATTAAAAATATATTTAATATTTAAAAAAATATTTAAAATTAAAAAAATAATTTCAAATATATATTTTTAAATTTTATAAGAAATAATTTCAAAAATATTTATTTAAAATTTAAAAATATATTTTGAAATTATTTTATTTTGTTTAAAAATATATTTTTAAAAATATATTTAAAATTTAAAATTTAGAAAAATTAATTTCAAAAATATATTTTTAAAATTTATAAGACATAATTTGAAAAAATAATATTTAAAATTTAAAAAATAATTTAAAATAATATTTAAAATTTAAAAAAATATATATTATAAAACATTTCAAATATACATTTCAAATTTTTTAAAATTAATAACAATAAATAAATAAAATAAATAAACAAAATAAAATAAGAAAAATATAAAACTTAAAAAAAAAAATTAAAGAAAAAGACAAAAGTTAATAAAAAAGTAAAAAAAAAAAAGTAAAAGAAGGATTTCAGGTCTGGTCTGGTGGCGCCATTTAAGTTGGCTCTACCAAAAAATGAAAAATTGTTTTGAAGTCCCCCATTTTTTCAGAACTTGTAGTATTATCATGATATTTATACAGGTGTCGCCATTTTACATGGCTCCATAAAAAAATAATTTTTTAATACTCCCTGCTGACGTGGCAAGTTGGTGGCGCCATATAATTTAGCTTCACCAACTTTTACTGTAGATTTCAAGTCATTTTAGTGTTTAATTAAAAAGGTGAGTTATTTTTGTACTTAATTAAATTATTTGGGTTATTTAAATAAAAAAGCCTTAAGTTTGTCTTGATTTTGTAAGAAAGCACCCACCCTTCATTTGGTGAAACTTCACAGGTCGATTGGCAGGGGTAGGTACAAACAAAGATGAAGTAGGACAATCTAACCTCACCTACCCACCACTACATTATATATTAATTTTAAATTTTTTATATGTTAATTTTTTATATTATATAAAGTTTGTTGTTTTATATTGTTAATTTTTTGATTTAACGTATTGATGTGATATTTTAAAATAAAAAATTATTTATTTGATAGTCGTATAATTAAAAAAGATATTTGTAATTAATCTGAATTTAATAAAAAATAATGATATTAATAATTTAACTTAAATTTTGAAATCTGTAAAGTAATGGACTAAGTGCCTAGAAATACAAGTATAAAGACTAAATTCCTATTTTTCGAAAAGTGTAGGGATTATAGCCATATTTTAACCTTTTATATAGCATAATATTTTGATGGTTAAAATATGCTCTAAGTCTCTTTATTATTCGTACATTTGAAATTTAGTCATTCTATTTTTATTTTTAAGAGTTCAATCCCTTAATTTTTCAAATTTCAAAATTCAAGTCGAATTGCTAACACAATTATTATTATTTTGTTGCCAAAAACTAGTTTAGAGTAGTGGATAAAACTTATGCTTGACACATAGATGACACGGGTTAAAATCCCGTCATCCCTTTCTCCCTTTCCCAATATTGTAATCATCCAAAAGAATTCTGCTTGTAACAAAATAAATAATATTATAATAAACTAGAATTTAATATAAAAATTTCAACTGTGTTAAAAACCGAACTTGTATTTTTTAATCCAAAAAAATAAAGGATTAAATTCTAAATATAAGAAAAGTACAGGGACATAAAGTACAATTTAACCTATTTTGATTAGTATTGAACGTTAACCTTTTAACAATGAATAAAATAACAAAAATAATATAAAAAGGGCAAAAGGCCAATGAAGAGGGGACGGTGTAGGACCGGTGAAATCTAAAAGGAGAAAAAGGCCGAGAGTCGGGGGGTCACATCGGTCCACCTCCCTCGGCATTTTCGAGAACTCCGCCTAGTTTAGTTTGTTGCCCTCCGCTACGCGACAACGTCACCTACGTGATTCACACAGTCCCCCACTTGTCTTCATCAATTACTGCTTCTTGGGAACAATACCTCGCCATTGCCACCTCTTCCATGCAACATCGGATCCGACCCGACTTCATCTCTCCTCAACCTGTCTCATTACTTATAAATGATTAAATTATCAAATAAAGCCCTTTTCTTTCAAAATTACGTCAATAGGCCAATTTTTTTAAAATATGACGAAAACGACCGTTTTTGTTAAAACGCGTCCAGCTGATGTTGTTATAAATAATAAAAAAATTAATTTATTTCCGTAATTTTAAAAAAAAATTAGATTTATTTGATAATTTGGCTGTTATAAATAATAAAAAAATATGAATTTAATTTTTTACCTTTATATCTTTTAATGTTTTCATGTGTTTTAGAGTATGAGATCAGTCTTGTTCAGGTTAAAGTGATATTTAAGTAAAGTTCTCTTAACAATAATCACTTGATTTGAACTTGATTTAAATGTTTGGGAAAAAAAGTTCACTGTAACACCCCAAACCCGGCCCAATTGCTACGACCGGATCTGGTATGTCACTAAGAAAATTTTTGTCAAACATGTCGTATTTTTCTAAAAAGCCCAAATATATTTCATATAGAATATGCCTTTGTAAAATAAAACCAAACTTAATTACATGCCTTAGTTTAATTAAAATAAAAAAAAATAAATAACTAAAAGTAATTAAAGCCCAAAAATAGAACAAAATATAAACTAGTGGCCCGTGGCCTTATTACAACGAAATTTTAAAATCCACCAATTAAAAATATAAAATAATGACTTGAGTCTTTTTTGCTAAATCCACATATTCTTCTGCATGGCCACCTTGCGTTCCACTCCGGCCCGGTCCGAAGCACTAGGTATCACCTGAAATGTTAATTAAAAGGGTGAGTCGCGAGACTCAGTGTGCAACCCTCATGCACCACTAGATTTTGGGCTTTAAGCCCGTTACACAAAGTAAATGAGCTTAATACTCATAATAAGAATTTATAACAAATAATATGCAAGGCCCAACCCGCTTGCCTAGGTTTCCATCCGCTTACACGCCCGCACTCAACCGTACACACCATTGGGGATTTCTACAATCGACCCACACCGCTACACACCATGATGGCAGTCATGCTGCTCATCCACATATGGATGGCCAAAGTCCTTATAACATATAATGCCCGGCCCCGTATAACAATCCACGGCATTAGCCGCTACATCGATCACGGTAAAACCGCTACACATATAACGTATAACTTCCTCCTTTCATCAACCCAACCCATGCAATCACAACCAAGCATTTTACTTATAACATATAAACAGTTATTTACTAACCAGGTGAACCGCTTTTACCCTCCTTGAGCTTTCATCAATAAATCGATATATGTCGGCAATTATCAAAACATATAAATCTTATGATCATGCATTTTATGATTAGATCTAGATGGTGGGAAGTATTACACACTGCATACTGCGAAGATCTATTATCCTTAACGTAGAGCCTTATTTGTCGAATCTCAAAATCCCTAAGAAACGCCACCTCCTACCTTCGGCTTTTCCACCAAATCGACTTTAATGGAACAGATTCGGCTTTTAGGGATAAAGAGTATAATCGATGTGGCCTTTGAAATAATGATTTGAATTAGGAGCTTGATAAAAATAAAGGAATCACATAAAAAGGAGAAATCCCGAAACTCACCGGATTAAAGAGGAGTATACGGCTTACGGTGCACCTTCGGGAAACAAAGATTTCACTTGTAGATTCGGCTTTGAGAAGAGAAGAGGGGAAAGTAACTGTGTTTGGAGAGTTGCGGCAAAGAAAAGGTTTTGAGAGAAAAGAAGAAGAGAAATTCGACTAGGTGAGGAAGAAAAAGAATGACAAAGATGGATGATCACTTGACTTATATAGATTTCGGCAATGCTCCCTTCCCGAGTTGGATTTTCTACCAACTCTGCTGTCATCTGATAGCTTTTATCTTAATCCCTTATCTCCTCAAAAATAGCCCTCTTCTTTCTCTTCATTATCTTCATATTTATCACTAAAATAAAAGAATTAAAATCCCTATTTTGTAGCTAGTGTGCCGTCCACTCCTAAGGTTCCTAAGTGCCGAATTTTGACCCAAAACTTGGGCTCTAGGTAGCCCTCACTTGGCCCAAACTCCTCCCCCCTTATGACGCCACCTTATGCCCACTTAAACTCCTCAGATCTTTGGGCCACAAGCCCAGCTTGTCACTTAATTAACTATCTACTTAAATTATGAGCTAACACCATTTATTAGCCACCTAACCCAAATTTTTAAAGCCCAAAATATTACTTAAATTACTCAGAATATTAATCTAAATCTTAATCCAAATATTTAATCAAAGCCTCAGTTAACCTCAACTTCTTAAATTACAGATTAATCAAGTGCCATGTATAAATGCACAGGCCTATATTTAGGATATTACATTCACTTTAACTCCTTCTAAGTTCTAACCACTTGTTGGTGCTCTCAGCCTTTTTTAAAAAATCAAATTTAATTATCAACTTTTTAAAAATAGTCGAATTGCTTATATTAAATAAAACGTTAAAATTTTTAAACATGACATTCATGTGCACTCCATGCTATTTTTTTGAATTTTTATTTTTAATATTTTTATAATTTTTAAATTATTTGTTGACGTGACAATAAGACATAAGTATACACGGTAGCATCTCTTTTAAAAAAATGATTCGACTTTCTTTGAAAATTTAATGGTCAATTTTAACTAAAAAAAAATAAGGATCAAATTGATAAAAAATTGTAAACATTAAGAGCTAAACTTATCATTATGCCTATTACACATAGTATAAGTTGAATTTGGATATTTAAGAACATACGATATTCGACCCAACCACTATTTTTAAGACTAAGTTATCTGATCAAATTAAGAATTAGTTACCGATTAACCTACATATCGATTGAATAATTTTTTAATAATATATTTAATTAAACTGAACAATATTAAAAATTAATAATTTGATTAATTCGATAATAGTGCTGATTAGCATAATAGATAGTTTATTAATTATTCTAATAGTATATAGATTTTGTAATTTAGTACAAATAAATTATTTTTTTACAAGCTACCTTATTTTGTAATTTTCGTTGAAAGCCCCCGAATAATTTGTACGGTTAAGATTTGTCTTTGAGACTCACGTGTTCACGTAACAGTCGCGTGATACACGCACACGCTAGAAAATAGTAGTGAATTCCTTTTTTATTTATTTAAAAGAGAATTAAAGAAAAAGTCAAATCTGGCAGAAGGGAGAAAGAAAGGGTTGTTATTTGGATTGTGGCTTTTCAGTTTCCTTAAGAAGCTTTGCTCTTTTAATAATTTTTTTTTCCATTTTAAATATTCCTACTGATCACCGTACAAACACCGAACAATAGGATATTAAAATATAACATAAATAATTAATGTATTAAAATTTGAAAAATTATTTGATACACTAATACTAGATTTCGCACGAGAATTTAATGTTACAAGATATATTAAAAATTAAAAAATTTAATTATATAAATAAATGTGACATTTGTCACATCCTTAATCTACTTGTGGAATCTAAAAAACTTCACTGGCAGTAAATAATTAGCCTTAAAATTTAGAATTAATATTTGGTACACTGAGAATATATTTTTTTATTTCACAAACAATCTTAAAAAATTGCCACGTATATTTTTTTTAAATTTATGTAATCTTGAAAGATTTTATTGTAATAATTAAATTTATATAATACAAATCATTAATATAGTGTATATACGCTTTTTAATGAAAGGATGAATTATACCTAAGCGAACTAAATTATTATTGAGTTTATATTTTGATCGTTTAATTTTAAAAAATTATAAAATAATCATGTTATAAAAAATTATAAAATTTGAATTAAACGTTTTAAAATGATTAAATAAATGTTAAATGAAGGGTAAATTTTTTCAGAAGTGTTTAAAGGGCTTCTCAAATATAGTAAATCAAGTTCATTCATATAATTTTGTGCTAAAATTTAGACGAAATGCATGAAAAACCCTTATTTAAATATTTTCGTAATGATTTAACCCTTATTTCACTGTTTTGAATGAATTGATGTGAACAACTCTTTAAATGCTTAGTCCCAATTTCAACATTTAGCCAATATCTTATTATTTCTTATAGTTGAATTTCCTAAATGAGGGATGAAATTATCTCAATTCAAAAGATTTAAACCCATGATCTTAACAAATATCAAACTCTTTTCCACTAGATTAAATTGATTAAAAACACTATATTACACTAAAAATAAATTTTAATAAGGGTAAAAATACCTCTCCAATTCCTTTCAATTTTAAAATTAAGCAATTTGTCCCTCTAAAAAAATCGGAGCAATTTAATTTCTGTCAATTTCGAATGTGGGTAATCAATGATAATTAATCACGATATTAATATCTTTATTAAATTATACATAATTTTGATTGGTATAACAACAAATTTAGCTCTCAATGTTTACATATTTTGTCAATTTGGTCTAAATTCTAAAAAATTTAACAAATTTAGCATCAACATTTACACAAATGTTGCAGCCTAAATTTGTTAAATCATTACCAAATTGATAGAAAATTTTAAACTTTGAGGGTTAAATTTGTTATTATACCAATCAAAATTATGTGCAATTGACCGGAAGCATTAACATCGTGATTAATTGTCCTTAATTGCTCACTTTCGAAATTGATAGGAGTAAGTTGCTCCAAATTTTTGGGAGGGACCAATTTGCCCGATTTTAAAATTAAGAGGGATTGGAGAGGTCTTTTTACCTTTAATAAGATACCAAAAAATATAATATAAAAACTTTTATTTAATAGAAGAAAACTAGTCCCTATACTTTTATATTTTGAACAATTTAAATTTTCGAGTGAGGCAAGCTTGTGGACTAGTTTTAACAAATAGAAAATATAAAAAAAAATTATGTTAAAAGAAACGGAGAGAGATGAAAACAAAGGGAGAAACAAAAGATAATGGAAAATAAAGAATAAAAGAAAGAAAGTTAAAAGAATATAAAAGAAAAAAAATTAAATTGCTCAAAATAAAAAAATATAGGTACTAATTGTAGAATTTAACTTAAAAATTTTCATTTGAAATGATGTCAGCTTACCCTTACACCGTTAACGGTAGTTAACAGCTCAGTGATTAAAATTTTACAACACGATAATATAAGTGACTAAAATGTAACATTTTAAATATAAGTGGCTAAAATATAACCCGAGGCAAATAAAAGTGACTATTTTGATAGTTTATCAAAAAAAATATAAATATAAAAATTGTCGTGACTGTTTTGATTCGCCTTCGAAAAGCATAAACAATTTCATTTTCATATTTTCCATATTATATATTTCACAATTGTTCTCGTGCTTTGCTCTCTATAGCAAAAGCCAAAAGCTTCTCTTCTTCTTTCTCCTTAAAACAGTTTCCTTTAGGGTTTTTATTTATTTTTATTCGTCTCTGAAGCTTTTAGCAATGGCTTTTTCTTCTCTCTTCAGATCCACCGCCGCCGCCGCCTCCGCCTCTCTCATCGAGGCCGCCTCCGATCGGTCTGACCTATCTCTCTCACCCTCTGATCGCCTCAAGGTCGCCTTCACTTTCCTCTGATCAACACCGTATTTAGCTTTTAAAATAAGTGAAAACGATTGTTCTTTTTCCTTTTTCGTCTTTTTAAAGCAAACAAATATTAAGAGCTGAGCTGAGCTTACACTTCAGCTGAACGACTGAAATTTGTGCAACATCAAATCATTCTATTTTGTCTTTATTATTGTTTTTCTAGGACGTTTTCTCTGCAACCAAACGGAGTCTTAAGAATTATTATACTTTTTTTCATCCATTTTTTTTAATTTAGTTTTCGGGTGTAGATTGACTTAGTTACGTTTCGATTGTTTGATTGGTGAGTGAGCCTTACCTGTTAAGTCGGTTTTTCGTTATTTTGATGAATTTATGAAATTTAAAAAACTTATATGAAATATATATTTAAAATTTTAATTTTAATTATTTTTCAGTTTATATTTCATTGCTATTTTATTGTTAGTTGGCGATCTCAATGTACTTATTGACAATATCAATGTAAATGCTATATTTTTTAGGTTTCCAGCCTTGGTTTTGGTGGAAATTTCAACTCCTTTTTTGGTGCCGCTGTTTCAACTAGATCTTCTTCGTTACAGTTGAGTTACACGTATTGATTGTTCATTTTTCTTTTCTTTATTGTGCAAATATTTGTTATTTTTTCCCTCTGATACTGAAGGGTTTTAAAAATTTAGGAAATGCAACTCAAGGAGTATCCAACCCATCAAAGCTACAGCTACCGAAATTCCTCCTACAATTCCAAGTAAGAATTTGTTACCTTCTTTTTTATGCTTGGGAAGGGTGACAAGGACAGAAAAAAGGCTTATCTAATTCTTTTAACTTAGTTCATAAGTTGTATGCATTGATGTTCTGCTTTTTGCTTGTTTCCTATTTTTTTAGAGTCACAGAGCAGTGGCAAGACAAAGATTGGAATCAATGGTATGTTTTCTCAACTTGATTTAATGTTTTTCTCTGCTTTATTTGATGGTTATATGTATCTTTACCATGTTGTTTCTTTAATCTCTGTAGAAATTATTTCTATCCAGTTACCTTGCGTATTTAAGTTGTTGTGAGTATGCTTGCAAAATAGAAATTGACTAGCATCCCATGTTTAGCTCATGTGGTTACTGTGCATTGGGGTGTTGGTAGGGTAACGTAGGCATGTGCCATTTGGTACCCAACCTTTCCCGGGGGAGGAAAAGTTGTGAAGAACTGCCGTTCATACTTCATATATACTATTAGAGTTTATATGATTGAAAAGTTTCAGAAGCTATATGTGCTAAAATAGAACTTGGATTGATGCTTACACTGTCATTAGTGTTAAGTTAGCTTTTGACCTTTAGTTGAGTTGTTTGTCTATTCTGTATTTTGAGGTAGGTGGATCTTAAAACATTTTTTAGATCTTGCTGGATGGGCCCGGTAAGCATGTGGGCTAACATGGGAGAGAATTAGAATCCTGTTAATGTCATTGTTTTAGGTCCTAAAGTGCTAAACCAAGTTGATTTACCTTAAGTCAGTGTTGCTTTATGTAGCTTGATGTATCCTGCATCAACTCATTTTTTATAATGAACCTTTGCAGGTTTTGGTCGGATTGGAAGGTTGGTTTTACGAATAGCAACCTCAAGGGATGATATTGATGTAGTAGCTGTCAATGATCCTTTTATTGATGCCAAGTACATGGTAAGTTTGCCCATTTGCTCTTTAGATTTGGTCTATAGCCTTGTGTCACTATTAAAAATTTCCCTGCTTTATAAAAAATGTCAACAATTCTGAAGTATCTTTTTCTTTTACTTTAAATTTTGTCCAGGCTTATATGTTCAAATATGATTCAACTCATGGACCCTTTAAGGGAACTATCAGAGTTGTGGATGAGTCCACATTGGAAATTAACGGCAAGCAAATACAGGTTGTAAGCAAAAGGTATTGTTCTGCAGAGGTTTTTCATGAATATCGATTGGAATTTGAACTATATAGCTTCAGTGGGATATTTTATTCCCATGGCTTTAAATTTGCAAATTACAACACAAAGTTCTGTTATTTGATTTCATTAAAAGTTGCTATTAAACTATCTTAGCTTGGGATAACATAGAAATAATATCCGCCAGGGACCCTGCAGAGATCCCTTGGGGTGATTATGGGACTGAGTTTGTTGTTGAGTCATCTGGTGTTTTCACCACATTAGCTAAGGCTTCAGCACATATGAAGGTTAGTTATCGTAATTTCCTGTCATCTCATAGCACAAGCACACCTGTGAGTGCATGCACTTCGGAGAATTCTCCAAAATGAACTTGCATGAACGTGTTTTGTAGGGTGGTGCCAAAAAAGTTGTAATTTCAGCTCCTTCAGCAGATGCACCTATGTTTGTGGTGGGAGTAAATGAGAATACCTACAATCCAAGCATGGACATAGTTTCTAATGCTAGTTGCACTACCAATTGTCTAGCTCCACTTGCCAAGGTTTGACTGCATTTTCTGATTTTAAGCATATCAATCTCATCACCAAGAAGGGCATTTAAACTAAAATCTGTTCTTCCATTGTTTTTTATTGAGGTGTACTGGTCTCTTTGTAGGACTTTCACTTCTCAAAGATTTTGCTTTTGTATGTTTTGAGTTTGTAGCAGATGAAAATTTCATCTGCCTATTTTTACAGCATTATTTAATTTAACCTGGCCATTTTCCCTGTGAAGCAGCTGGTTTGCTTTCCTTCTTTGGCAGTTTTCCTCATTTTTTGTGATATAAAATATCGCAGGTGGTGCATGAGGAATTCGGTATCGTTGAGGGTTTAATGACAACTGTCCACGCAACTACAGGTATCCTGTCATTATCTGCCTGTAATTATTTTTTGCTGATATTGCATTTTATGTTAATGCGGTAGTTTTTAACATACAGCAACTCAGAAGACTGTTGATGGCCCTTCAATGAAGGACTGGAGAGGAGGTAGAGGAGCTGGCCAAAATATTATCCCCAGTTCAACTGGTGCTGCAAAGGTATTAGAGAGAAATAGCCAAATATATTCCATCCCGGTTTTTCATTGTCAGAACTATTGTTGTAACTAAAATTAAATTATGATCTCTCTGCTTTCCTTATAGGCTGTTGGAAAAGTTCTTCCTGAACTTAATGGAAAGCTTACTGGAATGGCATTCCGTGTTCCTACACCCAACGTCTCTGTTGTGGATTTAACTTGTCGACTTCAGAAGAGTGCCTCCTATGAGGATGTCAAAGCAGTCATAAAGTGAGTTTTCTAACTTTTGGCTGTTTTTTTTTTCCCTTGATCATTACGTAAGTATTTAACATTCACTGTAATTCTACCTTAATTTTCAAATGAAGGTATGCTGCAGAGGGGCCACTTAAAGGCATTCTTGGATACACAGATGAAGATGTTGTCTCTAATGATTTTGTTGGTGATTCGAGGTATCCTCTCTCTCTCTCATGACACATCCATTGGACATGCCTTTCACTGTGATGCGGTCTGTTGTATACTTCATGTGTTTGTCGACCCTGCCCTACCTATAGTGTCCATTTTTCAAGAATAGGTCATTTGGTTTTAAATCTTTAACCTGACAATTAAGTAATACTTGCTGGTATACTGTAATGTCCAGTTGGTTTTTTCTATTATTGCTGTATTTTTTATGGCATCCAAGTTTGCTTCATTTAGATTTGGCTATTCAGTGAACTATACATTCGAATTTTTTTTTTTTCTCCCTCCAATTTATTGATTGATGGCATTTAAGTTTCTAAAGGACTTGTTCTTTCATCCCAGGTCAAGCATTTTTGATGCGAAAGCCGGAATAGGGTTAAGTAAATCTTTCATGAAGCTTGTTTCATGGTATGACAATGAATGGGGTTACAGGTGTGTTTTAAGCTCTCTCACTCTGTTTCTTGCTCGCGACACATCCACTCACACACAGGCACACACTGCGTGCATGCCCTGCTTCACGTCCAGACACAAAAGCAAACACCACAGTGAAGTACTTAATCAAGTACTTGACCGAGACACTGACTCCTTTGGAATACATAATATCTAATCTGATGGTTTTTTCTTGAAATTCCTTTACAGTAACCGAGTACTTGACCTAATCGAGCACATTGCACTAGTAGGAGCAACTCGCGACTGAATATTTTAGAGCTATGCTGTTCCAATTGAGTGACAGCACAATTTTATCGTAGATGTTTGTTTCAATGAGTAGGCATAAATTCGATTGTACCCCGAAGTGGTTTTTTCTTTCTTGTCGATTGCATATCCAGGGAAGAATCAGGTACCTGATAATGCAATTCTAGAAATAATGAAAATTGAAGCTTTGTATGAGCACATCGAGACTGCTTTTTTTATTTATTTATGGCCAAGAGTAGGGGAATTGTCTTTTTGTGAGAAAACATTGTTGGGCAATATCTTGTATTTTAAAATCTATGTATCATCTGGGTTTATGTTCATTTGTTTGTTATACTGATGTCTTGGGCAATATCCTATTATCCTATATATAAGCATGTCATTAAATTTTGATCTGAAAATTTTTATGTAGAGGGCTGATGGTGCTAATGGTTGGATTTAGAAATTTTAAAACAATAAAGTAAAATTTAGTTTTTTAGATATAAAAATTAAATTTCAAATTGAAGAAGTTAGTAGATTTATTCATGGGTCAAGTTACCATTTAGTTTTGAAGGTCTGTTTGAAATTTGAGTATAAATATTAGACACGAAAAATGAGCTTAAAAAAAAATTTAGATGGGTTTATAATATGGGTTGAGCTTGAGTTTAAACATTTAAGGTTTAAGTTTAGCTTGATTTATTTTTAAGTTTATAATACTTTATTATGTTATTTTCATATATTATATAATTTAGCATACATTAAGAAAAATAAATTTATATTAGATATATAATATTATTTTAATGTAAATATTAAAATAATGATAAAATTATATAAAAATTTTAATAAATAAAAAATTATTAAATATTAAATATTAAAATAAAATAATATCAATATTTTAAAAAATAAAAAAATAAGGGCATGATTAAAATGGGTTTGGATTAGATTTTTCTAAATATGGACGGTTCGGATAAAATTTTAAGAATATATTTCGAGCAGGACCAAATTTCAACAAACATCAAATATGTTCATATTATGGTTATAATCTAATCCGACTATGAGCATCTTTAAACACTAGTTTAGAATATTCTATATATAATGCATAATATCAATATCGTAATGCATATGCTTATTGAGATAAACGAGGAGACGGCTCAAAATGGGCACTTTTGAACATTTCAAGCTAACATACTTTAGAAGGAAAATGATTTTTGCTCAAAATGTTCATAATTAATTGAGCTTTGGAGTCTCAAATTTACTCTATAAATATTTTGAAATAAAATTTAAAAAAATTTCTTGATAATTTTCTCTCATGTAAATATATTTATTATTAAATACAATAATTTATTTGATCTTTTAATTTTAAAAAATATTTTAATTTTTCATTTAATTTATTTGGTCTCTCATGTAAATAATGTATATATCACATCATCAACCCATACTACGCTGATGTTAGTTGCATAAATGTTATAAATATATTATAATAATAAACAAATATATATTATAATTTATAATAAGGAAATATGCAGAATAAAAATAAAAGCAAATTAAATTGCACGCAATTGCAGGTGAATAGGTGTTTAGTTCAACATGTTTAATTTTAATATATGTTTAATATATTTGGACGGCAATATTTTTTAATATTTCATTAATAAGAAGTAATTATATGTTTAGTTGAACATGTTTAAGTTGTTTTTTCAAATATATATTTACATATATTTGTTAAACATGTTTAAGTTGAAATATATTTGATAAACATGTTTATGTCGTGGTGTCTATAAAAAGCAAATTTATAAGATTAAAATAATAATTTATTCATACTAGTGAATTATTTTATTCTTTTATTTGTGTGAAAATAATATGGCTTTATTACAAAAATTAAATTAAAAATGAAACAAAGTTGACATGGCACTCATGATTAATAGTATGATGACATGTGGTAAAAAAATTTAAATAAAATTTCGACTTTTTAGTTTTAATTTTGCCACATTTCAAAAAGTGAAGCCGCTACGTGCTATGATGCTATTTGAATGTCACGTCAATGTATTTTAAAAGTATTACCAAGTTAACTTATGGTTACCAAGTTAGTTGAGGTTTATTTAATGTTGAGAAATTTGGCTTAAAAATTTTTTTATTTATATTTGAATAACATATTCTTATAAATTTAAAATATTAATTTTTAAATATCAAATTAAAACAAATTAGTGTTTGATTATATTACTTTTGCCTATGTCGGAAGATTGGCGAATAACGCAGCTAATATTCTAGCAAGATGAGGGCTTTGGCCCTCGGAGCCTCGATTTTGGATTGAGGAAGCTCCTGCGGAGGTTGAACTTGTAGCGAACCAAGATTGGCAGAAATGGGTTCCAGCGAATGCATTCTTTGAGCTTTGGAGAATATTCTATTTTTTACTCCAAAGGTGTCTCAAGGAGAAGTTTCCTGTGGTTTTCATTTGTTTTTTCAGGCAGATCTTTGATGGGTTTGTGGTTGCAGGAGACGGTTTAGCTTCTGGTTTTCAGCGTTAGGCTTCAGTTTGGGGATGGGGTCTCTACAGATTAGATGGGTGTTTCTTTTGATTTCTTTTGTTTTCTCATTTACTTTTTGTTGTGTTTTGGTTTGTTGTTTTGTTGGTCTATGTGCTCATTTATGAATTATGAGGCCTGCTATAGTCATTTATGACTGGATGAAACGATTTAGTCCCTTTGCAGAGTGGTTGTCCTCTCTAATGAATACCAACTATTATTCAAAAAAAAAAAAAAAAACACTGTAAAGTGAAGGATAACACATGACCAAAATGATACCCATTTTTTAACAAATGTTGTGGCAATCCTAATTGGTTTGGGAATTAGGAATATACTCTTTTATTGATCTTAATATGAATTTAAATATTCTGCAATTGAGTTTAGTAATGGTACAAGGTCACATTGACCTCGAGACTAGCATCTCCAGTCTTGGCGTTGGAAGAAGTGGTCCGTAATAGGGCAAACCCTTTGGCCATCTTAAACGCACCTCTCCCTCCCACTATCGCCATTTCACAAATTGTGTCGGGGCTAGGAACAAAATCAGTGGGGGGATATCGTGAGAACAAACTGAAGGAGCTTCCATTGAACCTGCCGGTGGTAAAACCAAAATCCGCGTATAAAACTGCTGTGAACTTGTTAGGATCTCGACTTAATGCTATGTAGAGCCCTTGGGCATTTCCGATGGTGGTGGATGTTCGTTCAGGCCCTATAGTGAGGGGATCATCCATTGCATACAAGCTGCTGTATGGGGATGGGGAAAAGAAATCCTGGGTGACGTTGGCCTGAGCTAACAGGACTGTAGTAGGATTTTTGCCACTGGGAATGTCGTGGTAGAAGAAGCGGAGTCGCGTCTTCTTTTCCACCCGACCACCTAGCTTCATAGTTTTGGAGTAGTATTGGCCATAGACTGGTGGTATGGCGAGGCAAAATATCATTGCCCATGCAAATACCATCTGTTTTTCCATCTATAATATTGGGTTTTGACACTTCAAAATAAACGAAAAACAGTTGGTTTTGTGCTTCTTGTTGCACACCGTAGGGCTTTAAATAGATTTGTGCTGAATTTTAAAACTAGCTTCTCCTTTTTCTAATAAAATAGTTAAGTGAAAGCATGAATTTCCTGTCTTATTTTATTTTTATAAATCATATGTATCAGGGACGGAGTCAGAAATTTTGTTTTTTGGAGGCCGGAATTAAATTATATGTTTTTACGATAGTAAAAATACAATTCACTATTTTAATAACTTATCTTTATAATTTTTAAAGGATTAAATTAAATTTTTATTATTTTTAAGAGGATCAAAAAATAATTTTACTATTATCAATGCCGAGCCCCTCACTGATATGGATGAAAATGTAGAGAAGTGTTTAATTGTGATTGGAGGACTGAAGTTTCTTTTTAATGACTTAGAAGTTAATTGGCCGGCACTACTCTTTAAATATTGATAAATATCTCAACACGAGGTTCTTATTTTTCTGAATACTACTTAAGGTTCTTTAAGACATTGGAGAATTTTGGCTTAGCTCCAATGTTAGAAATTTTCTAATTTTTATATGTGAATAAAATATTTTTTAAAACTTAAAATAATACTTTTAAAAATTCAACTTAAATCTGTTTTTCTCATTCTCAAAAATTATTTTTCTTGCCGTAATCAGGGTATTTATCATTGATAGTAGTGATTAATTTTCTAACCGTGGATACTTTCCGAAAAGTTAAATGAGTGACAATAAAATGTGTTCTATTTTCGTGAGCGGGATTAAAAATTATTTTTCTTATTGGTATCCATCATCGGTAGCAATGGTCAATCTTCTAACTGTGGATGCTTTCCGAAAAGATAAATGATTGACAATAAAATATATTCCATTTTCGTGAGCGGAGGTTAAAAGTTATTTTTTAATTATTTGAAAAGGTTGTTTTAGTTAGGAGAGAGGGATTTAAAAACTAAATCATAAAGTGTCAATAGAGAACTTCAATCTATAGTACTTGATACTGTTTTGGTACCACGTATTGATCGAAACATTCCGTTTTGATAGTAAATTGAAACAACAAATTGTTTCATGTTGAGTTTTCTCAAGAAAGTTTTAGTTACCAAAAGTTTTAAAATTTCCTATTTATTTTGGCCAAAAGTTGTAAAATTATTTGTGTTTTAAAATAAAATCTGAAAAATTTTCTCCCATGTAAAGAAATATTTATGGCATAATGTCAATTTGAGCCCTTAACGTTTACATCTATTATCAATTTGACTTTTATTTTTTTGAGCTAAATTTGACCATTAAATTTTCAAAAAGAATCAAATTGCTTTAAAAAAAAGAATTGTTGACTAAAAAAAAACTAATGTTTTAGTGGCATGCTAGGACGTATGGCAGTCCACATATACTTCATGCTGACATGACACTATTTATCTTATATGCCACGTTAATATATATATACATGTAGAATGTTTAAAAATTGAATGCTTTAGTTAGCATTCCCGTTAAGAAAACAATAATTAGACTCTTTTTAAAATGTTGTAGGTCAAATTGAGCTAAAAAAAAAAGAATAAGGGCTAAATTGATAAAAAATATAAATATTAAAGGTTAAATTTGATATTATACCAATATTTATTATGTCTTGCTTCCCAATTAACCTAACTCAACATCCATTCTCTATCTAAACTCACTTTATTACTTTTCACAAATTTCAATATAAATTTTAGACTTAATTCACAAATTGATACTTAAATTATATCATTTTTTTTCCTATTTTGGTACTTAAACTATTTTTTTTAAGTTGGTACCTCTGTTAATTTAATTGTTAAATCTATTTTTAATTATGCATTTTATTTCTTTTGGTACTTAAATATTTTTTACACCAAAATGTTATACCCATTTAAAAAACTTCCAACTAATAATAATCTACCATGTCATATAACTTAGATTTTTTTAAAATTTTTTCCTTTTTTCTTTTATATTTTTCTCTCTTTTTATTTTTTATCATTCCTTTTTTTTCTTCTTCTTTTATAATGTACGACAATACTAGTGATGCTTAAAATTCGCTCTCTCAAAGTTGAGATGCTGGCAATTGATTATATTTTCGAATTTCACCGTTTGCTTGTTCGACTTGACGAGATCAAAAAAAATTATTTAATCGACCAAATCCAATGTTTTCAAAACTGGACTGGATTGACCGGTTGGACTGGGAATCGATTGGGATTCTGGTTCGGAGATAAGGCTTGATTGATTGACTTGCAAAACTTTAATACCACTTGTGACAAAAAAAGAACTTAAATACTAGGATGAAAAATATTTAATTTAGATACCAATTTATGGATTAAGCTTAAATTTTATAATCTCATTTTGAATATCCTTTTGCTCTATCCTTTTTCTTTTCCTTCCTATATAAATCCAAAGTTATTTTTCTTTATATGACAACACTTCATGAGATTTATAAAATCATTTGACAAATTTGAAATTATTTTTTTCATTCAATAATTCTAAAAAATATTTTTCCTAGCTATAAACATTAACATTTTAAAATGGTGCATTCTGATTTTTTTTTAATTAAAATCTTTTTCCATCTAAAACAACATAAGAGTCCAACATTTTCAATGAAAATAATTGAAAGAAATGTCATTTAATCTTAAATTATCATTATAAAATATTTGATTAATAGTAAAAATGTATTTTAACAAAACCTTTAAAATGAGTGATAAAAAATTTTAAAATAAAATAATGTTGTTTTACATTGGCTTTATGAATATTGATTACATTCGTTATTGCTCTACATTACTCGACGTTCCTACACTATAATTTTCACTAAAAAAATTAATTTAATATTATATAGTATATCAATTTATTTATTAACATCATTTTAGTATATCTGTATGATATATAATATATATGATATTCATTTTTACATGATTTAGTTGAATCCAATCAAATGATTATAGAATCTTCAAAATATCAGCATAATAACTAATTAAAAAATTCTGTTGCATAAATTTGCCAACTCAAATATGACAAGTATGAGTGTCACTCATCTCAGAAACACGCAACTTGCCTCAACAAATAGTTTTAATTGAGAAAATGATTTTTATACTTTTATATGTGACTAAAATTACTATTTTGTTAGAGAAGAAATTCATTAAAGAGAAAATAACAAAACAAAAATGAACACAAAGAGGAGATGGATTACTAAACCCGAGCCAATAGACACACCCTATACACACGAACCTACCTTCTGCAATCCGCATTCGTATCAACATAAGACATAATTTCAACATTTCTTCAAAAAACATGCAAGGCAAAAAAAAACCTAATTTCGTATGGTTTGCATATAACAAAGCCGCTTATGCCAACGAGTGGGCCGTCTTGTTAGCACACCAAGCGAGTGGGGACAGAAATAAAAACTAATCTTTTACCATCAAACAATCATGTAGCAGTACACCTAGATCAGATGCATCCATTATACATGCTTTTTTCCTATCAAACTACATACCCATAGTAGCTCAAAACACATATAGTTTACCACAGATATGGTCCAGTTTTCGATAGTATGCAATCCTCCAAGACCTGATGAAAAACAAGGGAGCCACTACACCCCAAAATCCCATTACAAAGCCAAGAACTATGCTTACATAAAGCCAATTCACTTTACTTCCCTCACTGCTACTTCCATTATTTGCAATGTCAGTTGGAATACCTTTTGAGGTGCAATTCATAGTGAGAGGAGGTCCGCAAAGATGATTGCCCACGTAAGACAGGTTTTCAAAGCTTTGAAGCTGAGTGCTTGTTGGGATTTGTCCAGTCAAGTTGTTGTAGGACACATTGAAGTGATTCAAGAAATTCAAATTGGAGAAACTTGGAGGGATTTCACCATTTAGCCGATTCATGGATAAATCAAGAGATTCCATTACCTCCATGTTGCCAATGCTGTCTGGTATTTTTCCTGTTAGAAGATTCCCTGAAAAATTTAAAGACAATAGTCCAACGAGACTACCAATTTCTTTGGGGATCTCTCCTGTGAGACTGTTAGTTGAAAGGTCCATGCTGGTAACAAGTCCTAGTGTGCGGCCATATTCATCCTCTCGTCCTTTCAACACCAATAATGCGTTCAAAAAAAATGAGCCAAACACATGAACTTCACTATTGGTTTTGTTTGTTGTGGACATTGCACTTAAATTATTAAAACATTTTGGAATAACTCCAGAAATGTTGTTGTGGGCAAGGTCTAAGTTTTGGAGAAATTGAAGATCACAAATTTTGTGAGGAATATGACCATCAAAGTTATTTGATCGAAGGCTTAGAATCACAAGGTTTGAGAGCTTATCACCAATCCATGTTGGTATACTTCCACTGAAATGATTTTCACTAAGATCCAACATACTCAAATGTGGAAAATTTTGCAATGTGGATGGCAATTCTCCAAACATTGTATTGTTTCGAAGGTTTAGAATGGAAAGATCTAGATGCCATAAAGAAGGTGGGATTTTGCCGGTCAAATTGTTGCTTCCCAAATTTAAAATGCCCAAACCCTGCCAATGATTCCAACAATCTGGAATATCTCCCGAGATAAGATTTTTATCAATGCAAAGAACTTCCATCTGTTTCCAACCTGATGGATCACAAATTAATTGAGAAAGAGATCCCGAAAACGAATTATTTGATAAAATTAGATATTGTAAAGTTGGGAATACTCTTGGCAATGGGCCTATGAATTGGTTTGAACTCAAATCAACAATGCTGCTCACATTCAAATATGAAATCTCTCCTCTAAGTTGATTCGAGGAAAGATTTAAATGTTCAAATAGAGTGGGAAGGTTCAAAAACCAACTAGGCATGACATCTGAAATTCCTGCATCGGAGATATCCAAATAAGACAATTTCTTTTGGAATTTTAGCCACTGGGGAAACTTTGGGCCAAGATGCCAGTGACCCAATCCGATACATTCACATTGAAATGGGGGAATCCAGCTTGAGTTTGGTTCAAATCTAAGCCTGTTCTGTGATGCTGCTAGAGTGGTTAATCTCGTGAGATTAGAAAAATGGGTTTCTGATAACTCCTCCTAATAGATTATACCCAAAACCCAGATACTCCAAAGATGATAACTCCCCTATAGACAAGGGAATTTGGCCGTTTAATTGATTTTTTGAAACATCAAACCACTCCAAAGATGATAACTCCACTATAGACAATGGAATTTGACCATTTAATTGATTTTCTGAAACATCAAACTTCTCCAAAGATGATAACTGCCCTATAGACAAGGGAATTTGGCCGTTTAATTGATTTTTCGAAACATCAAACCACTCCAAAGATGATAACTGCCCTATAGACAAGGGAATTTGGCCGTTTAATTGATTGTTTGAAACATCAAACAACTCCAAAGATGATAACTCCCCTATTGACAATGGAATTTGACCATTTAATTGATTTTCTGAAACATCAAGGTGAGTAACAGAGCTCAAGTTTCCAATGGCACTCGAGATTGTTCCTTGTAACTGGGTATCCCTAAGAATAAGGATCTGAAGACGGTTTAAACTATACAAGGAGTTGGGTATGGATGAAATGAGATCATTCCAACTAAGATCAAGAACTTCAAGAAACGAGATGTTCCCAAAGTAATCTGGAATTGGGCCTTCCAAATAATTTTGACTAAGATCAATAGACACAAGACCATGAAGACTAAACATCCACTTAGGTAATGAAGTTAAGAGGCTCCCAAAAAGATCAAGAACAACCAGTGATTTTGAAGAATTAACACTGATCGGAGATGGGTCATTGTGTAAACCACATCCTGACAAGTGCAACTCAAACTACATACCCATAGTAGCTCAAAACACATACAGTTTGCCGCAGATATGGTCCAGCTTTCGGTAGTATGCAATCCTCCAAGACCTGATGAAAAACAAGGGAGCCACTACACCCCAAAATCCCATTACAAAGCCAAGAGCTATGCTGACATAAAGCGAATTCACTTTATTTCCTTCACTGCTACTTCCATTATTTGCAACGTCAGTTGGAATACATTTTGAGGTGCAGTTCTTAGTGAGAGGAGGTCCGCAAAGATGATTGCCCACGTAAGACAATTTGTCAAAGCTTTGAAGCTGAGTGCTTGTAATAAGTCCAACGAGACTAACATATTTAAAGACAATAGTCAAACGAGACTACCAATTTCTTTGGGGATCTCTCCTGTGAGACAGTTGCCTGAAAGGTCTATGCTGGTAATAAGTCCTAGTGTGCTACCATATTCATCCTCTAGTCCTTTCAACACCAACAATGAGTTCAAAAATTAAGTGGGCATGACATCTGAAATTCCTGCATAGGAGATATCCAAATAAGACAATTTCTTTTGGAATTTTAGCCACTGGGGAAACTTTGGGCCAAGATGCCATTGACCCAATTCGATCCATTCACATTGAAATGGGGGAATTCAGCTTGAGTTTGGTTCAAATCTAACCCAATTGTGTGATGCTGCTAGAGTTGTTAATCTCGTGAGATTAGAAAAATGGGTTTCTGATACAACTCCTTCTAATAGATTATACCCAAAATCCAGAGTTTCCAAAGATGATAACTCCCCTATAGACAATGGAAAAGTACCATTTAATTGATTTTCTGAAACATCAGATAACTCCAAGGATGATAACTCCCCTATCGACAAAATGAAAGAAGTTAATTTTCCACAAAATGTTATAAAGTTGAGTCAAACAAAAGTCTATGAAAAAAAGCCCCACTCCCACTTTCTTTAAGACTTTTTAGATCTTAAAAGCTAAAGGAGAAAAAAAGAAGGAAAAGCTAATGGAAAACACGGAATTTGAGTAAGAAAAGCAAAATTTTGATAGCGAATACTACTTCAACTTTTATTGAAAATAAATCAATTTATCTTTTATTTTACTTTATTTAACTCATAAACTTTTATATATAAGTTTCTAAGCTTCGTATTAGTATATCAAATTATGAAGTAAAATTTTAAAGATTAATATATGCCATACACTTTGGATATTATTTTAAAGATTATTTTGAAATCAATGTTTAAAATGGTAATTAGCCCATTTGGAAGTGGTGGAAGGTATGGTGGGACTTTTGTATGTTAATTATATTAAAATTTAATTAATTAAAAACATAAAAATAAGTATATCAAATTAAATTAAAAGAAAAGAAACCCATTATCCATTTCCATTCATCTTTAATTTGGCCGAATGTTGGGTAAGGAAGAAAGCTTGAGCTCCAATCTTTTCATCCTTGCATGGTAAGATGTTTGAAACCCATTTTTGGTAAATTTTATACTTTTGAGATTGTGATAGCTCGATTTAGTTAACCTATGTTTTAATTTTTAAAACTGTTAGAGTTTCAAAATATATTACCATTTTCAAAACTGTTAGAGTTTCAAAATTGATTTGAAATTTTCATGAATATTGATAATAGAGGGCTGTATGAGGATGAAATTGAGATCGGTTTCAAAATTGAGGCTCAAATTTGAAAGTTATGACAATTTTGGTTTTAAGGACTAAATTGAATAAATGCAAAATTTTAGGGTACATTCAAAAAATGAAATGAAATTGATATATGAATATAATAGGCTGTTATAGGATGTTTAGAAATGATAAATTGAAATGAATTATTATAGATCGAGATTTGAATCAACTGGAAAATAATTGAAAAAAGACAAAAATGCAGAATAGCCCTCAAAAATTTTTTGGTTGCTGTTTTCCAGGTAAGTTCATATGAAACTTGCTATGTAAATTTTATGATATGTCTAATTATATTTAATGTCTATTAATTTGGATTAATTATAATATTGATTTTAATGACATTGACTTATAATGGACTAAATCGAAAAATATTAATTGTTTGGCAAATATGAATAGGTACATGGTAGTTGGTTTAATTTGATTATATATTTTAATGTTGGTAGATGATATGCTAGAATTATATAAGTTTGGAATGGAAATGTGACATGAATGACTAGTACCTTGTTGGTATCGGTATGTTTTGACCATGTTTAGAATAGTTATATAAGTGAAATGGTAATATGATAAGTAAAATGGTATGGTTGATGCTAATTTGTGCGTTATTGAGTTAGTTGTTTGGAATGATTATACAAATGAGAATGATTGAGAAAGTTACAAGTTAGAAATGATATGTACATAGGGCTAATATATATGTTATAATGGATGGAAATTTTGGATGGGTAACACTTATGTGGAAGTATGAACTTAATGTTGAATTGCTAGATGATACATGTATTATTTATATGGCAAATTTGGTGGTCTAGGACATGGCTAAAATGTTGGTATGAAATGTCTTGGTTAATGGTGCAAGGCTATGGATGGAAGTTGGAAATGACATAGTTGATAGAAAGAGTAGTAGGTTAGCTATTCTTTATACTAAGATGCTTGAAGTATTTTGATGCCAAATTAAGGCAAGTTGTGTTGAATGATTTTAATATATGTTAAATGATGGATTAATGTGTATTGGAATATTTTTCTCAAGTTTTATTGAGTGCCTATAGACACCAAGCTGGAGCCGCCATGTGTTACATTGCTAATGGAATGCTACATTAGTGTATTTCAACGGTGTTAGTCAAGTACCTAAAAAAAATACCAAGTTAACTTATGGTTTTCAAATTTAGGTACCAAGTAGGTACAAGTTGCAAGTTTATATACCTCCGTATATACTAACCCTATTGTGAAATATCTCAAAATGATAATATTATTCAAATTTATTTGACGTTGAGAAATTTGGCTTAACTTCGATGTTAGAAATTTTATTATTTATATTTGAATAATATATTCTTATAAACTTAAAATATTACTTTTTAAATATTAAATTAAAATTAGACCCCAAAGTGAAGGATAACACATGACTAAATGATACCCATTTTGTAACAAATGTTGTGGCAATACTAATTGGTTTGCGGAATAGGAATATACTCTTTTATTGATCTTATTATGAATTTCAATATTCTGCAATTGGGTTTGGCAATGGTCTAAGTAGCATTGATCTCGAAACTAGCATCTCCAGTCTTGGTGCTGGAAGAAGTGGCTCGTAATAGGGCAAACCCTTTGGCCATCCTAAACGCACCACTCCCTCCCACTATCGCCATTTCATAAATTGTGTCGGGGCTAGGAACAAAATCAGCTGGGGGATATCGTGAGAACAAACTGAAGGAGCTTCCATTGAACCTGCCGGTGGTTGATAATACTCTAGAACGCCATATTTTTATGTGCTAATTGCATATTTATTTTGAGTATGATTCTACTAATTTGGGCTATTTATGGTCTTTTATCTTATAGGGACTAAATTGGAGGCAAAAGTGAAATTAAGAGCCAAAAGCATGAAATTTCAATGTGCGACATAGGGAAAAGTTGGTGCCAAAAGTGCAAGCATGGAGGACACAAGGGTTGAAATGCAAAAAGAAGAGATTTTATTCTATTAGACTCTGTTTTGATTATATTAGGATAATTAATATTAATGATAATTATTTAGATTTAATCTTAGGATTTATTTTCATTTATCTTTATTTATCTTTATTTATTTGTATTTATCTTTTAGAATTTAATTAGGAATAGGCTAAGTTTTCTAGTACTATAAATAGGGGATGGAGTGGCACATATTGAAGGATCTCCTTTTTCTGAAAACACTCTCCCCTCAAAAGTCTAGGCTTTTGTTCTTTCCATATTTTCTTTCAATAAAATTCCCTTTTCCATTTTTATAATTATTTTCTTTTACACCACAACCATGAGCCACTAAACCCATCTAGCCAAAGGTTGCCGAAAATCCCCAAAAAGGGTTCTTGAGGTTTAGAATCCGTACTTAGCCTTCTCAACAGGGTATTCATCGTTTCTCCGCATTACGGGGCTGACGCTTCCATCCATGTCCCTTAAAAAGTGATCTTTTCAACGTGTGCAAGGAACGGCCGCTTTGTACGTTTTGGGAAGGTTGCACAATCGGTTCATTAGCTTACTGCGTCAGAGGTTGGTGAGCCCAAGAGACAAAATGGTGTGGGATTCACCATTGAGAAATGTTGATCTAGCATAAGATGATCCCACAAGAGCGATTATTGGCTAGAGTTGGGTTCCACTAAATCGAAGTCTAAATCCTTGGAGCTGGTGGTCGTAGACGTCCTCTTCCACTATAACTGGCTTATTCGGTTTGAGAAGGATCATCTAAAAGCCAAGGATTGAACCTAAGGCGGATCGAGGCAACTGGAGGCTGGAATCTCCCCATAAGAATTTCCTTAACTCAACTCTATTTTTTATTTTTAATTTTTGCAATTCCAATTCGGCTTCTCAATTCTGTTTTTATTTTATTTTCATTTTCAGATCAAAATTTTTAATTCTGTTAATTTTATTTTTTCCAGGAACACAGGTTTTCTTGGGCACGATTCTGCCCAGGATTTCGAGAAACAAGCATTCGTATAATCCGGTCCCTGAGGATTCGACCCTACTTCTCCTTTACTGTTCTTTTTCATTATTTTGTAGGGAATAGGATATTTTTGGTGCTTTCAACGACGCATCAAATTTTGGCGCCATTGCCGAGGATCGGTAACGTACTAATCTTGTTTTTCATTTCTTATGACCCGATCTACTCTGGGAACTCTTGCGTTTGACTCAGAGATTGAAAAGACTGCGAAAGCTAATCGCAAGGAAACAAAGCTAAGGAAAAAGCAGTCAACAGTGGTTGGGACTCAAAGTAATCCACCGCCAGAAATCAGAATCGACGACGAAGTAGAGTCTAGGGTTAACGAAAACCCTACTCAAACTTTCGAAGGAGAAAAAGTAGAAGTTGATTCCTTAGAAGAAGTGCTTAACACTAGGGTTAACGAAAACCCGAATTTAGCACATCAACCAATGGCTCAAACAATTCGGCAACTGGCCGAAGCTCCGGCAGAACAATCACCATTGTGCATCGCATATCCTACTATGGATACCGATTTTGAACTGAAGTCAGGTTTAATCCAGCTACTGCCAACTTTTCGAGGGTTACAAAATGAAAATCCCCACAAACATCTGAAAGAATTTCATATGATTTGTGTAACATCCTAAATTTACGGGCCTATACATTTAGTGTAGGGATAGGTTTACTATGTTAATTTAATTGATAGGGGTCTAAATTTGGGCTTAGAATTAGGCAAAAAGGCCCAGATTAAAGTGGCATCATTAACAGTTAAAAAGGAACAAGTTTTGGGTCGCAAGGAGCCCATGTTTTAGGCCAAATTCGGCACTTTAAATGAAGAGAGGGTGACGCCACACACAAGGAATTAGGGGCCCAAGTATTAAGTTTAATGAGGCCCAAATCTTTTAATTTAAGTGAGTTAAATTTGGCATTAGGGATTAGTAGAGGTGGACGGCTACAAGGCTATAAAATAGGAGATTTTATGTGGATTTTTAAGTGATAATATCATAGATAAAAAGGAGAAAAGTTAGGAGCTTATCTTCAAGGGAAGTGTTGGCCGAAAATCCACCACCTAGAGGAGTGTAAAATTCGGCTACTGCATGGCAAGGAGGGTGCCGAATTTCTCCTCTCTTTTAGCTTGAATTTTAAGGGTGTTTTCGGTTTTTAGCAGTAGGTGCCAAAATATCTATAAATAGGGGGGCTAGCTCCTTGATTCTGACATTGAAAACCCTAAATTTCTCTCCCATTGTGCCGAAATTCCCTAGCCTCTCCCTCTCCAATTTCTTTTATCCAATTTCTTTAAAAGCCGAAACTCTTCTCCACTTTTTCCTTCTTTTACCGATTTCTCTAGGAAGCCGAAGCATCCATAGTCTTTTCTTCTATTCATCCTATTTGAGAATTAGTTCTATACTTTCGGCATTTAAATCTTCCATGGGCATTGCTGAATCCTCTCTCTAGTGCTAGCCGAATCTCCTATGCTAAGGTAAGTGTTGATTTTTGATTAGTTCTCATGATCTATTCCCGGTTTTTGAAAGGTAAAAGCCAAAAGCTAATAGTTTAACGGTTTTATGATGGGCGGCAATTCGGGATTTGAAGGAAGCTTAGTCGACTAGATCTAAAAGCCGAAAATCATAAGTCTCCAATTTCGTGATTTCAAGGTAAGAGGATTTGTTTATTTATATATATAAAATCGGGTAGAATACTAACCATGGCCGAATATAGGAGAGGCCTATTTTTGCAATTGTTCCGCTTTTTAAGCAAGGCTATAGATTGAGGATAATAGATCCGTAGATAGCAAGGACATCGACTAAGAATATTGGATTTCGCAATATCGTGTGTGTAATTCTCCACACCATCTAGATCTGTTTGATTAGTATATAATTATAAGTCTTATATGTTTTGTTAAATGCCAAATCCCGGCATAATGACTGAAAACCCAAAGAGGGTAAAAGCGAATCACGTGTTTAGTGAATGCTCTGATTAAATGATTTAAGAATATTGATTATATGTGATTGCATGGGTTGGGTTAATGAAAGGAGGAAGTTATATGTTGTAGCGGTTTTTACCGTGATCTGTTATAGCGGTTCCTTACCGTGATCCATTGTAGCGGCTTCGTGCGTGATTCATTTGTAGTAGCTACGGCCATGATCGATGATGAGCAACACGATCGCCATCAAGGCGCAGTAGCGGTGTGGGTTGATTGTAGAAATCCCCAATGGTGTGAATGGTCGGTACGGGGCGTGTAGCGGATGGACACCTAGGATATGGGTTGGGCTTTGCATATTATTTTTGTTACTTATATTTTGATTATTCTGTTTTATGGGGCTAAAGCCCAAATCTAATGGTGCATGAGGGTTGCACACCGAATCTCGCGACTCACCCTTTAATTTTAACCATCTCGGTGACACTTAGGGCATCGGACCGGGCGGAGAGGAGAGCAAGGTGGCAATGCGATAGAGCTTTGAGAATTCAAAGAAAAGACTTAGTCTAATTTTTTTATTTTCATTTAATTAATGGGTTCAAATTTCCTTGTAATAAGGCCATGGGCCACTAGACTACCATTTATGTCTTGGGATTTTGTTGGGCTTTTATTCTTCGGTTTAAAGTTTTACGTTTTCAATTAAGTTAAGACCTGCATGAAATTTCGGTTTTTATTTAAAATCTACCAAGATAATTGGTAACTTAATATTTTATACTTTAATGAATTATTAAGCTTTCGCAATAAAGATGTAAACCTAGTAACTGTTTTCCGAAATGCGACATGTTATGTAAAATCTCTTAAGTGACATATCGATCCGGTTGTAGCGTTTGGGCTGGGTTTGGGTGTTACAAATTGGTATCGAGCTCAGTTTCAAAACTCGGCTCTGGGGGTTTTTTGGGCTCAAAATGTTTTCTAAAGTTGGGTTTTCAAAACATGCATATTTATACAGGTCTGTTAGCTCAGCATGGCACCTGCGTCTCCGGCCCAAGTCCGCCAGGTAAGTATTCTGAACCATTGTGTGATACATATATGTGGGCTTGATGGGCTTGATGGGACGTGGATAGTTAGATTAGAACTTGATGAACTTTAGGCCTAGTTGAAACAACTCCAAAAAATCTCATAAGACTTAACTTCACTAAACAAACCCGTGAACGAGCCGCAAGACTAGGGTGTGGTAACAGCATACGCATGTCTAGGATTGGATCCTAAGAGTCCAGTATTTAAGCGGTCCTAGTGACTCACCTCCTCTTGGCTGGAATCCTACCAGTGCGTAGTGACTGCTCACCTTAGCCAAGTTAGGGTGTGGCAATGGGCATACGCATGTCTAGGAGTGGATTCAGGGAGAGCTTGGTACTTAGCGGTCCTAGCGACTCACCTCCTCTTCACTAGAATCCTACAGTGCGTGGTGACTATTCACCCTAGTTACGAGGACTTGTTGATGGGTTAAACCTTATAATTAAAACCCAAAGGGACCAACACCCTAGTTTGAAAAAAAAAAAGAATGAAAATTTCTCAAGTTTTACAAAATTTTCAAAATACGTTTGATTTGTGAAAACTACTAACCAGACCATGAATTTGTAAAATACCTATGTTTTAAAAATTTTACCCAAAAAATCTCATGTTTATAAGAGTAACTTGAACCATGAAACTAGATTTTTCCCAAAAGTACCTGTTTGAAAAAAAAACAACAACAACATCGAAATATCCTCAGTTAGAAAAAATACCAACCTACCCTCATTTTGTCAAATGACCAAAATACCCCTAGTTTGTACAATTACCAAATTACCCCCTGATTTGCAAAATTACTAAATTGCCCTGATTTCAAAATTACCAAATACCCCAGATTTCAAAATTACCAAAATACCCCAGAGATTTTAAAATTACCAAAATACCTCTGGATTGTAAAATTACTGTAATACCCTCACTTCACGAAATCAACAAGGAACTTTATTATGAAAAATTACGAAAATACCCTGTAGGATGAATTTACGAAAATACCCCTGAGTAGTGAATCAACGAAAACACCTTTACGTGAAGAATGTAAGTGCTTGGATGATTTTTGTATGATGTATGTGTTTTATTTTAGTTAGAGGTTACAAACTTGAGATCAGATTGTGAATGCGAATTGAAAGAACCACTCTTAAAACTATTATTCATAAGATCATTAGTGGTTAACTAGTGAAAGAAAACTAATAATCCATAAAATTCTTAATCGATAAATGCCAATCGGAGGAATGAGTTCAAGGGTCGAGGACGTCCGCCGTGTGGACGCTGTAGGTAGTAGAATGACCGCGTGAGCCCGTAGGGTCCAGTCACGGTCGAGAAACGAGATCTTGGAATCGTTTACCGTAGAAGGAGAATTTCGGGATGAGGCGCCGAGATGATGCTATATCTCGAGCGATGTTGAGGGTTTTAGAGAGGGTTCTTTGGAGTAAGCATGGGCACATGAGCCCGAAAATCAGATCTTTGGAGCGACTTAAGGCCAATGGGGCGAAGTGTTTAGGGAGTTTCGGTGTAGCCCCTAACACACCGAGTATTGGATGGAAGCGATCGAGCGCATAATGGATGACTTAGACTTCACGGTAGAGGAAAAGTTGAAAGGGTCGTGTCTCTTCTTCGAGACGAGGGCCTATCGATGGTGGCTCACGGTGAAAGAGGGTACTTGCCATGATTATATTGACTAGGGATTTCTTTAAGGAATCATTTCAAGGGAAGTATGTTGGGGCCAGCTACGTGGATGCACAGAGGAAGGCATTCCTAAATGCAGTGCGAGGAAGTAAGTCGTGTGGCTGAGTAAGAGGCAGAGTTTCTGCGCTTGAGCCGCTACGCTCGGGGAATGGTAGCAACGGAGTATGAACATTGTGTACAGTTCGAGGATGGGCTACGGAATGAGTTAAGGGTTCTGATAGCACCGTAACGGGAGAGAGTTTTTGTTGTTTTGGTAGATAAGGTTAAAATAGCTAAGGAAGTGAAACGGGTCGAGAGACAAGAAAGGGATAAGGATAGGAGTAAGAGTAAGAGAAGTTTCGAGCATTCAGGAGCATCTGGGAATTATCAGAAATGGCCTAGGACTGATGGGCCAGCTTGTGCTCCGACGGGTCAGAATCGAGCATGTCCTACATGTGGGAGGATGCATTATGGGGAGTGCAGAATGAAAACTGGTGGATGCTTTAGGTGTGGATCCACAGGACATCTGATTAAGAACTGTCCTCAGATGGATCGGGTACAGCCCGCGGGACGAGGTTCTGATCAGGCTGGGAGAGGTGATCAACAACCACCAAGAGGCCGCAGACAAGCCAGGGGCGATAATGGTAGTGAACGCGGTCGTGGAGCACCAGGTAGAGATGCAGATTATGCTGAGGCGAGGCAGCCAGCCTTGGTCTATGCAGCACGTCGCCAAGGGGACGAGGACGCTCTAGATGCTAACACTGGTGCGTACTCTACCATAGTATACTAAGTGTTTCTTTTGGCTTTAGAATCAGAGTGCGCAAATGTGAAAGCATAGTGGTGAGACTTGGGTAGTACGATTAATAGTTAGTTGGAAATTTCGAGGACGAAAAATTCTTTAAGAGGGGTAGAACTATAACATCCTAAATTTACGGGCCTATACATTTAGTGTAGGGATAGGTTTACTATGTTAATTTAATTGATAGGGTCTAAATTTGGGCTTAGAATTAGGCAAAAGGCCCAGATTAAAGTGGCATCATTAACATGCTTAAAAGGAACAAGTTTTGGGTCGCAAGGAGCCCATGTTTTAGGCCAAATTCGACACTTTAAATGAAGAGAGGGTGACGCCACACACAAGGAATTAGGGGCCCAAGTATTAAGTTTAATGAGGCCCAAATCTTTTAATTTAAGTGAGTTAAATTTGGCATTAGGGATTAGTAGAGGTGGATCACTACAAGGCTATAAAATAGGAGATTTTATGTGGATTTTTAAGTGATAATATCATAGATAAAAAGGAGAAAAGTTAGGAGCTTATCTTCAAGGGAAGTGTTGGCGAAAATCCACCACCTAGAGGAGTGTAAAATTCGCTCTTGCATGGCAAGAAGGGTGCCGAATTTCTCCTCTCTTTAGCTTGAATTTTAAGGGTGTTTTCGGTTTTTAGCAATGAGGTGCCAAAATATCTATAAATAGGGGCTAGCTCCTTGATTCTCGACAATTGAAAACCCTAAATTTCTCTCCCATTGTGCCAAAATTCCTAGCCTCTCCCTCTCCAATTTCTTTTCTCCAATTTCTTTAAAAGCCAAACTCTTCTCCACTTTTTCCTTCTTGTGCTTTGATTTCTCTAGGAAGTCAAGCATCCATAGTCTTTTCTTCTATTCATCCTATTTGAGAATTAGTTCTATACTTTTGGCATTTAAATCTTCCATGGGCATTGTCGAATCCTCTCTCTAGTGCTAGCCGAATCTCCTATGCTAAGGTAAGTGTTGATTTTTGATTAGTTCTCATGATCTATTCCCGGTTTTTGAAAGGCAAAAGCCAAAAGCTAATAGTTTAATGGTTTTATGATGGGCGGCAATTCGGGATTTGAAGGAAGCTTAGTCGACTAGATCTAAAAGCCGAAAATCATAAGTCTCCAATTTTGGGATTTCAAGGTAAGAGGATTTGTTTATTTATATATATAAAATCGGGTAGAATACTAACCATGGCCGAATATAGGAGAGGCCTATTTTCGCAATTGTTCCGGCTTTTAAGCAAGGCTATAGATTTAGGATAATAGATCCAGTTAGCAAGGACATCGACTAAGAATATTGGATTTCGCAATATCAGGTGTGTAATTCTCCACACCATCTAGATCTGTTTGATTAGTATATAATTATAAGTCTTATATGTTTTGTTAAATGCCAAATCCCGAGATAATGACGAAACCCAAAGAGGGTAAAAGCGAATCACCAGGTTAGTGAATGCTCGATTAAATGATTTAAGAATATTGATTATATATGATTGCATGGGTTGGGTTAATGAAAGGAGGAAGTTATATGTTGTAGCGGTTTTTACCGTGATCTGTTGTAGCGGTTCCTTACCGTGATTTGTTGTAGCGCTTCGCCGTGATGCATTGTAGTGGCTACGGCCATGATCGATGATGAGCAAGACACGATCGCCATCAAGGCGTGTAGCGGTGTGGGTTGATTGTAGAAATCCCCAATGGTGTGAATGGTCGGTACGTGCGGGCGTGTAGCGGATGGACACCTAGGATATGGGTTGGGCTTTGCATACTATTTTTGTTACTTATATTTTGATTATTCATTTTTATGGGGCTAAAGCCCAAATCTAATGGTGCATGAGGGTTGCACACTGCTGAGTCTCGCGACTCACCCTTTAATTTTAACCATCTCGGTGTGATTAGGGCATCGGACCGGTGTGAGAGAGGAGAGCAAGGTGGCCATGCGAGATAGTTTTGAGAATTCAAAGAAAAAAATTAGTCTAATTTTTTTATTTTCATTTAATTAATGGGTTCAAATTTCCTTGTAATAAGGCCATGGGCCACTAGACTACCATTTATGTCTTGGGATTTTGTTGGGCTTTTATTACTGGGTTTTAAGTTTTACGTTTTCAATTAAGTTAAGACCTGCATGAAATTTCGGTTTTTATTTAAAATCTACCAAGATAATTGGTAACTTAATATTTTATACTTTAATGAATTATTAAGCTTTCGCAATAAAGGTGTAAACCTAGTAACTGTTTTTCGAAATGCGACATGTTATGTAAAATCTCTTAAGTGACATACCAGATCCGATTGTAGCGTTTGGGCCGGGTTTGGGGTGTTACAATTTGTCTTAGCATGAAACCTTAGGGGGTAACCGATGATCAAATTAAATTGCGTGCTTTCCCTTTCTCCCTAGCAGATTCTGCTAAGGAATGTTTAATCTATTTACCCCCTGGATCTATTACCACTTGGGCTGATTTATCTCGTTTATTCCTCAACAAGTTTTTTCCAGCATCTCGAGCAGCTGAACTAAGAAGGGAGATCGGTGGAATAAGGCAAAAAGAAGCTGAGTCCCTTTACGACTATTGGGAGTGGTTTAAGAAATTGTGTGCAAGTTGCCCACAACATGGTATAACAGAGCAATCTCTCTTCCAATACTTTTATGAAGGCTTGAAGCCCATGGAAATGAATATGGTAGACGCCGCTAGCAGAGGAGCATTGGTCAACATGACTCCCCAACAAGCAAGGGACTTAATCTCCACAATGGCTGCAAATTCTCAACAGTTCTGAGCTAACCCTGAACCCCCCAAAAGGGTTCACCAGCTAAGTAATTCTTCCATAGATGATAGACTTGATAGACTTACTAATATTGTAAGCTCTCTTGTTTCAGAAAAAGCTAAACCAGCTTGGTTATGTGGAATATGTGCTACACCTGAGCACACAACTGATGCATGTCCCAGTTTGTATGATGACTCTATGGCTTATTTAGATGCAGTGGGAAATTTCCCTGGCCCACCACAGAGGCGATATGATCCCTACGCTAATTCCTACAACCCAAGGTAGAGGGACCATCCCAACTTAAGTTATGGGGCCAATCCACGAAATAACCAGCCATTCCAAAACCGGTTTCTGCAACAGCCGCAAGGTTCAGGTAATTCTCTAGAAACCATGGTCAATAAGTTAGCAGCTAATGTTCTTGATTTTCAACAGTAAATCCAACAGCAAACTCTTAATTTCAAAAAAGAGACAAAGTATTTCCAACAGAAAACTGAGGCATCTATAAGAGAATTGACCACATCAATTGAGAAATTAAACTCTCAAGGGAAGCTGCCGTCACGAACAGAACCAAACCCTAGAAAAATGCGAATGCAGTGACGTTGCGAAGTGGAAAGGTACTGGAACCAATTTCTGATAGGAATCTTGGCCAAGAAATCATCCAGGAAAAACCCGAAAAAGACGAACAGGTCCGACCGAAACCTCCATTGCCCAAAATTCAACCTCTATTTCCAGAATGTTTCAACCAATGTCGAAGAGGTAAAGAGGACAAGGAGATCCTCGAAACATTTAGGAATGTCGAGATCAACATTCCGCTGTTGGATGCTATCAAGCAAATTCCGTGGTATGCTAAATTTCTTAAAGAGCTTTGCACCAACAAGTGAAAATTAACAGGTAATGAAAAGGTAAATGTCGGTGAGAATGTATCCGCAGTGTTACAGCGAAAAATGCCGACAAAATGTAAGGATAGGGGCATGTTTGCAATACCATGCAAAATAGGCCATTTGAGAATTAAAAAGGCCATGTGTGATTTAGGAGCCTCTATAAATGTAATGTCATATTCTATTTATGAATCACTTAACGCAGGTTTTTTGACAAAAATAGGTGTTATCATTCAATTGGCAAACAGGTTCGTTGTGCATCCCGTAGGAGTCCTCGAGGACGTGTTGGTAAAAGTTAACGAACTTATTTTCCCTACAGATTTTTATGTGATAAAAATGGAGGAGGATAGTACTCTCGGATCTTCAGATCTCTTATTGGGTCGACCCTTCCTTAGTACGGCTAGTACTAAAATCGACGTTAGAAGTGGAAATCTCAAGATAGATTTTGATGGGGAGATCGTGAAGTTCAATGTCTAAGACGCCATTAGCCATCCCAGCTAAATCTTGAGCGTAAATTGTGTTGACATAATTGACTCTTTAGTGGAAAAAAATTTCGATTCAATTTATGATGATAAATCTGAGCTTGATGAATTTGAATTTGTTAATGAGTTATTATCTCCAAATACTAAACTTTTACCTTCTATTATACAGACACCAGAGTTGGAGTTGAAACCGCTTCCTGAGCATCTGAAATATGCATTTTTGGGGAAGAATAATACCCTACCAGTCATAATCTCCAATAAACTCTCCACGCATGAAGAAGAAAGTTTGGTCCGAATATTAAAAATTCATAAGGAGGCGATTGGTTGGACAATTGCCGACTTAAAAGGGATAAGCCTTTCGACATGCACACACAGGATCTACTTGGAGGAAAACACAAAACCGAGGCAGGAGGCGCAAAGACGACTAAATTTGAATATGATGGATGTGGTAAAGAAAGAGATAATCAAGCTGTTGGATGCTGATGTAATCTACCCCATTTCCGACAGTAGATGGGTAAGTCCGGTGCAAGTCGTGCCCAAGAAAATGGGCGTGACAGTAAAGAAAAATGCTGAAGGTGACTTGGTACCTACCCGAGTACAAAATAGGTGGTGCGTCTGCATAGATTACAGGAAGTTGAACTCTTATACTATAAAAGATCATTTCCCTCTTCCTTTTATAGATCAAATGCTTGAAAGATTAGCTGGAAAAACTCACTTTTGTTGTCTTGATAGATACTCAGGTTTCTTTCAAATTCCGGTCGCACCGGAGGACCAGGAAAAGACCACTTTTACGCGCCCATTCGGTACATTTGCGTACAGAAGAATGCCATCCGGTCTGTGCAATGCGCCGGCCACCTTTCAGAGATGCATGATGAGTATATTTTCTGAATATGTGGAAAAAATTATCGAAGTTTTTACGGATGATTTTACTTTATATGGAAATTTTTTTAATGAATGCCTTAAAAACCTAACGATAATTTTGAGCAGGTGCATAGAATTCAATCTTGTCTTGAATTATGAAAAGTGTCATTTTATGGTAGACAAGGGTTTAATTCTAGATCACATAGTTTCTTCTAGGGGAATTGAGGTCAATAATGCCAAAATTGACATTATAAATTCTTTTCCTTATCCCTCTACTGTGAGGGAAATTCGCTCTTTCCTTGGCCATGCAGGGTTCTACAGGCGCTTCATAAAAATTTTCTCGAAAGTAGCAGAACCACTGTGTGAGTTGTTGTAGAAAGACAAGAAGTTTGAGTTTGGCCAAAAGTGTAAGGAGGTTTTTGATACACTCAAGCAGAAGTTGGTCTCCGCTCCTATAGTGCAACCGCCAGATTGGAAGTTTCCATTTGAAATTATGTGCGATGCCAGCGAACGCAGTGTAGGAGCCGTGTTGGGGCAAAGGATAAACAAAGAACCACATGTTATTTGTTATGCTTCAAAAACCCTAGATGCTGCGCAGAGCAACTACACCACTACAGAAAAAGATCTCTTAGCCGTTGTATTTGCTTTAGATAAATTTCGACCTTATTTATTGGGATCTAAAGTGATTATTTTTTCTGATCATGCAACCCTCAGGTACTTGATCGCAAAGAAGGAAGCAAAACCGAGGCTCATCAGGTGGATTTTGCTACTCCAAGAGTTCGACATCAGAATTCAAGACAAAAGGGGATGCGGGAATTTAGTGGCTGACCACTTAAATAGAATAAAAGCACCTTTTGACGACGTCCCTATTAAGGAAGAATTCCCTGATGAAAGCCTATTCTCGACCGAGGCACGTCTCCCATGGTATGCAGATATGGTAAAATTTCTAGCCACAGGCTCATTACCCACTGAGTTAGCACGTTCTTTGAGGGGCAAGCTTAGACGAGAAGCTCGATACTACATTTGGGACGACCCATACTTGTGGAAACACTGTTCGGACCAGATAATACGACGATGTGTTCCAGAAACTGAGGTAACTTCTATCCTTAATTTTTGTCATGCTGAAGCTTGCGGAGGTCACTCTGGCCCTAAAAGGACTGCTCATAAGGTGTTAGAATGCGGGCTATATTGGCCCACAATTTTTCGAGACGCATATAACTTCTGTAAATTTTGCGATAGATGCCAACGTACAGGTAACATCACTAAACGAAATCAGATGCCCCTATCCCCTATTCATGTATGCGAAATCTTTGATGTTTGGGGCATCGATTTCATGGGCCCATTTATTTCTTCATTTAGCAATGTATATATAATTCTCGCGGTGGACTATGTTTCTAAATGGATAGAAGCAAATCCTACTTGTAATGATAATGCCAAGACTGTTGTGGAGTTTCTAAAACAAACTATTTTTTCCAGGTTTGGCACACCTCGAGCCCTAATCAGTGATCGTGGCACCCACTTTTACAATAAAGTCATGGAGGCACTATTGTCAAAATATGGAGTTCATCATCGTATAGCTACAGCATACCATCCCCAAACAAATGGACAAGCCGAAGTCTCAAATAGGGAGATAAAAACTATTTTGGAGAAAACAGTTCGGCCCAACCGAAAAGATTGGAGTCTTCGGCTTAATGATGCACTTTGGGCTTATCGGACGGTATATAAAGGACCAATTGGAATGACCCTGTATCGACTTGTTTTTGGCAAAGCTTGCCATCTTCCGGTAGAATTAGAGCATAAAGCCTATTGGGCGGTTCGGCAATGTAACATGGAGTTAGACCCTGCAGGAAGGGTGAGGAAGTTAGATATCCAAGAGTTGGAAGAAATCCGCAACAATACTTATGAGAATGCTTGTATTTATAAAGACAAGACCAAGTTGTTTCATGATAAGAAAATCGCTCAGAAGCATTTTTCGGTAGGACAAAGAGTTTTACTTTATAACTCTGTGTTGAAATTATTTCCAGGTAAGCTTCGATCAAGATGGCAAGGACCTTTTGTTGTTACTGAAGTATTCCCTCATGGTGCGATTGAAACAAAAATTGATGAATCAGAAAAGCGGTTCATAGTCAATGGCCAACGGTTGAAGCCATTTTACGAGAATTTTCAAGCTCACTCGATTGAAAAGATTTATTTGGAGCCACCATAGAGTTGTTTAAGGCGTCAAGCTAATGATGTTAAACAAGCGCTTGTTGGGAGGCAACCCAACCTTTATTTTTTTTACTTTCCTTAATTTTAATTATTTATTATTTTATTTCATTTTGTTAGTATTTATTATTTTATTTTATTATTTATTACTTTATTTATTGATAAAATTCTCTTCTTTACCTAGGTAGAACGGAGCGAAAATACTAAGAAAAAGAAAAAAAAAAGGGAGAAAAATGGAACCAAACAACCCTATCCACGATATCAAACAGCATCTATTCTAGGCCTATTCCAGCCTAGAATGCCATATCCCTGCAGCCAAACAGTCATATTCCAGCCCTAAAATCCCCAAAACCTGCAACCAAACACCCCTTTTCAGCAAATAAAACCCCCAAACCTTACATTTTTTTTCCAAATTTCCTTTCCCTTCTCCATAGCCGCCGATTCCTTTCTCCTCTACCACTCACCGCCATTTTGCTGCCGACCATGGTTCGTACCCTAAGCCGCACCGCCGCCGAGCCACCCTTCACCATCAACTCGCGCCGTCACCACCTCTCCGCCCCTTAAATATTTAATTTGGCCGACACATCCTCTCCCTCCCTATCACCGCCGCACCATTCAGCCTCCCCTTCCTCCTCTTCTTCCACGACCACGGCACAAGCCACCAGGTCCTCCACATCGTCCCCTTCATGCGCAAGCCAGCCGACCACCGCGCCGACGGATGTGCCATTGACACCCATGCCATCCCCTTTGCACCGTTCGTCTTCTTCTCCACACGGTGACCACAAACTATCGTCCTCCGCCCCTTCACGTGCCGACCGTGTGCTATTCCTCCCACCATCGCCGTTGACAGAACAGGGGCCAACTCTGCCACGCCATGTAACACCCAAACCGTCTCATCGGCCTCGTCGTAATCCACTATGACGTGCGGCCCGAACGGTCGACACGACCACGAACTCTTCCTCTAACATGTCAGCCGATTCACATGTCAACTCCTCCAACGCCACTGACGGGAACCGACCCATGCCCTCTCGTGGCTGTACCTACCGTTCTCGCGTCAATGTCTTACCTCCGGAAGCCCATTTGTACGGTAACCTTACTTTTACTTCCGATACTGATCGAAACAGGTATGATTTTCTTTGACATAAAATGATAATACCTTGTAAATGCCTGTCGATACCTGTTTTGGCTGCCTTGCATATTGAAACTTCTGTTATAGATTATTTCAAGAATATTGGCTGGGTTGGAAATTTTGATGTAACTCATTGTGCCTATTATGAACTTGTCTTAGAATTTTATTCTACTTTTCAATTTCATCGGCACGGTCACATTTCGTTAGATACACCGGATGTTGTCAAATTCAGATTATTAGGTACCATGCATAGCTTATCACTTATTGAGTTTAATATTGCCTTATCTTTCGTAACTGAAGAATATGCTCTGTCTCCAGATTTTTAGAACAGTTTGTGTACATTTCCTACTGATTTTAGGGCCGTCGAGGCCTTTGATTTGCTAACTAATAATGTCGAATCTGTGTATAGCCCAAAAACATCAAAGGATTTATGGTTTCGTGACCCTGCCTTATGTTACATACACCGTTATCTAGCTTACAATTTCTCAGGCCGTCGAGATGCTCTGGTTACCGTCTCAAAGATGAAATTATTCTTTTTATGGTGTATGTATACCGGTCGTCTAGTTAATTTGGGTTATTGGTTTGCACTTCAATTTGAGCATGTTATCAAAGCTAAGCGCCCTCTAATTTTAGGTTCTCTTATTACACAGCTGTTGTTTTCCCTGCATGGTTCTAACGCTCCTATTTCAGACTTACATGTTGCTTGTCAGGCTGATCCTTTAGATGCTCGATGCCTCAACTCAATGGGGCTACTTCTTGGCACTATGTCGTCCTTCCTCTTTGTCCCTCCTGGTGTTCGTTCCACACCATCCGAACGAGTCTTTTGACAGCGAAATCAAAATGACGCACCAGCACCCACTCAAGCCCAACCTCCTTCGACTGTTGAGCAACGCTTAGAGTGCATTGAGGCTCAACTTGACACTTTTGGCCAGCAACTAACCGAACTCATTGCCATCCTCCACAATCGACATTAGCTACACAGGGAGTTTTTCTACACTTTTCTACCTATTTATTTCTTTTGCGTCTACATTGAGGACAATGTGTTTTAAGTAGGGGGAGGTACTCTTCGTATTACTGTCGTCTTCTGATGTGATTTGTATTTGCTGCTTGAGGCTCCATTTTGTCATTATTTTTTTTAAGAATATTCTGTCGCTTTTCATGCCCAAGAATTTGACCACGACTTGCCACTGTTTGACCTACATGCATGATTTTTGGCTACTGAGTTAGTTATGATTTGCCCGTTTGATTTTATCTCCACTGTTTTATTTTTATTAGGCTAAAAATAATTATGATTAATAAGTTAACTCTCTTGCTTTTCGTAAAATTGATTAAGTTTAATATAGAGTGGACACTTAATACAATTGCATGCCTAAATTATGTTCATGTCTATTAGGTGGTTACTAAAACTTATTTTCGACACTTGATTATTTCTCTTAGGTCCTCCAAAATTAAAATTTCGTGTAAATTTTGTTTAATAAATGTTTCCAAGGTTATGAGTGCAGCTTAGAACGTGTCTGACTGAGTAACCGGGGTAGGGTGCTTGGGTTGTCATTCTACTTCGCGTCAAAAGGTTGTGTGACGTGATAGGTAAAACTCCACTAACCGGAAATAAATAATTTTTAGGAGTATGTTGGGCTGAGTAATTAGGGTGGGGTGCTTGGGTTGTCATCTCTCTTCGCGTCAAAAGGTTCAATATATTCCTAAGTAAATAAATAATAACAAAAAAAAGAAAAAAGAAAAAAAAGAAAAAAAGAGAAAAAGAGAGAAAAGAAAAGAAAAAAATAATACTAATAAAATTGTAGTTGGGGACTAAAGGAGGAAATAAATAGAGTGTCTTGGTAGGTTTGGTAATTTACCTAAATAGCGTGAAATAATTCAAGACGATTTTAATTTTTGTGTGTATTAATTAAAATACTTTTTCTGTTTTACTTAAAGCAAGCTTAGAAGTTCTCTTTATTTTTCATATGCATTTTTGACTAATTTTTATAAAACTTTGGAGTAGAATTTCTTTCATGACAGGATCTAATTTTCACAGTGGATAGGAACCATACTTGAGGGCAATCATGGGCTAAGTAGGGGGAATTTGATAATACTCTAGAACGTCATATTTTTATGTGCTAATTGCATATTTATTTTGATTATGATTCTACTAATTTGGGCTATTTATGGTCTTTTATCTTATAGGGACTAAAGTGGAGGCAAAAGAGAAATTAAGGGCAAAAAGCGTGAAATTAAAGATAAAATGGGTCAATGTGCGACATAGGGAAAAGTTGGTGCCAAAAGTGCAAGCATGGAGGACATAAGGGTTGAAATGCAAAAAGAAGAGATTTTATTCTATTAGACTCTGTTTTGATTATATTAGGATAATTAATATTAATGATAATTATATAGATTTAATCTTAGGATTTATTTTCAGTTATCTTTATTTATCTTTATTTATTTGTATTTATTTTTAGAATTTAATTAGGAATAGGCTAAGTTTTCTAGTACTATAAATAAGGGATGGAGTGGCACATATTGAAGGATCTCCTTTTTCTGAAAACACTCTCCCCTCAAAAGTCTAGGCTTTTGTTCTTTCCATATTTTCTTTCAATAAAATTCCCTTTTCCATTTTTATAATTATTTTCTTTTACACCACAACCATGAGCCACTAAACCCATCTAGCCAAAGGTTGCCGAAAATCCCCAAAAAGGGTTCTTGAGGTTTAGAATCCGTACTTAGCCTTCTCAACAGGGTATTCATCGTTTCTCCGCATTACGGGGCTGACGCTTCCGTCCATGTCCCTTAAAAAGTGATCTTTTCAACATGTGCAAGGAACGCCCGCTTTGTACGTTTTGGGAAGGTTGCACAGCCGGTTCGTTAGCTTACTGCGTCAGAGGTTGGCGAGCCCAAGAGACAAAATGGTGAGGGATTCACCATAGAGAAACGTTGATCTAGCATAAGATGATCCCACAAGAGCGATTATTGGCTAGAGTCAGGTTCCACTAAATCGAAGTCTAAATCCTTGGAGTTGGTGGTCGTAGGCGTCCTCTTCCACTATATCTGGCTTATTCGGTTTGAGAAGGATCATCTAAAAGCCAAGGATTGAACCCAAGGCGGATCGAGGCAACTGGAGGCTGGAACCTCCCCATAAGAATTTCCTTAACTCAACTCTATTTCCTATTTTTAATTTTCGCAATTCCAATTCGACTTCTCAATTCTGTTTTTATTTTATTTTCGTTTCCAGATCAAAACTTTTAATTCTGTTATTTTTATTTTTTCCAGGAACGCAGGTTTTCTTGGGCACGATTCTGCCCAGGATTTTGAGAAACAAGCATTCGTATAATCCGGTCCCTGGGGATTCGACCCTACTTCCCCTTTACTGTTCTTTTACATTATTTTGTAGGGAATAGGATATTTTTGGTGCTTTCAACGACGAATCAGTGGTAAAAGCAAAATCCGCGTATAACGCTGCAGTGAACTTGTTAGGATCTTGACTTAATGCTATGTAGAGCCCTTGGGCATTTCCGATGGTGGTGGATGTTCGTTCAGGCCCTATAGTGAGGGAATCATCCATTGCATACAAGCTGCTGTATGGGGAAGGGGAAAAGAAATCCTAGGTGATTAATTTTATATGTGAATAAAATATTTTTTAAAACTTAAAATATTACTTTTAAAAATTCAACTTAAATCTGTATTTCTCAATCTCAAAAATTATTTTTCTTGCTGTAATAAGGGTATTCATCATTGGTAGCAGTGATTAATTTTCTAACCGTGGATACTTTCCGAAAAGTTAAATGAGTGACAATAAAATGTGTTCCATTGTCGTGAGCGGGATTAAATTTTATTTTTTGGTATCCATCATCGGTAGTAGTGATTAATCTTCTAATTGTGGATGCTTTCTGAAAAGATAAATGATTGACAATAAAATGTATTCCATTTTCGTGAGCGGAGGTTAAAAAATATTTTTTAATTATTTAAAAAGGTTGTTTTAGTTAGGGGAGAGGATTATTATTATATGATTTAAAAACTAAATCATAAAGTGTCAATATATAACTTCAATCTATAGTACTTGATACTGTTTTGGTACCACGTACTGACCGAAACATTCGGTTCTGATAGTAAATTGAAACAACAAATTTTTTCATGTTGAGTTTTCTCAAGAAAGTTTTAGTTACCAAAAGTTGTAAAATTTCCTATTTATGTTGGCCAAAAGTTGTAAAATTATTTGTGTTTTAAAATAAAATCTGAGAAGTTTTCTCTTATGTAAAGAAATATTTATGGAATAATGTCAAATTGAGCTTTTAGCATTTACATCTATTATCAATTTGACTTTTATTCTTTTTTTGAGTTAAATTTGACTATTAATTTTTCAAAAAGAATTAAGTTGCTTTAAAAAAAAAAAGAATTGTTGACTAAAAAAACTAATAATTTAGCGATGTTGTCATGCTAGGGCGCGTGGCAGTCCACACATACTTTATGCTTATATGACACTATTTGTCTTATATGCCACGTCAATATAGATACATGTGGATTGTCATGTAGGTTGCAATGTTTAAAAATTGAATGTTTTAGTCAGTATTTCCATTAAAAAAATAATTAGACTCATTTTAAAATGTTGTGAGTCAAATTGAGCTCAAAAAATGAATAAGGGCTAAATTGACAAAAAATATAAATATAGAAAGCTAAATTTATTATTATACCAATATTTATTATGTCTTGCTTCCCAATGAACCTAACTCAACATCCATTCTCTCTCTAAACTCACTTTATTACTTTCCACAAATTCCAATACAAATTTTGGACTTTTAATTCACAAATTGATTATCCTTTTTTCCTATTTTGGTACCTAAACTACTTTTTTTTGTCAAGTTGGTACATCTATTAGTCTACCTGTTAAATCTATTTTTAAACAAGGCTTAACTTATAAGTTGGTACACAAACTATGCATTTTATTTATTTTGGTACCTAAACATTTTTTACACCAAAATGTTATACCCATTCAAAAAAAATTTCGGCTAATAATAATCTGCCATGTCATATAACTTAATTTTTTTCCTTTTTTCTTTTATATTTTTCTCTCTCTCTTTTTATTTTGTCCCATTCCTTTTTTTTTTCTTTTATAATGTATGACAATACTAGCGATGCTCGAAATTTCGCTCTCTCAAAATTGAGATGTTGACAATTGATTATATTTTCGAATTTCACTGCTTGCTTGTTCAACTTGACGAGATCAAAAAAGTTATTTAATCGACCAAATCCCATGTTTTCAAAATTGGACTGGATTGACTGATTGGACTGGGAATCGATTGAGATACTGGTTCAGAGATAAGGGTTGATAGATTGACTTGCAAAGTTTTGATACCACTTGTGATAAAAAAATTTATATCTATATATCTGTATGATATATAATATATATGATATTCATTTTTACATGATTTAGTTGAATCCAATGAAATGATTATAGAATCTTCAAAACATCAGCACAATAACTAGTCAAAAGGTTCTGTTGTATAAATTTACCAACTCAAATATGACAAGTATGAATGTTACTCATCTCAAAAGCATGCAACGTGCCTCAACAAATGGTTTTAATTGAGAAAATGATTTTTCAAGTAATTGATTTAAGAGAACTGAATATATTTAATTTGTTTTATAAAAGATTTAAATGATATAATTAACTTTGTATTAAAAAATAAATAACTTTAACTTTTCCATGCTTTTACCAATTGAGTGGTGTCACTTAACTTAGACACTAAACTTAATCAGACATGTTATTATAATATAAATAATTATCTTGTGACCATATACATATCTATATATGAAATAGTGATAATATACATACATATATACACACACGTAGAACTTAATTTTTAAATCTATCATTCATCCTTTCATTCTCTCTCTCATATAATTATCTTTTTACATCATGTTTTAATAATATATAATGTGATCATAAATTAAATCCTTAATTGTAGGCTAAATTAGTCATATATGCCAAAAAAGTTTGTTAATTGACTAAATAGGCTGTTTTTTTTTTAATTTAGTGGAATAAATCGTTTTTGGAGGGAGAGTGTGAAAGCTCGTCCAACTAAGAGAGGTTTCTTGCCAACTGTGCAGAAAGTGTGCCCAGCTGGTCACACTTTCACACACTCTAAAAAAATAACCTATTTCCCTAAAATTTAAAAAATCGACCTATATGACCAATTAAATCAAATTTTTATCATTTTTGGAGGTGCCAAAGTGTAATTTTACCATTACTAATTTAAAATATTCTAAACTATAAACGGGCCTAAATGAAAAAAAAAGTTTCATTTTAAGGGGTGGGGCCCTTGCCGGCCCCCTGGCGCCATGTTTCATAATTCAATTGGCTAATGTGCCACAATAACAACCCATTAATGGATTAACAGAATTTTTAACGACATTGACTAGTTCAAATAATAACATTAATTAGAGTGACTAAATTGAGAAAAAAATAGTTAGAGTGACCAGAATAGGACAAACCCTGTTTTAGAGTGACATTGGGTGTAATTCACCCTTATACTTTTATACGTGTCTAAAATTACTATTTTTTTAGAGAAGAGATTCATTAATAAGAAAATAACAAAACAAAAGTGAACACAAAGAGGAGATGGATTACTAAACTCGAGCCAATAGACTCACCCCATACGCCCGAACCTACCTTCCGCAATCCGCATTCGTATCAACATAAGAAATAATTTAAACATTCTTCAAAAAAGATGCAAGGGAAAAAAAAACCCAATTCCGTATGGTTTGCATATAACAAAGCCGCTTATGCCAACGAGTGGGCCGCCTTGTTAGCACACCAAGCGAGTGGACAGAACAAAAACTAATCTTTTAGCATCAAACAATCATGTAACAGCACACCTAGATCAGATGCATCCATTATACATGCTTTTTTCCTATCAAACTACATACCCATAGTAGCTCAAAACACATATAGTTTACCACAGATATGGTCCAGTTTTCGATAGTATGCATTGCTACAAGACCTGATGAAAAACAAGGGAGCCACTACAGCCCAAAATCCCATTACAAAGCCAAGAACTATGCTTACATAAAGCCAATTCACTTTACTTCCGTTACTGCTACTTCCATTATTTGCAATGTCAGTTGGAATACCTTTTGAGGTGCAATTCGTAGTGAGAGGAGGTCCGCAAAGATGATTGCCCACGTAAGACAAGTTTTCAAAGCTTTGAAGCTGAGTGCTTGTTGGGATTTGTCCGGTCAAGTTGTTGTAGGACACATTGAAGTGATTCAAGAAATTCAAATTGGAGAAACTTGGAGGGATTTCACCAATTAGCCGATTCATGGATAAATCAAGAGATTCCATTAACTCCATGTTGCCAATGCTGTCTGGTATATTTCCTGTTAGGAGATTCCCTGAACAATTTAAAGACAGTAGTCCAACGAGACTACCAATTTCTTTGGGGATCTCTCCTATGAGACTGTTAGTTGAAAGGTCCATGCTGGTAACAAGTCCTAGTATGCTACCATATTTATCCTCTCGTCCTTTCAACACCAATATTGCGCTCAAAGAAAATGAGTCACCATATAGATTCCACGAAAGCCCATGAACTTCTTTATTGGTTTTGTTTGTTGTGGCCATTGCACTGAAATTATTAAAACATTTTGGAATAACTCCAGAAATGTTGTTGTGGGCAAGGTCCAAGTTTTGAAGAAATTGAAGATCACAAATTTTATGTGGAATATGTCCATCAAAGTTATTTGATCGAAGGCTTAGAATAACAAGGTTTGAGAGCTTATCACCAATCCATGCTGGTATACTTCCACTGAAATGATTTTCACTAAGATCCAATATAACCAAATATGGAGAATTTGGCAATGTGGATGGCAATTCTCCAAACATTCTGTTGTTTCGAAGGTTTAGCATTGTAAGATTTAGATGCCATAAAGAAGGTGGGATTTTGCCAATCAAATTGTTGCTTCCCAAATTTAAAATCTCCAAATCCTGCCAATGATTAAAACAATCTGGAATGTCTCCTGATATAAGATTTTTATCAATGTAAAGAACTTCCATCCTACTTGATGAATTACAAAGTAATTCAAAAAGAGATCCCGAAAATGAATTATTTGATAAAATTAGAAACTGTAAAGTTGGGAGTACTCTTGGCAATGGACCTATGAATCGGTTTGAACACAAATCAACAAAGTTGCTCACATTCAAATATGAAATCTCTCCTCTAAGTTGATTCGAGGAAAGATTTGAATATTCAAATAGAGTGGGAAGGTTCAAAAACCAAGTGGGCATGACATCTGAAATTCCTGCATCGGAGATATCCAAATAAGACAAATTCTTTTGGAATTTTAGCCACTGGGGAAACTTTGGGCCAAGATGCCAGTGACCCAATTCGATCCTTTCACATTGAAATGGGGGAATCCAGCTTGAGTTTGGTTCAAATCTAAGCCTGTTCTGTGATGCTGCTAGAGTTGTTAATCTCGTGAGATTATAAAAATGGGTTTCTGATACAACTCCTTCTAATAGATTATACCCACAATCCAGAGTTTCCAAACTTTCTAGTCGTCCAAAAGATAGAGGAAAAGTACCATTTAATTGATTTTCTGAAACATCAAGGTGAGTAACAGAGCTCAAGTTTCCAATGGCACTCGAGATTGTTCCTTGTAACTGGTTCTGACTAAGACAAAGGAACTGAAGACGGTTTAAACTGTACAAGGAGTTGGGTATGGATGAATTGAGATAATTCCAACTAAGATCAAGAACTTCAAGAAACGAGGTGTTCCCAAAGTAATCTGGAATTGGACCTACCAAAGAACTGCCACTAAGATAAATTGACACAAGACCATGAAGACTAAATATCCACTTAGGTACTGAAGATAAGCTGTTCCCAGAAAGATCAAGAACAACCAGTGATATTGAAGAATTAACACTGATCGGAGATGGGTCATTGTGTAAACCACATCCTGACAAGTGCAACTCTAACAAAGAAGGAAGTTTGAATGTTACCTGTACCCAATCAGTTGCTTTATGAAGATCCGCATAATGCAAATCAAGGTACTGCAAGGAAGAAAGTCCAGAAACCCATTGAAGACTTTTTGATTTGAGATCATTACCTCCAAGATCAAGATACTGCAACTTTGAGAGATTCCCAAGGTTATGAGGAATTGCTCCCTGAAATTGTGCTTGAGATAGGTTAAGATATGTTAAACTCTCCAGAAAACCGAAAAATTTCGGGATATGTATGCTGCTAAAATTGTTATTGCTCAAGTCCAGGGTACTGAGATGCTTCAACTCCAGCAGTGAAGGATTTATTTTCCCTTCTAGCTTTGACTGCCTGTAAGCATCCCATTCAGCAAAATCAAGAAGTGGAGGAGCGGCCAATTGCAGTTGGTGGACGTGGCCGGTTGAGTTATGGCAGACGACACCAATCCATTTACAGCAATCCCCTCCTTCAACCCATGAAAATAACCTGTTTGAAGGATCAATAAGATGATTCTTGATTTTCAAAAGAGCTTCTCTCTCACTTTGAATGCAAAGTAGGTTGGAATTGGCATGACAAATGGTAAAACAGATAGCGGGAATGAGAAGAAGAAAAGGGAATAAGGAAATAGGAAGAGGAGTAGTCATGGTTGCAATTGCCATGGATCACAACTCCAAATATATAAAGTGAGCTTTAGCTAAAACACAAAAATACATGAAGCGCAAGGAAGTTTCTTCCAACAAAATGCATTAAATTGGAAATTTAATTATCCACAAAATGTTATAAAGTTGAGTCAAACAAAAGTCGATGAAGAAAGCCTCACTCCCACATTCTTTAAGACTTTTTAGGTCTTAAAAGCTAAAGGAGGAAAAAAAAAGAAAGAAAAGCTAAAGGAAAAAAAGAGAAGGAAAAGAAAATGGAAAAGACGGAATTTGAGTAAGAAAAGCAAAATTTTGATAACGAAGACTACTTCAAGTTTTATTGAAAATAAATCAATTTATCTTTATATTCCTGTCTCAACAAAACATAAAGTTTAGAAGCAGGTCAACTTAACCAAGTCTATGGAGTAACTCCCACTCCCACGCAAAATATATTGAAAAAAAACCATTGTTAATATACAGCAAACAAAAGGATTATTAGTAATCTACGACAATATTAGTAATGCTCAAAACTTGCGCTCCTAAAATTGAAATGCTGGTAATTAATTATATTTTCGAATTTCACTGCTTGTTTATTTTATTTGATGAGATCGAAAAAGTTATTTCATCGATCAAATTTAATATTTTTAAAATTGGACTAAATTGATCGATTGAACTAAGAATTGGTTGGGATACTGATTTGGAGATAGGGGTTGACTGATTGACCTGCAAACCTATATAAACCGATTGGACCAAGCTAAAGAAATCATTTGAATCAATTTTCTCTATTTTTAAAATATTTTATTTTTATAATTTTTTAATATCAAATCGGACGAACTTATCAAACCAAGAATTGGTGGCTTGATTGGTTCGACTATAGGTCGGGGTTTAAAGAATATATATATATAAGAGAAAATAATACCTTTTGTCTTTTTTGCCATATGTCAATTGTCGAAACCATTTTTAAAGGTTTGATTTTAAAAAACGGGGATCAACTTTAAAACGAAAATGGAGTCGCCACCAATCCCTTTTTACTTAGGTGTGATTGGATCACCTTATAAAACGTTTTTATTTTAAAACATTTGATTTTGGTCTTACGAAAAACGAGAAAACGGGTTTGAGAGTCGGTTACGTACGAGGAAGGGTTAGCACCCTCATAACGCCCAAAAATTGGTACCTAATCGATAAAATCATGTCCAAATGTTTGAAATTTAAAAGTATTTAAAAATATGATTTCTTAAAAACTTCGAGAAATTTGAGTTAAAATTTGAGATTTCTTTATTCCGAAGGAATATAAACATCACATCTAGCACGTTAGGACACGATATTTTAGAACCTTCGTAATCAAAATCATCTCATGATTTACAAAACTTGTTAAAAGGATATTTAGTTATTTAGCCAAACGGGAAATCGCAACCCAGCACGTTAGGGCACTATTTCTCGAATTTCTAAATAAAAAACATTGCCTTATTTTCTAAAATTCTTATCTTGAGATAACATAACGTCATGTCCAGTGAGTTAGGGCACAAAGTTTTGAATTCCTAAGAATAAGTTTTTGATTTGAAATGTGTAAGTTTCGGTTTTAAAAGAGAAAGGATATTTAATACTTTAAGTTCTACGAGAAAAGTCGAAACCCAGTAAGTTAGGGTACTATTCTTCTCGAAGTCCCCAAATATCATATATCACCTTATTCTTTAATTAAAACTGCATCAAAAATGTATTTTTATACAAATGATTTGAATATACAAATAACAATTTTACAAAATTACAAATTACAAATTACACTAATAATAAATAATAAAAGGATAATATAACATGAATATATATAATAGAATATACTAATAATAAATAATCTAAAGAATATAAATAAACATGTAATATAAAGTAAATAACAATAACTGAAATTTTCACGAAATAACAAAATTATATAAAAAAAACTTGTTTATACATTGAATAAAAAGAATGTGATGATTTTAAAAAAATAGTTTAATATATGCACATATATATAATAACAAAAATTAGAAGTAAAAGAAACACTTATAATGAGTACATAATTTAATAATTTTAATACAGGTATAAATAACTATATATAAAAAAATAGTTAATAAATAGTTATACAATAATTTTATATAAAAACATATATATATATATAATATATTAATCATAAAATTATATATGTAATAAATAATATAAATAAAATAGGTTGTATAATATAATAGACTTTATACAAAACAAAATTTTAAAAATTATATATAATATAATATAATACTATACAATATACATATTAAAAGATAGTATGATAAATAATATATAAATTATAAAATAATATATAAATTATTAAACCAAGTAAAACAATATAATAATAATTAAATATATATAAAATAATACACATAAAATATATATATATATGTATATATGAACTATTAATTAATAAATATAGGAAAATAATATAGAACATTTAATCATGATAAAATAATTAAAATAATTTAAAATAAAATAAAATAAGAAAATTAAAAATATATAAAGAAATAGGGGTTAAACAGCAATTAAAATAGATTAAAAAGATTGAATCAGAACGCACCTGCAACCACAGGGATTTATTGGGTAATTAATCCTTTTTTCAAAACGGTGTCGCTCAGATTTTAAACCTTTAGGAGCCCGAGGATCCGATTGAAACGAAATAAAAATTTCAAGGGTAATTTAATAAATAATAAAAGTCTGAATTAAACTAAATTGAAGACAATGAAATTACGGAAGGACTAAAAGGATAAATTTCCCATTTTCTGAAAAACACGCGGATCCTGTTTGGGTCTCCGGGTCAACGCGCGGATCCTTTAAGGGAAAACGACGTCATTCTTTCAGGCCTATATAACCTAAAATTCAGCCCAAAAAATCATTTTAACTCTGTTTTTTTTAAAAAAAAATCAGAGAGCTTCTGAAGACTCTCTCTGGCCTTCGGCCTGAGACTCGAATCCGGCTAGGGTTCCGCCGCGCGCGTGGCCACACGCGCCACCTCCAACGATGGTTAGAAAGCCCAAGATCTCCATCCTCAAAGGTATTTTCACGCCCTTTTTATTTTATTGCATGTATGTTTACTGTTTGCAGAAAAAGAAACAAAAGAAAAAGAAAAAGAAAATAATATGAATATAAAACGAAAAAAATCACCTCTGTTTGATGAGGTTTTTCATTAATCTCTGTATTCGAAATTTTTTGTATATTCTGTTTTCTCTCCGTGTGTATTTCTCTGTCTGTCCCCTATTTACATGTCTTTGTTGGGTTTATATAAACCCGAAAATAGATTTAAAAAGGAAATGCATGTTTTTCTGCCTATTTGCTTGCTGTCTGTTCCCTTATTTGTGTAGGTGATTGACGGAAGTCTCGCGATGGATGAGGCGCGCTAACTGCGGTGTGAATACTGGTGGCGCGACGATTGGGGTGCTGCGGCGATTAGGGTGTTGCGGCGCGAGGGTTTCCAGGAAACCCTAGATTTCCTGACTGCTGAAGATTTGGGCTCCTTTGGGCCGCATAGGTTTAGTTGGGTAATGGGTTAGGTCTGTTTGGGTAGTGAGTTGATAGGTTTTGGAATTGGGCTACGGGTATTGGGACTGGGTCTGTTTGGGGTAGGCAGCTTTAGGCTTAATTTATCTGGGCCATTAATTTGGGCTCTGTAAAAGGACATTGGACATTATATTTTTTTGTTTTGGTTTTATTCCAGCCCGGGCAAAAATGGGCCATTACATCAATTTTTATATTAGTTATTTTATTAAACAAAATAAACTGAATGATTTGACTACCAATTGAACTACAAGAGATACCAATTTGGGGAAAAAAATAGTTTAGGTACTACTTGTACCAAATGGGGAAATGCATATTTTATGTACCAATTTATGAGTCAAGTTTTTTTTTTAAATAGACTTAACAGTTTGACTAACGGAGGTAACAATTTGAAAAAAAAAAGGTTTAGGTATCACTTATGACCAAAAAAAATTTAAGTACCAAGATTGAAAAAATAGTTTAATTTAGATACCAATTTGTGGTTAAGCATAAATTTTGTAATTTCTAATTTTGAATATCCTGTTGCTCTATCCTTTTTCTTTTCCTTCCTATATAAATATTTTTCTTTATATGGCAACATCTCATGGGATGTATAAAATCATTTGAAATTTTTGAAATTTTTTTTCATTCAATAAATTCGAAATTTTTTCCCCATATAAAATAGCTATAATCATTAACATTTTAAAATGATGCATTTTGATTTTTTTTAATTTAAAATTTTTTCCATCTAAAAAAACATGAGAGTCAAACATTTTCAATGAAAATAATTGAAAAAAAAGTAATTTAATCTTAAATTATCATTATAAAATATTTGATTAATAATAAAAATGCATTTTAACAAAACCTTTAAATTCAGTGATAGAAAAATTTAAAATAAAAGTATATCAATTTATTTATTAACATCATTTTATATTCATTCTGTGTGATATATAATATATTTGATATTCATTTATAAATAATTCAGCTAAATCCGACTAAATCTTCACTAGCCACAGATTGGCTTCCATAGATAGACTGTATAATCTTTAAAATATCATCACAATAACTAGTCAAAATATTTTGTTACATAAAATTGTCAACTCAAATATGGCAAATATGTTTACTGTCTTAATAGCAGTTTGTAATAGGCACTATTGAGTGCCACTCATCACAGAAGCATGCAACATGCCTCAACAAATAGTTTTAATTGAAAAAATAATTTTTCAAATAGTTATTTTAAGAGTATTGAATAAATTTAATTTTTTTTATAAAATATTTAAATGATATAATTAACTCTATATTTTTAAAAAAATTAACTTTAACTTTTCCGTGCTTTTACCAATTGAGTTGATGTCACTTGACTTATGACACTAAACTTAATAAGACATGTTATTATAGTATAAATAATTATTTTGTGACCATATACATATCTATATATGAAATAGTGATCATATACATACATATATATACACACGTAGAACTTAATTTTTAAAACTTAAAATATTACTTTTAAAAATTCAACTTAAATCTGTTTTTCTCAATCTCAAAAATTATTTTTCTTGCGATAATCAGGGTATTCATCATTGATGGTAGTGATTAATTTTCTAACAGTGGATACTTTCCGAAAAGTTAAATGAATGACAAAAAAATGTGTTCCATTTTTGTGAGCGGCATTAAAAATTATTTTTTTCGGTATCCATCATCGGTAATAGTGATTAATCTTCTAACTGTGGATGCTTTTCCTAAAAGATAAATGATTGACAATAAAATGTATTCCATTTTTGTGAACGGAGATTAAATAAAATATTTTTTTAATTATTTGAAAAGGTTATTTTAGTTAGGAGAGAGGATTATTATTATTATCGGATTTAAAAACTAAATCATATAGAACTTCAATCTATAGTTGTAACACCCCTAACCCGTATCTGACACTGGAATAGGGTTACGGAGCATTACCAAAAATTTCAAAACATTTTCAGATAATTCATGATATTTACTGTTCATAGTGAATCTGTCCACTTGAGTCATAGTCATTAAATTATTAATATCTCAAGCTACAGAATTCCAAATTAAGATCGATCCACTTGATGTTTTAGAAACTAGAATCAAATATATTTCTACCATAAAAAATTCAAAATTTATAATTTAGCCAATAAGTACAGTTAATTCTTCAATCTTATCCCTGTTCTGCTGTTTGATAGTTTCAACCTTTCTTCACTAAAAATTAATTATCTCTTAGTATGAGATTTGGATGATGTTTTAGATTGTTTCTATTGAAAGTAGACTCACTAAGAGTTTAAACATACAAATTTAAACCCCAAATTAGTTTTATACAATTTTTAATGATTTTCCAAAGTCAAAACAGGGGAAACCGAAATCAATCTGACCTTGTCTCACAAAAATTAAAATATCTCATAAAATGAAATTCTTTTGCTTACACTGTTTCTTCTATGTAAAACTAGACTCAATAGGATTTAATTTCATATTTTATTAAACCTCTAATTCGATTTCCACAATTTTTGGTGAATTTTCAAAGTTGGATTGCTGCTGCTGTCCAAAACTGTTTTAATGAAAAATGTTGATAACAAAGTTTATGACACCTTCACTTCCTTTCAATTAAACCTTATACATGCCATATAAACCTAAAGATGCACAATAAAATTTACCTAAGTAATCTGGATAGTGTGCCCTAATGTGTTGATCCGATCCACCAATTTCACGTCAATCTACAAAGAACATTAAACACACAGGAGTAAGCTTATGTAAGCTTAGTAAGTTCATAGGCATAGAAAATAATTCTTACTGAACATATTATAACACTTATACAATATATAATTTCAATAATTCTTCCTGCCAATCACAAAATCAATGACAAAATTCACTTGATTGAGCTCAATATCAATAAATAATCAAATTCAATCTCTTGGGTCCATTTATTGCTTACTTTTCTTAATCAATTTAGGGAACAGTTACGGAATTGAGTACTTCGTTTTTACAATGCCATAGTATAACTATGGTCTTGCACATAATCACATATCACTCACCAAAGCCATAGCCCAGCTATGGTCTTACACAGAAGCACATATCACACCGATGCCATAGCCCAGCTATGGTCTTAAACGAAAATCACATATCACACCGATGCCATAGCCCAGCTATGGTCTTATACGGAAATCACATATCACACCGATGCCATATCCCAGATATAGTCTTATACGGAAATCACATATCACATATTGCCATGGTCCAAGCATGGTCTTTTCCGTCAATGAGTATGAGTCACTGAACGAAAGTATTCAATCCAATGTTCCACTAAATTAGAACTTTTATTCAAACATTCACATTTTCACAATTATCTCAGTTTAATAACATTCATATACAATAACATACCATAGTATTCATGAAATTTTCATAACAATTCATTAAATTTAGCCATATGAACTTACCTGGGTCAATCAGTAGAATTTGTAAAAATTCAGGGACTAGTTTGATATTTTCTCTTTTCCGCATTTATCTTCGGATTCTCAATATATAATATAAATTTTTCCATTCATTAGCATCTAATTCAATACTAATTCACTTTGCAATTTAAGCCCTTCAATTTTTGAAATTACACTTTTACCCTAAAATTTATAGTTTTTACAATTTAGTCCCTACTCAATCAACACTTTAATTGAACTAATTTTTCCTCAAATAACAATTTATATAATCAATTTAGGCTATTATACAGCCTTTGATATTCATAATTTTAGTACGAAACCCCAATTCCTAGCTTTTTCACAATTAGGTCCTAAAAATCAATTTCTACTAAAATCACTTAATAAAATCATAATATAATGAAATTAAAGCTTCAAATCTATGATAATTCATCATAAAATTTCAGTACTCACTCATGGTAACTTTCAAAATCATTCATAGAATCAAAAACAAATGAATTCAATAGTTGGACTTAATTGTAAAAGTCACAAAACATGAAAAATTACAAAGAAAAACCAAGAATTGAACTTACATGATGAAAAATATGAAAAACCAGCTTGAAAACTCTCTCCTATGGCGTTTTGGCTGAAAAAAAATGATGAAATCTCTAGATTTTTCAATTTTGTCTTTGTTTTATATGTTTAATTTGCAAAATTTCCAATTTTGCCCTTGTTTCTCCTTATTTTCTTGCTGGTTTTCTTGCCCAAACCGTCCAGTCCATATAATTTGGGCCTAATTGTCTTTTAAATCCCTTCTTATTAGTCACTTAAGCTATTTAATCACAATTTAACAAATTTTGCACTATTTTCAATTTAGTTCTTTTTAATTAATTGATTATCCAAACGTTAAAATTTTCTAATGAAACTTTAATACTAACTCAATGACACTCCATAAATATTTATAAAAATATTTATGGCTCGGATTATGAATTCGAGGTCTCGATACCTCATTTTAGATCCAATTTACCTATTAAATTATTTTTAAATCACAAAATTCACTAATTCAAAAATTCTTCTAAATTCACACTTGACCCATAATTATTAATTTATTAAATTTTCAAACTTACTTGTCGGATTTAGTGATCCCAAATCACTGTTTTTGACACCACTAAAAATTGGGCTGTTACAATAGTACTTGATAATGTTTTGGTACCACGTACTGATCGAAACATTCCGTTCTGATAGTAAATTGAAACAACAAATTGTTTCATGTTGAGTTTTCTCAAGAAAGTTTTAGTTACCAAAAGTTGTTAAATTTCCTATTTATTTTGGCCAAAAGTTGTAAAATTATTTGTGTTTTAAAATAAAATCTGAAATTTTTTCTCTCATTTAAAGAAATAATTATGGCATAATGTCAAATTGAGCCCTTAATGTTTACATCTATTATCAATTTGACTTTTATTCTTTTTTTGAGTTAAATTGACCATTAATTTTTCAAAAAGAATCAAGTTGCTTTTAAAAAAAATAAAAGAATTGTTGACTAAAAAAACTAATATTTTAGCGATGTTGGCATGCTAGGATGCGTGGTAGTCCACATATACTTAATGCTGACATGACACTATTTGTCTTATATGCCACGTCAATATAGATACATGTGGATTGCCATGCATGTTGCAATGTTTAAAAATTGAATGTTTTAGTCAGTATTTCCATTAAAAAAAAATAATTAGACTCTTTTTAAAATGTTGTGGGTCACATTGAGCTCAAAAAAGAATAAGGACTAAATTGACAAAAAATATAAATATTAAAGACTAAATTTTACATTATACCAATATTTATTATGTCTTGCTTCACAACGAACCTAACTCAACATCCATTTTCTATCTAAACTCACTTTATTACTTTTCACAAATTTTAATATAAATTTATGCTTAATTCACAAATTGATACTTAAATTATATCCTTTTTTCCTATCTTAGTACCTAAACTACTTTTTTTTTTCAAGCTAGTACCTCTGTTAGTCTAACTATTAAATCTATGTTTAAACAAGGTTTAACTTATAAGTTGGTATACAAACTATGCATTTTATTTATTTTGGTACCTAAACATTTTTTTTTTGCTCTTAAGTGGTACTTAAAACTATTCTTCTCATACCCATTTTACACCAAAATGTTATACCCATTCTATAGTGGGCCAATTCAGCCCGAGGCCCAGTAAGACCCAAACAAAACCAAATAAATAATAAAAGCCCAAAGTCCAATAATCAAACAGTCCATTTACATCAGCCCAAATAAAAAATTAAAAAACCAAACTTAAACCCAACCAACCCAAAACCAAACAAATACCAAAATGCAGACCCAAAATTACAAGACCCCCAGCCCAAATTCCTAATGGCCCAATAGAGGCCCAGAACTTAAACTGATTCAGAAACACTAGGGTTTCTCGAATCCTAGGCGCGCCTCCCTAGCCTCTGCCAAAGCCTGCCACTGCCATGTCATGTCCACCGCCCACTTTCCTGCAATAGAAGTAACAAATAGATTAAAAAAATAAGTTGTAAATGGCTATAAAAGCCATCTAAATCCTTTGAAATTTTTTTTACAGAGATTGAATACGAAAAAGAGAGAATAAAACAAAAAAATAAAAAAGCAAATCAAAATATTCAAAGGTATTACATTCTTTTTCTTTTTATTTTCTTTTCGAAATCATTTTTATATAAAAAAAAAGCACAAAATAAAAAGGAAAGGTTGAAGAAGGCGAACCTACGAGCCCCATTGCCATGAACAGCCGAGGTAGCCACTTCTGATGAAAAGTGGCCAAAAACCGAAGATTTTTTTTTCTTTTGGGCGACTTTCGGCCATCCTTTGAAGAAATCAACCCCAGATCGAAGTTCGGGGAGTCGAAAGGATAAAAACCCCCTTCTTTTTGAGCTTCGGCCGCCGTATACGGCGGCGTCGACGCCAGCGATCGGCATGGTGGCTGATGGCCGGATCCCTTACCGGACCAGGGGAGAGAGAGAGAGAGTTGAGAGGATTTTGTTTGATTTTTTTTTTGGGAAAGATAAGTAAGATGAATTTTTTAACAAAAATTTGGGTAGGTAAACGACGTCGTTTCACATAGGGTTTTTTAGCGCCAAAGCGGCACCGTTTTGCCCCTAGGATCCGCGTGTTGACCCGACCCGCCAGGGAGGATCCGCATGTTTTTACTTTTGGGGCTAATTGCACCTTTAGCCTTTCCGCTTTTTAATGTTTTTGCAATTAAGTTCTTTTTATTTTTAATTGTTGCCCAATAATTTATTTCGATTTTCAATTTGGTCCTCTTGAGAACGACGTTGTTTTGGGAACAGGGATTATTTCTCATTTTGGTCCATCCTTGTTATTCGCGCTTCAACTTGGTCGTTTTCCTTTTTATTTATTTTTGATTCGCCCCAAACTTCTGTTTTAGAATTCAATTTAGTCCCCTTATTGTTATTTTTGCTATTTTTATTAATTTAATGTTATTATTGCTATTATTATATTTTCTTTTTGTGTTCACTACTTGTTATTATTATTATATTATTAAATTAATTAATTTAGTGTTATTATTATAGTTCTTTCTTGTATTTATTTACTTATTTTTTTAATACACTGATTTTATTTTGTCATTTTATTAATTAATTATTTATACCTTTATATAATTTCAAACTTTGAATTCTTTATTATTCAGTATTATTATTTTGTTTTACATAATATTTATTTGTATTAATTATTAATATTATTATCATTATTATTAGTATTATTTTTAAAAAACTGTTTTACGTAATATTTATTTTTTAAAAACATTTTTAAAATAAGCGATATTTTATTTTAAAATTTTTAGCTTACCTATTATTTCTCTTTTCATCAGCTTGTTCGTTTTGTTTACTTATTTTATTTATTTTCGTCCTTCATATTGTCAATTATATTAGTGCATTTATTATTATTCTGTTATGCATATTAGCACCGTAATTCGTTTTTTTACATTTTACTACAAAATCGTGTTACATTAGTCTTTGCCCGATACATTAAAAATTGTGTTTTTTTTTTAAAAATAAGCGATATTTCGTATTTTGAGATTCAAAAAGTCGTACCCTAACTTATTGGGTTTCAATTTTCTCGATAAATCCGAATAAGCGAACATTTTAAAAACTTAAATTTTAAATAATCTCAGGAATCAAGAAAGAATTGTGTTCTAACTTACGAAATATGATTTCTTTCTACAACCGAGATAATCGAATATCTTTCAAAATAAACTTTTTGAGGTTAATTATCGTCTCGAGAATTTAAGGCATTGTGTCCTAACTTACGAGATGTAATTCTTTTTCTCGATTAACGTGAAATACCCCCTTTTCTCATAAAAATTTTAATTAAATAATATTTTAACAAAGGATCGTATTTTTAAAATCTTTTCAAATTTTCAATTTTTGACATTAAAGACACCAAGTAATCAACTACGTACCAATTTTGGGCGTATCGAATCTGCTAATCCTTCCTCGTGCGTAACCAACTCTCGAACCCGTTTTCTGGATTTTGTAGACCAAAAGTCATCGTTTTAATAAATTTAAAATTTTACTAAAATGGTTGAATTACGAGGTGATCCGATCACAGCTAAATAAAAAGGATTGGTGGCGACTCCCATATTCGTTTTTGTTTTCAAAATCAAAAGTCGACCTTTCAAAAAAATGGTTTCGACACATTCAATAAAATTCCAGCTAATAATAACCTGCCATGTCATATAACTTAAAAAATATTTTTTAAAATTTTTTTCCTTTTTCCTTTTTTCTTTTACATTTTTCTCTCTTTTTATTTTTTTTCCAATTCCCTTTTCTTCTTCTTCTTCTTTTATAATGTATGACAATACTAGCGATGCTCGAAATTCGCTCTCTCAAAGTTGAGATGCTGGCAATTGATTATATTTTTGAATTTCACCGCTTGCTTGTTCGACTTGACGAGATCAAAAAAGTTATTTCATCGACCAAATCCAATTTTTTCAAAACTAGACTGGATTGACCGGTTGGACTGGGAATCGATTGGGGTACTGGTTCGGAGATAGGGGTTGATCGATTGACTTTCAAAATTTTGATACCACTTGTGACAAAAAAAAGTTTAAATACCAAATTGAAATTTTTTTAATCTAGATACGAATTTATGGGTTAAGCCTTAATTTTATAATATCATTTTGAATATGCTCTTGCTCTATCCTTTTTCTTTTCCTTCCTATATAAATCCAAAGTTATTTTTCTTTATATGACACCATGTCATGAGATTTAAAAAATCATTTGACAAATTTGAAATTATTTTTTTCATTCAATAATTCCAAAAAATATTTTTACTAAACAAAATAGCTATAAACATTAACATTGATTTTTTTTTAATTTAAAACATTTTCCATCTAAAACAACTTAAGAGTCCAACATTTTCAATGAAAATAATTGAAAGAAATGTCATTTAATCTTAAATTATCATTATAAAAATTTGATTAATAGTAAAAATGTGTTTTAACAAAACCTTTAAAATCAGTGATAAAAATTTTTAAAATAAAAGAATTTTTTTTACATTGGCTTTATGAATATTTATTACATTCATTATTGCTCTACATTACTTGACGTTCCTACACTATAAATTTTTACTAAAAATTTAATTTAACATTATATAGTATATCAATTTATTTATTAACATCATTTTAGCAGGGCCCCTAAAATGTAAAATTTTTATTTAGCCCCTTAATTTTTTTTTAAAATTTTTAAATTAGTAAAGATAAAATTGCATTTTGGCACCTCTAAAAATATAAAAAAATTGATTTAATCTTTTAAAAATGATAAAGATATAGACTATAAAAAATTAAAATTTCATTTGCCCCTTAAAATTTGTTCTGGCTTCGCCCCTGCATTTTAGTATATCTGTATGATATATAATATATATGATATTCATTTCTACATGATTTAGTTGAATCCGATCAAATGATTATAGAATCTTCAAAACATCAGCACAATAACTAATCAAAAGATTCTGTTGCATAAGTTTGTCAACTCAAATATGACAAGTATGAGTGTCACTCATCTTAGAAGCACGCAACTTGCCTCAACAAATAGTTGGTTTAAGAGAATTGAATAAATTTAATTTGTTTTATGAAAGATTTAAATGATATAATTAACTCTGTATTAAAAAAATAAATAACTTTAACTTTTCCGTGCTTTTACCAATTGAGTGGTGTCACTTAACTTATGACACTAAACTTAATTAGACATATTATAATATAAATAACTATCTTGTGACCATATACATATCTATATATGAAATAGTGATAATATACATACATATATATGCACACACGTAGAACTTAATTTTTAAATCTATCATTCATCCTTTCATTCTCTCTCTCTTATAATTATCTTTTTACATCATGTTTTAATAATATATAATGTGATCATAAATTAAATCCTTCATTGTAGGCTAAATTAGCCATATATGCCAAAAAAGTTTGTTAATTGACTTTGTTAATTGACTAAATATGCCCATTTTTAAAAAAAATTTAGGGAAATAAACCGTTTTTGGAGAGCGTGTGTGAAATAAACCCTAAACCCTAGACCGTTTTTTTTGGAGAGCTTGTGTGAAAGCTTGTCCAACTAAGTGAGCTTTCTTGCCACCTGTGCAGAAAGCACGCCCAGCTGGTCGCGCTTTTACACTCTCTCCAAAAACGACCTATTTCCTTAAAATTTTTAAAATCGACCTATATAACCAATTAAATCAAATTTTTATCATTTTTGGAGGGGCCAAAGTGTAATTTTACCATTACTAATTTAAAATTTTATAAATTATAAAGAGATCTAAATGGAAAATTTTTCATTTTAGGGGGGTCGGGGCACCTGCCAGCCCCTTGGCTCTACCCCCTAGTGCCATGTGTCATCTTTCAATTGGCTAATGTGCCACAGCAGCAATCCATTAATGGATTAAAAAAAATTCTTAACGACATTGACTAGTTCAAACAATAACATTAATTAGAGTGACTAAATTGAGAAAAAAATTAGCTAGAGTGACCAAAATAGGACAAACCCTATTTTAGAGTAACCTTGGGTGTAGTTTACCCTTATACTTTTATATGTTCCAAAATTACTATTTTTTCAGAGAAGAAATTCATTAATAAGAAAATAACAAAACAAAAGTGAACACAAAGAGGAGACGAACTACTAAACCCGAGCCAACAAGCTCACTCCATACACCCAAACCTACTGTCCGTAATTTGCATTCGTATAAACATAAGACATAATTTCAACATTCTTTAAAAAATATGCAAGGGAAAAAACATCCCATTCCATTTGGTTTGCATATAACAAAGTCGTTCATGCCAGCGAGTGGGCCACCTTATTAGCACACCAAGCGAGTGGAAAGACACAAAAACTAATCTTTTAGCATCAAACAATCATGTAGCAGCACACCTAGATCAGATACATCAATTATACATGTTTTTTTCCTATCAAACTACATACCCATAGTAGCCTAAAACACATATAGTTTATCACAGATATGGTCCAGCTTTCTATAGTATGCAATCCTCCAAGACCTGAAGAAAAACAAGGGAGCCACTACACCCCAAAATCCCATTACAAAGCCAAGAACTATGATTACATAAAGACAATTCACTATTAGAATGAAATTTCCTTTGATTCATGATTTTTTTGATATGTTTTGGACTAAGTCATTGATAATTGTGTAGTGATGATTTAAACTTTAGGAAACTAGAGAATCAAGCATGATGAGTCTATTTTCAAAAAATTAAAAATTTTGTTAGGTTGTACCTAAATCTAATTATTATCTTGAAGTTTGAAATTTACAGGGTTGATATCTCCAAAAAAACTCATAATTTTTGTGAGATTTTGAGCCTTTTAGAGCATACATTCTTTCATGCTCACTTTATTGATTATGAATGTGTCAACATTGAATTGTTATTCTAGAACTTGCTTCGATTATACATGCCAAAACCACATCATTGATTTGATATACAGAGATGATAAAGGCAATTAGGATTTAACCCACTTACTCCACTAAAAGCCTACCCTCACAATTAATCCCTAGTGAACCCCTTTGATCTTAATAAAACCTTTTATTGACTCACCCATTAATATTAACCCAAAACCCATCTTGTATTTGTTATCACCATTTCTCTTGACTACCCTTATATCGAGATTTAATTTGATCAGTTACCTAACTACTTTCTTTATTTCAATTGTTAAAATCTATTTACTTGATTTGTTGTTAAAAAAATTCATTATTAGTTCTATGTTAATTGAGCTTATACGTTTAAATTCCACATCTTGAAAAGAAGCTCATGTTATGAAATTTTAGTTGATGTAATTATTCGAATCTTAGTTCATCTTTCTAAGTTAGGTAATTTGTCAATTCAATCTCGAGTTTAACCCTCTAATTCAGCCTTTATCCACACCTTTAACCCAAGCCCCGTTACAACCCCTAAAAGACCTTTTGATCTGTGTATCATTTCATTCTATAGTGGTGGAGATTTGATTTTCATGCAAGCCTATGGGATTAACTTTTCATGTTCGACTTTTGAGTGCTTAATTTTGAACCTTAAACACTTGTAATAGGCCAATTTAGCCCGGGCCCATAAAACAGAATAAAAAAACCCAAAATAATAAAACAAAGTCCAAGTCCAGTCCACAATATATCATTTGGCCCGATCGGAATGACTCATTACTTGAAAAGGTTGAAGGTCCATCTACAAGCTTGACGTTTATGGAAATACAATCTTCAAAGATCTGCAATCTTAGATATGATACACAAATCTTAGATATGATATGCAATCTTAGAATATATGGTATGCAATCTTAGATATGATATGCAATCTTAGAAGATATGGTATGTAATATTAAAAGATATGATTTTGTAATCTTAGAGATTTAATTTGTAGATACCTTTTAATCTTAGCCGTTGATGTAATTGATCTGTACCGTTGGATTTGGGGAGACTCAACTATAAATAGAGGCCTCTCCCTTCATTGTAAATGACACTGGAGTTTGAAAGCAATAAGAATTCTTGAGAGCATTCACTCAAATTTCTCTCCCTCTTGCGTTCTTATTTTCTGTGGCTTGTTCTTATTTTGTTCTTCGCTCATCTTCGTTTCTTTTTGAGTTGCTTCTGTTCGAGTTAAATTTTGGTGGAGGAATTTCGTTGAATCCTCACATTGCGGGAGTTAGGTTGACATATGCGTTTTTTTAACCTTTTTTATTTATCCATATCATTTTTATACTTTTTTTTTATTTATTTTAAAAAAATTGTTATAATATTCGTGAATTGTTTTGAGTATATTATTTACCTTATTATTCATTAATTGTTTAATTACTACATTTTATCCAAAAGTTTTTTCTTAAAGTTTAAATTATATTAAAGTTTTATTTTTTTATTTTGTTAATTTCGTTAAAAAATACATATTTATAATTTTTTTATCTTTATATATATTTAGTTATTATTATACATTATTTCACTTAGTTTAATAATTTATATATTATTTATTATATTATATTATATTTTGTATATTATATAGTATTATGTTATATTATATAAAGCTTTATTTTGTATAAAATTTATTCATATTATCTAATCTATTTTATTTATATTGTTTATATTATGTATATAATTTCATAATTATTGTACTACATATATACATATATTTTCATTATTTATTATTTTGTTTAATATAATTTTTATTACATATTTTTTATATTAATTATCATGCTATATGTATTCAAAAAAAGTTTATACATTGTTTAATTATTCATCTTATATATATGCCTTCTTTTATTTATTATTTAATCTTGCATGAAAAGTTTATATTTACTTAGTATTTTTAATTATATTGCTTTATATATTTTATTTATTTATACAATACCCTTTTATTTATTTATTATTTTATGATTACCTAGTGTAATTATCTTAGTTGTATTTTATATTGTTTATATTAAATGTTAATGTATTATAATTTCTTTTAATATGTATGTCGATAGTATATAAACACAATGTTGTTACATGGTTATTGTTTAAAATAAAAAAATTCATTTTTGCAAAATTATTATATTTTTAAAAGTTTTTTAAAATAAGGCAATGTTTTGGTATTTAGAAATTCGGAAATAGTGCCCTAACGTCTTTGGGTTGCGATTTTCCGTTTGGCTAAATAACTAAATACCCTTTTACAAGTTTTGTAAATCATGAGATGATTTTGATTACGAATGTTCTTTAATATCGTGTCCTAACGTACTGGATGTGATGTTTATATTCCCTCGGAACAAAGAAATCTCAAGTTTTAACTTAAATGGCTCAAAGTTTTTTTTTTAAGAAATCATATTTTTGAATACTTTTAAACTTCAAACATTTGGACATGATTTTATCGATTAGGTACCAATTTTTGGCCGTTATGAGGGTGTTAACCCTTCCTCATACGTAACCGACTCCCGAACCCATTTTTTTGTTTTTTGTGGACCAAAATTAAAAGTTTTAAAATAAAACGTTTTATAAGGTGATCCAATCACACCTAAATAAAAAGGGATTGGTGGCGACTCCCACTTTCGTTTTTCAAAGTCGATCCCCATTTTTTTAAACCGATTTTAAAAATGGTTTCGACAACACTTTGAGTGATTTGAGTGAATCTTTAGTGAGGATGTCAATTCTTGTCGATTTTAAATTAAAGGTGATTATTTAAGTAAGGGGAAACACCTATGTTTTCGTGCTCCAAAAGCTATGACTTTGATTGTTTGAATTTTTAGAACCCTTTTGGTTAAATTATCAATGTATGAATTACCTATGAATTATGATGAAACACTATTGATGAATTTTATGAATTGAGGAAGTTCATTTTAATTATGAGTTGAGGATTTTGCTTGAGGACAAGCAAATGCTTAAGTGTGGGGGTATTTGATCAACCGTAATATGTACATATTTTAATCCCACATTTAGCATACTTTTGGATGATTTATCCCTTGATTTGATGAATTCGATGCTCCTAATCTCTTAATTTTATGTTTTATACTTACGAAAGCATCGGAGGATGAAAAGGACGAGAAACGGGCCAAAAATGGAGAAAATAGGCCAAAGTAAGAAATCCACACGGCCTGAAGAAATCCACACGGTCGTGCCTCTTTAGCAGATCCGAACATGGCCTGGACTCGATTTACACGGGTGTGCCACATAGGCGTGTACCTGACGTGACCTGTTTGAATTTTATTCGGAATAGGGTACTTAGAGGCAAAGAAAGACATTCCAAAAGCCTATATAAACACCTTAGAGGGCAACCTAAACAGGGGCGTGCAAGGAGGCCGAAGAGGCGAAGCAGAGAGGCCCGAATTGTGGGATTTACTTGAAGACAGCCAGTTGATTCATCTCAAGAAGCCGGTATCATACTCAAGACGGAAGATCTTCCCTTCAATTTCCTTCAGGGGGTTTTAGGGTTTTTCTTATGTTTTGTTTTACACTTTCTTCTGAGATGTATTCTTTTATAAATATGAACTAAACCCCTTAAATACCTGAGGGGGATGAAACCTAAGACGGATCTTGTTCTTGTTTTCTGAACTATATGATAAATACTTGATTTGTTCTTAACTATGTGTTCTTAATTCTTGTTTTGATATTTCAAGATATTGATTCAAGTATGGATGTGCTTAGGCAGTGGAGGAATGTTCCCTGTTTAAGAGTAGATCTAGCATAGTTAAGCGGAGTTGATCGCACTCCTAGAGATAGGACGACGAAAATCTGCCGGATTAGGGTCAAACCTAATATTGGAGTCCATAGATCGAATTAATGCAACTCTAGGGGTTTTAATTATAAAAGAGATTTCAATTAATCAACCTAGGGTTAGACGTTAGTAGCCTCGAGAGAGGTATTGATATAAATTAGGGAATCCTACGGATCAAGTCAAGTGAATAAATCGTCTGGTTCAGAGTTAAATAACAAGTGAAGTCTAGGTGGATTCTTCCTCGGGTATTGTCTTCATCAATTGGTTTTCCCAAAAGTATTTCCCCAATTCATTCTCTTTGTCTTAGCATCTTTAGCTTAGTGATTAGTTAATTAGTTTTAGATTAAACAACAACTCCATTTAATTCTTAGGCTAAATAATAGAAAGATAGTAATTACTAATGTCGTAACCATTTTTTTGAAAACGGAAATCGACTTGGATTTTTAAAAATGAAAATAAAAAACGGGAGTCGCCACCAATCTTTTTTTATTGAGGTGTGATCGGGTCACCTCGTAAAACGGTTGTTTTTAATAAATAGTTTGATTTATCAAGACAACGATTTTGGACTACGAAACTTAGAAAATGGGTTCGGGAGCCGATTATGCACGAGGAAGGGTTAGCACCCTCGATACGCCCAAAAATGGTACCTAGTTGATTAATCGATGTCTTAGTGTCGAATATTTGAAAACTTAAAAGAATTTAAAACACGATCCCTCTTTGTTGTGATGCCCAAAAAACCGTTTGGAAGAATTGAAAATATGTACCAAAGGTTGTCTCGTCTCAAGGTAAAATTTCATATCCAATACGTTAGGACACGACATCTTGACCTTCGAGGCTAAACTTGTCTTTTATTCGAAACTCGTTTAATTTTGAAAGGATATTCAGTTATTTAGAACGAACGAAAAATCGAAAACCCAATACATTAGGGCATGATTTCTCGGGTTTCTAAATACAGAACATTGCCTTGGTTTAGAAATCCTTATCTCGAAATAACGAAACGTCCCATCCAATACGTTAGGACACGACATCTCGAGTTCTCGAGAATAAGCTTTTTTATTCAAAATTTATGCATTCATTTTAAAAAGGATATTTAGTTATTTAGATTAAACGAGAAAAATCGAAACCCAATACGTTAGGGCACGATTTTCCCGAATTTCTAAATACAGAATATGGCCTTTATAAAGAATCATTTTTGTATTAGGCAAAATGCAGTACGAATTTGTAACAAAAATGCAAAAAGGTGAATTACGATGCTAGCGAATATATAGAATACGCGTTAAATATAAATGATAACAATAAAACGAGAATAGAAATAAATGAATGGAACCAACAAGCTAAGAGATAATAAATAGAAAAACAAGAGAATCAATGGCAAAATGAAAGTTTGATGAGAAAAAAGAAAAGAAAAATAATAATAATAATAACGATAATAATAGTGATAACGAAAATAATATTGATATATAAATGTAAGTAGACTATATAAAAATATGATATAATGTGAGTGAACATAGAAATATATGTGAAATAATATGAGAATAAATAGATGAATGAAAATTAGATAAATAATAATAGTATTAAACTAAGAAAATAAAGATAGATACAAATATAGTAATAATAATAATACTAATATCAATAGTAATGATAACTTGACAGATAATGCTAATAATAATGCAAAATTAATAATAAAAGAATAATAATAAAAATAATAATGAAAATAATAATAATAATAAAAAATAATAATAATAATAAGAATATGGTTACAAAAACAATAATAGAAATGATAATAATAATAAATATAATAAAGATGATAATAAGTAAAATAATAGTAAAAGAAAAAAAATGAATAAATAAATAAATAAACAAAAGTGATAGTGATATTAAAATAATGATAATAATAATAAATAGTAATAATAATAATAAGATAGTAACAATAATATTAATGGCAAAATTAGAATAATAATAATAAAATGATGAAAATAAGAAAAAAAAGGGCTAAACTGGATTAAAACTAAAATTTCGGGGCCAATATAAAATAATAAAAAGAGGAAAGGGACCCCAATGTGACACGCGAAGAAAAGGGAGGGACCCAAAGGGAAATTATCCCATCCTGCTAAAACGCAGCGTCTTAGAAATGACCGAATTAAGACAAAGATGAGACCTTTGGGCCAGATTTAAAAATAAAAAATACCTAATTGAAAAAATATGAAAAAAAGAAGAAGGATTAAAACAGAAAATAGACCATTGATCTTAAAACGCGCGGATCCTGAGGCGGGTCGGGTCAACATGCAGACCCCTGAGGGCAAAACGACGTCGTTTTGGGTGTTTAAGGCCAGCCCCAAAACGACGTCGTTTTGTGAGGCTATTTAAGGTCAAAAATCTTAAAAAAAAAATCATTCTTCACCCCTTTTTTTTAAATTTTTTTTCCTAACCCTTTTTTCTCTCTGCAGGCTCCTAACTCAAGCCTTTGCTCGGCCATGGACGACCACGCGCCGCCACCTTGCCGCGTCGCCGTCTGCAATGACCGGAAGACAACCGACACCCTTTTGTTTGGTTTTCAACGGTGATTTCCTTTTTCTATTCCTTTTTTGTTTATTACAGACATATTTTAAAGAGAAATTCGAAATGGGACGCGAATGAAAGTATAAAATCACCTTTTGTCCCTGTTTTCGACTTTCTAGTAGTTTTTTTTGTTTTAATCTCTGCTTTTTGGTGTTTGGATCTCTTTATTTGTGTCTGAAATTTCTCGAATCTGTTTCTATTGATAAAAAAAAGGTCCCTAAAATACAATTTGAATCTGCTTATATAGCTAAAAGTCCTTTACTTTCTGTCCTTTCTTGTTTAATGTCCTGCAGGTAGAAGTGGCGGTGGAAGGGATGTGGGCGATGGAGCAGAGGCAAGTGGATGTCAGAGGGGCGGTGTCAGAAGCCAGGCGTTAGAAAGCTAAAGACCCTAGGTGTGGTGCACCTAGGGTTTGTTTGTTTTTTGATTGGGTTTAGTCTTAGTGGGCTGATTAGTTTTGGGTTTTAGTGGGTTTGTAATGGGTCTTTGGGTTGGTTTGTTGGGTTAGTAATATTGTAGAGTGGGCCGGGCAGAAAATGGGTTGTACAGCTACCCCTCTTAGCTCGTTGTCGTGTAACGGGAATGGAGCAAAGACTTTTAAGAAAGACCCATTTTGCCCGGTCTTGCAAAGTCCTGACTTCTTTGGTTCTTCTCTTCTTCAAGTAGCCTCATCCCAGTCCGCTGCATCTTGTTGCTTCGATCCACTCTACCGCGACTTTGGGGAGATGAGATATGTGGTTTCGCTCCACTCTGCTGCAACTTCAAAAGTATAGAAATTGGTGCTTTGGTCTGCTCTATTGTGATCTCAGGGAGAAGGTTTGTAATATTCAGCCTATTCCACTGCTAGTCAGGGAGATAGGATAGTGGCTTAAATCCTGCTCCACTACTGTTCAGGGATACAAGATTTGCCTTCGATCTTTGTCCCACTACTGTTTAGGGCGACAAGATCTACAACCCTCAACCTATTCCACTGTTGGTCAGGGAAATAGGACGGTCGCTTAAATCATGTTCCCTACTGTTTAGAGAGATAAGATTTACAATCTTCGACCTATTCCACTGCTGGTCAGGGATATAGGACGGTGGCTTAAATCATGTTCCCTACTGTTTAGAGAGACAAGATTTGCCTTCGATCTTTGTCCCACTACTGTTTAGGGCGACAAGATCTACAATCTTCAACCCATTCCGCTACTAGTCAGGGATATAGGACGGTGGCTTAAATCATGTTTCCCTACTATTTAGAGAGACAAGATTTGTCTTCGATCTTGCCCCACTACTGTTTAAGGCGACAGGATCTACAATCTTCAACCTATTCCACTGCTGGTCAGGGCAATAGGATGGTGGCTTAAATCATGTTTCCCTACTGTTTAGAGAGACAAGATTTTCCTTCAATCTTGCCCCACTACTGTTTAGGGCGACAAGATCTACAATCTTCAACCTATTCCACTGCTGGTGAGGGCAATAGGACGGTGGCTTGAATCATGTTTCCCTACTGTTTAGAGAGACAAGATTTGCCTTCGATCTTGCCCCACCACTGTTCAGGGTGACAAGATCTACAATCTTCAACCTATTCCACTGCTGGTCAGGGCAATTGTAACACCCCAAACCCGGCCCAAACACCACGACCGGATCTGGTATGTCACTAAAAATTTTGGAAGAACATGTCGTATTTTCAGAAAAAATATTTTTCTAAAGTTTATCTTCTTATTCGAGAGAAATCTAATAGTTGATAGTTTAAATAAAATATGCCTTTATAAATTAAAAACCCAAATTTAAATAGATACATTAGTTCAATAAGAATTTAAATAACTAAAAGTAATTAAAGCTCAAAATAAAACAAAACATAAACTAGTGGCCCATAGCCTTATTACAACGAGATTTAAAATCCATTAATTAAAAATATAAAGTATTAGCTTGAGACTTTTCTTTGGATCCAGTTGGTCTTTTGCATGGCCACCTTGCGTTCCTCTCGGCCGGTCCGAAGCACTAGGTATCACCCGAAGGTTAATTAATAGGGTGAGTCGCGAGACTCGATGTGTGCAACCCTCATGCACCACTAGATTTTGGCCTTAGGCCCATAAAGCATTAATAATTCCATTTATAAAAAAAAAACAAATAACAAATAATATGCAAGGCCCAACCCATTTGCCTAGGTTTCCATCCGCTACACGCCCCGTACCAGCCATTCACACCATTGGGGATTTCTACAATCGACCCACACCGCTACATCGCCGAGATGGCGGTCATGCGCTCATCAACATATTATGGCGAAGCCCTTATAATGAATCACGGCATTAGCCGCTACAACATATAACGAGATCACGGTATAAACCGCTACACATATAACGTATAACTTCCTCCTTTCATCAACCCAACCCATGCGGTCATAAAATCAATATGCTTTTATCATATAAAGTCAAACATTCAACGACTGGTGATTTGCTTCACCCTTTTCGGGTTTCAACATTAAACCGAGATATCGGTATTTATCACAACATATAAACTTATGAGCATACATTAATAATCAGATCTAGATGGTGGGAAGTATTACACACGATATCGCGCTAAATCCAATATTCTTAGTCGATGTCCTTGCTATCCGGATTTATAATCCTCAATGTAAAGCCTTGCTCAAAAGCGGAAAAACACACAAAGATTTAGCCCATTTGGCCAAGGTTAATAAATCCCAAATTATACGTTAAAACTAATAGATCCCTTACCTTGAAATCCCGAAAGTAACACGATTCTATAACTTAGAGATCTATGCGATTGACTCCACTAAAGTTCCTTTGATTTCGGCACAAGTAGGCACCACGAGTACTTTCCGGCAATCACGGAGATGAGATCTAGGGATTTCACTTTTAGGAAAATCCCGGAAAAGTATGAACAAGAGAAGGCTGATGTGTCTTTGGCTTTTAAAATACTTGAGTGAAGAGTTTTGGTTTCTGACAGGAAAAGAGAAGAAGAAAACAAAACAAGGAAGAGACATGAAGATTTCGGCTAGGAAAAAAAAGAATGGAAAGAGTTTCGGCTTTTGAATCAAAGTGAAGATGAGGGAATAGGCTTAGAGATTTCGGCTTTTCTAGAGAATGAAGAAGAAGATGGAACTTTAGGAGTTTTCGACTTTTACTCAGAGAAGAAGAGAAAAGAATGAGAGAAAAACCCAAATGCTGAAATTGAAGAGATATCCCCCCTATTTATAGAAATTTCGGCACTTACCTAACGTTGCAGATAAATCCTATCTTTTCTCCTTTATCTTAATCTACTAGCTCATCTAAAAGAGACTTAATTATCTCTAACTCCTCCCTCATTTATCAGCATATTATCCACATATTTTAATCATTAAAAGCCCTAAATTTTAGCCTTTATCTGCTTATTATCCACATAAAATAAATTCCTAAATAATAGCCTTTATCTGCTTATTATCCATATATTTTAAACATTAAAACCCCTAAATTTTAGCCTTGTTGCCATCCACTCCACCTAATCCTAATGCCCAAAATTTAGCTAACTTAAATTAGAAGAATTGGGCTCCATGAAACTTAAATTTGGGCCCCTTACTCCCTTGTGTGGCGTCACCTCCTAAGATTGGGCCACAAGCCCACTTTGGTATTTTAAACATAGATACTACCTTTTAAACCCTATAATGCCCAAATAGATAATTTTAATCAAGGCCTCTACCTAAGCCTGAGCCCAATTTGGACCCCTAACACTTAAATTAACACAGTAAACCTATCCCTACACTAAATGTATAGGCCCGTAAATTTAGGATGTTACAGCAATAGGACAGTGGCTTGAATAATGTTTCCCTACTGTTTAGAGAGACAAGATTTGCCTTCGATCTTGCCCCACTACTATTTAAGGCGACAAGATCTACAACCCTCAACCTATTCCACTACTGGTCAGGGCAATAGGACGGTCGCTTAAATCATGTTCCCTACTGTTTAGGGAGACAAGATTTACAATCTTCGACCTATTCCACTGCTGGTCAGGGATATAGGACGGTGGCTTAAATCATGTTCCCTACTGTTTAGAGAGACAAGATTTGCCTTCGATCTTTGTCCCACTACTATTTTGGGTGACAAGATCTACAATCTTCAACCCATTCCGCTGCTGGTCAGGGATAAAAGACGGTGGCTTAAATCATGTTTCCCTACTGTTTAGAGAGACAAGATTTGCCTTCGATCTTGCCCCACTCTTTGCTTAGGCGACAAGATCTACAATCTTCAACCTATTCCACTGCTGGTCGTGAAATAGGACGGTGGCGTAAATCATGTTTCCCTACTATTTAGAGAGACAAGATTTGCCTTCGATCTTGCCCCACTCATCGCTTAGGCGACAAGATCTACAATCTTCAACCTATTCCACTGCTGGTCAGGGAAATAGGACGGTGGCTTGAATCATGTTTCCCTACTATTTAGAAAGACAAGATTTGCCTTCGATCTTGCCCCACTACTGTTTAGGGCGACAAGATCTACAATCTTCAACCTATTCCACTGCTGGTGAGGGCAATAGGACGGTGGCTTGAATCATGTTTCCCTACTATTTAGAGAGACAAGATTTGCCTTCGATCTTGCCCCTCTCACATTTAGAGGCGACAAGATCTACAATCTTCAACCTATTCCACTTCTTTGGTGGGGCAATAGGACGGTGGCTTGAATCATTTATCCCTACTGTTTAGAGAGACAAGATTTGCCTTCGATCTTGCCCCACTACTGTTTAGGGCGACAAGATCTACAATCTTCAACCTATTCCACTGCTGGTCAGAGAAATAGGATGTTGAATTCACCGATGCTGCTACACCGTCCTCTAGGGGACATATCCTGTAGACTCGGTTTTATATGCTTATGTTTATGCCAAATGATTAGGACACAATGATCAGAAAGAATCTAGTGCTCTTAACTAAATGTATTATGGACGATATTTACATGAATGCAGAATGTCATGAGAATGATCTTTTTACAATAATTAGGATACAATGATCAGAATGATTCGAATGCTCTTAACTAAATGTGTTTTGCATGAATGCATAATTTTATGAGAACGATCCCCTTTTTAAGGTGTTATCACTCATTGTTTATTAGGGCTTTATCACTGACGTATTATACTGCCATCTTGTTCGGCTGGTATTCTCGACAGAAAACCTGAGAAAATGATTATATTCTGCTCAACAAGCTTGCCCCGCTGATATTTCAGAGTCCCTTCCACCGTACCTTCTGGGACATAAAATTTGTACCTCCTACTGCAACTTCAGGAGAATAACATTTGGTTTCTTCTATCCATTCGGTTGCAACTCCGAGGTATAGGATTTGTATCACCTTCAATCAATTTGATCTGTTACACCATTCGCTGGGTGTAATGACCAGATGTATACGTTTGGCATTTGCATGAATGCAGAGTATCAATTTTCTTTTCTCGAGAATGATCCCCCTGTACACTTGGGTTGACATTGCTCGTTATTTTTCGAGTTGTATCACTGATGAAATGTCTTGTCTTTTTGTTCAACCAATAAAAAATCCAAAGAGATAATCGTCTTTCTCCACTATTTCCAAACCTTAGGCTTTGCGAGTTCTAAATAACAGTCCTGTTTCAGGTTCTTGTATTATTTAGAAGCTTCCAAAGTAATATGCGAAACTCCTTTTATGAAAATATTATTAGTCCACTAATCGTTATTTCAATGCAAAATGCTTGAAAAAGATCATAACAATGGACAAGAACGAAATTAATTAGGAGCATAACTCGAAACAAATAAGTGAAGCAAAGATAGCAAGTGCAATCAAGAAGAAAATTTATTGGGAGTGTATTTTGAAATGAATAAAGTAATCAAAGATAGCAAATTAAAAATGGGTAAGGTGGAAACTAGGTGCCCCAGATATCGCAGCCTGAGCTTCTCTGTTCAAACTTCTCGAGGACCATTTTTAGCTCGATATGCGTTTAGGGGATCCGGAGTACTTTGTTGATGCCCCAAGACGTAGCATACTCCCTCACTGTTAATTCAAGTATAGCAAGACTACTGTATGCACCACTTTCAAACAAAACTTGAGCCGCCCTTTTCGGGTTTTCAACTCAAATCCCCTTTGGTCTCAAAGCGTCCTTTACGGGTTTTCGCCTTGGCCTCTCCTTTTTCTTTCTACTTTTGATTGAATTTTTCATTTCATTTTTTCATCTTTTGTTTTCAAGGCGCCCTTTGCGGGTTTTCACTTTGGCCTCTCTTTTCAGATGAAATCTGAACTCCCCGATTTGAACATATCTTCGCCATCCATCTTGGTCAAAGTTAATGATCTTTCAGAACAAGCCTTCTTCACCACATAAGGTTTTTCCAAATTTGGCATTTACTTCCCTCTGAAGTCCTTTTGAATGAGAAGAATCCTTCATAATGCCAGGTCCCCATTATGAAATTCTCTTGGGCGAGCCTTTTTATCATAAGCCCGTATTATCTGTTTTTGGTATATTCGACCATGATGAATACTTTCAATCAAGCTTATTGGAGACGTCCTGCTTTATCCAATTCTTAATTCAATCAAAGCTTGGAGAAAAGGAATCTTAACTTCCAACAATTGCTTCCCTTTCATAAACCAATGGGAAAGATGCCCCGGTGAAGGTCCTGGCCAACGTTCAAGAAACATAGAGGGTAAATGGTAACTTCTCTATGCCAACCTTTACAAGTCTCAGACATTTTTCAAAAATTTTTGAATGGTTTTTTTTGCTGCCTTTGCTGCACTAAATGGTGTCTGATCTTTGAACGTGCTATAAATCTTTGACATTGTGCAATTATGTATGATCCTTTTGGCATTCTTTGTTGGCACCCCTTTTTTTTTACATTGAGAGTGGGGTTTGATGACTGTCGAAATTATAAGATTGGCATAAGAAGTGATTTTCACCCTTTTGGTGAAGTAACCAACGACCATGAATATGAATCGATGTTGGCTAAAAGCCTTTAGGGAGATTGGCTTGATAACGTCCATGCCCCACATTTAGGGAATCTGTGAGGAAATAGAGGAGGCGCATAAGTCCTGTATTCATCCATCTGGCATTTAGGGCATAACTGATGCAATTCCCCTTTCTCGCTAAACCAGTAGCCCGAACCTCTTGATTAGCCTGGCCATTGTAGGACCATTAACATGGGTTCTTTAAACACCAATCTTAACAGCATACCCACGTTTCAGTAGCCTGGTATGCTTTGATATGATTGTGCGAAAACATCTTTAAATTATTGAAAACATCTTAATGATGTCTCGCCTTATTTCTGTGATGAATTAGGCTTCGATCTTTGCTCTTTTCCTAAGCTCGCAATGCCTACTGACCCTTTTCAATGTAGAGTCTATTCTCATCTTGTTCTACGATCCTTAACAAATCAAAAGATAAGCTACAATCTCTGTCATCTTCAAAATCCTTAGATCCTTCTAGACCCATATCTCACTCAAAGGGAGTTAGTAACAACGTCGCTCATGTCTTGATATCTGGGTACCTATTGTAGGTACGAAGCCAAATTCCAAAGAATAAATGACTCTAAGGATGATTATTTATGGTATGATCATGAATGAAGAATGAAAAATATTTGAATGAAAGAATCTATAAATAGAAGGAATGAAAGAATACTTGTCCAAAAAGATGTATTTTATTAAAATAAAGATTATGGACACAAGCCTATTTCACAAAAAGATTCTTATTGCCTCTAGGCTTAAAGAAACAAGCATGTTTTGAATATTACTCTAGATTAGCTAAAAATACAGGGATCCCTTCCACAGTCCCATTGTTCAAAATTTTCCCATGTATGTAAAGGCTTGGAAACTTTTATTCTGTGATTCCCTTTTCAGATATGTTATTAGTGTTCTGATTTCCCGATTTCTAGGCTTCTGAGGACTTCTTTAAAAAAACGCACTCTCCTGCCCCATCCAGTTTCAATTATCACATTTTATTGCCTCGTCAGAATGATCATGTTCTGAAAAATCATCGAACTTTACAATTCCCATTTTAATGAACCTTTCGACCAACTTCTTAAATGCAATGCAGTTATCAATGGAGTGACCCGTTATTCCCGCATGGTACTCGCATTGAGCGTTTGAATCATACCATTTAGGGTACGAGGGTTGCATTGGTTTCAGGTAATGAGGAGCTACAGCATGCATATCAAATAAGCTCTGGTATAACTCACTATACGTCGTTGGAATAGGTGTGAACTGGGGTTTCTCTGAGTTCGGTCTTGAATTGGGTTCTTGCCTTGGGGAGACCTGATAGTTGGTAGTTACAGTCCTTGGCTGGTTTATTGTAATCGGCTCTGAATGGCCCTTGTTATACCTTCTTGTACTATTCGCTTTATTTTCCTTTTTCTTCGGGGCTTTTAAAGTCCACTTTCCTTTTCCTTTTGTTTCTGTCAGTACCACCGGTTTGGCTCGATCGTCCTTCGAGTTAAAACCTGAGCCCTTCGGGGAGTTTAACAGTGCCAAGGTATCACTCTAACATTAGGGTTTGATAATGACAGGTGCCCCTTGCGGAGGCACGTCTGGTTGGGCCGAGACACCTATTGGAGTAGAACTTGGAGGATAAATGAAGACTTCATTATCATCCTCATTGTTGTCCACCGGGCCTTTCATTTTTTCGAGCCCTTCGACTAGTAATTGGGTTAACTGGCACATCATATTCATCTGATCTCGCATATCTTGTTGAATTTTGGCCAACTGCTTTTGCATCAGTTTTTGCCTTTGCTCTAGTCTCTCCAACCTTTGTTCCATGTCTTCTAGGTTAACTGAAATAATTTCACCTAATTAGGGTCTTTCTACGAATTTTAATGCATGTGATATGATGTAATGAAAATGCATGAAATGCAATGCAAATGCATGGAATGAATGCAAAAAGAAAGAGAGGCGTTGATTATAAATTCAATTCCATTAGAAGAACTTTTCTAAAAAATAAATTTCTTTACATAAAACGGATTGCATATACGGCTTTGTCCTCATAGTCTAGGTGAAAACACCAATCCTTTTCTTCGTATCCGGATGTTATGGTCGTGTCTCGTGAACTTTCTCAATAGATGCCTCTTCTAGCTCCTTATTGCTTGGTCCAGGCCGTACCTCTTCACTCGCTTATCCTCCGCGATGTTCATAAGCTTCTTTAAGAAAATTGAGACATGATGACTCTCGAATAATACTTGTCGGCTTGAATCCTCAGGTAAAGTCTTGTATTCTTCTGCGAACTATCAGCCTTCTCTCGTTGTTTACCTGGACTATGTTCGAACGACCGTATTATAATTCACTTTATCAAGTAACCCATCTCCTTATGACAAACTCTTCTATTTAGCAATGGAATATGAATCAACACCTCTTTTCTAAGATGATGCGGTGCGATGCAATGCAATGCAATCATAAACAAAACAAAACATGTTAGCACAGGAGAAATAAACAAAATAGAGTACCTATCCAGGTGGCCACTAGGGTTTGGTACAATTCTACCTAGGGTAGGCTCTTAGGGCTCACTATATGTGGTTCGGTTCTAAGGTAAAGGTACCCGAACTGGCAGATTCTTCGATCCTCACCCATTATAGGCTCATATGGACCGAGTTCGGTTCAGGGGAATACATTTCCCTATGGCTATACGGAGATGAAAATCTCACGAAGCACATAGGTACGGATGTATCCCGAAAGCAATCCACTAGCCCATGCGAAGGTCAAAAACCTCACGAAGGCATAGCTTCTCGTTCCAACTTAAAGGTGCGACCAAAACGGTCATGCAATGCAATGTGCGCAAGAAAACAACAAACAAATGCAACAAAAGGATCGTAATTTTCAAATCAAATTTCCAAATTTTCAAATTGAATTTTCAAATTTTCGACATAGGATAGAAAATAATCAATTTACGGCCTGACTCTCTTTATGTCCCCAGTGGAGTCGCCAAGCTGTCGTAACCATGTTTTTGAAAACGGAAATCGACTTGGATTTTTAAAAATGAAAATAAAAAACTAGAGTCGCCACCAATCTTTTTTGTTGAGGTGTGATCGGCTCACCTCGTAAAATAGTTGTTTTTAATAAATAGTTTGATTTATCAAGACAACGATTTTGGACTACGAAACTTAGAAAATGGGTTCGGGAGCCGGTTACGCACGGGGAAGGGTTAGCACCCTCGATACGCCCAAAACTGGTACCTAGTTGATTAATCGATGTCTTATTGTCGAATATTTGAAAACTTAAAAGAATTTAAAACACGATCCCTCTTTGTTGTGATGCCCAAAAATTCATTTGGAAGAATTGAAAATATGTACCAAAGGCTGTCTCGTCTCAAGGTAAAATGTCATATCCAATACGTTAGGACACGACATCTTAACCTTCGAGGCTAAACTTGCCTTTTATTCGAAACTCGTTTAATTTTGAAAGGATATTCGGTTATTTAGAATGAACGAAAAATCAAAAACCTAATACATTAGGGCATGATTTCTCGGGTTTCTAAATACAGAACATTGCCTTGGTTTAGAAATCCTTATCTCGAAATAACGAAACGTCCCATCCAATACGTTAGGACACGACATCTCGAATTCTCGAGAATAAGCTTTTTTATTCAAAATTTATGCATTCATTTTAAAAAGGATATTCAGTTATTTAGATTAAACGAGAAAAATCGAAACCCAATACGTTAGGGCACGATTTTCCCGAATTTCTAAATACATAATATGGCCTTTATAAAGAATCATTTTTGTATTGCGCAAAATGCAGTACGAATTTGTAACAAAAATGCAAAAAGGTGAATTACGATGCTAGCGAATATATAGAATACGCGTTAAATATAAATGATAACAATAAAACGAGAATAGAAATAAATGAATGGAACCAACAAGCTAAGAGATAATAAATAGAAAAACAAGAGAATCAATGGCAAAATGAAAGTTTGATGAGAAAAAAGAAAAAGAAAAAAAAAATAACGATAATAATAGTGATAACGAAAATAATATTGATATATAAATGTAAGTAGACATATATAAAAATATGATATAATGTGAGTGAACATAGAAATATATGTGAAATAATATGAGAATAAATAGATGAATGAAAATTAGATAAATAATAATAGTATTAAACTAAGAAAATAAAGATAGATACAAATATAGTAATAATAATAATAATAATATCAATAGTAATGATAACGATAGTAATGCTAATAATAATGCAAAATTAATAATAAAGGAATAATAATAAAAATAATAATGAAAATAATAATAATAAAATAATAATAAGAATAAGAATATGGCTACAAAAACAATAATAGAAATGATAATTGTCGAAACCATTTTTTTATCGGGATTTGAAAAATGGGAATCGACTTTAAAAATAAGGAGTCGCCACCAATCCTTTTTGCTTAGGTGTGATCGGGTCACCTATAAAATAAATTTTGGTCTACGAATTTCCAGAAGAAAACGGGTTCGGGAGTCGGTTACGTGCGAGGAAGGGTTAGCACCCTCGCAACGCCCAAAATTGGTACCAAATTGATTAATTGATGTCCTAATGTTGAAAAATTTGAAATGATTTTGAAACTCTGTCCTTTTTTCTATAATTTTAAATAACTTGATTGAATATTGAGATTCCCTTGTTCCGAAGGAATAGAGTATCACATCCAGCACGATTGGATACGGCAATCTGAGTCCTCGAATTCAAGATCATCCCCAAAATTCTCCAAGCACATGTGTTGAAATTTTGAAAGGGTATTTGGTTATTTGGACAAACAAAAAACCACACCCAGCACGATTGGGCACGATTTCTTCGAATTTCCAAACGCACAAATATTACCTTATTTTGAAAATATGGACAAAATTTGAAAGGATATTCTTTTATTTGGTCAAACAAAAAGACCACACCCAGCATGATTGGGCACGATTTCTTCGAATTTCCAAACATCGAATATTACCTTGTTAAAAAAAAACTTTTAAATAAATGATTTTAAAATCGATTTAAAATGTTTTTATTGAATTACTAGGTAATGAGAAACAAAAATATAATATCGACTATGGAATAATAACATGTGAATACAACCTTTGTACAAATGGATGTCAAGAATAATGATATGAACATACAATTCAACATATACAAAATCAATAATCTCACAACTCTTATTTTGAAAATACCAACATTATTAATCAAGAAACGATTTAAAACTAAAAAATATAGCTAATTCATAAATTAAAATAAAATATAGTAAATTTTAAAGTAAATGAACAAATGATATACGTAAAATAATGTGTCAATTTAAATAATCTGCATGTAATAAAAATAACTTAATATAAAATAGTGTATATATATAAAAATAATAATGATATTTAAAAGTGTTTGGAAATAAATAAATATAGAATAGGGTCTTTTAAAGAGACAAAGTATATACATAATATAAAATCAATAGTACATACGTAAAAATAATTTAATATAGATTATTGAAAGTAATAGTAAATTACTAAATGGATAATATACTATATATGATAGTTTGAATAAAATAATAATAATAATAATGATGATAAAAATAAGAATTTATTAAGATAATAAAAACAATAAAATAATAATAGTAATATTAACATTAATTAGAAGTAATAATAATAATATTAAAAATAATGTTCATAATAATATTCAAAAATAACAACAATAATAATAACAATATTAAATTAATGATAAATAAAACAATAAAAAGGGACTAAATTAAAAAGCATTCAAATAATCAGGGGCCGAAACAATAATATTTCCCAAATCTCAAAACGCAGCATTTAAACAAGGGCCAAAATGAACACGGAATACAAATTAAGGGGGAATTAAGAATGAAATATAACTTAATTGAAAGAAAATTAAAATGTGGAAGGATCAAGAGTTAAATAACCCATTAGAACCGGGACACGCGAATCTTGGCACAATGGGGTCTGGTCGATGGGTATAGGCCAATACGACACCGTTTTATACATTTCAATAAAACTAAAATTAAAACCTGATTCTAGGTTATTCAGCCACCTAAAACAAAAAGGAAAAAAAACCTAATCCTCCTAATCTCCCTAATCGCCGCCACCAAAACCGCACGCGACGATCCGATTCCTCCCTACTTCGATTTCAACGGCGAAGAGGAAGTCGACAACGGCGATAAACATAGGTAAACGCCCCTTTTCTTATGGTTTACGTATACAATAGACTAGAAAAGGAAAATAAAAGAAAACGAATGCTAGTTGAATCGGAAAACTGAAAAAGAAAAAAATGAAATCGAAAAAGAACACCTTTTTTATTTCTAATTTCTGTATTTTTTTTGTATTCTGTATTAATATTAACATTAATTAGAAGTAATAATAATAATATTAAAAATAATGTTCATAATAATATTCAAAAATAACAACAATAATAATAACAATATTAAATTAATGATAAATAAAACAATAAAAAGGGACTAAATTAAAAAGCATTCAAATAATCAGGGGCCGAAACAATAATATTTCCCAAATCTCAAAACGCAGCATTTAAACAAGGGCCAAAATGAACACGGAATACAAATTAAGGGGGAATTAAGAATGAAATATAACTTAATTGAAAGAAAATTAAAATGTGGAAGGACTGAAGAGTTAAATAACCCATTAGAACCAGGACACGCGAATCTTGGCCGCAATGGGGTCGGGTCGATGGGTATAGGCCAATACGGCACCGTTTTATACATTTCAATAAAACTAAAATTAAAACCTGATTCTAGGTTATTCAGCCACCTAAAACAAAAAGGAAAAAAAAAACCTAATCCCTCCTAATCTCCCTAATCGGCCGCCACCAAAACCAGACGCCGACGATCCAGATTCCCCTCCCTACTTCGATTTCAACGAAGCGAAGAGGAAGTCGACAACGGCGATAAACATAGGTAAACGCCCCTTTTCTTATGGTTTACGTATACAATAGACTAGAAAAGGAAAATAAAAGAAAACGAATGCTAGTTGAATCGGAAAACTGAAAAAGAAAAAAAATGAAATCGAAAAAGAACACCTTTTTTATTTCTAATTTCTATATTTTTTTTGTATTCTGTATTCTCTATTCGAAAATCGTGAAGAGACCTTACAATGGTTTGTTTCAGGCTTTTTAAAGCCGAAATCGGAAAAATAAAAATGAAAAATGAAAAATACAAGCGTTTCTTTTTATTTTTCTCTATTGTTATTCTTTCGTTGTCGCCCTTTGTTCTCTTGTGCAGTACAGCAGGTAGGCCGATGTGGTGTGCGTGGTCAGTCACGAGGCCGTGCGCGAGAGGCGTGGTGCGCATGTGTGGGGTCTTTGAAGGCTGCATGCGGCGTTGGAAAGATCCTAGGGTTTCGCTTCTCTGAAACCATTTGGGGTATTCGGGCCGCTTTGGGATTGGGCCAATTTGGGTTATTTTAACTGGTTTGTGTCTGTGTATGTCGTTTGGGCTGGTAGGGGTAGTGTTTTAGGCATTAGCTTGGTGATTTGGGTCGATTGGAGTATTGGTTTAGTGCAAGTGGGTAGGTTGATTTGGGCTAGGATAAGTGGGCCCTATTTTTTGTGATCTGGACTTTTAATTATTGGACTTTTATAATAATATTTTTGGTTTATTTTGTGTTTCGTTTTTGGTTACAAAGGGCCCGGGCGAAAATGGGCTCCTACAATAATAATAATAAATATAATAAAGATGATAATAAGTAAAATAACAGTAAAAGAAAAAAAAATGAATAAATAAATAAATAAACAAAAGTGATAGTGATAATACCATAATGATAATAATAATAAATAGTAATAATAATAAGATAGTAATAATAATATTAATGGAAAAATTAGAATAATAATAAAATGATGAAAATAAGAAAAAAAAGGCTAAACTGGATTAAAACTAAAATTTCGGGGCCAATATAAAATAATAAAAAGAGGAAAGGGACCCCAATGTGACACGCGAAGAAAAGGGAGGGACCCAAAGGGAAATTATCCCATCCTCCTAAAACGCAACGTCTCAGAAAGGACTGAATTAAGACAAAGATGAGACCTTTGGGCCAGATTTAAAAATAAAAAAGACCTAATTGAAAAAATATGAAAAAAAGCAGAAGGATTAAAACAGAAAATAGACCATTGATCTTAAAACACGCGAATCCTGAGGCAGGTCGGGTCAACACGCGGACCCTGAGGGCAAAACGACGTCGTTTTGGGAGGCTAATTAAGGCCAAAAATCTTAAAAAAATCATTTTCACCCCTCTTTTTAAAAAAAAAATTTCCCTAACCCTTTTTTCTCTCTCGCAGCTCCTAACTCCAGATCGCTCCGTCCATCGGACCGCCATGCATAGCATCATGCCAGATGCCGCCAGTCTGCGGCGATCGGAAGTCGAACCGACACCCTTTTGTTTGGTTTTCAACGGTGATTTTCTTTTTCTATTCCTTTTTTTATTTATTACAGACATATTTTAAAGCGAAATTCGAAATAGGACGCGAATGAAAGTATAAAATCACCTTTTGTCGAGTTTTTTGTTTTAATCTCTGCTTTTTGGTGTTTGGATCTCTTTATTTGTGTCTGAAATTTCTCGAATCTGTTTCTATTGATAAAAAAAAGGTCCCTAAAATACAATTTTGAATCGGCTTATATAGCCGAAAGTCCTTTGCTTTCTGTCCGTTCTTGTTTAATGTCCTGCAAGTGGAAGTGGCGGTGGAAGTGTAACATCCTGAATTTTTGGGCCTATGCATTTAATGGGTGGATATGTTTAATGTGTTAATTTAAGTGTTAGGGGTCCAAATTGGGCTCAGGCTTAGGTAGAGGCCTTGATTAAAATTATCTGTTTGGGCATTATAGGGTTTAAAAGGTAGTATCTATGTTTAAAATACCAAAGTGGGCTTTTGGCCCAATCTTAAGAGGTGATGCCACACAAGGGAGTAAGGGGCCCAAATTTAAGTTTCATGGAGCCCAATTCTTTTAATTTAAGTTAGCTAAATTTTGGGCATTAGGATTAGGTGGAGTAGATGGCAACAAGGCTAAAATTTAGGGGTTTTAATGTTTAAAATATGTGGATAATAAGCAGATAAAAGCTAAAATTTAGGGATTTTAATGATTAAAATATGTGGATAATATGCTGATAAAGGAGGGAGGAGTTAGAGATAATTAAGTCTCTTTTAGATGAGCTAGTAGATTAAGATAAAGGAGAAAAGATAGGATTTATCTGCAAGGTTAGGTAAGTGCCGAAATTTCTATAAATAGGGGGAATATCTCTTCAATTTCAGCATTTGGGTTTTTCTCTCATTCTTTTCTCTTCTTCTCCGAGTAAAAGCCGAAAACTCCTAAAGTTCCATCTTCTTCTTCATTCTCTGCAAAAGCCGAAATTTCTAAGCCTATTCCCTCATCTTCACTTGGATTCAAAAGCCGAAACTCTTTCCATTCTTTTTCTTCCTAGCCGAAATCTTCAAGTCTCTTCCTTGTTTTGTTTTCTTCTTCTCTTTTCCTGTCAGAAACTGAAACTCCTCACTCAAGTATTTTAAAAGCCAAAGACACATCAGCCTTCTCTTGATCATACTTTTTTCGGGATTTTCCTAAAAGCCGAAATCCATAGATCTCATCTCCTGTGATTGCCGAATTACTTCTGTGGTGCCTACTTGTGCCGAAATCTGAAGGGAACTTTAGTGGAGTCAATCGCATAGATCTCTAAGTTATAGAATTGTGTTACTTTCGGGATTTCAAGGCTTTACATTGAGGATAATAGATCCGGATAGCAAGGACATCGACTAAGAATATTGGATTTTGCGATATCAAGTGTGTAATACTTCCCCACCATCTAGATCTGATTGTTAATGTATGCTCATAAGTTTATATGTTGTGATAAATACCGATATCTCGGTTTAATGTTGGAAACCCGAAAAGGGTGAAGCAAATCACCAGGTCAGTGAATGTTTGACTTTATATGATAAAAGCATATTGATTTTATGACTGCATGGGTTGGGTTGATGAAAGGAGGAAGTTATACGTTATATGTGTAGCGGTTTATACCATGATCTGTTATATGTTGTAGCGGCTAATGCCGTGATCTGTTATAAGGGCTTCGGCCATAATATGTTGATGAGCAGCATGACTGCCATCTTGGCGTGTAGCGGTGTGGGTCGATTGTAGAAATCCCCAATGGTGTGAATGGCTGGTACGAGGGCGTGTAGCGGATGGAAACCTAGGCAAATGGGTTGGGCCTTGCATATTATTTGTTATTTTTTTTTATAAATGGAATTATTAATCTATTTTATGGGCCTAAGGCCAAAATCTAGTGGTGCATGAGGGTTGCACACTGAGTCTCGCGACTCACCCTATTAATTAACCTTTCAGGTGATACCTAGTGCTTCGGACCGGGCTGGAGAGGAACGCAAGGTGGCCATGCAAAAGACCAACTGGATCCAGCAAAAAGTCTCAAGTAAATACTTTATATTTTTAATTAATGGATTTTAAATCTCGTTGTAATAAGGCTATGGGCCACTAGTTTATGTTTTGTTTTATTTTGAGCTTTAATTACTTTTAGTTATTTAAATTCTTATTGAACTAATGTATCTATTTAAATTTGGGTTTTTAATTTATAAATGCATATTTTATTTAAACTATCAACTATTAAATTTCTCTCGAATAAGAAGATAAACTTTAGAAAAATATTTTTTCTGAAAATACGACATTTTCTTCCAAAATTTTTAGTGACATACCAGATCCGGTCGTGGTGTTTGGGCCGAGTTTTGGGTGTTACAAATTGGTATCAGAGCCCGGTTCAAAACTCGGCTTTGGGTTTTGGGTTCAAATCATTTTCGAAAAAAAAGGATTTTTAAAACATGAATGTTTTTAAATGATAACAGTCATTAGCTCAAAGATGGCACTCGTCTCCTACCAAGTCCGCTGTAAGTATTCTCAACCATTGTGTGATATAATATATGTGGGCTTTATGGGACGTAGATTAGTTAGATTAGAACTTGATGGACTTTAGGCCTAGCTGAAACAACTCCTAAAATCTCATAAGACTTAACTTCACTAAACAAACCCGTGAACGAGCCGCAAGACTAGGGTTTGGCAACAGGTACGCGCATGTCTAGGATTGGATCCGGAAGAGCCTGGTACTTAAGCAGTCCTAGTGACTCACCTCCTCTTCGCTGGAATCTTACCTGGTGCGTAGTGACTGTTCACCTTAGTCATGAGGACTTGTTGACGGGCCAAAATCTATAATTAAAACCCGAAAGGGACCAGCTACCTTATCTTTACAAAATTGCTAGAAACCCTTGTTTTGAACCCATGATTTGCAAATATACCCCGATTTACATAGTCAACAAAATTTTTCCATAAAAAAAAAACAACAACACAACACATGACAACAACCAGAAATCCACAACCACCTGAACACTACTATTTTCTTTTGAAATCAAATCCTTCAAGATACCCCTGTTTGTTTTAAAAATAAAAAAAAATATTATTTTGAAAATATTCCTAATTTGTAAAAATTACTAAATTGCCCCTAAACTGTAAAATGACCAAAGTACCCTTGATTGCAAAATTACCAAAATATCCTTATTTCACGAAATCAACAAGGAACTCTATTTTGAAAATTACAAAAATACCCCTGTAGGATAAAATTACGAAAAATACCCATGGGTAGTGGAATAACGAAAATACCCCTATGTGTTGAATATGGGTGCATGGATGTTGTCTGTATGTTGATGGTTGAATGTATGTAGTTCTTAGAACTAGGAAATGTGAACTTGAGACTGAATTGCGAATTCGAAAGAACTACTCTTAAAACTACTAATCATAAGACTGTTCGTGGATAATCAGTGGAAGAAAACCAATAATTCATAAAAATTTTAATCAGATAAACGCGAACCGATAGCATGTGTACAAGGGGACGAGGACGCTTTAGATGCGAATACCGTGCGTACTCCTACCATAGTATACTAAGTGTTTATTTTGACTTTAGAATTAGAGTGCGCAAATGAAAGCATAGTGGTGAGACTTGGGTAGTACGACATTAATAGTTAGTTGGAAATTTCGAGGACGAAATTTCTTTAAGGGGGTAGAACTGTAACATCCTAAATTTACGGGCCTATACATTTAGTGTAGGGATAGGTTTACTGTGTTAATTTAAGTGTTAGAGGTCCAAATTGGGCTCAGGCTTAGGTAGAGGCCTTGATTAAAATTATCTGTTTGGGCATTATAGGGCTTAAAAGGTAGTATCTATGTTTAAAATACCAAAGTGGGCTTGTGGCCCAATCTTAGGAGGTGACGCCACACAAGGGAGTAAGGGGCCCAAATTTAAGTTTCATGGAGCCCAATTCTTTTAATATAAGTTAGCTAAATTTTGGGCATTAGGATTAGGTGGAGTGGATGGAAACAAGGCTAAAATTTAGGGGTTTTAATGTTTAAAATATGTGGATAATAAGCAGATAAAGGCTATTATTTAGAAATTTATTTTATGTGGATAATAAGCAGATAAAGGCTAAAATTTAGGGATTTTAATGATTAAAATATGTGGATAATATGCTGATAAAGGAGGGAGGAGTTAGAGATAATTAAGTCTCTTTTAGATGAGCTAGTAGATTAAGATAAAGGAGAAAAGATAGGATTTATCTCATAAAGGTTAGGTAAGTGCTGAAATTTCTATAAATAGGGGGAATATCTCTTCAATTTCAGCATTTGGGTTTTTCTCTCATTCTTTTCTCTTCTTCTCCGAGTAAAAGCCGAAAACTCCTAAAGTTCCATCTTCTTCTTCATTCTCTCATGCAAAGCCGAAATTTATAAGCCTATTCCTCATCTTCACTTTGATTCAAAAGCCAAACTCTTTCCATTCTTTTTCTTCCTAGCCGAAATCTTCAAGTCTCTTCCTTGTTTTGTTTTCTTATTCTCTTTTCCTGTCAGAAACCGAAACTCCTCACTCAAGTATTTTAAAAGCCAAAGACACATCAGCCTTCTCTTGATCATACTTTTTCCGGGATTTTCCTAAAAGCCGAAATCTCTAGATCTCATCTCCTGTGATTGCCGAATTACTTCTGTGGTGCCTACTTGTGCCAAAATCTGAAGGGAACTTTAGTGGAGTCAATCGCATAGATCTCTAAGTTATAGAATCGTGTTACTTTCGGGATTTTAAGGTAAGAGATCTATTAGTTTTAACGAATAATTTGGGATTTATTAACCTTGGCCAAAGGGGCTAAATCTTTGTGTGTTTTTCCGGCTTTTGAGCAAGGCTTTACATTGAGGATTATAAATCCGGATAGCAAGGACATCGACTAAGAATATTGGATTTCGCGATATCAGGTGTGTAATACTTCCCCACCATCTAGATCTGATTATTAATGTATGCTCATAAGTTTATATGTTGTGATAAATACCGATATCTCGGTTTAATGTTGGAAACCCGAAAAGGGTGAAGCAAATCACCAGGTCAGTGAATGTTTGACTTTATATGATAAAAGCATATTGATTTTATGACTGCATGGGTTGGGTTGATGAAAGGAGGAAGTTATACGTTATATGTGTAGCGGTTTATACCGTGATCTGTTATATGTTGTAGCGGCTAATGCCGTGATCTGTTATAAGGGCTTCGGCCATAATATGTTGATGAGCGACATGACCGCCATCTTGGCGTAGCGGTGTGGTCGATTGTAGAAATCCCCAATGGTGTGAATGGCTGGTACGGGGGCGTGTAGCGGATGGAAACCTAGGCAAATGGGTTGGGCCTTGCATATTATTTGTTATTTTTTTTATAAATGGAATTATTAATCTGTTTTATGGGCCTAAGGCCAAAATCTAGTGGTGCATGAGGGTTGCACACGGAGTCTCGCGACTCACCCTATTAATTAATCTTTCAGTGATACCCAGTGCTTTCGACCGGCCGAGAGGAACGCAAGGTGGCCATGCAAAAGACCAACTGGATCCAAAGAAAAAGTCTCAAGTTAATACATTATTTTTTTAATTAATGGATTTTAAATCTCGTTGTAATAAGGCTATGGGCCATTAGTTTATGTTTTGTTTTATTTTGAGCTTTAATTACTTTTAGTTATTTAAATTCTTATTGAACTAATGTATCTATTTAAATTTGGGTTTTTTTTTAATTTATAAAGGCATATTTTATTTAAACTATCAACTATTAAATTTCTCTCGAATAAGAAGATAAACTTTAGAAAAATATTTTTCTGAAAATACGACATGTTCTTCCAAAAATTTTAGTGACATACCAGATCCGGTCGTGGTGTTTGGGCCGGGTTTGGGGTGTTACAGGAAGGGACGTGGGCGGTGGAGCAGAGGCAAGTGGATGTCAGAGGGGCGGTGTCAGAAGCCAGGCATCAGAAGGCTGAAGACCCTAGGTGCGGCGCACCTAGGGTTTGTTTGTTTTTTGATTGGGTTTAGTCTTAGTGGGCTGATTAGTTTTGGGTTTTAGTGGGTTTGTAATGGGTCTTTGGGTTGGTTTGTTGGGTTAGTAATATTGTAGAGTGGGCCGGGCAGAAAATGGGTTGTACAACTAATACTCTTGGTCCTTGAGGATACGATACTTCCGGTCTTGCCATAGCTATACTACCAAACGATAGGTGCGCTTGCCTTATTCGTTGTCATAGTTAGTCTCTAGGCTCGATCATTCATTATATAAAAAAATTAAGAATTTTGGACACGATCACGAACATACAGAGCAGACGGACTACTAAACCCGAGCCAACAGGCTCACCCCATACAACTTAACCTACCATCCGTAATTTGCATTCGTATCAACATAAGACATAATTTCAACATTCTTCAAAAAAGATGCAAAGGAAAAAACATCCCATTCCACGTGGTTTGCATATAACAAAGCCGTTCATGCCAGCGAGTGGGCCGCCTTATTAGCACAACAAGCGAGTGGAAAGACACAAAAACTAATCTTTTAGCATTAAACAATCATGTAGTAGCACACCTAGATCAGATGCATCAATTATACATGCTTCTTTCCTGTCAAACTACATACCCATAGTAGCCTAAAACACATACAGTTTACCACAAATATGGTCCAGCTTTCGATAGTATGCAATCCTCCAATACCTGATGAAAAACAAGGGAGCCACTACACCCCAAAATCCCATTACAAAGCCAAGAACTATGCTCACATAAAGCCAATTCACTTTACTTCCCTCACTGCTACTTCCATTATTTGCAATGTCAGTTGGAATACCTTTTGAGGTGCAATTCAAAGTGAGAGGAGGTCTGCAAAGATGATTGCCCACGTAAGACAAGTTTTCAAAGCTTTGAAGCTGAGTGCTTGTTGGGATTTGTCCAGTCAAGTTGTTGTAGGACACATTGAAGTGATTCAAGAAATTCAAATTGGAGAAACTTGGAGGGATTTCACCAATTAGCCGATTCATGGATAAATCAAGAGATTCCATTAACTCCATGTTGCCAATGCTGTCTGCAAGTATATTTCCTGTTAGGAGATTCCCTGAAAAATTTAAAGATAATAGTCCAACGAGACTACCAATTTCTTTGGGGATCTCTCCTGTGAGACTGTTAGTTGAAAGGTCCATGCTGGTAACAAGTCCTAGTGTGCTACCATATTCATCCTCTCGTCCTTTCAACACCAATAATGCGTTCAAAAAAAAAATCCAAAATATACATTCTGATCATGCGCATGCGCATGAACTTCACTATTGGTTTTGTTTGTTGTGGACATTGCACTTAAATTATTAAAACATTTTGGAATAACTCCAGAAATGTTGTTGTGGGCAAGGTCCAAGTTTTGAAGAAATTGAAGATCACAAATTTTGTGAGGAATATGACCATCAATGTTATTTGATCGAAGGCTTAGAATCACAAGGTTTGAGAGCTTATCACCAAATCCACGTTGGTATACTTCCACTGAAATGATTTTCACTAAGATCTAACATACTCAAATGTGGAAAATTTTGCAATGTGGATGGCAATTCTCCAAACATTGTATTGTTTTGAAGGTTTAGCATTGAAAGATTTAGATGCCATAAAGAAGGTGGGATTTTGCCGGTCAAATTGTTGCTTCCCAAATTTAAAATCACCAAATCCTGGCAATGATTAAAATAATCTGGAATATCTCCTGTGTTAGGATCGTCCCGATTAAGCAACGAACAAGTAAAAAATAGCGGAATAAATTGAGAAATTGGACACACAAATTTAACGTGGAAAAACCCCTCCAAAGAGGATAAAAAACCACGGACAAATATAATTTTACTATAATGGCAACAGAACGAAGAGTACAAAAGATGGAGATAAAACTAAACCCTGAAAACCCGAAAACAAAGAACCCTCAAAACGTAAACACAAAATTCTCTAAATGTGTTATGAGTTCTAATATCTAATGGGTGTATTTTCTAAGGTTGTAAAAAAGCCTATTTATAGGCTAAATTCATAGGTCAAATAATAATAAAATAATCTAACTAATCAGTGTTTGATTGAAACAAATAAACAGAGTTTAACTAGAAGATTACTTCTCAAATTTGATTGAAATAGGAGTCATAATTAACATCCTGAGATAAGATTTTTATCAATGTAAAGAACTTCCATCTGTTTCCTACTTGATGGATCACAAATTAATTGAGAAAGAGATCCTGAAAATGAATTATTTGACAAAAATAACAATCTTAAAGTTGAGTGTACTCTTGGCAATGGACCTGTAAAGCGGTTTGAACTCAAAGTCAACAAAGTTTCTCACATTTAAATATGAAATCTCTCCTCTAAGTTGATTCAAGGAAAGATTTAAATATTCAAATAGAGTGGGAAGGTTCAAAAACCAAGTGGGCATGACATCTGAAATTCCTGCATAGGAGATATCCAAATAAGACAATATCTTTTGGAATTTTAGCCACTGGGGAAACTTTGGGCCAAGATGCCAATGACCCAATTCGATCCTTTTACATTGAAATGGGGGAATCCAGCTTGAGTTTGGTTCAAATCTAAGCAGATTGTGTGATGCTGCTAGAGTTGTCAATCTAGTGAGATTAGAAAAATGGGTTTCTAATACAACTCCTTCTAATAGATTATACTCAAAACCCAGATACTCCAAAGATGATAACTGCCCCATAGACAAGGGAATTTGGCCGTTTAATTGATTTTCTGAAACATCAAGGTGAGTAACAGAGCTCAAGTTTCCAATGGCACTCGAGATTGTTCCTTGTAACTGGTTTCGAATAAGACGAAGGAACTGAAGACGGTTTAAACTGTACAAGGAGTTGGGTATGGATGAATTGAGATAATTCCAACTAAGATCAAGAACTTCAAGAAACGAGGTGTTCCCAAAGTAATCTGGAATTGGGCCTACCAAAGAATTGACACTAAGGTCAATTGACACAAGACAATGAAGACTAAATATCCACTTAGGTACTGAAGATAAGCTGTTCCAAGAAAGATCAAGAAAAACCAGTGATTTTGAAGAATTAATATTGATCGAAGATGGATCATTGTCTAAACCACATTCTGACAAGTGCAACTCTATCAAAGAAGGAAGTTTGAATGTTACCTGTACCCAATCAGTTGCTTTATGAAGATCCGCATAACTCAAATCAAAATACTGCAAGGAAGAAAATCCAGAAACCCATTGAAGACTTTTTGATTTGAGATCATTACCTCCAAGATCAAGATACTGCAACTTTGAGAGATTCCCAAGGTTATGAGGAATTGTTCCCTGAAATTGTGCATCAGAGAGGTTAAGATATGTTAAACTCTCCAGCAAACCGAAAAATTTCGGGATATGAATGCTGCTAAAATTGTTATTGCTCAAGTCCAGGGAACTGAGATGCTTCAACTCCAGCAGTGAAGGACTTATTTTGCCTCCTAGCAGGTAATTGTAGTAAGCTTCCCATTCAGCATTTGTTGCAAAGTCATCAGGCTCTGAAAGAGGACCCAAGTGCAGTTGGTTGACGTGGCCTGTTGAGTTATGGCAGACGACACCAGTCCATTCACAGCAATCCCCACCTTCAACCCATGACGACTAGCCTGTTTGAAGGATCAATAAGATGATTCTTGAATTTCAAAAGAGCTTCTCTCTCACTTTGAATGCAAAGTAGGTTGGAATTGGCATGACAAATCGAAAAACAGAGAGCGGGAATGAGAAGAAGAAAAGGGAATAAGGAGATTGGAAGAGGAGTAGTCATGGTTGCAATTGCCATGGTTCACAACTCCAAATATATAGAGTAAGCTTTAGTTAAAACACAAAAATACATGAAGCGCAAGGAAGTTTCTTCCAACAAAATGCATAGGGAATTTGGTATGAAGGGAAATTTCAAATTAATTGCATTTAAATTTCCACAAAATGTAATATGAATTTGGATTATTAAATTAAAGAAATGCAATAAAGTTCAGTCAAACAAAGTGGATGCTATCAAGGAAGTTTTTTACAATACCCTAAAAGCAAAAGCATAAAAAAAAGAAAGAAAAGAAAATAGAAGACATGGAATTTTTCTATTTGGCTATTACTATGCAAAATTTTGAAAACTAATACTACTTCAAATTTGCATAATGATTTTTCTGGTCTTTAAACATTTGTTGAAAATAAATCAATTTATCTTCTATTATGCTTTATTTAACTCAATTTTATTTTGTTTAAAGAGAAGCCTAATGTGAATTTTTGAAAGTTAAAATATATACTAAGTTACTATACACCTTATACATTTGGGGTTCGGTGTCGTACTTTTATTTTTAAGAATTTAGTATATATTTTTAATGTGTGACATTTGAAATTAAAAAAAAAAATATTCACTTTAATTTTTTTCTTAATTTAACCCCTCTTGTTAAAATAATTTTTCAAACTAATCACTCCTCTTAAAATAATTTGTCTTCCACTAATGGATTGTTGAGCTTTTCACTAATGGATTGTTGAGACTGTTCCCTGTGTCTTTGTTTCTATTGCATTCTATCTCATCATATCACATTCTGTTCTGTCATATTTGAGAATCACTGTCAATACCTAGGTGTAGGTGTTTGGGGTAATCCTTTGTTCCATATTCCCAAGACTTTTTACAACCAGCCAATTAAGAGTTCTTAGATGTATTAGTACTAGCAAATGCCTCAAAAATGCAGTCATCGATTCTCCCGAGAGGCCACAATTACAGCAAGAAAACACATTAATTTAATGACAAGGAACACATTTTTTCTATGCTATTAATACTTGTACTTGCTCTGCTATTCTGCCCAAGCCTGGCTGAGGAAGAGTTACGGGACGTAAAACAAAAAAAAATGCTTATTTTATTTTGTTTTGGCCGGTAATACTATGTATAATTATAAAATAGAAAAGTAAATATACGATAAATAATAAATAAAAGGCTACTCCATTTCGGCAAAAGACCCACGCCCAAGTTCCATAGCTTTGGGTCCACTATCCCAATCATGATTTTCCTACCCCAGAGGGAAAGGTCCTTCCCTTTCGGGCTGGTTGTGGACGAGGAGGGTTTCAAACCCCCGACATCGTGGTTCGTAGCCACGTGCTCTAATCCTCTGAGCTACAGGCCCCATCTCGTCTCCACTAGATCTGTTCCAAGGAGTACCTTAAAAAAAAGAACATTTCCTCTCCCCAACTATTTTGGGTTAAGAATATGTGAAAGTGCCTTTCTCTCTATAAGAACGGTCCATTCCGAGGTGTGAAGTGGGAGAGGGGATTTCTTGGGGTTTTGACGTTGCACATTCATGACACTTTTTTTTCCTAATTATGATTTCCTTCTCTATGAGATCATTCATTGGAATTTTCAATTTTTTTATTGCACAGAAAGTTTCCTATTTATTTCCTCTTCACAATCACAGAGGACAAATGGTTTCATGTTAAGTTTTGTGAATAAAGTTTTTGTTACCAGAAGTAGTAAAATTTGGTAAAATTATTTATGTTTTTAAATCTAATCAGCCCATGATTCGAAATGGATTGGGCCCTGAGCTCACAATGACATATTTAGGAGGAAAATTATTTCTATCTAAATTTTTTCTTTTGGTCCAAAATTTTTAGATTTGGGTTTTCATCCTTTTGGATACTTAAAATTTCAAGTTTACCTTTATAGTGTTTTAAAATAAAATCTGAAATTTTTTCTCTTGTGTAAAAAAGTATTTATGATATCAGGGGTGAAGTCAAATTTTATTTTTTTGGAAGCTGAAATTAAATTGTATATTTTTAAGATAGTAAAAATATAATTTCACCATTTTAATAGCTTATATCTTTATAATTCTTAAAAGATTAAATCAAATTTTTATCATTTCAGAGGGGCCAAACTGTAATTTTATCATTACTAATTTAAAATTTTATAAATTATAAAGGGGCCTAAATGAAAAAAAATTCATTTTAGGGGGTAGGCCCCTGCCAGCCCCCTTGAATACGCCCATGTATTGCATAATGTCAAGTTAAGCCCTTAACATTTATATTTGTTGTAAATTTGACCCTTATTTTTTTGAGCTAAATTTGACCATTAATCTTTTAATTGATATTAATCATATATCTATTTACTTGAGTAAGATATTTTTATAAACTTAAATTATTACTTTTAAAAACTCATTGTAGTTGTACAATTTGTATTAATCGAAATGCTCCCTTTCAATAATAAACTAGAATAATAAATTTTAGGTCTCATTCCAATGCAAAATTCAAATGATATTAATCATATCTATATGTAGTGGTTAATTTCACTTATACCAGCCATAATATGATGTACCATGTTCATTTTATTTGTTTTTATTATTTTCAATTGTATGATGTAACTCATGTTTATGTTATCTTAAAACATATAATTTTTAGACGTTAAAAAATAATAGTGGTTAATTCTAGTAATAGATGAAAGACCACGTTATTGACCCAAATTTTCAATTATGATTTCCTTCCCTATGACATCATTCACTGTAATTTTCAATTTTTTTTTGGTGAAAAATAAATAACAGCTTAAGGACTCCTAAGAGACATTAAAAGCTTTGTCTTGTTGTAAAACTGTGGCCACCATCGCGGGCGGAACATCAAAAATTTGAAGAGAATTCTGCCAAGAGAGCCCAACCTTCGCCAGTTGATCAGCAATTGAGTTGTACTCCCTAGGAACATGCTTGATTTCCCATTGACCTTCAGAAAGCAGAAGTCTTTTGATTCTTCTAAGTAGTGTAATGCCAGAGTCCGCCATGTCCTCCATGGACAAAAGCCTAACCACTTCAAGATTGTCATTCTGAATTTTAATCCTCTTGTACCCTTTGTTCATTAAAATGAGCACACCATCTAGGATGCCCCAAAGTTCTGCTTCTAACGGTGAACAACTTCCTAGATAGTGAGTGAATCCTAGTATCCAGTTGCCCTCCCGATCTCGAACCACTCCACCCGAAGTAGCATTTCCTGAGTCTCTAGCAACTGCTCCATCCGTGAATAAGTATACCCAACCATCGGCACAATGATGTTGAATCCCGGAGGGAATTACGGTTGCCTTAGATCCAAGGATGAAAGCTTCAAAGTTTTGTGCCCAACTGAGAGAGGATTTAACAAGCTCGAGGGACGTCCCGTCAATATTCTGAAAGATGAAAAGGTTCCTCTTCTTCCAAATTCTCCAAGCTAGAATTCCGAAAAGGCATGACCAAGTAATTCTTTTATCCTGCAACTTAAGATGACAAGAGAGGTTAGTTGATAACCAAATTTGTAAAGAGTCAGAAAAAAACCTGGGTTGCATCTCTAAAGGGACAACAAACATCCAAGCTTCCTTTACAGACGAACAATCTCGGAGAACATGCATGATGTCTTCCAAGTCATGTCCACACCGTGGACATGCACTACTTTTCCCAAATCCTCTCCTTACCCTTTCCGAATTAGTGAATATCCTCTGATTAGCCACGAGCCAAAGGAAAAGACGGACACGCTGAGGTCCTTGGTATTTCCAAATGAGTTTCCAAATGTCATCAATAGAGCTTCAAGAATTTTCTTTTAACGCCCAATATGCACTTCGGATTGAGAAAGATCCTGAATCGGTACGAGCCCAAATGATTCTATCTTCACCACCAGCGGGATGAGGCGGGGGAATACTTATGATACGCTTTAATATAGTAGCAGGTAACCAAATACGAAGCATATCTATATTCCAGAAGCCGTCCTGTAAGACCCAGTCTTTCAAGGTGCTATCCAAGTTAAGCCTATCATGAGCAGATACATAAGACAATAGAGGCCCAGAATTAGGTATCCAATTGTCTTTCCATCCACGTATAGTAGCTCCATCCCCAACGGACCACATTAGATTTCCACGAAGGAGAGGCCACACTTTAGAAAGGGAACCCCAAAGATGAGAACAGTGACTTTTATGAATTGACTCAGGGAGTTGACTCTTCCAACCATACTTCGAACGAAGCACTCGAACCCATAAATCATCCTTTTGAGAGGCAAGATTAAAACCAATCTTCATGAGGAAAGAAGTATTATGATCATGAAGATGTCTAAGACCAAGTCCTCCACAGTTCCTGGGCTGACAAATGGAATTCCATCCAACTAAGGCCGTTTTCGGGTTACCAGCTGATCCCCCCCAAATAAACTGTCGAACTATCCTTTCAATCTCATCACACACCCCTTTCGGAATTACTAAAGACTGCATAAAATAACTAGGAATAGCCAGAAGGACTAACTGAGCTAGAGTAACGCGCCCTGCAAATGATAATTTCCGAGTGTCCCAACTCTGAAGTTTACTTCTCACCTTCTCAATAACAAAATTCAGTGTACTCTTGGTAATACGATCATGAAACAGAGGCACCCCCAAAAACTTTCCTAGATTAAGAACCTTTTGGAAGCCAAAAAACTGACTGATCTGATCGCCTAGACTGATATCAACTCCCTTTGAAAAAAACATGTTGCTCTTCCTCGCGCTAATTTTATGACCAGAAAGATCACAAAATCTTCTAAGAATATCCTTAAGCAAGTGAGCTTGATCCATCTCTGCTTTGCTAAAAATGACAAGGTCATCTGCAAAGAAAATGTGAGATATAGCCGGTCCTGATCTAGATAACCGAATAGGATACCACCTCCCGGATTCCATCTCTGCTCTGATAAGATTCCCTAACCATTCCATACAGAGAATGAAAAGATAAGGCGATATGGACAACCCTGTCGTATGCCTCTTACAGGCTTGAAAGATCTTGAGGGAACTCCATTCCAAAGAAGCTGCATAGTGGAAGAGGAGATGGCATGCATAATAACATTCCTGAGTCCCTCGGGAATTCCAGCTGCAATAAGGGAGACATCAATAAACTCCCAACTGACCCTGTCGTACGCTTTCTCCAAATCTAACTTAATCGCCATCCAGTTTTTACCCACTTTCCTACTACGCATGGAGTGGATAACTTCTTGTGCAATAATGACGTTATCAGATATGTTCCTACCAGAAATAAACCCTGCTTGCTCAGGGGAGATAAAATTCGGAAAAACCACTCTAAATCTATTAGCGATCACTTTCATCACCAATTTATACATAACCGAACAAAGGCTAATTGGCCGAAATTGGCTGAAGTCTTCCGGGCGATCAGTCTTTGGGATCAACACAATAAGAGTGTTATTCAACTCCTCTTCAATTTTATTACCCGTAAAAATTCCTTGGACCCACTCACAAACCGCTCCTCCAACTAGATCCCACTAGCTTTGGAAGAAATGTGCATGGTATCCATCACTCCCCGGAGCTTTAAGGGGAGCCATATCAAACAGAGCCTTCTTGATCTCGTCATTTGAAACCGGTTTTTTGAGAAAATCAATGTCATGATCCTTCAGACGAGGAGAGATATTTGACGGAATATCAGACATGGGACTAGGGTCATCACCATAAAGTTTCTCAAAAAAATTGACACCTTCATCACTGAGAATAGACTGATCAGAACACCATTCCCCATTGCTGATGCGAAGAGCCAAAATGCGGTTAGATTTCCTTCTTTGCATCGTACGACTATGGAAGAATTTAGTATTTCTGTCCCCAAATTGAAGCCAATCACACCTATCTTTCTGCCTCCATAAGAGCTCATCGTGGTTTAACACACTTTCCAACTCATCACGGACTTCCATCTCCAATTCAGCTAAACTTCTAGAATTTGCCTGATCCAAGGCTTTTTGGATGGTCCCAAGAGATTTTAGAAGATGTCTTTTACGAGTGCCTATGTAGCCATAAGTGAACCTATTCCATTCTTTAACATGTGAAGTAAAATCAGATAACGAATCAGCCATGTTACCTGAATATCTCCATTTGCTTGAGACTAGCTCCTTAAAATTTGCGTGCTTCGTCCATCTTGCAAAGAATCGAAACGGTCTTCCTCTTGGAGCACTGAACATAGAATTAGTCTTGAGAAGAATGGGCCTATGATCCGATTTAATACGAGGGAGATGATGAACAAGATAATGTGGGAAGGTAGAAATCCAAGCATCATTTGCAAGGGCTCTGTCCAATCGCTCGGACGTATTTCCTCTTTGCCAAGTATAGGAAGGTCCTATAAATCCAAGATCCTGCAGATTACAAGAATCAACAAAATTTCCAAAAAAAAATACATCTTTTACCTGTTGTTCGATCACTTTTTTTGTCATTTGGTGAGAGAATAGCATTGAAATCTCCTATAATTAACCACGGTGAAGATCCCTGAGGCAAGACGTCCATTAAATCATTCCAAAGAGATTTTCTTTTAGCTCTATCAAGACTGCCATAAACAACAAAAATAAAAAAGTCCTCATTAAAATTAATGCCCTTAATATGAAGAAGCATGAACTGAGGATGATTATGGATTATACTAATGGAAATATAGTCCTTCCATCTGACCCATATGCCTCCTGAAAAACCAACAGACTCAATGCGGTGAGAATGATCAAATCCCAATTTATCAATAATGGAATTAGCTTTTTGGCCACTGACTCTCGGTTCCAAAAGACACATAATGTCTAGTTTAAATTCAAAATCATACTCACAAAAAGCCCGGAGGAATTTGTTACTAGCACACCCTTGACAATTCCAAGAAAAAATAATCAAATTAAAATTCATAGGAAAATATTAAGAAAAAAGCAGAGAGAAAACCCCAAACCTCAACGAACCAGAATAACCAGAATAAATTAAATTATTTTACCAGTGTTTAGAACCGAAGTGTCTGAATCCTCCTTGTTAGGCGTAGATACAGACTTGACCAACCTATGAATAGAATCACTTAAAGGAATTTTAGAGGAATTTTTAATTTTAAAATTATTACCCTTTCCATGAGGAATTTTATTAATTTTCCTTGTGGCCCGAAAACCACCTTCCTTTCCTCCTATTAATTTCGCGGAACTTCGATTTCTGATAACACCATCAGCTGAGCCTTTTTCTTTGAAAGAAACCGCCGTGTGCCTATTGCTATTCAATTCACCAAGAGAAGTAACCGTCTGAGCTTCGACCATGTTCGCCTTTGCTGAAGCAACCTTGGTTTCCTTCACGTGGCCATTAGCAGCATTTAGCTCGTGACTTTCAAAAATTGGGTTAATGCAAGAATTGTGTAAATGCGATAAAGTGGAATCATTTTCAAGTAGCAGTACTGAATCAGTAATCATATTATCATTAAAAACAGAAATAAAATGGTGATTAGAAGAACTTCCTATTTCGTGAAGGAAGTGGTCTGACTTTAAGCTAGTTGGACCCGTCTCCTTGTTGGGTTGTATCCCATCAGTTCTTAATGGGCCTTCCACAACTTTACTTAGAGATGGGCTTCCTCCTCCATTATCGTCAGGCCTTAGAGACCGATCTGTTAAGCCATTTTGGGATGCCGAATTTAAGAATTCCAACGGTCCACTTTCCACCGTTACTCTGCTCTTAAATGCACCTTCCAGCTGTAATCCATTATTATCCTTGGGACTACCCCGAGCTAGCTGTTTTTTCTTTATCCCATTTATTCCAGCATTAAGGTTGACCCGAAAATCTGCTAGCTGCTCCTCTCCCCCTTTATTCTGCTCACTTTCCAAATCTCCCTTGCTTCCCAAATCGGTTAAAACTTCAAATCTGGACCCCAAGATTTCTTTCCCCTTATTATCTTTTTTGGAAGCTTTGTTACCCCGTGAAAACCGTGCTTTCCTTTCTACCACCATCCAAGGTCCATACGCCCCATTCTCCCCTCTTTTCTCAACCTCCGTCGTGTTGGCCATCATCTGAAAGTTTTTCGGTGTGACCTCTTTTTGCACGGAGGGACAAAGCTCCTTTGTATGCCCGTACTTCCCGCAATTGAAGCAAATAGTCGGCAACGCTTCATATTCTACCCTCTGCTTCATACCATTAACCAGTACATGAGCAGTTAATGGCTTATCAAGGTTAATATATACAGCCATCCGGGCGAAGCGGCCTCTAGTTCTGCTGTCGGTATTAAAATCTAATCGAATGACTTTTCCGATCATCCCTCCTATTTCTTCAAGAATTTTCTTCTTGTATAGAAAACCCGGGAGACCTGGTAATTGTATCCAGGCCAAAACAACGCTGGGATAAGGTTGGTCAGGCCTAAACTCTCTTGTCCAAGGTTGGACTGTCAAATATTGGCCGTAAACCAACCACGGCCCTTGAGTCAAAGCTTTGGTGTAATCATCAATGGAGTGGAATTTTGCTAAATAGTATCCATTCTCAATGTCCATGAGATGGACTGGTTTGGAAGGATTCCATAAAATATTAATACGGTTAGATAAAGCTGCGTATCCTATATTTCTTCCGAGAAGTTTTACAATAACTGTTAACTCTATTTCTTTAAACAGGATTTGTTGAATCCTCTCCGAAAAATCAATAGCAGGGATGCCATTCACTACAGATCTGTGGATATCTCCCTCCAGGATCTCAAGTCCTTCTTCATCATTATTGGCTCTACGGGGATCCCCTTCTTCCTCAACTGATGCACCCGATTTAACCCCTAAAAGTTTATCCTTCCAGGATATCTTTGTCATCGACATAGGTTTAACCAGCATATCCGTGGCTTCTTCACCTATGCCTTCTTTAAACCGGACTTTCTTAGTGAGACGATCAGTCTCTGTCCGAGACTCGTCACCATAATCGACTTTCAGAAGAGGAACATTTTCACCAGTTTCCAGAGAGTTTTCCATTCGCATTATTTTTTAATTTGTTTATTTTTATTGTAATTTTCAATTTCAATTTATCAATTTCCCAAATTTCCTATTTATTTCCTGTAACACCCCAAACCCGGCCCAAACGCTACAACCGGATCTGGTATGTCACTTAAGAGATTTTACATAACATGTCGCATTTCGTAAAAACAAGCTACTAGGTTTACACCTTTATTTCAAAGCTTAATAATTCATTAAAGTATAAAATATTAAGTTACCAATTATCTTGGTAGATTTTAAATAAAAAAAACCGAAATTTCATGCAGGTCTTAACTTAATTGATAACATAAAACTTAAAACCCAATAATAAAAGCCCAACAAAATCCCAAAACATAAATGGTAGTCTAGTGGCCTATGGCCTTATTACAAAGAAATTTGAACCCATTAATTAAATGAAAATCAAATATTAGACTAAGTCTTTTTGCTGAATTCTCAAAGCTCTCACGCATGGCCACCTTGCTCTCCTCTCCACCCATCCGATGCCCTAAGTGTCACCCGAGATGGTTAAAATTAAAGGGTGAGTCGCGAGACTCAGCAGCAACCCTCATGCACCATTAGATTTGGGCTTTTAGCCCCATAAAACAGTAATAATCAAAATATAAGTAACAAAAATAATATGCAAAGCCCAACCTATATCCTAGGTGTCCATCCGCTACACGCCCCATTACTCACCATTCACACCATTGGGGATTTCTACAATCAACCCACACCGCTACACGCCTTGATGGCGCTGTGCTGCTCATCATCGATCATGGCCGTAGCCACTACAATGCATCACGGCAGGCCGCCATAACAGATCACTGTGTAAAGGAACCGCTACAACAAATCACGATAAAACCGCTACAACATATAACTTCCTCCTTTCATCAAACCCAACCCATGCAATCACATAAAATCGTGATACTTATAACATTTAATCGGATCATTTACTAACCTCGGTGATTTGCTTTACCCTCTTTGGGTTCCCGTCAATATGTCTTTGGGGTTTGGCATTTAACAAAACATGTAATACTTATTTTCATATATTAATCAAACAGATCTAGATGGTGTGGAGAATTACACACCTGATATTGTGAAATCCAATATTCTTAGTCGATGTCCTTGCTATCTGGATCTATTATCCTCAATCTATAGCCTTGCTTAAAAGCCGGAACAATTGCGAAAATAGGCCTCTCCTATATTCGGCCATGGTTAGTATTCTACCCGATTTTATATATATAAATAAACAAATCCTCTTACCTTGAAATCCCGAAAGTAACACGATTCTATAACTTAGAGATCTATGCGATTGGCCTCCTTCTGTTGTTTCCTTCAAGATTCGACACAAGCAAACTCCTTTGAAGAGAATTCGGCAACTTCAGGAAGTGAGATCTAAGAATTTTGGCTTTTAGAAGATGTACGAATTGAAGAGATGGCTAAGAGAGATTCGGCCAATGAATATTAAGGAGAAGAATAGAATAATAGAGATGTGATTTCGGCTTTTAGGGATTAAAAGAAGAATAACAATAGAGGTTAAAAGATTCTACCAACCAGAAATTTTAGAGAGGAAGAAAGGGTGAAGAAGATGGTGATTTTTGGCTTTTGAGAGGAAGAAGATGAGAAAATAAAATAAAAGAGAGGCTTCAAAATTTCGGCACACCCCTATTTATATAGAAAACCGATTCCTCCTTTTAGCAGAGATTGATTTTCTACCAACACCACCACACATGATAGCTCCTATACCTTTTCCCTTATCTTAATCTGTTATCTCCTAAAAAATAGCCTTTATCTGCTTATTATCCTTAAAGACTAAATCCCTAAATAATAGCCTTTATCTACTTATTATCCACATGAAATAAATATAATAAGATTCCCAAAATAATAGCCTTGTTCCGTCCCCCCCTTACTCAATTAAGTGCCAAAATCTAGCCCTATAACTTGAGCTTCAAGCAACAAAAAATTTGGGCCTTCCTCATGTACTAGTGACGCCACTTATAGCTCACCTTACTGTGCCCCTAGCTGCTGGGCCACGAGCCCAATATGTTAATTAAACTACTACAACTTCAATTTAAGCCCTTAGAGTGTCTAAACAAAATATTTAAAACAAGGCCTCAGCCCAATTTGAGCCCCAATTGTACCTCAAATTCTCAAATTAATATTTTAAGCATCCAAACACATAAAATGCACAGACCCAATTATTCAGGATGTTACAGTTCTACCCCCTTAAAGAAATTTCGTCCTCAAAATTTCCAACTAACTATTAATCATAATACCCAAGTCTCACCACTATGCTTTCGCTGCGCACTCTAATTCTAAAGCCAAAATAAACACTTAGTATACTATGGTAGGGTACGCACCATCATACGCATTTGGAGCGTCTCCATCCCCTAACATGGCCACGCGGCGGTCGTCCTCGACCCCTTGTACTCATTCTACCGATTCGCGTTTATCTGATTAGAAATTTTATGAATTATTAATTTTCTTTCACTAGTTAACCACTAACAGTCTTATGAATAATAGTTTTAAGAGTGGTTCTTTCGAATTCGCATTCACAATACAGTCTCAAGTTTGTAACCTCTAACTAAAATAAAACACATACATCATACAAAAATCATCCAAGCACTTATATTCTTCACGTAAAGGTGTTTTCGTTGATTCACTACCCATGGGTATTTTCGTAATTTCATCCTACAGGGGTATTTTCGTAATTTTTCATAATAAATTTCCTTGTTGATTTCGTGAAGTGAGGGTATTCTGGTAATTTTACAATCCGGCGGTATTTTGGTAATTTTGAAATTCGGGGGTATTTCGGTAATTTTGCAATCAGCGGCAATTTAGTAATTTTGCAAATTAGGGGTAATTTGGTAATTGTACAAACCAGGGGTATTTTGGTCATTTGACAAAACGAGGGTAGGTTGGTAATTTTTTTTTAACCAGGGATATTTCGATGTTGTTGTTGTTGTTTTTTTTTTCAAACAGGTACTTTGGGAAAAATCTAGTTTCATGGTCCAAGTTACTCTTATAAACATGAGATTTTCTGTAAATTTTCAAAACATAGGTATTTTACTAATTCATGGCTGGTTGGTAGTTTTCACAAATCAAACGTATTTTGAAAATTTTGCAAAACTTGAGAAATTTTCTTTCTTTTCTTTTTTTTTCCAAACTAGGGTGGCTGGTCCCTTTCGGTTTTAATTATAAGGTTTAGCCCATCAACAAGTCCTCGTAACTAGGGTGAATAGTCACCACGCACTGCAGGATTCTAGTAAAGAGGAGGTGAGTCGCTAGGATCGCTAAGTACCAAGCTCTCCCCGAATCCACTCCTAGACATGCGTATGCCCATTGCCACACCCTAACTTGGCTAAGGTGAATAATACTACGCACTGCAGGGATTCCAAATAAGAGGAGGTGACACTAGGATCGCTTAAATACCAAGCTCTTCCTGATCCAATCCTAGACATGCGTATGCCTGCTTACCACACACCCTAGTCTTGCGGCTCGCTCACGGGTTTGTTTAGTGAAGTTAAGTCTTATGAGATTTTAAGAGTTGTTTCAACTAGGCCTAAAGTCCATCAAGTTCTAATCTAACTAATCTACGTCCCATAAAGCCCATCAAGCCCACATATATTATATCATACAATGGTTCGAATACTTACCCGACGGACTTGGGCGAGACGCAGTGCCATGTTGAGCTAACAGACTGTATAAATATGCATGTTTCAAAACCCAACTTTAGAAAACGTTTTGAGCCCCAAAAAAAACCCCCAGAGCCGAGTTTTGAACCGAGCTCGATACTAATTTGTAACACCCCAAACCCGCCCAAACACTACAACCGGATCTGTATGTCACTTAAGAGATTTTACATAACATGTCGCATTTCAAAAATGAAGCATTAGGTTTACACTTTATTTCAAAGCTTAATAATTTATTAAAGTATAAAATATTAAGTTACCAATTATCTTGGTAGATTTTAAATAAAAAAATGAAATTTCATGTAGGTCTTAACTTAATTGATAACATAAAACTTAAAACCCAAAGAATAAAAGCCCAACAAAATCCCAAAACATAAATGGTAGTCTAATGGCCCATGGCCTTATTACAAAGAAATTTGAACCCATTAATTAAATGAAAATCAAATATTAGACTAAGTCTTTTGCTGAATTCTCAAAGCTCACGCATGGCCACCTTGCTCTCCTCTCCACCCCGGTCCGATGCCCTAAGTGTCACCCGAGATGGTTAAAATTAAAGGGTGAGTCGCGAGACTCAGCAGTGCAACCCTCATGCACCATTAGATTTGGGCTTTTAGCCCCATAAAACAGTAATAATCAAAATATAAGTAACAAAAATAATATGCAAAGCCCAACCCATATCCTAGGTGTCCATCCGCTACACGCCCCGTATCACCCATTCACACCATTGGGGATTTCTACAATCAACCCACACCGCTACACGCCTTGATGGAAGTCGTGCGCTCATCATCGGATCATGGCCATAGCCACTACAATGCATCACGGTAGAAGCCGCTACAACAGATCACGGTAGGAACCGCTACAATGCATCACGGTAAAAACCGCTACAACATATAACTTCCTCCTTTCATCAAACCCAACCCATGCAATCACATAAAATCAATATACTTATAACATTTAATCGGATCATTTACTAACCTCGGTGATTTGCTTTACCCTCTTTGGGTTCCCGCCAATATGTCGGGGTTTGGCATTTAACAAAACATGTAATACTTATTTTCATATATTAATCAAACAGATCTAGATGGTGTGGAGAATTACACACCTGATATTGCGAAATCCAATATTCTTAGTCGATGTCCTTGCTATCTGGATCTATTATCCTCTATCTATAGCCTTGCTTAAAAGCCGGAACAATTGCAAAAATAGGCCTCTCCTATATTCGGCCATGGTTAGTATTCTACCCGATTTTATATATATAAATAAACAAATCCTCTTACCTTGAAATCCCGAAAGTAACACGATTATATAACTTAGAGATCTATGCGATTGGCCTCATTCTATTGTTTCCTTCAAGATTCGGCACAAGCAAACTCCTTTGAAGAGAATTCGGCAACTTCAGGAAGTGAGAATAAAGAATTTCGGCTTTTAGAAGATGTACGAATTGAAGAGATGGCTAAGAGAGATTCGGCCAATGAATATTAAGGAGAAGAATAGAAGAATAGATATGTGATTTCAGCTTTTAGGGATTAAAAGAAGAATAACAATAGAGGTTAAAAGATTCGGCCAACCAGGAAATTTTAGAGAGGAAGAAAGGGTCAAGAAGATAGTGATTTTCGGCTTTTGAGAGGAAGAAGATGAGAAAAGAAAATAAAAGAGGCTTCAAAATTTCGGCACACCCCCTCTTTATATAGAAAACCGATTCCTCCCTTTAGCAGAGATTGATTTTTGGCCAACACTGCCACACATGATAGCTCCTATCCCTTTTCCCTTATCTTAATCATTATCTCCTCAAAAATAGCCTTTATCCGCTTATTATCCTTAAAGACTAAATCCCTAAATAATAGCCTTTATCCGCTTATTATCCACATGAAATAAATATAATAAGATTCTAAAAAAAAATAGCCTTGTGCCGTCCCCCTACTCAATTAAGTGTCAAATCTAGCCCTATAACTTGGGCTTCAAGCAACCAAAAATTTGGGCCTTCCTCATGCACTAGTGACGCCACTTATAGCTCACCTTACTGTGCCCCTAGCTGCTGGGTCACGAGCCCAATATGTCAATTAAACTACTACAACTTCAATTTAAGCCCTTAGAGTGTCTAAACAAAATATTTAAAACAAGGCCTCAGCCCAATTTGAGCCCCAATTGTACCTCAAATTCTAAAATTAATATTTTAAGCATCCAAACACATAAAATGCACAGACCCAATTATTCAGGATGTTACATTTCCTCTTGACAGTCACTGACCATGTTCAGTTTTCTCAATAAAGTTTTTGTTACGAAAGTTGCAAAATTTCCTATTTATAAAACATTTTTTATTAACTTAACATAAAATCTAATATAGTAGATGTTAATTATGCAAATACAAAATATTTTCTTTTATCGTATCATTGGGTATGATACTATTTGAGAGAATAGAACCAGACACAAGCATCAATGATAGCTCACAAGTTATTTAATTTGAGACATTCAAATCTTTAAAATATAGTTAACTGGACATTTTCTCATATTAACATCGCCTCAATATAACATAAAAAAAAGGTCAGATCATATACCATGTTCCATACTTTATAACTTTATTCGTAAGCGGAAATGAGATGATTCATATTTTTTAATTCTGTTTTTTATTTTTTTTTTTCCAGGTACGCAGGTTTTCTTGGGCACGACTCTGTCCAGGATTTCAAAGAACAGGAATTTGTGTAAATCCGATCCTTGAGGATTTGACCCTACTTCCCTTATACTATTATTTTTATTATTTTCATTATTTTAAAGGGATAGGATATTTTTGGTGCTCTCAACAACCGCATTAGAAATTTATATTTTTCTTGTCAACTTTCATATATTTATATATATAGACATACATGTCGTACATTTTCTATAACAAATATTTGAAAACAAAAAGAAATCATATTTTTATATATCTATTCTTATACCCCTATTCGGCTTGGACGTGGTGATGTGAGAAGTGATAGTACCTATGGACGACCCTCCGTCTTTTGTTACTTTGCTGGCCATCCAGTGACTAGCCACCCGCGTGTCTCACACCCTCCATAAAGCCAATCATCTTGGGCCACCCACTATTAGTGCGTACGCACTTATACCCAAAAAGAGATAATTGAAGCCTTCACAAAAAGAATGTCAAAGCAAGCCCCCACTTGACAATAATTAGCACATAACAAATCTGTCACCTGATAGATCACACGAACATTCCATCACCCATATTGTCAGTGACATAGCACTATCAGGCATGGAGTCCTTCCCCATATAAATACCCTAGGGCACGATGATAGCAGGATCTTTTCCCCTTCAGCAAACCTAAGCACCACACCTAGCAACAATCTACCTCTCCTCTCCTTAATCTCTTATCTCCTTAACTCCTTTACTCCGGCTCACCACCTAATTAAGGTGAACCAATCTTCTTGTTACCACCACCATATTCTCACTCTCTCCCTCCCTTATTGTATTACAGTATCAACATCTATATCTATATACAATTTCATATTTACGAATAAATTTCTATGTTCAGATTCTACCCAAAAAAGAAACTCAATGTAAATAGGGCAGTTCTGTGAACTCGAACATTTTTAGGCATTTTATGGATTTAATTATTTAGTGAAATTATAGCTCTTATACAATAATTATTGTACTTTGATTGAAAGCTAATTATTTTATATCAAATATAGATTTTTCTGATTCTTACACTATTATTGCCTACTGTTCAGACAATAAAGTAATTTTTGATACTGAGGTCAACTAAGGGTTTTGTTTCCTTCTCAAATATTTAATTTAAGAATTGTCAATGAAATATATATATATATATATATATATATATATATATTTGTTAGTTTTCATATACACAATCTCATACTTTTTCTTTAATAATTAATGGAAAACAAAGAGAAATAATAATTTTATCTATCTATATCTATGTCTATGTATAATTTCATGTTGAACAAAGTCTACCCCCCACCCCGCCCACAAAAAAAAACTCAATGTAAATAGGATAAGAACTAAATTATATATATGTAAATTAATAGTATTTTTTATAAAAAAAATCCCTCTTTTTTGTATTTCTTTTTGAATTTCTTAGAATAAGAATTAAATTGAAAATTTTTGTAAATGTTGAGGGTAAAATTTATTGAATTTTTTAGAATTTGAATTAAATTGGAAAATTTTGTAAACATTGAAAATTAAATTTGTTGACTTTTTTAGATTTAGAATCAAATTGATAAAATATGTACCCATTGAGTGCTAAATTTATTATTAGGCAAATAAAAAAGCCCACTTTAGACTTAGGGTGCGTTTGATAAACTAAGTGTTGAAAAATTAAGTCCTAATTTTTACTACTAAATTTTATAAATACTGAATTTATATTAGAAAATTGTTTGGTAAATTAGTAAATGTAAATACTGAATATAATTATGTTATCTGATAAAAGTAAATATTATTTTTTAAAATATTATTTATTTTTCTATCCAAAAAAATTATTTATTTTTATTTTTAATCTTATTAATATAATATTTTATATTATTTTAAATAGTTTAGGATAAAAGATAAAAGATAATTTTGGATAGTTTTTAAAATATAGTTTTGGGCAGTCGACAATGCCCTCAACAATCAAGGATATCGTATCTGTGCTTAGAGTTTTGTCTCTGACCTCTGTGGAAAATCCCTACGAAGCAAACTTGATGCCACTTGAGTCATGTAGCTGAAGTGGTACTGACGACAGTTTAAAATCTTAGAAATTGATTTCTCCATCAGCAAGCACCAAAAAAACTAAATAAATAAAACCGTGTTGTCAGAGTTAAGGACACATGATTAAATGATCCTATAGTTTTTTATCAGACATTGTGGCAATACTAATCCGTTTGCAGATTAGGAATATACTGCTTTATTGATTTTATTATAAATTTCAATATTTTGCAATTGGGTTTAGTAGTGGTACAAAGTAACATCGACCTCGAGACTAGCATCTCCAGTCTTGGCGTTGGAAGAAGTGGCCCGAAATAGTGCAAACCCTGTGGCCATTCTAAACGCACCTGTCCCTCCCACTATTGCCATTTCACGAATGACGCCAGGGCCAGGAACAAAATCTGTGAGGGGATATCGTGAGAACAAGCTAAAGGAGCTCCCCTTGAACTTGCCAATGGTAAACGCAAAATCAGCGTAAAAAACCGCAGTGAACTTGGTAGGGTCTCGACTTAATGCTAGGTACAGCCCTTGGGCATTTCCTACCATCTTGGATGTTCGTTCAGGCTCTAGAGTGAGGGGATCATCCATTGAGTACAAGCTTCCGTATGGGGATGGGGAAAAGAAATCTTGGGTGATGTTGGCCTGTGCTATCAGGAATGTAGTAGGATTTTTACCACTGGGAATATCGTGGTAGAAGAAGCGAAGTCGGGTCATCTTTTCCACCCGAGGACCTGCCTTGATAGTTTTGGAGTAGTATTGGCCATAGACCGGTGCTATGGCGAGGCAAAATATCATTGCCCATGCAAATATCATCTGTTTTTCCATTTTTCTTCCAAATGTTTACCTCAATAATATTTGGTTTTGACACTTGAAAGTAAAGGAAAAACAATTGGTTTTGTGCTTCTTGCTTCACACAGTAGGGGTTTAAATAGAATTTGTGTTGGATTTTAAAATTGCTTTTTTTAAAATAAAATAGTTGTGTGAAAACTTGAAATTCATGTGTCTGGTTTTATTTTTGAAATCATATGGATGAAATTGTAGAGAAGAGTGTAATTGTGATTGAAGGATTGAAGTTTTATTTACTGAGACTTTACTTACAAGTTGAAAGCTTTGAATATTGAGAAATAACCCAACACGAGGTTATTATTCAAATCTAGAGTCTCAAGACATTGGAGAATTTAGGCTTAGCTCCAATAATAAAAAATTCCTCAATTATATATATGAATAAAATATTACTTTTAAAAAATCAAATTAAAGTCAAGGTCAACACATTATTAAAATCAAACTGAAGTCAAAGGACAACACATTACTAAAATCAAACTAAAGTCAAGGTGTGTGGCAACGATAAGCAACATCCTGATAGCTTCAAGTTTTGCCACTAGTGGAAAAGTCTCATCAAAATCTATTCTTCTACTTGAGTGTATCCCTCTGCATCTAAACTTGCTTTGTTTCTTGTAAAATTCTCATCCTCATTACTTTTTCTTTCACTGATTTGGGTGTAATTTACTCTTATAATTTTATGTGTCTAAAATTACTAATCCTTTTTTTGAAAGAAAAAAAATTCATTAATGAGAAAGTTACCAAATTTAAAAATTCAACTCATGATAATTATTATTGTTTTAATACTGTTTGTATTGACTGAAATGCTCCGTTCTAATAATAAAGTAGAATAATAAATTTTAGGTCTATATCAATTTTGAATGATATCAGTCGCATCAGTGCATACCAGTTAATTTCACTTGTACGAGATGTACCATATTTGTTTTAATTATTTTTAACTGGGTATGTTATATCGTAATTCATTCCATGTTTAGTTAAACTTTTATCATGTAACTCATGTTTATGTTTTTTTTTTTAAAATAAACAGTTTTTACACGTTAAAAAATAATTGTAAATCCGCTGCGAAAGCAGGGGTTTATTCTAGTAATAGATGAAAGTTCACGTTATTGAGCCAAATTTTAAATTATGCTTTCCTTCTCTGTGAGATCATTCACTCGAATTTTAATTTTTTTTTTATCAGTTTCCCACATTTCCTATTTATTTCCTCTTGATTTTCACCGTGGATAAAAGATTATTATTATTTTTAAACATTAATCTCATTATAGGTTCTTATAATATCTATTAGTTTTTTTTAATACAATACCTAAAACTACCTATAGCCCCTCCCAACTCTTAAATAAGAGGATAATGTGCTTCAACGAACTCAAACTCATGTCCTCCTGTACTGGCAACAATGTCAATGTCAATCAAGTTAAGACTTAATCGGCTTATAAAGATCATTTTTAACTTAATTACTTACTATAAAAAAACGTTAATAACTTAACATAAATATTTTTCAAGTTAAGTTTTTATAAGCTACAAACTATTTGCACCATAAACCCTAATTTACTGTGGTAGATGTTAGTTATGCAAATACAATTTTATTTTATTTTTTGCACAATATTGTTGGGTATGATATTATTTGAGAGAATAGAGCGAGACACAAGCACTAGTGATAGCTCTTCGATGATTCCTGCTGAAAGAGAGAATGTGGTGGAGAGGGGTTGAAGAGTAGGAGCGTACTTTATTTGGCGTAGCTGAAGGCAGAATCGCTGCCATTTCCATTTCGACTCCTTTTCTTCTGAATCTTGAGAATCCATTTGGAGTCTAGGGTCTCATCCAAGCATGCAAATATTGATAAAACAATTATAATACTGAGCTGAGAGACTCATAAGAATGTTAAATACAGAAGAAGAAACTGTGGGAGCTGTCACAACCCAATTTTGCCCGGGTTAACACCCAATACAAATCAACCCAACAAATCAACCCAACAAATCAGCCCAACAATGTAGCCCAAACTACCCTCAGCCCAACACCAAACTTTCAGAAAAAAAAAAAAAAAGAAACTAAACCCTAGCCCCCCTAATGCAAGTGGCGCCGCAACCTAGCCACTTGCTCTGCCTTCTGACCCTCACCACCTGCTCCACCGCCCATCAACCACCGTCCATACCCTGCAAGGACAAGAGAACACGCAACAACAGCAATGGCAGAAGAAACAATAATGAAAGAAACAAAAAAATAGAAATCAAAGTCTAGGGACTTGGCTATAAAAGGATATCAACATGCTTGTATGTCGGGGGCGATTTTCAAAAAAGAAGAAACAGAAATTGAAAAGAATAGAAATTTAAGAACATCTTTTAGGTGATTGTTGTTTTTATTTGCTTTCATGTTTATTTTATATTTTTACATACGAAAATCGAAAGAGAGGAAAGAGGTGATTTCATTCTTATTTTCGAAGGCGGTCCGACAGTGGAAATCGCACCAAACCCCAAACCTGCAGAGAAAAAAAAAGAGAAGAGTCGATTTTTTTTTAAAAGGGGGAGAAATGATTTTTTTCGATTTGGGGCTTAAATAGCCGATCGAAACGGCGCTGCGTTTGGCCGGCGTCCTTAAGCCCCAAAACGACGTCGCTTCGCCCTTGGCCCGACCGGTCCGACCCGCCCACCAGATCCGCGCGCGGCCGAAAAATGGGGAATTTATGCGCGCATCCCTCCATTTCTCCGCGTGTTCAATTCGGTCCCTCCTAAACGCCGCGCTTAAACACTTGGGGAAAATTTGCGCCTCCTCGTCCCGGATTTTTCGCGCGTTTCAAATAGGCCATTTCCTTTATGTTTTATTTCGAATCAGCCCCAAACCTTCGTTTTGAATACAATTTGGTCCTCTTTAATTATTTCAAAACTTTATTATTTACTATTATTATTATTATTATTATTTATATATTTATTATTATTACTATTATATTTTTTACTAGTATTTGTTTATTATTACTTTCTATTATTATTATCATTATTATTATTATTATAGTTACTATCATTATTAGGGTGTTATTACTATTATTATTATGTCTTTATTAGATTATCATTATTCTCATTTTGTTACTATTATTTTATTATTATTACCATTGTCACTTCATTTTTATTACTAATACCATATCATTATTATTATTATTTTATTATTATTACTAAACTACTATCATTATTAAGTATTCCTATTATTATTTTCTATTATTACCATTGTCATTTTTTTATACATATATTATTAATCATCTTAACCTTATTATTACATTTAAATTATATTATGTGGTATTATTTTTATCTTATTATTATTACTACTATGTGTTATTATTACTATTATTATTACTATTATTTGATATTATTCTTGTGATTATTATTATTGTTATTATTAGTATCTTTATTATTACTATATTTATATCTATATTTATTTTCTTAGTTAAATACTATTATTATTTATTTAATTTTCATTTATCTATTTATATTTATACTATTTCACATACATACTTCTATTTTCACTCATATTGTTATCATATTTTATATATTCCTACTCATATTACTATATCAATATTATTTTCATTATCACCGTTATTATCATTATTATTATTTCTTTTCTTTTCTTTCCTTCTTGTAAAACTTTCATCTTGCCGTTTATCCTTTTGTTTTCTATTTATTATCATTTAACTTATTGGTTTTATTTTATTTTTGTTTTATTATTGTCATTCGTATTTAATGCGTTTATTCTATATGCTTTGCTAATACCGTAATTCATTTCTTACATCTTGCTACGTTGATATTGCAATTCGCTTTACATTTTACTATAAACTTGCGTTACCTCAACTCTTCCCGACACAAAATGGATTCTTTTACAAAGGCAATATTCCGTATTTAGAAATTCGAGAGGTCGTGCCTAAAGTATTGGGTTTCGATCCTTCTCGCTAATCTAAATAACCGAATATCCTTTTAAAACAAATACATTTTTAACAAAAAGCTTATTCTCGGGAACTCAAAATGTCATGTCCTAAAGCATTGGATGTGATGTTTTGTTATTCCGAGATAAGATTTTCTAAAACCAAGGCGATGTTCTGTATTTAGAAGCTCGAGAAATCATGCCCTAAAGTATTGGGTTTCCTTTTCTCGTCCATTCTGAATAACAAAATATCCCTTCAATTAAATCCATAAGTTTTGAATAAAAGGCAAGTTCAACTTTAAAGGTCGAAATGTGGTGTCCTAAAGTATTGGATGTAACACTTCACCTTAAAACGAGACGACCCTTGGCATACATTGCCAATTTATCCAAATTTATTCTTCAACAACAAGAGGGATCGTATTTTGAATTCCTAAGTTTTCAACTTTCGACGTTAAGACATTAGATAATCAATTAGGTACCAATTTTGGGCGTATCGAGGGTGCTAACCCTTCCTCGTACGTAACCGACTCCCGAATCCGTTTTCTGATTTTCGTAGACCAAAATTGTGTTTTTGATAAATTAATCTGATTATTAAAAACAAACACTTTTTAAGGTGACCCGATCACACCTCATCAAAAAGGATTGGTGGCGACTCCCGTTTTTTTTTTTTTTTTTTTTTTTACATTCGTTTGCAAAACCACGAGTCGACCGCGCCGTTTACCGTTTTATCAAAAAATGGTTACGACAGCTTGGCGACTCCACTGGGGACCCCAAAAAGAGAGTCAGGCCGTAAATTGATTATTTTTTTGTCCTTTGTCGAAAGTTTGGAAATTTGATTTAAAAATTTTTTTTACTATCCTTGTGTTGCATTCATTTGTGTCATTGCATATGATTTCTATTTTCTTGTGCACAGTACATTGCATGACCGTTGTGGTCGCACCTTTAAGTGGGAGTGAGAAACTATTCCTTCGTGAGGTTTTCACATCCGCAGCGATAATGGATCGCCTTCGGGATACATCCGTACCTATGTCTTCGTGAGATTTTCATCTCCGTGCAGCCATAGGGAAATGTATTCCCCTGAACTGAACTCGGTCTATATGAGCCTATAATGGGTGAGGATCGAGGAATCTGCTGGTTCAGGTACCTCAAACTCTAGAACTAAAACCACATATAGTGAACCCAGGGAGCCCACCTTAGATAGAACTACATCAAACCTTAGTGGTCACCCAGGTAGGTGTTTGTTCATTTTCACTTACTTTGCGATACTGACTCGTTGCATTTTATTTTTGTGCATTCATCTCATTTTCTAAAGAGGTATCGATTCACGGTCAGTTTCTGAGTTAGAAAGCTGGTTATGGAAAACGGATTCCTTGATAAAATGGAAGACAATGCAATCGTTAAATCTGATTAGAACCTAGGCGATTAGAAGGGTATGGATCCATTTGAGCAAAAGGAAATGTGGCGATTGCTAGAATCGTGGTCATCCTTTAGACGACAAGGGGGTTGGAAGGAAAGTGATTGGCGAGAGGGCAAGAGACCCGTGACATTGAATTGGCTGAAAAGGACTTTGCTTACGACAAGGAGAAAAGTTTATTTACTATTGGTACTCCTCCAAATAACAAGCATGAATTTATAGTTGTATTTGAGGATGTTACATCTAATGAAACAACGGTAATGCAAGACCGATGTCCATGATGACTCAAATGGGCAAGACAGAAAGAGAGAGTTAAACGGCCTTATCGGTCAAATCAACTTTGTTGCATAGACACCCATGCGAGCAACTCAAAATGCTTGGCGCGACAGAATCAAAACTCTCAAGAAGCATTGAGGGTGATAGATGTCGTTTAAGATAGCATGTTTGCGAAACAGGGATGCCTACTTTGTTTGCCAATCTTTCAAGATAATCGTAACAACCTCACGGACATTGGAAGAGGTGCCCTTGACAATAGGGGCTTCCATTCAAATTTCACACCACTCAAAGAGGCATTTCCACGAATATTGATATTCGTCCCAACCCGGTTGTGGATCCTTTCCAATCGAATGCCATGGATCCTGGATCAACCATGGCTAAGCAAAGCTTTAAGAACATGAGGACAAAAGTCACCCATCCAATCACGAGTACAAGATCACCGGATTGAGCGACCAGGCCATGCGCAAAGATCCGTTGTTTTCATTAAAGGAGAAAAGTGTGGAAAAAGTTAATGGTGAAGCCGAGAATCTAGAGATTACTGTCTATAATCATTTTGTCGACCATCGCAACATACGGTCGCGCTTCTCTCGTAAGGCTTGCCATGCTTAAATGTTGGAGAGCGAAACAACCTACATATATTCCTTTGGAGCTCCATTCCTTGATGTATTTGCAATTGACAAAGCGCTAACTAGAGAGCTTCTTTGGTTAAGACAGAAGTCTCGTGAAAGAATGAAAGCTTTATTCTATGCTTCACGGGAGCAAAAACCATAGTGCCGAGCCAATGCTTGTGTTCTTATGGTGTTTCTTTCAAAGACTAATTTCACCCAAGTTGAAGGTCGTGCTCATCATCGTGGGCAATGATGGAAATTTCTTTCCAAGAATGGGCGTTGAAATTGGTAACCATCTAGGATTGAAGGATAGGTCATTGTTAACTTCTAGGCTCATTGTGGTGATGCAAACAACATTGCAAGGGATTTGATTCGTGTGAAGAAATGAAAGGAATTTGTATTGACCCGATTAGATAGATCCAAAAGAGACAAACCGTAATAGACGACTTTCACCGTGGTTAGAATTGGAAAAGCTATCGAACGGATACGATCTAAAATGTCCGAGCTCGCAGCTTTCTTCTTTGTCTAGAAAAACTCTAATCTTTATGAGCCTTGGAAGCGGAAGAATCCCTCGGGGTATGGCACTAGCTAGAGTGAATGATCAATACTTTTCTGAAGAATTGATGCTAAGCTTAGACAGCCTCTTCACTACCATCGAAGCTATAACTCTGCAATCGAGTTGAAGTTAAGCCTGAACAAGATTAAGGAAATGAAAGGTGGGATCGAAAAGTTAGAACCAGCATTACACAATTGTGAACTGCGGATCGAGCTTCTCGAAACAAGAGAGGAGTAGAAGACCTTCATCATTCTTATGATCAACAATTTAAAGAGTCGAGATTGCCTCGTGAGGGAAGCAATAGTGCAGATTCGAAAGGTAGCTGGTCATCTATAGATTTTGGCATTACAGGCGAATATGTTAAGCATAAAATACGGGCTGCAGCTTAACCATAGTCAAGAGCTAGATCCACTGCTTGGGAAACCAAAAACCTTTAGGACTTAGGACGAAAGCATATAGTAGTCTGTTTTATGTAAAAGAACTTGTTTTCTAATAAAGTTTCCTAAAATGAAGTTGATCAGAATCGATACCTCTTTGCATTCATGCATTCGTACTACATTGCATTCGCATTACATTGCATTCATTTGTATTAGACCTTTACAAAAGGACCCTAATTAGGTAAAATGTTTCAGTTAACCCGGAAAACATGGAACAAAGGTTGGTGAGGATTGAGCAAAGGCAAATACAGATGCAAGAGCAATTGACCCAAATTCAACAAGAAATGCGAGAGCAAATGCTAGACTTCCAAAGGAACATGATGGGCCAACTAACTCGATTACTAGCCGAGGACTTTGAAAAAGAAGTGACCTAGCGATCGACGATGTGGATAATGATGAAGACATCGTTTATTCCCCAATGAATATCCCAACTCAACCAGACGCGCACTCGCGTGGTACCCGTCATTATTGGATCTCAATATAGGACTGATACTTCGTCTTCTTGGACTTTCCGATGGGCCCCGTAATGAGCAAGTCAATCGTGTTGTTTTTGGTCTACCAGAGGCGAGAAAAAAAGGAGAAGGGGCTTCAAAGCCCCAAGAGGAAGGACAAGGATGTGGCTAGCACGAGTGGGTATACTAAGGGTTATTCGCAAGCCGCTTCAAGAAACAAACCACCCAAAGAAGGTAGTTACCACCACCGGTCCCCCAAAGCAAAAACCCAATCCAATGAGCGTATTCGGAAAAACCTCGCCACTCCTATTCCCATGACGTATATGGAGTTATACTGAACTTATTTGATATGCATGTTGTAGCTCCTTTTTATATAAAACCACTGCAACCTCCATACCCAAAATGGTATAACCTAAATGCCCGTGAGTAGTATCATGCGGGATTACAGGACACTCAATAGAAAATTGCACAGCTTTTAAGAAGTTGGTGGAAAAATTCATCAAAATAGGTGTTGTGGAGATAGGCGACGCACCAAAAGCAGTACATAAACACAGGAGCATTTTGAGCAATAAGATCATGGGAAGAAATTCTGTAGTATTTAGAAGCTTACCTAGAGTAATGTACGAAATATACTTTGGTTGCTTTAAGCCTAGAAGCAATGAGAACTCTTTTGTGAAATAGGCTCGTGTTAAAAATTACTATTTCAATAAAATGCATCTTTTTGAACCAATATTTTTTGTTCTTTTTCATGCTTTAAATTCTACTGAATATTCTTTTATTCTTCGCTTCATAAATAACCATTCTTGGAATCATTTATTCTCTGGAAATTACTTTCATCACGACAATGGGTCCCGGATATCAATGACATGAGCGACGCTACATTGACTCCCATTCTAGTGAGATATGTGTCCAGGAGAATCTAAGGACTTAGAAGATGATAGAGATTGCAACTTATTTCCAACTTGTTAAAAAGCGGATCCTACCTTGCGAAATGTCACCGACACTCGCAAGCCAACGAGGGAGATGAAGATGGAAACTTAGTCCACCGCAAGAATAAGGCAAGACATTATCGCATGATCACAACCCGGACATGTTGGGGCCATCAAACGTGGATTCCTATATGTGAGGCATGGACGCTATCAAGCTAGTCTCCTCATAATCTTTGAACCAACATCGATTCATATTCATAGCCTTTGATTACCTTACCTAGAGGGTAAAGGTCGCTTCACATGTCAAAATTACAAAGTCAGCAGTCGTCAACTTCAAATTTCAATTTCAAAAAAAAAAAAAAAAAAAAAAACAAAAAGAAAAAGAAAAAGAAAAAAAGAGAGTGTGATAAAGGATACCGAAAGGAACGTGTTTAACGTGATACCACGAATTTATAGTCTGCTCAAAAGTCGACACCACATCGCAAAACAAGAGAGCCAAAACCATCCAAATTCTTTACGAGGACAACTGATATTTGTAAAAGTTGGCATCGAGAAGTTACCATTTACTTTCTATGTTGGCCAAGATCCTCACCGGGTAACGCTTTTCTCATTGGTTCATCAAAATAAGAGCAATTATCGGAAGTTAAGATTCCTTTTTGGACAAAGTTTGACATCTACGATAAGTCTAATTGAAGCATTCATACAAGCTTACGACAAAAAGGTCCGTTCAAAAGACTCAGCATTAAGAAGGATTCCTCATATCCAAAAGGACTACAGAGGAAAAGTAAGTGCCCTATGCAAAGAAAGAAGGCCTGGGCTTGGAAAACATAGGCACTAATCAAGATGGATGATAAGGACTTGCCTAATCCTATGAGTTCAGATTTGCAAAAAAAAAAAAAAAAAAAAAAAAAAGAGAGAGAGAAGAAAAAAAACACAAAAAAGGAAAGGAAAAGAAAAAAAGGAGAGGCCAAGATGAAAACCCGCAAAGGGCGCCTTGAGACCAAAGGGGATTTGGGTTGAAAACCCGAGAAGGGCAGCTCAAATTCGACCAAAAAGTAAGGCATGCGGTAGTCTTGCCACGCTTGAGTTAACAATGAAGAAGTATGTTGCGTCTCAAGCATCGACAAAGTACTCCGATCCCCTAAACACATATTGAGCCTAAAATGGTCCTCAAGAAGTTTGAACAGAGAAGCTCAGTCATGATATCTGGGCACCTAGCTTCTATTTTACCCATTTTTGTTATTTATTTCCCTTGCAAAATACTGCCAATAAATTTCCTTCCTAATTACATTTGCTATTTTTGCTTTACCTATTTGTTTCGAGCTTGCTCCTAACTAGCTTCTCTCTTATCCGTAGTTATGATCTCTTTCAGGCATTTTGCATTGAAATAATGATTAATAGAATAACGACACTTTCACAAAAAGAGTTCCGCATATTACTCTATGAAACTTTTGAGTAGTACCGGAACCTGAAACAGGACCATTGCTTAAAACTCCTCGAGTTTAAAGGATCAGGAATAATGATGGAGGAAAATTCTGAACTGAGGCTATCTCTTCGAATTTGGTTGAAAATAATGATCGAACAAAATGACGAGGTATTACGATGAAAAATGGCGGTGTATGAATGGGCAATCATTCGCGCGAAGAATGATTTTGTATCCATCATGCGTGCACACCTGGTCATGAAACTTAGGGAATGGAAGGTGTAGTAGACCAAATCATTTGAATAAGTTACAAATTCTGTACCCCGGAGTCGTAGTGGGATGGATCGAAGATGGCACAGATCCTACACCCCCTGAAGTTGAAGAGAGGGGATCTGAAGATGGTATAAGCCTTGAAGTTCTATAGGTGCCGTGGAACGGATCTTGAAGTTACATTGGGGCAAGTTATTTGAGCAAAATATGATTGTTTCTTTGAGCTCTTGGCAAAGGTACTAGCAGAGTGAGATAGCAGCGTAATACGTCGGCAATAAGACTCACGATGGACGACGAGCGAGAGACAACCCTAAGCATTAAAAAGGGATAATTTCATTTTACATTCATACATCATCATTAGGGCGTTTTCGATCATCGCATCCCGATCCTTATATGTTTTTTAACAAAGAATCATTATCATGACATTCCGCATTCATGTAAATGTCCTCTATAATATCATTTAGTTAGGAGCATTCGATTTATTACGATCATTGCATCTTAATCATTGAAAAATCATCATTCTCATGACATTCTGCATTCACGTAAATGTCATCCATAGCACATGTAGTTAGGAATGTTTGAGTCATTCGATCATAGCATCCGCACCATTTGCATAAGCATAAGCACATAAAACTAAGTTTACGTGGATATGTCCCCAGAGGACGGTGTAGAAACATTGGTGAAGCCACCATCCTATTGCCATCGACCAAATGGTGGAATAGGTTGAAGATTGTCCTATTACCACCGACCAAAGTAGTGGAATAGGTTGAAGATTGTTCTATTGCCACTAACCAATGAGTGGGATAGGTTGAAGATTGTCCTATTGCCACTAACCAAAGTGGGAATAGGTTGAAGATTGTCCTATTACCACCGACCAAAGAGTGGAATAGGTTGAAGATTGTTCTATTGCCACTAACCAAAGTGGAATAGGTTGAAGATTGTCCTATTACCACCGACCAAAGAGTGGAATAGGTTGAACACGTTCCTATTGCCACTAACCAAAGAGTGGAATAGGTTGAAGATTGTCCTATTACCACCGACCAAAGAGGTGGAATAGGTTGAAGATTGTTCTATTGCCACCGACCAAAGTGGAATAGGTTGAAGATTGTTCTATTGCCACTAACCAAAGAGTGGGATAGGTTGAACACGTTCCTATTGCCACTAACCAGTAGTGGAATAGGTTGAAGATTGTCCTATTACCACTAACCAGTAGTGGAATAGGTTGAAGATTGTTCTATTGCCACTGACCAGTAGTGGAATAGGTAAAAGATTGTCCTATTGCCATCGACCAGCGGTGGAATGGGTTGAAGATTATCCTATTGCCACCGACCACAGAATAATAGGCAAAAGATTTCCTATTGCCATTGACCAGCAGTGGAATAGGTTGAAGACCGTCCTATTACCACTGACCAGCAGTGAAATAGGTCAAGTTTGTAGATCTTGTCGCCCTAACCAGTAGTGGGGCAAGATCGAAGGCAAATCTCGTCTCCCTAAACAGTAGGGGTCATGATTTAAGCCACCGTCCTATTGCCACTGACCACCAGCAGAGAAATAGGCCAAATTTGTAGACCTTGTCGCCTAACTAACCAGAGAGTGGGGCAAGATCGAAGGCAAATCTGTCTCCCTAAACAATGGGAACATGATCCTATTGTCTTGGCCAAGCAGATGGAATAAGTCAAGATTACAAACCTTACCCCCTCAAGTTGCGATGGAGCAGGTTGAAGATGTAAATCTATCCCCCCGAAGTCGCAGCAGGAGCAAATTGAAGCTATAGGTCCTATCTCTCTGAAGTAGCGGTGGAATAGATCGAAACGACAAGATGCGGTGAACAGGAATGAAGCTATCTGTGGAAGAACACCTAAGAAGTCAAGACTCAACAAGGCCGGGCAAAATTGGTCCTTTGAAAGTCTTTGCTCCATTCTCGTTACACGACAATGAGCAAAGAGGGGCAGCTGTCACAACCCAATTTTGCCCGGGTTAACACCCAATACAAATCAACCCAACAAATCAACCCAACAAATCAGCCCAACAATGTAGCCCAAACTACCCTCAGCCCAACACCAAACTTTCAGAAAAAAAAAAAAAAAGAAACTAAACCCTAGCCCCCCTAATGCAAGTGGCGCCGCAACCTAGCCACTTGCTCGCTTCTTCGACCCTCACCACCGCTCCACCACCGCCCATCAACCACCGTCCATACCATACCTGCAAGGACAAGAGAACACGCAACAACAGCAATGGCAGAAGAAACAATAATGAAAGAAACAAAAAAATAGAAATCAAAGTCTAGGGACTTGGCTATAAAAGGATATCAACATGCTTGTATGTCGGGGGGCCGATTTTCAAAAAAGAAGAAACAGAAATTGAAAAGAATAGAAATTTAAGAACATCTTTTAGGTGATTGTTGTTTTTATTTGCTTTCATGTTTATTTTATATTTTTACATACGAAAATCGAAAGAGAGGAAAGAGGTGATTTCATTCTTATTTTCGAAGTTCTTTTTACTCTTTTTTTTATTTTATTTTCGGCCTATATATAGTTTTATTGTTTATCATTCGTTTTTTAGACTAATATATATATATAACTTTAAATATATAAAAAAAAAGACAAATTTTACCTTTTCCGCCATCATCAAAGTGTGGTGGCGAGCGAGCAACAACGCCATGACGGAGGGCGCGGTCCGACGGCACGGAAATCGCACCACCACCTGCGAGAGAAAAAAAGAGAAGAGTCGATTTTTTTTTAAAAGGGGGAGAAATGATTTTTTTCTCGATTTGGGGCTTAAATAGCCGATCGAAACGGCGTCGTTTTGGCGGCGGCGTCCTTAAGCCCCAAAACGACGTCGTTTCGCCCTTGGCCCGACCTGGTCCGACCCGCTCCACCAGGATCCGCGCGTTTTGCCGAAAAAATGGGGAATTTATGCGCGCATCCCTCCATTTCCTCCGCGTGTTCAATTCGGTCCCTCCTAACGCTGCGCTTAAACACTTGGGGAAATTTGCGCCCTCGTCCTCGGATTTTCGCGCGGCGTTTCAAATAGGCCATTTCCTTTATGTTTTATTTCGAATCAGCCCCAAACCTTCGTTTTGAATACAATTTGGTCCTCTTTTAATTATTTCGCAACTTTATTATTTACTATTATTATTATTATTATTATTTATATATTTATTATTATTACTATTATATTTTTTACTAGTATTTGTTTATTATTACTTTCTATTATTATTATCATTATTATTATTATTATAGTTACTATCATTATTAGGGTGTTATTACTATTATTATTATGTCTTTATTAGATTATCATTATTCTCATTTTGTTACTATTATTTTATTATTATTACCATTGTCACTTCATTTTTATTACTAATACCATATCATTATTATTATTATTTTATTATTATTACTAAACTACTATCATTATTAAGTATTCCTATTATTATTTTCTATTATTACCATTGTCATTTTTTTATACATATATTATTAATCATCTTAACCTTATTATTACATTTAAATTATATTATGTGGTATTATTTTTATCTTATTATTATTACTACTATGTGTTATTATTACTATTATTATTACTATTATTTGATATTATTCTTGTGATTATTATTATTGTTATTATTAGTATCTTTATTATTACTATATTTATATCTATATTTATTTTCTTAGTTAAATACTATTATTATTTATTTAATTTTCATTTATCTATTTATATTTATACTATTTCACATACATACTTCTATTTTCACTCATATTGTTATCATATTTTATATATTCCTACTCATATTACTATATCAATATTATTTTCATTATCACCGTTATTATCATTATTATTATTTCTTTTCTTTTCTTTCCTTCTTGTAAAACTTTCATCTTGCCGTTTATCCTTTTGTTTTCTATTTATTATCATTTAACTTATTGGTTTTATTTTATTTTTGTTTTATTATTGTCATTCGTATTTAATGCGTTTATTCTATATGCTTTGCTAATACCGTAATTCATTTCTTACATCTTGCTACGTTGATATTGCAATTCGTTTTACATTTTACTATAAACTTGCGTTACCTCAACTCTTCCCGACACAAAATGGATTCTTTTACAAAGGCAATATTCCGTATTTAGAAATTCGAGAGGTCGTGCCCTAAAGTATTGGGTTTCGATCCTTCTCGCTTAATCTAAATAACCGAATATCCTTTTAAAACAAATACATTTTTAACAAAAAGCTTATTCTCGAGAACTCAAAATGTCATGTCCTAAAGCATTGGATGTGATGTTTTGTTATTCCGAGATAAGATTTTCTAAAACCAAGGCGATGTTCTGTATTTAGAAGCTCGAGAAATCATGCCCTAAAGTATTGGGTTTCCTTTTCTCGTCCATTCTGAATAACAAAATATCCCTTCAATTAAATCCATAAGTTTTGAATAAAAGGCAAGTTCAACTTTAAAGGTCGAAATGTGGTGTCCTAAAGTATTGGATGTAACACTTCACCTTAAAACGAGACGGCCCTTGGCATACATTGCCAATTTATCCAAATTTATTCTTCAACAACAAGAGGGATCGTATTTTGAATTCCTAAGTTTTCAACTTTCGACGTTAAGACATTAGATAATCAATTAGGTACCAATTTTGGGCGTATCGAGGGTGCTAACCCTTCCTCGTACGTAACCGACTCCCGAATCCGTTTTCTGATTTTCGTAGACCAAAATTGTGTTTTTGATAAATTAATCTGATTATTAAAAACAAACACTTTTTAAGGTGACCCGATCACACCTCATCAAAAAGGATTGGTGGCGACTCCCGTTTTTTTTTTTTTTACATTCGTTTGCAAAACCACGAGTCGACCGCGCCGTTTACCGTTTTATCAAAAAATGGTTACGACAGGAGCTTTTGGTGCGGTGCCGCAAAGCTGGGACGATCGATAGCGGGAGGTGGAGCAGGGCAGTGGTGAGGATGATGAGGTGGCGGATTGATGGTAGCCGATTGGATCAGGAGCAACGGTGGCGCAGCAAAGCAGGGCTGGGTAGCATGTTCGGCCTGACGCGGGGATAAAGAAGAAGAAAGGAGAAAGGAGGGTACGGTGTCGGAGGCCAATTCACCCATTTTAGAGCCGAAAACCAAACAGGTAAAGAGATTCAAGATGAATATTTAGGCTTAGTTTAGTAATACTTCTCAAAAGTGCTTTTTTGGGGAAAAGCTAAAATTTTTAGCTTATCAAAAAAGTACTTTTGGGTCAATTTTTAGCTTGGGAGAAGTACTTTTTATCTCAAAATGTAACTTGTTTAAGAATGCTTTTGTCATAAAAGTACTTTTTATCCCAAAAGTGCTTTTTAGAAGCAGTACTAAACACACTCTTAGTGTATTAAAGAAAGATATTTTCAACTGCTCTAGAAGAGTTATCAAGATGTCAGAAATTATCTTCTAACCATTTCATTTCTATTTGGTTACCACAAAATTTGTTTGGCACCTTACCCAATAGTTGATGGCAAATTGGTCTTCAATCCCCGACATGCACTACTCTCATACCTATCAATTGATAGACCGGCTTTTAATACCACATCCTCGAGTGTAATCGTACACTCATTGCATGGAAGATGGAATGTATGAGTTTTGAGTTTTCATCTCTCTAGCAAAGCATTGATAAGTGTGGACTCCAATATAGTCCCACCGAGCATGCGGAACACCTAAAAAAATCTCACCTCTTTCATGTATTGTTCAATAAGACATGGTGCTCTCGCACTTAAATTGTGTATATATGTTTCAATAATTTGATATTCGTCCTGATTATATAAACATAAAAAATTAAAAATATAATAATATTTTCTTATCATTTGTAGTTGGACGTTGGATATGTGTTTGTGATTCAAACGAATTAGACGCGTTGATATTTTTAAAATTGATAACATTTATCAAATTAAATAAGATTAATTAATTTATACAATTTAAAAAACTAATTTTTTTAATATTATTAAATTAAAATTTTATTTAACATAAAAATATCGTTAAACCTATTAAAATAAACAAATTAAAAAAATTATCTTATTTTACTTGAAATCTTTGAGTCGATGAAAATCGAATAAAATCAAGAAATTGAATGAAAAAAAATGATAAGTGAAGAGAAGAAAAATTTGAGAGAAAATTGAGAGGTTAGAATAGAAAATTAAGAGAAAAAGAGTTGAGATAAAAGATAATGAAATTGAATGAAATAAATGATAAGCGGAGAGATTTATATATGGGAAAATTTTGAGAGCCGTTGGGTGTATTTAATTATTTTTTTTCAATTTTTAGCCGTTGGTCCAATGGTTAAAAAATCAATGGTCCAGGTTTTAAAAACGTATTTTCCTACATGGCAGCCACACCCCACAAAAAATGCTTGTTTCCCTATTTTTCAAAACTAACGAACTATTTTCCTAATTATATTTTAAAAATGGCATATTCTTGATAGGTGCTAAAAGTAACATGTTTGAACCCCGTTCTTAATGCGTTTCTGGGTAATTATTTGATGTAAATTGTAAATTGTATACTTCTAATCTTTTAAATTCATGTTTTTATATTTAGGATATCATTTGGGAGAAAAATGAGCGAGTTACAGGAGCCACACGAGCTAAACCATTTCACACGGCTTGGACACAAGGCCGTATGAGCCACATGGGCTGCTACACGACCATGTGGCAAGCCGTGTCGATTTTGTGAGTTGCAGTCCAAACAGCGGAAAGATGCGATTTTTAGGTCTTTCGAGTATTTTAATACATATATATGACAAAAATAAGAATATAGGAGTGGGCCACTATAGAATACTCAAAAAAACAACTCAAAAAACACCATTGAAGATTCCCTTTTGATTTCTTTGTAGATTATTATGAGTTTTTTCTTTCTTGCAGAGTAATTGAGTGGAGTTGCATGCAATCCTAGAAATAGGACAACATAAATTTACCAAATTAGAGTCAAATCTAATAGGAAAATCCATAGATCGAGTTAATGCGATAATAAGAGTTTTAATTAGAAATAAATTTTAATTAATCAACCTAGAGTCAGTTGTTCTTATTCTTGAAGAGAAATATTAGCATAATTTAGGGATTTATACGGATCAAGATACTAAGTGAAGAAATTGCATAATTTAGATTGATGATGACAGATGAAATCTAGGTGAATTTTTTCTTGCGTATTGTTTCGCTTCTTGGTTATTATTTGATTATTTTCCTAAATTGTTCTTTGTTGTGTTCTTTAGTTAATTAATTTAGATCATTTTAGTTTTTACTCAATCACTCGATTTATTCGGTTAAATAATAGAAAGACAGTAATTATTAGTATTTTTAGTATATGTGGGAATGATATTTTTACTAACTGTAGCTATACTATTAATTGATATGTACATTTGTCTTAATCAAATTTTTAGTTGATTTACGACAGCATCAATTCTCCTAATTTTTCCAATATAATTATCCATGCAAATATCATTACTAATTAAATTGAAATATATTATAAATTATAAAAAGAAATTTTATTATATTCTAATAATCGTATTTGGCTTCTCTTAAATGAAGCAAAAATTCATCTTTCATTCCTATTAAATGATCCGAAGAAGACTACCCTTATCAAATTATGTTCCAAACAATTAACGATTTGCGTTCCATTTTCGTTCCTTGTACACGACTTTTGGTTTTGTTTCTTCAACTAGTGGCATTTGTCGGTTTGCTTTCCTCCCGACTTAACACTTTTCTTTAGTTTTGTTGGGATTCTTAGTTTCCGGATGTTGTTTAATCTTGGTGGCTTATGTGTTGAGTGGCAGCCTCACCGTCAATCTGGCTTGCGTGTAATGCTTTTTGTTTTCGAAGACAAGAGCTGGAAGGTTAATGATATCATCTTCCTTGTAAAGCTCAGATCCCTTGTTTTGGCTTCGAGCTTCCTATGTTGATCTTAACCTCCGAAATCTATTTGGTGGGAGTGTCCTTTGTTCTGCTCTCCAACAACCCCTTCAAAGGATTTTCGAATAGGTATTTTTTTGGTGCCCTCCGCCTTTTAGCTGCGTTAAAGTCAACATTTGAGGGAAACCAAGTCCCGCCGGTTGTGGTGGCGTTCCAAGAAATAATAAGGGAGACATTTTGGCTTTATCCTCGAGACCTCTTGGCTATAAAACAAGCTCTCGAGATCTATTTTCTTAGTCTGTTGGAGCAATGTTGGATGAGAAGTGCTTTCTTAGTCATTAATGTTTTTATTGAATCTTAATTCCCTATGGTTGTATTGCTGGCTGTGTTACACTATAGATGTGGAATGAAGGACTTCCTTTACTGAAACGTGTACACTCACACATGCTCCCATTCTTTTTCTTTTTCATTTTACAAAAATTGTTAAATTTTAGTTTTGGTCCCTCTAATATGTCTAAATTTAAGATTTAATTTATATACTTTAAATTTTAACATAATTAGAAAATGGATCTTAAATTTTATCTAAGCTCATTTTTTAAGTCTTGTATTTTTGTCTAAACCCTCTCAGTTTTCGGGCGGCCTTCAAGCCTGGATGGATAGCCTGGCCCATGAGCAGGTCTAATCACATATATAATATGAACAATTATATGTTATTTTTTTACTATCATAAAAAGATTAGCCCAAATTAAAAGTGAACTAATTTGGTTAAGATTTATTAAACTTCAGTTACTAAATAAAGTATGGATCAAATATATGTTGATACTCTAGTAACTAATTTCTAATTGTGAACTCATACAATGCGTAAAATATATTCGAGTCTTTGAACTACCTCTGTTTACATTGAGTTTTTTTTTAGGTGGGGGCTAAACATAGATTGTTTTTAATATAAAATTAATATAGATATAGACGTATAACAATTTTTTCCATTAATTATTAAAGAAAATATATGAGATATAGTGTGAATATATATAGACTGACAAAAACTCTAAATTTCGTTGACCATTCTTAAATTAAATTTGTTGAGAAGAAAAGAAAACGACGTAAAGGTTTGCACAATAAACAATAAGAATAAGAAAAAAAAATCAATTTGATATAACTTTCAATCATAGTATATTTATTATTGTACAATAGTCATGTCGGCTTACAAAAAAATTAAATACGGAAACGTAATTGAATCCATTAATATTTTAGAAATTTAAAATTTTATAATTTTGATCTTTTAAATTAACACACAAATATTTTAGAGAATGTGTAAAGAGAGGCAGTTGAAAGACTCGAAAATATTTTAGGCTTTCTATGGATTTAATTGTTTAGTGAAATTATAACTATTATAATATAATTATTACACTTTCATTGAAAGTTAATTATTTTATATCTAAGGGTGGTTGTTTAAATAATAATCAATAGTTACGGTAAACGAAGGGTTAATTTTCTTATCTTAATAAATTTAATTTAAGAATTTGTCAATGAAATTTATATTTTCCTTGTCAACTTTCATATACATGTATATAGAAACAAATATGTCATACGTTTTCTTTAACAGTTATTTGAGAACAAAAACAAATAATATTTTTATATATCTATTATTATACCCCTACTTGGTTTGGACACTTGGTGACGTGAGAAGTTACTTTGAGAAACACTTATGGACGACCCTTCGCCTTTCGCTACCCGGCTGGCCATCCAATGACTAGCCACCCACGTGCCTCAGACCCTCCATAAGGCCAATCATCTTGGGCCACTTGCTATTAGTAAGACCTCCATTAGGCCACTCACTATTAGCGAGTATGCACATATACCTAAGAGGGGACCATTGAAGCCTAACAATCTCATACTACCTCAAAAAGAGCATGTCAGAGCTAGCCCCCGCTTGACAACAATCAACACATAACGGAACTGTCACATGACCGACCACACGGGCAGGCCACCACCTGTATTGTCAGTGACATGACATTGTCGGGCATGGAGACCTTCCCCCTATAAATACCCCAAGGCACGATGATAGCAGGATCTTTTTCCCTTCAGTAAACTTGAACACCTCACCTAGCAATAGTCTACCTCTCCTCTCCTTATTCTCTTACCTCCCTAACTCCCTTACTCTGACTCTCCGCCAAACTATGGTGAACCAACCTCCTTATCACCACCACCGTATTCTCATTCTCTCCTCCCTTATTGTATCACAATATCAACATCTATATTTATATACAACTTCATATTAAAATAAAATTATGTTCAGCATCTACCCAAAAAAAACTCAATGTAAATGGGGCAGTTCTGTAAACTCGAATATTTTTAGTCATTTTATGAATTTAATTATTTAGTGAAATTGTAGCTCTTATACAATAATTATTGTAGTTTGATTGAAAGCTAATTGTTTTATATATATCAAATATAGATTTTTCTTATTCTTACATTATTATTGGCTATTGTTTAGATAATAAAGTAATTTTTGTTCCTTCTCAAAAATTTAGTTTAAGAATTGTCAATGAAATTTATATATTATTATAAATCAAGAATAATAGATAAAAGATAGATTTGAGAATAAGGAAATTTCTATGGCATTCTATTATTTTTCATCATCATTGTCGAAACCATTTTAAAATCTGTTTCAAATCATGGGGATCGACTTTAAAAACAAAATCGGAGTCGCCACCAATCCCTTTTTTACTTAGGTGTGATTGGATCACCTTGTAAAACGTTTTATTTTAAAACATTTAATTTTAGTCTACAAAAAACAAAAGAACGGGTTCGGGAGTCGGTTACGTACGAGGAAGGGTTAGCACCCTCGTAACGCCCAAAAATTGGTACCTAATCGATAAAATCATGTCCAAATGTTTGAAGTTTAAAAGTATTCAAAAATATGATTTCTTAAAAAATTTTGAGCCATTTAAGTTAAAACTTGAGATTTCTTTGTTCCGAGGGAATATAAACATCACATCCAGTACGTTAGGACACGATATTTAAAATCCTTCGTAATCAAAATCATCTTATGATTTACAAAACTTATAAAAGGGTATTTAGTTATTTAGCCAAACGGAAAATCGCAACCCAGTACGTTAGGGCACTATTTCCCGAATTTCTAAATACCAAAACATTGCCTTATTTTATAAACTTTTAAAAATATAATGGTTTTGCAAAAAAATGGATTTTTATTTTAAACAATAACCATGTAACAACATTGCATTTATCGAACATAAATATTAAAAGTAATTATAATACATTAACATTTAATATAGACAATGTAAAATACAACTAAAATAACTACACTAGGGTAATTATAAAATAATAAATAAATAAAAGAACATTGTGTAAACAAATAAAATACATAAAGCAATATACATAAAACAATTAGAAAATACTAAACAAATATGAACTTTTCATGCAAGATTAAATGATGAATAATGTAACAATGTAAAAAAAAAATTTAAAGAAAAATATATAACATAATAATTAATATATACAAAATATGTGATAATATTAAATAAAATAATAAATAATGAAAATATATGCCTATATGTATATATATAATACACTAATCATAAAATTATAAATAAAATATAAATAAATTTTATGAAAAAAAATGAAACTTTATATAATATAACATAATACTATATAATATACAATTTTTTTAAAAAATATATAATGTCATACATAATATATAAATTATAAAATAATATATAAATAATATTGAACCACATAAAATAAATAATAATATACATAAAGTTATTACAAAAATATGAATTTTATTAATATATGAATAATAATATAATATAATATTTTAATATAGTAAAACAATTAAATTGAATAATAGAGTAATTTAAAATAAAATAAAAAAATAAGCAAAGAAAATAAGATTAGATAATAAATGAAAAATATAAAGGAACTAAATTGAAATAAAAACAATCTTTTAGGGCTAAATTAGAGAATAAAAAATATTAGGACATAATTGTGAATTTTCAAAAATTCAGAAGGGTTTATTCGGTAAATAACCCATTCCTTAAAAAAACGCGGATCCTTCGGGTCGGGTCAAATGCGCGCGCGGATCTTGATTGAAACGACGTCGTACTGATGACCTATAAAAGCTGAAAACTTAACAAAAATTCATTTTAAAACATTGTTTCAAAAAAATAATTTGCAGAGAGCTTTAAATTTGCTCTGCCCCCACGGGTCATTCGTCCTCCGATCGTCGCCACGCACGCACTAAACGCTCCTCACACGCCGTCGCTTACGGTGGCGCAAAGGTAAAAGAAATCCTCCCTTTCGCTGTTTATTAAAATAGAATAAAAAAATAATATAAAAACAAGTTTGTGACGAGAATCACCTCTGTAACGGGTTTCGATATTTTATTTCTCTTTGAAAAAAAAACTGAATCTCTCTGTATTTTTGTCTGCTTTTGTGTATTTGTATCCCTATGTCTGTGTTCCCCCCTCTTTCTTTACAGGTTTTACAACAGGCTTTTTATAGCCTAAAAAAATGAAAATAAAAAAGGAAAACTTTGCTGTTGCCATTTGCTGCTTGTTTTTCTTTCCTTTCTTTTGCAGGTAAACGAAGATCTTGGCGACGATGGTGCGATGTGGGGTTCGTGCACGTTGATGGTGGTGCGACCGTTGGGATCCTGTTGCTTGCGGCGCGATGATTGAGGTGGAGCTGATTGCGGCGTTGGTGTTGCGGCGCCTAGGGTTTCTCAGGAACCCTAGGTCTCCTGAGATTGCTTAATGTTTGGGCCCTATTGGTTTGGGTCGTCCGTTTGGGCCTGGGTGTAATGGGGTATTGGGTCTTTTTAGGAGTAATGGGTAGAACAGTGGGTCAGTATTTGATTCGGGCTTCAGGCCCATTTATTGTAAATGGTCTGGACATTATTTATTTATTATTTTTTATTCTGGTTTATTTTAGTCCGGTCAAAATTGGGCTCCTACAGCTGCCCCTCTTTGCTCATTGTCGTGTAACGAGAATAGAGCAAAGACTATAAAAGGACCAATTTTGACCGGTCTTGGCCAAGCCTCGACTTCTTGATCCTTATCTTCTTCAAATGGCTCCCACTCCACTGTAACTTCAACGGTACTGGTAATTTCATCTTGATTGATAGCTTCAACTTCATGAAGGCAGTATCCACTATCTTTTGATCTGCTCCACTGCAAATTCAGGGATCGTCAGACTGATGTCTTCGATCTGCTTCCTACAACTTCAGGAATTGCCAGATCTACTGTCTTCAGTCTACTCCCTACAACTTTAGGGAGATAAGGCTGAAATTCTTTTCGATCCACTTCCTACAACTTCAGGAAGATAAGATCTTCTGTCTTTGATCTACTTCCTACAACTTCAGGAGGATAAGATCTTCTGTCTTCGATCTACTTCCTACAACTTCAAGAAGATAAGATCTTCTGTCTTCAGTCTACTCCCTACAACTTCAGGGAGATAAGGCTGAAATCTTCTTTTGATCTGTTTCCTACAACTTCAGGACGATAAGATTTGAGAGTGTCTTCGATCTACTTCCTACAACTTCAGGAAGATAAGATCTGAAAGTGTCTTCGATCTACTTCCTACAACTTCAAGAAGATAAGATCTGTCTTCAGTCTACTCCCTACAACTTCAGGGAGATAAGGCTGAAATATTCTTTTGATCTACTTCCTACAACTTCAGGAAGATAAGATCTGTCTTCAGTCTACTCCCTACAACTTCAGGGAGATAAGGCCGAATTTCTTTTTGATCTACTTCTTGCAATTTCAGGAAGATAAGATCTTATTTCTTCAATCTACTCCACTGCAACATCAGGGAGATAAAATCTTCTGTTTTTAGTCTACTCCTCTGCAACTTCAGGGAGATAAGACTAAAACGTTTTCGATCTGCTTCCTACAACTTCAGGAAGATAAAATCTTCTGCTTTCGATTTGCTCTACTGCAACTTCAGGGAGATAAAATCTTCTGTTTGTAGTCTACTCCGCTGCAACCTCAGGGAGATAAGACTAAAACGTCTTTGATATGCTTCCTACAACTTTAGGAAGATAAGATCTTCTGCTTTCGATTTGCTCCACTGCAACTTCAGGGAGATAAAATCTTCCGTTTGTAGTCTACTCCACTGCAACCTCAGGGAGATAAGACTAAAACGTCTTCGATCTGCTTCCTACAACTTTAGGAAGATAAGATCTTCTGCTTTCGATTTGCTCCACTGTAACTTCAGGGAGATAAAATCTTCTGTTTTTAGTCTACTCCGCTGCAACCTCAGGGAGATAAGACTAAAACGACTTCGATCTGCTTCTTACAACTTTAGGAAGATAAGATCTTCTACTTTCGATTTGCTCCACTGTAACTTCAGGGAGATAAAATCTTCTGTTTTTAGTCTACTCCGCTGCAACTTCATGGAGATAAGACTAAAACGTCTTCGATCTGCTTCCTACAACTTCAGGAAGATAAGATCTTCTATCTACTCCACTACAACTTCAGGGAGATAAGATCTTCTATTTTTGATTTACTCCACTGCAACTTCAGGGAGATGAAATCTTCTGTTTTTAGTCTACTCTACTGCAACTTCAAGGAGATAAGACTAAATGTCTTCGATCTGCTTCCTACAACTTCAGGAAGATAAGATCTTCTATCTCATCGATATTGCTACACCATCCGTTGAGGGTCTTATAGACTCGGTTTAGTGTGTTCATGCTGTATGACTAAGATGCTATGATCAAAAAATGAATCAAATGCTTCTAGCTATATATGTATATTATGAAGATGACTCTTTTTTAGGATGCAATGATTGGAATGAATCAAATGCTCCTAATGAGATTTTCTATGATGCAAAAATGTTATGAGTATGATTCCTATTCTAGGTGTTATCACTCATCTGTTCTTCATTTTTGTTCATCAACCATGTTCTACTCAACTAGCTTGCCCCTATGTAATTTCTGAGTCAGCCCCGCTTGGATCTTGAGACATGAAGTTGACATCTCCCACTGCAACTTCAGAGGAATGACATTTGGTTTCTTTCATATTTTTGTTACCACTCAAAGGTACAGAACTTGAATCACTTTCAAACTGTTACACCATTCCCTGGGTGTAATGATCAGATGTATGTATCTGAATGGATGCAGGGTATCCCGACAATGATCCTCTTTTACACTTGGATTGACCTTGTTCGTCATTTGCCAATATGGTGTCACCAACGAAATTTTCCTATCCAATAAGTATTTGAAGAGACAATCATTTTTCAATGTTTCCAGCCCTTAGGCTTGGTGAGTTCTGAACAATAGTAATATTTCAAATTCCTCATATTATTTTAGAAGCTTCTAGAGTAATATGCGAAAATCCTTTTATGAAAGTGTTATTAGTCCATTAATCGTTATTTCAATATAAATGCTTAAAAAAGAACACGAGAATGAACGAGAAAGAAATTATTCAGGAGCATAGCTCAGAAAAAATAATTTAATCAAAGATAACCCAGGAAATAAAAGAAAATTGATTTAGGTGTATCTCAAAAGAATAAAGCAATCAAAGATAAGGAATCCAAAAATGGGTAGGATAGAAGCTAGGTGCCCCAGATATCGCAGCCTGAGCTTCTTTGTTCCAACTTCTTGAGGACCATTTTAAGCTCAATATGTGTTTAGGGCATCCGGAGTACTCTGTCAATGCCCCAAGACGTAACATACTTCTTCATTGTTAATTCAAATATAGCAAGACTACTGTATGCCCCACTTTTGATCAAAATTTGAGCCGCCCTTTTCGGGTTTTCAACTCAAAGCCCATTTGGTCTCAAAACGCCCTTTGCGGGTTTTCGCTTCGGCCTCTCCTTTTTCTTTTTTCTTTCATTTTTTTTATTTTTTGAGGTGCCCTTTACGGGTTTTCACCTTGGTCTTTCCTCTTGACTAAACCTGAATTCTCCGGATTGGACAAGTCTTCGCCATCCATCTCGGTCAGTATCAATGCTTCTCTAGAACAGGCCCTACATAAGTCCTTCCTAGCTTGGCATATGCTTTCTTCTAAAATCGTTTGTAGAAGAAAAATCTCTTTTAACATCAAGTTTCTTCGTGGAATTCCCTAAGATGAACTTCTTTAACGTAAGCTCGTATCAATCTGGCAGTGACGAATAGCTTTTAACTTTTTCTTCAATTAGGTTCGATTGGCAAAACTGTTTCTATTCCGATGAGAAATGTGTTGCCCCAGCAAAGGTCCTAGCCAACGTTTGATATTCATAGAGAGTAGTGATAGCTTCTTATGCCAATATTTACAAGTCTTAACCACCTTTTTTCTTTTTTTTTCGGCAATTTTTGTTGCGCTGTGATATACTGCCTGATCTTTAGACAAACTGTAAACTTTGACTTTGTACAGTTATTTAAACGCGATCCTTTATGGCATTTGATCTTTTCCTTCATCATTTTTTTGGTTTTTTTTGATGAATTTGATGACTTCGATCTTGTAACATTGGCATATGAAGCTACTTCCATTCTCTTAGTGAAGTAAACGATAAAAAGCTTTTGACGAGATTGGCCCCATCACATCCATGCCCCACATATTGAAAAATTGTGAAGAACTGGAGTAGGCATATGAATCTTGTCTTCTTTAATTCCGTATTTACGGTATGACTGATGCAATCCCCTTCCACGGTGAATCAACAGTGCCCGATCCTCTTTGTTTAGCCTGCTTCTTATTATCCAAGGCATGTCCTGATATAATTATGTGAAAACATCTTTGAATTCTTGAAAACAACTCAATGATGTCTTGCCTTATTTTGGCGGTGAGCTAGGCTTCGATTTTTACCCCTTTCTAGGCTCGCAATATCCAATGACCCTTTGTAGAGTAAGGTTTGTCTTTTCATCTTGTTCTACCATCTTTAACAAATAAGAAGGTAGGTTACAATCTCTTTCATCTTCGAAGTCCTTAGATCCCCTAGACCCATATCTCATTCAAAAAGGGAGTCAGTAACAACGTCGCTCATGTCGTTGATATCTGGGTACCTAGGTATGAAGGCAAGAAATCTAAAAAATAAATGATTCTAAGGATGATTATTTGTATGGTCATGAATGAAGAATGAAAGAATATTTTAAAAAATAAAAGAATGTACAGTATGAAATAGAAAGAATAAAATAATATGTGCTTAAACAGATGCATTTTATTGAAATAATAATTTCAGAACACAAGCCTATTTCACAAAAGGGTTATTATTGCCTCTAGGCTTAAGGCAACAAGCGTGTTTCAAATATTACTCTAGATTAGCCCTAAAAGTACAAGGATTTCTTCTACAGTCTCACTATTCAAAACACTCCCCAAGTACACAAGAACTTGGAAACTTTGTTCTTTAATTCCTTCTTCATTATTGATTTCTTCAAGGAGAAGCAACTTTCTTGTCTCCTCCTTCAATTACCGTATTCACTACCTTATTAAAGCGATCAGGTTTTGATGGATCGTCGAACTTCACAACTCCCATTTTCATAAACCTTTCGACCAACTTTTTAAACGTAGTACAATTTTCAATTGAATGACCCGTTATTCCCACATGGTAATCACATTGGGCATTCTTGTTATACCATTTTAGGAACGGAGGTTGCAACGGTTTCGAATAAAATGGGGACACCACGTGTGCGTCAAACAAACTTTGATATAGCTCCTTATACGTCATGGGGATTGGCGTAAATTGGAGCCTTTCAAAGTTTTGCCTTGGGGAAACCTGATTGCTGGTAACTACCATCTTTGGCTGATTTATCGTAATTGGCTAGGAATGACTCTTGTTATACCTATCAGCATCATTCGTATTCTTTTCCTTCTTCTTCAGGGCTTTTGAGGTCCCTTCTCCTCTTTCCTTTATTTCTACCAGAGAAACCAGTTTGGCTTGATCATCGCTCGGGTTAAAACCTGAACCCATTGGGGAATTCAATAGGGCCGAAGTATGACATCGGGGTTTAATAATGACGGGTCCCTCATGCAGATGCGCGTTTGGTTGAGTCGGGATACCTATTGGAGAATAAGCAATGTCTTCCTCATCATCCTCACTATTGTCCACTGAGCCACTCCTTTTTCCAAGTCCTACGGCTAGTAACTGGGTTAGCTGGCCTATCATATTCTTTTGGAACTTTAACATTTGTTCCCGTATTTCTTGCTGAATCTTGGTCAATTGCCCCTGCATCTGTATTTGCATTTGTTCTATTCTCTCCAACCTTTGTTCTATGTTTTCCAGGTTAACTGAAACATTTTACCTAATTAGAGTCCTTTTATAAAATTCTAATGCAAATGATGCCATGTAATGCGAATGCATGAATGCAAAGAGGTATCGATTCTGATCAACTTCATTTTAGAAAACTTTATTAAAAAACAAAATCCTTTACATAAAACGGACTACTATATGCTTTCGCCCTAAGTCCCAGTGTCCTAACTTTCCTACACAACAACGCCAACTCTTGACCACGATCTGACCATAGCTCATACTTCGTGCTCAATGTATCCGCCTATATTACCTAAGTCGAATCTGGACTATTGCTTTACCCGTGAGATAATTCCGACTTCTGACTCGATCGTAAGAATGGTGAAGTTCTTCCTTCCAACGCCCTTTATTTGTTTCAAGAAACTCGATCTGGAACTCACAGTTATGCAATATCAATTCTAACTCTTCAATCTTGCCCTCGATCTTGTTCAGATTTGACTTTACCTCAAAATTATGATTTCGATGGTGAAGAAAAGACGGTCCAAACTTAGCATTGATCTTCATAAGAAGATTTTGATCATACACCCTAGCTAGCGCCATACTCAGAGAGATTCTATGGCTTATAAAAATCAGAATTTTTTCTAGACAAAGAAAGAACTGCGGAGCTCCAAGAAGTTTAAATTGTATCTGTTCAACATTTTTTCAACTTTAACCACAGGTGAAAGGTGTCTATTCCAGTTCGTCTCATTGAATAAATCAAATGGGGGATCACTATGAATTCCTTTCATTTCTCCGAATCAAATCCCTTGCAATGTTGTTCACTCAAGCCAGTAATCTTGTACTCTTGATTAGACAGACTAACTTTTATCCTCAGATTCTTGAGCACCCATTTTGCCTTGTTCCAATCAAGAGAGTAAGGATCTCTAGCATTCTGATTTACAAATCAACTACCAGACCAGGTTAAATTATCATGGTAGTTGATACATCGATATTTAGTGAAAGGCCTCCTTGAGTGGCTCTAAAACTTGAATGGAAACCCTTACAGCCAAGGACACCTCCTCCAATGTCTGTAAAATTATCAGGATTACTTTGAAAGAATGATTGGCGAACAAGTAGACATTACTGTTTTGCAGCATGCTGCCGTAAAATGATATCCAACACCCTTAGGGCTTCTTGTGAGTTTTCTGATTCCTATCCATGCAGAGCATTTTGAATGGCTTGCATGGGAATCTTTGCAGCAAAGCTGATCTCCACTTTAAAGGTCTTTGATTGATAAGGCCGTTTAATTCTCTTCCTGTCTTACCCATTTGAGTCATCATGGACATCAGGTCTTGCATTCCCATTGTTTCTGTTAGATGTAACATCCTCAAATACAACTGTAAACTCATGCTTATTATTTGGAAGAGCACCAACAGTAAACAAACTTTTCTCCCCATCATAAGCAAAGTCTTTTCCAGCCAATTCATTGCCATAGGTCTTCTTGCACCCTCTCTATCACTTTTCTTCCAACACCCTTGCTATCAATTGGACGGCCCTCTTCATATGAAAGAGAAACGCTTGTAATGGTAGAAGTGCCCATCTGTACTCCCCATACTCTCTTTGAAGTGATTGGTGAGTATAGTTACCTTCTACCTATTAGTTCCAACACCACGCCTTGCTATAGAGTGACGTACAATCTTCTTCGCATCCAATTCTGCTTTGATCGGAACAACATTAGGAAGCACAGGTGGCTGAGATTTTAGCACAGCCCCATTTCCTCTTGCTCAAATGGATCCATACCCTTCTAATCGCCTATGTTCTAACTATATACGAACGACTGCATTGTCTTCCACTTTATCAAGAAATTTGTTCTCCATAACCAGCTTTCTAACTTAGAAACTGATCGTGAATCGATACCTCTTAAAATATGAAATGACATGCACAAAAAGATAAAACACAACGAGTTAGTACCATGGAATATAAAGCAAGTAAAATAAACAAAAACCTATCTGGGTGACCACTAAGGTTTGACATAGTTCTTCCTTAAGGTGGGTTCTTAGGGTTTAGTTATATATGGTTTAGCTTTAAAGCTGAGGTACCTGAGCCAGTAGATTCCTCGATCCTCACCCATTATAGGCTCATATAGACCGAGTTTGGTTCAGGGGAATACATTTCCCTATGGCTGCACGGAGGTGAAAACCTCACGAAGACATAGGTACGGATGTATCCCGAAAGCGATTCACTATCCTGCACGGAGGTGAAAACCTCACGAAGGAGTAGCTTCTCACTCCCACTTAAGGGTGTGATCACAACGGTCATGCAGTGCAATACAGAGATATTTTATACAAACAGAATCACATGCAAATAAAAAAGATCATAATTTTTAAACCAGATTTTTTAAACTCAGACATAAGGACATGAAACTATCAATTTTATGGCTTGACTCTCTTATTGGTCCCCAGTGGAGTCGCCAAGCTGTCGAAACCATTTTAAAATCTGTTTCAAATCATGGGGATCGACTTTAAAAACAAAATGGGAGTCGCCACCAATCCCTTTTTTACTTAGGTGTGATTGGATCACCTTGTAAAATGTTTTATTTTAAAACATTTAATTTTGGTCTACGAAAAACAAAAGAACGGGTTCGGGAGTCGATTCACGTCATTTAGGAAGGGTTAGCACCTCGTAACGCCCAAAATTAGGTACCTAATCGATAAAATCATGTCCAAATGTTTGAAGTTTAAAAGTATTCAAAAATATGATTTCTTAAAAAACTTTGAGCCATTTAAGTTAAAACTTGAGATTTCTTTGTTCCGAGGGAATATAAACATCACATCCAGTACTTTAGGACACGATATTTAAAAACCTTCGTAATCAAAATCATCTTATGATTTACAAAACTTATAAAAGGGTATTTAGTTATTTAGCTAAACGGAAAATCGCAACCCAGTACATTAGGGCACTATTTCCCGAATTTCTAAATACCAAAACATTGCCTTATTTTATAAACCTTTAAAAATATAATGGTTTTGCAAAAAATGGATTTTTATTTTAAACAATAACCATGTAACAACATTGCATTTATCGAACATAAATATTAAAAGCAATTATAATACATTAACATTTAATATAGACAATGTAAAATACAACTAAAATAACTACACTAGGGTAATTATAAAATAATAAATAAATAAAAGGACATTGTGTAAACAAATAAAATACATAAAGCAATATACATAAAACAATTAGAAAATACTAAACAAATATGAACTTTTCATGCAAGATTAAATGATGAATAATGTAACAATGTAAAAAAAAATTTAAAGAAAAATATATAACATAATAATTAATATATACAAAATATGTGATAATATTAAATAAAATAATAAATAATGAAAATATATGCCTATATGTATATATATAATACACTAATCATAAAATTATAAATAAAATATAAATAAATTTTATGAAAAAAAAATGAAACTTTATATAATATAACATAATACTATATAATATACAATTTTTTGAAAAAAATATAATGTCATACATAATATAAAAATTATAAAATAATATATAAATAATATTGAACCACATAAAATAAATAATAATATACATAAAGTTATTACAAAAATATGAATTTTATTAATATATGAATAATAATATAATATAATATTTTAATATAGTAAAACAATTAAATTGAATAATAGAGTAATTTAAAATAAAATAAAAAATAAGCAAAGAAAATAAGATTAGATAATAAATGAAAAATATAAAGGAACTAAATTGAAATAAAAACAATCTTTTAGGGCTAAATTAGAGAATAAAAAAATATTAGGACATAATTGTGAATTTTCAAAAATGCAGAAGGGTTTATTCGGTAAATAACCCATTCCTCAAAAAAACGCGGATCCTTCGGGTCGGGTCAAATGCGCGCGCGGATCTTGATTGAAACGACGTCGTTTTGGTCTTTTCCTGACCATGCCAAAACGACGTCGTACCGATGACCTATAAAAGCTGAAAACTTAACAAAAATTCATTTTAAAACAATGTTTCAAAAAAAAAATTGCAGAGAGCTTTAAATTTGCTCTGCCCCCACGGGTCATTCGTCCTCCGATCGTCGCCACGCACGCGCTAAACACGCTGTCGCTTACGGTGGCGCAAAGGTAAAAGAAATCCTCCCTTTCGCTGTTTATTAAAATAGAATAAAAATAATAATATAAAAAACGAGTTTGTGACGAGAATCACCTCTGTAACGGGTTTCGATATTTTATTTCTCTTTGAAAAAAAACTGAATCTCTTTGTATTTTTGTCTGCTTTTGTGTATTTGTATCCCTATGTCTGTGTTCCCCCCCTCTTTCTTTACAGGTTTTACAACAGGCTTTTTATAGCCTAAAAAAATGAAAATAAAAAAGGAAAACTTTGCTGTTGCCATTTGCTGCTTGTTTTTCTTTCCTTTCTTTTGCAGGTAAACGAAGATCTTGGTGACGATGGCGCGATGTGGGGTTCGTGCACGTTGATGGTGGTGCCACCGTTGGGATCCTGTTGCTTGCGGCGCGACGATTGAGGTGGAGCTGATTGCGGCGCTGGTGTTGCGGCGCCTAGGGTTTCTCAGGAACCCTAGGTCTCCTGAGATTGCTTGATGTTTGGGCACTATTGGTTTGGGTCGTCCGTTTGGGCCTGGGTGTAATGGGGTATTGGGTCTGTTTAGGAGTAATGGGTAGAACAGTGGGTCAGTATTTGATTCGGGCTTCAGGCCCATTTATTGTAAATGGTCTGGACATTATTTATTTATTATTTTTTATTCTGGTTTATTTTAGCCCGGTCAAATTTGGTCTCCTACAATCATCATAAGTAGTCTATTTCTATATATATATATATATATATATATAGGGAGATTAGACTTCTTATTTTTCTAATACATAAATAGGGAAGGGATTATAAGGAGATGAAAGGTAAAGAATTAAGAAAGATGAAAGATGAAAATTTAATTATAATCATTCACTTAATAGCATTCATGACAATATATATTAGTTTTCATACACACAATCCCATACTTTTTCATTAATAATTAATGGAAAACAAAAAAGAAATAATATTTTTATACATATGTATCTATATATAATTTCATGTTAAAAAAGTCTATCCTACCCCCAAGAAAACTCAATGTAAATAGGATTAGAACTAAATTATATACATGTAATTAATAGTATTTTTTTAAATCCCTCTTTTTTGTTTTTCTTTTGGAATTTTTTAGAATTAGAATTAAATTAATAATTTTTATAAATGTTGAGGGTAAAATTTATTGAATTTTTTAGAATTTAAACTAAAATAACAAATTTTTTAAACATTGAGAGCTAAATTTGTTGATTTTTTTTTAGATTTATGATCAATTTGATAGAATATGTAAACATTGAGTGCTAAATTTATTATTAGGCCAATAAAAAAAAAAACCCTTTTTAGACTTAGGGTGTGTTTGATAAACTGAAAATTTAAATGCTGAATTTTTACAACTAAATTTTATAAGTATTGAATTTATATTAGAAAATTGTTTGATAAATTAGTAAATATAAGTATTGAACATAATTAAATATTAATTTTTAAAATATTATTTATTTTTAATTTTAATCTTATTAAGATAATATCTTTTTTATCATTTTGGGTAGTTTTGGCTAAAAGATAAATATGGTAATTTAAATATCTCATTTTTTAAAAAAAGAATAATTTATTTTAATTTATTTACTAAAATAAAATCAACTTGGTATTTTCTACATTAAGTGATTAGTAGCTACCTACCTACATATCTTATTCAACACTTTTTTGTTGAAAATTTTATGTCAAGTAAAAAATTAATATGATTATCAAACACATTTAAAATATTAAATGTTAAAAATTATCATTTTCAATGAAATAAAAATTTTTAATAGTTTATTAAACACACCCTTAGTTAATGGCAACTAATGAGAGGGTGACTAAAATATTTAATTTTAAAAAGTTGAGTGACCAAAATATAACCAAGTGCATAATTGGGTGACTATTCTTATAGTTTACCTCAAATTTTATAATATAATGTAATGTAATGTAATTAATTAATTAATTAATCAATAATTATTGTAAAATCTTGTAAGTCTGCACTCAAACTCTTTAAATATTGAAATATCTCAACATGATGTTAATATTTAAATCCATTAGACGAGAATTTTGGCTTAGCTCCCATGTTAGAAAATTTCATACTTATATTTGAATAATATATTTTTATAAACATTGCATTTGTAAAGAGAGAATGTGATTCGAACCTTAGAAGTGATATTGTTGCGAGGGATAGTCATGAACTAAAACATAAACCATAAAACAAACATCAAAAGTACTATTGTTGTGGGGGCTCGATTCGTTCGGTAGAAGTTTTCAAAGGGTCGTCTACCAATTAGTCGACAACCAAAGGTATTGTCCCCATGGTCAGTGTCGTAACCATTTTTTTTTTATAAAACAGTAAACGACGCGGTCGACTCGATTTTTGAAAATGAAAAAGAAGGGAGTCGCCACCGATCTTTATTTGGGTGTGATAGGATCACCTTTGTTTTAATAAAACGTCTCGGTTTATTAAAACGATGCTTTTGGTCTACGAAAATTTGAGAAAAATGGGTTCGGAAGTCAATTACGTGCGAGGAAGGATTAGCACCCTCGACACGCTCAAAATTGGTACCAAACTGATTGATCGATGTCTTATTGTTGAAAACTTTGAAATGATTTGAAAAAAAACGATACTCTTTATTTCCAAAATTTGAAGGAATTGGAAGGGATGCTAAGACTCTCTTATTTTCGAAGAGATAAAGTATCATGTCCAGTAAGTTAGGTCGCGACACTTTAAACTCCCAAAACTAAGCTCGCCTTTTAAAACTTGATTTTATTTTTGAAGAGGATCTCCCGTCATTTGTCGAGCGAGAAACCAGAACCCAGTAAGTTAGGGCTCGTTTTCTCGAATCTCTAATACGAAATATCGGTTGTTATAAAACTGAGGCATCGAGAAAAATTAGCGTAAAAATGTGAAAACACGATGTTATGCGTGAAAAGAATAATAAAAAGGACACATACACGTATAAGTAAGGATGATATATAATATATTGGAAGTATTACGTATAATAATACATATAATAACAGTAGTAGAAATAACGACGAAATAATAATAATAATGAATACTGAAGGAAGTAAAATAATAGTAATAATTTTTAGAGAAAAAAAAAATAAAATAAAATAATAGTAAGACATTTATATAAAAGAATATGTCAATTTTGAAAATAAATATAACTAACTAATCAATATGATAGTAACAAGATATATACATTATATAGAAATAATAATATGGTAACAGTAGTAATATCAGTAACTAATGGACATTTAATAGAATATATATATATATATATATATATATAATATAGTATGGTAATAGGGATAATAATGATAGATAGTAATAAATCATAAAGAAGTATATATATATATATATATATACATAAAAATGATGATATGATAGTAATATTAAATAGTGGTGGAAATAAAATTAAAAAAGATGATACTAGTGATGATAAGGGTATTTAATAAACAAACAATGAAATATATATATATATATATATATATATATGTAAAATAATATAATAATAGTAATAAAATATACACCTTATACGAAAAATAATAATATAATAACATGATATAACGATAATAAATAATAAAGTTGCAAAATATCTAAAAAGAGGAGGCCAAATTGTTTTCGAAACAGAAGTTTAGGGCGAAATTTGAAATAAAATCAAGGGAAAAGGACCAGCTCAGAACGTGAGAAGTATGGAAGGGCCTCAAAGGCAATTTACCCGCTTCATTAAACGCGGCGTTCAACTAAGGATTAATATTTAAAGCTGCGCAAAATTTTGGGGCAAAGTCGAAAAAAATTAAACTTGATTGTCGGGTTCCGAAAAAGCGGGAGGACCAAGTGGGCAATTAGCCCAATTAACAAAAACGCGCGGACCCTCTGAATGGGTCGGGTTGCGCACGCGGGTTCTCTCCAAACGGTGCCGTTTTGGCGCTAATAGCCTATGCATGAAACGGCGTCGTTTCTTTGTGCTATAAAAACGGTTTTTTTGTTCCAAAATTCATTTCAGCTCTGTCTTTTTTAGAAAAAAAAAACTGATTCTCCCTTTGTGTTCTCTGCAGGTCCGAAGGAGAGGGGGAATTTCAGCTCTGTATATTTTTTATTACATTTTTTACTCTTTAACAATATATTGTGGATAGACCGAAGAGAAAAGAGAAAAAAACTTAAAAATGAAAGAAAATAGGTTACCTCCTTGGCCTCTGTTTTGATCCTTAGATTTTTAGTGATTTTTTGTTTACCCTACGCGTACTTTTCTCTAATCTCCTGTTCTTTTGTTTCGATCTCTCTGTTTTTATATTTGAGAAACTGCTTCTATTGGAAAGAAAATGAGAAAAAAAAAAAGGTCCCCTACAATCGTTCCTTCTTTCGCCTTTATAGCCATTTTACATGCTTTTATTGCTTCTGTCTTGTCTCCTTTACTCCTTGCAGGTGCGTGGGCTGTGCAAGTTGGGGCGGTGCTGCAGAGACGGTGGTAGGTGGCTGCAGAAGTCAGAGGGTCAGAGGCAGAGGGCAGGTGCAAGTGGGTTAGGGTTAGGGTTATCTGTTTTGGGCTAGGTTTGTTGGGTCATTGTAAAATGGGCCCCGATTTTGGTCTTGTTAGGCTATTGGGTTTTGACGGGCAGAATTGGGCTACAACAGTCAGGATTTTGTCCCCTAGCCTTCACGGAGCAAACTTGGTACCATTTGAGCCACGTAGCTCAAGTAGTACTGATGACGTTTTGGAAACTTCTCCCAGAAGAGCTAATTCCCCATTAACAGGTATCGAAAAAACTAAATAAATAAAACCACATTTTCAAAATTAAGGATAACACATTATTAAATGATCCTAGTTTTTTAAGGCAATACTAATCTGTTGGCTGATTAGGAATATACTCCTTTATTGATTTTATTATAAATTTCAATATTTTGCAATTGGGTTTAGTAGTGGTACAAAGTAACATCGACCTCGAGACTAGCATCTCCAGTCTTGGCGCTGGAAGAAGTGGCCCGAAATAGTGCAAACCCTGTGGCCATCCTAAACGCACCTGTCCCTCCCACTATTGCCATTTCACGAATTATGTCAGGCCCAGGAACAAAATCTGTGAGGGGATATCGTGAGAACAGGCTAAAGGAGCTCCCCTTGAACTTGCCAGTGGTAAACGCAAAATCAGCGTAAGTAACCGCAGTGAACTTGGTAGGGTCTCGACTTAATGCTATGTAGAGCCCTTGGGCATTTCCAACCATCTTGGATGTACGTTCAGGCCCTAGAGTGAGGGGATCATCCATTGAATACAAGCTTCCGTATGGGGATGGGGAAAAGAAATCTTGGGTGATGTTGGCCTGAGCTATTAGGAATGTTGTAGGATTTTTGCCACTGGGAATATCGTGATAGAAGAAGCGAAGTCGGGTCATCTTTTCCACCCGAGCACCTGCCTTAATAGTTTTGGAGTAGTATTGGCCATAGACTGGTGGTATGGCGAGGCAAAATATCATTGCCCATGCAAATACCATCTGTTTTCCCATTTTTCTTCACAATGTTTACCTCTATAATATTTGGTTTTGACACTTCAAAATAAAGGAAAAATAGTTGGTTTTGTGCTTCTTGTTGAACACCATAGGGCTTTAAATAGAATTTGTGCTGGATTTTAAAATTGCCTTTTGTTTTTAATAAAATAGTTGTGTGAAAACCTGAAATTCATGTGTCTTACTTTATTTTTGTAAATCATATGGATGAAATTGTAGAGAAGAGTCTAATTGGTGATTGGAGGACTGAAGTTTTCTTTAATGAGATTTTACTTAGAAGCCGGCACTCAAACTCTTCTACTTTAAGAATCTTAAGACACCGGAGAATTTTGGCTTTTCTCCAATGTTAGGAATTTTCTAATTTATTTATGAGTAAAATATTTTTATAAACTTAAATTATTATTTTTTTAAACTCACTGTAGTCTGACAGTTCGTACCAATTCAAATGTTTTCTTTCGATAATAAATCAGAACAATAAACTTTAGATCTCATTAAAGTCTAAATTTTAAAATCGATGTGTAGTGGTAATTTCACTTGTACCAATCATAATATGATGTACCATGTCAGGGGCGAAGCCAGGGGGACTGGCATGAGCCCCGGCTCCCCTAAAATGTAAAATTGTTATTTAGGCTTTTAAAATTTTTTAAAAATTTTAAATTAATAAAGGTAAAATTGCACTTTGGCCCCCCTAAAATTATAAAAATTCGATTTAATCATTTACAAATTATAAAGATATAAACTATAAAAAATTAAAATTTCATCCGGCCCTCCTAAAAAATTATTCTGGCTTCCCCCGTGTACCATGTTCATGTTATTTGTTTTAATTATTTTAATCCATTCCATGTTTAGTTTAACTTTATCATGTAACTCATGTTTATGTTATCTTAAAACATATAATTTTTAGACGTTAAAAAATAATAGTGGTTAATTCTAGTAATAGATGAAAGACCACGTTATTGACCCAAATTTTCAATTATGATTTCCTTCCCTATGACATCATTCACTGTAATTTTCAATTCTTTTTCGCAGTTTCCCAAATTTCCTATTTATTTCCTCTTGACAGTCACCGACGACAAATTATTTTATGTTAAGTTTTCTCAATAAAGTTTTTGTTACGAAAGTTGTATAAAAATTATTTATAAAAAGGTTATAACTTAACATAAAATTTAATATAGTAGATGGTAATTATGTAAATATAAAAGATTTTCTTCTACTATATCGTTGGGTATGATACTCTTTGAGAAAATAGAATCAGACGTAAGTACCAGTAATAGCTCACGAGTTTTTTAATTCAAGATATTTAAAGCTTTAAAATATAGTTAAGAGGACATTTACGGTTCTAAAAAAAGTCTCATATTAACATCACTTCAATATAACATAAAAAAAAAAGGTTAGATCGTATTAGCATATTGCATACTTCATAACTTTATTCGTAGGCGGAATTGAGATGATTCATATTTTAAAGAGTACAAGGAAGAAGAAAATCTTGATAATTTTAATAATATAAATTGATGTTTAGATGATGATAAGGAGTATATATAAATGTTAAAGAAGGAATAACTCAACAAATATGCAATGTTAAAACAATTAAATAAAATTGCATATAATTTTTATTGCTCTTGTTATTTTATTAGTAATTGTATTATCGACTGTTTTCTTAGTCTAACATATTACCTATGATGATTTGATTTAAATTTTAGTTACTCGTTTAGAATTTTTTATCGTATTAATATTTGGTTACTCTCAAATGAACCAAAAAATCATCTTTCGTTCCTATTAAACGATATGAGAAAAACTACTCTTATCGAATTACGTACGTTCCAAACAATTAGCGATTGGCACAGGAGTTTTGGTTTTGTTTCTTCAACTAGTGGCATTTGTCGGTTTGCTTTCCTCCTGACTTAACACTTTTCTTTAGTTTTGTTGGGATTCTTAGTTTCTAGGTGTTGTGTTGCGTGGCAGCCTCACTGTCAATTTGGCTTGCGTGTAATGCTTTTTGTTTTGAAGAGAAGAGCTGGGAGGTTAATGATACCATCTTCCTTGTAAAGCTCAGATGCTTGTTGTGGCTTCGGGCTTCATATGTTGATCTTAACCTCCGAGAATCTATTTGGTGGGAGTGTCCTTTGTTCTGACCTCCAACAAGCCCTTCAAAGGATTCGAATAGGTATTTTTTGGTTCCCTCCGCCTTTTAGCTGCCTTAGAGTCAACATTTGAGGGGAACCAAGTCCTGCCGGTTTTGGTGTCCTTTGTTCTAATATTTTCTTTAATAATTAATGGAAAAAAAATTGATATGTTCATTGTCTGTCTTAGATGTGATCTAAGTTCGAATGGCACTTATTACGTTATTGTTAGGACTTTATCTCTTATAATTTAACCCAAAAAAAAAAAATTCTATATTTAGCTCCTACCTAAAAAACACTCAATGTAAAGAGGGGCAGTTGTAAGACTCGAAAATATTTTAGGCATTCTATGGATTTAATTGTTTAGTGAAATTATAACTCTTATACTATTATTATTAGACTTTCATTGAAAGTTAAGTATTTTACATCTAATATAGAATTTTTTATTCTCAAACTATTATTGGTTGTTGTTTAAATAGTATATTAATTTTTGAAACTATCAATAGTTATGGTCAACGAAGGGTTTTCTTATCTTCTCATAAGAATTTGTCAATGAAATTTATATTTTTTTTTGTCAACTTTCATATATATATATATATAGACACACATGTCATACATTTTCTTTAACAATTATATGAAAACAAAAGGAAATGATATTTTTATATATAAATTGTTATATTCCTATTCAATTTGGACATATGATGTGAGAAGTGAAAGTACCTATGGACGACCCTCCGCATTTTATTACTTTGCCGGTCATTCAATGATTAGCCACCTGCGTGCCTCGAACTCTCCATAAGGTCAATCATCTTGGGCCATCCACGATTAGTGCGTACACACATATACCCATGACGGGATATATGAAGCCTAACAACTTCATACTACTTCACAAAGAGAATGTCAAAGCAAACCCCCACTTGACAACAATCAACACATAACAAATCTGTCACCTGATAGACCACATGAGCAGGCCACCACCCATATTGTCAGTTACATGGCACTGTCGGGCATGGAGACCTTCTCCCTATAAATACCCCAAGGCATAATGATAACAGGATATTTTCCCCTTCAGCAAACCTAAGCACCTCACCTAGCAACAACAACAATCTATCTCTCCTCTCCTTATTCTCTTATCTCTCTAACTCCCTTACTCCAACTCTCCGCTTAACTAAGGTGAATCAATCTCCTTGTCACCACCACCATATTCTCATTCTCTCCTCCCTTGTTGTATCACAGTGTCAACATCTATATCTATATACAATTTCATATTTTTAAACAAAATTCTATATTCAGCTTCTACCAAAAAAGAAAATCAATGTAAATAGGGCAGTTTTTGTGAACTCAAATATTTTTAGTCATTTTATGGATCTAATTATTTAGTGAAATTGTAACTCTTATACAATAATTATTGTACTTTGATTGAAAGCTAATTATTTTATATCAAATATAAATTTTTCTTGTTCTTACACTATTATTAGCTATTGTTCAGACAATAAAGTAATTTTTGATACTGTGGTCAACAAGGGTTTTCTTTCCTTCTCAAATATTTAATTTAAGAATTACCAATGAAATATATATATATATTTGTTAGTTTTCATACACACACAATCTCATACTTTTTCTTTAATAATTAATGGAAAACAAAAAGAAATAATATTTTTATCTATCTATATCTATATCTATATATATAATTTCATGTTATAAAAGTCTATCCTACCCAAAAAAAAATTATATATATGTAAATTAATAGTAACTTTTTTAAAAAAAAAATCCCTCTTTTTTGTTTTGCTTTTGGAACTTTTTAGAATTAGAATTAAATTAAATTTTTTTGTAAATGTTGAGGGCAAAATTTATTGAATTTTTTTATAATTCGAACTAAAATGACAAATTTTGTAAACATTGAAAGCTAAATTTGTTGATTTTTTAAGATTTAGGATCTAATTGATAGAATATATAAACATTGAGTGCTAAATTTTTTATTAGGCCAATAAAAAAGTCCACTTTAGAATTAGGGTGTGTTTGATAAGCTGAAAATTTAAATGCTGAAAAATTAAGTGTTGAATTTTTACTGCCAAATTTTATAAGTGCTAAAATTATATTAGAAAATTGTTTGATAAATTAGTACTTAAGTACGGAATATAATTATATTATTTGATAAAAGAAAATATTAATTTTTAAAATATTATTTTATTCTTATTAATATAATTTTAATATTATTTTGGATAAAAGATCAATATGGTAATTTATATATCTCATTTATAAAAAAGAATAATTTATTTTAAATTTTTAATAAAATAAAATCAACTTTATATTTTCAACACTTTTTGTTGAAAATTTTATATCAAGTAAAAAAATAATATAATTATCAAACACATTTAAAATATAAAATGTTGAAAATTTTCAATGATTTATCAAACACACTCTTAGTTAATGAAAACTAACAAGAGTGATTAAAATATTTAATTTCAAAAAATTAAATGACTAAACCAAAAAATTAATAGTTGAGTGATCCAAATAGAACCAAATAGATAATTGGGTAACTCTTCTTATAGATTTCCTCAAATCTTATAATATAATATAATATAATAAAGTAATTAATTAATAATTCTTATAAAATCTTGTAGGTTTGCACTCAAACTTTAAATATTGCGAAATTTCTCAACATGAGGTTATTATTCAAATCTATTAGAATTTTGGCTTAGCTCATCATATATTTTTATAAGCATTTCACTCTCAAAGGGAAAATGGGGTTTAAATTTTAGAGTCAATATTATTATGAAGGGTAACCATAAACTTCGAATATGAATCATAAAAAAAAATATAAAAAGTACTGTTATTGGGGGATCAACTCCTTCGAAAGAAGTTTTTGAACTGTCATTTGCCAGACAATCGACAATGTCCTTAGCAACTAAAAGTATTGAATTCATGGTCAGAGTTTTGTCCCTCAGCCTCTGCAAAGAGCCCCTGCAGATAAACTTGGTATCACTTGAGCCACGTAGCTCAAGTGGTACTGGAACTGATTATCATCAGCAGGCACCCAAAAAAACTAAATAAATAAAACTATGTTGTCAAAGTTAGGGACACATGATTAAATGATCCTAGGTTTTTAACAGACATTGTGGCAATACTAATCCGTTGGCGGATTAGGAATATGCCCCTTTATTGATTTTATTATAAATTTCAATATTTTACAATTGGGTTTAGTAGTGGTACAAAGTAACATCGACCTCGAGACTAGCATCTCCAGTCTTGGCGCTAGAAGAAGTGGCCCGAAATAGTGCAAACCCTGTGGCCATCCTAAACGCACCTGTCCCTCCCACTATTGCCATTTCACGAATTATGTTAGGGCCAGGAACAAAATCTGTGAGTGGATATCGTGAGAACAAGCTAAAGGAGCTCCCCTTGAACTTGCCAGTGGTAAACGCAAAATCAGCGTAAAAAACCGCAGTGAACTTGGTAGGGTCTTTACTTAATGCTAAGTAGAGCCCTTGGGCATTTCCAACCATCTTGGATGTTCGGTTAGGCCCTAGAGTGAGGGGATCATCCATTGAATACAAGCTTCCGTATGGGGATGGGGAAAGGAACTTCTGGGTGATGTTGGCCTGAGCTATCGGGAATGTAGTAGGATCTTTTCCAACGGGAATATCGTGGTAGAAGAAGCGAAGTCGGGTCATCTTTTCCACCCGAGGACCTGCCTTGATAGTTTTGGAGTAGTATTGGCCATAGACCGGTGCTACAGCGAGGCAAAATATCATTACCCATGCAAATATCATCCGTTTTTCCATTTTTCTTCCAAATGTTTACCTCAATAATATTTGGTTTCGACACTTGAAAGTAAAGGAAAAACAATTGGTTTTGTGCTTCTTGCTGCACACAGTAGGGGGTTTAAATAGAATTTGTGTTGGATTTTAAAATTGCTTTTTTTTTAATAAAATAGTTGTGTGAAAGCTTGAAATTCTTGTGCCTTATTTATTTTTGCAAATCATATGGATGAAATTGTAAAGAAGAGTGTAAGTGTGATTGGAGGATTGAAGTTTTATTTAATGAGACTTCGCTTACAAGTTGAAAGGCCGGCACTCAAGCTTTAAATATAGAGAAATAGAGGTTATTATTCAAATCTACTTAGAGTCTCAAGACATTGGAGAATTTGGGCTTAGCTCCAATAAGAGAAATTTCATCATTTATATAATAATAAAATATTTATAAAAAAGGGTAAACTATCAAAATAGTCACTTTTGTTTACCTCAGGTTACATTTTTGTCACTTATGTTTGAAATGTTACATTTTAGTCACTTACGTTATCGCGTTATAATACTTTAGTTATTGAGCTGTTAATTGTCGTTATCGGTGTAATGGTAAGCTGACGTGACACGTTAAATCATCATTTCAAACAAAAAATTTAGGTTAATTTATTCAATCGGTCCTCATATTTTTTTGTTTTGAGCAATCTAATCTTTTTTTTCCTTTATGTTTTGTTAACTTTCCTTTTTTTTTTCTTTATTTTCCATTCTCTTTTGCTTCTCCTTCTGTTTTCCTCCCTTCTTCATTTCTTTTAACGTAATTTTTCTATGTTTTTCATTTGCTAAAACTAGTCCCTATACTTTTATTTTTTTGAACAATTTATTTTTTTCGAGTGAGGTGAGCTTGTGGACTAGTTTTAACAAATAAAAAACATGGAAAAACTACATTAAAAGAAATGAAGAAGGGAGGAAAATAGAGGAAGAAGCAAAAGAGAATGAAAAAAAAAAAGGAAAGTTAAAGAAACATAAAAGAAAAAAAATTAAATTGCTCAAAATGAATATATATATATATATATATATAAGGATCAATTGTAGAATTTAACTTAAAATTTTTGTTTAAAATGATGACTTAACATGCCACGTCAGCTTACCATTAGACCGTTAACGGCAATTAACCAGAGGCAAATCTAGGGGGCTGGCAAGGGCACTGACCCCCCCTAAAATTGAAAATTGCTATTTAGGCCCTTTAAAATTTTTAAAATTTTAAATTAGTAAAGGTAAAATTGCACTTTGGCCTCCCCTAAAATTTTAAAAATTTGATTTAATCCTTTAAAAATTATAAAGATATAGACTATGAAAAATTAAAATTTCATTTGCCCCCCCCTAAAAAATTATTCTAGCTTCGCCCCTGCAATTAACGGCTTAGTGACTAAAATGTTAAAACACGATAACATGACTAAAACATAATATTTCAAACATAAGTGACTAAAATATAACCTGAGTTAAATAAAAGTGACTACTTTAACAATTTACCCTTTTTAAAACTTAAAATATTGCTTTTAAAAAAATCAAATTAAAGCTGTTTTGGTAGAGTCAAGGGCAACACATTTTTTTAAAAGACGTTCCGGCAGTACTAATGCTTTCTTGTTTGTATAGAGCTTCTAGATCTGATTTCTATTTTCTCAGTCTCAAATATTACCTTTTTGACAACTTTTAATTAAATATTGTTATATTTTTTCACCGATATCATCTATATCAATTGAAACACTTTGTTCCGATAGTAAATCAAAATAACAAACTCTAAATTTTATTCCGGTGCAAATTTTAGTTGGTATCAACCATATCAGTTGATTTCGCTCGTATCAATACGTATCAAAATCAATTAAAAAAAAAACTATACATCCATCGATACAATAGTCACCACCTTACTTCAACCATTTAACCATTTTAAGTTATTGACTAAAAAATATGATATTAGGTTAAAACAATAAGAAGTCAACATACGCGATCTTATTTCTAATTTAATTTATATAATTAAATAAATAGGTTCAAATCAATGTGGAAATGCAGGCAATTTTATTGATTTAGAATAAGAGATTCGCATCATATTCTTTTGAAAGGTAAAAAACGCCGGCATCGTCAATAGATTCAGTCAATTTTAATTAATTAATTAAAATTTTCGTATATAATACTATTTTTACTGTGGCTGAGCAACTAAGGCCAGTTGTAAAAACATTTTCCAACCCCAAAACAATAAAGGATATGTGGTTTTTGAAATCAAAGTTACAGTGAAAAAGTGTTTTTTTACCTAAACGTAAAAACTAAGATTTAGTTACTTCTAATTTTTGAGTTTTGACTTTTGGGTTTTTTTTTTTTAATGTAAAATTGGTATTCATTAAATGTTGTAAAGGTTCAATAAAAACTGACACATTTAAAGACGTTACAAACAGATGAAAAGATATATCAAATAAACTAAACGACACACAAAAGTCACACAAAAGATATTTTTGAAGGGTTTAAGCTTGTTCAACGAAGAGGTCATGATTGTGTAATAATTCTCTTGGACAGTTTGGACATTGTTCGGGCCATTCAAGGAAGTACTTCAGCCACATCGAACTCTGCTTTGATTCGGCGAATCCAGAGTATTCTATCTCAGGAGAACTTTTAGGTATTGCGTTATATTCTCAGGGAACAAAATGAAGTTACTGATTGTATGGCAAAAGGAGCTTTATCTTCTAAAGCTGATTTGTAATTAATTTTTGATTTTACCGTTCGAAATTTTTTAAATTTGGACCAGTCTAGAGGTTTTTTCTCAAACCTTTTAGATGTAACTAATTAGATATTCATTTTTATTTAAAAAAAAAAAAACTGAAAAGCAAACAGCCACTCACAACTAAAAACCAACTAAAAATTAAAACACCGAAAACAAAACTCAAACTAAGAGAAAATTAGAAACGAAACAAAACAAAGCCTTCCCCCAAACAACTATATAGAGAAACCAGAGAAATATCAACCAAAACCTCTTCAAACAAAGCTCAAAATCCATCAACCATGGTAGAAGAGGCGAAAGCTTGAGAGAAACAAGCCCATGGAGATTCAGATTGAACCTTCTCCATCCTCAAGCTTCTGAAAAATGTCTTAATATTGTCGAATCCAGTTGTTTCGGTCCACAATTATCATCTTCTCAACTGGATCCAGGGCTTCTTCTCAATTGACTTTTGGGTTTTAAAGTGAAATAATTAAAATACCCAGATCCGTTCATGATATTTTTTGGACCTCAAGTGAAACAATAAATTGGGCCTCTTTTAAAAAAAATATACAATAAAAGCTGGAAAATTTTTGGGTAAGAGATAGAATCATTTATGCTGAAAAATCGAAAGTCTTAGACATTTAATTAATTTATTTTATTCTAAATTTTTTTCTCACATTAAAATTTGAAAAAATATTTTTTTTGGGCCCTGGGCCCTAAGCAACTGCACTCTCAAATATTTTAAAAATATTTATATTAATTTATTATGTTTTATGTATCATTATATTAAATTATTCAAACATCATGTATTATATTAAATTATTTAAATATAATATATTATTATGTTAAATTATTTAAATGTCATTTATCATTATATTTAAATTTTTGTAATATATTTTATTCAAATTGTTGTATGTTATGTATCATTAATTTTACAAACAATTTATATTAATCACTTAAAAATATTTAAACTTTATATTTCATGTATCATTAATCATTATATTAAATTATTAAATTAAATTAAATTATTTTTATATATATTGTCTAAAATATACATTTTAACTTCCTACTACAATTTTTTATAGTAATACCAAACACTTGAAATTAATAAAGCATATTTTCTCACAACACTTTTCAACTGCAACATCAATGGAGAACTAGCTATATCCCATCTACTTTCTAAAAATTCTAATTTTCAAATACATACTATTGAGTCCAAAAATGATATTTGCAAGCTAAAAATGAGCAGTTCTTGAGGTAGTGCTTAGAGCAGTTCCAACTGCTTCAAGCACCAACAACAAAAAAATGCAAAAGAATGATGAACAAATGATATATTTATGTAGATTAGTTTTCCTACATTTGTTGGGTCTTGCCTAGAGAGAATATTCCTTATCTTAGCTCCTGGTACAAATAGTGTTTTTAGGTCCTAACACTTACCAGTTTAGACTTCTCACATTTGTACTTAAGATCTAGGCACTTCTCCTCTAAGTTTTTCCCTTCAAAACTTAGGACGTTAACCAAGTCATACACTTGACTATTTTACTCAATGCACTCAAAGAAACATTTCTCAATGAACAAGAATAAGTGCTTTTCATTCTATACAATACTTATACAAGTCTTCCCAATATATAAGTAATTGAGACATGCTAACATATACTATCTCATTTACAATCAATCTTCCCTCGGAATAAGCACAATATGCATAAGGAATATCTTCAAACGGCTCAAGATAAGTCTTGAATCTCTAATATATACTTCTTAGTTTAGCTTGATTCGATTCAATCCATCAACTTGGGAAGTTAACTATTTCGATCCAAATCCAAATCAATCTCTAAGATATGTTGCTATATGTAATTTGGATATTAAAGATGGGCTAGCAATTGTCCAAACAATAGGAATCACAACCCAATAATTTTCGTTGCCAAAATTTATCAACATAAACATGACAAGTTTCTTGAGCAAGCAATGCTACTACCAGTTGACACTAGTCCAAGCACTGCTCAAAAACTGCCTCAACACCTTATATTTGATTTTCATCTTGATTAGCGGCAATACCAAACGACCCATACAGCGGTGTTGATACAATTTCTAAATTTTATGATAAAATTAAAACCATGATATATATATATATATAATTATATGTACATCTTAAAGTATAATAAAAGTTAAATAAATTTGTTATTTGTATCCCATTGGAGTAGACTTTGTCACTCTCACCTCACTTAGCCATAACTTTATCAACTGCAACTTTGCCTATGTGCAACACTTTGCTAGTTTTGGACTCTCTGAATGTATGTCTATGGCATATAGAACGCCTCTAACCTTCCTCACTAGGGATAGGTGTTAGATCTTTTTATGAATGGATCACACGTGGAGTTTATCCTAACCCAAGTCAATCTCATCTCTGCCTATCTATAAAACTATCATGCTCCATAAATGACCAACCACGACAAGACTAGCAACAGACACATGTCAAGGCTAGATGCTAGAGATGACTAGCCTCACCTATAAATAACTAATTAAGGAGGATTTCTTAAGTCTTGGACTCTTATGCTTCATACTCATCTCTGCTTTTATATGACTCTCTACACTTCACTACCATGTGATCCATCATCTACCATCTTTTACCTTGTACTTTAAAAAAATTAAATAAAATATTTTGATGTAAGATAATTTTTAAAGTTGATTGCCAATTTCAAAAAAATTACTGAAATATAAAACACGAGCCCCTTTAAATATTACTAGGTGTTAGGAGATAAAAGGGTTTGATTAGATTGCTCTAAGTCAATATTTTAATAATTAAATCAGTGATTAAATTGATTAAATCATTAATTTTTAATTCAATTAATTTAATTGTTAATCCAATTATAATTAAATAAATAATTATAAAACCGAATCAATTACTATTTCTTTTAGTTTCCAGTTTAATTAATATAAACCACTAACCCAGTTCAAATATCATTTCTTCGAATTGTCAATCCAGCTAAAGTTTTTGACCAACTTTTATAATAATAATAATAGATGAAAGACCACGTTATTGCACCCTGCAATCCGGCAGGACTAGGGTTCACGATAATAAATTATGATTTCCTTCTCTACGACAATTTTAAAATTTTTTAATATTAAATTTACATTATCTTTAATTCAATGTACAATTTAATAAATAAATATTGATTTAGTGCAACCATACACATGAAACTTTGATTATAGTTCAAATGTATATATGAAACTTTGATTTTGATTCAACTGTACATATTTAAAGAAATAAATACATTAATTTATTTATTAGAGAAATATAATTATTTATATACCCCATATATAAGCGTAAAAATGATTCTACATTGATAATTTTATTAGCAACTTATGAAAATTGAATCAAATGAAAATTTTATGTATTAAAATTGCACACAAAATCAAAGTTTATGTATTATATTACATATTAAATTGAAATTCATATATAATTTTAAGATTTATTCTAATTATTTATTGTATCACAATGTTAAAAGGTTAATGCTATAGATTTATCCCAAATGAATAAATAAATTAACAATCCCTAGAAATAATTGAGGAAAACAATTGTCTCTTAAAATAAATTCCCTAATTTCTAATATGTTTTTAATTATCTTTTTATTCATCTAATTACTTACATATAAAATTATTTTATTTATTTTGAAATTAAAAGAATAGGTATTGATATTAACGATACTTATAATTCGAAACAAATTGAACAATAACAAACAACAGAGATTTCGTCGATCGAGTCTTAGTTCAATTGGCATGGGTATTGTTGTCAATGCAGGAAGATATGAGTTCGAGTACGTTGAAGTGCATTATCCTCTTATTTGTGAGTTAAAGAGCATATATGATATTAGATTATTAAAAATAACAATAGAGATTCCAAAGTATAATTTGAAAATAATTAAACAACAATATTAACAATAATATCTTCATGGAAACAATGCTTTAGTTTTTTTTTTCCCTTAAAAAGAAACATCAAAGGTTAAATTCTACTATTAGTCCTTGTACTTTACAAAAGTTGTGGATTTAATCCTTATACTTTTATTTGGTCATTTTTAGTTCTTGTATTTTCCAAAATTTAAAATTTCAATCCTCACCAAACAATAACTATTAAATTCATTAAATTTTGCTATTTCCAAAATCCGATGCGACAAACATGTTATCATATGTGTAATGCCATTGTCAGCTTATTATTTCCACATATTACTCACTAAAAATCTAGTTAATGGATTAATGATTATCATTTGCATCAAGATTAAAATTTCAAAATTCGATAATTAATATAGGAATTTAGAATGATCCAATTGAAGAAAATAAACTAAATCTATAATTGTATGCATAGTACAAAACTAATAATTAAATTTAAACAAACAAATTTAAATGCTACTGTTTGGGTGAAGAATAAAATTTTAAAAATATGCGTAATATATTTATAAAAACTTTCAAAGATATGTTATACTATCTTTACCATCTTCAAGTAAAAAAAAAGAGAGTACCCAAAGCACAAGCAATTTCAAAGAAGAAAAGTTCAACCAGTTTCCAACATTAGAACACCATACACATAAAACAAGAACTTCCTTACAACGGACACAAATATCCAATAAATTGATGTAAAATATGCTATAAGTCTCTTTACTTTTCAAAAAATTAGAATTTAGTCCCTATACATTTAATTCTAGGATGTAGTTCCTTTACTTTTCAAAAAAATTTCAGGTCTAGCTATTAACAGTGTTAAATGTTTTTAAATTTATCTGTATGATATTCTAAAATAAAAATACTCACTCGATAGCCATGTAATTAACAAAATGACGTTATAATTAACCTGAATTTAACAAAAAAAATTATCAGTGTTAACAGTTGGACCTGGATTTTGAAATTTGAAAAGTAGAGAGACTAAAATTTTAAAAATAAAAGTACATGGACTAAATTTTAAATTTTCAAAAAGTACAAAGAGTTATGAAATATTTTAACAAAAAAAAGTACCAAATTGCACAAATAGTATATTAATCCTATTCCCATTTAGTTCTAATCTCATGGGTATGCCTGAAATCACAATTAAGTACCAAAATCCCATCCATTCTTCTCAAAGCAAACCTCTCCACCAACACATAACAATCAATTCTCCTCCACCCACCACCAATCTCCACCACTCTTTCAACCCTCTCAACCCCATCAACCCACCCCACCACCTCTTCCAACCACCTCATTCCCTCCAAAACCGCCAAACTCAACCCTGATTTCTCACCACCATATCTAAACCAAACAAACCCTTCATTATCCATTTCACCCCCTCTCAAAACTTCAACCCCAAACTAGAAATCAATTTCTCTTTTTATCTCAACATTTTATGTCATAATATCCCTTTTACTACTCCCATCATTCTCCCATGAACATATCTTTTCCCATAACTTTTCTAATGTCACTATGTAAAACAATGATTTCTCCATTTGAACTCTCATCATGCTACTTTCTTTAACGAACACGAATGGGGTATACCATTTCCCGATAATCATGTTTGTCCTGGAATCGAGTTTCGGGAGCTGTGACAGGATCGAGTCATCGAGCCCTCGAGCATTGTCTTGCAAGTGATGTACCCTCTTGTTTTCCACAGAAAGGGTGAATTTGAACCTCAAAAAGGTGGGGGGAAAACTGTGAGGAACAATGGGTTTTGCATAAAAACGACCAACATCATCACTTGTTAGAGTTTGAGTCACTAATCAGCAGCAAACTGATGAGACTTGAGCTACAAGGCTCGAGGCTTGAGGTAGAAGAAAGAATAAAACTTAGCAGATTTTTGCTAAGTAACAAAACAGAAAAGAAGCAAAGAGATAATAGAGCATAGATGAATGAAAAGTGATAATTTTTCATTACTTGCAGCGTTGGCAAAATACCAAAAACATATAACATGTTGATGATAGTCATTACAAATCAAATTCTACCTAAACTTTCACCTAACACCACTTAATCACATGGAAACTTGAAATAATAACTTGTACACATAACTTTGCTGATATGATCAGCTTTATCAACATCAAATCACATAAAATACAAGCTTAACATGATCCAAAATGAACTAGACTAAGTTACATTGTCATTGGATTACAAAACAACAAAATAAGAACTTAGTTCACATGAAATAATGGTTCCTGCATAGCTAGACTGCATGAGCTGCTTCTGGACATTGCATGGACTGCATGGGAGGCCATACTTCAACACTCCTCCTTGGTGTCCATGCTGCATACTCCTAGCTTCTTTCTCAGTTCGATAAATCTTGTAGGATTGAGGGCCTTTGTGAAGATATCAGCAATCTGTTCTTCAGAATTGCAATGAATCAGCTCCACTTCTCGAGCTTGTTCCATCTCCCTTACCACATGTAACTTGATGCTGAAATGCTTTGTTCTACCATGGAAGACAGGGTTCTTTGTAATTGCAACAGCAGACTTATTGTCACAAAAGATCTCTATTGCTGCCCTTTGATATAAATTTAGATCAGCTAGGATTTTTCTCAACCAAACAGCCTGATTAACAGCATTTGCAATAGCAACATATTCAGCTTCTGCTGTTGACTGAGCCACAAGATTTTGCTTCTTTGAGCACTAGCAAAACATTGTTGAACCAAATTTGAAAGCATAACTTGAGGTACTCTTCATGTCATCATTTGATCCAGCCCAATCACTGTCTGTATAGCCTACTAGCTTTATGTCTTCAACTTTGCAAAATTTTAAACCATAGCTCAGGGTCCCTTTGATGTACCTGAGCACTCTTTTTGCTGCTTGTAGGTGCTGCACATTGCAGCAATGCATGAACCTTGACAACATACTAACAGCAAACATAATGTCAGGTCTGGTGGCAGATAAGTACAATAAGCAACCAACCAAACTCCTGTAGGAAGACTCATCAACTTGCTCATAAGCCCCTTGGCTCGATAGCTTCATTCCAACAACCATTGGTGTGCTTGTTGGCTTGCTATTCTCCATGGAAAATTTGCTTAAGATTTTCTTAGCAAAAGTTTGTTGACTCAAGAAGATCTCTCCTTCAGTTTGACTTACCTCCATTCCAAGAAAATAGGTCATGTGGCCCAAATCTGACATTTCGAACACCTCATTCATTTTGCCCTTGAAATTACTCAAAACATTGTTGTCTCCTCCTATAACCAGGAGATTATCTACATAAAGGGACACTATGAGTTGTGTTTCTCCTTCATTCTTCATTATATAAAGTGTTGGTTCACTGGCACTCCTTTCAAATCCCAAATTCAGCAGATGATTATCAATTCGAGCATACCAAGCTCTAGGAACTTGTTTTAGGCCATAAAGGGCCTTTTTGAGCCTATAGACCACATGCTCCTTACCAGGAACAATGAAACCTTGGGGTTGGTCTATGTAAATTTCTTCTTCGAGAAGACCATTAAGAAAAGCAGACTTCACATCCAACTGATGAATCATCCACTTCTTTTGTGCAGCCAATGCCACCAGCATCCTTATGGTGTCAAGCCTAGCTACTGGTGCAAAGGTCTCCATGTAGTCCAAGCCATACTTTTGACTAAAGCCCTTGACAACTAGCATTGCTTTCAGCTTGTTTAGGCTCCCATTAGCATTTTGTTTGGCACGATAGACCCATTTGACACCTATCATCTTCCTATTTGTAGGCCTTTCAACCAGCTCCCATGTTTGGTTCTTTCTGATCATTTAGATTTCATCTTCCATGGCTTGTTGCCAGCCTTTGTGTGCTTCTGCCTCTTCAAAACTTGTTGGCTCCACTATAGCCACTTGAGCCCTTTCATAAACATCAGCCAAGGATCTAGTGCCTCTGATTGGGACATCATCGATGTCTATTTCTGGACCAACTTGATCAGATTGAGTCTGACTTGCTATAAGATCTTCAGAGGTAGCCACTGGCTGATTCTTCTCCCAGTTCCAGCATGCCTTCTCATCAAAGACTACATCTCTGCTTACTTAAATCATTTTTGTTGAAGGATCTAAGATCCTATAGCCCTTTTTAACTGAGCTGTAGCCTACTAGAACACCAGGATGGGCTCTCTTTGAAAGTTTGTCCCTCTTCACTGATGGAACCTGAGCATAACATAGACAGCCAAAGACCTTCAAGTGAGCCAGTGATGGCTTGAACCCGTACCAAGCTTCAAAAGGTGTCTTTTGAGCCAAAGCCTTTGTTGGAAGCCTGTTCTGAAGGTAAACAGCAGTGTTGACTGCTTCAGCCCATATAGTCTTTGGCATATTCTTTTCAAACAGCAAGCACCTTGCCATATCCATGAGGCTTCTGTTCTTTCTTTCACTGACACTATTCTGCTGAGGAGTATAGATATTGGTCAGCTGATGCTTGATACCTGTATTCTCACAATAAGCTTGAAACTGAGCTGAAGTATACTCAGTCCCATTGTCTGACCTTATGGTCTTGAGTTTGCAGCCTGCTTCATTTTTAACAGCTGCTTTGAACTTTATAAACACCTGAGCCACTTCTGATTTCTGCTTCAAGAAGTAAATCCAGCAAAATCTTGAGTAGTCATCAATGAACAGAACGAAATACCTGTTTCCACTGATTGATTCAGTCTTCATGGGGCCACACACATCAGCATGCACAAGTTGAAGCTTTTCTGAGGCTCTCCAGGCTTGGTTCGAGGGGAATGGTTGCCTGGCCTGTTTTCCAAACTGACATACTTCACAAACATCTTCCTTCTTCATTGTGTTAGTGAAGTTTTCAACCAAGTTGTCATTAATCATCTTGGCCATTGATTTGATGTTGGCATGCCCAAGCCTTTGGTGCCAAAGCTTGGAGTCTTCTGCTGAGGCAATGTAGGCTGAGTTTGAGCCTCTTGACCAGTTGACTTCAAAGCACTTGTCAGTCATGGTGACTGTCATGAAACTTGATCCATTTGGATCAGTAATATGACACTTCTTGCCCTTGAACACTACAGTGTAGCCCTTGTCCAGTAGTTGAGCTATGCTGAGCAAGTTTCTATCGATTTCAGGTACAAGGAGCACATTAGAAATGAGCTTGTTACCTGTGGGAGTGCTTATCAACACATCCCCTTTGCCTTCAGCTTTGATGAATTGTCTATTTCCAACCTTAACCTTAGTTTGAAAGCTCCTGTCCAGGGTCTTGAAGATGATTGCATTAGGTGACATGTGGTTGGTGCAGCCACTGTCTAGGAGCCAACCTGCTGAGCCTTTCTTCTGGTCACTTGAGCATGACACAGTAAAGACTTGCTCCTCATGGTCACTGCCTTCTTCAGCTACTCGAGCCTCAGCCTTTGGCTGTTGTTGTTGAGCCTGCGTTGATCTGCCCTTATTCTTGCAAACCTTTTTAACATGGCCCTTCTTCTTGCAATGCTGGCATATTGCATCTGGCCTGAACCAGCATTTGTCCTCAGGATGACCTGGTCTTTTGCAAAACTTGCAAAGTTGTTCACCACCCCTTGCAACATCAGGCTTAGGCCTGTTCTTCCAGCTCTTTTTGCCTTTGTAGGCAGTATTGCTCGAGGATGACTTTGTTTTGGCTTGGAAGGCACCTTCTTGATGCCCCTCATTTTTGCTGGCCCTTCTTTGCTCTTGTGCATAGAGAGCATTAATCAGCTCAGTTAAGAAAATGCTGGACAGGTCCCTTGAGTCCTCGAGGGAGGATATTTTTGCTTCATACCTTTCAGGTAAGGTAGATAGCACTTTCTCCACTATTCTTGCTTCACTAAACTGCTCACCAAGGAGCCTTATGCTGTTTACAACAGCCATAATCCTATCTGAGTACTGCTTAACTGTTTCTTCTTCCTTTATTTTGAGATTCTCAAAGTCCCTTCTCAAATTCAAAAGCTACTGTTGCTTGGTTCTTTCAGTGCCTTGGAACTCCTCCTTGAGCTTGTCCCAGGCCTGCTTTGGAGTCTCACAAGCCATGATCCTTGTGAAGATCACATCAGACACACAATTTTGTATGCATGACATGGCTTTGTGCCTTTTGGTCCTCTCTTCAGCATGTTGCCTCATTTGAGCTACTGTAGGATTGGCTCGAAGAGGAGCTGGCTCAGCATCGGTGTTGATCACCTTCCATAGGTCGAATGCTTACAAGTAAGTCTTCATCTTCACAGCCCATATGTGGAACCCTTCACCACTGAAAACTGGTGGTGCTGCTGGAGAAAAGTTGGCAGCCATTCGAGTTGAGCTTTTGACAACACAAGGTCCTCTAAGACAAAGGCTCTAGATACCAATTGTTAGAGTTTGAGTCACTAATCAGCAGCAAACTGATGAGACTTGAGCTACAAGGCTCGAGGCTTGAGGTAGAAGAAAGAATAAAACTTAGCAGATTTTTGCTAAGTAACAAAACGGAAAAGAAGCAAAGAGATAATGGAGCATAGATGAATGAAAAGTGATAATTTTTCATTACTTGCAGCGTTGGAAAAATACCAAAAACATATAACATGTTGATGATAGTCATTACAAATCAAATTCTACCTAAACTTTCACCTAACACCACTTAATCACATGGAAACTTGAAATAATAACTTGTACACATAACTTTGCTGATATGATCAGCTTTATCAACATCAAATCACATAAAATACAAGCTTAACATGATCCAAAATGAACTAGACTAAGTTACATTGTCATTGGATTACAAAACAACAAAATAAGAACTTAGTTCACATGAAATAATGGTTCCTGCATAGCTAGACTGCACGAGCTGCTTCTGGACATTGCATGGACTGCATGGGAGGCCATACTTCAACATCACTGCAGATCCTGAACTGTTGGTATTGATCCCTATGATCAAAGGGTTTTGGTTCAATGTCTTGTATGATCCTTCTTGAGCAACAGTAACTCATATCATCTTCGGTTGAACACTAAACAGCTAACCTGGTTTTAGGTTTTTCATCAAATGATGAAAGTGTTTTTAATATTTCGATCATAATAAAAAGCCAAGCGACGCTAAATTTATACTTGTTATAAAGCAAATTGCTGTAACGAGTTAATCGGGTATTAACTCAATTGGTAAAAGATAAAATACCCTTATTTTATAAGTAAATTGTATTATTTTAAGGGTATTTTTATCTTTCATATAAAAATTTTTGGAATGAATGAATCAAACGAATTAACTGACTTATAATAAATATATTATATCTTCAAATTGAGATGGCAAAAACCGAATCGCCCGATGGATTTCAAACCACTTCTTTCTAAATCGAGCGAATTTTTCTTTTGAAAAGTAGATGTGAGGTTGGGCGAGGTGGATTTTTCTTTTGGATAGTGGGTATGAAACGATTATGATAATTGTTTGCCCTCCAACTTGCTCCACTATATAAAATTACCATTTTATCATTGTATATATAAACTATTAAAAGGGTAAAAATGTAATAACCTAATATAGAAAAAAATCATATATTTTATATTTAAATATTTTTTTGAAGAATTATGGTTAAATATCTACTTGACTTTAAAAAAGATTGAAAATATTAAAGATAAGTAGTAAAAATTAAATTGAAGCGGAGCGGTATGTGGCGGGGATGGAAGAAAGGATTTTTTGGTTAGATGCATGGAATTGGTTATCCATTGAGGTGGTAGTAATTTTTAAGATTATACATTCATAGTGGAACGGGACGGGTGGTGGAGCAGAGCATGTCATGTTCGAAGTTTGTAAAGAATACAAAGTATTTACTGAGATTATACATTCATAGTATGGCGGCGCCGCCGCCGAAAGCTCGACCGCGTTCCTCCTGTAATTTGAAAGAGCCCTTGTCACATACATGTTTCCCTTTGTTTCCAATTGCTACTCCTTAATTTGGACTTTGCTTATATATTGAAGTTGAAGCATAAGAGTCTAATTGAGTCCAGCCAAAAACAAATAAAAAAGTTTGATTAAGCATTAAAATATTTAAATTTACTCGCTCAATTGCTCCAGCTGTTCAAAATTGATTCGATGTCGATCAAATTGAGACTTGAAAATTCTTATTTGGAGACAAATAGATGAGACCAAATATTTTGTCTTCAAGTAATTGGCTTTTAAGTTTGATTGTTGAAATAATGAGACAAGAAATATTAAGACATTTTGTTTTTTTTTTTTTTGACAAAATATCGAAGGTTTTTGTTTCCCTAAACAATGGTAAGTGAGAGGGTTTTAAAAAAAATATAGGCCCGAAAACTAGGCTTGGGTAAAAAAATAACCTCGTGTAAACTTTTCTGGTCCAGGCCCGACCTGGATTCCTTAACAAAGTATCAGTACCTTTTACAAAAGTATCGATACCCTGCCTAGTAGAGGTGAGCAAAATCCGATTCGATTCAAAAAATTCGATAAAAATTCAAAATTTGAATTAAATAGTTCGAGTTATTTGAGTTAATCAAGTTATTCGGATCAACTCGAATAAAAAATTAAGTTTTTCAGTTTAACTCGAATATGAATTACACAATTTGAGTTATCCGAAAATTTGAATAAGAAAAGGCAAAACTACGTCATTTTGATAAATGTTTACCTTTTCTAAAGTTAAAATCAAAACCATTAAGTTAAAAGGCAAAACTACGTCGTTTTGATAAATGTTTACTCATTAAGTTAAAAGGCAAAACCATTATATTGTTTATGTAGTTAAATAATCTTATACTTCGTCTTCTAGTTAAATAATCGGTCCATGTAAACGCAACATTGAGTATAAATAATAGGATTTGTTAACTCGACTCGACTTGACTCAAAATTTTTTGATTCGATTCGATTCGAATAAAATTCAAATTGAGTTCAGTTACTAAAATAAGATTTGTCAACTAGACTAACTTGAAATTTTTTTACTTGATTCGACTCGACTCGATCGAATACTCACCCCTACTAGCTAGTATCGATATCATTTTAAGGTTCGATGTTTTGAAAGTTAAAGAAAAATTACCTGAGTATCGATACGCTCCCCAACGTATTGATACTATAGGCTTTAATACAGGTCGGGTCGATCTGAGCCCGTGTTTAGCATATATAATCTGGGCCAAGCTTGGGGAAAAATTTAGACCCATATTTCGGTTCTGGCTTAAGCCTATCAATTGGGCCTAAAATTTTGTTTGAATCCGATCTGGTCCGACCCATGGACAACTCTAATGTTTATATGTATATCCAATTTCTTTAAAATAATTAAATTAATATATTTATGTGCTCGTATTGTATTGTGTTGATATTATATTTACGTCTTGTTTTAATTTTTTTTAATATTATGTTTGCATTATATAATTTGTTGTGTGGAAAGATTACGAGGATGTCCTATTTATGTATCTTAAGCAACTAGACAAGTACTATGAGACATTTAGAAGATAACGATTTTGTTTTTGTTTGAGCTAGCAATAACAAATATATATTTTATTTGAATTATGTAGAAATTATCAAATTAAAATACAATAAAATGAAAATAAATTCAACATTTAATAATTTAAATGTGTTTGATAATCATTTTAATTGTTTACTTAATATAAAATTTTAAACAAAAACGTATTGAATAAGATAAGTAGATAAGTAGCAACTTATCACTTAATGTCGAAAAAATTAAGTTAATTTTATTTTATTAAAAAATCTAATTTTTTTTAAAAAAAATCATATATTCAAATTACCATATTTATCTTTCATCATCCACAAGTTTCTTCTTTTTATTCTGTCAATTGTTATAGATTAAATGACTTGAAAAATAAAAATTGTTACACCCTTGCTATTTCACCACTCACCAAACCACTCGACGCCTATACTTGAAGATGAAATTTGTTGTAGTTCAACCTTGCCAAAAGCCTAGTTTCGGCCTCACCAAATACCACGTCATATAAGGTGAGCCCATGCAATCCCTAAAAGATGTAGAGGGAAGAGCTCTAAACCCATTACCTCCCCCAATAATGCTCCTAGCTAGCAATTCACTACCTTACCCTTTGCAACTATATAGTAAAGTGCTTGATGGCTTGGACCTATGTCTAGCCAATCTTCCTCTACAAATACCTTCAAGCATAAAAGGATGGGAGAGAGAAATTGGTCTACTTATAATACAAGCATCCCACGACAACTCCCTATTACCTTTGTCGTAACCATTTTTGAGTTTTGGCAAAAAACGGAACGACGTGGGTTTTGAAAACGAATGTAAAAAAACGGGAGTCGCCACCAATCTTTTTTGTTGAGGTGTGATCGGGTCACCTTAAAAAGTGTTTTTTAATAATCAGATTAATTTATCAAAACACAATTTTGGTCTACGGAAATCAGAAAATGGATTCGAGAGTCGGTTACGTACGAGGAAGGGTTAGCACCCTCGATACGCCCAAAATTGGTACCTAATTGATTATCTAATGTCTTAATGTCGAAAGTTGAAAACTTAAGAATTCAAAATACGATTCCTCTTGTTGTTGAAGAATAAATTTGGATAAATTGGAAATGTATGCCAAGGGCCGTCTCGTTTTAAGGTGAAGTGTCACATCCAATACTTTAGGACGCCACATTTCGACCTTTAAAGTCGAACTTGCCTTTTATTCAAAACTTATGGATTTAATTGAAATGATATTTTGTTATTTAGAATGGACGAGAAAAGGAAACCCAATACTTTAGGGCACGATTTCTCGAGCTTTTAAATACAAAACATTGCCTTGGTTTTAGAAAATGTTATCTCGGAATAACAAAACATCACATCCAATGCATTAGGACACGACATCTCGAGTTCACGAGAATAAGCTTTTAGTTTAAAAATGTATTTGTTTTAAAAGGATATTCGGTTATTTAGATCAAACGAGAAGGATCGAAACCCAATACTTTAGGGCACGACCTCTCGAATTTCTAAATACGGAATATTGCCTTTGTAAAAGAATCCATTTTGTGTCGGGCGAAAATTGATGTAATGCAAGTTTATAATGGAATGTAAAACAGATCATAATACGGATATGCGTAGCAAAAATGGGAATAAATGTGTTAGTACGAATGATAACGTAAATAACGAAAACGAAATAGAATAAAATGAACGAGTCAAAAATGAAGATAATGAAAGATGAAAGTAAGAAAATAATAGAAGAATAAATAACAAAATGAAAGTTTTATGAGAAGAAAAGAAAAGAAAAATAATAATGATAATAACGATAATGAAAATAGTATTGATATACAAATATAAGTAGAAATATATAAGACATGATAAATATATGAGTGAAAATAGAGGTATATACATAATAATAATATAAGCATAGATATGAACAAAAATTAAATAAATAATAATATTAAACTAAGAAAATAAATATAGATAAAAATACTAATAATAATAATGAGGATAATGAGAATATCAAATAATAGTAATAGCAATAATAATGAAAATAAAATAATAATAGTGATGATAATTAAATAATAAAACAATAAAATATAAAATAATGGTAATAAGGTGAGAATAATAGTATAAGTGGTAATGAAATGAAAATGAAAATAATACATTAATACTAACAATAATAATAAAACAATACTAATAATAATATAAGTAAAAATAATATTAGTAACATGATAATGAAAATAATGGTAACAATAATGGTAATAATAATAGAAAAATAGTAATAATAATGATAATAGTATAGTATAGCAATAAATAAATGATAGTAATAATAGTAAGAATAATATAATAACGAGAATAATAATAAGGTTAGAAAGAATAAGAATAATAATAATAACAATAATAATAATAATAGTAATATAACAAAAATGATAAAAATAATAGTAGTAAACATAATAATAATAGATAGCAATAATAAATAAATGATAGTAAAAATATAATAATAATAATAATAATAATAATAATAATAATAGTAATCATAATATTATAAATAATAATACGCATAATAAAAATAATGGATTTAATAGTAAAATAGTTAAAGTGGTTAAAATATGACTAAAATTGAATTAAGAACGGAATACTAGAGGTAAATTTGAAATAAATATGAGAAGAAAGGGCTAAATTGCATGCAAAAATAGCCAGGAGGGACTAAAGGGACAATTTTCCCAGCTAATTAAATGCTGCGCTTCGAGGGAAGACCAAATCGCGAAACCCTACAAAATTTCAGGGCCAATGTGCGAATACTGAAAGCTTGATTTAAAAAACTAAAAACGCGGAAGGGCTAACGCAGCAAATTAGCCCTTCCTTTCAAAACGCCGGGACCCTCCGATCGGGTCGGGTTGACGCGCGACCTTGTGACCAGACGACGCGTCGTTTTTGGCCCTAGGGGCACGAGTGAAACGTGTCGTTTCACCGGTCCTATTTAAGGTCGGTTTTAGACAAAAAAATCATTTCTTCACCGCTTAAAAAAAGCCGATCCCTTTCTTTGTTTTCTCTGCGGGGGGAAGTCAAGATTTCCGTAGTGGGTTTCGTCGCCAGTGCCAGTCGCTCGACCACACAGCGCGCATGATGGCGGAAAAGGTAAAAGAGTTTTTTTTCCTTTTTTAAAATATATATGGGTATACCGAAAAGAAGAGAAAAAAACTTTGAAAATATATAAAAAAAAAAATCACCTCTTTTCCTCTGTTTCCCTGTTTTTTTTATTATTTGTAAAAATTTCAAAAGAAACAATAAACAGAAGAAAAAAATGAAAGTAATAGTATCAAAATGAAAACAGAAGTGTTTTAAAAAAACAACCTTCTACTATTTCTTTGCTTTTCGATTTTTCAATAGTTCGTAAAAAAGGGTCTCTCTTTTACAAGGAAATAAATCGGCTCTTATAGCCTTCGTCTTTTACAACTTGCTGCTTTCTGTCTCTTCTTGTTTAGTGTTTTGCAGGTCAAGTGGAGGTGCTTTGTGCAAGGGCGGTGGGAGCAGTGGCTTCGCGGTGGTCGCAGAGGCAAGTGGGCGTCCGGGAGCCGAAGGGTCGTCGGTAGGTAGCCGAATGGTCGGGTAGGTAGTGGAGTCGACCTAGGTGCGCGCACCTAGGTTTTGGGGTTACTTTCATTACTTTACATTTAGTGGGCTAGGTAATTTGGGCTACATTGTTGGGCTTCAGTTTGGGGTTTAGTAAAGTCCAGTAAGCTTGGTCTCAGTATAGGGTTATAGGGTTTGTAATTGGGCTTGTAAGCCCGGGCAAATTGGGGTTGTACAAACGCCCCTCTTTGCTCGTTGTCGTAACGAGAATGGAGCAAAGACTTTAAAAAGTCCAATTTTGCCCGGTCTTGCTGAGTCTTGACTTCTTTGGTGCTTATCTTCTTCAAGTAGCTTCGTTTTCAGTCCATTGCATCTTGTTTCTTTGATCCACTCCACCGCCTTTTCAGAGAGATGAGACCTATGGCTTCAATTTGCTCCTGCTGCGACTTCGAGGGGATGAGACTTGTTTATTTTAAATCGCTCCACCGCAACTTCGGGGGTAGGTTTGTAATCTTGACTTATTCCACTGCTGGCCAAGACAATAGGATGATGGCTTAAATCATGTTCCCTACTGTTTAGGGAGACGAGTTTTGCCTTCGATCTTGCCCCACTACTGGTTAGGGCGACAAGATCTACAAATTTGACCTATTCCACTGCTGGTCAGTGGTAATAGGACGGTGGCTTAAATCATGACCCCTACTGTTTAGGGAGACGAGGTTTGCCTTCGATCTTGCCCCACTACTGGTTAGGGCGACAAGATCTACAATCTTTAACCTATTCCACTGCTGGTCAGTGCAATAGGATGATCTTCAACCTATTCCAATGCTGGTCAGTGGCAATAGGACAATCTTCAACCTATTCCACTGCTGGTCAGTGGCAATAGGATGGTCTTCAACCTATTCCACTACTGGCTAGTGGCAATAGGACAATCTTCAACCTATCCCACTACTGGTTAGTGGCAATAGAACAATCTTCAACCTATTCCACTACTGGTTAGTGGCAATAGGACAATCTTCAACCTATTCCACTACTGGTTAGTGGCAATAGAACAATCTTCAACCTATTCCACTACTGGTTAGTGGTAATAGGACAATCTTCAACCTATTCCACTACTGGTTAGTGGCAATAGAACAATCTTCAACCTATTCCACTACTGGTTAGTGGCAATAGGACAATCTTCAACCTATTCCACTACTGGTCAGTGGTAATAGGACAATCTTCAACCTATTCCACTCTTGGTTTGGTGGCAATAGAACAATCTTCAACCTATTCCACTACTGGTTAGTGGCAATAGGACAATCTTCAACCTATTCCACTACTGGTCAGTGGTAATAGGACAATCTTCAACCTATCCCCCTACTGGCTAGTGGCAATAGGAACAATCTTCATCCTATCCCACTACTGGTTAGTGGCAATAGGAAAATGTTCAACCTATTCCACTACTGGTTAGTGGCAATAGGAAAATCTTCAACCTATTCCACTGCTGGTCAGTGGCAATAGGATGGTCTTCAACCTATTCCACTACTGGTTAGTGGCAACAGGACAATCTTCAACCTATCCCACTACTGGTTAGTGGCAATAGGACAATCTTCAACCTATCCCACTACTGGTTAGTGGCAATAGGAAAATCTTCAACCTATTCCACTACTGGTTAGTGGCAATAGGAAAATCTTCAACCTATTCCACTACTGGTTAGTGGCAATAGAACAATCTTCAACCTATCCCACTACTGGTTAGTGGCAATAGGATGGTCTTTAACCTATTCCACTGCTGGTCAGTGGCAATAGGAACGTGTTCAACCTATTCCACTACTGGTTAGTGGCAATAGGAACGTGTTCAACCTATTCCACTACTGGACAGTAGCAATAGGATGGTGGCTTCACCAATGTTTCTACATCGTCCTCTGGGGACATATCCTGTAAACTTAGTTTTATGTGCTTATGCTTATGCAAATGATGCGGATGCTATGATCAGAATGACTCAAACATTCCTAACTACATGTGCTATGGATGACATTTACGTGAATGCGAATGTCATGAGAATGATGATTTTTCAATGATTAAGATGCAATGATCGTAATAAATCGAATGCTCCTAACTAAATGATATTATAGAGGACATTTACATGAATGCGGAATGTCATGATAATGATTCTTTGTTAAAAACATATAAGGATCGGGATGCGATGATCGAAACGCCCTAATGATGATGTATGAATGTAAAATGAAATTATCCCTTTTTAATGCTTAGGGTTGTCTCTGCTCGTCGTCCATCGTCTTCTTATTGCCGACGTATTACGCTGCTATCTCACTCTGCTAGTACCTTTGCCAAGAACTCAAAGAAACAATCATATTTTGCTCAAATAACTTGCCCCAATGTAACTTCAAGATCCGTTCCACGGCACCTATAGAACTTCAAGGCTTATACCATCTTGGATCCCCTCTCTTCAACTTCGGGGATGTAGGATCATGCCATCTTCGATCCATCCCACTACGACTCAAAGTGCAGAATTTGTAACTTATTCAAATGATTTGGTCTACTACACCTTCCATTCCCTAAGTTTCATGACCAGGTGTGCACGCATGATGGATACAAAATCATTCTTCGCGCGAATGATTGCCTATTCATACATCGCCATTTTTCATCGAGATGATACTACTTACGTAATACCTCGTCATTTTGTTCGATCATTATTTTCAACCAAATTCGAAGAGATAGCCTCGATTCGAAATTTTCCTCCATCATTATTCCCGATCCTTTAAACTCGAGGAGTTTTAAGCAATGGTCCTGTTTGAGTTCCAAGACTACTCAAAAGTTTCCTAGAGTAATATGCGGAACTCTTTTTGTGAAAGTGTCGTTATTCTATTAATCATTATTTCAATGCAAAATGCCCGAAAGAGACCATAACTACGGATAAGAGAGAAGCTAGTTAGGAGCATAGCTCAAACAAATAGGTAAAGCAAAAATAGCAAATGTAATTAGGAAGGAAATTTATTGGCGATATTTTGCAAGGGAAATAAATAACAAAAATGGGTAAAATAGAAGCTAGGTGCCCTGAGATATCGCACTGAGCTTCTCTGCTCAAACTTCTTGAGGACCATTTTAGGCTCAATATGTGTTTAGGGGATCCGAGTACTTCGCCGTCGATGCTTGAGACGCAACATACTTCTTCATTGTTAACTCAAGCGTGGCAAGACTCTGCATGCCTTACTTTCGGTCAAAATTTGAGCTGCCCTTCTCGGGTTTTCAACCCAAATCCCCTTTGGTCTCAAGGCGCCCTTTGCGGGTTTTCATCTTGGCCTCTCCTTTTCTTCTTTTTCTTTCCTTTTTGTGTGTTTTTTTTTTTTTTTTTTTTTGCAAATCTGAACTCATAGGATTAGGCAAGTCCTTATCATCCATCTTGATTAGTGCCTATGTTTTCCAAGCCCAGGCCTTCTTTGCTGCATAGGGCACTTACTTTTCCTCTGGAGTCCTTTTGGATATGAGGAATCCTTCTTAATGCAGGTCTTTTGAACGGACCTTTTTGTCGTAAGCTTTGTATGAATGCTTCAATTAGACTTATCGTAGATGTCAAACTTTGTCCAAAAAGGAATCTTAACTTCCGATAATTGCTCTTATTTTGATGAACCAATGAGAAAAGCGTTACCCCGGTGAGGATCTTGGCCGACATAGAAAGTAAATGGTAACTTCTCGATGCCAACTTTTACAAATATCGATTGTCCTCGAGAAAGAATTTGGATGGTTTTGGCTCTCTTGCTTGCCTCGATGTGGTGTCGACCTTTGAACAGACTATAAATTCGTGTTATCACGTTAAACACGTTCCCTTTTCGGTATCCTTTATCACCACTCTCTTTTTCTTTTTCTTTTTCTTTTTTTTTTGTGTTTTTTTTTTATTGAATTTGAAGTTGAAGTCGACGACTGCTGATTTTGTAATTTTGACATGTGAAGCGACCTTTACCCTCCAGGTAAGGTAATCAAAGGCTATGAATATGAATCGATGTTGGTTCAAAGATTATGAGGAGACTAGCTTGATAGCGTCCATGCCTCACATATAGGAATCCACGTTTCAGTGGCCCCAACATGTCTGGCCGTGATCATGCGATAATGTCTTGCCTTATTCTTGCGGTGGGCTAAGTTTCCATCTTCATCTCCCTCGTTGGCTCGCGATTAATGGTGACATTTCGCAAGGTAGGATCTGCCATTTTTAACCAAGTTGGAAATAAGTTGCAATCTCTATCATCTTCTAAGTCCTTAGATTCTTCTGGACACATATCTCCCTAGAAAGGGAGTCCGTAACAGCGTCGCTCATGTCATTGATACCTGGGACCCATTGTCAGTATGAAAGTAATTTCCAGAGAATAAATGATTCCAAGAATGGTTATTTATGAGCGAAGAATAAAAGAATATTCAGTAGAATTTAAAGCATGAAAAAGAACAAAAATATTGGTTCAAAAAGATGCATTTCTTGAAATAGTAATTTTTAACACGAGCCTATTTCACAAAAGAGTTCTCATTGCTTCTAGGCTTAAAGCAACCAAAGATATTTCGTACATTACTCTAGGTAAGCTTCAAAATACTACAGAATTTCTTCTGCAGCCTCATTGCTCAAAATGCCCCAGGTTTATGCTTAGCTTTTGGTGCGTCGCCTATCTCCACAACACCTATTTTGATGAATTTTTCCACCAACTTCTTAAAAGTCAGTGCAATTTTCTATTGAGTGTCCTGTAATCCCCGCATGATACTCACACCGGACATTTAGGTTATACCATTTTGGGTATGGAGGTTGCAGTGGTTTTTATAACAAGGAGCTACAACATGCATATCAAATAAGTTCGGTATAACTCCATATACGTCATGGGAATAGGAGTGAACGAGAGTTTTTTCCGAATACGCTCTTTGGATTGGGTTTTTGCTTTGGGGACCAGGTGGTGGTAACTACCTTCTTTGGGTGGTTTGTTTATAAACGGCTTGAATAACCCTTAGTATACCCACTGCGTGCTAGCCAAATCCTCGTCCTTCCTCTTCGGGGCTTTTGAAGCCCCTTCTCCTTTTCTCCGCCTGCGGTAGACCAAAAACAACACGATTGACTTGCTCATTACGGGGCCCATCGGAGAGTCCAAAGAAGACCAAAGTATCAGTCCTATATTGAGATCCAATAATGACAGGCACCACGCGAGAGTGCGCGTCTGGTTGAGTTGGGATATTCATTGGGGAATAAACGATGTCTTCATCATTATCCACATCGTCAGTCGCTAGGTCACTTCTTTTTTCAAGTCCTCCGGCTAGTAACTGAGTTAGTTGGCCCATCATGTTCCTTTGGAAGTCTAGCATTTGCTCTCGCATTTCTTGTTGAATTTGGGTCAATCGCTCTTGCATCTGTATTTGCCTTTGCTCAATCCTCACCAACCTTTGTTCCATGTTTTCCAGGTTAACTGAAACATTTTACCTAATTAGGGTCCTTTTGTAAAGGTCTAGTACAAATGAATGCAATGTAATGCGAATGCAATGTAGTACGAATGCATGAATGCAAAGAGGTATCGATTCTGATCAACTTCATTTTAGGAAACTTTATTAGAAAACAAGTTCTTTTACATAAAACGGACTACTATATGCTTTCGTCCTAAGTCCTAAAGGTTTTTGGTTTCCCAAGCAGTGGATCTAGCTCTTGACTATGGTTAAGTCGCGACCAGTATTTTATGCTCAACATATTCACTGTGGCGCCAAAATCTATAGATGACCAACTACCTTTTGAATCGCACTATTGCTTCCCTCACGAGGTAATCTCGACTTTTAAATTGTTGATCATAAGAATGATGAAGGTCTTCTACTCCTCTCTTGTTTCGAGAAGCTCGATCCATGATTCACAATTGTGTAATGTTTGGTTCTAACCTTTCGATCCCACCTTTCATTTCCTTAATCTTGTTCAGGCTTAACTTCAACTCGATTGCAGAGCTATAGCTTCGATGGTAGTGAAGAGGCTGTCTAAGCTTAGCGTCAATTCTTCAGAAAAGTATTGATCATTCACTCTAGCTAGCGCCATACCCCGAGGGATTCTTCCGCTTCCAAGGCTCATAAAGATTAGAGTTTTTCTAGACAAAGAAGAAACTGCGGAGCTCCAGACATTTTAGATCGTATCCGTTCGATAGCTTTTCCAATTCTAACCACAGGTGAAAGTCGTCTATTCTGGTTTGTCTCTTTTGGATCTACCTAATCGGGTCAATACAAATTCTTTTCATTTCTTCACACGAATCAAATCCCTTGCAATGTCGTTTGCATCACCACGATGAGCCTAGAAGTTAACAACAGCCTATCCTTTAATCCTAGATGGTTACCAATTTCAACGCCCATTCTTCGGAAAGAAATTTCCCTCATTGCCCCTGACAGAGCACGACCTTCAACTTGGGTGAAATTAGTGCTGAAAGAAAAATCATAAGAACACAGCATTGGCTCGGCACTATGGCTGCTCCCCTGTGAAGCATAGAATAAAGCTTTCATTCTTTCCTGAGACTTCTGTCTTAACCAAAGAAGCTCTCTAGTTAGCGCTTTGTCAATTGCAAATACATCAAGGAATGGAGCTCCAAAGGAATATATGTAGGTTGTTTCGGCTCTCCAACATTTAGGCATGGCAAGCCTTACAGAGAAGCACGACCGTATGTTGCGATGGTCGACAAAATGATTATAGACAGTAATCTCTAGATTCTCAGCTTCACCATTAACTTTTTTCACACTTTTCTCCTTCAATGAAAACAACGGCTCTTTGCGCAATCGGTCGCTCAATCCGGTGATCTTGTACTCGTGATTGGATGGACTGACTTTTGTCCTCGTGTTCTTAAAGCTTTGCTTAGCTATGGTCGATCCGGGATCCATAGCATTACGATTGGCGAAGGATCCATAACCGGGCTGGGGCGGATATCAATATTCGAGGAAAGGCCTCTTTGAGTGGCCATGAAATTTGAATGGAAGCCCCTATTGTCAAGGGCACCTCTTCCAATGTCCGTGAGGTTGTTCGATTATCTTGAAAGATTGGCAAACCAAAGAGGCATCCTGTTTTCGCAACATGCTATCTTAAAACGACATCCATCACCCTCAATGCTTCTTGAGAGTTTTCGATTCTCTGTCCGCGCCAAGCATTTTGAGTTGCTCGCATGGGTGTCTATGCAACAAAGTTGATTTGACCGATAAGGCCGTTTAACTATCTTTCTGTCTTGCCCATTTGAGTCATCATGGACATCGGTCTTGCATTACCGTTGTTTTACATTAGATGTAACATCCTCAAATACAACTATAAATTCATGCTTGTTATTTGGAGGAGTACCAATAGTAAATAAACTTTTCTCCTTGTCGTAAGCAAAGTCCTTTTCAGCCAATTCAATGTCACGGGTTTCTTGCCCTCTGCGCCAATCACTTTCCTTCCAACCCCTTTGTCGTCTAAAGGATGACCACCAGTTTTAACAGCACCGCCACATTTCCTTTTGCTCAAATGGATCCATACCCTTCTAAGCGCCTAGGTTCTAACTATACTCTGAACGATCGCATTGTCTTCCATCTTATCAAGGAATCCGTTTTCCATAACCAGGTTTCTAATTGACCGACCGTGAATCGATACCTCTTTAGAAAATGAGATGAATGCACGAAAATAAAATGCAACAGTCGATGATCGCAAAGTAAAACAAGTGAAAATGAACAAACATCTACAGGTGACCACTAAGGTTTGATGTAGTTCTATCTAAGGTGGGCTCTAGGGTTCACTATATGTGGTTTTAGTTCTAGAGTTTGAGGTACACGAACCACAGATTCCTCGATCCTCACCCATTATAGGCTTATATAGACCGAGTTCGATTCGGGAATACATTTCCCTATGGTACGCACGGAGATGAAAATCTCACGAAGACATAGGTGCGGATGTATCCCTGAAGCGATCCACTATCCTCGCACTGAGGTGAAAACCTCACGAAGGAATAGTTTCTCACTCCCACTTAAAGGTGCGACCACAACGGTCATGCAATGTATTGTGCACAAGAAAATAGAAATCATGTGCAATGACACAAATGAATGCAACACAAGGATAGTAAAAATTTTTTAAATCAAATTTCCAAACTTTCGACAAAGGACAAAAAATAATCAATTTACGGCCTGACTCTCTTTTTGGGGTCCCCAGCGGAGTCGCCAAGCTGTCGTAACCATTTTTGAATTTTGGAAAAAAACGGAACGACGTGGGTTTTGAAAACGAATGTAAAAAAACGGGAGTCGCCACCAATCTTTTTTGTTGAGGTGTGATCGGGTCACCTTAAAAAGTGTTTTTTAATAATCAGATTAATTTATCAAAACACAATTTTGGTCTACGGAAATCAGAAAATGGATTCGGGAGTCGGTTACGTACGAGGAAGGGTTAGCACCCTCGTTACGCCCAAAATTGGTACCTAATTGATTATCTAATGTCTTAATGTCGAAAGTTGGAAACTTAAGAATTCAAAATACGATCCCTCTTGTTGTTGAAGAATAAATTTGGATAAATTGGAAGTGTATGCCAAGGACCGTCTCGTTTTAAGGTGAAGTGTTACATCCAATACTTTAGGACGCCACATTTCGACCTTTAAAGTTGAACTTGCCTTTTACTCAAAACTTATGGATTTAATTGAAAGGATATTTTGTTATTTAGAATGGACGAGAAAAGGAGACCCAATACTTTAGGGCACGTTTTCTCGAGCTCCTAAATACGGAACATTGCCTTGGTTTTAGAAAATATTATCTCGGAATAACAAAACATCACATCCAATGCATTAGGACACGACATCTCGAGTTCTCGAGAATAAGCCTTTGGTTTAAAAATGTATTTGTTTTAAAAGGATATTCGGTTATTTAGATTAAACGAGAAAAATCGAAACCCAATGCTTTAGGGCACGATCTCTCGAATTTCTAAATACGGAATATTGCCTTTGTGAAAGATCTCGATTTTGTAAAAGTTAATATAACCATAAAATATAAAGACAAATTACAATGTTAATGGATTCAGCAGAATAATAGTAGATGCACTAATATGGACGATAAAAATGCGATAATAGTAAACCAAAGAATAATAACAATGACACAATTTATAATGATAATAATAGGAGAAATAATAACATAAATAGAAATAATAGTAATAATAATAGCAATCATGATAAAGTAATAGTAGAAATAAAATAATAATATGAGGAGTAATAATAACAAAATAATAACGATGGTATTATAAAGAAACATAAAATAATAATAATGGTAAAATAATAATAATAATGGTAATAGTAAAATAATAATAATAATAATAACAATAATAGTAATCATAATATTATAAATAATAATACGAATAATAAAAATAATGAATTTAATAGTAAAATAGTTAAAGTGATTAAAATATGACTAAAATTGAATTAAGAACGGAATACTAGAGGTAAATTTGAAATAAATATGAGAAGAAAGGGTTAAATTGCATGCAAAAATAGCCAGGAGGGACTAAAGGGACAATTTTCCCAGCTAATTAAATGCTGCGCTTCGAGGGAAGACCAAATCGCGAAACCCTACAAAATTTCAGGGCCAATGTGCGAATACTGAAAGCTTGATTTAAAAAAACTAAAAACGCGGAAGGGCTAACAGTGCAATTAGCCCTTCCTTTCAAAAACGCGCGACCCTCTCGATCGGGTCGGGTTGACGCGCGACCTTGTGACCAGACGACGCGTCGTTTTTGCCCTAGGGGCTGAGGTGAAACGGTGTCGTTTCACCGGTCCTATTTAAGGTCGGTTTTAGACAAAAAAATCATTTCTTCACCGCTTAAAAAAAAGCGATCCCTTTCTTTGTTTTCTCGCAGGGGAAGTCGGGCGATTCCGTAGTGGGTTCGTCTGCCATGTTAGTCGCTCAAACCACCAGCGCCACGATGGCGGAAAAGTAAAAAAAAGTTTTTTCCTTTTTTAAAATATATATGGGTATACCGAAAAGAAGAGAAAAAAACTTTGAAAATATATAAAAAAAAAATCACCTCTTTTCCTCTGTTTCCCTGTTTTTTTTATTATTTGTAAAAATTTCAAAAGAAACAATAAACAGAAGAAAAAAATGAAAGTAATAGTATCAAAATGAAAACAGAAGTGTTTTAAAAAAACAACCTTCTACTATTTCTTTGCTTTTCGATTTTCAATAGTTCGTAAAAAAGGGTCTCTCTTTTACAAGGAAATAAATCGGCTCTTATAGCCTTCGTCTTTTACAACTTGCTGCTTTCTGTCTCTTCTTGTTTAGTGTTTTGCAGGTCAAGTGGAGGTGCTGTGCAAGGGCGGTGGAGCAGGTGGCTTCGGCAGGTGGTCGCAGAGGCAAGTGGGCGTCAGGAGCCGAAGGGTCAGGGTAGGTAGCCGAATGGTCAGAAGGTAGTGGGTCTGACCCTAGGTGCGGCGCACCTAGGGTTTGGGGGTTACTTTCTGTTACTTTCTGTTTAGTGGGCTAGGGTAATTTGGGCTACATTGTTGGGCTTCAGGTTTGGGGTTTAGTAAGGGTCTGGTAAGCTTGGTCTGTATAGGGTTATAGGGTTTGTAATTGGGCTTGTAAGCCCGGGCAAAATTGGGGTTGTACAACCTTAAATCTCTATATTCAGTAGCCCTTCGCACCACATATGATATGAGCTAAAGGTGAAGCCAAATTTTTTGGGAGAGGGGGAAGAAAGGGGCAGGATTAAGTTGTATATCTTTATAATAGTTAAAATGCAATTTCATATTTTAATAGCTTATTTTTTTTTAAAGGATTAAACCAAAATTTTATCATTATTGGAAGTCAAAGTGTAATTCTATTTGCTTCAAATCTCTTTGGGTGTTTTATATATATATATATATATATATATATTATTCAGATTTTAGTGGATTTGTTGAAAGATAATGGAAACAAAATATTTGGGATATTTATCAAAGAAAAATTAGTCGTGTATCAAGTTTGAACCTTGAAGTTAGGAGATAATTGAGAGGAACAACCAAAAATATCATTTTAATTCTAGTTATATTTATTTTCAAGTCATTTAATAAAAAAATTTTAAAATTCAATGTTAGTGTTAAAGGAACAAACAAACGAAAAATTTAACAAATGACCTTCTTGCTCTTTTTTGTAAACCATAAGGATTATTTTGTTAATTTTTAAGTAAAAGGATTGAAATGCAATCAGAGGCACAATACAAGAATTTGTGCGATATTTTCACCTATTTTGAATTATAAAAGATATAAATTTTTAGGGATGAATAGTAAAATTACACATGAACTTTGATAAAATGTGCAATGTTATAAATAAACTTTGATGTTCTGCAATTTTATATATGAAAGTTTGATTTGATTCAACTTTTATAAATCATCGACACCATTGTCGATGTAACACCATTTTACATTTATATGCTGCATGCACAAATAATTATATTTATCAAATGTAAAAAAAAAAAATTGATGTATTTTTTTTAAGGTGTACGACTGTAACAAAATCAAAATTTCAAGTATCCATTTGTACCACAATTAAAGATTTATGTGAGTAATTGCACCAAATCAAAGTTGATGTATCACATTGCACGTTGAACCAAATCTAAAGTCCAATTCTAATTTCCATCCCCTACTTTAAAAAATTGAAAATTTAGCCCCTCAACTTTAATTTGTCGGAATTTGATTATTGTACTTAAAAAAGAAGTAAGCTTCTAAACTTGAATTTATCAGAATTTTGTCATCGCACTTTAAGAAAAATAGAAGTTAGTACAATTAGGTAACACTATAAAAATTTCTCAATAAATTTTCCCTTGGAAACCAACAATTTATATACAAGAAATTAGCAAAAATTAGTTGTTCAAGTTTATGCATTTACCAACAATTGGACTAAATCGTCAGTTTTATAAAAGTATGAAGACCAAAATTTTAACAAATTATATAAACTGACCAAACTTCTTAATTTTCATAAAGCAAAGAAATGAAATCAGAACGAGACCTAACTGCAATAAACCATAAATTTTGAGTAAAAACCTAAGAGGTAAATATATATTTTAGTACTTGAACTTGGTTTTAAGGTTCAAATTAGTGTACTTAAGGTTTATTTTGTTCAATTAGGTACCTAAACTTGGACTCAATGTTAAATTTAGTACCTAAATTTTTTTCGATCTAAAGAGGTACCTAAACATGGGTTTTTGGTTCAAATAAGTAAGTACTAATTTGGACCAAAAAGCCAAGTTTAGGTACCAATTTGAACTCTAAAGCTAAATTCATGTACCAAAATGTATATTTACCCAATATTAAATAGAGCCCTAAGTTTACGATTATATTGGCCCATTATAACTTCCTCGTCCTTTTTTTTTTTTTTTGTCTAAAGTATTAGGTGGGCGTTTAGTAAGGCGGCTACTCTCGTAGTTTCTTATATCCAAAATGGGCAATAAAGTAATTTAGACTCTCATTGAACCCTAAATTAGGGTTTCTCCTCTTCTTTCTTTTTTCCCTATTTATAACCCGCGCTTCCTCGTCGTCATATCTCATCAGTCAGTAAGCTCGCCTCACTTTTCTCCGTCGCCAGTTCGCCATTTTATCACAAAAGATTTCTTCTTTCTGTTCTTCTATTTTTTTTTATTTTTTTTTGTAAATTTTCAATTTCGATTTCGATTTCGGTTTTTTTTTTTTCAAACCATGAGATTTAGATCTTGACATGAAAAATCAATGGAAATAGAGAGGGAAAAAGGCAATAAATTAGAGTCACTGTTGCGCTTCTAATCTATATAGCGACTTCAGCGCTGTACGTTGCCGAAACGAATTTTTGGGACTGAGATTCTGGCATTTTGGTTTCATTTCCTGTAATTTTTATGCATTCAGATGTCCCTACATTTTTCCAAATTCTTTTTCAATTTAGATTGAGATGGATGTGATGATAATTTCCCCAGATGATCGAAGCTGAACATTCTGTGCGACTTTTTAGATCTCTAATTCGTTAGAGATTCCAAGCCAGAACTCTGATCCATCTTCATCTTTTCCAAATAATTTTTAAAAAAAAATTGTGTTAAATGGAACTTATTTGTTAATATGGAAGTGATGATTATTTCCCCAGATGATCGAAGCTGAACAAACTGTGCGATTTTTTTCTCTAATTCGTTAGAGATTCCAAGCCAGAACTCTGATCCATATTAATATTTTCTGTCATATTCTTTGATTTAAAAATTACAAAAATTCATGAAAAATATAAAAAAAAATTTAATTAATGATGGAGGCAAAGATGAAGAGCGCTTTTATAATTTCTGACACCTCTTGTATGAGAAAAGCTTTCTAAAAGCTTTTCTTTGAGCAGAGATAGCAACTCTCTGAGCTTTCCCAATATACTTTTTCAGCTTTTTGGTTTTAATTTTAAATAAAATATTTTATTACTAGATTAAAAGTAAATTTAATCGAAATTTTAGAACTTAATTTAATATTAAAATTGCCTTTAAATTATACTATTTTTTTAGTAAATTGACCCTTAAATTGAATTAGAAAAAAAACCATTCATATAATCTCATTTCGAATTAAGTAGTCATAATTTGTCAAATATTTAAATTTGTTAAATTTTTTACTATATTTATTTTATATGAATTTTTAATTTGTTGCAAAACATTTATATTAATATTTTTTAACTTTATTTTTATATGGACGAGTTGGGATAGGCTTGGGTTTGAATAAAGTTTTATGCCCATTCTTTGGCCCAAGCCCTAACCTAATTTTTTGCATTAACCAAATCAAACCCAGCCTGGTCTATAATCAGCTCTAGATAGGAGTTCTTTGACACAAATATATTCAATTTTTTAAAACGTTTTTCCTTTGAATATTCTTATCCCGTAATCATATTGAAATGTATATCAAACATGAATAAAGAAAATTAAAAACCCGAGCTGAAATAAAGTAAAGGTCATCTACTTTCACAATTGTTGTAAAGAACCATAAAATCGCATCAAATCTCACAAGGTAAAAAGTCTGGATCAACATGATGATGCATCAACTTTTTCTATTTTAGCCTCCTAATTTGGTTGTTTCGTGTTCTTTTTAATATGCTATACAAGTTTTCAATAAAGGACGAAGATGTTTCTTATAGTTACCATGATCCTATGGCACCCTGAGCTGGATTCTCGAATGCGGAGAATTCCCAGTAAGTCTTCAATGAATAGGGCTGGTGAATTGTCACAACCTTCTTCGGTGATCTTAGCTATCTGCAAATTCGGATTTAAAATACACGAAACATCAATATAAATAAAATTTTGCTTTCGGTTGTGAAGGTTTGAATACGAGCCGTCGTGTGAAATACATCAACCTAAAGTTAAAACTAGTTGAACTGTTGAATCTTCATTTCATTGCAAACACTGTTTTTACTAATAGTATCATGGAGGCCCCTAGAGAGTTGAATTGCATTTTGTCCTCTCTACTAAAAAAATTGACAAATTAAACCCTTAGTCCCTTTGTTAACAATTCCATTCATTTTTAATGTTAAAAACTAGCCTTTGTACGTCGGCCTGAGGTATACTAGCACGCTATGTGTCACTATCTACTTATTCAGTTAGCTAATGGGTGAAAATTTTAAATTTGCTATTTGATCTAATGTATGAAGACTAATTTGCCCATTTTTTGAGTAAAAGGAGGAAAAATGCAATTTGACTCTTAGTATAGGGGGCCCTATAGTACTTTTACCAATTGTTCTTCAATATTAGGATCTCCATATCATTTATAAATGTGTCGGAGGTGTGTAATCAGAGAAAATAAAAACTCGAAACAACATAGTAGCATGGGTTAGAAGCTTTTATCCAAAAGATGGAGTCGGCATGTTTAAAGGAAAATATGAACCTGAAGTTTTTTAACGGCTGATCTATCACGATAAAGGACAACATGCATGCATTTCTCCAGTAATTTAACACCATCTTCAAAGCTCGAGTTCTCGTGCCACTCTTGACGGAGAATTGGCCGTGCAAGGTGATTACCAAATCCGGTAGCAACATGATTGTCCTCAAAGTTTACACCAATCATACTGACCTGAAGAGTGTAGTTATAAAATGGTAAGTTAAAAACCTGAAACTGCAACTAGCTCACTTCGGAGAAAGATATAACTTCCAAGCATACCGTTCCAAGATACTTGTTTCCGTTTTTAACTCCATCAAGTACAAGGGAGTTCCATAGTGGATTGAACTTGTTACACCTGTTCTACATAACTCATGTCAAGTAATTGTGCACCTCTTTAGGCCCCAACGAGTTGCCATCGTCCCACATATTGTCATACAAGCTACATTAATCGATTTTATGTCAGAATTCAAATAACTAAAACGTCAACTACCATCAAAACCCAAATGAGAATTTTGGAGAAAAAAGTAATACTAAAGCTCATGAAAGAATAACCAAAATACAAGTGTATCATTTCTTAATCGATACTTACATAAGCTCGTCGAGATAATGCAAAATCTCTTGGAAATCACTGATTTCCCCACTTGCACCTAGTAGAGAGTGCTTGCCAATAGGCTTCATTCGCTCCACACTCTTGTACCGCAGGGTGGATCCGTATGAACCTATCATTCAACAGAACCAAGGCATTAAACAGGTGTATTTGTTAGATAGTGAAATTGCTACGATCAAACAAACATATACTAGTACTTGAAACAGCAAACTTATAGATCAACCGAAGGAGGTGACCAAAACCAAAAACGAAAATCAGCAAAGCATACATGGGCCAAATGATATAGGCAGAATATCTTTCATTAGAAGTACATACTGGACATCACAGGTTTGAAGTAGTTCATCTAATAAAAGAAGAGTAAAGACTTGAATTTTAATGCGAAAGAGCATGAAGGTTCATTCCAACTCCGTGCCGTTTCTCTCTAAGATAATCTAGCATCTATGCGAAACTGCTTCAACCTACGTTGCTACAACTCTTCATTTTCTTTAAGCACTTGTGTCTAATGCCCGTTTCCGACACATATTTGGCCATGGGTATGGGGATTGGGAATATGATCTCCAAGGACCCTCCAACAACAACGAAATGTAGAACAGAAAAAATTGAATATATTGTGTCAGACACACCCAACACTCATTCAACAACATCCTTTCACCTCAGTCAAGGCATTACCTTAACTGACAATTCTTAAGCTACTTACCAACACTCAGAATCAGCTAACCGAACCATCTATCCTATAAACAACATTATATGCAGCATTAAAGGGTTGAAGAATATTAAGGAACATACAATAATCCACATGCATATCACAAATCCATAAACACAGACAAAAACGGTAAAAGTACCGTGGAGGCTCTTGTACTAAGAGTCAAATTACATTTTTCCCCCTTTGATAAAAAAATTGGGCAAATTAGTCCTTGTCATTTGCTCAAAGAGCAAATTGGTCCTTTTTGTTAAAAATAGCTATTTGTAATGCTAAAAACTGTGATACATGGCATACCATGTGTATCTCGTGTTGGTGTGCAAGGACCAGTTTTTACAAGTAGAGATGGATGAAATTTTTAATAGGGTACAACATGCAATCGCACAGGGGCCTCTACGGTACTTTAACCCACAAAAAAACATAAGAAAAAGGCTTCAGATCAATGCTTCCTAAAGCTAATTGCCTAAACTCTATAGTCATTCACCTGCATACCATATTCAAAGAGCATAAACTACTTCCCTATAACATCAATGATTCAAACACATAAAAGAAACTGAACAATTCAGAAAAAAGATAAAAGGCCAATGAAAGTGAATGAACTGACCTCCCATATCAGCAGCCATTAAAATCCCATCTTTGTACTTTAAAGCCACAACTGATGTTCCAGTCACATATGGGTACCTACCCAATTTAAGTAAAAAAAAGGGGGGGGGGGATTTCAAATGCCCAATTACCAAAGAAAACCCTAGTTCAATTAAATCAGACGAAAGAACATACAGAGTCCTCTGGGAGTCAGATTCAGAACCGAGTAAGCTATTTTCAGGTTGTTTTAAAGCCATGAACTGCACAAGAAACAAATGGAAAAAAGGGGGTAAAGTAAATGTTTTATTGAACGAAAAGTGTTACATTAAAGATAATAAAAAAGGGTTTTTGAAGATAATTCAAGGAATAACACAGATTCATCATGAATTAAGGGTTTGGATCGGTATACGAAAGAAAAACAGAGCTAAATTGCGATGTGATTGATGACTACAAAAATAATAGAAGTGAACTTTGCTCTGAATCAAAACGGGTCCTGCTCCAATATCTATCCGATTAGAACCCCGGTCTTTTCCCTCCTATTATTTCTCCACATTAATCATATTACTTTTCTTAATTTCACCTTAGAAATTGGATTCCATTAAGAAGATGCGATGATGACATTGTGTTTAAGATTGTGTTACCTCATCATTTAAAAGTTAAAAATATTTTATTAAAATATGTTTAATATATAAATTAATTTCTGAATTTAATAATTTTTTTTAATTAAATTTTTCTTCAGATTATATTGGTTTCTAAAATTGATATTTGTTACATAGATTGGTCCCTAAATTAACATCATTTTTTTTAAGAATTTGTTGATGTGAACAAGTATGGGACTACCACGTGGAAAAATAATGAAATAACATATAAATTCATCTTTAACCATTCTTAAAAGAAAAGATTAAAAAACGTTAAAATTTTGAAAGAAATTTAAAATTTGTTAAAAACTGTAAGAAATGTATAAATTATAAGTGAAACTAAAATAACAAATATAGTTAAAAATTCAAAAAATTAAATATGTTTAAAAAATCAATAAATAAATTTGGTTAAATTTTTAGAAAATTACAAGAAATTGTAAAAATATAAATTAAAAAAAATTAAAAAAAATTAAAGAAACAAAAATTGACCTGTTGATGTGGTCAACTCTCTATTAGTGTTGGTCAATGCTAGTCAAGCCCGATTAACTTTCGTCAACGCCTCGTCAATTTTTCTTTTCCTTTTTTTGTAACTTTCTATAAATTATTTTTTATATTATTTAATTTTATTTGTTATATATTTTTAGATTTAAAAAAATATTATTTTTATTTTTTAAAGTTGAATATTTAAAGAGTAAGCTTTTAAATGTTAAATTTTAACTTAATTTTTTAAATATTAAATTTTTTTAATTTTTATAAATTATAATATCTCTTAAAATCTTAAAATTTTCTGAATTTTAAAATTTTTTTAAGGTTTTTATTTTAATTTTTAGCAAATTCTTCAAAAACAAATTGTGTTAGTATAGGGACCAATCTGTGTAATAGATGCCAATCTTAGGGACCAATATGATACAAAATAGTTTAGGGCCAATGTGAGAAAAGTTGTCAAGTTCAAGGGCCAATCTATATATTAAGCCTTAAAAAACCTAACAGTGTTAGCCATAGGGACCAATTTGTCTAACGGATGCCAACCTTAAGGACCAATGTGATCCAAAAAAAAAGTGTAGTGGCCAATTTAAAAAAAAAATTGCGAAGTTTAGGGGCCAATCTATATGTTAATCCATTAAAATATTATAATTATAAAAAAATATTTTTTAAAATTTCAAGTGATGACATGATACAATCTCAAGTGCCACATTATCATACATTAACAAAATCTAGGTTTAGGGATTAAATTGGAAAAAAAAAACTACCATGTTCTAATACTTATAACAACCAAAAAAAATTCAAGGACCAAAGTGAGAAAAGTTGCCAAGCTTATGGACTAAATGTTATCTTATCGCCTTTTTTAAATATATGTTATTATCAAAAAGTTAAATTCAGCTATTCGTCATTATACTATGTGCAAGTTGTGAATTTAATCTTTTATACACTAATTTGATCAATTTTAGTAATTATACGTTTTAAATTCGTCACTTTTAGTTTTTGTACTTTTAAAATTTTGAAATTTTAATTTTGACCCAAACAATAGTACTTAATCTTGTTTGGTTAAATTCTAAGATTAGTCATGTCTTATGGGTAAGTCGTGAATTTACTGCATGTTTTTCAAATAAATTATTTTTATTTCTTATATTTTTTTAAATTTGAAATTAAAATCTTCACTCAAAAATTAATAGTTAAAATCTATTAATTGGCATTTTTGTGAGTATTAATTGAAAATAAAAAAGTTGACATGTCATTACACATATAATAATATATTTGCCGCATTAAATTTTAAAAATAATAAAATTTAAATTAATGAATTTAATTGCTGTTATTCGATTAGGACTGAAAATTCAAATTTTAAAAAATACAAAAATTAAAAAAGACAACTCTTACATAATATATGAACTAATAGTCTTGTTAAAATCTTTCACTTAGGGCCCGTTTTTCATTCCATCACAGATGAATTTTTAGGTCCAAAAATCTTTTTCATTAAAAAGGAATAAAGAACAAGAGTCAGTGGGGGAATTATTTCAACCTTAGAGAAGCACTTTTTTACATACGGAGAAGCCAAAAATTTTGGCTTTTTCTCTCTGTAAAAAGACTTTTTACTGGTGTCTTACATTTTTATCCTTATTATTTCTTCTCCAAATAGACGAACAGTTCTCATTTTTTTTCCTTTTCTCTTTTTGTCTGATTTTGGATTTGGTTCTCTTCTCTTCCGTTTCTCTTCTCTTCGATCTCTCGCCGTTGGATTCGATCAATCAGTTTTTGGCTCAAGCTGCTGTTGAAACATTTTTCACAGATGGTACGCCGGTGAAACAGCTCAAGCTGTTGAAACCTGATGATACTCTGTTGATCGGTCAAGTTTATAGGCTCGTCAGCTTTGAAGGTAAAAAAAATTTATTACATGATCTCTTTACGTCTGCTATGGAATTTTTTCTTATTTGCTTTGATATATTGGCAGATGTTTTGAAAGAATTTGCTGCGAAAAAGTGTGTGAAATTGGGGAAATTGTTGAAAGAAAATGGAGGACTCGGGCTTGGAATGGAGTTGAAGAAGAAAAAGGATTTGCCAAGAACTAAACTTTGTTCTGAATCTGGGAATTGCAGTGGTGTCAAGGTAAATTTAATTTGATAAACTTGCGTCGAGTTTTGGTTACATTTTACTCTCTTTACTTAAGTAAAAAGCAACGTAATTGAGTATAATTATTTGTCTCATTGAATGAATTTTTAATCTATTATACAATACTTTTTCTATGTTTATAAGAGTGGACTAAAATGGGGTTGTTAATGGAGAGGCATTGGCCAATGGTTTGTAGTGGATGTGTTGGTTTCTGCAAGTTTTTGAAGCTGGTTTTGATTTACTGGATAGATTGTTTAGTGAGAGGGTTTCAATCGTGTAGCAGATTGGGTTCGGCTTCTTTGCTTGTAATAATGTGGAGTTGTTTCCTTAGCTTGACTTCCATGTCCTGCTTGCTTTATGTGCTTTTAAGCATGGTAATGTATTGTTTCTTTCAAATCTTGTGTTTTGCTTTTATTTTGGGATAGCTGCTTGTTGATTTTATATGGCTTCTTGATGGTGGGGTTGAAAATGATTGCAATTTACTCAAAATGAAGTTGACATGATTGATTTATTTGGATTTTATGCTTGTTAACCTTGATCTATCTTTGAAATTTGTTTGATAAGGTCATAGAATTAAGCTTGATTTTTCGATGTTGATTTGTTGTGTTTATTAGGTTAGATTCTTAGCAAAGATGCTTGAATTTTAGCTTAAAAGTTTCATTTCTAGAATCTTATGGTTGTGTTGATTGGAAATCATACCCTGAAGTAAGATATATCAAAATGTATGATATATACATGTATGTATGTATATATATTTATTAGAGATCCTTGAATATTATCCTCAGGCTGTTGTTCTTGAATATCCGGCCTTGTTTCTTTTGTCATAAACTATTTATGCATAAATACTTCTCGAATGAGCCATCGCTTGCACTACAAAATGACCTCAGGGAAGTTAAAGATCTTCTTTTCGACCCTACAAGTTATGTTATTCTGTTTGATAGCATTTTCTTTGATGACCGGACATGAAATTCATGGAGCAAAAAGTTACCAAGTGGTTGTTAATTGTGGATATTTCAGTGAAGTTTTCTTGTATAAAAACAGAATAAACTGTCTTATTAGTTTTGTTTGTCTTATTCATTATCTTATGACTGTCTCTTTTTTTCAGGATTGCAGAGCTTAACTCAAGTGTCTTCCATTTCAACCATAGATGCTGGAGGAAATGTGCATTCTGGAGCAGTCCCTCCTTGGCTTGAAGCTGCTGATCAGACTTTGCTAAACAATCAAGTAAAGCCAGCTTTAAGTAGTTTTATTTCATCAAACAAGTCACAGAAATCCCGTAAGTTGAACCCAACAAGGGTTGGGGCTGCTTGGGCTGAAAAGAGAAAGATGGAGCTGGAGAAAGAGAAGAGAGGGGAGATTGTTGAGAGTGATTGTGATGCTAACTGGCTTCCTAATTTTGGTAGAGTTTGGCAGTCAGGTAGCAGAAAGGAATCTAGAAAAGAATTTGATATTGAAAAACATAAGTTCCTCAAGGTTGAAAGCCATTCTGAGATGCCAGTTAAGATACAGCCTTACATCAGTAAACGAATGGTAAGCACACATCTTCATATACCAAGTCATTCTCAAGGCTAGTGTCTCAATAGATAGAAATGTGATTATGAAATGTGCTTTATTCTGCGCTCTCACTTAAGCCATCAGTTTGTTTGATTTTCATCAGGGTAAAATAACATGCATTATTTATAAAGTGCAGCACTTATGGCAGTAAAAAAGTCAGCCAAAGTGGTCTTTGAGTTATCTTGTCAGCAAGAAAAGGGTCTGTTTGTAGAATGTCATTAGGTTGCTTAGAATTGCAACTATTAACTGCATCTTGATGATTGACTTTAGTTTGAGTATTTGCTAGGAAGAAACTTTCTTCTTGTTAAAAGGATAGATGCAACTAACTAGCTCTGGTATTTAATGGCATTAATTTATGATTTCATTATGTGTTATATTGGTTCTAAATTTACGCTGTTTACCTTTTCCCCTTTTGGCAGCGAAAAAATATTGGTGAATGATGACTAGCAATTGCACAAAGGAAAGACAACTGCAGGGAAGCTGACGGTTGAATAATCAAGAAGTATTCTTTTGTTTTGCTCCTCCATGGTGAATTGAAAGTTTCACAATGAGAAACTTCGAGGAAAGAGAAGAGTAGCTCATGGACTCATGGTGATTTCACCCTAAGATATTTAGCAACTGTAGCTATTCCATAATTGTATTCTTATCACAACTCTGAAAATAGTGTATACTTTACAGCATAATAAATAATTTTCCATGTCCTCCACTCTTTTACCTGTCTCACAAATGTATGTATATCTGTGTTTCTGAAGCAACTAGATGTGCTGTTTTGGATTGGAACTATGGGTTGCGAGCTTTGGCACCCAGATTATACATAATTGGCAAAACCTTACCAAGTGCCATGTAATTGATAAGTACCCATAATTCATATATTTTCGATCCTTATTGCTTTTCATTGCTCCTCGAGTAAAATATCATGTTTTAACTTCGTTTGCATGTTTAGTGTCACATTTGCATATATTAGCATTTTTATCTAATCTTATATGATTTAGTATTATTAATTAATTTGGTGTTTCATGACTATAATTAGGTGCATATGAACTTGGGATGCAAGTTTGAGGACCAATGGAAGTGAAACGAATGAGCAAAACGCCAAAAATATTATCTTGTTACGTTTATGTTTTCTATGTTATGTTAATATCTAATATGAGTTTTACAAATGTGTTAAAAGCATTAAAAATAAAAAAAATAATTTTTAAAATAATACAATTGTGTCAATATCTAATTACAAATATTTAATTATTATATTTAAATATTTAAATATAGTTTATATATTCTAATTAAATTTAATAAATAATTAATATTAATTACTTAGAAATATTTAAAATTAATATTATTTATTAAAATATTAACAATAAATTATAATAAATTATTTTTTATATTTTTGCTAAAATATCATAATATTAACTAATTTGAACATTATTTAAATACATGTTTGTTACTTTATAATATCATGTCTAAAATAGAAATTTTACTTCTCAAAAGCACTTTTTGAAAGCAATGCCAAACACTTAAATTTTTCAAAAGCACTTCTCAAAAGCATTGCCAAACTGGCCCTTACTCAATTATAAAATTATCAAAAACATCCCTCATGAAAGAAAAAGGAAAGACAGCTTTAGTAAATTAACTAAATTTATTTTAAAAAATTACTCACTATTCATATAATTCTTTTACAAACACCCAAAGATATGATCTTTGACAATTTTTTTTTCTTTTTTTTTGTTTTCTCTCTTTAATTTCATATTTTCCTTTAAACTTACATTTCATTTTGAATAAGCAAACAATATACGATATGTTGTAATGGATGTTATGTGTATTTTTTTTTTTAAATTTCTAACTTAAATTGAAGACAACCATAACATTTTAGAATTCAATCTAGAGGTTTGTTAATCTCAATTTGGCGAAGGTTGATATGGTGAAATAAGTCAAGAAAAGAATCAGATTACTTTTAAAGACATAAGCAACTACTTTTGGATGGGCCTAGGAGGGTTGGGATTGGAATTTTTTAAAAATCCGACATTGAGTTGGTTTGGTCCAAATCATGAATATCTCTAATTAAAAGCTATACATTGGGTTCGTGCCTAAACATTCTATTGCTTGGATGACAATCTTAAACAAACTTCTCACTCACAACAAATTATTTAGTTATGGTATGATTTTTGATCGTTGTTGTCTGTTGTACTCTAATGCTTTTGAGTTTCGAAATCATATTTCTTTTTTTTGATTGTTTCTATTCTCAAGGCTTGTGGCAACTTGTTATGGGTTTGTGTGGCATCAAGAAGTCTGTTGGTACGTGACTTCAAGAATTTAACTGTGTAACTTCTTGTTTGAAAGGTAAATCATTCCTTATCTATTTGCTCAAGCTGGTATGGAATGCAATTGTGTACTTTATTTGGTGTGAAAGGCATAGTAGGCTATTTGGGAATTCTTCTAATTATGTTGAAAAAAGTTAAAAATGAGTGTTTTCGTCTTAGTGATAGATGTCTCACTGATTCAGACTCTACCAATAATTGATTATGTTTGCAATGGAGTTCGAGAAATGTATAGGATAGGTTTCTGGTTTTGGTTGATGTAATCTATTATGTTTTTTTTTGTTTTGTATAGGTTCTTATTGTACAATTATAATTTGATTGTTATGGATTATTGGATTATTAGATAATACAATTTACTTATTCAAAAAAAGAAACCCAAAAAACACACAAATTTGAACTTAATCTATCTATATATATTCTTCTTAATTAAAGGAAAAAAAAAAAAAAAAACCCTAAAACACCATGAAGTCACTATACATTCAAATGCATATCTTGAATCCGAATCCTTCATAACTCAGTCATTCATCAAAACTCGGAATCTGTCAATTTTTTATCGAACTCTTTGCCCTCAATGATTCGAAGAACATAATGTATTCCATTAGCCACATCATAGACCATCAATCCAATCCTACCACCCATATAACCTCCCAAATGGCTTCCCACAAGATAACCAAACTTCCCAAGCATTTGTTCACCGAAAAATCCCCCACCGTAGGCACCAAGCAATGTTCCTTTACCCCTAAAAAACCCTTCCGACATAGTCCCACCATAGTAAACAACTTCAAAAAAGTCCCACCCGGACGAAATGATCGGACCCGTGACACGCTCGGCCTTTTGTGTCGCCAGCTTGGCCGCTTTTTTCCCAGCCTTTGTGGCTTGTTTCGCCGCGTCCTTGGAGGACAGGCCTTGTGACATCGCGTCTTGTAACGCCTTCTGCATTGCTAAGTTCTTTGATTTCTCGACATGAGCGGCTCGGATGTTGTAGACATAAAGTTTAACACCTTCTTTCACTGCGCAAGCTATGGAACCAACCCCCATATCAAAGCAATCCCACAATGAAAATTGCCCTGTTTGGGATAATACCACTTTCTCTTCCCCAGCCAGTTTCCTGCACTTATCAGCTATAACATGAAAGAAATGAAAAAGAAAAATTTTAAAAACCATACATAGTACGTACCTACATACATAGTTAAAAGTACCATAGAGCCCCTATATTAGGAGTTGGATTATATTTTACCCCTTTTATCAAAAAAATAAACAAATTAATCCTAGTACAATAAATCAAAGGGCCGGTCCTTTCTATTAAAAATTTCATCAATATTTACTGTTAAAAATTGACGTGGCTGATGAAACAACTAGACAATTACATGCAGTGTGCCTAGTGTATATCATGTTGATGTATAAAGATCAATTTTTAACAATGAAAATGAAAGTTTTTAACATAAGACTAATTTGCTATTTGATCTAACGTATAATAATTAATTTACTCATTTTTTAAGTAAAGGAACACAATTTAATCTGAATTATAATACAAAAGCTTCCATGATACTTTTACCTATCTCTATACATAACTAAAATTGAGCAAAATATGCACATAAAAGCTAAGAAAAAAAAGCTAGATAAAGTAAATTCAAACAAGAATGAAAGTTTTTTGCTAGCTCATGATGCTTCAACTTGATTTTTATGTATATATACTCGCTCAAAATCGAATTTTATTTAATAATTTAGCTTTCTATTTTGACCATAACCCTTAAAAGATTTATCTAATCCCATGACCATTCATATGAAATTTTACATAATGTTTTATATTATATTAGCTTTTACAAAATTAATCCCTGTTACAAAATTAAAAAAAAAAGTGACATTTTAATAAATATATCTGGGCAAGACAGAAATTCATTCTAAAAATTTTAATGAAAAATTCGGTTCACCTTGCTTCAAACACAATTTTTAAAAACAAAAACTCACCCTATATGACTGGGGTGGATGGAATCTCGATAACTTATAAAGGATTTTTGTCGGATATGTATTTGACACGAGTATATTAAAACTTTTATAAATTGTTTCATATATTTTTGAAAGATTCTATGCTCGTTCTCATGTTTGAATGTGCTGAATCCAAATATATACTTTAAAATAAAAAATCGAAATAACTCTAAACAGGTATACCAATTTAATCCATAAAAGTTAACAAAGAAGAGAGAGCAATCAAGTACATTAAATTTTACAAAATTTGAAATTAACTTGGAGATTTAAATTCCAACATTTACGACTTCTTTTATTTTCCAGACCAAATGCAAAAAGGAGGACGTTTTGAGGTTGTTACCTGTCTTACTGAGAAGGGTGAGTCCAAGGATGAAGAGCAACAGCTGAACTCTTTTTTTGTTGAGATCCATCGGCAACAGTTAGAAAATGACAGAAAAAATTGGCTAATCCTATTTACTACTATTTTTGTTACTCCTAATTTGAAGGATCAAGGAGGAAGACGACCCGATCTATGGCTGCCACGTCTACTCAATTATTAAGCTAAGCAACTGATGGAATTTATCAAAACAACATTTTTTTTGCTGAAAATTATTTTCATTGTAAATTATTGAAATACAACATAACATATTCATACATAAAAACACACTTCGATCCAATCTCCAGTAAATTATACCAACTTTCGACCAACATGTTTATACATGTTTTTTTTCCCATCAAACTACATACCCATTGTAGCCCAAGACACTACAACTTTTCGACCAACGTGATCCAACTTTCGATACTATGCATGCCTCCAGGACCTGATGAAAAACAAGGGAGCCACTACACCCCAAAATCCTATTACAAAGCCGAGAACTATGCTAACATAAAGCCAATTGACGTTACTTCCTTCACTGCTGCTTCCATTATTTGCAACATCAGTTGGACAACGTTTTGTGCTACAGTGTTTAGTGAGAGGAGGTCCGCAAAGATGATTGCCCATGTAAGAAAAGTTTTCAAAGCTTTGAAGTTGAGTGCTTGTTGGGATTTGTCATGTCAAGTTGTTGTAGGACACGTTAAAGTGATTCAAGAAATTCAAATTGGAGAAACTTGAAGGGATTTCACCATTCAATTGATTCACCGACAAATCAAGAGCCGAAATTAGAAATTATCTGGTTAATTTCTAATTAATTGCATTTACAATTTGGTGCCCCATATTTTGACTATATACACCTTACCCTTTGGTAATTATGAAAAGAACAAAAAGATGAAACTATCAAAGGGAAAAATAAAAACTTCTATTAATAATTAAATACATAAAATCACACATGTAATATGAATTTCAATTGAAGAAATAATTTCCATTTTTATTTTCTCCAACAAAAAAGAAGAGAAATAAAGTTAACAGGAATGACCGAACAATTTTAATGGTATTAATAATAGATTTATTTTCTAAATATACTAAGTGTATTACATCAATTTAGAATAATTTCTAATTTACAAATTTTTTTGGTGAATTATAAACAGTGACTAGCACAATTTGAACCTAAATCACACCTGGGACGGTGAACACCCTTAACCATCAAATCAATACATAGGATTTTTTAACTTACAAATTTTAACATTATAATTTGACCTAAAAAGTAATTAATCCAATATGAAACGTGAGTGGTAACAATAAAAATTCACTTACAAAAAGCCTTTAAGTAGTCTTCTAATAAATCCAATCATTTTCTGTTTTCTCTTCATAATTTTATTTTTAAAAATAAATAATTGTAAAAATTAACTTACAAATTCTTCAAAGTAGAGTGTTCTAATAAAGTCAACAATTTACTCTTAATTTTTATTTTTAAAGTTTACTTCCATGAAAGTATATGAAAAAGCATAGCAAAAGTTATTACATAAACAAGTACATGAAAAACCATAGCAAAAGTTATTACATTGATGGCTTTTTGCTTCCTTTTTCATTGTCAATTCGACTTCTTGATATGTTAAAAGAAATAGAAAATGTAGGAAAATAGAGGGAGAAACAAAAGAGAGTAAAATAAAGAAAAAAGTTTAAAGAGCATGAAAAAAAATTAAATTGCTTAAAACGAAAAAATATGGGGATCAATTGTATAATTTAACCTAAATTGTTTGAAATGATGATTTAATGTGCCACATCAGCTTAACTCAGTAACTAAAATGTTACAACATGATAACGTAAGTGACTAAAACGTAATATTTTAAACATAAGTGGTTAAAATGTAACTTGAGGTAAACAAAAGTGACCATAGGTAAAGTTTACCCTTAAAAACAATATTGAGAACAAATGACATAATAATTTATTTTTTAATTTATTTACATTGAAAGCAATTGGGAAGCAAAGAAAATATATTGAACAGAGAAGCCATTGCCTTCTTCAAAAGCTCCCAAAAATTCGAATTGCCTGCATATAACGAATTATAAAGGTTGAAGCTTTTGCCCTTGCCCTTGCCTTATCCATGCCATACATCCATTCTTATTTATATATGTTTGTTCTTCTTTAATTATTTGTGGATGTATGGTGGGTTATCGTTGATAGTTGCCATAGATCCATTGTTGAGAAAATACAGAAGGGCATGTAGCTTTGAGATGCCTGTTTTGGTTTCTACATTTTGAGTTACACATAGAAGAGAGAGGGAAAAAATGTTTTGGGAGAGATCCCTAAGCTTTGCCAAAAGTCAAAACAAAGTGACACGTGTCATCATTTAATTTGTTAATATGCCACATTAATAATCTATTAGTGGATTAACGAAATTTTTAACGATAGTGACTAATTCAAACAATTATTTTAATTAAAGTGACTAAATTGAAAAAAAAATATTTAGAGTGACCAAAATAAGAAAAACCCTATTTTAAGATGATCTTAGGTGTACTTTAATTTTATGCTTGTTGTCGTAACCATTTTTTGAATTTTGAAAAAAAAACGGGGTCGACGTGGGTTTTGAAAACGATTATAAAAAACGGGAGTCGCCACCAATCTTTTTTTGATGAGGTGTGATCGGGTCACCTTAAAAAGTGTTTGTTTTTAATAATTAGATTAATTTATCAAAACACAATTTTGGTCTACGAAAATCAGAAAATGGATTCGGGAGTCGGTTACGTACGAGGAAGGGTTAGCACCCTCGATACGCCCAAAATTGGTACCTAATTGATTATCTAATGTCTTAATGTCGAAAGTTGAAAACTTAAGTATTCAAAATACGATCCCTCTTGTTGCTGAAGAATAAATTTGGATAAATTGAAAATGTATGCCAAGGGCCGTCTCGTTTTAAGGTGAAGTGTTACATCCAATACTTTAGGACACCACATTTCGACCTTTAAAGTTGAACTTGCCTTTTATTCAAAACTTATGGATTTAATTGAAAGGATATTTTGTTATTTAGAATGGACGAGAAAAGGAAACCCAATACTTTAGGGCACGATTTCTCGAGCTTTTAAATACAAAACATTGCCTTGGTTTTAGAAAATATTATCTCGGAATAACAAAACATCACATCCAATGCATTAGGACACGACATCTCGAGTTCACGAGAATAAGCTTTTAGTTTAAAAATGTATTTGTTTTAAAAGGATATTCGGTTATTTAGATCAAACGAGAAGGATCGAAACCCAATACTTTAGGGCACGATCTCTCGAATTTCTAAATACGGAATATTGCATTTGTGAAAGAAAGCCATTTTGTGTCGGGCGAAAGTTGATGTAACGCAAGTTTATAAAAATGAAAAGAAATGAATCATGATATTAACAAGCATAACGAAATGATAATAAACGAGTAGTACGAAAAAATAAAAGAAATATAACAAATAAGCTATGTAACTTAAAAGGGAAATAATAGGTAAAAGTAATAAAAGAGATAAAAATGAAAATAAATAAGAATAATAATAAAGGAAACTTAATAGTAAATCGATAAATAAATAAGTAATATATAAAATAGTAAAATAATAATAATAGAAATAACAATGAAAGTAAAAATGTATTAATAAGGATAATAATAAAAGCAAATATGTTAATAATATAATAGTCACGATAATAATAATAGTGATAATAATAATCAAAATAATTAAAATAATAATAATGATGATAATAATAATAAATAGTAATAATGACTAATATATAAGTATATGTAAAAATGATGATGTAATATTAGAAATAACAATAATAATGAAAATAAAATAATAGTATTGATAATAAAATGAAAAAAATAAAATAATGGTAATAATAATAAAACAAGAGTAGTAATACTAATAATAATAGTAAATGTAATGATAACAAGAACAAAAATAAACATGGTTAATAATAAAATAGCTAAGAAATGTTAAGAATAATGTTTAAAATGATTATTAAATACAATATAATAATAATGGTACGAAACTAAGATTTAAATCAGCGATAATAAATATAATAATAATAACATAAGTATATAATAGCTAAAATAATATTAAAGGTAATTAATTTAATACTGAAATAGTCAAAATAATTGAAAAAAGGACTAAAATCGAATTGAAAACGAGTTTTTGGGGAAAATCTGAAATAAAATAAAAGGAAAAGGACCTATTTGGAGTGCGCGGATTACATGGGGGACTAAATTGGGCAATAACCCATTCCTTCCCAAAACGAGCGAAAACAAAAGGACACGATTGAAAACAAAATAGACCTTCGGGCAAAATTAAAGGAAATGAAAACTTGATTGCAAAATCATGAAAAGGCGGAGGGGGCCCTCGCACGCGTAAATACCCCATTTTAAAAAAACACGCGGATCTGGCTGGGCGGGTCGGACCGGTCGGGCCAAGGCGAAACGACGCGTCGTTTTGGGGCTTAAGGCGCCGGCCAAAACGACGTCGTTTCGATCGGCTATTTAAGCCCCAAATCGGACAAAAATCATTTCTCACCCCTTTTTAAAAAAAAAAATTTAACTCTTCTCTTTTTTTTCTCTGCAGGTTGGGGTGGTGCGATTTCCGGCCGTCGGACCATTGTTCCCGTCGCCGACCTTGCGCATGATGCACACCACATGCATCTGATGGCGGGAAAAGGTAAAAAATTTTTTAGTTTTTTTCTTTTTTTTTTTAAAAAAATAATAATATATGTATATGTATATGTCGAAAAGAAAAAGGAAGAGAGGGAAAAAAAAACTTCGAATGTAAGAAAAAGAGAAAAAAATCACCTCTCTCGGCTTTGGTTTTAGTTTTTAGGGTTTAATCTCTGCTTTATTGTGTTTGTATCTGAAATTTCTTTATTTTTGTATTCTTTCTCCCTGTCCGAATGTTACAATGGATTTTTTGATGGCTTATATAGCCATTTTACAAGTTTTTTATTATTGTTGTCTTTTCTCTTCTTCTCTTGCAGGTGCAACTTGAGGAGTGGCAATGGCAGAGGGCAGGTGGAAGCAGGCTTCGGCAAGGGCGGTGGCAGAGGCAGAGGGCAGAAGTCAGAAGACTAGGGGCGGCACTTTAGGGGCTAGGGTTTTTTTCTGAAAAATGTTTTTTTAGTTTTTGGGCTTGTATGTGGGCTAGGGTTAGGTGGGTTAGGTTGGGCTTAAGGGTTTTAGGTGTTATTGGGTTTTTAATTTGGGTTTTATTTCTTTGTTGGGCCCGGCAATAATTGGGTTCTCTGGTGCCCCTCTTTGCTCATTATTGTGTAACGAGAATGGAGCAAAGACTTTCAAAGGACCAATTTTGCCCGGCCTTGTTGAGTCTTGACTTCTTAGGTGCTCTTCCACGATAGCTTCATTCTGTTCACCGCATCTTGTCGCTTGATCCATTCCACCGCTACTTGAGAGAGATAGGACCTATAGCTTCAATTTGCTCTGCTGCGACTTCAGGATGAGACTTGTTTATTTTAAATCGCTCCACTGCAACTTCGGGGGGTAAGGTTTGTAATCTTGACTTATTCCACTCACTTGGCCAAGACAATAGGATGATGGCTTAAATCATGTTCCCTCTTGTTTAGGAGACGAGATTTGCCTTCGATCTTGCCCCACTCACTGGTTAGGGCGACAAGATCTACAAATTTGACCTATTTCACTTCTTGGTCGGTGGCAATAGAGATGTGGCTTAAATCATGACCCCTACTGTTTAGGGAGACGAGATTTGCCTTCGATCTTGCCCCACTACTGGTTAGGGCGACAAGATCTACAAATTTGACCTATTCCAATGCTGGTCAGTGGCAATAGGACGGTGGCTTAAATCATGACCCCTCTTGCTTAGGAGACGAGATTTGCCTTCGATCTTGCCCCACTCATTGGTTAGGGCGACAAGATCTACAAATTTGACCTATTCCAATCTTTGGTCGGTGGCAATAGGGCGGGTGGCTTAAATCATGACCCCTACTGTTTAGGGAGACGAGATTTGCCTTCGATCTTGCCCCACTACTGGTTAGGGCGACAAGATCTACAAATTTGACCTATTCCAATGCTGGTCAGTGGCAATAGGACGGTCTTCAAGCTATTCCAATGCTTTGGTCGGTGGCAATAGGACAATCTTCAACCTATTCCATCTGCTTTGGTGGTGGCAATAGGATGGTCTTCAACCTATTCCACTCTTCGGTCGTGGGCAATAGGACAATCTTCAACCTATTCCACTTTGTTGGTCGGTGGCAATAGGATGATCTTCAACCTATTCCACTGCTGGTCAATGGCAATAGGACAATCTTCAACCTATTCCACTGCTGGTCAGTGGCAATAGGATGGTCTTCAACCTATTCCACTACTGGTCAGTGGCAATAGGACAATCTTCAACCTATTCCACTGTTGGTCAGTGGCAATAGGATGATCTTCAACCTATTCCACTGCTGGTCAATGGCAATAGGACAATCTTCAACCTATTCCACTGCTGGTCAGTGGCAATAGGATGGTCTTCAACCTATTCCACTACTGGTCAGTGGCAATAGGACAATCTTCAACCTATTCCACTGTTGGTCAAGACAATAGGATGATGGCTTAAATCATGACCCCTACTGTTTAGGGAGACGAGATTTGCCTTCGATCTTGCCCCACTACTGGTTAGGGCGACAAGATCTACAAATTTGACCTATTCCACTGCTGGTCAGTGGCAATAGGACAGTGGCTTAAATCATGACCCCTACTGTTTAGAGAGACAAGATTTGCCTTCGATCTTGCCCCACTACTGGTTAGGGCGACAAGATCTACAAATTTGACCTATTCCACTGCTGGTCAGTGGTAATAGGACGGTCTTCAACCTATTCCACTGCTGGTCAATGGCAATAGGAAATCATTTACCTATTCCGCTGCTGGTCAGTGGCAATAGGATAATCTTCAACCTATTCCACCGCTGGTCGATGGCAATAGGATGTTGGCTTAAATCATGTTTCCCTACTGTTTAGAGAGACAAGATTTGCCTTCAATCTTGCCCCACTACTGTTTAGGGCGACAAGATCTATAATCTTTAACCTATTCCACTGCTGGTGAGGGCAATAGGACGGTGGCTTAAATCATGTTTCCCTACTGTTTAGAGAGACAAGATTTGCCTTCGATCTTGCCCCACTACTGGTTAGGGCGACAAGATCTACAAATTTGACCTATTCCACTGCTGGTCAGTGGTAATAGGACAATCTTCAACCTATTCCACTGCTGGTCAGTGGCAATAGGATGGTCTTCAACCTATTCCACTACTGGTCAGTGGCAATAGGACAATCTTCAACCTATTCCACTGTTGGTCAGTGGCAATAGGATGATCTTCAACCTATTCCACTGCTGGTCAATGGCAATAGGACAATCTTCAACCTATTCCACTGCTGGTCAGTGGCAATAGGATGGTCTTTAACCTATTCCACTGCTGGTCAGTGGCAATAGGGTAATCTTCGACCTATTCCACTGCTGGTCAGTGGCAATAGGATGGTGGCTTCACCAATGTTTCTACACCGTCCTCTGGGGACATATCCTGTAGACTCGATTTTATATGCTTGTGTTTATGTCAAATGATTAGGATGCTATGATCAGAATGAATCTAATGCTCCTAACTAAATGTACTATGGACGACATTTGCATGAATGCAGAATGTCATGAGGGTGGTCTTTTTACAATGATTAGGATGCAATGATCCGAATGAGTCGAATGCTTCTAACTAAACGTGCTTTGAATGATGATGTATGAAATGATCCCTTTTTTAATGATTAGGGTTGTCACTGCTCGTTGTCCATCAGAGTTTTATTGCTGACGTATTACGCTACTATCTCGCTCTGCTGGTACCTTTTTCAAAAAAATCAAAGAAACCATCATATTTTGCTCAAATGACTTGCCCCAATGTAACTTCAAGGTCCATTCCATGGTACCTATAGGACTTTAAGGCTTATACCATCTTCAAACCCTCTCTGCAATTCAGGGGGGTATAGGGTCTGCGTCATCTTCAGTCTATCCCATTGCGACTCAAGGGTATAGAATTTGTGTCATTTTCCATCCATCCCTCTTCACGATGAGGGGCATAGAATTCGTAAACGATTTGGTCTGTTGCACCTTTCCATTCCTGGGGATCGTGATCAGGTGTGCACGCATGATGGATACAAAATCATTCTTCGCGCGAATGATTGCCCATTCATACATCGCCCTTTTTCATCGAGATGATACTACTTACGTAATACCTCGTCATTTTGTTCAAACACTGGTTTTCAACCAAATTCAAAGAGATAGCCTCGTTTCGAAATTTTCCTCCTCATTATTCCTGATCCTTTAAACTCGAGGAGTTTTAAGCAATGGGCTCTGCTTTGAGTTCCGGTACTACTCAAAAGTTTCATAGAGTAATATGCGGAACTCTTTTTTGTGAAAGTGTCGTTATTCTATTAATCATTATTTCAATGCAAAATGCCTGAAAGAGACCATAACTACGGATAAGAGAGAAGCTAGTTAGGAGCAATGCTCGAAACAAATAAGTAAAGCAAAAATAGCAAATGTAATTAGGAAGGAAATTTATTGGCAGTATTTTGCAAGGGAAATAAATAACAAAAAATGGGTAAAATAGAAGCTAGGTGCCTCAGATATCGCAGCCTGAGCTTCTCTGTTCGAACTTCTTGAGGACCATTTTAGGCTCAATATGTGTTTAGGGGATCCGGAGTACTTTGTCGATGCTTCGAGACGCAACATACTTCTTCATTGTTAACCCAAGCGTGGTAAGACTACCGTATGCCTTACTTTCGGTCAAAATTTGAGCTGCCCTTCTCGGGTTTTCAACCCAAATCCCCTTTGGTCTCAAGGCGCCCTTTGCGGGTTTTCATCTTGGCCTCTCCTTGTCTTCTTTTCCTTTCCTTTTTTGTGTGTTTTTCTTTTCGCTCCTTTTTTTTTTTTTTGCAAATCTGAACTCATAGGATTAGGCAAGTCCTTATCATCCATCTTGATTAGTGCCTATGTTTTCCAAGCCCAGGCCTTCTTTGCTGCATAGGGCACTTACTTTTCCTCTAGAGTCCTTTTGGATATGAAGAATCCTTCTTAATGCAGGTCTTTTGAATGACCTTTTTGTAAGTAAGCCCCGGTGAGGATCTTAGCCAACATAGAAAGTAAATGGTAACTTCTCGATGCCAACTTTTACAAATATCGATTGTCCTCGAGAAAGAATTTGGATGGTTTTGGCTCTCTTGCTTTGACTTGATGTGGTGTCCGACCTTTGAACAGACTATAAATTCGTGTTATCACGTTAAACACGTTCCTTTCGGTATCCTTTATCACCACTCTCTTTTTCTTTTTCTTTTTTTTTTTTGTGTTTTTTTCGAATTTGAATTTGAAGTTGAAGTCGACATTCGCGATTTTGTAATTTTGACATGTGAAGCGACCTTTACCCTCCGGGTAAGGTAATCAAAGGCTATGAATATGAATCGATGTTGGTTCAAAGATTATGAGGAGACTAGCTTGATAGCGTCCATGCCTCACATATAGGAATCCACGTTTGATGGCCCCAACATGTCCGGTTTGTGATCCTGCGATAATGTCTTGCCTTATTCTTGCGGTGAGCTAAGTTTCCATCTTCATCTCCCTCGTTGGCTCGCAGTTGTCGGTGACATTTCGCAAGGTAGGATCTGCCATTTTTAATCAAGTTGGAAATAAGTTGCAATCTCTATCATCTTCTAAGTCCTTAGATTCTTACGGACACATATCTCACTAGAAAGGGAGTCCGTAATAATGTCGCTCATGTCATTGATATCTGGGACCCATTGTCGATGATGAAAGTAATTTCAGAGAATAAATGATTCCAAGAATGGTTATTTATGAATGAAGAATAAAAGAACATTCATGAGAATTTAAAGCATGAAAAAGAACAACAACAAAAATATTGGTTCAAAAGATGCATTTCTTGAAATAGTAATTTTTAACACGAGCCTATTTCACAAAAGAGTTCTCATTGCTTCTAGGCTTAACGCAAACCAATATATTTCGTACATTACTCCGGGTAAGCTTCTAAATACTACAGAATTTCTTCCATGCAGCTCATTGCTCAAAATGCTCCCGTGTTTATGCTTACGCTTTTGGTGCGTCGCCTATCTCCACAACACCTATTTTGATGAATTTTTCCACCAACTTCTTAAAAGGCATGCAATTTTCTATTGAGTGTCCTGTAATCCCGCATGATACTCACACCGACATTTAGGTTATACCATTTTGGGTATGGAGGTTGCAGTGGTTTTATGTAACAAGGAGCTACAACATGCATATCAAATAAGTTCGGTATAACTCCATATACGTCATGGGAATAGGAGTGAGCGAGGTTTTTCCGAATACGCTCTTTGGATTGGGTTTTTGCTTTGGGGACCAGGTGGTGGTAACTACCTTCTTTGGTCGTTTCTTTATGAAACGGCTTGAATAACCCTTAGTATACCCACTGCGTGCTAGCCACATCCTTGCCCTTCCTCTTGGGGCTTTTGAAGCCCCTTCTCCTTTTTTTCTCGCCTCTGGTAGACCAAAAAACAACACGATTGACTTGCTCATTACGGGGCCCATCGGAGAGTCCAAAGAAGACCAAGTATCAGGTCCTATATTGAGATCCAATAATGACAGTACCACGCGCGAGTGCGCGTCTGGTTGAGTTGGGAAATTCATTGGGGAATAAACGATGTCTTCATCATTATCCACATTGTCGATCGCTAGGTCACTTCTTTTTCAAGTCCTCGGCTAGTAACCGAGTTAGTTGGCCCATCATGTTCTTTTGGAAGTCTAGCATTTGCTCTCGCATTTCTTGTTGAATTTGGGTTAATTGCTCTTGCATCTCATATTTTGCCTTTGCTCAATCCTCACCAACCTTTGTTCCATGTTTTTCAGTTAATCAAACATTTTACCTAATTAGGGTCCTTTTGTAAAGGTCTAATACAAATGAATGCAATGTAATGCGAATGCAATGTAGTACTGAATGCATGAATGCAAAGAGGTATCGATTCTCGATCAACTTCATTTTAGGAAACTTTATTAGAAAACAAGTTCTTTTACATAAAACGGACTACTATATGCTTTCGTCCTAAGTCCTAAAGGTTTTGGTTTCCCCAAGCGATGGATCTAGCTCTTGACTATGGTTAAGTCTGCACTCGTATTTTATGCTTAACATATTCACTGTAATGCCAAAATCTATAGATGACCAGCTACCTTTCGAATCGCACTATTGCTTCCCTCACGAGGTAATCTCGACTCTTTAAATTGTTGATCATAAGAATGATGAAGGTCTTCTACTCCTCTCTTGTTTCGAGAAGCTCGATCCGCATTCACAATTGTGTAATGTCTTTGGTTCTAACTTTTCGATCCCACCTTTCATTTCCTTAATCTTGTTCAAAGCTTAACTTCAACTCGATTGCGAGTTATAGCTTCGATGGTAGTGAAGAGGTCGTCTAAGCTTAGCATCAATTCTTGAGAAAAGTATTGATCATTCACTCTAGCTAGCGCCATACCCGAGGGATTCTTCCGCTTCCAAGGCTCATAAAGATTAGAGTTTTTCTAGACAAAGAAGAAATCTGCGGAGCTCGGACATTTTAGATCGTATCCGTTCGATAGCTTTTCCAATTCTAACCACAGGTGAAAGTCGTCTATTCTGGTTTGTCTCTTTTGGATCTATCTAATCGGGTCAATACAAATTCCTTTCATTTCTTCACACGAATCAAATCCCTTGCAATGTTGTTTGCATCACCACGATGAGCCTAGAAGTTAACAACAGCCTATCCTTCAATCCTAGATGGTTACCAATTTCAACGCCCATTCTTCGGAAAGAAATTTCCATCATTGCCCCTGACAGAGCACGACCTTCAACTTGGGTGAAATTAGTGCTGAAAGAAACACCATAAGAACACAGCATTGGCTCGGCACTATGGCTGCTCCCCTGTGAAGCATAGAATAAAGCTTTCATTCTTTCCTGAGACTTCCGTCTTAACCAAAGAAGCTCTCTAGTTAGCGCTTTGTCAATTGCAAATACATCAAGGAATGGAGCTCCAAAGGAATATATGTAGGTTGTTTCGGCTCTCCAACATTTAAGCATGGCAAGCCTTACGGAGAAAGCGCGACCGTATGTTGCGATGGTCGACAAAATGATTATAGACAGTAATCTCTAGATTCTCAGCTTCACCATTAACTTTTTTCACACTTTTCTCCTTTAATGAAAACAACGGATCTTTGCGCAACTGGTCGCTCAATCCAGTGATCTTGTACTCGTGATTGGATGGACTGACTTTTGTCCTCAGGTTCTTAAAGCTTTGCTTAGCTATGGTCGATCCGGGATCCATAGCATTCGATTGGCGAAGGATCCATAACCGGGCTAGGACGAATATCAATATTCAGGGAAAGGCCTCTTTGAGTGGCCATGAAATTTGAATGGAAGCCCCTATTGTCAAGGGCACCTCTTCCAATGTCTGTGAGGTTGTTCTGATTATCTTGAAAGATTGGCAAACCAAAGAGGCATCCCCTGTTTATGACATGCTATCTTAAAACGAAATCTATCACCCTCAATGCTTCTTGAGAGTTTTCGATTCTGTCCGCGCCAAGCATTTTGAGTTGCTCGCATGGGTGTCTATGCAACAAAGTTGATTTGACCGATAAGGCCGTTTAACTCTCTTTCTGTCTTGCCCATTTGAGTCATCATGGACATCGTGTCTTGCATTACCGTTGTTTCATTAGATGTAACATCCTCAAATACAACTATAAATTCATGCTTGTTATTTGGAGGAGTACCAATAGTAAATAAACTTTTCTCCTTGTCGTAAGCAAAGTCATTTTCAGCCAATTCAATGTCACGAGGTCTCTTGCCCTCTCGCCAATCACTTTCCTTCCAACCCCTTGTCGTCTAAAGGATGACCACCGAGATTTTAGCATCGCACATTTCCTTTTGCTCAAATGGATCCATACCCTTCTAACTCGCCTAGGTTCTAACTATACTGACGATCGCATTGTCTTCCATTTTATCAAGGAATCCGTTTTCCATAACCACTTTCTAACTCGAAATCGACCGTGAATCGATACCTCTTTAGAAAATGAGATGAATGCACGAAAATGCAACGAGTCGATGATCGCAAAGTAAAACAAGTGAAAATGAACAAACACCTACCGGGTGACCACTAAGGTTTGATGTAGTTCTATCTAAGGTGGGCTCCTAGGGTTCACTATATGTGGTTTTAGTTCTAGAGTTTGAGGTACTGAACCAGTGATTCCTCGATCCTCACCCATTATAGGCTCATATAGACCGAGTTCAGTTCAAGGGGAATACATTTCCCTATGGCTGCATCTGGAGATGAAAATCTCACGAAGACATAGGTACGGATGTATCCCTGGCGATCCACTATCCTGCACGGAGGTGAAAACCTCACGAAGGAATAGTTTCTCACTCCCACTTAAAGGTGCGACCACAACGGTCATGCAATGTACTGTGCACAAGAAAATAGAAATCATATGCAATGACGCAAATGAATGCAACACAAGGATAGTAAAAAAATTTTTAAATCAAATTTCAAACTTTCGACAAAGGACAAAAAATAATCAATTTACTGCCGACTCTCTTTTTGGGTCCCCAGTGGAGTCGCCAAGTCGTATCGTAACCATTTTTGAATTTTGAAAAAAAGCGGAATCGACGTGGGTTTTGAAAACGATTATAAAAAAGCGGAGTCGCCACCAATCTTTTTTTGATGAGGTGTGATCGGGTCACCTTAAAAAGTGTTTGTTTTTAATAATCAGATTAATTTATCAAAACACAATTTTGGTCTACGAAAATCGAAAATGGATTCGAGAGTCGGTTACGTGCGAGGAAGGGTTAGCACCCTCGATCGCCCAAAATTGGTACCTAATTGATTATCTAATGTCTTAATGTCGAAAGTTGAAAACTTAAGTATTCAAAATACGATCCTCTTGTTGCTTTGAAGAATAAATTTGGATAAATTGGAAATGTATGCCAAGGGCCGTCTCGTTTTAAGGTGAAGTGTTACATCCAATACTTTAGGACACCACATTTCGACCTTTAAAGTTGAACTTGCCTTTTATTCAAAACTTATGGATTTAATTGAAAGGATATTTTGTTATTTAGAATGGACGAGAAAAGGAAACCCAATACTTTAGGGCACGATTTCTCGAGCTTTTAAATACAAAACATTGCCTTGGTTTTAGAAAATATTATCTCGGAATAACAAAACATCACATCCAATGCATTAGGACACGACATCTCGAGTTCACGAGAATAAGCTTTTAGTTTAAAAATGTATTTGTTTTAAAAGGATATTCGGTTATTTAGATCAAGCGAGAAGGATCGAAACCCAATACTTTAGGGCACGATCTCTCGAATTTCTAAATACTGAATATTGCATTTGTGAAAGAAAGCCATTTTGTGTCGGTAAAGTTGATGTAACGCAAGTTTATAAAAATGAAAAGAAATGAATCATGATATTAACAAGCATAACGAAATGATAATAAACGAGTAGTACGAAAAAAAAAAAAGAAATATAACAAATAAGCTATGTAACTTAAAAGGGAAATAATAGGTAAAAGTAATAAAAGAGATAAAAATGAAAATAAATAAGAATAATAATAAAGGAAACTTAATAGTAAATCGATAAATAAATAAGTAATATATAAAATAGTAAAATAATAATAATAGAAATAACAATGAAAGTAAAAATGTATTAATAAGGATAATAATAAAAGCAAATATGTTAATAATATAATAGTCACGATAATAATAATAGTGATAATAATAATCAAAATAATTAAAATAATAATAATGATGATAATAATAATAAATAGTAATAATGACTAATATATAAGTATATGTAAAAATGATGATGTAATATTAGAAATAACAATAATAATGAAAATAAAATAATAGTATTGATAATAAAATGAAAAAAATAAAATAATGGTAATAATAATAAAACAAGAGTAGTAATACTAATAATAATAGTAAATGTAATGATAACAAGAACAAAAATAAACATGGTTAATAATAAAATAGCTAAGAAATGTTAAGAATAATGTTTAAAATGATTATTAAATACAATATAATAATAATGGTACGAAACTAAGATTTAAATCAGCGATAATAAATATAATAATAATAACATAAGTATATAATAGCTAAAATAATATTAAAGGTAATTAATTTAATACTGAAATAGTCAAAATAATTGAAAAAAGGACTAAAATCGAATTGAAAACGAGTTTTTGGGGAAAATCTGAAATAAAATAAAAGGAAAAGGACCTATTTGGAGTGCGCGGATTACATGGGGGACTAAATTGGGCAATAACCCATTCCTTCCCAAAACGAGCAGCAACAAAAGGACCTGATTGAAAACAAAATAGACCTTCGGGGCAAAATTAAAGAAAATGAAAACTTGATTGCAAAATCATGAAAAGGCGGAGGGACTGAACGCGTAAATACCCCATTTTAAAAAAAACACGCGGATCCTGGCTGGAGCGGGTCGGACCGGGTCGGGCCAAGGGCGAAACGACGTCGTTTTGGGGCTTAAGGACGCCGGCCAAAACGACGTCGTTTCGATTGGCTATTTAAGCCCCAAATCAGAAAAAAAATCATTTCTCACCCCCTTTTTAAAAAAAAAAATTTAACTCTTCTCTTTTTTCTCTGCGCAGTGTCAAATTTGTGCGATTTCCGACCGTCGGACCATTGCCTTCCCGTCGTCGTTGCCATACACAAGTGCATGACACACAGCGCATGATGGCGGAAAAGGTAAAAATTTTTAGTTTTTTTTTTTTTAAAAAAATAATATATGTATATGTATATGTATATGAAAAAGTAAAAGGAAGAGAGGGAAAAAAAACTTGAATGTAAGAAAAAGAGAAAAAAATCACCTCTCTCGGCTTTGGTTTTAGTTTTTAGGGTTTAATCTCTCCTTTTTATTGTGTTTGTATCTCAAATTTCTTTATTTTTGTATTCTTTCTCCCCATCCAAATGTTACAATGGATTTTTGATGGCTTATATAGCCATTTTACAAGTTTTTATTATTGTTGTCTTTTCTCTTCTTCTCTTGCGCAGTGCAACTTGAGGAGTGGCAATGGCGAGAGGCGGTGGAAGCAGTGCTTGGCAAGGGCGGTGGCAGAGGCAGAGGGCAGAAGTCAGAAGACTAGGGGCGGCACTTTAGGGGCTAGGGTTTTTTTCTGAAAAATGTTTTTTTAGTTTTTGGGCTTGTATGTGGGCTAGGGTTAGGTGGGTTAGGTTGGGCTTAAGGGTTTTTAGGTGTTATTGGGTTTTTTAATTTGGGTTTTATTTCTTTGTTGGGCCCGGGCAATAATTGGGTTCTACACTTGTCTAAAATTAATATATTTTTTAGAGAGAAAAGAAATTCATTAATGAGAAAATCAGAAAATAAAAGTGAATACAAAGAGGAGACGGACTGCTAACCCGAGCCAACAGGCTCACCCCATACACCCGAACCTACCGTCCACAATCCTCATTCATAACAACATAAGACATAATTTCAACATTCCTCAAAAAAAAAAAAAAAATGCAACGGGGAAAAGCATCACATTATGTGTGGTTTGCATATAACAAAGCCGCTAACACAAGTGAGTGGGCTGCCTTGTTGGCACACTCATGAGTCCAAAAACAGGACAGATGCTAAAACTAATCTTTCAACACCAAACAATCATGTACCAGCACACCTAGCTCATATGCAATAATTATACATGCTTTTTAACCATCAAATTACATACCCATAATAGCCCAAAACACATATAGTTTACCACAAATATGGTCGAGCTTTCGATAGTATGCAATCCTCCAAGACCTAATGAAAAACAAAGGAGCCACTACACCCCAAAATCCCATTACAAAGCCAAGAACTATGCTGACATAAAGCCAATTCACTTTACTTCCTTCACTGCTACTTCCATTATTAACAACATCAATTGAAAAACCTTTTGTGCTGCAATTTTTAGTGAGAGGAGGTCCGCAAAGATGATTGCCCATGTAACAAAAGTTTTCAAAGCTTTGAAGTTGAGTGCTTGATGGGATTTGTCCTGTCAAATTGTTGTAGGACACATTGAAGTGATTCAAGAAATTCAAATTGCAGAAACTTGGAGGGATTTCACCATTCAATCGATTCATCGACAAATCAAGAGATTCCATCCACTCCATGTTGCCAATGTTGTCCGGTATATTTCCTATTAGGAGATTCCTTGAAAAATTTAAAGACAATAGTCCAACGAGACTACCAATTTCTTTGGGGATCTCTCCTGTAAGACTGTTGGTTGAAAGGTCGATGCTGGTAACAAGTCCTAGTGTGCTACCATATTCATCCTCTCGTCCTTTCAACACCAGTAATGCTTTCAAATAAAATGGGAAAAAAATGAAAAACGGCACAGAAAGTTCATTATTGGTTTTGTTTTTTGTGGCCATTGCACTCAATTTCTTAAAACATTTTGGAATAGTGCCTGAAATGTTGTTATGGGCAAGGTCCAAAATCTGAAGAAATTGAAGATCACAAATTTTGTGAGGAATATGACCATCAAAGTTATTTGATCGAAGGCTTAGAACCACAAGGCCAGAGAGCTTATCACCAATCCATGCTGGTACACTTCCACTGAAATGATTTTCACTAAGATCAAGCATAACTAAACTCCCAGAATTTTGCAACGTGGAGGGTAATTCTCCAAACATGCTATTGTTTCGAAGGTTTAACACTAAAGGATCTGTATATCCCAAAGTAGATGGGATTTTCCCTGTCAAATTGTTATTTCCTAAATTTAAAAAAGCTAAAATTTCCCAATGATTCCAACAATTTGGAATTTCTCCAAAGAGTAGATTTGTATCAATGTAAAGAGCTTCCATTCTCTTTAATGATGGATCGCAAATTAATTTAAAAAGGGATCCCGAAAATGAATTATTTGACAAAAATAAAAATCTTAAAGTTGACAGTACTCTTGGCAATGGACCTGTAAGGTGGTTTGAACTCAAGTCAACAATGTCTTTCACATTCAAATATGAAATCTCTCCTTTAAGTTGATTGGAGGAAAGATTTAAATATTCAGTGGAAAGGTTCAAAAACCAAGTGGGCATGAAATCTGAAATTCCTGCGTTAGAGATATCTAATTCAAACAAGTTTTCTTGAAATTTTAACCAATGGGGAAACTTTGGGCCAAGATGCCAGTGACCCAATTCAATAGTTTGACATTGAAATGGGGGAATCCAGCTTGGGTTTGGATAAAATCTAAGCCTATTGTGTGATGCCTTCAGAATTGTCAATCTCGTGAGATTAGAAAAATGGGTTTCTAATACAACTCCTTCCAATAGATTATGCCCAAAATCCAGAGTTTCTAAACTTTTTAGTTGTCCAAAACTTAGAGGAAAAGTACCATTTAATTGATTTTCTGAAACATCAAAGAGTTTTAAACATGATAACTCCCCTATCGATGATGGAATGGAACCAAAAATGTTGTTTCGAGCAAGGGACAAGTGAGCTAGGTTTTTAAAGTGCCCAAGTTGATCAGTTAAATGGCCAAAAAGATGGTTATGCGCCATATCCAATGACTCTAAGGAATCCAAACAACATCTAGACAAACTTCGTAGGATTTCTTCTATGTCTTGCTCAATTTCAATATAAGAAAGATCAAGAAATCGGAGATGGTTTAAACTATACAAGGAATTGGGTATGGATGAATTGAGATGATTCCAACTAAGATCAAGAACTTCAAGAAACGAGATGTTCCCAAAGTAATCTGGAATTGGGCCTTCCAAAGAATTGGCACTAAGATTAAAGGACAGAAGACCATGAAGACCAAATATCGACTTGGGTACTGAAGAGAAGCGGTTCTCAGAAAGATCAAGAACAACCAGAGATTTTGAAGAATTAACACTGATCGAAGATGGATCATCTTCCAAAACGCAAGCTGACAAGTGCAACTCTAACAAACAAGGATGTTTAAATGTTACCTGTAGGCAATCAGTTGCTTTAGAAAGATTCGCATAGCTCAAATCAAGGTACTGCAAGGAAGAAAGTCCCGAAACCCATTGAAGACTTTCTGATTTGATATCATTACCTCGAAGATCAAGATACTGCAACTTTGAAAGATTCCCCAGGTTATGAGGAATTGCTCCCTGAAATTGTGCTCTAGAGAGGTTAAGATATGTTAAACTCCCCAGAATACCCAAAAATTTCGGGATATGTATGCTGCTAAAATTGTTATTACTCAAGTCCAGGGAACTGAGATGCTTCAACTCCAGCAGTGAGGGATTTATTTTCCCTCCTAGCAGGGAATTGTCGATTGACCGATAGTAAGCTTTCCATTCAGCTTGTGGTGCGTCAAAATCAGGGGATGAAAGAGGAGGAGCAGCCAAGTGCAATTGGTTGACGTGGCCTGTTGAGTTATGACAAACGACACCAATCCATTTACAGCAATCCCCACCTTCAACCCAAGAAGATAACCTGTTTGAAGGATCAATAAGATCATTCTTGAATTTCAAAAGAGCTTCTCTCTCACTTGGAAAGCAAAGTAGGTTGGAATTGGCATGACAAATGGTAAAACAGATAGCGGGAATGAGAAGAAGAAAAGGGAAAAAGGAAATTGGAAGATGAGTAGTCATGGTTGCAATTGCCATTGCTCACAACTCCAAATATATAGAAATATTGTGCACATACATCAAGCGCAATGAAGTTTCTTCAAAAACCCCAAATTTCCACAAAATGCATATAATTAATAGTTGTCTGTTGAAAATTTTGTAATAAAATCGGAAAATTTTCAACCCTTCTTCATTGACAATATTATCAATATCCGTAAGGCGGTGTTGGTGAATGTGGTATGATGAGTTGCAGTTGGCTGGATGGACTTACATTGGTGTTTTTCATGCATTGGGTTGGGTTTCACACTTTCTTCTATTCAATAATTATTTTAAGACTGCATTACTCACGTTTTAAGAGTGCATTATTCATGTTTGGGCCGAACATTGAATTATTTTCCATCTCCCCATTGCTTCCACCCACTATTCAACTTTTTGCACATTTAAAATCAATTTCTTAGTTTTAATAAATAATTTCAACTTAAAATATATTTTATATATATATAGAATGTTTCCCATTGATAATCAAATGCTTAAACTAAGTTGGTAGCAAAGAAATTTACGGAAATTTCAATCATTCTCAGTCTCGTGCCTATAAATTTTGTATTTAATAAGTCCGGTATAGATTGTACTTTTTCATAATTATATAATAATCATTTAATTATATACATTTAAGGATTAAATTGATATAATTTGTAAATATGAATAATTAAATTTATTAAATTATTCGAAATTAGGATCAAATTGATAAAATGTGTAAGTATTGATGAATAATTATGTTATTATACTAACTAAAAAACAACCATGCCTTCACTTCAGTTAACTATTCAACAGGGAGTGACAATATAGAAACGATCTAAAACATTATGATGAAATTGAAAATTTATATAATTGGGTGACTAATTATATAAATTGCCATAAAAAAAGACCTAACATGATTTCACAATAACTAGTCCCAACTCTCAAGTATAGCTTGGGATACATCTAAAAACGGCCATAAAATATACAGAAATATATTATTTTTAGTATTATAGTGTGCGTTTTTTATTTAAAATATTGTCAATTTCATTCTTGTTTTTGCCGAAAATCAGGTTTTCTATTTTTTTTAATTTAAAATGTTGCCAATGTTGTTTGGTATATTTCCTGTTAGGAGCTTGTATTTGTATTGTGTTTATTTGTGTGTAATAAAAAAAATTGCCAATGAATGGTATTCGAGCTAGGCTTGTGTCGACATCATAATGACAAATATGATTCAATCGCAGATCTTGAAATTAACAAAGACAAATTATGGCAATTGGAGCATCTAGATGAAGGCTTTGCTTGGCTCTCAGGACTGTTGGGACGTTGTCGAAGAAGGATATGTTGAGCCTGAAAATACAGCTGCCGAAGTGACTTTACCAAACGAAGAAAAAAGAGTACTGAAAGAAGCTTGTAAAAAGGATAAGAGGGCGTTGTTTTTATTTTTCAAGGTGTTGATGGATCAACCTTTGAAAAAATTTCAGATTCGAAGACATCAAAGGAAGTGTTGAGAATTTTGCAAAAATCCCTTCAAGGAGCAAAAAAGGCCAAAATGGTATGTTTACAAATTCTTAAAGTCGAATTTGAGACGTTGAAAATGAAACTTTCAGAAAGTGTTGATGATTATATCACCCGAGTTAAAACGGTGGTCATCATTGATAGGCTGTTGGAAATTTCGTTAAAAGGAAAGTTTCTATTTAATTGCATTTAGAATTTGGTGCCCCATATTTTGACTATATACACCTTACCCTGTTTGGGAATTATGAAAACAACAAAAACATAAAACCATCAAAGGAAAGAACTTATATTAATAATTAAATATATAAAATCACAGATGTAATACGAATTTCATTTGAAGAAATAATTTCCATTTTCATTTTCATTTTTTCCAACAAAAATCCAGCTTTCGAATAAGAAGAGAAATAAAGCTGACAGCATATGGAGTAAATCTCACTCCCGTAATATGACCAGCAATTTGGAAAGGAGAAAAAAATTTATATATAGCAAATTTAATAGAATATTTTAATGGTGTTAATAATTGAATATGATTTTTAAATTTAAAAAAGTATAGGGACATATGTTCGATTTTTGTTTTGGGTATGGAGCAACTTTAAAATTCGTGATCAGTATCTACCCTCTTAATGAATTTACAGAATGCAGATGATTAATTCTTTGACTCGCTCCAATGATACTTTACGAAACAAAATAAAACATTTTTTAACCTACAAATTTTAACATTATAATTTGACCTAAAAGATAATTAATCCATTGTAAACCGTGAGTAGAAAACCAGACTACTAATAACAATTGATAAACTTTATTTTAAACTCTTATAATTGATAAAATTTTATAATGTATAAAGTCCTAAACAAAACAAAATAATAGTAAATCATTAATGATGAATATCCATCTCATGGTAAATCATTTTTAGGAAATGGGTTCTGATTAAAATGAAGACTTAATGTAGGAACCAAGGTGGAGGGTTTGATGGGAGGGGACACCAGGACAAATGGTGTCCTTTAGGCTCTAACTCTTGATGGACGGTACGTTTATCTGTGATTAGTATAAAAATAATGGTGATGATGAAATTAGATACTATAATGATACTGTAACGTGAGACGAAAAATAAACTAAACGTGCCACACTAAAAATAAATACCCATCCAAACTCACACTAAAGCTTTCCCAACAAACAAAAATATAACAGCTTCGACTTCTTATGAGCTTATCCTTCTACATATTAAGGGATATCAAGTTGTAGATCTACTTTGTTTCTCTTTATGGAGATTTTTTTAATACAATACCAACACTTTGGTTAAATATGAAGCCAACAGTCTAATTCGGTCACTTCAAAATTAACAGTAGAATGGAGCAAAATGAAAAGATAAAAATGGAGATGCTGAGGGAAAATCAAGCAGGAGAGAGAATAATATTAAATGATAATACGATTTACTTTTTATTTAATATTAAATTTTTAAAATTATATATTTAATGAAAATACCCCATGGGAAATTGTCACTAAACTATGGTTCAAATTACGTTTCCAACACTCAACTCTGAAAAATGATTATATATTATTATTTGTTGTCAACTATCATTTTTTAATTTTTATATATTTTTAAATTTATTATTATATTTTTTAAAAATATTTATGTATTTTTATATATTTCTTTGAATTTTTTAGAATTAGGTTCAAATTGAGAATACTTATAAATTTTGAGAGTTAATTTTTTAAAATTATGACTAAATTGATATAATATGTAAAAGTTGAGGGTTAAATTTATTATTATACTAATTTTTTTAAACTTCCACGTTAACTTGACGTTAACAGGACTGTTCAATTTGACTAAACTTTGTAATGTGAGTGCTTAAATTGCAAATTTTTTTTTGGTCCCTAAAATAAAAAAAATTGATAGTTGGGTGACTATTTGTGTGCGTTACCCATATTATTATATATCAATAATATATAAATAGTTTTAAACTATAAACCCTTAATTTATTTAACCAAAGAAACTTTAAAGAGCTTACAAAAATAATTATTAACTTAAGAAACTTTAAAGAGCTTACGAAAATAATTATTGAAACTTATTTATAAGGTAAGTGTGAGTTATGGTACTGTTTTATAGTTAGCGTAGGATTTATTTATAATTTTGTATGTATTTTTATCGAATAATGAACTTAATTTTTTTATTTTTTGAGAAGTAAAACTAATTAAATTGAAAGTACGTGTAAAGTTGAGGGCTAAATTTGTTAAACTTTTTAGAATCAGGACAAAATTGATAGAATTTGTAAACATTGGATGGCTAAGTTGTTATTATGCTAATAAAAAATGTCATTGTTAGTGATTTAATAGAAAAGCGTTCAAAATATTAAATTTTGATAACGTTAGTGACAAAAATAGAAAATTTTAAACTTGGGTGACTAAAATTAAAACATGCTAATAGTTGGGTTACTATTTTTGTAGTTTACCCATTATATTATTACATATTGAATTTAATGTGATATATATTTCATAATATATAAAAATAAAATAAAAACATATTACAAAAGTACAGAATAGGTACAACGCATATTTTGAATGTGCCTACTTTTTTTTGTCCTATCCCATTTTTCGGTCCTCGTACTTTTGTCCAATCCCTTCCATATTTTGGGCAAACCTTAAGGCTTGAGAGTGTAAACCGAATCTTGAACAACAAAAAATGCTTTTATAATATTTTATAACAAATATAATTTTTGTTATGTTTATTTCATTGAAAACAAGTTTCTAAAAAATGATTTTAGGAAAGTTTGTCAAACAACAAAAATATTTGATGCATAAAAATCCAAACAATAGAAAATATCAGCCTTTTCGGAAAATCAATCCATTTTCAATAAATCATTTTCTGAAAGCTATTTTTATTGAAACAAACTCAACCTAAGTTGAAGTTCCTAAAGTTGTTTTATAAGCCTGCAGTGAATGAAATTCTCATTCGAAGGATAACTTCTTTCATTTAATTTAATTAAATGGAATGCGATTCTAATGTTTGGTATGCAAAATTTATTTTATTTTATTTGGAATGTAACATACTTTAGAGAGTTACTTTCCCACAAGTAATGACAAAAAAAAAATTCAGTGGAAAAAATCACTATGACAGATTCTACTAAAAACTAAACTTCAATAAGTAAAGTTGTTTTAAAATTTAACCTTTTCTAAAGGTTATCTTAGACCGGTCTATCCTAACTTTTTTAAAGTTGCTTTAGATGGGTCTATCCCAATCTTTTTTAAAGGTTGGCCTTGACTAGGTCTATTCCAATCTTTTTTTTAAAGGTTGGCCTTAATTAGGCCTTTCTCAACTCTTCAATAAGGGCCGGCTTATGTTGACTTATGCCAATGCTTTTTTAAAAGTGTCACGGAACCTATGCCAACTATACTATAAACAACCTTTTTGGAAGTGTCGGGAGAAGCGTCGCGAAACCTATGCCAACCTTTTTTTTTTGCGTTATCTTAGGTTAAAAAAGGTGTCATGGTAGGGTTATTTTGTTGTAGTGTGTGTTCACTTCCGTTAACCATTTAACGGAGAGTGGTCAAAATAAAAATGATCTATCAAGTTGAAAATTTATATAATTGAATGACTAATTATATAGTTTTACCTAAAAAAAGACCTAACATGATTCCTCAATAACTAGTCTTAACTCTTAACTATAGCTTGGGATACATCTAAAAAGAGCCATAATATATACAGAAAATATTTTAAAGAAAATACCTTGGAGATGACCATCCTAGTCACGAAGAATGCATCCACAGCGCGCTGGACAAGGTTTGGCCCAAGCCGGTCCATCGACATCAAATTTCAACTTACTAACAGGAGCCAAGTTGCGATAGATTATTTTAGGTGTCGAACGAGGTCCTTCAAAGGGATGCATCCACCAATCAAGTTCAGTAACAGATTCATGATCAGAAACCTTAATCCAAGCAAAGGATCAAAGTTTACAGAGGTTTAATAAAGAACCAACATCCCACGATTTATTCTTGAAGACCGTCTAGAAGTTTAACGCCTTTTGCTGCGCAAACCATATCAAAGCAATCTCACAATGAAAATTGCCCTGTTTGGGATAATGCCACTTTCTCTTCTCCAGCCAGTTTCCTGCACATCAGCTATAACATGAAAGAAAATGAAAAAGTAAAAAATTAAAAAACCATACATACATACATACATACATACATACATACATACATACATACATACATAGGTAGAAGTACCATAGACGCCCTATACTAGGAGTCAGATTAAATTTTGCCCCTTTTACTAAATGTTGGGTGTGGGTCCCACTATGTGGAGGAAATGGAAGACCAACAGGCCATGATTTCCAACTACTCCACCGTATTATAATTTTTTTTCTTTCTTTTGTCTTTTACGTGATGCGGGCAGCCACTTATGGGTGAGCCAAAATCAAATTTGAAGTGGGAGAGAGAATGTAAATATGTATATCATCATCTCCACCATTGTCGTCCGTTGCTAAGAGAGAAACCAAGAGCCTTGAAATTTTCTTTTTCAATTTGCTCCAAAATCTTCAAATTTGGTGCAGCTGTGATCAACTTTTCGATTGGAGGTCTATCCGTGGTTTGATTGAGCTGATTTTTGGACAGCAGCTAGGTGACAAGGTGTTCTTGACTTAGTACGCTCGGATTTTTCATCCGAGTCTTGTAGCGTCAGAAATACCCATTTTTCAGCAGCTGCAATTTTGGTGATGTTCTCCTATTTTTCTCTCTTTTGCTAAAGATTACATATTGTTAGCCTTGTTGGAGTTGAATGCTTGTTGTAGGCTTGATATTGTGATCTTGTAGCTGAACATTTGATGATAGTGGAGCTTTTGATCGGACTCTAAAGTCCCGTGGTTTTTACCCTTGATTTAGAGGGGTTTTCCACGTAAAAATACCGGTGTCTCTCTATTTATTATTTTTTGTTGTGGTTGCATTGGTTGATTAAGGTTGCTAGAGAACATATTTTTGTGCTATTGTGCTTGCCATAATATTTGACAGGAGTTATAGGGAGAGAAAGAACACCAGTTGTGCTTCGCTTCCTTTCGGTTGTTCGGTTTCTTCCCAACAAACTGGTATCAGGAGCTCGGTTATTTTGTCAAATAATTATGGAAATCAATACGAACAAGATGATTATGTTGAATGGCACAAATTATCAACTTTGGCGGAATAAAATGAAGGACTTGTTGTTTGTTAAGGCTCTGCATCTTCTGGTCTTTGCTACTCAAAAACCCGATTCGAAAAGTGATGAAGAATGGGAATTTGAGCATCAACAAGTATGTGGCTTTATTCAACAATTTGTTGAAGAAAATGTTTACAACCACATTGATCAGGAGACACATGCTCGAACATTGTGGGAGAAGCTTGAAAGCTTGTATGCTTCGAGGTCGGGCAATAACAAGTTGTTTTTGCTTTGGTTGCTTGCTACTCTACCAGATTCTTGAGAGACCTTTCAGGTTTCGCTCATTAATTCTGCCCCAAAGGGTATTATTACTTTGGATTTGGCTAAGAATGGTGTGTTGAATGAAGAGGTTAGAAGAGGATCTCAGGGTTCTACATCACAGTCCGAGGTGTTGGTTACCGAGAACAGGGGGAGGAACAGAGACAAAGATGGAAAGGGTAGAGATAAAAACCGAAGCAAATCAAGATCGAGATACAAGAATCTTGAGTGCCATCATTGTGGTAAGAAAGGCCATATCAAGAAATATTGCTTCCAGTGGAAGAAAGAGAACAAAGGTGGTGGTGATAAACACGATCGGAATGATGATGAAAAATTCGAGCGTGTTACTACTGTTACTCGTAAAGATCTGTTGGTCATTTGTGATGAGAATTTGGTCAACCTAGCATGTGACGAGACTAGTTGGGTGATTGATACTGGTGCATCACTTCATGTCAAGTCGAGTAAGGATTTCTTCACATCTTATACTACTGGTGATTTTGGGGTATTGAAGATGGGTAATGAAGGTTTGGTTCCGGTTGTTGGTATGGGAGATGTTAACTTGGTGAGTAACAATGGAACAAAGTTAACTCTCAAGGATGTCAGACATGCACCAGATATCCGTTTGAATTTGATTTCTGCAGGAAAGCTTGATGATGAGGAATTCTATAACACCTTCAGTGAAGGGTAGTGGAAGCTGACTAAAGGCTCATTGGTTGTGGCTCGAGGAAAGAAGAGCTCAAATTTATACTTGATGCAAGCTTCAGCATCTGGAGAGACGGTAAATGTGATAGTGAACGACAACTCAACTGAGTTGTGGCATAAATGACTCAGTCACATGAGTGAGAAGGGGCTTAACTATTTAGCTAAGAAGAATCAACTTTCGGGTTTGAAGAATGCTACACTGAAGGATTGTGCTCATTCTCTAGCAGGAAAGCAGAGAAGAGTTTCATTTAGAAGCCGTCCTCCTCATAGAAGATCAGGGTTGCTAGAGTTTGTCCATTCAGATGTTTGTGTTCCGATAAAAGTAAGGTCACATGGCGGTGCACTTTATTTTGTGACTTTCATTGATGATATGTTTACACTTTGAAGTCAAAAAATCAAGTCTTTGAGGTGTTTAAACAGTTTCAAGCATCAGTTGAAAGGGAAACAGGAAAGAAGTTGAAGTGCATTCGTACTGATAATGGTGGCGAGTACACAGGGTCGTTTCATGAGTATTGTCTGCGACAGGGAATCAGACATCAGAGAACACCACCAAAGACTCCACAGTTAAATGGGTTAGCTGAAAGAATGAACCGAACATTGATTGAGAGAGTCAGATGTTTGTTGTCAGATTCAAAGCTGCCAAGATCATTTCGGGCTGAAGCTTTGAATACAGTGACACATGTGATAAATTTATCTCCTAGTGTTCCTTTGCGAGGTGATGTGCCAGATAGAGTCTGGTTTGGCAAAGACATGTCATATGATCATCTACGTGTGTTCGGTTGTAAAGCATTTGTTCATGTTCCAAAGGATGAAAGATCCAAGTTGGATGCCAAGACTCGACAATGCATCTTTATTGGTTATGGTCTAGATGGTGAGTTTGGTTATAGACTCTATGATCCAGTTCAGAAGAAACTCGTGAGAAGTAGCGATGTTGTCTTCATTGAGGATCAGACCATTGATGACATTGATAAGACGGAGAAAGCGAATTCACAAAATAGTGGTGATTTGATCGATGTGAATCCGGTTCCCCTAAACTCTTCACCAGGTCCTATCCAGGATGATGTGCATGGTGATGTTACTAATGACCATCAAGATATAGGTGACTTTGATACTCCCATGGATGATGTTGTGAATAATCAACAACAAGCACCTATAGCTCCACCAGCGGTTCCACTTCGAAGGTCTTCCAAAGATCGACGATCTTCTGTCAGGTATTCTTCTGATGAATATGTTCTTTTGACTGACGGGGGAGAACCTGAATGTTATGAAGAGGATATGCAGAGTGAATGCAAAGATTAGTGGGTTGAAGTGATGAAAGATGAACTTCAATCTTTGCATGAGAACCATACCTTTGAGTTGGTAAAACTGCCTAAGGGCAAAAGAGCCTTGAAGAATCGGTAGGTTTACAGATTGAAGCAAGAAGAGAAGTCTTCATTTCCATGATACAAGGCTAGATTGGTCGTCAAGGGTTATACTCAGAAAAAGGGGGTTGATTTTGAAGAAATATTTTCTCCGGTTGTGAAGATGTCCTCTATCAGAACTATACTGAGTTTGGCAGCCTGTTATGACTTAGAGGTTGAACAAATGGATGTGAAAATTGCTTTTCTTCATGGTGACTTGGAAGAAGAGCTTTACATGGAGCAGCCAGAGGGGTTTGTTGCACAAGGGAAAGAGAACTATGTGTGCAAACTGAGGAAGAGCTTGTATGGTTTGAAGCAAGCTCCAAGGCAATGGTACAAGAAGTTTGAGTCTGTTATGGGGGAGCAAGGCTACAAAAAGACTACTTCTGATCATTGTGTGTTTGTTAAGAGATTCTCTGGTGATGATTTTATAATTCTTTTGCTCTATGTTAATGATATGCTTATTGTTGGTCAGAATGCTTCTAGAATTAAGAAGTTGAAGCAAGAGTTGAGTAAATCCTTTGCAATGAAGGATTTGGGGCCAGCAAAGCAAATTCTTGGCATAAAATTGACACGTGATAGAAAGGCCAAGAAATTATGGTTATCACAAGAGAGGTACATTGAGAAAGTACTTCAAAGGTTTAACATGGACAAAGCTAAAGTGGTGAATACTCCCTTTGCTACGTACTTCAGATTGAGTGTTAAGCATAGTCCTTCCACAGAAAAGGAGAAGGAAGAGATGCAGAAAATTTCTTACTCTTCAGCCGTGGGGAGTTTAATGTATGCAATGGTTTGTACGAGACTAGACTTGGCTTACGCCGTTGGTACAATTAGTCGTTTTCTTTCTAATCCAGGCAGAGAGCATTGGAATGTAGTGAAGTGGATTATGAGATATCTTCGTGGCACTTCCAACATGAAACTTTGTTTTGGCAATGAGAAATCTGTTATTGTTAGGTATACAGATTCAGACATGGCTAGAGATATTGACTCGAGGAGATCTACTTCAGGTTACTTGATCACTTATGCAGGGGGAGCGGTGGCATGGCAATCGAGATTGCAAAAGTGTGTTGCATTGTCCACCACTGAATTAGAGTTCATTGCAGCAACCAAAGCATGCAAGGAAATGCTTTGGATGAAGAAGTTTATGCATGAGCTTGGTTTTACTCAAGAGAAGTATGTCCTGTATTGTGATAGCCAGAGTGCTATTCATCTTGGTAAGAACCCAACTTTTCATGCTAGATCTAAGCATATTGATGTGAGGTACCATTGGATAAGAGATGTTCTTGAAGCTAAGCTGTTAGAGCTTGAAAAGATACACACTAATGATAATGGTGCTGATATATTGACGAAGGCTTTACCAAGAGGAAAGTTTGAAGCATGTTGTTTGATCTTCGGTATGGAGGCATTCCCCACATAGTCGGAGGGGGAGATTTGTTGGGTGAGGGTCCCACTATGTGGGAGAGCCTTAAATTCTGTCATGTTTTATGGCACTTTTTCTTGTTTTTTCTTTGGTTTTTATCATTTTATTTTGTCTTATACGTGGGGTGTGTGTGTGCAGCAAAAATTAATATAGGGAGCAAAAAAAATCAGATTTTAAAAGTGAGAAACAGAGAGAAAGATTGAAGCAAAAATCAGTTTTTCAAGTTTGGTGCAGCTGTGATCAACCCTTTGATTGGAGGTCCATCCGTGGTTCGATTGAGCTGAGTTTTGGACAGCAGCTAGGCGACAAGGTGTTCTTGACTTTGTACGGTCGGATTTTTCATTCGAGTCCTGTAGTGTCAAAAATTCCCGTTTTTCAGCAGCTGCAATTTTGGTGATGTTCTCTCATTTTTCTCTCTTTTGCTAAAGATTACATATTGTTAGCCTTGTTGGAGTTGAATGCTTGTTGTAGGCTTGATATTGTGGTCTTGTAGCTGAACATTTGATAATAGTGGAGCTTTTGATCGGACTCTAAAGTCCCGTGGTTTTTACCCTTGATTTAGAGGGTTTTCCACATAAAAATACCAGTGTCTCTATTTATTATTTTTGTTGTGGTTGCATTGGTTGATTTGTGGTTGATTAAGGTTGCTAGAGAACATATTTTGTGCTATTGTGCTTGCCATAATATTTGACAGGAGTTATAGGGAGAGAAAGAACACCGTTTGTGCTTTCCTTTCGGTTGTTCAGTTTCTTCCCAATAGATAGGTCCCTTAAGTCTTCAAGCGACGAAATCTTAGATTCATAGTCTCAGGAAGTCTTGTAATGGCCTTCCCAACGAAAATACTATCTGTGAATTGTTCCCCAAGTAACATGATGTTATTAACTACCACCATAATCTTGTTTGCATATTGCTTCACTGTTTCATCCTCCTTCATTTTCAAATTCTCGAAATATCTCTTAAGATTAATGAGTTGTTGCTGTTTGGTCTTGTTTGAAGTTTGAAACTCCCCCTTTAGCTTATCCCAAGCTTGTTTTAAAGTCTCGCGGGCCATAATACATGTGAATATTACATTTGAGAAGTCATTCTGAATGCAGGACATTGCTTTGTATCTTTTAGCTTGCTCGTCACTTTGATGCTTGATTTGAACGACTGTTGCATTGTCCTTTAATGGTGCAAGCTCGATATCAATATTCACAACCTCCAACAAGTCATAAGCTTACAGGTATGTCCTCATCTTAACAACTCATATATTGTAGTTTTCACCATTAAAGACTAATGGTGAAGGTGGACAAAAACTTGCAGAATGCATGTTTAATTAAGAAAGAAGCAACGACGATCCTTAAAAATAGAAGCTCTGATGCCAATTATTAGAATTTTGATGTTAAGAAAGAAAGAATTGCAGAGAAGAAACGAGTAATTTAACAACAAAATTATCTGCTAAAGTTTCTATTTATTTTCACTCAGTTTTTGAACAATGAAACATGAGTATTTATAACAAAAAAAAAAAAAAAACTCTTAAATAAGAAAAGAAAGAACAAAAATTTTATGCTAATAAATATCAAATATATTGTACTAATAAATACTAAATCTCCTACAAAGTTGGAAAACATAACTTGCATGCAAGTTATTTATATCTAGTTGCTTTGCAACTTCATGCTTCAATTTGCTCACATCTTTACCACGACCCCAATTCACATTTTAATTCTAGTTTGCCAAAGTAATGAGCTCGCCAATCACTATTTATTTCTAAGAGCTTGCCACTTACTGTTCATTTGAGGTTGAACTTGAAGGTTGTTTTGTGATATCAAATTCCAAGCTATCATTCCCTCGTCTGTCGATCTCTTTGCCATTTTTATTTGATGCCTAAGAGTAGGCAACAACTTTTTCAATTAGCAAAAGGAAAAGAAAAATTCAACAATACTCGATATAGATCCCAAGAACAATTGACAGTGTAGTATATTTTCCCTATATTCACAATGAAGAGCTATCATGATAGGTACTATTATATTCCTCGCTATAACCAAGCATGAATACAATGATCACTAACAACGATGTCTGAAAACAAAGCATTGTAAATTACCTATGGTGAGAATATCCGGAGTACAGGGAAACCTGCTCTACTAATCCTGAAATTTCTTCATCCGAAACAGTTGTTGCAATTTCCTTGAGTAAAAGAGACCTATCATTCAAGCCCCCCAGGCGGTACCTAAAAATTGTTACATCCGGAGCTGAATGTCCCCTGCGTGACACAGTCATTAAAGCAGAATCTCGGGCCCCAGTGCTCTCTGAATCGGATAGGGAAGTATTCATTTCTTCAAAATTCTCAGGCCTTGCCTCCAATCTGACCCTAAACCATTCTCAACCAGATTATAAATGGTGATGCAGTCGTTTATAGTTCAAAAGTGATTTAAGCTCCTCTCGTATTCATGGTCAATAAAGACATAACATGATGTTATGGGAAAAGAAAAAGGACAGGAATCTATATATATACCTGATTCTGCTTCGAGGCAAGAGAATTGCATTCATTCTTCACTGTGTTGGTCAACTGCAGAAATCTTTGCTTCTCCCAATCTAACCCTCTTTGATGTTGGACTGAGTTTTGCTTCATGTACAGTATTGTGTTTAGATTCACAAGAACTATCATCTAAGCCAAATGGTTGAGATCCATTGACTGGATGAACTGCAGAGATTTTTTTTCCAAGTAATAGTAGATGTCCTTGAAGTACGATCGCGAGAGAGGCACCGAATTGAAGGGGAGAAGTCCTCAAGGAAACGATATCCCTCCAACTTGATATACCAAACTTAAAGCAGAACTGCCTATTATCATACTTGGCCGAGAGCTGAGATAAAATCAGAAGCAGATCATGGTGAATCCAACATGTGAATCGATAACAAAAAAACCCAAAAATTTTACAGAAAGTCAAATTCTCGTAGCATATATACAATTAAATACGTTATGTTTATATTATACTTTGCGTAAACTACATTTAAGGTCACCTTAAAATAAAGTTTGTTCTATTTTAGTAACTCTAAATTTTTTCTCAATTTAGATAAAAATTTATGGACCTTTCTATAAATAATCCAAAATATTTTTTTTCCTTCTCTCCTCTTTGTAACTCAAAATGGAGAAACCAAAACAGGGCATCACAAAGCTACCTGTCTTCCACCATTTTCTCAACAACAAATCTGTGGCAACTATCAATAATAACCCAGCATACATCCTCAAATAATTAAAGAAGAATAAACATATATAAATAAGAATTGAATGAAGATGTTTTCAAAGATTAATCATTGAATTGGTTCAATCTACTCGCCCAAATTATAAATGCTAAAGAAATAAATTACAAACAATTGAACGAAGATGGTTTCAAAGAAAAGACACGACCTATGCTACCCTCCATGAATATTGACCAACACCATAATAATTCACTCTTAATCGCCATGAATGTTCAACCCTTTACGAAAATTGTTTCAATTTATGTAATTAGATAATATTTTACACAAAACATTAACAAAATTCCTAATGATTTATATAATTAAATAATATTTTGTCTAATTAAAGCTTACTGAAAGCTCATTTTAGAAATTACATCCTAGGACTCCACTATTTTTTTGACTTAGAATTGTATTTTTACTAGATTTGGGGCTACGTTTTGCTGTGGCTTTTTCTAAGCATATTTGAAACAGAAATATATAAATATGAATGGTGGATGAACTTGAAAGAAATTTATGCAATGATAATTGCTGTCGAAACCTTTTTGAGATCGTTTTGAAATCAACTTTTTATTTTAAAAAAAAAAACGAAAATGGAGTCGTCACCAATCACTTTCAGGAGGCGTGATCGGGTCACCTCGTAATTTGATCGTTTTAATAAGAGGTTTGATTTACTAAAACAATATTTTTTGGTCTACAAAAATCTAGAAAATGGATTCGGGAGTCGGTTACGCACGAGGAAGGATTAGTACCCTCGTTACGCCCAAAATTGGTACCTAATTGATTACTTGATGTATTAATGTCGAAAATTGAAAATTTGAAGAGTATTTAAAATGCGATCCCTTTGTATTAAGATATTTTAATAGAAAAGACTTTATTCTGAATTAATCGAGAAGAAGGATCATGCCCCATGAGTTAGGACATGACGCCTTTAGCTTTCAAAAACCAGAATAATTGCCGTTTAAATCGTTGCTTAAATCTCGTTTTTATATTTTTGAAATGGATATTCGACTATTTTGGTTTTGGAAAGAAGCCATATCCCATAAGTTAGGAACACGACTCTTCTAATTCCAAAAATAATGAACATTGCCACAGTTTTAAAATTTTACTTTTCTATGCGTCGTGCGAAAAAACGAACGTAACAGTTAAAACGATATGCATTTAACTTATTCAGGCATAATATACACATGGATAAATGCTTAAACTTAATGTATGATATAGTGATAATGAAATAATTTAAAATGGTTATGTGGGTAGAATGATAAATAATAAGTAAATAAAGGAATATTATAACAATAATGACCTAATTATAATAATATTAATAATCATAGTAATAATAAATAAATGAAGTAATTTAAGATAAATAAAAATGGAGAATGCATGGTAAAAAGATAAATGAACATGACATGAAAGTGTCAAAAATAATAAGAGAAATAATAAAATAACAAGAAGACACTAAAAATAAAATAATAAATGACAATAATAAACAAAAATTGTACCAATAAAGGCATGTATACAATCTAATTTTTAAGGATGTATAAAAAATAAAGAGGTAATAAATAAATAGATAAATAGATAATAATAAAATAGTAATAATAATAATAATAAAGGCACAAAAGAAGAAAAAAAATAATCGATAAAAGAAAATAAAAAAAATTTAAATATTAAAAAAATGAAGGAATAATAAATAAATGAATAAAAGGATTAAAATAAATAAATAAGTGAATAAGTAAATAAATGAATAAAAGAATTAAAATAAAAAGGACTTAATTGTAACTTAAATGAAATTAAAAGTGTAAATCAGGATAAAATAAATAATAAGGGGCTAGATTGTAATAAAATAAATGAATAAATAAATAGAGGACTAAATTAAAATTTAAATGAAATTTAGGGGGATAAATTGTAAATAAAAAAACTAATAAAATAGAATAAAGGACCAAAATAAAATACGCAAAAAAATAGGGACTAAATGAGAAAATATCTCAAACCCTATTAAACGCACCGTTTCTTTGGCAAATCGGGGGATTAAATTTAAAAAAAAAAGATAAAATTAAGTGGATAAATTTTAAAGCGAAAAAAAACTGAAAATAGGACCAATTCGAAAGGCATTTAAAAATGGAAGGACTAAAGCCACAAATATCCCCCCATACAAAATACGCGGATCCTTGGGATGGTTCAGGTCGGGTCAACTGGTCGACTGAAACGACACCGTTTCAGGTACCCACCTCTTAAAATAGTCTAAGGACAAAAAAAAAATAAAATAAAATAAAGTGACAAAATAAAAAAAATAAAAAATAAGATAGGACAAGATTGAAACAAACCACAAAAGCGGAAGGACAAAAGTAACAATTAGACCCCCTTTTAAAAACATGCGGATCCTGCTAGGGTCAGGTCGGGTTGGCGGTTTTTGGCTTCAAAACGACATCGTTTTGGGGCTTATGAACGCCGGCCAAAACGGCATCGTTTAACCTAGCCTATATAAACTAAAAAAACATTTAAAAAGTTCATTCTATTTATTGTTTTTAAATAAAAACGTTGAAAATGTTTTTCTTTTTTTTTTCTCTGAAAGGGGTCTGGGTCTGGCCATTGGAGCCGTCGTCGCTCGGCCACGGCCATCGGCTGTAGGCGACGGCGATCACCATCTCCGGTGGCCGGAAAAATCCAAAAAATCCCCGTTCAATCCCCCTTTCTTAAAAACCTTATTTTGAGAAAAAGAACGTCGAAACACTAGAGAAATTGGGCCGACAGTCATGAAACCTTTTAGTTTCTCTTCCCTTCGGCGAGGCCTTAAACTGAGCCCTAGGGGGACTCCGAGGCTTCTCGAGCCGGACACGGGCCTCTGACAACCGAAAACAGATAAGAAATCTCTCTTTTTTTATTTTTAATCTTATTTATTGCGAAAAAAATAAAAAATAAAAAATTGAAAAATCACCTTTTAACTTTTTCTTTTCTTTTTTTTTATTGCTTTTTCGTCTCTATATTTCTCTGTGTTCAGAAAAAAAATCCACCAATGCAATCCATTCTCTGGCTTTTATAGCCAATACAACTTGTTCATTATACATTTTTTATATTTTTCTACTGTTCCTATTGCCTTTACGTGTTTGTCTGTTCTTTTTTTTTTGCAGGTGCATCTAGAGTCAATCGACGGGACGGAGGCAATTGACGGTGGCAGACCTCGGGGCGCGAGCGTGTTGACATGGGTGCGGCGCAAAAGGGGGCTAGGGTTTCTGATTTTTTTTGAAAACTGTTTAGGTTTTTGGGCCATTTGGACCATTAGAGTTTTCATTGTTTTGGGCCTGTAAATTTGGGCTTGACATTTTTTTGTAGCCAGACTATTTTTTTTAATTTGGACTTTATTATTTTTTTAGTTTAATTTTTTCTTTTATTTGTTTGTAATCTGGGCCCAAGCTAAATTGAGCCTCTACAATTGTAAAAGAAAGGACCCAAGTAGAATAAATTAGAATTTATTCACTTATGACATTCATAGTGTACCATACCTTAACCTTGAATGGATGATGGTTTATATGAGTGACTTGTATACTTTGATTTAAATAAAAGCTTGAATTCTAACAGATAAGCAACTAAAAGTTGATGCGTTAGGTGTATACTTTTGCATTATATAGCATCTTCCATAATAGTGGAATTTATAACTAAATAAATGATAAATGATATCCTCTCATCGACATTACATAATAGATAGAAAGTAATGTGGTCACGAGTCATTTGTCTTAGTGATAAATGACTTAATTACCATTTGTTAGTAATTGTCTTTTCATAAAGGAAGATATAATAGTTATCATTAGATAAAATAAGATCGAAGAGCTAAGTCATGATATTTTAGTGGTTGTAATTAATTATATGAAGAGTCAAAATTTAATTACAAATTATTTGAACTCATATTATAAATGTCCAATCAATTCCCCAGTAGCTCGAGACAACCAGAAACGATAAATTCCATAAACTTTTACCCATTAATTCCATAAACTTTATATTTGAAGTTTTAATACAATTTCACTTAGCTGCACGACATACACGTGCTTGTGAAAAAAACTTATTTCTCCATTATTTAATATGTAACTTCATAAGGCAACAAGCAGCCATTCAGTCAAGGGCAGAACACAACCCTGTAATTGGTCCCACCAGGGCAAGTAAATGTGCTTGTTTGATCATCTTTAGGGTAACTGTAAGCATCGGGGCATTTTGTCTTGAAGAACCTGGACAAATTCGTTGGGCTACAATTCCCTGAATTGCAACAATATTGATCCGTTTTGTAGACAGTGCAAGGGTTATTGCATCCACCTGGGGCTTTCAACACATTAGGGCACTGACCCATGATATCAGCTGTGCATCGGATACCCCTGCTGCACCCGCCAGATGTTGGACTAAATTCCATGGGAACATTAAATCCATCAACCAGAGAGATATCAAAGAAATCCAAGTTGTTGAACTGGTTTAATGCGAATTCAGCCAAGGTGTTTGGGGGTGCACCATAGGCTTGGCACTGAAGTAGGCCCCCACAGTCACCGGTTTGGCATCTGCCTCGTCCGGCTCTGTCGAATTGGCAATTGGTTCGACCCCAGATACGGGCTCCTGTAGTGCCAGGATTCACATTTAGATTCCAAACTCCGCCTTTGCTCAGCTCTCTGCCACCACCAGGAACGGCTGCTGCCCAGACCTTGTAAGGACAGTTGTTTCGAATGTTAAAAGTGGCAGCACTGGCGACCGTGAAGCAGAGAGCAATAAAAGAGATTGAAAAAAGAGAGAGGCTTTTGAAGTTCATCTTTTAAATTAGCTTTCTACTTGTATGTAGTGTGTTAGGAAAAGGTGGATTTATATAGAGTTGAGAATGCGGTTGAGGACCAATAGCTAATGTAATCATATAAATGTTAGTGGAAAAATAATATTGAAGTTAGGTAAAAGTCATATAGGACGAAACTTCCAAATTTTAGTGGAAAAATAATATTGAAGTTATGTAAAAGTCATATAGGACGAAACTTCCAAATTCCAAATTCTTAATTATCCTTTGTGGAATAATCTACAAATTAATGATTCTATGGCGGTGGATGATATGAAATTAATAATCTACAAACTAATTTTCCAACAATAATAATTCACACTTAATAATATTAATTTATGAACAATGACTTGGTGTTAAGATGTGCTTGAGAGAGGTTAAGATGTGTTAAACTCCCCAGCATACCCAAAAACTTCGGGATCTGTATGCTGCTAAAATTGTTATAGCTCAAGTCCAGGGAACTGATATGCTTCAACTCCAGAAGTGAAGGATTTATTTTGCCTCGTAGTTTTGACCGCTCGTAAGGTGAAAGAGGAGCAGCCAAGTGCAGTTGGTGGACGTGGCCTGTTGAGTTATGGCAGACGACACCAATCCATTTACAGCAATCCCCACCTTCAACCCATGAAGATAGCCTGTTCGAAGGACCAATAAGATGATTCTTGAATTTCAAAAGAGCTTCTCTTTCACTTTGGATGCAAAGCACGTTGGAATTGGCATGACAAATGGTAAAACAGATAGCGGGAATGAGAAGAAGAAAAGGGAAAAAGGAAATTGGAAGAGGAGTAATCATGGTTGCAATTGCCATTGCTCACAACTCCAAATATATAGACTAACAGATTATTGATGTAGCATATTAGCACAACACATAATATTTTTTTCCTTAACTTTTGACTAAAATTTAGAGACCTTTTTATAATTAGTCAAAAACATTTAAAAAAAAAACTAGGTTAAAACAAAAAATTAAATATAAAGGGAATTTGTTATCAAATCCATACATATTACCGCGTCAACTTCGACTTCATTGTCACTACCTCCCCAAGACGACAATGATACCTCCAAAAACAATAAATGAAAGATTCAGGCTTTAATTATGGAAGAACCAACTCAACCAAGTAGCTGCTTTTGCTTGCTTACACAGTGGTCTGTGGCTAGGACAGTGAGAGTTGTAGTCGCAGTTGTAGTTGTATCCACAAGGGAAGGGTTGGGGTGTAGTGAAGTCCATGTTGAAGCAATGATCGTTGACCATCAGAGCTTGGGTGGTGATGCTTTAGACAGGGACGACTCTATTAGTTTCAGAGTTGTTCCGTTCTTGGTCTAGGGTTTCCATTCTCGGATCCTCATGCTCGTAATCCAGATCCAAATACGAATCCATCTCAGAAAACACGTACAAAATATGGGTATAAAGGCTGCCCCATAGTAAATGGCTAAGTTAATTATGTTTTATACCTCCTCATATTATTTTCAATTTCATAATTTAAATTTTTTTTCTTATTAAAATTTTAAATAAAAACAACTTAACATTTTTTTTAATATTTATATAGTGTTATGGGAGAAATTATTTTATGAATCTTTCTTATCACATTATTCATGATCCTTACCGATTAAAAATAAATACATCATCTTTTTTTCGCATAATATGTACAGTTGGTAAGAAGAGATCATGGATGATGTAGAAAAAAAGATTTAAGTATTTATTTTTAATTTGTAGGGACCATAGATGATGAGTTAAGGAGAACTCATAAAATAATTTTTCGTGTTATGGTAATTATTTGATATACTACCAATGGAGTTTCTTGGACTCCACAAGTGGATCGAGAGTTTCACAAGTACCACAATTTTCATATAATTATTTTTTTTATTTTTTTATTACACCCTATAATTCTCATGTGAAACTCGAATTAGTGAAAGTTAAAGAAATTGGCACAATATCCTTTAAGCATTTAATAATTCAGACTATGAGGCAATGAGTTGGAAGTAACTGAATACAGATAAAGAAGCTGTTTTTTATTTTCTTTTTAAATGAAAGTTGGAGAATACTTTTAATGGAAAACACGTATAACTGTTTATAGGCCGGGCCATCCGGCACGACCAGAAGATCTGGTTAAAAAGTGGTAGGGTTTGACAAAAATATAGGCCTAAAAATGGGTAGGCAAAATCTAAACGGATTAGGCCTCGGGTAAAGCTTTTTTGGCATGGGCTCGACTTGTCCCGATCCGAATTTGCAAAAAGAAAAAAAAATTGTTGTTTTCTTGCTATTTTCCCACTGTTTTACTATTATTTTATTGTTGTTTTTCATTTTCTTTTTGCTATCATTTCACAATTATGTTACTACTTTGTTATTATTATTTAAATATTGTTTAACTCTTATTTTATGGTCAATTTTGCTACTATTTTAGAGGCATTTGCTTGTTAAGTTGCACCTATTTTAGTGTTATTCAAGTATAAAGATTTTTTAAATTTTATTTTCAATTTATTGGGAAACATTTATTTTAATATTTTTAGTGTTTTTAATGTATTATATTTTTCTAAAAAAATAATATAAAAAATTTAATACGAACGAGCTAGACCTGAGTTTTAGCATTTTTATGTGGGTCGAGATTAAAAAAATTTTAGGTCAATTTTTCAAGCCAAACCTAAGCCTAAAATTTTATCAAAGCCCACCCAAACCCCACCCGGCCTATAAATAGATTTAGAAACGAGTAACGAAAATCATGGGGGGTGGGAGTGGGGACCGTTGCTTTTGAGTTTTGATGCTCTTCTTTTATCTTGCTTTTGGTCATTATCCCAAATTTCCATGTAATGTAACATTTACCTTGACCTCCATAGCAATACAGCTAACACCAGTACTGTTTTTGGGATTGAATCACAAATATTTATAGTATTCGGCATATATAGATTTGTAAATTCTTGCTCTAATTCACTTGAATCAAAACTCCACCCAAATTGAACGTTGATTGTAGTTATATTGTTATTTAACTTAATGTTTATATTATTATTATTTAAGCTAGTCAGGTTGATGTCACAGGTTGATGTAACAAGAAAATATCCTTCCGTAATTAAAATAAGTTAATATTATTCGATGGTACTTTAGTCTTTTTGTTTAAAAAACCAATAAAAATATAGGCATAAGATAAATTCCACATATGCTCTTACTAGAAGTCAGATTGCATTTTATCCATATTACTTTTAAAATTGGTAAATTAGTCTTTTGCATGTTAGATTAAAGAGCAAAGTAATTCTTTCTGTTAAAAATTTCATATATTTCAACTATAAAAATTGATGTAGCTAACAAATTAATCAGAAAATTACTTGTGACATGCTAACGTACAATGACCAATTTTAAAAGTAGATATGGATGAACCTTTTAACAGAAGGACTAGTGTGCTATTTGATCTAACGTACAACAATTAATTTACTATCATTTTTAGTAGATGGAGCAAAATGCAATTTGACTCAGAGTATAATGGCCTCAATGATATTTTTACCCTAACATTTTCTTTCCTTATATACATTTAGTAAGCAAAAAGAAAAAAAAAAAATTCTTAATTTTATTTATCGCTTTCAGTTCCAAGGTGTCACTAATCGCTCCCATATAGCTAGCTTCAAATTAAGTTTTAGTTAGATATTAATTATTGCTAAGTCTATATTATCAGAGATGTTAATGGGTTGGATTGGTCGGATTTATATATGATATTAGTACATTTTATATTTGCTTAAGCCCGGTTAAACATGAAATATAGGCTTAAAAATTTATCTAAGGCTGTCCATGTCTGTAAATCACTAACTTAAGCCTGTTTTAATAGATTTGTAGAACTGGCAAATTCGTTCATCATGTTCTTGAAGAAAAATGTTCCATGTTTGAAATTTTTTTGTTGTTGTTCATCCATGAAGCTTTTCGGAGATGATGAGTTGTCAAAAAAAAAAAAAAAAGACCGAAGAAAATACTATTATAGTTGGTTGGATGGACCTACACTGGTGTTTTTCATGCATTGGCTTGCTTTTTACACTTTCTTCTATTCAATCATTCTCAGTCTCGTGCCTATAAATTTTGTATTTAATAAGGCCGCTTAAAAAATATTTTGCATTGATTTCCACAAAGTATATATAAATAATATTATATGTTGTACTTTTTTCATAATTATATAATAATCATTTAATTTTGTGTGTTTAAGAATCAAATTGATAAAATATGTGAGTATTGAGAAATAATTGTGTTATGATATTATTTAGAAAAGGATTATGTCTTCACTTCTATTAACGGAGAGTGACCAAAATAAAAACGATCTAAAACGTTATGATAAAACTAAAAATTTATATAATTGAGTAACTAATTATATAATTCCACAATAACTAGTCCTGACTCAAAAGTATAGCTTGGGATACAGCTAAAAAGAGCCATAAAATATACACAAAATATTTCAAAGAAAGGCAAAGATAGGAATGAAACGGGAAAGTGCGGCATATTACTAAAAACAAATCAAATTAGTGCTTTTATAAGATGGAGAATTTTACTAATTTTATTTTTAGCATTATTATGTCAAATTTTTATCTGAAATGTTGTGAATTTCGTTCTTGTTTTGCGCAAAATCAGGTTTTCTATTTTTTATTTATTTAAAATGTTGTCGATGTTGTTTGGTATATTTTCTGTTAAGAGATTCCTTGATGAATTTAATGATAGTAGTCCAACGAGACTTCCAATTTTTTTGGGATCTCTCTTGTGAGAGTTGTAGCTGAAATGTTTATGTTGGTAACAAGTCTTGATGTGATATTGTATTCATCCTCTCATCCTTTCTGCACCAATAATGCACTCAAAAGTAAGAGGCAATCAGATGAAATAGCAGTACCACCACGCAGCATCATGCTTAATTTTTGTGGCCATTGCACTTGAATTAGTGAAACATTTCGAAATAGCTCTTGAAATCTTGTTATGGGAAAGGTCTAAGTTTTGAAGATTTTGAAGAGCACAAATTTTATGAGGCCATCAAGTTTACTTAATCGTAGGCTTCAAACCACAAGTCTAGTGTCTTGAGAGCTTGTCACCGCTGAAATGATTTTCATTGAAATCAAGAATGACCAAACTTGAAAATATTGCAATGTGGATGGTAATTTTCCAAACATGCTATTGTTTTGAAGGTTTAGACTTAGAAGATTTGCATCTCCCAGATGAGGTGGGATTTTGTAATCTCGAAAATGGAAGATTCCATCAATTTGGATTTTTTCCAAAGAGGAGATTTCTATCAATGTAAAGAGCTGTCATTTTTCGATCTCCTAATGAGTTACAAACCAATTCAAAAAGGATGGAAATCCCCCCAGTAAGGAAACTTCAAGACAAGATACCATTGACTCAATTCAATAATTCCACATTGAAACAAGGGAATCCAACTTAAGTTTGGTTGAAATCTCAAACATGTGTTTCGTGTTGAAGAATGGTCTCCCATGCAGCCCATGCAGGCCTTGCAACGTCCAGAAGTAGCTCATGCAGTTTAGCTATGCTGGAACTATTATTTTATGTGAACTAAGTTCTCATTTTGTTATTTTGTAATCCAATGACAATGTAACTTAGTTTGGTTTACTTTGAACTATGTTAGGTTATGATCTTATGTCATTTTTGATAGTGACAAAGCTGATCATATCAGCAAGGCTATGTGTACAAGTTATTATTTCAAGTTTCCATATGTTTAAGTGGTGTTAGGTGAAAATTAGGTGATGACAAGCTTGATTTGTTTTTTGTCATTAGCTGTAACTTGTATTAGATATAAGTCAATGATGTTTTGTAATGAAGATTTATCTTTCATTCAACTCTAAGCTCCCCTTTTCTTCTTCCAGCTCTTACTTTTTTTTTTCTGTCATTTTTTCTTTCTTCTGCTGCAAGTCTCGAGCCTTGGTGCTCAAGCTTCAGCTTTATGCTAGCTGCTAGTTGCTTGTAACCCCAACAATTGGTATCTAGAGCTTCATTCTTGGAGGACCTGTTGCTGTTAAACTCAAAATCGAATGGCTTCATCAAGCTTCTCACCTGCTCCACCACCAGTTTTCAATGGAGAAGGCTTTCACATCTGGCAAGTCAAGATAAAGACTTACCTGCAGGCTTTCGATCTATGGGAGGTTGTGACTTCAGATGTTGAGCCAGCACCTCTTCGAGCCAATCCAACATGGCTCAAATAAGACAACATGCAGATGAGAGGACCAAAAGGCACAAGGCCATGTCATGCATACAAAATTGTGTGTCTGATGTGATCTTTACAAGGATCATGGCTTGTGAGACTCCAAGGCAAGCCTGGGACAAGCTCAAGGAAGAGTTCCAAGGCACTGAAAGAACCAGGCAGTAGCAGCTCTTGAATCTTAGAAGGGACTTCGATAATTTGAAGATGAAAGAAGAGGAGACTGTGAAACAGTACTCAGACAAAATAATGGCTGTTGTAAACAGCATAAGGCTCCTAGGTGAGCAGTTCAGTGAAGCAAGGATAGTGGTGAAAGTGCTATCTACCTTACCTGAAAGGTATGAAGCAAAAATATCCTCTCTCGAGGACTCAAGGGACCTCTCCGGCATCTCCCTAACTGAGTTAATCAATGCTCTCTATGCACAAGAGCAAAGGAGGGCAAGTAGGAATGAGGAGCACCAATAAGGTGCTTTCCAAGCTAAGGCCAGGACTTCTTCGAGCAATACTGCCTACAAGGGCAAGAGGACCTGGAAAAATAGGCCTAAGCCTGATGCTGCAAGAAGCAATGACCAGCTTTTGCAGATTTTGCAAGAGACCGTGCCATCCGTAAGACAAATGTTGGTTCAGGCCGGATGCAATATGCCAAAGATTGCAAGAAGAAGGGCCATGTTGAAAAGGTTTGCAAAAATAAAGGCAGACCAAGGCAGGCTCAACAACAACAACCAAAGGCTGAGGCTCGAGTAGCTGAGGAAGGTAGTGACCATGAAGAGCAAGTTTTTACTGTGTCATGCTCAAGTGGCCAGAAGAAAAGCTCAGAAGCATGGCTCCTGGATAGTGGATGCACAAATCACATGTCACCTAATGCAACTATCTTTAAGACCTTGGATAGAAGCTTTCAAACCAAGGTCAAGGTTGGAAATGGACAATTCATCAAGGCTCAAGGCAAAGGAGATGTGCTGATATCAACTCCAACAGGTAACAAGGTGATTTCCAATGTGCTTCTTGTACCCGAGATTGATAGAAACTTGCTTAGCATTGCTCAGTTGTTAGACAAGGGTTACTCAATAGTGTTCAAGGGCAAGGAGTGCCAAATCACTGATCCAAGTGGATCAAGTTTTATGACAGTCATAATGACTGATAAGTGTTTTGAAGTCAACTGTTCAGAAGGCTCAAATGCAGCCTACACTGCCTCAGCAAATGACTCCAAGCTATGGCACCAAAGACTTGGTCATGCAAACTTTAAAGCGATGGCCAGGATGATCAATGAAGAGCTGGTTGAAAACTTCACTAATTCAGCATGCAATAATGAAGTTTGTGAAGTGTGTCAGCTTGGAAAACAGGCCAGGCAACCATTTCCCTTGAACCAAGCCTGGAGAGCCTCAGAAAAGCTCCAACTTGTGCACACAGATGGATGTGGCCCTATGAAGACTGAATCACTCAGTGGAAACAGGTACTTCATACTCTTTATTGATGACTATTCAAGGTTTTGTTGGATCTATTTTTTAAAGCAGAAATCAGAAGTTGCACAAGTGTTCTTAAAGTTTAAAGTTGAAGCTGAAACAGAAACAGGTTGCAAGCTCAAGACTATCAGGTCAGATAATGGAGCTGAGTACATTTCAGCTCAGTTCCAAGCAATTTGCGTTGAAGCAGGTATTAAACACCAACTGACCAATGTTTATACACCTCAACAAAATGGGGTAGGTGAAAGAAAGAATAGAAGCTTGCTCGATATGGCCAGGTGCCTACTGTTTAAGAAGAACATGCCCAAGGCAATGTGGGCTGAAGCAGTTAACACTACTGTCTATCTCCAAAACAGACTCCCAACAAAGGCACTAGCTCACCAGACACCCTTTGAAGCTTGGTGTGGATTCAAGCCATCATTGGCTCACTTGAGGGTTTTTGGATGCCTTTGTTATGCTCAAGTCCCAGCTACTAAGAGAGACAAGTTGTCAAACAGGGCACAACCTGGTGTTTTGGTAGGGTATAGCTCGATCAAAAAGGGCTATAGGATCTTAGACCCTACAACAAAGAAAATACAAGTGAGCAGGGATGTGGTCTTTGATGAGAAGGCATGCTGGAACTGGGAAAAGAATCAGCCAATGGACACTTCAGAAGAACCTATAGCAGGCCAGATAGAACCTGAATAAGTTGGTCCAGAAATGGACATAGATGATGTCCCAGTCAGAGGGACTAGATCCTTGACTGATGTTTATGAAAGGGCCCAAGTGGCCATAATGGAGCCAACAAGTTTTGAAGAAGCTAAAGCACACCAGGGCTGGAAGGCTGCAATGGTTGAAGAGATGAAGATGATAGAAAAGAACCAAACCTGGGATCTAGTTAATAGGCCTTCAAACAGAAAAATTATAGGTGTCAAATGGGTCTATCGAGCCAAACAAAATGCTGATGGGAGTTTAAACAAGCTGAAAGCCAGACTAGTTGTCAAGGGATTCAGCCAAAGATATGGCCTGGACTACATGGAGACTTTTGCACCAGTAGCCAGGCTTGACACCATACGATTGCTAGTAGCTTTGGCAGCACAAATGCAATGGTGCATACATCAACTTGATGTTAAGTCAACCTTTCTAAATGGTCTCATTGAAGAAGAGATTTATATTGACCAACCTCAAGGCTTTGTTGTGCCAGGCAAGGAACATATGGTCTACAGGCTTAAAAAGGCCCTATATGGCCTAAAACAAGCTCCCCGAGCTTGGTATGCTCGAATTGATGGCTATCTTATCAGTTTGGGATTTCAAAGGAGCATCAGTGAGCCCACACTGTATGTTAAGAAGAATGAGGCAGAAACTCAGCTCATTATGTCTCTTTATGTTGATGATCTCCTGGTTACAGGAGGAGACAATAATGACTTAAGAGATTTCAAGAACAAAATGAAGAAGATGTTCAAGATGTCAGACTTGGGCCACATGACTTACTTTCTTGGAATGGAGGTGAGTCAAGCTGAAGGAGAAATCTTCTTGAGTCAACAGACTTTTGCTAAGAAAATCTTATGCAAGTTCTCAATGGAAAATTGCAAGCCAACAAGCTCACCAATGGCTGTTGGAATGAAGTTATCAAGTCAAGGGGCTTATGAGCAAGTTGATGAATCTTCTTATAGAAGCTTGGTTGGCTGCTTGTTGTACCTAACAGCCACTAGGCCTGATATAATGTTTGCTGTTAGTATGCTGTCAAGATTCATGCACTGCTGCAACGAGCAGCACCTACAAGCAGCAAAAAGAGTGCTCAGGTACATTAAAGGAACCCTGAGCTATGGTTTGAAGTTTGACAAAGCTGAAAATTTAAAGCTGATAGGCTACACTGATAGTGATTGGGGTGGATCGAGTGATGACATGAGGAGTACATCTGGATATGGATTCACCATCGGATCAACATTGTTTTGCTGGTGTTCAAAAAAGCAAAATCTTGTAGCTCAGTCAACAGCAGAAGCTGAATATGTTGCTATGGAAAATGCTGTTAATCAAGCAGTTTGGTTGAGAAAAATCCTAGCTGATCTGAATCTATATCAAGAGGGAGCAACAGAGATTTTCTGTGATAACAAGTCTGCTGTTGCAATTGCAAAGAACCCTGTCTTCCATGGTAGAACAAAGCATTTCAGCATAAAGTTACATGTGGTAAGGGAGATGGAACAAGCTCGAGAAGTAGAGCTGATTCATTGCAATTCTGAAGATCAGACTGCTGATATCTTCACAAAGGCCCTCAGTCCTACAAGGTTCATCCATCTGAGAAAGAGGCTAGGAGTATGCAGCATGGAGACCAAGGAGGAGTGTTGAAGAATGGTCTCCCATGCAGCCCATGTAGGCCTTGCAACGTCCAGAAGCAGCTCATGCAGTTTAGCTATGCTGGAACTATTATTTTATGTGAACTAAGTTCTCATTTTGTTATTTTGTAATCCAATGACAATGTAACTTAGTTTGGTTTACTTTGAACTATGTTAGGTTATGATCTTATGTCATTTTTGATAGTGACAAAGCTGATCATATCAGCAAGGCTATGTGTACAAGTTATTATTTCAAGTTTCCATATGTTTAAGTGGTGTTAGGTGAAAATTAGGTGATGACAAGCTTGATTTGTTTTTTGTCATTAGCTGTAACTTGTATTAGATATAAGTCAATGATGTTCTGTAATGAAGATCTATCTTTCATTCAACTCTAAGCTCCACTTTTCTTCTTCTAGCTCTTACTTTTTTTTTCTGTCACTTTTTCTTTCTTCTGCTGCAAGTCTCGAGCCTTGGTGCTCAAGCTTCAGCTTTATGCTAGCTGCTAGTTGCTTGTAACCCCAACATTTCGGATGCCTTCAATGTTGCAAAATTCGTGAGATTAGAAAAGTAGGCTTCTAAAACAACTCCTTTTAACAGATTATGCCCAAATGGAAAAGTACCACTTAATTTGATTTTCTAAAACATCAAAGAACTTCAAAGATGATTACTCCCCTATAGACAATAGAATTGGACAGGAAAGCTAGAATTTTTTTTTTTTTTTGAATAAAGGAAAGCTAGATTTTTAAGTCAATTAAATGGCCAGAAAGTTGATTATCTACGTGTTCGTCGACTTTAAGCAATCTAAACAACATCTAGACAAACTCTGCAGGATTTCTGATATGTCTTGATCAATTTTATTATTCGAAAGATCAAGATGAATAACAAAGCTCAAGTTTCCAATGGCACTTCAAACGTTATCTTGTAAATTGTTATAGTGAAGACTAAGGAGTCGAAGATGGGATTGAGAATTTGAGACGATTGGAGCTAAGGTCAAGAACTTCAAGAAACGAGATATTCCCAAAGTAATCTGGATTTGGGCCTTTCAAATAATTGACACAAAGATCAATAGACACAAGACCATGAAGACTAAATATCAAGTTATCTTCTAGAATACGTTTTATTTGGAGGGGGTATCCTCACATTTATGAGTGTCATATGTCAGCAGTTTAGACATATAGATATTTTATTCAATAGTATTCGCATTTTTCTTATCCAAGGACTTCACTATGAATACTTCTTACATAATGTTATCTTAAATTGTTTTACATATAATGCATTTTTCATTTGAATCCCAAAAAAAGGGTTAACATTTCCCTTCTATATATATATGTTATCCTAAAAAAATCATGTAATTCTTCATTGGTATAGATTATTTTTGGGATAAATTCCAAAACTATACATTAACTATAATTTAATGTGCAATTGTATATTTGAATTTTGATTTTGTACAATTTTATACATGAAATTTTGATTTGATTCAATTCTTGTAAATTGTTAACACAATTATTGATAACATCATTTTATGTTTATATATTGCATACATAAATAATTATATTTATCCAATATAAAAATACATTGATTTATTTATTTCTTTAAATGTATATGGTTAAATCAAAATTAAAGTTTTAAGTATATATTTGAACCACAATTAGAGTTTTACGTATATAATTGCATCAAATTAAAGTTCATGTATACAATTACACAGGGGCGAAGCTAGAATAATTCTTTAGGGGGGACCGGATGAAATTTTAATTTTTTTATAGTCTATATCTTTATAATTTGTAAAGGATTAAATCAAATTTTTATAATTTTAGGGGGGCAAAGTGCAATTTTACCTTTATTAATTTAAAATTCTTAAAAAATTATAAAGGCCTAAATAGCAATTTTCGATTTGGGGGCAGGCACTGCCTGGCCCTTCAAGCCGCCCTACAATTACACATTAAATCAAAATTTATGTATAATTTTAAAATTTATCGATAAATAAACAAATGACATATGAATGCTCCCAAGAATTTAGTGCAATCAATGCTTCTTTTTAGAAATATAAATTTAACTTAGAAAATTTTCATTGAAAGATTCGCGATTGAAATAGAAAAAAATAAATTATATACATCACTAAAAAGACTTATTCGATACTCAGAAAAGCAAGAAAGACAACGAAAAATGAACTTCTTACAATAGAGATTCTCGTAATTTTGGCTTCATACTGTGTGGTTTGTGTATCTCATGTTAACGTTCAAGAACCAGTTTTTAAAAATGAAAATGGAAATTTTTAACAAAATGAATAATTTGCTTTTTGATCTATTGTATAATAATTAATTTACCTATTTTTTTAAGTAGAGGAACAAAATGTAATTAACTCATAATACAATAGTGTCCATGATACTTTAACCTACCTACATACATACATAACTAAAAATTGAGCAAAATATGCACATAAAAGCTATGTAAAAAAACTAGATAAGGTGAATTTTAAATAAGGATGGCAACGAAATAAAACGAGTCGTTTTTTTGTTGGCTCATGATGCTTCAACTTGATTTTTAGGTATATATATTCACTCAAACTCAAACCTTTTTATTTCAACTATAATCCTTAAAAGATTTATTTAATCTCATGACCGTTCATATGAAATTTTACATAATGTTTTTTATTAGATTAACTTTAACAAAATTAATCCCAATTATATTTACAAAATTAAAATGTGACATTATAATAAATATATCTGGACGAGATAGAAATTTGACTCTAAAAATTTTAATGAAAAACTCTATCCAACTTGCTCCAAACTCAATTTTTAAAAACAAAAAAACAATCTTTGTATGGCCGGGCCGGTGGATGGAATCCCAGCAACTTAATGGACTTTTGACAACCTCAATTTCAAATATGGGTATGTATTTGATATGAGTATATTAAAATTTTTATAAATCATTTTATATATTTTTGAAGGATTATATGCTCATTCTCATGTTTGAATGTGCTGAACTAATACTTCAAAAAAAAAAAATGAAATAACTCTAATGAGAGATACTAATTTGATCCAGACCAAATGCAAAAAGGAGGACGTTTTGAGGTTGTTTCCTGTCTTACTGAGAAGGGTGAGTCCAAGGAAGAAGAGCAACAGCTGAACTCTTCTTTTGTTGAGATCCATTGGCAATAGTTAGAAAATGACAGAAAAAAAAAAAAAAAAAAGCCTAATCCTATTTACTACTATTTTTGTTACTCCTAATTTGAAGGATCAAGGAGGAAGAAGATCCGATCTATGGCTGCCACGTCTACTCAATTATTAAGCTAATCAACTGAAGGAATTTATCAAACACTTTAGACTGTTTTTTAACATTTTTTTATTGAAAAACATTTTGAAATACGACAAAACATTTTCATACATAATCAAAACATACTTCGATCCAAACTTCAGTAAATTATATCAACCTCAAATGCCATTGCAAAAGGGAAAACATGAACTAGTAAAGAATATTAAAGTTCATATAATCCCTTTTAAAATGAGACATTTAATAGATCTGAGATCTGAATCCTATATAATCAATTACATACACACAAACCTTTATTATACATGTAATTTCTTTCATCAAACTACATACCCATAATAGCCCAAGACATATACAGCTTTTGACCAACACGGTCCAACTTTCAATAGTATGCATGCCTCCAAGGCCTGATGAAAAACAAGGGAGCCACTACACCACAAAACCCCATTACAAAGCCAAGAACTATGCTGACATAAAGCCAATTCACTTTTCTTCCTTCACTGCTACTTCCATTATTTGCAACATCAGTTGGAATACCTTTTGTACTTTAGGTTTTACTGAGAGGAGGTCCGCGAAGATGATTGCCCATGCAAGACAAGTTCTCAAAGCTTTGAAGTTGAGTGGTTGTTGGGATTTGTCCTGTCAAGTTATTGCAGGACGCATTGAAGTGATTTAAGAAATTCAAATTAGAGAAACTTAGAAGGATTTCACCATTCAATCGATGCATTGACAAATCAAGAGATTCCATCTAACTCCATTTTGCCAATGTTGTTTGGTATGTTTCCTACTAGGAAATTCCCCGATAGATTTAATGATCGTTTCTTTAATTACACACGCCCGCTGAAACATGATCCCACATGTCCATGTTGGCAAGGCGCGGTATCAAGTCCATTAATCAAGAATTCACAACAAATTATATTCAAAAGTGAGCCTGCTAAGATTAATCCTCACGTACAAATCCGAAAGAAAACGTATGTCAAAACTCTACGAATATGATATATCCACGGAAGATAATTACAAGAAATCCTCAAGTATAAGTTTATTTTACTTGATGATAACATAGCACATTTGGGGCGAATGGTTGAAATTAAGCTCAGGGTCAAAATTGATTATCTAATGGAACTACATGACTTGGTGTGGGTCTAATGCTATAAGAATTTTGTATTATATTGATCGACAAAATAGCCCAAAAATTGCAAATAGCAGCGCAAACATAATGTTGCAAAGAATTGCGGCCTTTAATTTTATTTTTATGTTATCAATTTTTTTATCATTTAACTATTTGATTTTTAAAGAAACATTAGTATGACCAACAAATTAAAGGTATGGCTAGTGACATTGATATGGTGACCTACTTCAGGTGAACTGGCTATTTATATTATTTTAAATGAAAACATATCTATTGAATATAAGAGTAATATAGGACAAAACATGATCCAACCTCATAGCAAAACACATGACAGTAAACAAATCTTCACCCAATGCTTTAGCAATAGATTCAGCCACAACATTAGTTATATTCTCTGGATATATTAACCAAATCCACACTCTCAATTATATCTATGTATGAAGAATTTAATTGAAGACATGTAACAACTTGTTAATAGAGTTAGAATTTTTTTCTTTTCATTATGTATCAATCATTTTTCTTATTGTATAAAAAAATCAATTTTATAAGTTTGTAGGGAATCAGAAGGGCACAGACATGAGTTTTGGCCTCCCAAAGTTGAAAATTTTTAATTTTGTTTTTTTATAAATAAAAAAATTATAAGTTAATATATAGTGAAATTATAATTTCATCTCTAAAATAAAAAAAAAAATTCAATTCAATCCTCTTATAAATAAAGAAATTATAAACTAATATATAGTAAAATTGTACTTTAGCCCTCATAAAAATAAAATAATTTTTGCTTAATCCCTTTAAAAATGATAAAATTATAAATTAATACATAATAAACTTATATTTTGATCCATGAAAAAACTATAATTAAATTCCTACTCTTGCTATTTTTTTTTTTTTTGATTCACCCCTTTCTTCATTGGAACATTTTCTTACTAACCAACAAAAGCAAATGGTTGAGCAACCCTGAAATGTCTAAATCATGGTCTTTGCAATTTGCTAAGGCATTGATTGAATACCACCAAAGAATCTCTTTCTCATCTTCCCTTTGAAGTAATGGATTAAAACTATATACGTGGAATAACTGGTAATTTATACCATTCCTTTTCATTTTGAAGCTTAGTTTTTACTTAAATAATGTTTAAGATAAGATTTGAATCCTTGTAATTTTATTGTCTCAATGGATTTGCTTCAAGTTACATTGGGTTTAAATAAGGGTGTAAGGAAGGGGTTTAAAAATCAGATCTAGACAATGACGCTCGTATTTATCTATAATTTGGACGCAATAGCCAATGAAAGGAGAGAGGAACCTTTGGTTTTCTTAACGAAAACAAAATACTATTTATTCATACAACACGTATGGTAGACATGTACGTATGCACAGAAGCTTATGCTATAAGAATCTTTGATCCCTTGGATTCCTAGATAAGAACCAAAGCCCTAAATAGTGAAAAATATGGCCAGTATTTTGACCGTATTCCTTTTTCTATGAATTGTTATCATCAAGATATTGTTGGTAGATATAAGAAGCAAATCCCCAAAGAGTGAACAACATTGCCAATACCTTATTTGCATCCATTTTCTCCTTATAAAACAGAACACCAACAACTGGAACAAATGGCAAACTAAGCATACTCACAACATTTGAGAACAAATAGATCAATCCCACTACTCCCACTGTACAAATCTGTCATGCCAAAGTTGTTCCAATCAAACTCACTACATAATTCACCTTCCCTTTATCAAATTTCTCCATTTCGGACTTTAAATCCATTAAATTCACACTTGAAAACAACCCCGACAAGCAAACGAAACTCGAAACCAATTAAGTGTAAATATGCATTTCAAACACAACACTAAATGTCTCCTTTTTGAGTATTTTGTCAAATGAGAATTGTGTTAGAGACAGCAATAAAGCATAGCCTGCTGAAGCACCAACTGTTGATATAAACCCGATGGTGTGTTCATTCTTTCCTACTGGATTTTTCTCATCTCTTTTGGTCTCTGAACTGTCGGGATGAATTGCAACCATTGAAGCTGATATGGTAATGAAGATGATCGACTTAAGCGTTAAGATATTAAGCTTTTCGGAGTTGATAACCACTAAAAAGATGGCGTCAAATACCAATTGGCTTGCACAAAGGAGGGAATATGTTGAAATGGAAAGTGGTTTAACGCCAAATGTATGCATGAAGTTATCAATGGCTAGCAGACAACCGAGGGAAAAGTAGACCACATAATGATTATGTTGTTGGAGGAGCTTGGGGACTGCTTGTTAATGGAAGGGAAGAAGAGAAGTGGGAGGTAAAGGAGAGGGAAACCAGCAACCCCTAAGGTGTACCACCACCTCTTAGTAGAGTGGAGGCTGTATTTTTTATTTAATTATCATTATTTAATTAGATCAACAGAAATCTTGTATTGATTCTCTATAAATAGTAACAGTATTTGAGCTATTTACACCTTTCATAAACCTCATTATTTTGTTGGGAAATAGTGGTACTTTATTTTACAAAATAAATTCTATTTTTTTTAAAAAAAATATAATTTAACTGATTTACATTGAAAGCAATTAGAAAGCAAAGAAAATATCCTAAACAGAGAATCTATTGCCTTCTTTAAAAGCTCCTGAAATTTCAAATTGCCTGCATATAACGAATTATAAAAGTTGAAGCTTTTACCTTGCCCTATCCATGCCATAGATCCATTCTTATTTATATATGTCCACTCTTCTTTGATTATTTGTGTATGTATGGTGGGTTATCCTTGATAGTTGCCATAGATCCATTGTTGAGAAACTAGTGAAGGGCATGTAGATTTGAGATGCCCTGTTCTGATTTTTCCTTTTTGAGTTGCATAGAGAAGAAAAAGGGAAAAAAGTGATTTGGATTAATTATCGAGAGATCCTTAAGCTTTTGTCAAAAGTCAAAAGAAAGTGTCACATGGCATCATTCAATTGGCTTATATGTCACATCAACAATCCGTTATTGGATTAACGAAATGTTTAATGTAATAACTAATTCAAAAAATTATATTAATTAGAATGATTAAATTGAGAAAAAAAAGTTTAGAGTAACTAAAATAGGACAAACTTTGTTTTTGAATGATCTTAGGTGTAGTTTACCCTATACTTTTATACTTGTCTAAAATTACTAATTATTTTTAGAGAAGAAATTCATTAAAGATTAAATCGCAAAACAAAAGCAAACACAAAGAGGAGGCGAACTACTAAACCCGAGCCAACAGGCTCACCCCATACACCCGAACCTACTGTCCGAAATCCTCATTCTTATCAACATAAAACATGATTTCAACATTCTTCAAAAAAAGATGCAAAAGGAAAAGTACCACATTCCATATGGTTTGCATATAACAAAGCAGCTCACGCAAGAAAGTGGGCTGCCTTGTTGGCACATCAACGAGTCCCATTAAAGGACAGACGCTAAAACTAATCTTTTAGCACCAAACAATCACGTATAGCACACCTAGGTCAAATGCATCAATTATACATGCTTTTTCCCCCTTCAAACTACATACCCATAGTAGCCCAAAACACATATAGTTTACCACAAATATGGTCTAGCTTTCGATAGTACGCAATCCTCCAAGACCTAATGAAAAACAAGGGAGCCACTACACCCCAAAATCCCATTACAAAGCCAATAACTATGCTGACATAAAGCCAATTCACTTTACTTCCTTCACTGCTACTTCCATTATTCACAACATCAGTTGAAAAACCTTTTGTACTGCAGTTTTTAGTGAGAGGAGGTCCACAAAGATGATTTCCCACGTAAGACAAGTTTTCAAAGCTTTGAAGCTGAGTGCTTGTTGGGATTTGTCCTGTCAAGTTGTTGTAGGACACATTGAAGTGGTTCAAGAAATTCAATTTGGAGAAACTTGGAGGGATTTCACCATTCAATCGATTCATCGACAAATCAAGAGATTCCATCCGCTCCATGTTGCCAATGGTGTCTGGTATATTTCCTGTTAGGAGATTTCCTGAAAAATTTAAAGACAATAGTCCAACGAGACTACCAATTTCTTTGGGTACCTCTCCAGTGAGACTATTAGCTGAAAGGTCTATGTTGGTAACAAGTCCTAGCGTGCTACCATATTCATCCTCTCGTCCTTTCAACACCAATAATGCTTGAAAATAAAATGGGAAATCAATGACTAACGGCGCAGAAACTTCATTATTGGTTTTGTTTTTTGTGGCCATTGCACTAAAATTATTGAAACATTTTGGAATAACTCCTGAAATGTTGTTTTGGGCAAGGTCCAAGTTCTGAAGAAATTGAAGATCACAAATTTTATGAGGGATATGACCATCAAAGTTATTTGATCGAAGGCTTAGAATCACAAGGTTCGAGAGCTTATCACCAATCCATGCTGGTACACTTCCACTGAAATGATTTTCACTAAGATCAATCATAATCAAATCTCTAGAGTTTTTCAATGTGGATGGCAATTCTCCAAACATGCTATTGTTTCGAAGGATTAACAAAAAAGGATCTGTATATCCCAAAGTAGGTGGGATTTTCCCTGTCAAATTGTTGTTTCCTAAATTTAAATAAGCTAAAATTTCCCAATGATTCCAACAATCTGGAATTTCTCCAATGAGTAGATTTGTATCAATGTAAAGAGTTACCATCCCTCTTAATGATGGATTGCAAACTAATTCAGAAAGGGATCCTGAAAATGAATTATTTGACAAAAATAAAAATCTTAAACTTGAGGGTACTCTTGGCAATGGACCTATAAAGCGGTTTGAACTCAAGTCAATAGAGTTTGTTACATTCAAATATGAAAACCCTCCAGTAAGTTGATTAAAGGAAAGATTTAAATATTCAAATTGAGTGGGAAGGTTAAAAAACCAAGTGGGCATGACGTCTGAAATTCCTGCATAAGAGATATCTAGCACAGACAACTTCTTTTGGAACTTTAACCATGGGGGAAACTTTGGGCCAAGATGCCAGTCACCCAATTCAATACTTTCACATTGAAATGGGGGAATCCAACTTGAGTTTGGTTCAAATCTAAGCCTATTGTGTGACGCTGCTAGAGTTGTCAATCTCGTGAGATTAGAAAAATAGGTTTCTAATACAACTCCTTCAAATAGATTATACCCAAAAGCCAGAGTTTCCAAACTTTCCAATTGTCCAAAACATAGAGGAAAAGTACCATTTAATTGATTTTCTGAAACATCAAATAACTTCAAAGATGACAGCTCCCCTATAGACAATGGAGTTTGACCATTTAATTGATTTTCTGAAATATCAAAGAATTTCAAAGATGATAAGTCCCCTATCGATGATGGAATGGGACCAGAAATTTTGTTTTGAGCAAGGGACAAGTAAGATAGATTTTTAAACTGCCCAAGTTGATCAGTTAAATGGCCAGAAAGTTGGTTATTGGTCATATCCAATGACTCTAAGGAATCCAAACAACATCTAGACAAACTCTGTAGGATTTCTGATATTCCACCTTCAATTTTATTATATGACAAATCCATCTCCTTCAATTTGCACAGATATTCCAGTGAGGTTGGTAATCTTCCTTCCAACATATAATTTAAAGAAAGATCAAGGTGAGTAACAGAGCTCAAGTTTCCAATGGCACTCGAGATTGTTCCTTGTAACTGGGAACCACAAATACGAAGGAACTGAAGACAGTTTAAACTATACAAGGAATTGGGTATGGACGAATTGAGATGATTCCTACTAAGATCAAGAACTTCAAGAAACGAGGTGTTCCCAAAGTAATCTGGAATTGGTCCTTCCAAATAATTGCCACTAAGATCAATTGACACAAGACCATGAAGACTAAATATCGACTTAGGTACTGAAGAAAAGCTGTTCCCAGAAAGATCAAGAACAAGCAGTGATTTTGTAGAATTGGCAGTGATCGAAGATGGATCATCTTCTAAATCACAATTTGACAAGTGCAACTCTAACAAAGTAGGATGTTTGAATGTTACCTGTACCCAATCAGTTGCTTTAGAAAGATCCGCACCACTCAAATCAAGGTGCTGCAAGGAAGAAAGTCCAGAAACCCATTGAAGACTTTTTTGTTCGGGATAATTACCTCCAAGATCAAGATACTGCAACCTTGAGAGATTCCCAAGGTTATGAGGAATTGCTCCCTGAAATTGTGCATAAGAGAGGTTAAGATATGTTAAACTCTCCAGCAAACCGAAAAATTTCGGGATATGTATGCTGCTAAAATTGTTATAGCTCAAGTCCAGGGAATTGAGATGCTTCAACTCCAGCAGTGAAGGATTTATTTTGCCTCCTAGGGCTGAAGGTGAAAGAGGGGGAGCAGCCAAGTGCAGTTGGTTGACGTGGCCTGTTGAGTTATGGCAGACGACACCAATCCATTTACAGCAATCCCCTCCTTCAACCCAAGAAGATAACCTGTTTGAAGGATCAGTAAGATCATTCTTGAATTTCAAAAGAGCTTCTCTCTCACTTTGGATGCAAAGTAGGTTGGAATTGGCATCACAAATGCTAAAACAGACAGCGGGAATGAGAAGAAGAAAAGGGAATAAGGAAATTGGAAGAGTAGTCATGGTTGCAATTGCCGTTGCTCACAACTCCAAATATATAGACTAAGCTTAGCTAAAACACAAAAATACATGAAGCGCAAGGAAGTTTCTTCCAAAACCCCAAATTTCCACAAAACACATTTAATTGATTATAGCCTGTAGGAAATTTGCCATCAAGGGAAGTTTCTAATTAATTGCATTAAAAATTTTGACTTTTTACTAGTAATGAAAAGAAAAGAAAGATGAAATTTTCGAAGGAAAAAAAAACTTATATTAATAATTAAGATATAAAGTAACAAATTTAATATGAATTTCAATTATTAATTTAAAGAAATAATTTCCTTTTTACTTTTTCCACAAAATTTGAGCTTTAGAAGAAGAGAAATAAAGTTGTCAATAAATAATTCCCACTCCCACGGTATTTTTGCTATATGTTTTGCTAATATTAAGCAATTTGTGGGAAAAGAATATTAATTCAAATATGCATACCGATATTTGTGGCCCTTAAACATATTTGAAAAAAATCAATTTAGCTGTTACTGTTTTATTGAGTTTTTATCTAGTCCTGAAACTTTTATTTTTTGTCAATTGAACAAGTTTGGACAGAAAATTTAACGGAGCTATTTGTTAATTTAAAGTAAGGGTCCGTTTGTTTATATGTAAAAGGTTTTACGGAAAATATTTTCTGTATTTTCTTGTGTTTGTTTCACAAAAAATAGCTTGGTCAACGGAAAATGACTTATAGGTCAAGGTAAAATAAGTCATTTTTCTTGTAAAATGACTTACCCTTTTAAAAAGTATAAGTCATTTTCCGGAAAAGAGCTCATCTATAGATAATTTTATTTTTATATAAAAATTAACTTAAATCAAGCTTAATATTATTATATTGATAATAAATTTTATTTTTATTTTTAAAAATATTTAAAATATTATATTTTTTAATATTATTAAACATACATATTTAATTATTTATATTTAGTCATATAATAAATTATTAATATAATAAATATAATTTATTATTTTAATAAATTATTTAATATTTCAATTTTATTTTAATAATAAATTTTAAAAATACTAATTTTAAATAATATTATTCACATATTATTGAAAATATTCAATATTAATATTTTAATAATAAATAGTTATTACAATTATAAATATATTAATAATAAATGTTTTGTAGTATAAATGTTAAAATATGTTTTAAGTCTATATACACTTCACATATTTGTAATTTAGTCTTTGTACTTTTATTTTCAAGAATTTAGTCCCTTTACTTTTCAAATTTAAAAATCAAGTCCAATTGTTGACATCGTTAATTTTTTTTGTCAATTTTGTTGATGCCACATTTTTAAATAAAAAATACTCACTTAGTAGTCATGTAATTAAAAAATGACGTTGTAATGAATCTGAATTTAACATAATATTTTTAATATATGCAAAAACAATGTAAAATATAAAATTATAGATAAAAATAAATTCAATTAAACAACGAAAAAAATAAGAAAATCTCAAATATATGTTTGTTTAATTGAAAACAACTTTTATGAAATATTTTTAAGAAATCTACCAAACAACAGAAAATATTTTACACAGATTCATCCAAACACCAGAAAATATTAGCTTTTCAAGAAAAGTAAATCATTTTCCAGAAATCATTTTCTGGAAGTTATTTTCAGTGAAACAAACGGAGCCTAAGTCTATGGAGTAAGTCCCACGCCCACCCCATGCTTTGTTTCTTTCCTAATATTTGGTAAAAGCACCATAAAGGCCTCCTACTAAGAGTTAGATTGTATTTTACGCTTTTTATTTAAAAAAATGAGTAAATTAATGTTTGTACATTATATTACAGAACGAATTAGTCGTTTCTGTTACAAATTTGATCCATTTCACCTATTAAAAATTGGTGTAGCTAACAAAATAATCAGACAGTTACATGTGACGTGCCACGTATAGGGACTAATTTGGGCTAACATACAAGAACTGTTACGAAATGGATGGGATGTTTAACAGAAATACTAATTTTCTCTTTGAACTAACATACAAAGATTAGTTTCCCGCTTTTCATTTTTTTTTCTTTCTATTTTTTCTCTACGTAATGTGGAAATTAACAAGCTTTAAAATTATTCAAGTTTAGGAAGACATAAAGTTGAGAAGCAGGTCAACTCAGCTAATGAAGTCTATGGAGTAAGTCTCACTCCCATCCCATGGTTGCCATTGCTCACAACTCCAAATACACAGAGTAAGCTTAGCTAAAACACAAATATAAAGTTTCTTCCAAAACCCCAAATTTCCACAAAAATGAATTTAATTGATAATAGTCTGTCGAAAATTTCAAAACCCCAAATTTCCGCAATGAAGTTTCTTCCAAAACCCCAAATTTCAACAAAATTTTTTAAATTTCCATATAAAATTTGCTATCAAGGGAAAAATTCTAATTAATTGCATTTAATTTTCCACAAAATGTAATATGAATTTTGATTACTAAATTAAAGAAATTGTTATAAAATTCAGTCAATCAAAATGGAAGCCGTGGTCCCTTAATTATCTCTTCATGCACCGATTGAGTCTTAGTTCGATAGGCATTGGCATTATTGTCAGTGCAGGAGGATGTGGGTTCAAGTCTGTTGAAGTATATTATCCTTCTACTTAAGGGTTCATCAGGGGCTATGGATAGTTCTAGGCACTAATATTCACACGATATGTCATTTTAGTGTTTTGCATCCAACATTGGCTACTTAAACGGCTCCAATTTTGTAAAGGGTAAACTACACCCAAGCTCACTAAATATTAGTAAGTTTACATTTTGGTCACTAAATTTTAAAATGTTACAAAATGATCACTAAAATATTCGAAAATTTTCATTTAAAGCAAAAAAAAAAAAAAAATTCATTTTACCATTCAAATATGCTAGAAGGTAAGGTTGAGAACACTTTTGTATTGAAAAAGCTCTATTCTGAGATTAATATTCCTGTATCTTTAATTCTGTATCTTGAATGAAAACCTTACTTTAGTTCATTTGTTCATAGAGTATATAAAGAACTAGACTAACTGCTCTTCAGCAACCTCTTAACAAACTAACAAATGCTAGCTGTACTGACAGCTTTTGGCTAACCATCTAACCATATTAGCTGAAGCATATGATAACTCTATCATGCACCCATCTTCTCGACTCGAAACCGCGTAAAATACGTCACTGACAAGGGCTTGGTAAATATATCAGCCACTTGGTCACAAGCAGGAACTTCACCTACCAGAAGAGACCCATTTGCAACTTTCTCACGGACAAAAAACAAGTCTAGTTCTACATGTTTGAACTTTGAGTGTAAGACAGGATTGGTCGCAACCGCTACTGCACTGGAGCTATCGCACCAGACAGTTGGAGCATCATCAGACGCAATTCGTAACTCTTGAAGTAAAGAAATTAACCAAGTCATCTCACTTGTAGTTACAGCAAGACTCCTATATTCTGCTTCAACCGTGGACCGAGAAACTACTTGCTGCTTTTTAGAACCTCATGAGACGGGAGTCTGTCCAAAGTATACACAATAGCCTGAGGTTGATCACCGATTGTCAAAATCGAGCCCTCAGTTGGCATCGTCATATCCAACCAAAGACAATCGAGTGGACGGACGAAAAACTAACCCAAAATCAAGAGTGCCACACAGATACCGTAATATGCGTTTAAGTGCCACCATATGAGTAGTGGTAGGACTATGCATGAACTTACAGATTCTATTTACGGTATAAGAAATGTTAGGCCTAGTCAGAACAATATACTGGAGAGCACTAGCAAGGCTCCTGTACTCAGTCGGATCCTCCAACCGTTCGCATTAGCTTTGGACATGGTAGACGAATTGATCATCGGAGTATGCACACTCTTTGCCGTGATCATCGAACACCGACCAAGAACATCACAGATATACTTTCGCTGGAAAAGATGGAGGCAATCAGATGAACGAGTGACCTCTATCCCAAGAAAGTAATGCAGATCACCCATATCCTTAAGCGAGAACTCACTATTTAACAACTGAACAAACCACTCTATAGAGGTGGACATATTGCTAGTGATTATAATATCATCAACATACACAAGAACATAGAGGGTTGAATCAGTTAGCATCCGCACAAACAAAGATGAATCAGACTTAGAAACAACAAACCCCACCGAGACAAGAAACTGTTTCAGTTTTTCAAACCAGGCATAAGGTGCCTGCGGGAGACCATACAATGCTTTCTTCAGACGACACACAAAGGGTTGTCCATCTGAACCAGACTGTTCATACCCCGGAGGCTGGTGCATGAAGACCTCAGTATCAAGATCGCCATTTAAAAAGACATTGTTGACATCGACTTGCCTCAGTTTCCACCCTCTGGAGACTGCAATTGACAGAATAACTCGAATAGTAGCAGGTTTTACTACAGGACTAAATGTTTCTTTGAAATCACACCTAGGAACTTGAGAGCAACCTTTCGCAACCAGTCGAGCCTTTCGACAAGCAACAGTACCATTCGGGTTCCTTTTGATCTTGAAAAGCCACTTGCACCCAATAACCTTGCGATTTGGTGGTCTCCGAATAAGCTCCCAAGTAGAATTACGGATAAGAGCATTATACTCTACCTGAGCTGCAGCACGTCATTTTGAGGACGATAAAGCTTCCTCAATTGTAGAAGGTTCGACAGCTTCACCTGACATGGCTTTGGGTTTGAAAACACCAGCCTTCGACCTGGTCACCATAGGGTGATTATTTGTCAAAGGTAGAATCAGCGTCCGATTGTCAGAAGAAGAAACAACACTACCCTCACATCGAAGATCAACATCAGAACCAGAAAGGGGAGAACTAGGAGTCTCTCGGTCAGATCCGACCTCAGGTTGAGCAGTGATAAGGGAAGACGGGGAAGAGCAAATAACTTGTTGTGAACACGACGGAGATGGACGAGCAATAGAAGACTCTGTAGAACTAGAGACACCAATTCGAAATATTGGAACGAATGCTGAGATGGGTTGATTTTGTATCGGCATACACCTTGTTGGAGCTGGCTCGGATGACAAAAACTTAGTTTCATCAAATACCACATGCCATGAAACAACTACCTTACCAATTGGTAGAAGACACAGATACCCCTTGTGCTGAGCACTATATCCCAAGAAAGTAGACGGTTGAGAGCAAAAATCCAACTTATATGCCACAAATGGGCGCAAGTAAGGGTAGCAACAGCACCCGAATACCTACAGATGATCGTATAAAGGGCCTTAAACGGGGACTGTCCTTTCAGAACTGGAGTAGGAAACCGATTGATGAGATGTACTACACAGCAAAACACATAACCCCAGTATTCCATAGGTAAGCTTGCTTGAGCCAAAAGGGTGATGCCCATGTCAACAATGTGACGATGTTTGCGTTCTGCTACTCCATTTTGTTCAGAAGTATGTGGGCAAGTCAGGCGATGAATGATCCCTTGCGAGGCCAAAACAGACGAAAAAGCTCGATACTCTCTGCCCCAATCACTCTGGAACTGTTTGATATTCTTCCCAAACTGAGTTTTAACTAGTTGTTGAAATTGAACAAAGTAGTGCACAGCTTGAGACTTTTGACGAAGGAGATAAACCAACGTAAATCGAGTATACATATCAACAAATGAAATATAATACCAGTTATTCCCACAAGCAACAGATGCAGGACCCCAAAGATCAGAAACAACCAAGTCAAACGGATTACTATATTTAGTAGTGGAGAGAGGAAATAGCCATTTATGAGCCTTCCCTTTTTGATAGGCAGTATATATGCTAGCAAAACAAGTATTAGTCTTCACGACAATATTACACTTATCTAAAACACTTTTAACAACAGTAGTGGATGGATGACCAAGACGATTATGCCACAAAGATAAAACAGTACAATCATCATATTTATTCCGGGTTATATTGGAAGTAGCAACTGGAGCTTCTACAAATTGAGTGCACAGAACTGACAGAGAGAACTGATATAGTCCATCACGAATATGGCCCTTCAGCAGTGTTTCCCGTGTCATGATGTCCTTAATAACACAGTATGTTGGGTGAAATTCAAAAAACACATCATTATTGTTAGCAAACTGTGAGACAGACAGCAAATTTTTCTAAATTCGTGGCACACATAAGACATCAGATAATCGAAGTAATTGAAATCGTGTAGGTAAAACACAATTACCAATTGACGAGATCGGGGCGGGAGTCCCGTCACCCATCAAGAGAGAAGACGTACCTAAATACGGAGTGGTATCTTGCAGTGCCGATGTATCGCGATAGACATGATTACGCGTACCTGAATCAGGGTACCACGATACCGTACCAACTGGCATGGGTATATACGAATCTGTGCCACCACTATTTGAATCATACTAAGTGGTGTTAATATGCGAGCCTGACAAATTAGAGAAATCGGAGACATTCAAATCACCTACCCAGGGAAGACCAATACACGGGTCAGAGCCAGAGTAGAACGGGCTCGCGGCTTAGTCCACCAAGGAACAGGTGACACAGACGTAGGCCCATATTGAATGCAATTGGCTGTCGGCCTAACACCCTCAAATTGACCAAGCCTAGATAGTCCATCATGGTTGCCAACAAAGCTTGGCCTATTAGTGACATTCGGCCTACTTGGTCCACTTGCATAATGCGCATGTCCACCCACATATGGGCTAGTCGGCCCAGCATGCAATCCTTACCCATATATAGAAGAAGTCGGCCGGGCATTATAACCAGCTAGAGGCCAATATGAAAATTGATTTTGACCACCTTGGTCCCAATTTTGACCATTCGGGTATGTAAACTTTAACCTTTGAGAATGCCACTCATCTCCTCCAACAAACTCTCCATGTGGCACGACGAAAATGGGGCCATGGGGGAACCCGATGCCAGCGACGATCGGGATATATCAACGGTCGGCGGAGTAGGTCGCGGTCCATCAAAATCACAGTTGAATCTGTAGAAGCATCATTGTGCGATGTGCTTGAACCGATTGTAGATCTAGCACTGAGTTCTTAGCTGGAACCCTTGATAAACCGTAATAGTAACATATTTTAAGCCCACATTTAGCATGTTTTTGGATGATTTAAGCCTTGAATTATGTAATTTGGTGCTCTTAATCCTTTGTTTTCATGTTTTATACTTAGGAGAGCATGGGAGGATGAAAAGAATGGAAAACGGGCTTAAAACAGACCAAATGGGCCAGATCATGAAATCGACACGGCCTTGGCCCAAGACCACACGGCCGTGCCTCCCTAATGGACTCGAACACGGCCTGGCCACGATTTACACGGGCGTGTGCCATGGGCGTGTCCCTGCCATGACAAAAAGAAATTTCACTCGGATTAGGATACTTAGAGGCGAAGAAACACATTCCGAAGCCTATATAAACACCCTAAGTATGACCTAAAAGGGGGGAACCCAGGGCTTTAGTCAGGGGGCGTCCAGCTAGGCCAAAGAGGGTAGATTTGTGGGAATTTACTCGAAGATAGCCAGTTGATTCATCTCAAGAAGCCGGAATCATACTCAAGACGGAGGATCTCTCCTTCAATTCTTTCAGGGGGTTTTAGGGTTTTCTTATGTTTTGTGTTATGTTTTCTTCTGAGATGTTTTCTTTTATCATTATGAACTAAACTCCTCAGATACCTGAGGGGGATGAAACCTAAGATAAATCTTGTTATTGTTTTCTGAACTATATGATAAATACTTGATTTGTTTTTAATTATGTGTTCTTAATTCTTGTGTTAATATTTCCGGGATATTAATTCAAGTTTGATGTGCTTAGGTGGAGGAGCAAAAGTCTCTGCCTAAGAGTAGATCTAGCACAATTAAGCAGAGTTTCTCGCGCGCCTAGACATAGGGTGACGAAATTTTACCGGATTAGGGTGAAACCTAATATGGGATTCTATAGATCGAGTTAATGCGATTCTAGAGGTTTTAATTAGAAAGAGATTTCAATTAATCAACCTAGGGTTAGATGTTAGTAGCCTCGACGGAGGTATTAATATAAATTAGGGAATTCTACGGATCAAGTCAAGTGAATAAATCGTCTGGTTCAGTGTTAGATAACAAGTGAAGTCTAGGTGGATTCTTCCTCGGGTATTGTCTTAATCAATTGGTTTTTCCCGTAAGTATTTCCCCAAATTCATTCTTCTTTGTCTTAGAGTCTTTAGCTTAGTAGTTAGTTAATTTAGATTAAACAATAAATTCCCTTTATTTTAGGCTAGATAATAAAAAGAAAGTTAGTATTAGTACTTTTAGTTCCTTTGGGTTCGACAATCCGGTCTTGCCTTAACTATACTACTGTTCAATAGGTGCGCTTACCTCAAATCGTTGTCATAGTTAGTTTCCAGGTTCAATCATTCTCTTTATAAATTTTTAAGACTTCGACGAAACAACGATCAACCCTTTTTCACGGCCACCAGATGGAGGATGACCACCACGAACGGATCCATCACTCGCTGGTGACAGTGCTCCTTCCATAAGGTTGGCATGCATGGTCACCTCCTGGACTGCCCGTAACTGCTGATTCTCATAGTCGATCAAAGTTTCTACCAACCGTTTAAACAGTATTAGTTCCAACAAGAGAGATGCTGAAGAGACAACCGCGTCAAAGTTAGATAGAAGCCCCACAAGCATCACCTCTATCTTCTCCGCCTCCGAAACTTGAGTGCCGGATGCCGCAAGCAGAGTACACAAGTGCTTAATCCGATCCACATAACTCTTGATGGACAATGCACCTTTCTTCAGGGAGTGAAGTTCATGTCAGAGTTTTGACTGCTTGGCACCGATGTCTACGGCAAAAAGGCTTGTTGCTGTAAGCCATACATCCGAGGATGTTCGAGCATCCGTGAAGGATGATAAGAAGGAGCTGTTGACCGTGGAAAGCAACCACGAAGTGAGAAGAAGATCCTGCCGAGAGAACACAAGGGCGGACGGATTGGGAATGAGGGAGCCATCCGTCGATTGAACAAATTGCGCCGGTGGAGGTAAGGTGCCATCTATGAAACCTAACAAATCATATCTGCCAAGAATTAAATGCACATGTTGTTGCCATTGGATGAAGGTTCCTTCATCAAGCTTCACCACATCGTGACGAGGGAACGAGGTGATGACTTTCTCACCAGTAAACAAAGCACAACCACCGTCAACAGAGCCGGAATCAGGAGAAGGTGTGGCAGCCATAGGTCTGAGGATCAAGAGGTGACTGATACCATGCTAGAAGGTAAGGTTGAGAACACTTTTGTATTGAAAAAGCTCTATTCTGAAATTAATCTTTCTGTATCTTTAATTCTGTATCTTGAATGAAAACCTTGCTTTAGTTCATTTGTTCATAGAGATAGACTAACTGCTTTTCAACAACCTCTTAACAAACTAACAAATGCTAGTTGTACTAACAGCTTCTGGCTAACCATCAAACCATATTAGCTGAAGCATATGATAACTCTATCAAAATATAATCATTAGTTTATATAAAAAAGAATGAAATTACATATCCATACTACTACAGTAACAACTAGGGATAAAGAGTAAGCAAAAACAAAAATACTGTTCACATACATTAGGGGCAAGGGAGTTTCCTCCAAGACACCAAATTTCCAGCTTGAATTTTCCAAAAAAGCATTTATTGTTTCTAATTTTGGACAATAGTAGCAACTATGGATAAATAGTTACCTTTTTTTTCTCTCTACTTAAATAACGTGGAAATTACAAGCTTTAAAATTCCTCAAGTTTAGAAAGAGAAAGAGACATAAAATTCCACAACTCAGTTAACTAAGTCTATGGAGTAAGTCCCACGCTCACCCCATGCTTTGTTTCTTTCCTAATATTTGGTAAAAGCACCATAAAGGCCTCCTACTAAGAGTTAGATTGTATTTTACGCCTTTTATTTAAAAAATGAGTAAATTAATCTTTGTACATTATATTACAGAACAAAATAGTCGTTTCTGTTACAAATTTGATCCATTTCACCTATTAAAATTTGGTATAGCTAACAAAATAATCAGACAGTTGCATGTGACGTGCCACGTATTGGGACTAATTTGGGCTAACATACAAGAACTGTTACGAAATGGATAGGATGTTTAACAGAAATACTAATTTTCTCTTTGAACTAACATACAAATATATAAATAATTAATAATTATTTTCAGTGAAACAAACAGAGCCTAATTGTTGAGATATAAGCTATGTGTTTGGAAAGAGTGACTAAGGGAGTGAGCAGTCTTTCAAGCACTACAATAAAAAAAAAGACAACAGACACAAAGATTGTTTATGCAATTTGGATTCCTTACATCTGCAGATCCAAATTCAGTAAGAAATATTCAGTATCTTCAACACTTACAAGAAGTGATCCTAAATCTATCACACACCCATGACATTTTTCTTACTTTTTGCACATTGAAGACTAATACTCTCACCACTAAATTGACCCTTTTGAATTCAGCAAGTAAAACCACAACACAATTGGTTTCACTATCACAATGCACTCATAAAATCAAGTTCCACACTTAAACAAATTATGTGCTATATCTCTCTCAATACATAATCTATACAAGTTTCTAAATTATATAGAATATTTCAAGACTTGCTAACATAAAAAAGATTTATCACAATTCTTATTAAACAAAAATAAGATAAGTTGAACACAATAGGATAATAATAAACAAGGTAAACATGGACTCTTGACAGTTAAGAATGAAACGTTCCAATTCAATCCAATATCCACAATCGAAGGAATTAGATAAAGATGATCAGTTTTGATCCGATCTTCCAATCATGTTCCTAAGTGATATGATCTTTGTTTATGGGCTAGATACAATCCACATAAACAATATAGACCGTAATTTTGGTTCAATAAATTGCCAAAATTGTCGCACTTATTCAGAGACTCAATCAATCCTTTATACTTTTCATATTTTTCAACACTATAACTTTTGTTTCGATGAAGAATTTTCAATTTTTTGATATTTTTAAAATGCTAGAATTTTAGAATTCATAAATTCAAAATGTTGGGATTTGCAATTGCTTTGTTTGAATAAATAAATAATTTAGAAAAAAAATTAGGTTAATAAAATTTTGAAAACCTTAACACAAATGAAATCTTTCCTATAAATTCTTTACCAAAACATATCCTTGTGCCACTAATGCAGGATGCTAGATGCTAACTTGTTATCAGCATCACAATTGTAACACCCCAAACCCGACCTAGACGTTATGGCCGAATCCGGGAGTGTTATGAAGAAGGGTTTTGAAACTGTTTTTACTTTGACAAAAACCTTGTGAAGTTACTTGATATAAAGTGTCCAAATTTTGCAAAACATATTCATTTACTTCTTCATTATCGAAACCATCGTTAGTTTATTCTTTTTTAAAACATAATTTGAAGCGAAAATATTAAAAATTGTTATATTTTGGAAATCCAGTTCGTATTTATAGAAAAGCCTTTGTTTTCATAAATCGTTTTCGACAATCATCTCAGGATAGAAAACAACCAAAAACCAAAACCATCAGTTAAAACCATACAGTCCAGAGAGTCTCAAAAGTTACAAACTCTCAAATAAATCTAGAATTAAAAAAACAAACCGGAAACTCAAAGGCAGTTTTAAACTAGTGGTCATCGCTGAGCCTCCGTCGCACAGACCCGTCTATGTCCGAGGGTTATCTGAACAGAATAGAAAAATAGATGTGAGTTTCTGTAAACTCAGTGTGTAACCCAACAGATATAGTCATGCAATTTTACACAGAATTCTCATAAGCAGAACAGATACAAATACGGACCTAAGTCTTTAACAGATTTAGATATTAGAATTAGATAATCCAGACAGTTATACAGAATCCTACATCCATCCTCTACCAACCATTTCCGTCTGTCCCATCACATCATGTGGGGTTAAAAACACCCACTCATCCATACACACCATATAGTGTCGATGCGACACATAACAAATAATATGAAGTTAAGCTGCCAGAATATAGGCGTAAGGTCACCATACAGATCACTTCCTCCACATACAGATACAGAATACAGACAACAGATATAACAGAATTACATGTCTATCATGTTCGTATATAGATATCATACATGCTTACACAGGCAATCAGACATACATATCAGTATCCTACTCAGATCAGGCTATCAGCATATTAGATCTCATATAATAGGGTTTGGTTAGCCCTTACCGACCCTACAGTAGGCCTGCAGTTGATCGGAACGACCCGTGCGACCCTAAGGAAAATTTCAGAATTTTAGGCCCATATGCCCGTGTGGCCCACACGGCCATGCCTAAAACCCACACGCCCAATCTGGCCTACCCCGTGTGGCCCACACGACCACACATTCATTGTCACACGACCGTGTCTCACGCATGGCCACACCTTCGATAGTCATACGACCGTGTGTCACACACGGCCAACCACACGCCCGTGTGGCATTGACAATCCCCTTTTTCAGCTTTCACTGAACCTTGTTTTCTCGTATTTTAGGTACACACCTGGTACGATTTTGATGCTACTACAATCCTGAGTCCACCAGAACCTAGAAATCAACATCACACGCTCCCACAATCAGTTTTAATTCTCAATTAAACCGAACCAACAAAACTGAGAATGGTGTAATTTAAGTGCTCAACACTTACTCACTTCTTTGAATGATTTCTACTATGATTCCATAAGAGGAGAGCCCAGTCTTCACGATTCACTGCTGTCAAAACCCAAATTCAACTAACAGAAAGAAAAGAATAGAATCGATTTAGAACAGCTTAAAAACGATCCCAAACCCACACCAAATTCACCCCCTACACTTACCAAACTGCACAACAACACCGAAGAATTGGAATACTGAGATTGAATAACAAGATTGCCAAAATTTAGAAAGCAAGGGAAATAGAGGATTTTGCTAGTTAACAGGAAAAAGAACGTGAAAAATTTGGGAAATTTTGGAGGAGAGAGGAAAAGAAATAATAAAAAAATAAAATAAAAATAAAATGACAACATATCCCTAAATTTTCTCCCACTCCCCACTAACCCACTAACCCTTAACTACCTCAAAATTTCGGTTCCACCAAACCTCTACCAGACACTCAAAGCAAAAATTAACACCCTTGCTCGCGCAAAGATTTAAACACAAAACTTCCAACAAACTAATTCCTTACCACCATACCAGCAAGCCTATTTTGATATAAATTTATAAACAATACTACATAAACCTACCCAACAGGGATACGGCTAGGATAAAAAATAACAAAATTTCTAAAGGGTAGGACTTCAACCCAAGACCTCATACACACACCCAAAACACTTAACCACTGAAACAAATACACATTTATGTCAAGATTCACAGAAACAAAAATAAATTATTCAGTGTGTTACAACAATTCATATGTACTTTATGCTAATGTAGTACTATTTTATCTTATATCTCATATTAGCAAATAATTTTAAAATTATAACAGAACGAAAAGTTAAAAAAAATTAAAAATAATTGAATTTTATTTCAAAGGGAATATATATTTTATTAATAAATAAAAGTTAAACTTTCTTTTCTTATTATCATGAACTTAATTCTTGTAGAAAAATAAAACTTTAAATGAATCAAATTAATATATAATATATTATAAAGACCCTATATTTCCGGCTTAAATTTTCCTCATGGCCAATGAATTTTCTTTCAAGACCCCAATTTTCCAAAATAGCATTTATAGTTTGTTGAATATAATTTCTCTATACCCCAAAATTTCCAATTTAAAATTTCCGCAAAAAAAGTATTTAGAGTGTGTTTGAATGATGAATTTTTAAAATTTTTGAAATTTTTAAAAAATTTAACCTTTTAAAATTTATCCATTCATAATGCTAACATTCGTAATTACTTTGATTGGATAAATAATTGATTTAGGAAAAATTAGGTTATTAAAAATTTACAAATTAAAAAATAATTATAAAAAAGAATAATTATATTAAAAATAAATAATATAAAATGAATATAATTATATTTGTAAAAACTATAAATAGTTCTAATAAAATAAATTTTAAAATATATATTAGAATTAAATAAAAACTATTTTTGAAGTTCATTTTTTTTAGTGAAACGTGTGTATTAAATCAAATAACTTTATGAGAAAATTTGAAAAAAAGCACATCTTTAGAAAAAAAAATTGAAACAAGAAAGTGAGATACTAAAATCCTCTCTTGAAATTACTTACAAATTTTGAAATTCATCAAATATTTATTCAAATAAATAAATAAATTTAATTTTAAAATTTCAAAAACCTTTTGAAAAGAAGAAAATCGATGGATCGAAAAGCCAAAAGAAAGAAAAGAAAATGGAAGACATGGAAATTGATTAAGAATATTTTTCTGTATGTTTGGCTATTATTAAGCAAAATTTTGAAATACTATTTCAAACTTGCATTATGCTTTTTCTAGCTCTAAACCCTAAACCCTAAACCCTAAACCCTAAACATTTATTGAAAATCAATCAATTCATCCTTTTTACTCTGCTTTATTTAATTCCTAAACTTTTTTTAAGAGAAAAATAGAACTTTTATATATACATTAGTGTGGCTTCTGAGCTTAAGTTGATTATTTGTTTATATTAAATTATAAAATAAACATATGAAGGTTAAAATATGCTCTAAGTCGCTATACACTTTATACATTTAGATTTTAGTCTCGTACTTTTATTTTTAAGAATTTAGTCCCTATATTTTTTGAATTTAAAAATTCAAGTCAAATAGTTATTGCCATTAAAATTATTCTATTAATAATGGTGTGACATTTGAAATTAAAAGAATATCCACTCAATGGTCTTGTAACAATAAAATTAATTTTAAAAATGTAATTAAGTTTTTTTCCCTTAAAAACACTTGTTTGAAATCAACTAAGTCTATGGAATAAATCCCAACTTCACGGTTTACTTGCTATTTAAAAATTAGGGGCGAACTCAAAAAAAAATTGTAGGAGAGTCGAAATTAAATTTTAATTTTTACGATAATAAAAATGTAATTTCACTATTTTAACAGCCTATATCTTTATAATTTTTGAAGGGTTAAACCAAATTTTTATCATTTTCTAAGAAGGCCAAAATACAATTTTACTTTTACTTATTTAAAATTTTAAAAGACATAAATAAAAAATTTTCCGGGCAAGGGGAAACGTAGCCCTTGTTAAAAACAAAATTGATACATAAGAATAGCTTTCAAAGAATTTTCGTTTAAGAAAAATCTCCTTTTTCTCTCTATTTAATGTGGAAATTAACAAGACTCCAAAATTCCACAACTTTAGAAAGACAAATAGACATAAAGTTGAGATGCATGGCTACGGAGCAAGTCCCACTCCCACGCAAAAGGAAAAATTAATATTGGAAGAAAACCACTGTTTATTTTCTTTTATTTTTCCAAAAACAGCCAGAATCGTTCATAGATTCACTCAAATTTTCATATATAATTAATTATTTCGTATATAAATATCAAATTATATATCCACATGCATTAAATTAATTATTTAAATATCATATATTATTATGTTAAATTATTAAAATTTCATTTATAAATATCATTATATTTAAATTATTTAAATGTCGTTTATCATTATATTTAAAATTTTATATTTTATGTATCATTAATTTTAAAAATAATTTATATTAATTATTTAAAAATATTTAAACTTTATATTTTTTAATAAAATAAAATATGAAAAATTAAACTTTAAAATCTATAGTCTCTTACAATACTTAAATAGGAAGATAATATGTTTCAGCACACTTAAAACTACACCCTCCTACACTAGCAATAATGTCAATACTAATTAAACTAAACTCAATCAATACTTTTTTTTAAAACTTTTACAATGTACAAAATAATCAATGAAAAAAACGTTGTTCAATGAGGTATTTATAAACTCTTTTTAATCTTATATATTAGTACTCCTGTATAAACTGCAGAATTATATCATAGATATCACATTTTTTTTGGGATTTGCAAGCAATAATTATTAAATATATATTTTTCCTGCAAAAATAATCATATCAATGAATTGAAAAAAAAAAAATTAAGCACCTAACATCAAATATAAATTCTTTATTTATTTTATCAAATAATTATAATAAGAAGACATGAATCAAAGTAGTAAATTTAAACGCAAAATTTAGATTAATTGATTCATGTAATCCCTTATAGATCCGAATCCTACATAATCAATTATAAACACACACAAAATTTAATTATACATGGTTTTTTTCCCATCAAACTATATATCCATAGTAGCCCAAGACACGTACAACTTTCGACCAACTTTCGATAGTATGCATGCCTTCAAGACCTGATAAAATACAAGGGAGCCACTACACCCCAAAATCCCATTACAAGGCCAAGAACTATGCTCACATAAAGCTAATTCACTTTACTTCACTGCTTCTTCCATTATTTAGAACATCAGTTGAAATACCTTTTGTGCTACAGTTTTTAGTGAGAGGAAGCCCGCAGAGATGATTGCCCATGTAAGAGAACTTTTCAAAGCTTTGAAGCTGAGTGCTTGTTGGGATTTGTCCTGTCAAGTTGTTGCAGGACATGTTGAAGTGATTCAAGAAATTCAAATTGGAGAAACTTTGGATTCCATCAACTCCATGTTGCCAATTTCGTCCTACAACAACTTAACCAATATCATGAGATTCTATCAACTCCATGTTGACAGGACAAATCATGAGATTCCATGAACTCCATGTTGCCAATTTTGTCCGTTATATTTCCTATTAGGTGATTTCCCGATTCATTTAATGATCGAAGCTCAACGAGACTTCCGAGTTCTTTTGGGATCTCTCCTATGAGTCTATTAATTGGAAGGCACATGCTCCTAACAAGCCCTAGTGTGGCACTATATTAATTATTTTAAAATACATTAAAAGGAAATACTTAACCAATATAATTTCTCTAAATTTGATAATAATGATAAATTATTTATATATTTTATGTTTTTTACTTGATAATTATGAGACACAATACATTAAGAAACATACTGTAGTCTCGTCAAAAGAGAAAACAAAGTTAAACCGGGAGAAAAAGAAGCGGCTGACTGCTAACATCCCCTGATTATTATCTGGTAAAAGAAGATCCTTCCAATCTCCAAGAACTACCCACCAAAGTGGTCGAAAAATTGACGCACACTGCAAGAGACGCCACTTCTCATGACATAGTTAATTATCAATATCTACATAGATACAATCAAAGCACCCAACTCTCGCTTTTAATTATCATCATCCTTGACTTCAAATTCCACGAAAAAACTATAATCATTCTGAACTTGAAAATCAATGTTATTCTTCTCTAGTAAATAAAGAACACTTGTTAATTATTCGCATGGTACAATAATAATGAAATGTAAAAATACTATCTGATTGAGTACATAAAAGAAAAAAAATACAATACAATAAAAGATCACTTGTCATAACAAAATATGGGAGAGGCTGAGGAAACAGTACTCTGGGATATATTGATGATTAAGTAAATTCAACTGTTGTAGCCTTGTAGGTCTGGCCATTTCGAATTGCATATACAAATGTCCTTACCGGATTCTCAAGCTAGATCAGAGATTCTAAAAGTTCATGTGGGTTCGATGATACCACATCCTCATCTATCCTAGGACTTTAGTCTCGATGAAATCGGTATTCACCGATTTTATTTTAGTTTATTTCCGCTTTTGATTGAGCAATAAGCCGGTGATACATGTGGTAGTTTTAGACCATGCTTCAACTTCACTGTTAGTGTGTATGATATATAATAATCCCTACTTTTATGCTTAGAAGTAGGCATTTAGTGAGTGATGAGTTGTTCTTAAATGTTGTGTTGTGCATCAAGTTTTACGAGGTTTTGGAAACTTTTCATATTGGGTGGTTGGTCGAACAGTTGATCAAACCGTTGGATTTTCCGGTGCTGAGTTGGAGGCACTGGTGTGTAGTGCTCAATCTCGAGCGTTACATCGAGATAACAACCTCAAAAACTTGGTAGTAACTCAGCAAGATTTCAGATTAGCAATTGGAGAGTTAAGACCGGTGGAAAAACTAGGTTCAATGAGGTAACATCACTTGGTAAATTTTCATTACTTTTTCGGGAAAAAATTAGGAAGGGGAGGATGATTGAATTACCGGAACAGTGAGGGGTTTATGAAACCACGACGACTTTAATTGATCAACTTCGGTGTAGCATGAGCCAATCGCTTAGACTTCTTTTAGAAGGGTCAAGTGGAACGCGAGTATTAAAAGTGTTTTGAGTTTCTCTAATTTTTTTCAACTATTTTCTAAACTTGGTTAATGTTAAACAGGGTAGAAGCTTCTTGGCAACTGGTGTTGGAGAGAGGACCAAGTTCGATGTTGTTAGAGTTGTAAGTTTTATACACTTACATTGCTGGTCTAAATTTACTGTGAAAAATATAAATGTCGGTAATGACAATATATATCGCAAAGAAAAAGAAAAAAAAGTAAAGAACACAGATTTTACGTGGAAACCCTTTCGGGAAAAAACCACGGGCAGAGGAGAAGAAAAATTCACTATGTCGAATTCGATCCCTTACAAGAGGAATAGACTATGTCTATTTATAGGCTTGTAAAACCTAATTCTAATCAAAGTAAAAATATATTATGCTAATAAATGCTAAATATATTATACTCATAAATACTAAATCTTCTAGAAAGAAGATATATTTTGTTTAAATTGACTTGCAAGTAATATCTTAGAATTTGGGTCACACAACTCTAACAATCTCCACCTTGACACGAATTCTCAACAAACAAGTTCTTCATCACGAACTCTCAACGAACAAGTTCTCCACCTCTTCCATAAAACCCCTTAAGGGTTTAACTTCAACAATGAACACCAACCAAATCTAAGCAATGCTCAAACTTGGTTATAGGAAGTGACTTAGTCATCATATTTGCAGGATTTTCATGAGTACTAATTTTGCTCACAACAATATCACCACGAGCAATAATATCACGAACCAAACTATGCTTCACAACCGGGAGAACACATCTGTGAAGTCCACTCCTGGAATTTGATCAGTAACCCTTTGCAACAAGCCTTGCTTTATATCCGGGTTCTTCAACTCCTAGAGTCCCTTCTTTCTTTTTAAACACCCATTTACAAATGACATGTACCTTTTTACCTTTAGGAAGTTTCACAAGATCCCATGTTCTGTTTTTGTGGAGTAATTCCATCTCCTCTTGCATAGCAAACATCCACTTTTCTGAGTCTTCATAGCTAACCGCCTCAGAATAATTAGACGGCTCTTGGTTTGCATCTATATCTTCACCACATTTAAAGCATAAGCAACTAGATCACCTCGAAGATACTTCTTTGGAGGCTTAATTTCTCTTCTAGTTTTGTTTTTGGCGATAGAGTATTGTGGTGAAGAAGCAACTCTATTCTCAATTTTTGTACTGGCTTGAGGAATCGACTCTGTATTAATCTGATGCTCCACCGCTTTTGATTTTCTTTATTGGAAGAGTCTTTAAGAGATAAGTTAGGTAGCATAGCGCTTTCATCAAAAATAACATCTCTGCTAATCACAACTTTTTTATTTTCAGGACACCATAACTTATACCCTTTTACACCAGCTTTATAACCAAGAAAAACACATTTAATGGATCTCGGTTCCAATTTTCCATTATCAACATGAGCATATGCAGGACACCCAAAGATCTTTAAATCGTAATAATTAGCGGGATTACCGCACCATACCTCTTGTGGAGTCTTTTTCTCAATGGCAACGGATGGAGATCGGTTGATCAAAAACATGCGATGAGGCGCTTGCCCAAAACGACTTTGGTAAGTTGGCATTTGACAACATACATCGAACCTTCTCCATGATCGTTCGTTCATTCGCTTCGCAACGCCGCTTTTCTTTGTGGAGTATGACGAACTGTCAAGTGTCTCACGATCCCTTCTGACTTGCACAGTTTATTAAACTCATCAGAACAAAACTCTAAGCCATTGTCTGTGCGGAGGTATTTTATTTGTTTTCCCGTCTGTTTTTCAATCATATTTTTCCAAGACTTAAATGCGGAAAACACATCGCTTTTCTGCTTCAGGAAGAATGCCCAAACTTTTCTAGAAAAATCATCAATAAAAGTTAGCATATAATTAGCTCCACCTCTCGAAGGCACTCTTGATGGCCCCACGGATCGTAATGAATATACTCCAACGTTCCTTCGTGTTATGGATTCCTCTGGTGAATCGAACTCTCTTTTGCTTTCCAAAAACGCAGTGCTCACAGAACTTCAGTTTGCAAATTCCTTGCCCATCAAGAAGTTCTCTTTTACTCAATTCTGCCACGCCATTCTCACTCATATGCCCTAGGCGCATATGCCAAAGTTTAGTAATATCATCATCCGACAAGGAAGAGGAAGCGGCAATTTGCATCACCACAATAAAAGAGAACCCCCTGCAAAACATATAACTTGGCGGTCTTTCTCTCGCCTTTTTTTGAATCAAGAGTACTTAACGAAATTAAATTTCTCTTTAATTCTGAAACATGTCGTACGTCACTAAGTATTCTGACAACTCCATCAAACATCTTAACTTTAATTGTTCCAACACCTGCGATTTTACACGAAGCATTATTTCCCATCAAAACAACACCTTCGTATTAATCGCTTCATAAGTTGTAAACCAATCCCAATTGGGACTCATGTGAAAGGTGCAGCTGAATCAAGTATCCACTCCTCGCTCACTTTAGAATTGTTGATGGCGACTAGAAGTTCACCATCGCTGTAGTCTTCTACAACATCACCTTCACCGAATTTTTCGGTTGTTTTCCCTTTGATTCGTAGCCTCCCTTTTAATCTGCTCGTAGCTTATAGCACTCGGATTTAATGTGTCCTTTCTTCTTGCGAAGTTGCAAGTTTTACCTCTGCTTGAAGACTTGATCTACCCTTAGATCTACCGCGAGATTCCCTTCTGTGTCCTTCCACGATCATCATCGGTGATTCCGATCTTGTCTCCCACGAACAATGAGACCTTCTCCCGAGAGTCGGGTTTAACCACAAGATGCTTCATCTTATCATACGAGGTCAAAGAATCATAAACCTCATCAATCGTGAGAGACTCACGGCTATATAAAATCGTGTTTCAAGGTTGAATAAGACGGGGCAACGAACAAAGTAGAATCAACCCTAGATCTTCCTTATCATCATCAACCTCCATTGCCTCCAAGTTTGAGAGAATTTCTTTAAACATCATAAGTGTTCGTGCCTGATGCACCTTCCTCCAAACGATGAGCATAAAGACGTTGCTTCATATGCAACTTGTCGGTTAGAGTTTTCAGACATACATATTTGTTCTAGCCTCTTCCATAATGCAATGGTCTTCTCCTTCATCACATCCTGCAAAATTTCGTTAGACAAATGCGATGTAATCGTGTTAATGCCTTTCGATCCTTGCGCTTCTTCTCTTCCTCCGTCAATGTCGAAGGCATCTTATCTACCCTAGCGTGGCTTCCTCTAAATCCATCTGTGCAAGAAATGCCTGCATCTTTATCTGCCACAATGCGAATCTGGTGTTGCGATCCAATAGCGGAATTTCATACTTCAAAGACGCCATTACCGTGATCGAGATGAAAAACTCAGAAGCTCTGATACCAATTTGTGAAAAATATAAATGTCGGTAATGACAATATATATCGCAAAGAAAAAGAAAAAAAAATAAAGAACACAGATTTTACGTGGAAACCCTTTCGGGAAAAAACCACGGGCAGAGGAGAAGAAAAATTCACTATGTCGAATTCGAACCCTTACAAGAGGAATAGACTATGTCTATTTATAGGCTTGTAAAACCTAATTCTAATCAAAGTAAAAATATATTATGCTAATAAATGCTAAATATATTATACTCATAAATACTAAATCTTCTAGAAAGAAGATATATTTTGTTTAACTTGACTTGCAAGCAATATCTTAGAATTTGGGTTACACAACTCTAACATTTACAGTCATTTAAATCAAGTAAGATGGGTTTTTGGTTTTGTTTTGTTTTTTCTCGGTGGATCTCTCCGGAAGTTTTTATACAATCAATAAACTCTCAAAATAATACTTAAAAAGAGTGTCATAGAATAACCACAAAATCAAAGCAAAGTTCTAATCAATAAATTAGTCTTCCAACTACTTCAAAACTCTTTCAAGAGATAATAAAATTTCCATATTTATCCAATCACCTCAAGTAATTAGGTCGGAAGTCTTTTAAAATCCTTGTCGAATCATGCTGCATGTTTTGTCAAATATACCACACTCAGGTGGACCAAACTTAGGACAAACAAAATCTATTTATAACCTATTTTGATAATCCAAGTAGAAAAACAATTTCGTATAACAAGACATGAAACGAGCAACAACTTTCATGACAAAAATAAAGTCCAAGTTAGTACCTTATTACATAAATTTTAATTAATAAAATGTTATATATTAAAATAGATAGAGATTGTATATTTATTTTCTATTGATATTAAGATTTAAATTTTATGCTATGTTTTCATTTATAATTTAGGTTTTAAATTTAAAATTTTATATTAATATAATATAGTAAAAAATATTTTAATTCTATTTCAACAAAAATTATCATATCATAATTTAATAATCGCATGTGGGTAGCATGAGATGTCAAAAGTAGTTGATATAAAAGTACAAAGAAAACCAAATCAACATCCTTTAGTTTAGCATTGTCTATTAAAAGTGATTTTGGGTTAAGAAGTATTTTTGAGCAAAAGTTTTTTTTTTTTTTTTGAGCTAAAAAAAATGTTTTAACAAAGTTTTTTTTGAAAAGTTTAAAAATATTTTATTTAAAAATATTTTTATCTCAAAAGTAATTTTTATCTCAAAAATACTCTTTAGAAGCAATATTAAATTGACCACACATGTCCATACATTTTGATAATCTGTGTATGCATAATATATTTTCTATTGTTTTAATCGTTAAATATAAACACAATAAAATTGTAGAAACTAATAAAAGTTTATATTATACTTTAGGTAAATTACATTAGGCAGGGGCAAAACTAAGGGGGCTCGTAGGGCTCTTACCCCTAAAATGAATTTTGTTTCATTTAAGTCTTTTAAAATTTTTAGAATATTCACTTTGTCCCCTAAAAAAAATTTTAATTTGATTCTTTAAAAATTATAAAGATATAGGCTATTAAAATGGTGAAATTGTATTTTTTCCATCGTAAAATTTACAACTTAATTTTGGCCCCTCTAAAAAAAATTTTTGATTTCACTCCTGACATTAGGTGTGAGCATTTGATCGAGTTGAATTGACTAAAAAATTTTCGAGTTAGTTTAGTTAACGAATCTTATTTTAGTAACTGAATTCGATTTAAAATTTTTTCAATCGAGTCCGATAATTTATCTATGCATAATATCTTTTCTGTTGTTTTAATCTTTAAATATGAACATAATAAAATTGTAGAAACTACAATATATGTATAAACGTCATTAAATAAGTTATGTTTATATTATACCTTAGCTAAACTATACTCAATGTCACTTTAGTCACTTAAAAAAAAATTAATTTAGTAAGTGTAATTAAGATAATTATATCAACAAATTATTGTAATAAAAAATTCTCTTAATTCATTAACGTGGCATATTAATCAATTGAATAATAACAACAACTTTTTTTTACTTAAAAAAAAAGCTTATAGACCTGATTAATCTAAAATATCTCTTCTCTCTATAACTCAAAAATGGAGAAATCAAAACAGGGCATGTCAAAGCTACCTGTCCTTCACCATTTTCTGAACAATGAATCTATGGCAATTATCAATGATAACCCACCATACATCCACAAATAATTGAAGAAGAACGAACATATATAGAAACCCCAATCAAAATCTACACGAATCTGACGGTCATCAAGGATTGTCCCACTAATGTATTTAACAACATCCTCAGCATCTTCCCTAAAATGATACCTGATAAAAATAAAACCCCAATAACCAATTAAGAGCTTTATAATAAGTATTAACATTGAAAGCAATTGGGAAGCAAAGAAAATATATTGAACAGAGAAGCCATTGCCTTCTTCAAAAGCTCCCAAAATTTTGAATTGTCTGCATATAACGAATTATAGAGGTTGAAGCTTTTGCCCTTTCCCTTGCCCTATCCATGTCATAGATCCATTCTTATTTATATATGTTCATTCTTCTTTAATTATTTGTGTATGTATAGTGGGTTATCCTTGATAGTTGCCATAGATCCATTGTTGAGAAACTAGTGAAGGGCATGTAGCTTTGAGATGCCATGTTCTGGTTTCTCCTTTTTAAGTTGTATAGAGAAGAGAAAAAGGGGAAAATGTTTTGGATTAATTTTAGAGAGGTCCCTAAGTTTTTGTCAAAAATCCAAAGAAAGTGTCACGTGTCATCATTCAATTGGCAAGTATGTCACATCAAGAATTGTTAGTGGATTAATAGAATTTTTAAAGGCAGTGACTAATTCAAACAATTATCTTAACTAGAGTGACTAAATTGAGAAAAAAAATTAAAAAATTTAGAGTGACTAAAATAGAAGAAATTCTATTTTAGAATGATCTTAGGTGTAGTTTACACTTATACTTTTATGCATGTCTAAAATTACTAATTTTTTTTTTTAGAGAAAAGAAATTCATTAACCAGAAAGTCACAAAACAAAAGCGAAAACAAAGAGGAGACGAACTACTAAACCCAAGCCAACAGGCTCACCCCATACACCCGAACCTACTGTCCGCAATCCTCATTCTTATCAATATAAAACATAATTTCAACTTTCTTAAAAAAAGATGCAAGGGGAAAAGTATCCCATTTGGTGTAGTTTGCATATAATAAAGTCGCTCACGCAAGCGAGTGAGTTCCCTTGTTGGCATATCGACGAGTCCAACCATCAAACTACATGCCCATAGTAGCCCAAAACAAAAACAATTTACCATAGATATGGTCCAACTTTCGATAATATGCAATCCTCCAAGATCTAATGAAAAACAAGGGAGCCACTACACCCCAAAAAGCCATTACAAAGCCAAGAACTATGCTGACATAAAGCCAATTCACTTTACTTCCTTCACTGCTACTTCCACTATTTGCAACACCAGTTGGAAGACCTTTTGAGGTGCAGTTCTTAGTGAGAGGAGGTCCACAAAGATGATTGCCCACGTAAGACAAGTTTTCAAAGCTTTGAAGCTGAGTGCTTATTGGGATTTGTCCTGTCAAGTTGTTGTAGGACACATTGAAGTGATTCAAGAAATTCAAATTGGAGAAACTTGGAGGGATTTCACCATTTAGTCGATTCATGGACAAATCAAGAGATTCCATTAACTCCATGTTGCCAATGTTGTCTGGTATATTTCCTATTAGGAGATTCCCTGAAAAATTTAAAGACAATAGTCCAACGAGACTACCAATTTCTTTGGGGATCTCTCCTGTGAGACTGTTAGTTGAAAGGTCCATACTGGTAACAAGTCCTAGTGTGCTTCCATATTCATCCCCTCGTCCTTTCAACACCAATAATGCTTTAAAATAAATATGGTAATAATCAATTTTTATCGGCGCAGAAACTTCATTATTGGTTTTGTTTTTTGTGGCCATTGCACTTAAATTACTGATACATTTTGGAATAACTCCAGAAATGTTGTTGTGGGCAAGGTCCAAGTTTTGAAGAAATTGAAGATCACAAATTTTATGAGGAATATGACCATCAAAGTTATTTGATCGAAGGCTTAGAATCACAAGGCTCGAGAGCTTATCACCAATCCATGTCGGTACACTTCCATTAAAATGATTTCCACTAAGATCAAGCATAACTAAACCACCAGAGTTTTGCAACGTGGAAGGTAATTGTCCAAACATGCTATTGTTTCGAAGGTTTAACATAAAAAGATTTGTATATCCCAAAGTAGGTGGGATTTTCCCTGTCAAATTGTTGTTTCCTAAATTTAAATAAGCTAAAAGTTCCCAATGATTCCAACAATCTGGAATTTCTCCAATGAGTAGATTTGTATCAATGTAAAGACCTATCATCCTCGTTGAATATGAATTACAAATTAATTCAAAAAGGGAACCTGAAAATGAATTATTTGACAAAAATAAATATATTAAACTTGAGAGTACTCTTGGCAATGGACCTGTAAAGCGGTTGGAACTCAAGTCAATAGAGGATGTTACATTCAAATATGAAATCCCTCCAGTAAGTTGATTAAAGGAAAGATTTAAATATTCAAATTGAGTGGGAAGGTTAAAAAACCAAGTGGGCATGACGTCTGAAATTCCTGCATAAGAGATATCTAGCACAGACAACTTCTTTTGGAACTTTAACCATGGGGGAAACTTTGGGCCAAGATGCCAGTGACCCAATTCAATAATTCCACATTGAAATGGCGGAATCCAGTTTGAGCTTGGTTCAAATCTAAGCCTATTGTGTGATGCCTTCAGAGTGGTCAATCTCTTGAGATTAGAAAAATGGGTTTCTAATACAACTCCTTCCAATAAGTTAAACTCAAAATCTAGAGTTTCCAAACTTTCCATTTGTCCAATACATAGAGGAAAAGTACCATTCAATTGATTTTCTGAAACATCAAAGAACTTCAAAGATGATAACTCCCCTATAGACAATGGAATTTGACCATTTAATTGATTTTCTGTAACATCAAAGAAAACCAAAGATGATAACTTCCCTATAGAAAATGGAATTTGACCATTTAATTGATTTTCTGAAACATCAAACAAATTCAAAGATGATAACTCCCCTATAGACAATGGAATTTGACCATTTAATTGATTTTCTGAAACATCAAAGAACTTCAAAGATGATAACTTCCCTATAGACAATGGAATTTGACCATTTAATTGATTTTCTGAAACATCAAACAACTTCAAAGACGATAACTCCCCTATAGACAATGGAATTTGACCATTTAATTGATTTTCTGAAAGTTCAAGGTGAGTAACAGAGCTCAAGTTTCCAATGGTACTCGAGATTGTTCCTTGTAACTGGGAATCCCTAAGACTAAGGAACTGAAGACGGTTTAAACTATACAAGGAATTGGGTATGGACGAATTGAGATGATTCCAACCAAGATCAAGAACTTCAAGAAACGTGGTGTTCCCAAAGTAATCTGGAATTGGTCCTTCCAAAGAATTGCCACTAAGATCAATTGACACAAGATCATGAAGACTAAGTATCGACTTAGGTACTGAAGAAAAGCTGTTCCCAGAAAGATCAAGAACAAGCAGTGATTTTGTAGAATTGGCACTGATCGAAGATGGATCATCTTCTAAATCACAATTTGACAAGTGCAACTCTATCAAAGTAGGATGTTTGAATGTTACCTGTATCCAGTCATTTGCTTTAGAAAGATTCGCATAGCTCAAATCAAGGTACTGCAAGGAAGAAAGCCCAGAAACCCATTGAAGACTTCTTGGTTCGAGATCATTACCTCCAAGATCAAGATAATGCAACCTTGAGAGATTCCCAAGGTTATGAGGAATTTCTCCCTGGAATTGTTCATAAGAGAGGTTAAGATATGTTAAACTCCCCAGCATACCCAAAAATTCTGGTATTTGTATGCTGCTAAAATCGTTATAGCTCAAGTCCAGGGAACTAAGATGCTTCAACTCCAGCAGTGAAGGATTTATTTTGCCTCGTAGTTTTGACCGCTCGTAAGCTTCCCTTTCAGCTAGTGGTGCGTTGACATCAGGGGCTGAAAGAGGAGGAGCAGCCAAATGCAGTTGGTTGACGTGTCCTGTTGAGTTATGGCAGACGACACCAATCCATTCACAGCAATCCCCACCTTCAACCCATGAAGATAGCCTGTTTGAAGGATCAATAAGATGATTCTTGAATTTCAAAAGGGCTTCTCTCTCACTTTGAATGCAAAGTAGGTTGGAATTGGCATCACAAATGGTAAAACAGATAGCGGGAATGAGAAGAAGAAAAGGGAAAAAGGAAATAGGAAGAGGAGTAGTCATGGCTGCAATTACCGTTGCTAACAACTCCAAATATATAGAGTAAGCTTAGCTAAAACACAAAAATACATGAAGTGCAAGGAAGTTTCTTCCAACAAAATGCATGGAATTGATAATAGTCTATCGGAAATTTCGAAACCCCAAATTTCCACAAAATTTGGTATGAAGGGAAATTTCTAATTAATTGCATTTAATTTTCCACAAAATGTAATATGAATTTCGATTACTAAATTAAAGAAATGTTATAAAACCCAGTCAAACAAATTGGATACCGTGGTCCCTTAATCCAGGGGCGAAGCCGGGCTGGCATCGACCCACCTCTAAAATGTAAAATTGCTATTTAGACTCTTAAAATTTAAAAAAAAAATTAGATTAATAAAGGTAAAATTACATTTTTACCTCTCTAAAATTATAAAAATTTAATTTAATCCTTTACAAATTATAAATATATAAACTATAAAAAATTAAAATTTTATCTGGCTCCCCTAAAAAATTGTTCTGGTTTCGCCCCTGCCTTAATCATTTCTTCATGCAGAAGACAATATTAAATAAATTATAATAAAAAATCTAAAATTACAATAATTAAAGTAAATTATACAACATTCACCCCTTGATGGGTATGTAGAATGTGGATAATTAGTCATTACATTCACTTCAGTAGATACCTTGAAAATAAAAAATAATTAAAGTAAATTATAAGAATTTTTATCTAATTTTATTTTAAAATTTAAAGAGTTTATTTTTTATATTTTCTGGAAATTTTTAAATTTCTAATTTTTTATGTATTTTTTATAAATTTAAAAATATTTTACTTTTTAAATTTTAAAATGTGACATATAAGATAGAATAATGTCACATAAACACAGAAAATACTTGTGAACTATAAATACAAGATGTCATGCTTGTGCTTGGTAGCCAACCTCAACTACTTCCCTATTCTAATTTTGTTAAGAGTAAACTACAACCAGGATCATTAAACTACTAATAAATTTATGTTTTGATTATTTAATTTTAAAATATTATAAATACGAAAATTTATTTAAATCCTACTTAAATTTATTTATCCCTTCCTGCTCCAGTTAATATGTCACTATTTGCTTTTATAAAAACACGTGTAAAACTCGAATTAGCAAAACGAAATAAACGGAAATGGATTCTGCGAAATTAGTGAAAGTTGAAGAAATTGACACACTATTCATGTAATAATTCTTACTGTGAGGCAATGAGTTGGAAGTCAATGAATAGAGTCAAAGAAGCTAGTTTTCGTATTTTTATAATGAAAGTTGGAGAATACTTTTTAACGGGAAACGAGTTAGGAAAGTCATGGGGGTGGAAGTGGGTGGGACTGGGAGTGGGTACCTTTGCTTTGAATTTTGATGCTCTTCTTTTTTCTTGCTTTTGGTCATTATCCCAAATTTCAAGGTAACCTTGATTTTGATAAGATGATATCATAAGTTAATCAGTTATTAATTTGATGAAAAAAATTATAAAAATATTTTTTTATAATTAAAATAAGTTATATTATTCGAAAATACTTTATTTTTTTATTTAAAAAATTAATAAAAATATGCACATATAATAAATTCAAGTATGCTCTTTTTAGAAGTCGGATTGTATTTTATCTATTTTACTTTAAAAATGGGTAAATTAACATTTATATGTTAGATTAAATAACAAATTAGTCCTTTCTTTGAAACTTTCATCTATTTCACTATTAAAAATTGGTGTAGCTGACAAAATAACAAGACAATTGCTTATGGCATGCCACATGTACTTTATTTTGACATATAAGAACCAGTTTTTAATATATATGGATAAACTTTTTAACAGAATGACCAATTTACTCTTTGATATAATGTTCAATGATTAATTTGCTATCCTTTTTTAATAAAAGAGACAAAATGTAATTTGATTCATAGTACAAAAGTTTTCATAATACTTTTACCCTAATATTTTCTTTCTTTATATACCATCAGTAAGCAAAAAGATTTTTTTTTTTTTGCTTAATTTTGTTTATCCCTTTCAGTTCGAAGGAGTAACTTCAAATTAAGTGTTTTTATTAGATATTAATTATTGTTAAGTCTATATTATTAGAGATGTTAATTGATTGGATTGGGTCGGGTTTATGTATGATATTAGTACACTTTATATTTGTTCAAGCCCAATCTAGCATGAAATATAAGTCTAAAATTTTGCCTAAGGTTATCCATATTTGTAAAGGGCTAACTTAATTCTGTTTTAGGCCTACCTATATCTTTTTTAAAAATTATATTATTTTTATTTTGATATTTAATATTTAAATTTTTACATGTTTCTTTAATATTTACATAGTATTATATTAGCGTAAACAATAAAAATAGTCACCCAACTATTAACGTATTTCTATTTATACTATAAACATAGCACAATCTAGCTCTGATGTCAATTATTGGGAAAAAATCTAGTTTAAAATGATTTTCTGTCACAACAAAAATTAAGAATTTTGAAAATAAAGTCGGTTTGTGATATTTATAGATATAAAATTTTCTCGAAAAGTACATGTGTTTTGTGTGAGGCGAATCCTAAATGAATTCGACTTTCAACCAAGCAACCTTCTCCGCTATTCTCCTACGACATGTATTTCATGTTTCTTTTTTAATATTTATGGATTTTTTATATATTTTTAAATTCTTTTATTTTTATAAAATTTAAGTTATTTATTGACATGACATATAAGACAAATAGTGTCATGTTAGCATAAAGTATGTGTGGATTGCCATGCAGGTTGCCATGCCAATATAAATTTAAAAATTAATATTGTAGTCAACATTTCTATTAAAAAAATGATTTGACTATTTAAAAGGTTAATGGTCAAATTTAGCTCAAAAAAAGAATAATATCAAATTTACAAATATGAAAACATTGAGGGTTAAATTTATTATTTTTCCAAATAAAAATTGTCATATTAAAAAAATGTAAAAAATTTAATAAATTAAATAAATTAAAAGACTCAAAAATTGATAAAAATTCCAAAAATTTTCTTTAAAATTGTAAGAATTATTTAAAAATTCAAAAAAATAAGAAATTTAAAAATTTTTGAAAAAATATAAATTTTTTTTAAAAAATTATAGTATTAAAAAATATGGTTGGCCACAATTGAGTCAATATGTTTATGGTACTAAACCTAAAAAGAAAAAGTAAATAACTAAATAATTTTTTATATTTTTTGAAAAACTATTGGAATCTTTTATACATATATAGACACATACTAGTTCTCTTACCCGTGCGATGCGTGAGCTTGCTTAGGGTATAAATTAGTTATAAATCCTAAGAATCATGAAGATATGTCAAATTTTAAATTTAATAATAAGATAGTTAATAAATAAATTTAAGGGTAAACTAAAAAAATGGTGAATCAAATATGGCTTCTGTTTTGTTTTGGTCACACAACTATTAATTTTTTTGATTTAGTCATTAAACTTTTTGAAATTAAATATTTTAATCACTTTAAGTTGATGTGGGCTTTTTTATTGGTCTAATAACAGAATTAACCCTCTAATGTTTGCACATTCTAAGAACTTCAAGAAACGAGATGTTCCCAAAGTAATCTGGAATTGGGCCTTCCAAAGAATTGCCAGTAAGATCAATGGACACAAGGCCATGAAGACTAAATATCGACTTAGTGGTGCGTCATTGGAAGCACCAAAAATATCTTATCCCTATGAAATAACGAAAAAGAGTAGTATAGGGGAAGTAGGGTCAAATCCTCATGCACTGGATTTGCACAACTTCTTGATCCTCGAGATTCCGAGCACAGTTGTGCCCAAGAAAAAGCGGCGTACCTGGAAAAAAATAAAAAAACATAATTAAAAATATGGAGGGATTGAAATTGTATAAATTGAAATTGAAATTGTAAAGAGAAACAAAATTGAGAAAAGAGATCCTTTGATTGAGAGATTCCAGCCTTCGGTTATCTCAATCCTCCTCGGGTTCAATCCTAGGGTTTTAGATGATCCTTCTCATGACAAAATAAGCAACTTATAGTGGAAGAGGATGCCTATGACCACCAGCTCTACTTAGATTTTAGACTTGCAATATAGAGGAACCTGACTCTAGCCAACCGTCACTTTTGTGGGACCGTCTTACACTAGATCATCACTTCTCAATGGCGAATACCACGCCATTTTGTCTCTTGGGTTCGACAATCACTGACGTAGTAAGCTAACAAACTGATTGTGCAACCTTCCCAAAACATACAAAGCGGTCGCCTTTGCACAAGATGAAAAGATCACCTTTGGAGGGACATGGATGGAAGCATCAGACCCATAGTGCAAATAAACGATAAATACTCGTTGAGAAGGCTAAGTGCAGATTCTAAGCCTCATGAACCTTTTTTGAGGAATCTTGACAACCTTTGGCTAGATGAGTTTAGTGGCTCATGCTTTTTGGGAAAAAGAAATGAGTTTAATCAAATTGAATTTTATTGAATAATAAAAGAAGAAAAAGCTAGAGCTTTAGGGAGACGAAATTTTCATAGAAAAGATGAGTCCCTATTTATGTGACTCCTTCCCCTATTTATAGTACATGAAAAACCTAATTTGTTCCTATTAAAACTCTAAAAGACAAATGAAGATAAAAGCTGAAGTTAAATCTAAATAATAATCCTAATAAAATTCAAATATAAATAGAATCTTATTGTTTATAAATCTCTTCTTTGAATTTTTTGCCCCAAGTCTTTCACACTTTGTATTTTTAGCACCACTTCTTTCCTATTTTGCATGCTGGTCCATTTTGCCTTCAAATTTACCCACAAATTTCCTTTTTCATTCAATTTAATCCCTACCAAATAAAAAACATAAATAACTCAAGTTAGTAGGATCATATTCAACATAAATATGTAATTAATACATAAAAATATGTGATTTTAGAGTATTATCACTTAGGTACTGAAGAAAAGCAGTTCCAAGAAAGATCAAGAACAATTAGTAATTTTGAAGAATTAACACTGATCGAAGATGGATCATCTTCCACAATGCAAGCTGACAAGTTCAACTCTAACAAAGAAGGATGTTTAAATCTTATTTTTAGCCAATTAGTTACTTTAGAAAGATTCGCATAGCTCAAATCAAGGGACTACAAGGAAGAAAGTCGAAAAACCCATTAAAGATTTTCTGATTTGAGATCATTACCTCGAAGATCAAGATACTGCAACTTTGAAAGATTCCCCAAGTTATGAGGAATTATGTAACACCCCTAACCCATAACCTTCGCCAGACTAGGGTTATGAGGCATTACTAATAAATTTCAAACATTATATATCATTTCACAACACCAAGTCAATAATCATTGAAACATATCACAACATAAACACATAGTCCCCTATTGTGGTTTACGAGACCTTAGACACGTATTAGAAAGAGGTCGGGACTAAACAGAACACGTATGAAAATTTCCAAAAATTCAAACATTTTTCAAAACTATAGTGGTCACACGCCCGTGTGGGTAGCTGTGTGCCTCACAAGGCCTCGGACACGCCCGTGTGTCCAAGCCGTGTCAAAACAGGGCATACATACTGACTTGTCCACACGGCCTGAAACACGCCCGTGTGCCTCACCCGTGGTCGACACTAACTTGCACCACACGACCAGTCACACACTCGTGTGTCTAGACCGTGGTCGCTACTGACTTGCCTTGAAATACAACCACGAGGGACACAGTCAAGTCACACACCCGTGTACTCAATTGGGTGGGCAGTTATAGGCCATTTTCAATACCAACTTGCCTCCCACACATAGAATCACCTACAAGCTTCAAATCAATACCAATTCATGCCTCAAATGCATCCAAACATACATATAGTGACACCAATTCATCATCAATTATACCATCACTAACCATACATCATTTCTACTCAAATAAACTCATCCAAAAATAATCAATTTCACATCTTAAATCCTATTACTAAGCATCATCTAGTCATACTACAAATTCACACTTAATATGCCTTTCTCATCAACCAATTCAAGTATGAAATATACCAATTCCAATCTCACTATATCATACCAAAATCATCATTTTCATAGCTTCAAGTATAAACCAACAACATTCAACTTCCAAGCCATATCACATGGCAAGGTCTATACAACTCAAAACATGCCACATTGATTAGCCTATACATGCCATATTCAAATATACACATCTTCAAAAGTACCAAAATAGATTACCGATAGTGTGGTAGAGATGCTGACGATCCCCGAATCTGACTAGCTTTACTGACACTGTAAAACAGAGAAACAAATCACATAGTAAGCTTTCAAAAGCTTAGTAAGTTCATAATATAATACAATTAACTCATTAAATCAAATCAATCTACAAATTGAACCATCACATAGATAATTTACCAATGATACACCAACTCAACTATATCCAATACTTACATAACCTTCCATTCATCTACTTACAAATTCACCAACCATAGGTATCATACATACCTTTGCCAACACATAGCTACTCACCAATCATGCTACTCAACCGCTCGACTTTACGTTTCGATCAACCTTTGTTGTTCTTTTGATTTATTCGCACACTTAGTGCCATTTTCGTAATCGAACATAACTTTCATCGCACACTTAGTGCCTATACGTTAAACCGAGTTTATATCGGTATCGCACACACAGTGCCAACTCAATAAGCCGAAGCTTCTATTGTTACGCACACACAGTGCTAATAGTCTGTCTCGTTTCTAAATTCGCACACTTAGTGCCTCAATACTAGAGTTAATATATAACACATTTCTATTTTATTAATACACATTCATTCATTTCTCATCACATAGATACAAGTTTAATGGCAAGTATTATATCTGAACTTACCTCGGACGCCGCAGTACCAAAATGGTCGATTAATCGAGCACTTTGTCTTTGCCTCGATCTCGATCCGAATCTCTTCTTTCTTGGTCTATACATATTCAAATTTAACTCATTCAATCCCCAATTCATTCAATTTAGTCCAAAAAACATATTTAGGGCATTTTACAAAATAGCCCTCACATTTACACATTTCGACACTTTAGTCCCTGATTCATCAAATCACAAAATACACCAAATTTCTATTCACATGAGCTTAGCCAAATTCTTCCCCTTCTAATACAAGCCCACACATTTCATTTATTTCACATTTTAGTCCTCCAATTTCTCATTTTCTCAATTTAGCCCAAATTACACAATTTAACCAAAAATCCAAATTCAAACTATGTTAACCCAACACTAAGCTTTCATATTCCACCAACTAACAACACAAAACTCACATATTCATCAATGGCATTCTAAAAATCACCATCAATTTCTAAAATTAAAGCATGGGCTAGCTAGAACACTAAGTAACGACCACAAAAACGTAGAAATCATCAAAAACCAAATAAAAATCACATACCAATTGAAGCTTGAAGTGGCCGAATATTTCAAAACTTCCAAATCCTATCTATTTTCCTTTTTTTGGTTGAAAGAAACAAAGATGAACATGTTTTCATCTTTTTTTATTTAATATACTTTATATCATGTTTTACCATTTTGCCCTTTAATAAAAACATTAAAATTCCACTAATATAAGCCCATTTTTGTCCATCCCATTAATCAATGGTTTAATAACAACATAAGGACTCTAATTTTAATAAACCATGCCAATTTAACACTTTAGCAATCAGCACACAGCTTTTACATTTTATGCAATTAAGTCCTTTTTCATAGTTCGACACTCAAACGTTAAAATTTTCACATCAAATTTTCAAACATGCTTAATCACACATTGTAAACATGAAAAATAATATTAAAATATTTTTCTGACCTCAGATTCGTGGTCTCAAAACCACTGTTCTGACTAGGGTCAAAACTAGGCTATTACAAATTACTCCCTGAAATTGTGCTCGAGAGAGGTTAAAATATGTTAAACTCTATAGAAAATTGAAAAATTTTGGGATATGTACACTGCTAAAATCGTTATAGCTCAAGTCTAGGGAACTGAGATGTTTTAACTCCAGCAGTGAAGGATTTATTTTGCCTTGTAGTTTTGATCGCTCGTAAGGTTCCCATTCAGCTGGTGGTGCATCAAAATCTAGGGCTAAAGGAGGAGGAGCAGCTAAGTGCAGTTAGTGGACGTGGCCTGTTGAGTTATGGCAGATGACACCAATCCATTCACAATAATCCCTACCTTCAACCCATGAAGATAGCCTATGATAATACTCTAGAATAACGTATTTTTATGTATTAATTATGTATTTATTCTGAGTATGATCCTGCTAATTTGAGCTATTTATGATATTTTATCTTATAGGGACTAAATTGGAGGCAAAAGTGAAATTAATGGCCAAAAGCGTGAAATTAAAGATAAAATGGGTCAATGTGTGACATAGGGGAAAGTTGGTGCCAAAAGTGCAAGCAAGGAAGACACAAGGGTTGAAATGCAAAAAGAAGAGATTTTATTCTATTAGACTCTATTTTGATTATATTTGGATAATTAATATTAAGATAATTATTAGGGATTATTTAATTTTAGGATTTTATCTTTATTTATTTTCAATTAAATGCATTTATCTTTTGGGAGTTTAAGTAAGATTAGACTATCTCCCCTAGCACTATAAATAGGGGGTGAGGTGACTCAAAAATTATTCTTCTTCCTTTTCGAAAAAACACTCTCTCCCTAAAAGTCTTGTCTTTTGTTCTTTCCATATTTCCTTTTAATAAAATCTCAATTTTTATTATATATTTATTTTCTTTTCCACCACAACCATGAGCCACTAAAACCCATCTAGCCAAAGGTTGTCGAAAATCCCCAAAAAGGGTTCTTGAGGTTTAGAATCCATACTTAGCCTTCTCAACAGGGTATTCATCGTTTCTCCGCATTACGGGGCTGACGCTTCCGTCCATATCCCTTAAAAAGTGATCTTTTCAACGTGTACAAGGAACAGTCGCTTTGTACAATTTGAGAAGGTTGCACAGTCGGTTCGTTAGCTTACTGCGTCAGAGGTTGGCGAGCCCAAGAGACAAAATGGTGTGGGATTCGCCATTGAGAAACGTTGATCTAGCATAAGATGATCCCACAAGAGCGATTGTTGGCTAGAGTCAGGTTCCACTAAATCGAAGTCTAAATCCTTGGAGCTGGTGGTAGTAGGCGCCCTCTTCCACTATAACTGGCTTATTCGGTTTGAGAAGGATAATTTAAAAGCCAAGGATTGAACCCAAGGCGGACCGAGGCAACTGGAGGCTGGAATCTCCCCATAAGAATTTCTTTATCTCAACTCTATTTCCTATTTTTAATTTTCGCAATTTCAATTAGACTTCTCAATTCTATTTTTATTTTATTTTCGTTTCCAGATCAAAACTTTTAATTCTGTTATTTTTATTTTTTTAGGAACGCAGGTTTTCTTGGGCACGATTCTGCCCAGGATTTTGAGAAACAAGCATTCGTATAATCCGGTCCCTGAGGATTCTACCCTACTTCCCTTTTACTGTTCTTTTTCATTATTTTGTAGAGAATAGGATATTTTTGGTGCTTTCAACGACGCATCAAATTTTGGCGCCGTTGTCGGGGACTGGCAATATACTAATCTTTTTTTTTGTTTTCTATGACCAAATTTGCTCCAGGAACTCTTGTGTTTGACTTAGAGATTGAAAAGATTGCGAAAGCTAATCGCAATGAAACAAAGCTAAGGAAAAAGCAGTCAACGGTGGTTAAGACTCAAAGTAATCCACCGCCAGAAATCAGAATCGATGACAAAGCAGAGTCTAGGGTTAACGAAAACCTTACTCAAACTTTTGAAGGCGAAAAAGTAGAAGGAGTGCTTAACGCTAGGGTTGACGGAAACCCTAATTTAGCACCTCAACCAATGGCTCAAACAATTCACAACTGGCCGAAGCTCCGGTAGAACAACCGCTATTGTACATCGCATATCCTACTATGGATACTGATTTTGAGCTGAAAATAGGCTTAATCCAACTACTACCAACTTTTCGTGGGTTGCAAAATGAAAATCCCCATAAACATCTGAAGGAATTTCATATAGATTGTCTTAGCATGAAACCTCAGGGGGTAACCGAGGATCAAATTAAATTACGCGCTTTCCCTTTCTCCCCAGTAGATTCTGCTAAGGAATGGTTATTCTATTTTCCCCTGGATCTATTACCACTTGGGCTGATTTATCTCGTTTATTCCTCAAAAGGTTTTTTCCAGCATCTCAAGCAGCTGAGCTAAGAAGGGAGATCGTTGGAATAAGGCAAGAAGAAGCTGAGTCCATTTACGCCTAAAGGGAGCAGTTTAAGAAATTGTATGCAAGTTGCACAAAAAAAAAAGAATTTATTGGAAATATATCGAATAAACGAATTTATATTTTATACACGAGCAATATTCAAATAGAATTCAAAGAAAATGGATGCGATAAGACAGAAAAATAGAAAAAGTGTTTAATTTTGATTGCTTCCTATTCCTAGTTAGAAAGATTTATTACTGACGAGCCACAACAATTGCACCTATCAAATCAACTAAGAGAATTATTGAAATGAATTCAAATGGAAGAGAAAAATCGGTTGCTAAATGAATTCCAATTTGTTGACTATTACTTATCAAATCTTGAGCAATCCCTCCTCCAATACTTTTATGAAGGCTTGAAACCCATGGAGATGAATATGGTAGACGCCGCTAGTGGAGAAGCATTGGTCAACATGACTCCCCAACAAGCAAGGGACTTAATCTCCACAATGGCTACAAATTCTCAGCAGTTCCGAGCTACTCCTGAACCCCCCAGAAGGGTTCACCAGTTAAGTAATTCTTCCATAGAAGATAGACTTGATAGATTTACTAATATTGTAAGCTCTCTTGTTACAAAAAAAGCTAAACCAGCTCGGTTATGTGGAATATGTGCTACACCTGAGCACACAACTGATGCATGTCCCAGTTTGTATGATGACTCTATGGTTCATTTAGATGCAATGGAAAATTTTCCTGGCCCACCACAGAGGCGATATGATCCCTACGCTAATACCCTACAACCCAGGGTGGAGGGACCCTCCTAACTTAAGCTATGGAGCTAATCCATGGTATAATCAGTCATACCAAAACAGACCTCTACAACAGCTGTAAAATTCAGGTAACTCTCTAGAAGCTCTGGTCAATAAATTAGTAGCTAATGTTCTTAATTTTCAGCAGAAAATCGAGGCATCCATAAGGGAGTTGACGACATCAATTGAGAAAATAAGTTCTCAAGGGAAGCTGTCGTCACAAATAGAACCAAACCCGAGGCAAAACGCGAATGCAGTGACGTTGCGAAGTGGTAAGGTGCTTGAACCTATTCCTAACAGGAATCTTAACCAAGAAATCGCCCAGGAAAAACCCGAAAAAGACGAATAGGTTTGACCAAAACCTCCATTGCCTAAAATTCAACCTCCATTTCCAGAACGATTCAACCAGTGTCGAAGAGGTAAAAAGGACAAGGAAATCCTCGAAATATTTAGGAATGTCGAGATCAACATTCTGCTGTTGGATGCCATCAAGCAAATACCGAGGTACGCTAAATTTCATAAAGTGCTTTTCACCAACAAACGAAAGTTAACAGGTAATGAAAGGGTGAATGTTGGTGAAAATGTATCCGCAGTATTATAGCGAAAAATGCCAGTGAAATGTAAAGATAGGGGCATGTTTGCAATACCATGCAAAATAGGCCATTTGGGAATTAAAAAGGCTATGTGTGATCTAGGAGCCTCCATAAATATAATGCCATATTCTATTTATGAATCACTTAACGCAGGTTTTTTGACAAAAATAGGTGTTATCATTCAATTGGATAACAGGTCCGTTGTATATCTCGAAAGAGTACTCAAGGATGTTCTAGTAAAAGTTAACGAGCTCATTTTCCCTGCAGATTTTTATGTGATTAAAATGGAGGAAGATAGCACTCTTGGATCTTCAGACCTCTTGTTGGGTCAACCATTCCTTAGTACAGCTAGTACTAAAATTGACGTTTGAAGTGGAACTCTCACGATGAGGTTTGATTGGGAAATCGTGAAGTTTAATTTCTACGACGTCATTAGCCATCCAAGCAAAATCTTGATCGTAAACTATATCAACATAATTGACTCTTTAGTGGAGGAAAATTTTGAGTCAATTTATGGAGATAACTCTGAACTCGATGAATTTGAATTTGTTAACGAGTTATTATTTCCAAGTACTAAAATCTTACTTTCTGTTATACAGGCACCGGAGTTGGAGTTGAAACTGCTTTCTGAGCATCTGAAATATGCATTTTTGGGTAAGGACAATACCCTTCCAGTCATAGTCTCTAATAAACTCTCCACGTATGAAGAGGAAAGTTTGGTTCATATACTAAAAAGTCATAAGGAGGCGATTGGATAGACCATTGCAGACTTAAAAGGGATAAGTCCTTTGACGTGCACACAGAGGATCTACTTAGAGGAAGACACGAAACAAAGGCGAGAGGCACACAGACGGCTAAATTCAAATATGATGGAGGTAGTAAAAAAGGAAATAATCAAACTTCTAGATGCTGATGTAATTTACCCCATTTTTGACAGTAGATGGGTAAGTCCAGTACAAGTCATGCCCAAGAAAACAGGCGTGACAGTAAAGAAAAATGCTAAAGGTGACTTGGTACCTACCCGAGTACAAAATGGGTGGCGCATCTACATAATTTACAGGAAGTTGAACTCTTATACTAGAAAAAATCATTTCCCTCTTCCTTTTATAGATCAAATGCTTGAAAGATTAGCTGGAAAAACTCACTTTTGTTGTCTTGATGGATACTCAGGTTTCTTTCAAATTTCAGTCACATCAGAGGACCAGAAAAAGACCACTTTTACGTTCCCATTCAGTACATTTGAATACAGAAGGATGCCATTCGATCTGTGCAATGCGCCGGCCACCTTCCAAAGATGCATGATGAGTATATTTTCTGAATATGTGGAAAAAAATTATCGAAGTTTTTATGGATGATTTTACTGTTTATGTGAATTGTTTTGATGAATGTCTTAAAAACCTAACGATAATTTTAAGTAGATACATAGAATTTAATCTTGTCTTGAATTATGAAAAATGTCATTTTATGGTAGACAAGGGTTTAATTCTAGGTCATGTTGTGTCATCTAAGGGAATTGAGGTCGATAAGGCCAAAATCGATGTTATAAATTCCTTGCCTTATCCCTCCACTGTGAGGGAAATTCGCTATTTTCTTGGCCACGCAGGTATCTATAGGCGCTTCATAAAGAACTTCTCGAAGGTAGCTGAACCATTGTATGGATTGCTACAGAAGGATAAGAAATTTGAGTTTGACCCAAAGTGTAAGGAGACTTTTGACACACTCAAGCAAAAATTGGTCTCCACTCCTATAGTGCAACTGCCAGATTGGAAGTTTCCATTTGAAATTATGTGCGATGCCAGCGAACGCAGTGTAGGAGCCTTGTTGGGGAAAAGGATAAACTAAGAACCACATGTTATTTGTTATGCTTCAAAAACCCTAGATGTTGCGCAGAGCAACTACACCACTACAGAAAAAGAACTTTTAGCCGTTGTATTTGCTTTAGATAAATTTTGACATTATTTATTGGGATCTAAAGTGATTGTTTTTTCTGATCATGCAGCCCTCAGGTACTTGATCGCAAAGAAGGAAGCAAAACCGAGGCTCATCAGGTGGATTTTGCTACTCCAAGAGTTCGACATCGAAATTCGAGACAAAAAGGGATACGAGAATTTAGTGGCTGACCACTTAAGTAGAATAAAGGTACCTTTTGATGACGTCCCTATTAAGGAAGAATTCCTTGATGAAAGCCTATTCTCGACCCAGGCACGTGTCCCATGGTACGTAGATATGGTAAACTTTCTAGCCACAGGCTCGTTACCCACTGAGCTAGCACGTTCCGTGAGGGGCAAGCTTAGACGAGAATCTCGATACTATATTTGGGACGACCCATACTTGTGGAAACACTGTTTGGACCAGATAATACGACGATGTGTTCCAGAAGCTGAAGTAACTTCTATCCTTAATTTTTATCATACTGAAGCTTGCGAATGACACTTTGGCCCTAAAAGAATTGCTCATAAGGTGTTAGAATGCAGGCTATATTGGCCCACAATTTTTCGAGACGCATATAACTTCTGTAAGTCTTGCGATAGATGCCAACGTACAGGTAACATCACTAAACAAAATCAGATGCCCCTATTCCCGATTCATGTATGCGAAACCTTTGATGTTTGGGACATCAATTTCATGGGCCCGTTTATTTCTTCATTTAGCAATGTATATATGATTCTCGTAGTCGACTATGTTTCTAAATGGATAGAAGAAAAGCTTACTCGCAATGATAATGCTAAGACTGTTGTGGAGTTTCTAAAACAAACTATTTTTTCCAGGTTTGGCACACCTCGAGCCCTAATCAGTGATCGTGGCACCCACTTTTGCAATAAAGTCATGGAGGCACTATTGTCGAAATATGGAGTTCATCACCGTAGCATACCATCCCCAAACAAATGGACAAGTCGAGGTCTCAAACACGGAGATAAAAACTATTTTGGAGAAAATAGTTTGACCCAACCGAAAAGATTGGAGTCTTCGACTTATTGATGCACTTTGGGCTTATCGGACGACATATAAAGGTCCAATTGGAATGACCCCGTATCGACTTGTTTTTGGCAAATCTTGCCATCTTCCGGTAGAATTAGAGCATAAAGCCTATTGGGCGGTTTGATAATGTAACATGGAGTTGGACCCTACAGAAGGGTGAGGAAGTTAGATATCCAAGAGTTGGAAGAAATCCGTAACGATGCTTATGAGAATGCTTGTATTTATAAAGACAAGACCAATTTGTTTCATGATAAGAAAATCACTTAGAAGCATTTTTCGATAGGAAAAAGAGTTTTACTTTATAACTCTGTGTTGAAATTATTTCCAGGTAAGCTTCGATCACGATGGCAAAGACCTTTTTTTGTTACTGAAGTATTCCCTCATAGTGCGGTAGAAATAGAAAGTGAAGAATTAGGAAAGCGATTCATAGTCAATGGCCAGCGGTTGAAGCCGTTTTACGAGAATTTTCAAGCTCACTCGATTGAAAAGATTTATTTGGAGCCACCGTAGAACCATTTAAGTCGTCGAGCTAATGATGTTAAGCAAACGCTTGTTGGGAGGCAACCCAATCTTTATTTTTATATTTTCATTATTATTATTATTTATTATTTTCTTTTCTTTTTCTTTTATTTTTTTTTTATTTATTTAAATATTAATAAATTTCTCTTCTTCCATCTAGGTAAAATGGAGCAAAAATACGAAGAAAAAGAGACAAAAAGTGTGCCCAAAATGCCATATCCCTGCAGCCAAATAGTCTTATTCCAGCCCTAGAATCCCCAAAACCTGCAGCCAAACACCCTTTTTCAGCAAATAAAACCCCCAAACCTTACATTTTTTTCCCAAATTTCCTTTCTCGTCTCCATAACCACCGACTCATTTCTCCTCCACCACCCACCGCTGTTTTGCTACTTGCCATGGTCTGTACCCGAAGCTGCGCTGTCGCCGAGCCTCCCTTCACCATCAACTCAAGCCATCGCCGCCTTTCCGCCCTTCAAACAATTGATTTAGCCTACGCATCCTCTCCACCCCATCACACGCCATTCGACCTACCCTTCCTCCTCTTCTTCCACGACCACGCCACAAGCCGCCGAGCCCTCCACATCGTCCCCTTCACGCCAAGCCCTCCGACCACCGCGCCGACAGATGCGCTATTGACACCCATGCCATCCCCTTTGCGTCGTTCATCTTCTCCTCCACACGGTGACCAAGAATCATCGTCCTCTGCCTGTTCACGTGTCGACCGTGTACTATTCCTCCCACCACCGCTACCGACGGAACAGGCCCCAACGCCGCGACGCCATGCAACACCTGAACTGTCGCATCGGCCTCATCGTCGTCCACCACGACATGCGGCCCGAACAATCGAAGCAGCCACAGACTCCTCCTCTAACATGACAGCCGATTCACATGTCAAATCCTCCAACACCACTGACGAGAACTGGTTCATGCCCTCTCGTGGCCGTACCTACCGTTCTCACTTCAATATCTTACCCCAAGAGGCCCATTTGCACGGTAAACTTACTTTTACTTCCGATACTGGTCGGAACAGGTATGATTTTCTTCGACATAAAATGATAATACCTTGTAAATGCCTATCGATACCTGTTTTGGCTGCATTGCATATTGAAACTACTGTTACAGATTATTTCGAGAATATTGGCTGGGTTGGAAATTTTGTTGTAACTCATTGTGCCTATTATGAACTTATTTAAGAATTTTATTCTACTTTTCAATTTCATCGGCACGGTCACATTTCGTTAGATACACCGGATGTTGTCAAATTCAAGTTATTAGGTACCATGCATAGCTTATCTCTTACTGGATTTAATATTGCCATATCTTTCGGAACAGAAGAATATGCTATGTCTCCAGATTTTTAGAACAGTTTGTGTACATTTCCTACTGATTTTAGGGCCATCGAGGCCTTTGCTTTGCTAACTAATAATGTCGAATCTGTGTATAGCCCAAAAACATCAAAGGATTTATGGTTTCGTGACCCTGCCTTATGTTACATATACCGTTATCTAGCTTACAATTTCTCAGGCCGCCGAGATGCTCCGGCCACCGTCTCAAAGACGGAACTATTCTTTTTATGGTGTATGTATACCAGTCGTCCGGTTAATTTGGGTTATTGGTTTGCACTTCAATTTAAGCATGTTATCAAAGCTAAGTGATAAACCATAAAAGTAACATATTTTAATCCCACATTTAGCATACTTTTGGATGATTTATACCCCGAATTGTGTAAATAGGTGCTCTTAATCTTTTGTTTTCATGTTTTATACTTAGGAAAGTACTGGAGGATGATAAGAATGAGAAACGGGCTTAAAACGGACCAAATGGGACAACTTACAAAATCGACACGGCCTGGGCCCAAGACCACACGATCGTGCCTCTCTAATTAACTCGACACAGCCTGACCAGGACTTACACAGGCGTGTGCCATGGGCGTGTCCCTACCGTGACAAAGAGGAATTCTACTCGGATTAGGATACTTAGAGGCAAAGAGGAATTTTAGTTGAATTAGGATACTTTCGGGCCAAGTAAGGCATCTCAAAGTCTATATAAACACCCTAGGGGGCAAATTAATAAGAGAGTTCGACGGGGTCGACAGAACCCTTCTGTCAGAGCTTTTGTGGGTGTCTAGCTAGGCCAAAGAGGTCGGAGTTGTGGGATTCACTCGAAGATAGCCAGTTGATTCATCTCAAGAAGCCGGAATTATACTCAAGACGAAGGATCTCTCCTTCAATTCCTTCAGGGGGTTTTAGGGTTTTCTTGCCTTTGTTCTGGTTCATTTAACCCTTCATTATCGTAAATAGTTGTGGCTTGAATTTGCTCTTTTGGGTTAGTTTCAGTGTTGCTTGGCAAACTTCCTTGTGGTCGTTCTGAGATCAGCTTAGCAAGCTGACCCACTTGATTCTCGATCTCTTGAAGCGATGCTTGCTGATTTTTAAGTGTTGTCTCAGCTTTATGGAAACGAGTTTCTGAGGCTGCTATGAATTTGGTTAGCATCTCCTCAAGGTTCGATTTTTTTCTTATGGGTAGAGTTGCTGTTGAAAGCCTGGGAGGGGATGTTGTCTCTGATTTCCTTGACCACCCCATGAGAAGTTGGGATGGTACCTCCAACCTGTATTATAAGTGTTATTGTAAAGATTATTTTGAGGTCTAGAATAGTTACCCATATGGTTGACTTGTTCATTCTCTATGCTAGGGTTGTAGGATAGATATTCTGTGTTGTTCACCCCTCCTCCATTTGTATCGTACTGTATTACCAGATGTACCTGTGTAGAACCACACAAACCATCAATTTTTTTATTTAAAAGCTCTACCTGGTTAGATAACATGGTGACCGCGTCGAGGTTAAAGACACTGGCGGCTTTTGTTGGCGTTGTCCTCATAACTTGCCACTGATAGTTATTCAGTGCCATCTCCTCTATAAACTATAATTATCTACCAAAAGTAAATAAAAGAAAAATTAGCAAAGTAAAAGTAATAATAATAATAATATAATAATAACTGCAATAAAAAAATGGCTAAAGTAATAAAAATTGAGTGTTCTTAATATTTTAGTTCCCCAGCAACGACGCCAAAAACTTGATCATGCTGTCAAAGTCTTAAAATTACATAATGAATGATCGAATCTGAAAACTAACTATGACGATGATTTGAGGCAAGTGCACCTATCGAACAGTAGTATAGCTTAGGCAAGACCGGATTGTCAAACCCAAAGGAACTAAAAGTACTAATACTTTCTTTTTATTATCTAGCCTAAGAATAAAGGAGATTTGTTGTTTTAATCTAAAACTAACTAACTACTAAGCTAAGACACTAAGACAAAAAGAACGAATTGAGAGAATACTTTTGGGAAAACTCAGTTGATTAAGACAATACCCGAGGAAGAATCCACCTAGACTTCACTTGTTATCTAACACTGAACCGAACGATTTATTCACTTGACTTGATCCGTAGGATTCCCTAATTTATATTAATCCCTCTCTCGAGGAGACTAACGTTTAACCCTAGGTTGATTAATTGAAATCTCTTTCTAATTAAAACCCCTAGAATTGCATTAACTCGATCTATGGACTCCCATATTAGGTTTGACCCTAATCCGGCAGATTTTCATCACCCTATCTCTAGGCGCGCGAGCAACTCCGCTTAACCATGCTAGACCTACTCTTAGGAAGGGTCTATTCCTCCTCTACCTAAGCATATCAAACTTGCATCAATATCCCAGAAATATCAACACAAGAATTAAGAATACATAATTAAGAACAAATTAAATATTTATCATATAGTTCAGAAAACAATAACAAGAGTCATCTTAGGTTTCATCCCCTTCAAGTATCTGAAGGGTTTAGTTCATAATAATAAAAGAAAACATCTCAGAGGAAAAGATAAAACAAAACATAATAAAACCCTAAAACACCCTGAAGGAATTGAAGGAGAGATCCTCCGTCTTGAGTATGATTCTGGCTTCTTGAGATGAATCAACTGGCTATCTTCGAGTGAATCCTACAACTCTGACCTCTTCGGCCTAGCTGGACGCCCACAAAAGTTTCGACAAAAGGGTTCTGTCGAACCCCGTCGAACTCCCTTATTAAGTTGCCCCCAGGGTGTTTATATAGGCTTTGAGATGCCTTACTTGGCCCGAAAGTATCCTAATTCGACTAAAATTCCTCTTTGCCTCTTGTCGTAACCATTTTTGAATTTTGGAAAAAAACGGGGTCGACGTGGGTTTTGAAAACGAATATAAAAAAAACGGGAGTCGCCACCAATCTTTTTTTGATGAGGTGTGATCGGGTCACCTTAAAAGTGTTTGTTTTTAATAATCGATTAATTTATCAAAACACAATTTTGGTCTCACGAAAAATCGTAAAATGGATTCGGGTCGGTTACGTGCGAGGAAGGGTTAGCACCCTCGATACGCCCAAAATTGGTACCTAATTGATTATCTAATGTCTTAATGTCGAAAGTTGAAAACTTAAGAATTCAAAATACGATCCTCTTGTTGTTGAAGAATAAATTTGGATAAATTGGAAATGTATGCCAAGGGCCGTCTCGTTTAAGGTGAAGTGTTACATCCAATACTTTAGGACACCACATTTCGACCTTTAAAGTTGAACTTGCCTTTTATTCAAAACTTATGGATTTAATTGAAAGGATATTTTGTTATTTAGAATGGACGAGAAAAGGAAACCCAATACTTTAGGGCACGATTTCTCGAGCTTCTAAATACAGAACATTGCCTTGGTTTTAGAAAATATTATCTCGGAATAACAAAACATCACATCCAATGCATTAGGACACGACATCTCGAGTTCACGAGAATAAGCTTTTAGTTTAAAAATGTATTTGTTTTAAAAGGATATTCGGTTATTTAGATCAAACGAGAAGGATCGAAACCCAATACTTTAGGGCACGACCTCTCGAATTTTTAAATACGGAATATTGCCTTTGTAAAAGAATCCATTTTGTGTCGGGCGAAAATTGATGTAATGCAAGTTTATAATGGAATGTAAAAACAGATCATAATACGGATATGCGTAGCAAAAATGGGAATAAATGTGTTAGTACGAATGATAACGTAAATAACGAAAACGAAATAGAATAAAAATGAACGAGTCAAAAATGAAGATAATGAAAGATGAAAGTAAGAAAATAATAGAAGAATAAATAACAAAATGAAAGTTTTATGAGAAGAAAAGAAAAGAAAAATAATAATGATAATAACGATAATGAAAATAATATTGATATACAAATATAAGTAGAAATATATAAGACATGATAAATATATGAGTGAAAATAGAGGTATATACATAATAATAATATAAGCATAGATATGAACAAAAATTAAATAAATAATAATATTAAACTAAGAAAATAAATATAGATGTAAATATAATAATAATAATTCTAATATCAATAATAATGGTAAAGAAATAATAGTAATAATAATAATAATAATAATAATAATAACAATAATAATAACAGGAGTAATAATAAACATAATAATAATAACATAGTATTAAATATAATGCTAAATATAAAGTGATAATAATATAAAAAAATTGAATTTAATAATAAATAAGTGAAAATAGCCAAAAACAGGACGAAAATTAGATCAAAAACAGAGTATTGGGGCAAATTTGAAATAAATAAAAGGGGAGGGCCTATTTGAAACGCTACAAAAAATCCAGGGGATGAGGAGCGCAAATTTCCCCAAGTGTTTAAGCGCGGCGTTTAGAAGGGACCGAATTGGACACGCGGAGGAAATGGAGGGATCATACAAGCATAAATTCCCCATTTTTTCAGCAAAACGCGCGATCTGGCCGGGCGGGTCGGACCGGTCGGGCCAAGGGCGCGAACGACGTCGCTTTGGGGCTTAAGGACGCCGCCAAAACGACGTCGTTTCGATCGGCTATTTAAGCCCCAAATCGAGAAAAAAAAATCATTTCTCACCCCTTTTAAAAAAATTTAACTCTTCTTTTTTTTTTGGGGGAGGGAGCCGGGCGATTCCGTGGTGGGTTCCGTCGTCATTGGCGTTGTTGTCGCTCGACCACCGCGTGCGTGTGGTGGCGGAAAAATAAAATTGATATTTTTCTTCTTTTTTAAAAATATATATATGTATACCGAAAAGAAGAAAAAAAAAACTTTGAAAATAAAAAAAAATCACCTCTTTGCCTCTGTCTTTTGATTCTAATTTTTAGGGTTTAATCTCTGCTTTCGTATTTGTGTTTAATCAAATGTTTGTTTTTGAATCTAAAATCTTTCTTTTCATTTCTCTCTATTTTTATTCAAAAAAATCCCCATTACAATGGTTTTTAACTGGCTTTTATAGCCATTTTTGTTACAAGCTTTATGTCTTCTCTTTTTAATGCTTGGCAGGTGCTTGGTGGCGGTGGAGCAAGTGGGAGGGTCGGTGGCCGACTCGACGATGGCGATGGGCGGCAGGCGGCAGGCGCGGGGGCAAAGCAAGTGGCCCTAGGTGCGGCGCACCTAGGGTTTATAAAATTTTTTATTTTTCATTTGTTGTTTTTTTTTATTGGGCTAGGTTTTTTTGAAATTGGGTTGATCTGTTGGGTTATTTGGGTAGGCTGTAGTGGGTTTGTAATTGGGCTTCGGGTTTGGGTTTTAATTTTGTTTGTGTATGGGCCGGGCAAAAATGGGCTTGTACACCTCTAAGTATCTTAATTCGAGTAGAATTCCTCTTTGTCACGGTAGGGACATGCCCATGGCACATCACCCATGGCACACGCCCGTGTAAGTCGTGGTCAGGTCGTGTCGAGTCAATTAGGAAGGCACGGCCATGTAGTCTTGGGCCCAGGCCGTGTCGATTTCGTAAATTGGCCCATTTGGTCTGTTTTAAGCCTGTTTCTCGTTCTTTTCATCCTCCGGTGCTTTTCTGAGTATAAAACATGAAAACAAAGGATTAAGAGCACCTATTTTCACAATTTGAGGTAAATCATCCAAAAGTATGCTAAATATGGGATTAAAATATGTTACTTTTATGGTTTATCACTAAGCGCCCTCTAATTTTAGGTTCTCTTATTACACAGCTGTTGTTTTCTCTGCATTGTTCTAACACTCCTATTTCAAACTTACATGTTGCTTGTCAGGCCGATCCTTTAGATGCTCGATGCCTCGACTCAATGGGGCTACTTCTTGGCACTCCGTCATCCTTTCTCTTTGTCCCTCCTGGTGTTCGTTCCACACCATCTGAATGAGTCTTTCGACAGCAAAATCAAAATGATGCACCAGAAGCCACTCAAGCCTAACCTCCTTCGACTGTTGAGAAATGCTTAGAGCGTATTGAGGCTCGACTTGACACTTTTGGCCAACAACTAACCGAACTTACTGCCATCTTCCGCAATCTACAGTAGCTACACGGGGAGTTTTTCTAAACTTTTCTACCTATTTATTTCTTTTGCGTCCACATTGAAGACAATGTGTTTAAGTAGGGGGTACTTTTCGTATTACTGTCATCTTCTAATGTGATTTGTAGTTGTTGCTTGAGGCTCCATTTTGTCCATATTTTTTTAAGAATATTCTGCCGCATTTCATGCCTAAGAATTTGACCACGACTTACCACTGTTTGACCTACATGCATCATTCTTGGCTACTGAGTTAGTTATGATTTTGCCTGTTTGATTTTATCTCCACTGTTTTATTTTTATTAGGCTAAAAATAATTATGATTAATAAGTTAGCTCTATCTTGCTTTTCGCAAAATTGATCAAGTTTAATATAAAGTGGACATTTAATACAATTGCATGCTTAAATTATGTTCATGTCTATTAGGTGGTTACTAAAACTTATTTTCGACACTTGATTATTTCTCTTAGGTCCTCCAAAATTTAAATTTTGTGTAAATTTTGTTTAATGACAATAAATGTTTCCAAGGTTATGAGTGCAGCTTAGAACGTGACTAACTGAGTAACTGGGGTAGGGTGCTTGGATTGTCATTCTACTTTACGTCAAAAGGTTGTGTGACGTGATAGGTAAAACTCTGCTAACCAAGGTTATAAGTGCGGCTCAGAACGTGACTGACTGAGTAACCGGAGTAGGGTGCTTGGGTTGTCATTCTACTTCGCGTCAAAAGGTTGTATGACGTGATGGGTAAAACTCCGCTAACCGGAAATAAATAATTTTTAGGAGTATGTTGGGCTGAGTGACCAGGGTGGGGTGCTTGGGTTGTCATCTCTCTTCGCGTCAAAAGGTTCAATATATTCCTAAGTAATAAAAAAAGAAAAAAAAAGAAAAAAAAAAAGAGAGAAAAGAAAAGAAAAAAATAGTACTAATAAAATTGCAGTTGGGGATTAAAGGAGGAAATAAATAGAGTGTCTTGGTAGGTTTGGTAATTTACCTAAATAGCATGAAACAATTCAAGACGATTTTAATTTTTGTGTGTATTAATTAGAATACTTTTTCTGTTTTACTTAAAGCAAGCTTAGAAGTTCTCTTTATTTTTCATATGCATTTTTGACTAATTTTTATAAACCTTTGGAGTAGTATTTCTTTTGGGGCAAATTCTAATTTTCATGGTAGATTGGAACCATACTTGAGGGCAAGCATAGGCTAAGTAGGGGGAATTTGATAATACTCTAGAATAACATATTTTTATGTATTAATTATGCATTTATTTTGAGTATGATCCTGCTAATTTGAGCTATTTATGATATTTTATCTTATAAGGACTAAATTGGAGGCAAAAGCGAAATTAAGGGCCAAAAGTGTGAAATTAAAGATAAAATGGGTCAATGTGCGACATAGGGGAAAGTTGGTGCCAAAAGTGCAAGCATGGAGGACACAAGGGTTGAAATGCAAAAAGAAGAGATTTTATTCTATTAGACTCTATTTTGATTATATTAGGATAATTAATATTAAGATAATTATTAGGGATTATTTAATTTTAGGATTTTATCTTTATTTATTTTCAATTAAATGTATTTATCTTTTGGGAGTTTAAGTAGGATTAGACTATCTCCCCTAGCACTATAAATAGGGGGTGAAGTGACTCAAAAATTCCTCTTCTTCCTTTTCGGAAAAACACTCTCTCCCCAAAAGTCTTGTCTTTTGTTCTTTCCATATTTCCTTTTAATAAAATCTCCATTTTTATTATATATTTATTTTCTTTTCCACCACAACCATGAGTCACTAAAACCCATCTAGCCAAAGGTTGTCGAAAATCCCTAAAAAGGGTTCTGGAGGTTTAAAATCCGTACTTAGCGTTCTCAATAGGGTATTCATCATTTCTCCACATTACGGGGCTGACGCTTCTGTCCATGTCCCTTAAAAAGTGATATTTTCAACGTGTGTAAGGAATGGCCGCTTTGTATAATTTAAGAAGGTTGCACAGTCAGTTCGTTAGCTTACTGCCTCAGAAGTTGGCGAGCCCAAGAGACAAAATGGCGTGGGATTCGCCATTGAGAAACATTGATCTAGCATAAGATGATCCCACAAGAGCGATTGTTGGCTAGAGTCAGGTTCCACTAAATCGAAGTCTAAATCCTTGGAGCTGGTGGTCGTAGGTGTCCTCTTCCACTATCACTGGCTTATTCTATTTGAGAAGGATCATTTAAAAGCCAAGGATTGAACCCAAGGCGGATCGAGGCTACTGGAGGCTGGAATCTCCCCATAAGAATTTCTTTATCTCAACTCTATTTCCTATTTTTAATTTTCGCAATTCCAATTCGACTTCTCAATTCTATTTTTATTTTATTTTCGTTTCCAGATCAAAACTTTTAATTCTATTATTTTTTTTTCAGGAACACAGGTTTTCTTGGCCACGATTCTGCCCAGGATTTTGAGAAACAAGCATTTGTATAATCCGGTCCCTGAAGATTTGACCCTACTTCCCCTTTACTGTTCTTTTTCATTATTTTGTAGGGAATAGGATATTTTTGGTGCTTTCAACGACGCATCAGCCTGTTTGAAGGATCAATAAGATGATTCTTGAATTTCAAAAGAGCTTCACTCTCACTTTGAATGCAAAGTAGTTTGGAATTAGCATGACAAATGGTAAAATAGATAGCGGGAATAAGAAGAAGAAAAGGGAATAAGGATATTGGAAGAGGAGTAGTCATGGATGCAATTGCTGTTGCTCACAACTACAAATATATAGAGTAAGCTTAGCTAAAACACAAATATACATCAAACGCAAGGAAGTTTCTTCCAACAAAATGCTTCACAGATTTGCTATCAAGGTAATTTTTAATTAATTGCATTTAGTTTTCTACAAAATGTAATATGAATTTCGATTATTAAATTAAAGAAATGTTATAAAGTTTAGTCAAACAAAACAGATGTTGTGGTCCATTAATTCTAGCTTGAATTTTCCACAAAATGGATGCTATGAAGGAAGTTTTTTACAATATCCTAAAAGTCTATGAAGGAAGTCCCGCTCCCACCTTTCTTTTAAGACTTTTTAGGTCTTAATAGCTAAAGGAGAAAAAAAAGAAAGAAGAGAAAATGAAAGACATGGAGTTTGAACAAGGTTAATTTTCTATATGTTTGGCCATTATTAGGCAAAATTGTGAAAACGAATACTACTTCAAACTTGCGTAATGATTTTTCTGGCCCTTAAACAATTATTGAAAATAAATCAACTTATCTTTTACTTTGCTTTATTTAACTCTTAAAACTTTTTTTATAAAGAGAACCATAAAACTTATATATATATATATATATTAATATGGGACGATTAGGACACTTTTAGATGTTAGGTATGTACCTGGTTTATGTGAGAATCTCATCTCTTTGAGTATTTTAGACCCGAAAGGTTGCAGAATCAACATCTAGTCGAGCAAAATTAAGTTGTCTCGTAGGGCTCTCATTTTGTTAAAAGGTAAAATGATCGACAGCCTTTATATTTTGTAAGGTTCTACAGTGATTGATGAAATTGGAAGTCCCTCGTCTGTTATGGAGCCGAAGTCAGCTCGTTTGGAGCGGAGACAACTTGGTCATAGGAGGGAAAATGTATGATTGTTTCATTGAAGAGAGATTCTCTTTTGGATGCATTTTTGAAAAGTTAGGGCACTGTATTCGTGAAAATCAGACTCGGGTTATGATAATACTCTAAAATGACATACTATTATGTGTTAATTACATATATATTTTGAGTGCGATCCTACTAATTTGGGCTGTTTATGGTTTTTTTATCTTGTACGGACTAAATTGACGAAAAAGGAAATTTGGGGGCAAAAAGCGTGAATTTAAAGACAAAATAGGTCAACATGCGAAATAGGTAAGAAATGGTGCCGAAAATACAAAGTGTAGAAGAATTGGGGCAAAATTTCAAAGAAGATATTTATGAACATAAAACTTTATTTAAATTTGAATTTTATTTTTAAGATTATTGTTAGGGTTATTATGGTATTGTTTAGATTTAATTTCAAATTATATATTTTAAACATTATCATCTAGAGATTAAATAAGAATAAACTAGGTTTTTTATATACTATAAATAGGGGATAGAGTGACATGAATATTCACTCATCACTTCTGTAAAAGACTCCTTCCCCCTAAGGCTATTATCCTTCTTGTTTCTTTTCTTCTTCAATAAAATTTCATTCCATTAAACTTATGTTTTTTTTTCGAAAAGCATGAGCAACTAAAGTTATCTAAAGGTTATTAAGACTCCTTAAAAAGAGTTCATGAGGCTTAGAACCCGCACTTAGCCCTTTTCAATGAGTATTCATCATTTCTCCACATTACGGAACTAACGAATCTGTCCATATCCTTCTAAAAGTAATTTTTCATCTTATGTTAGGAACAACCACTTTTTATGTTTTGGGAAGGTTACACAATCGGTTTGCTAACTTACTGCGTCAGAGGTTGTCAAGCCCAAAAAAAGAAATGGCGTGGCATTCACCATTGAGAAACGATGATGACAATCTCACAAAAGTGACGGTTGGCTAGAGTCAATTTCCTCTAGATTTTAAGGCTATAACCTAAGTGGTACTGGTGGTCATAGGCATCCTCTTCCACTATAACTGGCTTATTCAGTCATGAGAAGGATCACCTAAAAGCCTATGATTTAACTAAAGGAGGATTGGGATAACTGGAGGCTGGAATCCCTCAATCGAAAAACCCCTTTTTTCTCAACTCTATTTCATTTCACAATTGTGATTTCAATTTAATCTCAACTCGTCCATATTCTTAATTCTATTTTTTATTTATTTTTCCAGGTCAGACTTTTTTTTTGGGCAGAACTCCGCCTAGGATTTCGAGAAATAACAAGCTATAGCGATCCAGTCCTTAAGGATTTGAATCTACTTCCTTTATACTATTTTTTTCGTTATTTCTTAGGGATAGATTATTTTTGTTACTTTCGACAACACACTAGGTTAGTTTTGATTTGGCAGTGCACAAGTCGAAGGCTAGAAGTCTTCCAGCTTCTAAGCACATATTCGACTCAGTTAATTCTCAGCATAGTTCAAGATAGGCCAGTGGCAGACTTTGGCAAAGATGACATTTTGAGAATTTGTGTCAAGGTGAAGATTGTTAGAGTTGTGTAACCCAAATTCTAAAAGATTGCTTGCAAGCCAAGATAAACAAAATCAAAGTGATTCATTGCATATTAAGGTACTCCAAAATCAAAGTGATATGAGGTAACATCCAAACAAAGGTAGTTAATAGATAAGGAATTGAAATAGGCAGCACTATTATAAGACAAATCACTCGCCCAAGGTAACTTTAAAATGATTTTATTAATGTTATGCTAATCACGCTACTTTATATTTAATATGTTTTTATGTACATTAAATAGAGTTTATGGTGCGTTATCGTTGATAGTTGCCATGGATTCATTGTTGAGAAAATGGTGAAGGACATGTAGCTTTGAGATGCCCTGTTCTGTTTTGGTTTCTCCATTTTGAGTTACAGTAAGAAGAGAAAGAGAAAAAAAAAGGTGTTTTGGATTATTTATAAAGAGGTCCTTATGTTTTTGTCAAAAGTCAAAAGAAAGTGTCACATATCATCATTCAATTGGTTAATGTGCCATATCAACAATCCGTTAGTGGATTAATGAAATTTTTAACAGTATTGACTAGTTCAGACAATTATCATAATTAGAGAGACTAAATTGAGAAAATAAATTTTAGAGTGACCTTAGGTGTAGTTTACCCTTATACTTTTATGCATGTCTAAAAGTACTAAATTTTTTTGAGAGAAAAAGAAATTCATTAATGAGAAAGTCACAAAATAAAAGCGAACACAAAGAGGAGATGTACTACTAAACCCGAGCCAACAGACTCACCCAATACACCCGAACCTACTGTTCACAATCCTCATTTGTATCAACGTAAGGCATAATTGCAACATTTTTCGGAAAAAAAGATACAAGGGAAAAAGTATTCCATTATATGTGGTTTCCATATAACAAAGCCACTCACACAAGTGAGCAGGCTTCCTTATTGGCACACAAACAAGTCCAAAAAAAGGACAGATGCTAAAACTAATCTTTCAACACCAAACGATCATGTAGCAACACACCTAGCTCGGATGCATCAATTATACATGCTTTTTCCCTATCAAACTACATATCCATAGTAGCCCAAAACACATACAGTTTAGCACCGATATGGTCCAACTTTCGATAGTATGCATGCCTCCAAGGCCTGATGAAAAACAAGGGAGCCACTACACCCCAAAATCCCATTACAAAGCCAAGAACTATGCTGACATAAAGCCAATTCACTTTACTTCCTTCACCGCTACTTCCATTATTTTCAACATCAGTTGAAAAATCTATTGTGCTGCAGTTTTTAGTGAGAGGAGGTCCACAAAGATGATTGCCCATGTAAGAAAAGTTTTCAAAGCTTTGAAGCTGAGTGCTTGTTGGGATTTGTCCTGTCAAGTTGTTGTAGGACACATTGAAGTGATTCAAGAAATTCAAATTGGAGAAACTTAGAGGGATTTCACCATTCAATCGATTCATCGACAAATCAAGAGATTCCATCAACTTCATGTTGCCAATGTTATCCGGAATATTTCCTGTTAGGAGATTCCTTGACAAATTTAATGATCGTTGCTCAACGAGACGTCCAATTTCTTTTGGGATCTCTCCCGTAAGACTATTAGTTGAAAGGTCTATGCTGGTAACAAGCCCTAGTGTGGCACCGTATTCATCCTGTCGTCCTTTCAACACTAATAATGCACTCAAATAAAGACCTTCTGATACATACATATAGTTTTCCCGGTAGTTTCTGTTGGCCATTGAATACAATTTACGAAAACATTTTGGAATAGTGCCTGAAATGTTGTTATGGGCAAGGTCCAAAATCAGAAGATTTAGAAGATCACAAATTTTATGTGGAATATGGCCGTCAAAATTATTTGATCGAAGGCTTATAATCCTAAGTAATGAGGAATTGTCTCCAATCCATGCTGGTACACTTCCATTGAAATGATTTTCACTAAGATCAAGCATAATCAAACTGGAATTTTGCAATGTGGATGGCAATTCTCCAAACATGCTATTGTTTCGAAGGTTTAGCACTGTAAGATTTATATGCCCTAAAGAAGGTGGTATTTTTCCGGTCAAATTGTTGCTTCCCAAATCTAAAAGCCCCAAATCCTGCCAATGATTCCAACAATCTGGAATTTCTCCTGAGATAAGATTTTTATCAATGTAAAGAACTTCCATTAATTCCCCACTTGATGAATTGCAAACTAATTCAAAAAGAGATCCTGAAAATGAATTATTTGATAAAATTAAATGTCGTAAATTTCTGAATACTCTTGGCAATGGTCCTCTGAATTGGTTTGATCTCAAGTCAACAATGTCTCTCACATTCAAATATGAAATCCCACCAGTGAGTTGATTAAAGGAAAGATTTAAATATTCAAATTGAGTTGGAAGGTTAAAAAACCAAGTGGGCATGACATCTGAAATTCCTGCATCAGAGATATCTAGCACAGACAACTTCTTTTGGAACTTTAACCATGGGGGAAACTTTGGGCCAAGATGCCAGTGACCCAATTCAATAATTCCACATTGAAATGGGGGAATCCAGTTTGAGCTTGGTTCAAATTTAAGCCTATTGTGTGATGCCTTCAGAGTGGTCAATCTCTTGAGATTAGAAAAATGGGTTTCTAATACAACTCCTTCCAATAAGTTAAACTCAAAATCTAGAGTTTCCAAACTTTCCAGTTGTCCAAAAGATAGAGGAAAAGTACCATTTAATTGATTTTCTGAAAGTTCAAAGAACTTCAAAGATGATAAGTCCCCTATCGATGATGGAATGGGACCAGAAATTTTGTTTTGAGCAAGGGACAAGTAATATAGATTTTTAAATTGTCCAAGTTGATAAGTTAGATGGCCAGAAAGTTGGTTATTGGACATATCCAATGACTCTAAGGAACCCAAACAACATCTAGACAAACTCTGTAGGATTTCTGAGATTCCACCTTCAATTTTATTATATGACAAATCCATCTCCTTCAATTTGCACAGATATTCCAGTGAGGTTGGTAATCTTCCTTCCAACATATAATTATAAGAAAGATCAAGGTGAGTAATAGAGCTCAAGTTTCCAATGGCACTCGAGATTGTTCCTTGTAACTGGTTACCCCTAAGACTAAGGAACTGAAGACGGTTTAAACTATACAACGAATTGGGTATGGATGAATCGAGAGAGTTCTCACTAAGATCAAGAACTTCAAGAAACGATAAGTTCCCAAAGTAATCTGGAATTGGGCCTTCCAAATAATTGAATCTAAGATCAATGGACACAAGACCATGAAGACTAAATATCCACTTAGGTACTGGAGAAAAGCGGTTCCAAGAAAGATCAAGAATAACCAGTGATTTTGAAGAATTAACACTGATCGAAGATGGATGTAATCCACAATTTGACAAGTGCAACTCTAACAAAGAAGGAAGTTTGAATGTTACCTGTTCCAAATCATCAAGATAATTACCTCCAAGATCAAGATACTGCAACTTTGAAAGATTCCCCAGGTTATGAGGAATTGCTCCCTGGAATCGTGCTCGAGAGAGGTTAAGATATGTTAAACTCTCCAGCAAACCGAAAAACTTCGGGATCTGTATGCTGCTAAAATTGTTATTGCTCAAGTCCAGGGAACTGAGATGCTTCAGCTCCAGCAGTGAAGGATTTATTTTGCCTCCTAGCAGGGAATTGTAGTAAGCTTCCCATTCAGCTGGTGGTACGTCAAAATCTGGGGCTGAAAGAGGCGAAGCCAAGTGCAGTTGGTGGACGTGGCCTGTTGAGTTTTGGCAGAAGACACCAATCCATTCACAGCAATCCCTACCTTCAACCCATGAAGATAGCCTGTTTGAAGGATCAATAAGATCATTCTTGAATTTCAAAAGGGCTTCTCTCTCACTTTGAATGCAAAGTAGGTTGGAATTGGCATGACAAATGGTAGAACAGATAGCGGGAATGAGAAGAACAGGGAAAAAGGAAATTGGAAGAGGAGTAGTCATGGTTGCAATTGCCATTGCTCACAACTCCATATATATAGACTAAGCTTAGCTAAAACATAAAAATACATGAAGTGCAAGGAAGTTTCTTCCAACAAAATGCATTTAATTGATAATAGGCTGCTGGAAAGTTCAAAACCCCAAATTTCCGCATGGAAGATTCTCCCAAAACCCCAAATTTCCACAACATGCATTTAATGTCCACAAAAATTGGTATGAAGGGAAATTTCTAATTAATTGCATTTAATTTTCCACAAAATGTAATTAAATTGGATGCCGTGGTCCCTTAATAACTTCTTCATGCATAAAACAATATTAAATAAATTATAATAAAAAATCTAAAATTATAATAATTAAAGTAAATTACCCTTAATTGGTCTGCAGAGTGTAGAGAATTAGTTATTGAATTTGCTCTAGATATCTTGAAAACTAAAAAAAAAAAATTAATGTAAATTATAATAATATTTTTATTTTAAAATTTAAAGAGTTTACTTTTTTTTATTTTTTTGGAAATTTTTAAATTTCTAATTTTTATATATTTTTTAATTTTAAAAATATTTTAGATTTTTTTGATTTTTAAAATGTGACGTATAAGGTAGAATAATGTCACGTAAATATGAAATACTTGTGAACTATAACACAAGATGTCATGCCAGTGTTTAGTAGCCAACATCAACTACTTCTCAATTCCAATTTTGTTAAGAGTAAACTACAACCAAGATCACTAAACTACTAGTAAGTTTACATTTTAATCATTCAACTTCAAAATGTTACAAATGTTATAAAATATGTACATCTTAATAATATAAATACGAGTATTTATTTAAATCCTACTTAAATTTATTTATTCCTTCCTACTCCAGTTAATGTGTCACTATTCACCTCTATATATAGATATATAAATAATATGTAACTTCAAATTAAGCTTTAAATTAGATATTGGTTATTGCTAAGTTTATATTATTAGAAGTGTTAATGAGCCAAGCTAAGCTTACATATGATATTAGTATACATTATATTTGCTTAAGCCTAGTTGAATACAAAATATAAGTATAACATTTTGCCTAAGGCTGCACCTGTATTTGTAAATGGCTAACCTAAGCATGTTTTAGGTTTGCCCATATTATTTTCAATTTGATATTTGAATTTTTTTCTTTTATTAAAAATTTTAATATGGACACATTAACATTTTTTTAATATTTTCATAGTATTATGTTAATTATTTGATACATCATCATTAGAATTTTTTGAACTCCACAAGTGGATTGAGAGTTTAACAAATATTACATTTTTTATATAATTATTTTTTAATTTTTTAAATATATCTTATAATACACATGTTAAACTCAAATTAGCGAAACGAAATAAACGGAAATGAATTCTGCAAAATTATTGAAAGTTGAACAAATTGGCACAATATTCACGTAATAATTCCTACTGTGATGCAATGAGTTGGAAGTCATGAAGAGAGATAGAGAAGCTGGTTTTCGTACTTTTTTTTTTTAAATGAAAGTTGGAGAATACTTTTAATGGGAAACGAGTAAGGGAAATCATGGGTGTGGGAGTGGGTACCTAATTTGCTTTTGATTTTTGATGCTCTCTTTTCTCTTGCTTTTGGTCATTATCCCAAATTACCAAGTAACCTTGACTTTCATAAATAATATCACAAGTCATTTGATGAAAGAAATTATAAAAATATCTTTCTGTAATTAAAATAATTTATATTATTTGAGAACATTTTAGTTTTTTTATTTAAAAAACCTAATAAAAATATGTGCATATGATAAATTCCACGTATGCTCTTTTTAGAAGTCGAATCGCATTTTATCCATTTTACTTTAAAAATAAGTAAATTAGTCTTTGTATATTAGATTAAATAGCAAACTGGTCATTTCTTTAAAAATTCCATCCATTTCAACTATTAAAAATTGGCATAGCTAACAAAATAACAAGACAATTACTTATGACATGCCACGTGTACTTTATTTTGACATACAAGGACCAGTTTTTAATATATATGGATGAATTTTTTAACAAAATGATCAATTTACTCTTTGATATAACGTTCAATGATTAATTTGCTATCTTTTTTTAATAGAAGAGACAAAATGCAATTTGACTCATAGTACAAGAGTCTTCACAATACTTTTACCCTAATATTTTCTTTCTTTATATACCTTCGGTAAGAAAAAAGAAAAAAAGTTTTGCTTAATTTTATTTATCCCTTTCAGTTCGAAGGAGTAACTTCAAATTAAGTTTTTATTAGATATTAATTATTGTTAAGTCTATATTATTAGAGATGTTAATTGATTGGATTAGGCCGGGTTTATGTATGATATTAGTACACTTTATATTTGTTTTAGGCCTACCTATAACTTTTTTAAAAATTATATTATTTTTATTTTGATATTTAATATTTTAAATTTTTTTCTTAATTAAAAATTTAAATATAGACAACTTAACATGTTTCTTTAATATTTACATAGTATTATATTAGATAAACTATAAAAATAGTCACGCAACTATTAACGTATTTCTATTTATACTATAAACATAGCACAATCTAGCTCTGATGTCAATTGTTGGAAAAAAATCTAGTATAAAATGATTTTCTGTCACAGCAAAAATTAAAAATTTTGAAAACAAAGTCGGTTTGTGATATTTATAGTAATAATTTTTTTTCGAAAAGTACATGTATTTTGTGCGAGACGGATCCTAAATGTTTTTGACTTTCAACCACGCGACATTCTCCGCTATTCTCGTACCACATGTATTTCATGTTTTTTTAATATTTATGAATTTTTATATATTTATGAATTCTTTTATTTTTATAAAATTTAAGTTATTTATTGACGTGACATAGAAGACAAATAGTTTCATGTTAGTATAAAGCATGTGTGACTTGCTATGCAGGTTGCCATGCCAATATAAATTTAAAAATTAATGTTTTAGTCAACATTTCTATTAAAAAATGATTTGACTCTTTAAAAGGCTAATGGTCAAATTTAGCTCAAAAAAAGAATAATATCAAATTTACAAAAATGAAAACATTGGGTGTTAAATTTATATATTATTTTTCCAAATAAAAATGTAAAAAATTAATAAATTAAAAGACTCAAATTTTGATAAAAAAATTCCAAAAATTTTCTTTAAAATTTAAGAATCATTTAAAAATTCAAAAAAAAATTATAAGAAATTTAAAAAAATTTTAAAAAAAACTATAGTATTAAAAAAATATGGTTGGCCACAATTGAGTCAACATGTTTATGGTAATAAACCTAAAAAGAAATAGTAAATAACTAAAATAAAGAATTTTTTACAATTTTTTTTGTAATTTTTAAAAACTATCGGAACCATTTATAATATATATGGACACTAGTTCTCTTACCCATGCGATACATGAGCTTGCTTAGGGTATAAATTAGTTATAATCCTAAGAATCATGAAGATGTGTCAAAAATTGAATCTAATAATAACGTAGTTCATAAATAAATTTAAGGGAAAACTACAAAAATGGTGAATCAAATATGTCTTTTGTTTTATTTTGGTCACACAACTATTAATTTTTTTATTTAGTCACTAATTTTTTTGAAATTAAATATTTTAATCACTCTAAATAGATGTGGGCTTTTTTATCGGTCTAACAACAAAATTAACCCTCCAATGCTTACGCATTCTATCAATTTGATCCTAAATATAAAATATTTATCAAATTTAACTCTCAGCATTTATAATAGACATTTACAAAAATTGTTAATTTAGTTATAATTCTAAAATTTTACAGAGATGAAAAAGTTAAAATCTAATTTTAGAGTCTTGTGATAATTCCAGTCAATATACATTCTTATTAATCAATTTTCTTTTATACAAATCAAAGAAATACATCGAGGAGATTTAAAGAGTAAATTGGTCTTTTTTGTTACAAAATTCATTCATTTCACTTATTAAAATTTGGCAAATCCATAGATTTTCTCTATATTTTCAACCCTGATTTTTCAGATTTATGTAATATTGTACCCTCATAAAAGTGGACCATCACCTTAATAATTCACTCTTAATTTTTCTTCTAAAACCAAATAATTTAACTAAAATTTGAAGATTAAAAGTCAAAGTTATACAAAAAGAATAGGGTTAAGGTGAAAAAATGATAAATATTAAGTGCTAAAGTTTGTATTATGCCAACTATATATGATATTTCATTACAAAAAAAAAAAAATGAAACATGGCATTAATAAATGGACGATAAGGGTGAAGCTAGAAAGGGACAAGCCGAAGCACACCAAAATGGAAAATGTTCCTACTGTAATTTTAGAAATTATAAAGTTTTTAATTAATACAATGATAAAATTACATTTTTATCTCTCCTATAATATAAAAATCAGTTATGATCTCTCAAAAAGTTGTGTATAGTTTAATCACTTGAAAAATTGTAAACTTTTACATTAATACAATGACGGAATTACATTTTTAGTTTTTTCAAAAATTTATAATTCAAATTACATTTTTTAACCAATAAATGAATTATATTATTATAAGAGTATTTTTTTTATATTTTTATATAAATTAATAAAAATTCACATATAATAAATTTTAAATCTAGCTAGGCACTACCATTTTAATTAAACTTTTATTTATATGTGTTGCAAATAATAGTGAGGATAAAGAAGATACATATTTTACGTGAAAATACCCATAATTAATATAAGGAAAAAAATCTAGTGCTTCTCTCAATTTAAAAAGGAGAAAACAACGAAAATTCTCTCTTGATAAAATGAGAAACAACACTCACTAAAGCTCTCTAACTTCTCCTGTTGTGAAATGATTTGAAATTGGGATGATTTTGTATGCTAAAATGGTTAGGCTATTTTTAGTTGGGCTTTAGGAACCGAACTTTAACTAGTGATGCATTACGAATTAATTGGAAATTTGACTAAACCAAGTGCACTTATTAATTAATAATATAACTACGGTGAGTAAAGATATTGTTTTCACGAAGACTAAAAGTACCAGTAATTATTATATTTATATTATTTAACTGAATAAATCGAGTGATTGGTTACTACTAAAATTAACTAAATTAATTAACTAATGAACCTAACAAAGAACAAATTAGGAAAATAAACAATTAACAACCAAGAAGTGAAACAATATAATTCATCTGTCACTATAAATCTAAATTATGTAATTTCTTTACTTACTACATTGATCCGTAAAAATTTCTAAATTATGCTAATATCTCTTTCGAGAATAAGAAACAATTAGCTCTAGGTTGATTAATTAAATTTTTTTCTAATTAAAACCCCTATTATCGCATTAACTCATGCTATGGATTCCTTATTAGATTTGACTCTAATTCGATAGATTTATATTGTCCTATTTTTAGGATTGCATGCAAATTCACTCAATTACGCAAAATATTAAACTAAGAATTATTAAGCATGGATTCATACTCTAGAAATATTAAACTAAGAATTAAGTACGCATAATTGAGAATAAGAAGCTAAGTTTTTATTGTGTAAAATAAAAATCAAACAAAAAAATTCATCATAGGATTCTTCTCTCCTAGGTATTTAGAAAATTAGTTTATGCTTGAAAATAAAAACGTCTAAAACACAAAATAATCAAAAGAAATAATAAAAAAAACTCATGATAATCTCCGAAGTAACCAAATGAGAATATTCAATCTTGACGGGAATATGCTTTAGAATCGGCTTCAACGGTGTTTTTCGAGTTGTTTTCTTGAATATTCTATGACGACTCACGCATATCTTCTTCTTTTTGTCTTATATACGCCTTAAAATGCCCAAAAAACTTAAAAATTACGATTTTCTGTGGTTCAGAGTGCAAATCAGTGAAATCGACATGGTCTACCACATGGCCGTGTGGATCACACAGTCTTGTGGCCAGGCTATTGACTTCTATAGCTTGCTCTGATATTTCAATTTTAGCTTGTTTTTCGTTTCTTTTGCTCCCAAATACTCTCTTAAGTATAAGAATATGAATTTAAAAAATTAGAAGCATAAAATTCACAATTAACATCGAATAATCATCTAAAAATGCATTAAAAATGAAGTTAAAACATGTTACTTTTAACACTTATCAATACTGGCCTAATTTTCCAACTTGAAACTACTAGCCTAATTTAGTGGACTTTTTGATGGCTTTTAATGCGACCATCTTTGACTTGGCATTAAATTTTTATTTATATATTTTTTCTAGCTTACATTGTATTGTATGGAGTGTATAAGGAAAAGGTGGATTTATTTAGAGTTGTGAATGGATTAATAGAATATTTTCTTACAAACCAACCAAAGTGAACGACTAAAAGGTTGAATTGTCTAAGTCAAGATGTTTGCAATTTGCTAAGGCATTGGTTGAATACCAACAAACAATCTCTCTCATTTTCCCTTTGAAGTGATGGATTAAAACTATATACGTGGAATAACTAGTAATTTATGCTTAATTTTTTACTTAATTAATGTTAAGATAAAATTTGAATCCTTGTAACTTGCATACCTCAGTAGATTCGTCTCAAGCTACAACGGATTTAAATAAGGACGTAAGAAAGGGTTAGGCCGAGTCTCAAACATCCTTCACCTCTAAATTGTTTGCAATTTTTTAAACTTTTAGTGTTTTTATACTTAAAAAATGGGAAAATATATTTTGAGCCTCAAAAAATTTAGAAAAATATAAAATTGAGATCTAGCCAATGATAATTTATATGTAATTTGGACGAAATAGCCAACGAGAAAAGAGAGGAATCTTTGATTTTCTTAAAAAAATTATTATTTATTCATACAACACATATAGTAGACATGTACATATCCAAATAAGCTTATACTATAAGAATCTTTGCTCCCTTGGATTCCTAGGTAAGAAGCAAAGCCCTAAAGAGTGAAAAATATGGCCAATACTTTGATTTCGAAGCTTCAATCAACTAAGTTAAATTTGGATTTGAATTCTTTGATTTCATCGTATTTATTTTTCTCTATATTGTTGGTAGATATAAGAAGCAAAGACCCAAAGAGTGAACAACATTGCCAATACCTTAATTGCATTCGTTTTCTCCTTATAAAACACAAAACCAACAACTGGAACAAATGGCAAACTAAGCATACTCACAACATTCGAGAACAAAGATGACACCAAATAGATCAATCCCACTACTCCCACTGTACAAATAGATCAAAGTTACAGTATCTTGATCTTCGAAGTAATAACTGGTGGGATATCGAAGCTACAAGTCTTCAATGGATTTCTAGACTTGCTTCCTTGCATTACCTTGGTTTGGGTTATGCGGATATTCGTAAAGCAACTTATTGGCTACAGGTAACATTCAAAACATCCTTCATTGTTAGAGTTGCACTTGTCAGCTTGCAGTTTCGAAGATGATCCATCCCCAATCAGTTTTAATTATACAAAATCATTAGTTGTTCTTGATCTTTCTAGGAACCAATTATCTTCATTACCAAAGTCGATATTTTGTCTTCATGGTCTTGTGTCCATTGATCGTAGTCACAATTCTTTGGTAGGCCCAATTCTAAATTATTTCAAGAACATCTCGTTTCTTGAAGTTCTTGATCTGAGTTCAGATTGGCTTTATTCATCCATACCCAACTCCTTGTTTAGTTTAAACCATCTTCAATTCCTTAGTTTTGGCCATAACAAATTGCAAGGTGAAATTTTGAGTGTTATCGGAAACTTGATCTCTATTGTTCACCTTGATCTTTCAAATAATATGTTGGAAGGAAGATTACCAACCTCTTTGTCTAGATGTTGTTTGGATTGCTTGGAGTCATTAAATCTAGCGGTAAACCAAATTTCTGGCTATTTAATCAATCAACTAGGGCAATTTAAAAATCTAGCTTACTTGTCCCCTGCTCAAAACAAAGCTTATGGTCCCATTCCATTGTCGATAGGGGAGTCATCATCTTTGAAGTTCTTTGATGTTTCAGAAAATCAATTGAATGGTACTTTTCCTATAAGATTGGGACAATTGGCAAATTTAGAAACTCTAAATTTTATCAGAAACCCACTTTTTTAAGCTCACAAGATTGATAACTTTGAAAGCATCGAAAACATGTTGAGATTTCAACCAAACTCAAGTTGGATTCTCCCATTTCAATGTGAAAGTATCGAATTGGGTGACTGGTATTTTGGCCCGAAGTTTCCCCAGTGGTTAAAGTTCCAGAAGTTTTATCATTTAGATATCTCCTATGCCCACTTGGTTTTTGAACCTTCCCACTCAATTTCAATATGTAAATCTTTCCTCTAATCAACTTATAGGAGAGATTTCATATTTGAATGTGAGGGACATTATTGACTTGAGTTCAAACCGATTCACAGGTACTCTGCCAAGAGTATTCCCAACTTTAGATTTTTTAGTTTTGTCAAATAATTCATTCTCAGGATCCCTTTCTGAATTAATTTGTATCTCATCGGGAGGGGGATGGATGGGATCTCTTTACATTGATGCAAATCTTCTTTCTGGGGAAATTCCAGATTGTTGGAATCATCGGTTTTTGAATTATTTAGATTTGGCAAACAACAATTTGACTAGAAAAGTCCCACCTTCTTTGTTACACAAAGATCTTAGAGTGCTCAACCTTCGGAAAAATAGCATGTTTGGAGAATTACCCTCCACATTGCGAAAGTCTACGAGTTTGTTTATTCTTGATCTTAGTGAAAGTCATTTCAGTGGGAGTGTACCAGCACGGATTAGTGATAAGCTCTCAAAACTTATTGTTCTATGCCTTCCATCAAATAAATTCGATGGCTATATTCCTCATAACATTTGTGATCTTTAATCTCTTCAGAAGTTGGACCTTTCCCATAACAACATTTCCGAAGTTATTCCACCTTGTTTCAGAAATTTAAGTGCAATGGCCATAAAAACCAAAACCAATTGTGAACTTGTTTCGTGGCCAATTATTGGTCATTCATTTTTTTTGAGAGCATTATTGATGATAAAAGAGCAAGAAGATGAATATGGTACCACACTAGGACTTGTTACTAGCATGGACCTTTCTGCTAACAGTCTCATAGGAGAGATCTCCAAAAAACTGGAAGTCTTGTTGCACTACGATCATTAAATTGTCGGGGAATCTATTAGCAGGCAATATACCAGACAACATTGGCAACATGGAGTTAATAGAATCTCTTGATTTGTCGATGAATCAATTGAATGGGGAAATTGCTCCAAGTTTCTTCAATTTGAATTTATTGAATCACTTCAATATCTCCTACAATAACTTGACAGAACAAATCCCAACAAACACTCAACTTCAAAACTTTGAAAATTTGTCTTACATGGGCAGTCATCTTTGCGGTCCTCTCACTAAGAACTGCACCACAAAAGGTTTTTCAACTGATGCTTTGAATAATGGTGGTAGTGATAAAGGAAGTAAAGTGAATTGGCTTTATGTCAGCATAGTTCTCGGCTTTGTAATGCGATTTTGGGTGTGGTGGCTCCCTTGTTTTTAATTAGATCTTGGAGGCATGCATAGTATCGAAAGTTGAATCATGTTGGTCGAAAGCTATATGTGTCTTGGGCTAATAGGTATTGTACAAGCCCATTTTTGCTCGGCCGTATACAAATAAATCCATTACCACCTAACTACCCAAACTACCACAATTAAAAATCCATAAACCCAAAAACTAAACAATTCAATTTTTGGCCCATTTTACAACCCACCATTAAACCCAACTAACAAACCCAGAAACCCAACCCAATTACTAAAAAACAAATGACCCAAACCAAAGAAAACCCTAGCCCAAATCTAAAGAAGCCCAAAACTTAAAAATATTTCAGAAAGCTAGCCCCCTAAACCTAGTGCTGCCACTGTTTGACCTGCTGCCCGCCATTGCCTACTGCCACCGCCCATGTCGCATCTCCACCGCCCCACTTGCACCTGCGAAAAGCAGAGACATCATTACAAGTTGTAAAAATGGCTATAAAAAATCCAAACAAATCCATTGTAGAGGATTCGATCAGATTTTCTTTCAATACAAAAATAATAGAGTACGAATACAACAAATTTTAGACACAAACATTGGCAAGCAGATTTTAAACAAAAAAAAGAGCAGAGTTTAAGCACTAAAAACCCTAAAAAATAAAAAACAGAGGCAAGAAAAGGTGATTTTTTTTATTTCTTCGAAACTCTTCTTTCTTTCTTTTTCGGCATAAACATATATATTTTTTTTAAAAAAAAAGAGAGGAAGAGAAACCCCCTAAAAAAACTGCTGAAAAAGCCGACCTTTCGACTCCTGGCCACCGCGTACGGCGGTGCCGAAGGCGGCGCGTGGCGGTCCGGTGATCGGGGCGGTGCCGGAATTCTCTCCAGCAAAGAGAAAGAATATAAAGGGGAGGGTTTTTTTTTTTTTCTGAAATGGTTTTAATGAATTTTCTCTCAAAAATTTTTGCCTTTTATAGGCGTATGAAACGAAGTCGTTTTGGCCATCACCCTTAAGCCCCAAAACGACATCGTTTTGCCCTTATGACACGCGCGCTGACTCGATCCGCTCCTAGGATCAGCGTGTTTTTCACAAAGGGGATATTTATGCGATTAGCCCTTCTGTCTTTTTTTTCTTCTGCAATCAGGTTTTCATTATTTTTTAATTTTGCCCCGAATTTCATTTTGAGTTCAATTGGCTCCCCCCTGATACTGCGCATTTTGCAGGGAGAGGTTATTGCCTATTTCAGTCCTTCCTGGCTATTTTCGCATGCAATTTAGTCCCTTTCTCCCTTATTTACTTTGGATTTGCCCCAAAATTTCTGTTTCAAGTTCGATTTAATCCCTTTTAGTCATTCTGGCTATTTTATCATCAAAATTAGTATTATTATTATTATTATTATATTATTTTTATATATATATTTTTTAATTACCATTATTATTACTATTATTATTTTATTTTATCTTTCTAGCATCATTATTATTATTTTGTTATCGTTATTTCTTATTTTAACCATTTTTATTTTTATTTTTATTACTATTATTATTATTATTATTATTATTATTATTATTATTATTACTATTATTTCTATTTTTATTATCATTCCTTCTATTATTATTATAAATGTATTATTATCATTATTCCTTATTTTACTATTATCATTGCATTATTATTGTTATTATTATCATTATATCATTAAATTAGTTAACTTAGTATTATTACATACATCATTTTTATTTTTTTTTATTATGCAACCTAGCTTCGTAATTTATCTTTTTATCAAATCGAATTACATTAACCTTTACTCGGTGCATCAAGATTTTAAAATAATTGATATTTCGTATTTAGAGATTTGAGAAAGTCGTGCCCTAACTTACTGGGTTTCGGCTTTTCTCATTTAATCTAAATAACGGAATATCCTTTTAAATCACAATAAGTCTGAAATAAATAAAAGCTTATTCTCGAGAATTCGAGATGTTGTGTCCTAACGTATTGGATGTGACGTTTCGTTAACTCGAGATAAGATTTTCTAAATAAAGACAATATTCTGTATTTGGAATTTCGAGAAATCGTGCCCTAACTTACTGGGTTCCGGTTTCCTATTTGACAAATAACCGAATATCCTCCACAAACCTAAATCCGAGTTTTAAAGTCAAAAGACAAGCTCAGTTTCAAGAACTCAAAATGTCACTCAAAATGTCGTACCCTAACTTACTGGGTGTGACATTTTATTTCTTCGAAATAAGAGGGTCGTAGCATCCATTTTGATTTGTTCAAGTTCTTTTAAAATAAAAGAGGATCGTATTTTTGAATCTTTTCCTATTTTCGACATTAAGACATTAAATAATCAATTAGGTACCAATTTTGGGCGTATCGAGGGTGCTAACCCTTCCTCGTGTGTAACCGACTCCTGAACCCGTTTTCTGAATTTCGTAAACCAAAATCATTGTTTCGTTAAATCAAACTGTTTATTAAAAACATCTGTTTTACGAGGTGACCCGATCACACCTCAACAAAAAGGATTGGTGGCGACTCTTGTTTTATTTTCGTTTTCAAAACCAAAGTCGACTCTGTTTACAAAAAATGGTTATGACAGGTATATTGTTTGATGAAAAGAAAACATGTATAGTTAAGATTTGTCTGTGTTTATAATTGATTATATAAGATCTCAGATCTTATAATCAATAACTTTGAATTTAGATTCAGTACTTGGTACATGATTGGTGTTTTTTCCTTTTGCAACAATAAATGTCATTTCAAGCTTGTATAAATAATTGAAAGTGTGTTTTGATAATGTATGATTGTGTTTAATTGTATTTCAATAATGAAGATGTTGTTGGGTTAAAGAGTGCAATTGGGTGAATTTTTACTAACTTTTGTTTAGCTCATTCATTAACTTCAACAATTTACAAATCTAACATATCTTGTTAAATTTATGTGTTTCTAGAAAATTTTGTGAGGAATTCAAAAAATCATGCTGGCCTTTCATTTAGTAAATTTCTTTTCTTTTTCCCGTAGTGATGGGCATGATAGAAAAGCCAAAAAAAATTTTTTGAAGTTCAACTGAACTTTATTAATAGAAAAATCAAAATACAAAATGGTTTAAGCCAACTTGGCTTTAAGTCCATAAAGAAACAGAAAGCAGTACCTGGATCAACCAAGCCCAAAACAGTCTTGACCCATTAAAGATTCAAAGTTAAAAATAAAATAAAATAAAACTAAAAAATCTTCTCATCCGATCAAAACAGATAGTGGGACAAAGACTTAGAAGCACGCTTGGTTATTTGTAATGGAATAGAGGTGTAATGGAATAGAAGTGTAATGGAATAGAGGTGTAATGGAATAGAGCTGTAATAAGTAATTCAACTGTTTGGTTGAATGGAATGGAATAGAGCTGTAATAGAATTCTTGTGTTTGGTTGAATGGAATGATGTTGTAATAGCATAAGGAAAAGAACTAAAATGACCAAAATACCCTTAGTAGAATTTTTGTTAGGTAGATGATTATTGTTATTAAATTTTAATAAGATTATTATTGAAAATAATTTAATAAAAATAATAAATAATTTAATCATATTTTAACATAATTATTATTAAATATAATTTAATAAAAAATATAATTTAATAACATGCTTAATATAATTATTATTATATGAATTACAAAATCAAAATATATAATACTATAAAAAAATATATAATCTATTTTATTATTTTTAAACTGCAATACATATATGTGCTAAAAGATCATTACTGAAACAGATAATTTAATTACTCTATAAAAAAATTAAATATTAGAAGCAATTAATTTGCTTCAAAAATAACTCATTTATTTAAAATAACTCCATTCACGTTTCAGAAAAATCAATGCTCAATTTGCTTCAAAAATTCATACATCAACCTTCAACTCTATAACCATTATCTCATATTACATTCCTTCCCAAAACCAAATAACTAGGACACAAACCAACTTCTTACTATTCCGCAAGTTAACTGATCCGTAAATTAATCTGCCATCCCACAACCAACTCAAACTCCACCCAACGTCAATCGGCTATCATAAATGGATCTACCTCTCCAAGGATCAGCAACCAGAGGCCCTATATTTTACCGATGCTTCGACCAAACTCCTCTAAAACAAGTTGAACAGCATCAAATGTCTTAACATATATAGAAAACAACATGAAACAAAGAAGCACATTTCTATTAAATTATGACACCTTCCCCTTATAGAGTTCTATAATGAAGTAATTCAATAACTCATACCATACAAAATAACCTATCCAAAGCCAATTTAATGCATTTGAGTCGTGACCAATGTCAAATTTTAAAACATAGAGAAAGAGCCAACAATAATACTGCTGCGCCTATATTTATAGCTACATTTTTCAGGCTATTTTTCTGGCAAAGAGCAGCAAACATGGCGCCATGAATATCAAACTTCTGCAGCTTGGGATGGCTATTAAAAAACTCTACGAAATCGACTTCTGGAAAGGGTAAAAGGGACTCCAAATCTCCAGTGAATTCAACCTTCATGTAGAGATGCTTCACCTCTCTAGACCACTCTAGCATTTTGCTTATTGCATCCCAACACCATTGGACCCCTCTCATTGATAAGGATTCAAGGGCTAAAAGCTTCCCAAAGTCTACCATGTATACTCTGCCTAAATGCATCACAAAAGCAAAATGGTAATTAAAATTCCAATTCAAGTTTTTCCTAGTTCCTACACAGAACTGGAAAAGCATACTATAAAGTAGAATAGTTACCTGAATTGTTTGCTTGAGCGATGAATGCACCAGCAATAGCCATGAAGCAAGGCCTGAACTGGTGAATGGACTGTAAACAACAAGCTCCTCTAAACATGTGATTGACGAAAGCATTTTCCAGATAACAATGTCCGGCTATCACTGCCGGTGTAACCAACAAACGAGTTACAAGGAAAGTAGAGACTCTTAAGGTAAGGCAATGACTCCTTCCATCTCTTGGATACACAATTACAAACTGCAACATCCCTAGCATTGTTCAAGTGTGACAAAATGTACTGAATTATGGCATCAGGAAGAGATTCCATTCACTGAGAAATATCATCAAACACGTAACTGTCAATAATTAATTAATTATTGGAGAAGCCACCACGATAGATCAATACAAGTATACTCCATGAACTAAATACTAATTAAAAGGAATACGCAAGCATTATATAATTCATAATTGAAACAGATATTTGCTGGCTGCTAACATGAACATTCAGGTAAAAAAAAAAAAACTATTTCACAAGTTGAGTACCTTGGGAGCAGTCATGGGATATTCTTCAGGCAAAAATATTCCAACTTGAAAACCCCTCCTAAACTAAATATTCCAAACAAGAAAATGAATCATATTCTTTAATTGTAAAATGAGATATTGCCAAAAAGAACTTCCCAACACCAGACTAAGCACTGGATAACACTGAAAAAGCATGCTAATTGAACCTACATTTTAAGATTGAAAACATGGGTCCATGTTTGCTTACAAAGGTTAGAAACCAAAGGGAAAAAAGAAAATGAAATAAAATAAATGCTGCATAAACCAATTTTCTGAACAATAATACTGCTTAAACGAATTGCGATCATTTTAATGACTGACCGTTGGGGATGGTGTCACTCTTAATGACGTAAATCAGCCATAAACATTGAACAATCAAACAGAAATTATACATTTCTAAACCATTGGATGAAAAAAATAAACTACCTTCATATGGAGACAGTGTGGGACCAAGGATCATCACATTGAAATGTCGCATGTTATCCTCTGATGGCGAAGCACTAATTCCAGGTGCTGCGGGGCAAAAAAAAAACTTTTAGCCAACAGGAAAAAAGAATTTCTTAAAAAAAAAGGAAACCCAGAAAGTTAATTTTGTTGCTCATAACATTGAAACAACTAAAAGCACAAAATTTAACAAGAATTTCTTTAAAAAAACGAAAGCTAAGTACTTACCTGGTTCACTGAGCAGACGATGAGTTTCCTGTTTCGATCAAAGGTAAAGAATACCAGAATTAAAGCATGGAAAATTAACAAGAAAAGAAAAGAAAAGAAAAGCTTTCTTCAATGTAAGAAGACGCTCTTAAATTAATTATCTGAAGCTTTTGATTCATTAAAAGCAAAAACAATAAAGCTATGAAAGCAAAGTGTAGAAACCCAGAAAAGGAGAGGAGGGAGATGGAAAGAGGAACCTTAATTATTCCTCGAGGGAGATTAGTATCGGCCATTGCAAGGATCGATGGGTGAACATAAACAGGGAAAACAGATTCTGGGAATTGAGATAAAAAGGACTCTTTTTGAGGTTGAAAATGAAAGCAGAAATGGCAGCGGCAGCGGCAGCAGCAGAAGAAGTGTAAATTTTGGGTTGTGAAGTGGAGATTAGGAGAGCGTAATTGGTGTTTCAGGTGAGAAATGGCAGAGGGCAAAGTGGGGATCATTTTTGCAGTGAAGGTCTCCTTAAACGCCGAATCACTAATCGGTGGTGAGGAAGCGGAATAGAAATCATGTAATTGCATTGAATAGGCACGTAATGGAATAAGCCCGTAATGGGGTATTACGTTGAACTAAACATGTGTTTAGGGTGGGCCCACGTAATAGGAGTGTAATGGCTATGCCATTACATTGAACCAAACATGCTGTTAGCCTTTGTCTTTTTATCTCCACCGCCCAGCCATTAATGATAGCAGCAGTTTCCAAAGCAATCTTTTGTTTACTGCTATTGAGATTTTCACCCAGTTTCTTGACTCTTCTTCTACTAACTCCCCTCATTTCTTTCTTTTTCTCTTTCATCTGATTCCCATCAATGCGCCTTCTCCTTTATTAGCAACATTTCTTTATCAAAATCAGATTAAACTTGGGTCTCCTTGATGCTATTCTCTTAACCTCCATCGCTCCCTCTCCTGATGAGTATTTCTTGGATACGTCCCCAGCAGGTAATGCCCTTCACCTCTTCTCATCGCTTCTTTTGCAACAAAGTGGACAGTCCCATTTTCTGTTCTAAGAATGAAATGGAGCTAAACATCTTGAAAGAAACCTTTTTTGGTATGGATATCCCTAATAATCGCCCCTATAATTGATTTATCTTGATTCATGGTCTGACATTTCTTAATCACTATTTTTGAGTCTCCTTTGATATCTAGGATATTTAACCCTATTATAATCCCTAACTAAATCGCCTCTAATCCTGCATGTGCTTCCGCTGCGACGATGATGGAATGTTAGAGTGGATGACTGACTTAGAGGCTATTATTTCCCCCTCCGTGTTACAAACAACCAAACCCGAAGTAGCTCTGAAACTTCCTTTGTCATACGCCGCATCGAAGTAAACTGACATTCTTGTGCTCCTTTCCATCTGTTTATGGCCTCTGTCAACATTAGTAAGTGGTATTTTTTCCTCCGCTCCATTCAGCTCTACTATAAAACTGGTGATTTGTTTAGAAATTTCCCTGCCTGTTGTGTTCTTTTTTTCAAAAATTAATTTATTTCTATGATTCCAGATTGACCATAACCCACAGCAAAACAGGCGGCACTGATCTTTATCACCCTGTTTGAAAACCTAGATAAGCCACTCCCATAAGCTTTGTATATTATTATTGTTTACCCATGCCAGACTTAGTTCTAACTAGACTTCTGTTGTTATAGGGCAGTACTTGAAAACATGATTGCTATCTTCATCAAAAGTGTGACATCGGGGACAGCATTTCCACTGCTACTTTTTTACTCTTCAAATTAGAGAGCGTAGGGATATAATTCCAAGAAATTTTCCAAATTGTAATTTTGATCTTTGGAGGGATTTGTAAATTCCATAGGTTTCTGTAGAAATTTCTATTCTCGGTCTGTATTAAACTATTACTAGGATCCAGATTAGTTTCTTGTAATAGTTTATAGGCGCTCTTGACCGAGTATTCTCCTGACGGCTCTCCTCTCCATGCTTGGAAATCTTTACAAGTTGTCTCTGACAAGGGGATCTGCAAAATTTTCCTGGCAGTATCTTCATTAAAGATGCTTAACACTAAATCTGTTTTCCACTTTCTATTATTAGCATCAATCAAGTCAGATACTAACTTGATTTCTTCATTGATGGCTTCATTCTGCAATCTGTTTGCAGCCCCCGGGACCCATAAATCATCCCAAACATCAGTGTGCTCCCCTGTTCCTATTCTCCAACATAATCCTTTCTCCAAAATCCCTTTTGCTGACCAAACACTCTTCCAGGTAAGTGAGGTACATTTCCCAACTTTGCCTTGAGAAAATCTAAAGTCGGATAATATTTTGCTTTCAAAACACGGCTTAGTAAAGAGTTAGGATAATTGATAAGACGCCAACCTTGTTTCACTAATAAGGCTAAATTAAATTTATTGAGACTTCTGAAACCTAAACCACCATCTCCTTTCAAAGAGCATAAATCTTTCCATGTGCACTAGTGAATACCTTTTTTGTCTCGATTTTTCTGCCACCAATATCTGGCCATAATACTTTCTAATTCAACACATAAAGACTTCAGAATTAAGAAACATGCCATCGTATAGGTTGGGATAGCTTGAAGGATAGCTTTTATAAAAACCTTTTTCCCCCCTTGAGATAAATGGCGTACACTCCAGCTGTCAATTCATTGTGTCATTTTATCCTTTAAAATCTGAAAGGATAATTGTTTCTTTCTTCATACCATATTAGGCAAACCAAGATACCTTTACGGATTACTTGAACTTGAACTTCGTACCCTCAGGATCCTAGATACCACGGCTTTATCCCCTTCTTGTGTATTGATACTAAAAAATACTGTAGATTTGTCGTAGTTGACGCATTGTCCTGAATAGTTCTCATACTCTATCAACATCTGTTTGAGTGATAGAGCCCCTCTCTCTGTTGCTTCCCCAAATAAAATACTGTCATCTGCGGCTAATAAATGGGAAACCTGTGGACCACTTCTACTTACCTTAACCCCTCTAAGTATGTCCCCTTAGATAGCGATTCTCATGAGGCTAGAAAGACCTTCCCCACATATTAAGAATAGGAACGGTCTTAAAGGATCGCCTTGTCTTAGTCCCCTTGTAGGTTAAAAAGTTTCTTCAATATGACTGTTGAAAACTACCGAATATGAAACTGTAGAGACACATTTCATTAGAAAATCAACCCATCTTGATTTAAAACCCATTTGTTACATGATTGCTGCAATAAAGTTCCACTCAACTCTGCCATAAGCTTTGCTCATATCTAGCTTTACTGCCATAAAACCCTTTTTCCCGGTCTTTTTTTATTTTAAAGTATGAAGAATTTCGTCGGCTAATAGCACATTATCAAAAATCAACCTTCCCGGTATGAAAGCGCTTTGCGCTAAATCAATACACTTATCCATGACTAAACCAAGATGATTCGCTATGACCTTTGCTATCAGTTTATAAATCACATTGCATAGACTTATTGGGCGAAAATGGGTAATATTTGTGGGATTTTGAATTTTGGGGATCAACACAATATTAGTTTTATTAATTGAACTAATATCCATACCTTCGTTAAGATGCTTTAGACAGAATGAAAATACCTCTTCCCCAACAATTGACCAACATTTTTGATAAAACAAAGCCAGAAAGCCATCTTCTCCTGGTGCTTTTGTTGGACCCAATTCTGTTAAGGCTGCCTGAATTTCCTCTTTTGTGAATCCCGCTGTCAATCTAGAATTATCTTCTTCAAAAATACATCGATCAATGCCTGTCAACATATTTTCATAATTTCCCCTCCTCCCAGCTGAAAATAAATTCTGAAAATACGATCTAGCAATTGCCTCCATTTTGTAAATCTCTTCTGTTTCTCTGCTATCTTCAAATTGTAATTTCTGAATTAGATTTTTTTCTTCGTCGTTAGGTCGCTTGTTTATGGAAGAAAGAAGTATTCCTATCACCAGATTGTAGCCAATTAATACGAGCCCTTTGTTCCCAGTATCGTTCATCCTTTTCAATTTCAAAATTGAGTTGAATCTTCGTATCAATGAGTTCTGCCAAATTTTCATCATCCCTATCAGCTTCCGTCAACTCGATCAATCTAGTAGTTAGCCTCCCTTTTTTTATCTTCCTCACTGTGCTGAATTTGATTTGCCCATCTATCTAGCCTTTCTCTAACTTTTTCTAATTTCTGTAGCAAGTCACCATTTGAGTTCTCCCATATGTTTCTTACCTCTTCAACAAAAGATTCCTCTAATATCCACCATGCTTCAAATTTGAATCTTCTTTTAGGCAGACATTTCTCCTTTTTTCCTGTTGTAGTTAGAAATGGACAATGATCAGAAAAAGAATGTGAAAGATGTTGAATTATTGCCTCTGGACATAAGGATAACCATTCCTCGTTAGCTTCTCCCCTATCAAACCTTTCTTGAATGCTTGTTTCCGGTAGATTCCCTTTTTCCCAAGTAAACCACTTTTCGATATATCCAACATCCACTAAATGGCAATCGACTAGTGCCGATCTAAATGCATCCATGCACCTTTCCTCTCTAGGTAGTCCACCCTTTTTTTCATGTCCATTCATGATTTCATTAAAATCTTCGTAAACTAACCATGGGAGCTCTTCAGTGTTTCTCAATCTTCTTAACAAATCCCATGATTCACTTCTATCTTGCATATATGGGGATCCATAAAATCTAGTAAATCTCCATCTGCTACCATTTTCAGAATCTTCAATAATCACATCAATATGCCTTTTTGAAAAGCTTCGAAGACTAACAGTTGCATCATTGTGCCACGCCAAGCATAATCCACCTCTTGAACCATCTGAATCAACATCAATACCATTCTGAAATCCACAACTTTTTCTTATTCTTTCCATTTGATTCTTGAGTACCTTTGTCTCCATGAAGAAGACAATTTGGGGATTATATAACCTCAGTGAATACTGAAGTCTACGTACTGTCCGTGGATTCCCCAAACCATGGACGTTCTAGCTTAAGATTTTCATTGTTCTCAGTCAGCTTGCATTTTGGCAGTCGCCGATAATAAAATGTTGCTGTTCACCATTTTCCTCTCCTTTACTAATGAATTATCAATGCTAATAGTGTCAGCATCATTATCTCCTCTTTGTCTCTTTTTTCCTTCTAACCTTATAAGAAACCCTTCTTCAGCATCGTGATCCATTAAATACTTATCTTCTTCTAGTGGTAGCTTTCCATCCTTTTTGGATGGCGTGAGAGTGTTTCTTTCCAAACAAAACCCCAAAATAGGATCAGTTCGCATCTTCTTTACCCAATCACTCATCGCACCCCATGTATTCCTTTCTGTTGTCCAATTTTTGTCCAAAATTCTACCCCTTGTTCTCTCTTCCTCCTCTCGTAACTAGATACTGCTTTGTAATCTTGCTTTTCTAGATTGAGCTCTTAAAGAAAGATCCCAACCCATTGTAGTAACCTCCACTCCCAGATCCATTTTTGCCTCACAGAAAGAATCACTATGTCCCAAGCGTCCACAGTAAAAGCAAAATTGTGTTAATATTTCATATTTGAATCTGACATAGGATTTATTCCCATAAAACATAATCTGCTTTTTCCTTTTTAAGGGAAACCTAACATCCAATTGAATTCTGACTCGTAAAAAGTTTTGATACCCCTTTCCCATATTGGCTCCATCATATTCCAGGAACAAGCCAATGAAATCCCCAAGTTGCCTAGCCAAAGCCTCAGAATAAAATCCTGCAGGAACTAATTAAAGGAATGGTGAAAAAATGGATCTGAACCCAGAATGGTGAAAAAATTAAAGGAACAATTAATGGATCTTTCCCCATCTGTAATGAATGTAGCAATAATAAATGGTTATTAAAAGTCCATGGAGAACCCTTGAGAACTCTTTCCATATCCATATTATGAAAAAACTGAAACATAAATCTTTTTTCACCTAGATCCAAAATACGAAAACCTTTGACCGGATGCCACAGATTAGCCATAGTACTCTTCATAGCCGCAAAATTAATGACGCTTGCCGTTAAGAAACAACCCACCAGACGAAAACCCCCTTCTTTCTCTGGGCATGGAGGAGTTGGAATTTGTAGAATTTCGTCCTCCTCTTCATTTATAAATAAATCAGCAAATTCAGTTTCCATGAATGCTACTTCAAATCTTCCTAATGTTGAACAGTAATTGCAAATTTTTCAATTTGATGAAAGCCAAACGGCACAACAAAACAAAAACCTAGACTCTATCAGAGAAGATAGATAGAAACGTGCTAGGGCAGCAAACTTTTTAAAATGATTTTTTTTTTAGAAAAGCCAGATTTTAGGCAAAACAAAAACAAAAATAAAAATGACGACATTTTAAAATAAAATTAGTGCTAGACTCATAAGAGTATAGGTAAAAGTATTTTAGCAATTGCTCAACTAAATCTCGGATTATATTTTGAACCTTCTACGAAAATGGGCAAATTAATCTAGGTACGATAGATGAATGAATCTTTGTTAAAATTGTGATGTTAAATGTTTATTTTAATGTTCTATATATAAGACATAATAACAAAATTAACCATCGACTTTTATGTCTTAAGTCAATTTAGTCTCTACTCTTTTATGAAGAGTAAATTAGGCTTCAAACTTTTCATTGTAGACAAGACATTATTTTGTATTTTATATCACATTTACAAATAATTTTAAAACTATATAATAATGTTTAATACATCATAAATTATTTCAAAAATGAAATAAACTTGACAAGGAAGTCTAAGTAGTGGACAAAGACTATGGGGTAAATTCAAGTCCCGTGATATGACCAGCCTTAAAAATGAAAAGAAAGGAAAATGAAAATTTAGGAAAACATAAAATTTGAATGAGATTATTATTATTTTTGGTTAAATTTATATTTTGATTAAATCAAATCAAATTTTGATGTATAATTAATTAAAATTAAGAAAATTGTTGAGAATAAATATTGATTTAAATTGATATTATAATGGTAAAAACTCAATTTAGCATTTTTTTATTGCATTTTATTTAGTTTTCAAACTTTTATTATTTGTCAATTCAATTAAAATTAGATAAATTGTTAAGTGTTTATGTAGGATGTCAAACACTGATGCGGCATCATATGTTATAGTATGTGTGTATTTCATGTTATTTTGACGTTATATTACTTAATTTCTCATCTTCGCAAATAATTTTGAAATAAAAAAATGTTAATTAAGTCTTAATTATTTTAAGGGTTGAGAAGAGGTTATGAGTTGTTTTTAATTTTATATAAAAATAAAATGAAAGAATATTTAAAGTAAACTAAAACAACAAAATATTGTCCTCAGACCCAACGAGAGAACTTTCTTCCAAGAACCCAAATTTCCAAACTTGAATTTTCCACAAGAATTATTTTATAGTCCATTGAATATTTCCTTGCATTGAAATGTTCGGTCTATATATTCACCTTAAATTTATTTAAAAAAATGTTCATATTGTGAATTGTTGTTAACATTTATATATTAAAATAAATAAAGTCTCACTCCCACGTCATGCTCTGTTTACTTGCTAATTTTTGTTCATTATATACAGTAAGCAAAGAAGAAAAACCATCTTTAATATATTAAAATAGCATTTTCATTAATAAAACTTATCATTTTGAAGTTGAGTTTATTTTTCCTTTTTTCTTTCTTTTAATCTTTGTTTTTTTGGTTCAATTGTCGAGTATTTGTCCCATTTGATTGCTTAAAAGACTTGAAATTGTCAATTAGTTTAATAGTTGAGTTTATTATACTTCACAAAATTTGTCAATAAATTTAATAGTTATTGGCTTATGATTGATGGGGGTTTTTTGAAGGTAATTTTCAGTTACTGTGCAATGCATGTCTATAGGAAGAAAACAAAAAAGAAGGGCAATGTTCAAAGGATGAAAGAAGAAGAAAGAGAGATCAAATTCATCACAAAGCTACAATCAACTCTAAAAATAAAATGTTGTTGAATATGTTAGTGAGGTTTATTATTAAGAAGCAACATTCTATTTCGATTTTATCTTGATTTAAATGGAGCGATAATTAAAATTATTGGCAAACATTCATTTAGTACGAGTTCATATCATATTAACTCTATCCCTTACCCTAATATTATATATATAAAAAAATACCTTATTACACTCTTGTAAATATAACTTAAATTTAAATTTTAAGTTCGGTTCAAATATTAATTAATGTAATATCTTTTAAAAATTTTGGACACTATAGAAGTATTACATTAGAAATTTTGATAAAGTAAAGGAGGAAAGCACGCAATTATCCCGAAATAAAGTTGAATGAAGTTGTCCCCCTTTTCTTGCAGCATCAAATGTTGTTCCATTTCTATGGCCGAATAAATGTCGTATTCGTTTTATTTTTCAAACTTAATCAAATCTTACTCATATTCGTTATTGCACTCTTTAACAGGAAACATTTTCATTATAATTTACATAGAATTAAACATAAGCATACATGTCAAAAAATTATACAAGCATGAAATGTCATTTGTTTTTGTAAAAGGGAAAACATGAATCACATGCTGAGTATTAAATTTAAACTCGAAGTTTAGATTAATTGATTCATGTAATCCCTTTTAAAATGTGACATTTAATAGATCTGACATTTGAATCCTGTATAATCAATTACAAACCCAAACAATATTTAACTATATGTTGTGTACGGGCCCATTTGCCCAGGCCAGTAAAATCGACCCAAGCCCAATCGACCTCTTAACCCAAATAAAAAACTAAACCCTAGGTGCGGCTTCTGGCATCCACCTGCCTACTGACACCGCTTGCAGCCACCGGCCACCGCCCATGCGCTCAGCACCACTTGCACCTGCAGGCAATAAATAGAAAAGACAGAAAAGCAATTGTAAAATGGCTATATAAACCATCAAAACCATTGTACGGGGATTTTTTGAATAAGAAAAAGAGGGACTTTTACTTAACATTTTGAAAAAGAAAACCGAGTAGAAAAAGGTGGTTCTTTAATCTTTCCTTTCTCATTGCTTCAATATTGCTTCTACTTTTATTTTGATTCATCTTGTATTTCCCTTTTTAAAAATTTTTTAAACGAAATAATAAAACAATAAAAGAAAAGAGAAAGGGGCTTACCGGAGTTACCCAAGAGGCAGCGTCGCCGCCTCCGTGGTCCATGGACGGAGGTTTCTCTCCACGATCGGGATCGGGACGAAGGAGGGGGTTGAAAGGAGACCTTTCTCTTTCGGGTTTTTAGCCAAGAAGGCTAGGCCTTCAATCAGACTCTCAAACAGTAGCGCAAGGCCCATCTCCATTCATCGTTGACCACCGAACAGTGGTGGTGCGTCGATCGGATGGAAGAAAGGGGAGAGGGAAAGAAGCTTTAACGTTTTGGTTTCTTCTTTTTTCTGAACTGATACTGAAATGAAACAGATTAAGAAAGGGGATTTTAAACTTTGAAAAGAAACGGCGCCGTTTGGATACAAGGGAAGCTGCGCATATCCCCTAAAAGGGATATTTACGCGATAGATCCTTCCCCATTGCAGCGCTGTTCAATCGCCCCATTTTTGTTATTTTTTCTTTTACGGATTTACCCTTAAATTTCTTTGGACTTTCAATCGGGTCCTCGACCCATGGGTGCGCATCAGGGGTTGAGCTATTTACCCATTTGGTCCCCGTGAGTTTATGCGCACGACGTGGTGGTCCTTGTTCCCTACTTTCGATTTATTGCAATTTTTAGCCCCTGACTTTTACTCTGATTTCAATATAGTCCTTGATTTGCTTAATAAATTTATTTATTCATTTGTTTTCCTTAGAAATCATATTATTATTTTTTTTATTACTATTATATGTATTACTATTACTTTATTCCACTACTATGGTTATTAGCATTATTATTATAACTAATAGTATTATTTTGATTATCACTTTTAATATTATTAATTTTATTATTACCATTGTTTTTATTTTATTTTTATCACTATTGTTATTATTATTAGTATTATTATTACGGTTACTATTATTTACTTATCATTATTCTAATATTATTATTATTATTGTTTCTCTTATTTATTTATTTATTATCACTATTATTGTTTTATTATTACTATTACTATAATTTGTTTATCTTTTACTACCATTATTATTATTATTATTATTATTATTATACCCATTACTATTATTATATTATTATTTTTATATGTATATATTTTTATTTATTTTATATATATTATTTAATTTATTAATTGCCATCATTACTACCATTTTTTATATCATCATTATTATTACTGTATTATTATTATATCATTATTAATATTATTTAGCATTTATTATTATTATTATTATCCTATTATTATTAGTTAATATATTTATTATTACTATTATTTTTTACACATATATATTTTTATTCCTTTATATATATTTTATTTACCTCCTAGCTACTACCATGATTAACCTTATTATCATTTTATTATTTTTATTATTATTAATGTTATTTTTATCATCATTCTCTATTTCACTTTTATTTCCACCATTATTATTATCATTGTTCTACTATTTTTTTGTTTGCTATCATTTTTGTCATATTACTATTATGCTATATTATTATACTATATGATTTGTTATTAGATTATTATTATCACATCATATTATCATCATTATCACGTTATTATTGTTATCGTTTCATCGTTATTTCTACTACCGCTACTATACGTAATGACTTCAATACATTATATATCCTCCTTATTTATACGTATATATATATATATGCATATGTGTCCTCTTATTATTCTTTTCGCGTATAACATTGTGTTTTCACATTTTCGTGCTAATTTTTCTCGACACCTCAATTTTTTATAACAACCAATATCCCGTATTAGCAATTCGAGAGAATCGAGCCCTAACTTACTGGGTTCCGGTTTTTTCGTTTAAGTTAAACAATGGAATATCCCTTTTGAAATCGCAATTTAAATTTTAAACAAAACACCTAATCTCGGATATTCGAAATGTCGCGCCCTAACTTACTGGACTCGACATCTAGATACTTCGGATAAGCTTCTTTTTCTATTAAAATAAGGGCAATATTCCTAATTTGGACCTTCGAGAAAACGAGCCCTAACTTACTGGGTTCTGATTTCTCATCTGACAAATAACGGAATACCCTCTTCAAATTTAAAACCGAGTTTTAAAATCAAAAGGCAAGCTCAGTTTTGGGAGCCCAAAGTATCGCATCCTAACTTACTGGGTATGATACTTTATCTCTTCTAAATAAGAGAGCCTTAACGTCTCTTCCAATTCCTTCAAGTGTTAGAAATAAAAGTATCTATTTCCAAATCATTCCAAAGTTTTCAACATTAGGACATCGATCAATCAATTTGGTACCGATTTCGGCGTGTCGAGGTGTTAATCCTTCCTCGCACGTAACCGACTCGAGCCTATTTTCTCAAAGTTCGTAGACCAAAAACATTGTTTTAGTAAATTAAAATGTTTATTAAAACAAAGGTGATCCGATCACACCTAAATGAAGATCGGTGGCGACTCCGCCCTCTTCATTTTTTTAAAACCACGAGTCGACCGCGTCGTTTACTGTTTTATCAAAAAAATGGTTACGACAGCTTGGCGACTCCACTGGGGACTTTCTCGTTGAGAGTCAGGCCATAGATTGATTGATCCTTGTCTTTTTGATTAAAATTAGAAAATGGTTTCAAATTCATGTTTCTTTAAATGCACTTTCAATGTTATATTGGATCTCTTGAATACTTTGGCATTGCATTGCATGACCATTGTGGTCACACCTTTAAGTGGGAGCGAAGCTATGCCTTCGTGAGGTTTTCACCTCATGGGGCTAGTGGATCGCTTTGGGATACATCCGTACCTATGTCTTCGTGAAGTTTTCACTTCCACATGGCCATAGGGAAATGTATCCCCTCAACCGAACTCGGTCCGCATGAGCCTATAATGGGTGAGGATCGAGGAATCTCACTGGTTCGGGTACCTCAAACTCTAGAACTAAAACCACATATAGTGAACCCTAGAGCCCACCTTAGATAGAACTACATCAAACCTTAGTGGTCACCTGGTAGGTGTTTGTTCATTTTCACTTGTTTTACTTTGCGATCATCGACTCGTTGTATTTTATTTTCGTGCATTCATCTCATTTTCTTTAGAGGTATCGATTCACGGTCGGTTCTGAGTTAGAAAGTGGTTATGGAAAACGGATTCCTTGATAAAGTGGAAGACAATGCGATCGTTCAGATAGTTAGAACCTAGGCGCTTAGAAGGGTATGGATCCATTTGAGCAAAAGGAAATGTGGCAGTGCTAAAATCGTGGTCACCACAGCAGAGCGGCAAGGGTGTTGGAAGGAAAGTGATTGGCGAGAGGGCAATGGACCCGTGACAATGAATTGGCTGAAAGGACTTTGCTTACGACGGGGAGAAAAGTTTATTTATCGTTGGTGCTCTTCCAAATAACAAGCATGAGTTTATAGTTGTATTTGAGGATGTTACATCTAATGTAAACAATGGTAATACAAGACTTGATGTCTATGATGACTCAAATGGGCAAGATAGGAAGAGAATTAAACGGCCTTATCAGTCAAATCAGCTTTGTTGCATAGACACCCATCCGAGCAACTCAAAATGCTTGGCGCGACAGAATCAAAAACTCTCAAGAAGCATTGAGGGTGATAGATGTCATTTTAAGATAGTATGCTACAAAACAGGGGATGCCTCTTTGGTTTGCCAATCTTTCAAGATAATCGAGCGACTTTCACACGATATTGGAAGAGGTGCCCTTGGCAATAGGGGCATCCATTCAAATTTCATGGCCACTCAAAGAGGCCTTTCCCTGAATATTGATATTCGTCCTAGCCCGGTTGTGGATCCTTTTCCAATCAGAATGCCATGGATCCCGGACTGGACCATGGCTAAGCGAAGCTTTAAGAACCTGAGGACAAAAGTCAGTCCATCCAATCACGAGTACAGGATCACCGGATTGAGCGAGCAAGCAGTGCAAAGATCTCATTGTTTTCATTGAAGGAGAAAAGTGTGAAAAAAGTTAATGGTGAAGCTGAGAATCTAGCGATTACTGTCTATAATCATTTTGTCGACCATCACAACATACAGTCGCGCTTCTCTGCAAGACTTGCCATGCTTTAATGTCAGAGAGCCGAAACAACCTACATACATTCCTTTGGAGCTCCATTCCTTGATGTATTTGCAATTGACAAAGTGCTAACTAGAGAGCTTCTTTGGTTAAGACAGTCTCGGGAAAGAATGAAAGCCTTATTCTATGCTTCACAGGGGAGCAACCATAGTCTTGAGCCAATGTCAGTTCTTGTGGTGTTTCTTTCAACACGAATTTCACCCAAGTCAAAGGTCGTGGCTCATCAGGGGGCAATGATGAAAATTTCTTTCTGAAGAATGGGTGTTGGAATTGGTGGAACCATCTAGGATGGAAGGATAGGCTGTTGTGAATTTCCAGGCTCATCGTGGTGACCCAAACAACATTGCAAGGGATTTGATTCGTGTGAAGAAATGAAAGGAATTTGTATTGACCCGGTTAGATAGATTCAAAAGAGACAAACCAGAATAGACGACTTTCACCTGAGGTTAGAATTGGAAAAGCTATCGAACATATACAATCTAAAATGTTTGGAGCTCCGCAGTTTCTTCTTTGTCTAGAAAAACTCTAATCTTTATGAGCCTTGGAAGTGAAAGAATCCCTTGGGGTATGGCGCTAGCTAGAGTGAATGATCAATACTTTTCTGAAGAATTGATGCTAAGCTTGGACAGCCTCTTCACTACCATCGAAGCTATAACTCTGTAATCGAGTTGAGGTTAAGTCTGAACAAGATTAATAAAATGAAGTGTGGGATCGAAAAGTTAGAACCAAAGATTACACAATTGTGAATCTGGGTAGAGCTTCTTGAAACAAGAGAGGAGTAGAAGACCTTCATCATTCTTATAATCATGAATTTAAAGAGTCGAGATTACCTCGTGAGGGAAGCGATAGTGCAGATTCAAGAGGTAGCTGGTCATCTACAGATTCTGGCATTACAGGTGGATATGTTAAACATAAAATATAGGGTGCAGCTTGACCACGAGTCAAGAGCTAGCTCCATCGCTTGGGAAACCAAAAACCTTTAGGACTTAGGGCGAAAGCATATAGTAGTCCGTTTTATGTAAAAGAACTTGTTTTCTAATAAAGTTTCCTAAAATGAAGTTGATCAGAATCGATACCTCCTTGCATTCATGCATTTGCATTGCATCACATTACATGCATTTAAGTTTAAAAAAAGGGGCCTAATTAGCTAAAATTATCGAGAGAAAAAGAAAGTGAAAGGAGAAAATGCTGAAAGCGGAACATCACTACGAACACGCGCTAAAAACCAAGAGAATGGATCGGAGGTTCGAACAATTCCGAGAAAGAAATGCAGGAAGAAATACAACAAAGAAATGTTGAAACTCCAAAGAGAAATGAAGGACCAAATGCCGGAGGCCCAGAGAAACATGATAGCACGAGATGACCCAAATGCCGAATGGAGTAACGGACAAAGGAAAGGTCCAATGCCTCCGGTCGAAGAGGATAGCGAAGGCGCTTCCCGGTTTTTACCCGCCACACTCAAGAGCCCCGCTGAGGAATATCTCCAAAGGCCATCAATTACGATCGAGCCCAAAGCAAGGGCAAGATGACACTAGACCTCCTATGAATTATCACGTGGGTTCGGGATCCCAACCAAGAGATAACTCGCCAACCTCACAGTGCCCGATTTAGATGCAGAGAGAAAATGGGGTTGAGAATGGAATCATCAAGGCAACTAGAGGACCGTTGCAAATGGTCGGAGGAAAATTCAAGGCGTTGGAAAATTTTGATCATCATCATAGGATCGACGTGAAAGATTTAAGTCTAGTTCCGGATTTGGTACTACCCCATAAGTTTAAAATGCCCGAATTTGAAAAATACAGATGGGATTAGTCGCCCGAGGCCCACATTACCATGTTCTGCAGCGGATGGTCGCTACGTGAGTAAAGATCAACTCTTAATCCACTTTGTTTCCAAGAAAGTTTAGTAGGTGCGCAAACAGGATGGTACAACCAACTAGCCAAGGCTAACATTAGTTCTGGAGAGACTTGGCTCAAGCATTTACGAAGCATTACAATGCGTCCATGGATGGCACACGGATAGAATTACTTTGCAAGCCATGGAGAAAAGACAAAATGAAAGTTTCGCACAAGATGCGCAAAGGTGGAGAGAGGTCGCCATGCAGTCCAACCACCCCTCTTAGAAAAGAAACTACCATGCTCTTCATTAACACCCTAAAAGCTCCTTTCATAACCCATATGATAGGGAATACCACTAAGAGCTTTGTCGACATAGTAATGGCGGGGGAAATGATCGAACATGCCATCAGATGCGGCAAAATTGAAGCAGAGGAAACCACTAGAAGGTATACTCCTAGAAAAAATGACTACGTGAGGTGAATAATACAAACATGGGGCACTCAAAGTCAATTACTGTTGATCAGCCAAAAACGGTGACTACTGAGTATCAAGGTTCATCAAGAAAAGAACCTCGTACAAGGAAAAATGTTGAAAAACTCCAATTTACGCCGATCCCGATGACGTATAGCGAGTTGTATCAAAGTTTATTTGATGCGCATGTTGTGTCCCCCAATATCCGGCCCGTCGATGCACCTCCGTACCCAAAATGGTATGACCCAAACACTCAGTGTGAGTATCACGCGGGGATCACAGGCCATTCGATAGAAAATTGCCTTACTTTCAAGAAATTGGTGGAAAATCTCATCAACATGGGTGTGGTGAAGTTCGACGATGGAGCAGTGGTAATTGAAAGGAAAATTGTGTCTCCTTGAATGAGTCATCAGAAACCTAGAGATCGGGGGATCGGAACGCCAATGGTATACCCGAAGAGAGAACCGAGGAATAAAAGTTTTTCGAGCTTCTGCCCTTATGTACTTGAGAGTGTTTTGAACAACGAGACTGTGGAAGAAACATGTATTTTTAAAGCTAATCTAGAGTAATGTGCAAAACACACTTGTTGCTTTAAGTCTAGAAGCAATAAGATTCCTTTTGTGAAGTAGGCTTATGTCCAGAATTTTTTATTTCAATAAAATGCATCTTTCTAAGTAAATACTTTCATTATTTACATTTCATACTAAATATTTCTCACTCATGACCGTATCATACGAATAATCATCCTTAGGATCATTTATTCTTTGGATTTTCTCGCCGCAATGGGTCCTCAGATATCTATGACATGAGCGACACTGTTACTGACTCCCTTTTTAATGAGATATGTGTCTAGAGGGATCTAAGGGCTTTGAAGATGACAAAGATTGCAACTTACTTCTCAATGGTAGATTCTACCTTATGAAGTGTCAGCGAACGCTATGAACTAACGAAGGAGATGAAGATGGAAGCAACAGCCTAGCTAATCAAGAGGTTCGAGCTATTAGTTCACCAAAAAAGAAAATTGCTTCTGTTATGCCGTAAATGCCAAGTTGAGGAAGACTGTGCCTCCTCCATTTTCCTTATATGAAGCATGGATGTTAACAAACCAGTTTTATCAAAAGCTTCTAGCCCACATCGATTCATTCTCGTGGATGTCGGTTACTTCACAAAATCCCGTGGATGTCGGTTACTTCACAAGATGGCGAAAGTCGCTTCATGTGTCAATCTTACAATGTTGACAGTCATCAAATCCCACTAAAAAAAAAAGATTTGCTACTGACAAAAAAATGCCAAAAAGGACAGTGTCAAAAATTTGTAGTATGTTCAAAGATCAGACACCATATCATAGAGCAACAAAGGCAACCAAAAAGAATGGAAGCAAAAAAAAAAAAAGAAAGAGAAAAAGGGAACAAAAATAAAACAGGGATTGCAGGAAAGATGGCCGAGACTTATAAAGATTGGTACAAGGAAGTTACCTTCTATGATTACCAAACGTTGGCTGGGTTTTGTCTGGGGCAACCCCTATCCATTGGTTTGGGAATGGAAGTTTTTTTAACCTAATCAAAGAAGAGGTTAAAAGTCATCCACCTTGGTCGATGATGCAAGCTTACAATAAAGGGAATTCCACGAAAGGAGAACTCCGATCCTTCTTTACAAAAAGATTTGAGTAAAGAAAATGCCGATCCGGGAAGGACCTTATGCAACAAAGAAGGCATGTTCATGGGAAACATGGGTTATTGACTTGATTCTTGAAAAAGAGGGTTTCAAAAAAACACAGAAAAGAAAATGAAGAAAAAGAAAAAGGAGAGGCCAAGGTGAAAACCCGCAAAGGGCGCTTTGAGACCAAAGGGGCTTTGAGTTGAAAACCCAAAAGGGCGGCTCAAACTTTGCTTGAAAGTGGGGCATATAATAGTTGCTACGCTTGAGGTAACGATGAAGAAGTATGTTATGTCTTGGGGCATCAACAAAGTACTCCAGATCCCCGAACACATATTGAGCTTAAAATGGTCCTCAAGAAGTTTGAACAGAGAAGCTCATGCTCACGATATCTCAGGGCACCTAGTTTCTATTTTACCCATTTGCGCTTATTTTCCTTGCAAAATACACCGCCAATAAGTTTCCTTCATTGCATTTGCTAGCTTTGATTAAACTTTTTTTGTTTTGAGCTATGCTCCCAATAAATTTTCGTTTCATCCATCATTATGATCTTTTCAAGCATTTTGCATTGAAATAACGATTATTGGACTAATAATACTTTCATGAAAAAGTTTCGCATATTACTCTGAAGTTTCTGAAAAATACAATGACCTAAAACAGACTATTGTTTAGAACTCACTCAAACTTAAGGTTTGAAAATATTGGAGAAAGATTATTATCTCTTTGGGCCTTTTGGTTGAACAAAAGACAAGACATTTTGTCGGTGATACAATCTCGACGAATAACGAGCAATGTCACCCAAGTGTAAAAGGGAAATCATTCTCGAAAAATGATGTTCTGCATCCATGCAAATATCATGCATACGCATTTGGTTAAGTCACCCAGAGGAGTGATCGCTTGACCGAACAAGTTATAGATCCTACGCCCTTGAGTTACTGATGGGATGGGTTGAAGTTGATACAGAGATCCTATAGCCATAAGTCGCAGAGGGATGGTTTCAAGATAATACAAATCTTACGTCCCTAAAGTACGGTGGAAAGGAGACCAAGTTACATGGGGCAAACTTGTTGAGCAAGATATAATGGTTCCTTCAAGCTCCATCAAAATACCAAATTAACAAGATAGAGGTATAATATGTCGTTGATAAAATTACGATGGACGACGAAACAATGACAACTCTAAACATCAAAAAGGATCATTACATCTTGCATTCGTACATCTTCATTCAAGACGCATTTAGTTAGGAGCATTTGATTCATTCGATCATTGCGCCTTAATCATTGAAAAATCATTCTCATAGAATTTGGCATTCATGCAAATATCGTCCATAAGGCATTTAGTTAGGGGCATTAAGGTCCTTTCGATCATTGCATCCTAATTGTTATACATTTAACAAAGGATCATTCTCATGACATTCTCGCATTCATGCAAATGTCATCCATGGTCATTTAGTTAGGAGCGCTTGATTCACTCGATCATTGTTCCTAACCATTGTGAAAAGACCATTCTCACGACATTCTCGCATTCACGCAAGTGTCGTCCATAACACATGTAGCTTAGGAGGCTTTGAGTCATTCCGATCATAGCATCCTCATCGCTTGCACAAGCATAAGCACATAAAATTAATTCTACAGACAGGTTCCTCAAAGAACGGTGCAAAGAATATCAAAATTCAGATTTTGTTCCCAAAGAGAGCAGTGAAGATTGAAGTCTTCCTGAAGATAGTGAGGAAGCGAGTTGGAAAGTTCAGATTTTATTTCCTCAAAGTTCCCGTGGAGTAGGTTGAGATTACAAATCCCGTCTCCCTGAGTTAACAATGAGGATTAATTCTTTTTTTAAAGTTTCAGTAGAGAAGATAGAGACTACGAATCTCTTCTCCCTAAATTCTCATTTCCTCGACGTTCCAGTGGAGTTGGTTGAGATTACAAATCCCGTCTCCTTGAGTTAACAATGAGGATTAATTCTTTTTTTGAAGTTTCAGTAGAGAAGATAGAGACTACGAATCTCTTCTCCCCGAATTCTCATTTCCTCGACGCCCAAAGGAGTAGGTTGAGATTACAAATCCTGCTCCTTGAGTTAACAATGAGGATCAATCATTATTTCTTTGAAGTTTCAGCAGAGAAGATAGAGACTACGAATCTCTTCTCCCTGAATTCTCATTTCCTCGACATTCCAGTGGAGTAGGTTGAGATTACGAATCCCGTCTCCCTGAGTTAACAAAGAGGATCAATCATTATCTCTTTGAAGTTTTAGTAGAAAAGATAGAGACTACGAATCTCTTCTCCCTGAATTCTCATTTCCTCGACGTTCCAGTGGAGTAGGTTGAGATTACATATCCCGTCTCCCTGAGTTAATAATGAGGATCAATCATTATTTCTTTGAAGTTTCAAGAGAGAGAAGATAGAGATTACGAATCTCTTCTCCCCGAATTCTTATCCTCAAGTCACAATGGAGTAAGTTAGAGATAGACAAATCTCATCCCCTCGGTTGCAAAGCAGAGCAAATCGAGCTATAGGTCCTATCTTTACGAGTTGCGAGAGCGCATCACTACAAATCTCATTATTCAAGGCTAAGTGAAGTAGGATCAAAGCAACAAGATGTGATGGACGAAAGCAGGCTACTACGAAAGAAGTCGGTGCTTAGCAGCCCCAGGCAAAATGGGCCTTTTGAAAGTCTTTGCTCCATTCTCATTGCACGACAATGAGCAAAGAGGGGCAGCTGTACGGGCCCATTTGCCCAGGCCAGTAAAATCGACCCAAGCCCAATCGACCTCTTAACCCAAATCAAAAACTAAACCCTAGGTGCGGCTTCGGCATCCACCGCCATCGACACCGCTTGCGACCACCGCCACCGCCCATGCGCTCAAAGACCACTTGCACTGCGCAGCAATAAATAGAAAAGACAGAAAGCAATTGTAAAAATGGCTATATAAACCATCAAAACCATTGTACGGGGATTTTTTTGAATAAGAAAAAGAGGGACTTTTACGAACATTTTGAAAAAGAAAACCGAGTAGAAAAAGGTGGTTCTTTAATCTTTCCTTTCACGATCTGCTCAATATTGCTTCTACTTTTATTTTGATTCATCTTGTATTTCCTTTTTTAAAATTTTTTAAACGAAATAATAAAACAATAAAAGAAAAGAGAAAGGGGCTTACCAGAGTTACCCAAAGAGCAGCGTCGCCGCCTCCGTGGTCCATGGACGGAGGTTTCTCTCCACGATCGGGATCGGCTACGAAGGAGGGGGTGAAAGGAGACCTTTCTCTTTCGGGTTTTTAGCCAAGAAGGCTAGGCCTTCAATCAGACTCCGAAACAGGGCGCAAAGGCCCATCTCCATTCATCGTTGACCACCGAACGGTGGTGGTGCGTCGATCGGATGGAAGAAAGGGAGAGGAAAGAAGCTTTAACGCTTTGGTTTCTTCTTTTTCTCGAACCGATCTTCGAAATGAAACAGATTAAGAAAGGGGATTTTAAACTTTGAAAAGAAACGACGCCGTTTGGATACAAGGGAAGCTGCGCATATCCCCTAAAAGGGATATTTGCGCGATAGATCCTTCCCCATTGCGTAAATACTGTTCAATCGCCCCATTTTTGTTATTTTTCTTTTACTGGATTTACCCTTAAATTTCTTTGGACTTTCAATCGGGTCCTCGACCCATGGGTGCGCATCGTGGGGTTGAGCTATTTACCCATTTGGTCCCCGTGAGTTTATGCGCACGACGTGGTGGTCCTTGTTCCCTACTTTCGATTTATTGCAATTTTTAGCCCCTGACTTTTACTCTGATTTCAATATAGTCCTTGATTTGCTTAATAAATTTATTTATTCATTTGTTTTCCTTAGAAATCATATTATTATTTTTTTATTACTATTATATGTATTACTATTACTTTATTCCACTACTATGGTTATTAGCATTATTATTATAACTAATAGTATTATTTTGATTATCACTTTTAATATTATTAATTTTATTATTACCATTGTTTTTATTTTATTTTTATCACTATTGTTATTATTATTAGTATTATTATTACGGTTACTATTATTTACTTATCATTATTCTAATATTATTATTATTATTGTTTCTCTTATTTATTTATTTATTATCACTATTATTGTTTTATTATTACTATTACTATAATTTGTTTATCTTTTACTACCATTATTATTATTATTATTATTATTATACCCATTACTATTATTATATTATTATTTTTATATGTGTATATTTTTATTTATTTTATATATATTATTTAATTTATTAATTGCCATCATTACTACCATTTTTATATCATCATTATTATTACTATATTATTATTATATCATTATTAATATTATTTAGCATTTATTATTATTATTATTATCCTATTATTATTAGTTAATATATTTATTATTACTATTATTTTTTACACATATATATTTTTATTCCTTTATATATATTTTATTTACCTCCTAGCTACTACCATGATTAACCTTATTATCATTTTATTATTTTTATTATTATTAATGTTATTTTTATCATCATTCTCTATTTCACTTTTATTTCCACCATTATTATTATCATTGTTCTACTATTTTTTTGTTGCTATCATTTTTGTCATATTACTATTACTGCTATATTATTATACTATATGATTTGTTATTAGATTATTATTATCACATCATATTATCATCATCATCACGTTATTATTGTTATCGTTTCATCGTTATTTCTACTACCGCTACTATACGTAATGACTTCAATACATTATATATCCTCCTTATTTATACGTATATATATATGCATATGTGTCCTCTTATTATTCTTTTCGGGTATAACATTGTGTTTTCACATTTTCGTGCTAATTTTTCTCGACACCTCAATTTTTTATAACAACCAATATCCCGTATTAGCAATTCGAGAGAATCGAGCCCTAACTTACTGGGTTCCGGTTTTTTCGTTTAAGTTAAACAATGGAATATCCCTTTTGAAATCGCAATTTAAATTTTAAACAAAACACCTAATCTCGGATATTCAAATGTCGCGCCTAACTTACTGGACTCGACATCTAGATACTTCGGATAAGCTTCTTTTCTATTAAAATAAGGGCAATATTCCTAATTTGGACCTTCGAGAAAACGAGCCCTAACTTACTTTGGGTTCTCGATTTCTCATCCGACAAATAACGGAATACCCTCTTCAAATTTAAAACTGAGTTTTAAAATCAAAAGGCAAGCTCGCTTTGGGAGCCCAAAGTATCGCATCCTAACTTACTGGGTATGATACTTTATCTCTTCGAAATAAGAGAGCCTTAACGTCTCTTCCAATTCCTTCAAGTGTTAGAAATAAAAAGTATCTATTTCCAAATCATTCCAAAGTTTTCAACATTAGGACATCGATCAATCAATTTGGTACCGATTTCGGGCGTGTCGAGGGTGCTAATCCTTCCTCGCACGTAACCGACTCCCGAGCCTATTTTCTCAAAGTTCGTAGACCAAAAACATTGTTTTAGTAAATTAAAATGTTTATTAAAACAAAGGTGATCCGATCACACCCAAATGAAGATCGGTGGCGACTCCCGTCCTCTTCATTTTTTAAAAAAACCACGAGTCGACCGCGTCGTTTACTGTTTTATCAAAAAAATGGTTACGACATGTTGTTTTCCCGTCAAGCTACCTACCCATAGTAGCCCAAAGACATATATAGCTTTCGACCAATGTGGTCTAACTTTCGATAGTATGCATGCCTCCAAGACCTGATATAAAACAAGCGAGCCACTACACCCGCAAATCCCATTACAAAGCCAAGAACTATGATGACATAAAGCCAATTCACGTTACTTCCTTCACTTCTGCTTCCATTATTTGCAACATCAGTTGGAGTACGATATGTGCTGTGGTTTTTAGTGAGAGGAGGTCCCTAAAGATGGTTGCCCATGTAAGAAAAGTTTCCAAAGCTTTGAAGCTGAGTGCTTGTTGGGATTTGTCCTGTCAAGTTGTTGTAGGAGACATTGAAGTGATTCAAGAAATTCAATTGGAGAAACTTGAAGGGATTTCACCATTCAATTGGTTCTTCGACAAATCAAGAGATTCCAATTCCATGTTGCCAATTTCGTCCGGTATATTTCCTGTTAGGAGATTCCCTGATAGATTCAATGACCGTAGCTCAACGAGACTCCCAAGTTCTTTTGGGATCTCTCCTATGAGTCTGTTAGTTGATAGAGACATGCTCATAACAAGTCCTAGTGTGGTACTGTATTCATCCACTCGTCCTTTCAGCACTAATAAAGTTCTCATACAAAACAAATTAGTGCGGGTAATCGACCACTGAAACATATAGCTATTTTGGTTGCTTTTGTTAGCCATTGCACTCAAATTACTAAAACATTTTGGAATAGCTCCTGAAATGTTGTTATTGCCAAGGTCCAAGATCCGAAGAGATTGAAGTTGACAAATTTTTTGAGGAATGTGTCCGTTAAAGTTATTCGATCGAAGGCTTAGAATCTCAAGTTTTGAGAGTTTGTTCCCAATCCATGTTGGTACACTCCCACTGAAATGATTGTCACTGAGATCAAGCATAATCAAACTCGTAGAAAGTTGCAACGTAGATGGTAATTCTCCAAACATGTCATTGTTACGAAGGTTTAGTACGGAAAGATTCAAATGTCCCAAAGAAGGTGGGATTTTCGCAGTCAAATTGTTGTTTTCCAAATTTAAGTAATCCAAACCTCGCCAATGATTCCAGCAATCTGGGATTTCTCCAGAGAGAAGATTTCCTTTAATGGAAAGACATTCCATCGGCCCCTTTCTTAATGGATTACAAACTAATTCAAAAAGTGGACCTGAAAATGAATTATTTGACAACATTAAATATTGTAAAGTTGGGAATACTCTTGACAGTGGGCCTGTGAATCGGTTTGAACTCAAGTCAACAAATTCTCTCACGTTCAAATGTGAAATCCCTCCCGTAAGTTGATTATATGAAAGATTTAAATATTCAATTTGAGTGGACAAATTCAAAAACCAAGTGGGTAAGATATCCGAAATTCCTGCCTCGGACATATCTAAAACAGATAAATTTTTTTGGAATTTTAACAATCGGGGAAACTTCGGGCCAAGATGCCATTGACCCAATTTGATAATTCGACATTGAAACGGGAGAATCCAGCTTGTGTTTGGTTGAAATCTGAGCCTGTTTTGTGACGTCTCTAGAGTTGTTAATCTCTTCATATTAGAAAAATGGGTTTCTGATTCCAATAGGTTACATCCCAAATTTAGAGTTTCCAAACTTTCCAGTTGTCCAAAACAGTCCGGCAAAGTACCATTTAATTGATTTTCTGAAACATCAAAGAACTTCAAAGATGATAACTCCCCTATGGACAATGGAATGGGACCAGAAATGTTGTTTCCAGCAAGCGACAAGTGAGCTAGGTTTTTAAAGTGCCCAAGTTGATCAATTAAATGGCCAAAAAGATAGTTATGTGCCATATCCAATGACTCTAAGCAATCCAAACAACATCTAGACAGGCTCAGAAGGATTTCTGATATGTCTTGATCAATTTCATTGCTCGAAAGATTAAGGAATTGAAGATGATTTAAACTAAACAGAGAGTTGGGTGTGGATGAATTGAGTGAGTTCCCACTAAGATCAAGAACTTCAAGAAATGAGATGTTCCTAAAGTAATCCGGAATTGGGCCTTCCAAAGAATTGCTACTAAGATCAATGGACAGAAGACCACGAAGACCAAATATGGACATAGGTACTGAAGAAAAGTTGTTCTCAGAAATATCAAGAACAACAAGTGATTTTGTAGAATTGACATTGATCGGGGATGGATCATCTTCCAAACTGCAAGCTGACAAGTGCAACTCTAACAATGAAGGATGTTGGAATGTTACCTGTAGCCAATCAGTTGCTTTACGAAGATCCGCATAACTCAAATCAAGGTACAGCAAGAAAGAAAGTCCAGAAACCCATTGAAGACTTTTCGGTTTGAGATAATTACCTCCAAGATCAAGATACTGCAACTTTGAGAGATTCCCAAGGTTATGAGGAATTCCTCCCTGGAATTGTGCATGAGAGAGGTTAAGATATGTTAAACTCCCCAGCATACCCAAAAATTTCGGGATGTTGCTACGAAAATTGTTATTGCTCAAGTCCAAGGAACTGAGATGCTTCAACTCCAGCAATGAAGAATTTATTTTCCCTCTTAGCGGAGAATTGTTCTTTGATCGATGGTAAGCTTCCCATTCAGCAACTGGTGCATCAAAATGGGGCACTGGAAGAGGAGCAGCCAAGTGCAGTTGGTTGATATGGCCTGTTGAGTTATGGCACCCGACACCAAGCCATTTACAGCAATCCCCACCTTCGACCCAAGAAGACAACCTGTTTGAAGGGTCAACGAGATCATTCTTGAACTTCAGAAGGGCATTTCTCTCACTTTCAATGCAAAGCACATTGGAATTGGCATCACAAAAGCTAAAACAGATAGCTACAATGACAAGAAGAAATGGGAATAAGGTAATTGCAACACTTTCCATGGTTGCGATGGTACCAACCATTGCTTGCAACTCCAAATATATAGAGTAAGCTTAGCTAAAACAAAAATATTGTGCACGTACATGAAGCACAAAGAAGTTTCTTCCAAATTTCCACAATGTATTTAATTGATAATAGTCTATCAGAAATTTCCAGTAATTTAACATTATTTTATTTTACATCTCACATCAATACATAATTTAACAAAATTATTGTCAGTAATTGCTTTGAAAGTTGTACAGCAATGGAAGAGATCGATGGGTTTGACTTTGCAGATAGGAAGGAAATTTCTTTTTAGACCCAAGCAAAAAATAAATGGAGAGGCACAATAAGTTCAATTGCTGTATAATTATATAATACACGTGTTGATAAATAATTGGAGAGGCACAATAAGAGACAAAAGGATTGAGGAATTTTCTGACTTTAGGGTTCTTACTTACTATCGAAAATTTGTAAATTTACATTTTCACACACTTGAATATATAGAAATATTGAAAAAAAAAATAAAAAAAATAAAAATCAATAAGAGTTATAAAATTTATTAAATTTTAATAAAATAATATAAAAACATTTAAAATTAGAAAAAAGTTATAAAAGTCATAAAAATTATAAAAAATTGTAAAAAAATATAAAAATTATAAAATATATAGAAATATAGAAAAAATTATAAATTTTTATAAAGTCAATAAGAAAATTATGAAAAAATTGTAAAGAAATATAAAATTTATTAAAAAATTATAAAAATTATTGTACCGAAAGAAGCATTTTATAATTTTTTTATAAATTTTATAAATTTTTATTTTTTATCATTTTTCGTCACATGTCACGTTATGTCGCAATACGCGATGGCTTTAATTGAAAAAAATCGGGGATTGTTACCTTTAATGGTCAATGGTTAAAATTAATGGTTAAAGGACCTTTTTGATGCATTTTATAAATTTTTTTATGATTTTTATAAAATTTTACAAATTTTTTTTATGATTTTTATATTTTTTTTCTAATTTTTAATAAATTTATGGTTTCTAGTTACTGTTAAAGTTAATGGATTTCTAGACTTGCTTCCTTGCATTACCTTCATTTGAGTTATGCGGATCTTCGTAAAGCAATTGACTGGCTACAGGTAACATTCAAACATCCTTCATTTTTAGAGTTGCACTTGTCAGCTTGCAGTTTGGAAGATGATCCATCCCCTATCAGTGTTAATTCTACAAAATCACTAGTTGTTCTTGATCTTTCTAGGAACCAATTATCTTCATTACGTAAGTCGATATTTTGTCTCCATGGTCTTGTGCCCATTGTACTTGAATTGGTAGGCCCAATTCTTATTTTAGAAAGTACATCTTAGAACTCCTCTATTTTTGTGACTTGGAATTGTATTATTACTAGATTTTGGGCTGCGTTTTGCTGTGACTTTTTCTAAACATATTTGAAACAGAAACATATAAATATGAATGGTGGATGAAATTGAAAGAAATTTATGCAATGATAAAAAGAAAGGACTCAAGTAGAATAAATTAGGATTTATTCATTTATGATATTTATAGTGTATCATACCTTAACTCTGAATAAATGATGGATTATATATGCGTGACTTGTATACCTCAATATAAATGAAAGCTTGAATTTTAATAGATAAGCAACTAAAAGTTGATGAGTTGGGTATACAACTTCTACATGATGTAGCATCATTCCACAATAGTAATTTTATATCCCAATAAATGGTAAATGATATCCTTTCATCGACATCACATGATAGATGAAAAGTAACGTGGTCACGAGTCATTTGTCTTAGTGAGAAATGCATTAATAACTATTTGTTAGTAATTGTCTTTTCACGAAAGAAGATGAAATAATTACCATGAGATAAAATAGGATCATACTGGGTGAACGAATTTATACTAAAAGGATTAAGGATATCCCACGAGGGTAAAACACTTATAACTAGGTCATTAGACCATACTTAACGAGTAGCTTTCGTAATGATATAATAAGGAAGAACTCAATCATGATATTTTAGTGGAATACTTCATGACTAAATAATGTTGTAATTAATAGACAAAGTGCCGAAATTTAATTACAAATTATTTAAACTCATATTATATATGTCCAGTCAGTTCCAACGCTAGCTCGAGACAACCGGAAACGAATTGAATGTAGAACCAATAATATGATAAACTTTATAAATTACATAAACTTTTACCCATTAATTTCATAAAGTCCATATATGAAGTTTTAATGCAATTTCACTTAGTAGCACGACATACACGTTCTTGTGAAAAAAACTTATTTCTCCATAATTTACTATGTAACTTCATAAGGCACCAAGCAGCCATTCAGTCAAGGGCAGAACACAACCCTGTAATTGGTCCCACTAGGGCAAATAAGTGTGCTTATTTGATTATCTTTAGGGTAACTGTAAGCATCGGGGCATCTTGCCTTGAAGAACCTGGACAAATCCGTTGGGCCACAGTTCCCTGAATTGCAACAATATTGATCAGTTTTGTAGACAGTGCAAGGGTTATTGCACCCACCTGGGGCGTTCAACTCTTTAGGGCACTGCCCTATGATATCAGTTGTGCATCGAATACCCCTGCTGCACCCGCCAGATGTTGGACTAAACTCCATGGGAACATTAAATCCTTCAATCAGAGAGATATCCATGAAATCCAAGTTGTTCAACTGGTTTAATGCGAATTCAGCCAAGGTGTTTGGGGCTGCACCATAGGCTCGGCACTGAAGTAGGCCCCCACAGTCACCGGTTTGGCATCTGCCTCGTCCGACTCTGTCGAATGTGCAATTGGTTCGACCCCAGATACGGGCTCCTGTAGTGCCAGGACTCACTTTTAGATTCCAAACTCCGCCTTCGCTCAGCTCTCTGCCACCACCAGGAAAGGCTGCTGCCCAGATCGTGTGGGAACAGTTGTTTCGAATGTCAAAATTGGTAGCACTGGCCACCGTGAAGCAGAGAGCAATAAAAGAGATGGAAAATAGAGAGAGGCTTTTGGAGTTCATCTTTGAAATTAACTTTGTATTGTATAGAATGTGTAAGGAAAAGGTGGATTTATATAGAGTTGTGAATGGGTTTAGGACCAATACCTAATGTAATCATTTAAAGGATAAATTATATTAGGATAATTCTAAAAAATATAGTTTTTAGGCATTAATAAAATAATGGTACGTCATTAAATTTTAAATATAACAAAGTATTATTATACATTAATATATATCTAACATCTTCTTCAACTTAATTTAAATTTGATTAAATTACTTAAAATAATTAATTCTTTAAATTATAAACAAATATCTTTTCTTCTTTTAAAAATTTTAATCATTTTGTTTTTTTTCCATAGGTTAATAATTTTTTTGTGCAATCTTTCCATATCATTAACACATAATTTTGATAACTATTTTATCTTGAACTCTGAACCCTGAACACTGAACCTTAAATCTTGAACCCCGAACCTCAAAGTTCAAGGTTTGGGTTTTAGATTTGGGGTTCAAAGTTGAGAGTTCAAGGGTTTGGGGTTTGGGTTGAAGGTTCAAAGGTTAGGGGTTATGAGTTTGGGGTTTAAGGTTCAATTGTTTGAGGTTCTAGATTTGGAGTTCAGGATTATAGATTCAAGGTTTAAGGTTTTGGGTTTGGGATTCTGGGTTAAAAAATTACCAAAATTATGTGTTAATGACATGGAAAAAATTTGTTGAAATGTTATTAAATAATTGGAAAAGGGTCATGAATAATGTGCTTGGAAGGATCCATAAAATAATATCTTTTTGGATGACTGTATGATAATAATTTCATGTATTTAAAATATGATAATGTAGCAAAATTTTATTGATGTCTAAAAATATTGGTTTTGACGATATGGACTTATATAAAATTGTGAATGTGGTTAAGGACCAATAGCTAATGGAATCATTTAAATGTTTGTGGAAAAATAAATTTGAATTTCCGAATTCCAAATTCTTAGTTATGCTTTGTGGAATAATCTACAAGTTAATGATTCTATGCCGGTAGATGATATGAGATCATTTATGAATGCATGTTTTAAATAAGTATAAACCTACTCCTAATAAAATATCCTTACGAATTTAAATATATAAAAACAACTATGGAAAATAAAATATGTTTTAATCCTTAAATCAAAATTTGTGGGTCACATCTTTTTCACGTGAACTTAATTTTTCCATGCAAATTTTATGAATTCGGTTATAATTCGAATCACGATTTGTATATGTTAAAAATAATTAAAATTTATCAATTTAATAGTTTATTTTTTATTAATTATATGTTACATTTTATGAAGATGTTAAATTTATAAATTACGAACAATTAAAACGAAGATACTTTGAAAGATTTCCTTGGCCAACATTAAAGACAACTTTCAATTAGTGTTAAACCAAAAAAATGACCTATGCTACCTCCATAAATGTTGACCAACACCATCATAATTCACTTTTAGTCACCATGAATGTTCAACCCTTCACGAAAGAGGACTAGGACAACAATAATTCACACACTTAATTTTCGTTCATTTCTCTCTCCCTCTCTCTCTTTTTCTTCTTCACGAAAACCATACAACTATTAATAAAAATTGACTTACAAGAAGCTTTAAAGTAGTCTTCTAATGCAGCTAGCCATTTTCAGTTTTCTCTTTATAATTTAATTTTTTTAAAATAAATAATTGTAAAAATTGACTTACAAATTCTTCAAGGTAGATTGTTGTAATAAAACCAACAATTTACACCAAAGGATCTATACGCATTAATATGCTGGTTTATGTTGATGATTTGCTTATTTCAGTGAATGATTCCACTGTTTTGAAAACTTTTAAAGGATATCTCAATTCTTGTTTTCATATGAAAGATCTTAGTGATCTTGGTGTTTTGAAATATTTATTGGTGATAGACGTAGCTCGTAGCTCCTTGGGGGTTATTTCTTGGTCAAAGGAAATATGCATTTGATATTATTTTCGAGACGAGTCTTTCTGGAACTATTGTGTGGAAGCGTGTAAAAGAGTAAAATTATTGTACTAAAAAATCACACTAAGTTCAATTTCCAGGAAAGAGAGGTGGATCACGAGGATCACTTAAGTACCAGATCTTTCCTAGCCAGAATATCCCTCTATCGTAATTTAATAGTACAATAAATAACTACAATCACACTCACAAGATATGAAAAATAAATAATAATGAACACCAGAATTTTAACGAGGTTCGGCAAATTTCGCCTACGTCCTCGGGCACTACCAAATATATTTCACTCCAAAATTACAAGTGAAAATATACAAATAGGGAGAGAGAACAATGCCTTAAGTAGAGAATGGCAAATGTTGGGATGAAGAAAATGAGCAATGGTTAGGCCTATTTATAGTTGAGGTTCAGGGATCAACTTGCAAAATACCTATACAAATAGGGACCAAAATTGCAATTATCCCATGCCAAATCAACTTTCGGTGCCTAATTTCTTCCCACTTGCTATACCTTTTACAGCCCCCATCTTTGACTTTTCAAAGATGGGCTGCTGCCAATAATCTCCACCTTGAAGATTTGATTAGAATAATCTTATCTTCACACAATTCTTTCTGCCTTTGCCAACAATACTTGATAGTGCCCTCTTCAACTGTTAAACTCGCAGGATATTGATCAAGTTCAAACAATATTCGAACTTGGTTGCTGTTACCACCTTGGTCATCATATCTGCGGGATTATCTGCAGTCTTAATCTTCTGAAGACGAATTTTCCCTTCATCAATAATTTCCCGCACAAAATGGAATCGTACGTCGATATGCTTTGTACGTGCATGATAGACTTGATTCTTTCCTAAATGAATAGCACTTTGACTATCACAATACACATTAATATGCTCCTGAACCAATCCCAAGGTTTTAACCATACCTTGTAACCAAATAGCCTCTTTTACAGCCTCTGTTACAGCCATGTATTCGGCTTCTGTGGTTGACAATGCAACTGTAGACTGTAGTGTAGACTTCCAACTGATTGGTCCTCCAGCAAGTGTAAACATGTAACTGGTGGTTGATCTTCGTTTGTCCAAATCACCAGCATAATCAGAATCAACGTACCCAATAACACCTTCACCAAGTGTATTATCCTGCCCGAACAGTAATCCAACATCCACGGTCTTTTGAATATACCGTAGAATCCATTTCACAGCTTGCCAATGTCCTTTTCCAAGATTATGCATATACCTGCTCACTATACTAACTGCCTGTGAAATGTCGGGTCTTGTACACACCATTGCATACATCAAGCTACCCACTGCATTAGAATATGGAACTTGCAACATGTATTCTCGTTCTGTATCCATCGAAGGAGATAGTTGTGCAGAAAGCTTGAAATGAGAAGCCAACGGGGTACTTACAAGTTTTGTCTGTTCGTTCATGCCAAACTGCTGTAGTACCTTCTTCAAATACTGCTTTTGAGACAAGCTAACTCTGCCATGGGCTCTATCTCTACATATTTTCATGCCAAGAATTTTCTTAGCTTCACCAAGATCTTTCATCTCAAACTCGAGATTGAGTTGAGTCTTCAATCTCTCAATCTCAACTTTGCTCTTAGATGCTATTAGCATATCATCAACATATAAGAGCAAGTATATGAAAGTTCCTTCTTGTAGCTTCTGAAAATATACGCAATGGTCAAATTTACTTCTTGTGTACCTTTGCCCTTTCATGAACTGATCAAATCGCTTGTACCACTGCCTCGGGGATTGCTTCAATCCATAAAGCGACTTTGTCAGTTTGCAAACCCAATTCTCTTTACCAGCAACCTTGAATCCATCTGGCTGAGTCATATAGATTTCCTCTTCCAAATCAGCGTGTAAAAATGCGGTCTTCACATCAAGCTGAACTAGTTCAAGATTATATTGCACAACCAAGGCTAGCAAAATCTGAATAGACGAATGCTTCACAACTGGAGAAAACACTTCATTGTAGTCTATTCCTTCTTTCTGAGCGTAACCCTTTGCTACAAATCTAGCCTTGTACCGAATTTCATTTTTACCAGAAAATCCTTCATTCTTTGCATATACCCATTTGCATCCAATTGCCTTCTTTCCCTTGGGTAGTGTCATCAACTCCCAAGTCCTATTTTGACGAAGAGACTGCATTTCTTCATTCATGGCTTGCTTCCACTTTACACCATCAGGGTTACTTATTGCTTCTGTGTAAGTAGAAGGAGCATCATCATCTGCAATTGGAAGTGCATAGGCCACTATATCATCAAAGCGAGCAGGCTTACGAATCTCTCTTCTTGGCCTCCTATATGCAATTGAATCTTGTTGCTGTAGAAGTTCTTGGGTCGGAACTTCTTCATCATTTGTTCTTCCAATATTAGCTGGATCATTATTAACCTTTTCAAGCTCCACCTGCTGCAAAGTACTACTGGTTTTGTCATCCTTTTGTGAATCCTTTAACATGCTTGATTCATCAAAAGTCACATCTCTGCTAAAGACAATCTTCCTTGTATCAGGACACTAGAGACGATATCCTTTTACTCTACTAGTTATACCCAAGAATAATGCTTTCTTTGCTCTTGGGTCTAACTTCGATTCTTTTACATGATAATATGCAGTGGAACCAAAAACATGTAAAGAATCATAATCAGTAGCAGATTTACTAGTCCACATCTCCATAGGAGTTTTGCCATTTATTGCAGCTGATGGCAAACGGTTAATTAGATGGCACGCATATGTAACAGCCTCAGCCCAAAATTCCTTGCCCAATCTAGCATTGGACAACATATATCGAACTTTCTCTAGTATAGTTCGATGCCCTCATCTTGACATGTAGAAATAGATCATTTTTGTACTCAGTACCATTGTCTGATCGAAGTCGTTTGACCTTTCGACCAGTCTGAGTTTCCACCATCTTCTTCCATTTCAGAAATGCATCCAATACTTCACTTTTTCTTTTCATTAGATACACCCATACTTTTCTTGAATAATCATCAACAAAAGTAACAAAATAGTGCATAGCTCCCAAAGAAGCCACTTTGATAGGTCCCCACACATCACTGTGAACGTAGTCCAGAATTCCTTTCGTATTGTGAATTGCTGAACCAAACTTTACCCTCGTCTGCTTGCCCAGAACACAATGTTCACAGAATTCCAATTTGCAAGAATTTGCACCTTTCAATAAGCCTTGCTTCGCTAAAGTCTACAAAGCTTTTTCACCAGCATGTCCAATAATTGTACTTCCATTTAAAAACTACACGTTATTTCTTCTTGTGCCTTTCACCACCGTCAAATTCTCAGCTGCTACCTTTAGTAATCCATCTCTTAAAGTGATATTGAGCCCTTTAGGTTCTAAGGCCCCTAATGAGATGAGATTTTTCTTCAAGCCGGGATGCATGTAGCTTAACATCGATCAAGACTTGGATTGAGCCGTCGTGATTCTTCAATTGGATTGTACCTACTCCCATTGTCTTACAAGCACTATCATTGCCCATAAGAACAACTCCATATTCTAGTTCTTTAAGACTAGAAAACCAGTCCTTATTAGGACACATATGGTAAGTACATCCAAAATCCAAAATCCACTCATCAGTATGACATGCCATTGCCATGCCAACCAAGCTAAAGTCTGACTCCTCATTATGCTCTGCTACACATGCATTAGAAATAGCTTTGCCCTTTTGTAACTTAGGACAATTCTTTTTCCAATGCCCTTTCTCACGACAAAAAGCACACTCATCTTTGGCGGGTCTCCCTTTGGACTTTCCCCTTCTACCAGGTTTGCTGCTGCTTGAACGACCTCTTACTGTTAAGACTTCTGCAGTTGTATCTCTGTGATCTCTTTTATCTTTCTTTCGAGTCTCATATCTATACAACGCACTGCAGACTGCATCAAATGTGATTGTGTCCTTCCCATGAAGCAATGTGGTGGTAAGATGATCATATTCATCAGGAAGGGAATTCAACAACAATAATGCCTTGTCTTCGTCTCCAAATTTCTCATCCAAATTTAGCAAGTCTGCTAAAATTTTATTGAATGAGTTCACATGGTCATTCATCGATACCGGGTGCATACGTGAATCAAAAAAGTTTCTTTTTCATACAAAGCCTATTTTCAAGGCTTTTCATTAGAAACTTTTCTTCCAATGTATCCCACAATTTCCTCGCTGATGTCTCCCTCATGACAGAGTACTTCTACTCTTTGGCCAAACATAGACAGATTGTACCACAAGCTTGTCTATTAATCTTGGCCCACTCCTTGTCAACCATATTGTCAGGTTTTACTTCAAGGGCTATATCTAGCTCTTGCTGACAAAAGACATCCAGGATCTCACATTGCAATATACCAAAATTATTGGTACCATCAAATTTCTCTACTTCAAATTTTGCATTGGTCACCGTAGTCCTTGCTGATGACGATGCCTGTGCCATTTTTCTCCTCAATCCCAACTACTGTATACGTGAACAGTGTCGTATATGTGAATAGTGCTGCAAACGATCGTACTCCCCAAGTACGGACCTAGCTCTAGTACCAATTGTTGTGCGGAAGCGTGTAAAAGAGTAAAATTATTGTACTAAAAAATCACACTAAGTTCAATTCCCAGGAAAGAGAGGTGGATCACGAGGATCACTTAAGTACTAGATCTTTCCTAGCCAGAATATCCCTCTATCGTAATTTAATAGTACAATAAATAACTACAATCACACTCACAAGATATGAAAAATAAATAATAATGAACACCAGAATTTTAACGAGGTTCGGCAAATTTCGCTTACGTCCTCGGGCACTACCAAATATATTTCACTCCAAAATTACAAGTGAAAATATACAAATAGGGAGAGAGAACAATGCCTTAAGTAGAGAATGGCAAATGTTGGGATGAAGAAAATGAGCAATGATTAGGCCTATTTATAGTTGAGGTTCAGGGATCAACTTGCAAAGTACCTATACAAATAGAGACCAAAATTGCAATTATCCCATGCCAAATCAACTTTTGGTGCCTAATTTCTTCCCACTTGCTATACTTTTTATAGCCCCCATCTTTGACTTTTCAAAGATGGGCTGCTGCCAATAGGAACAAAGTCGATAGGATCTCCAATAGAGCAAAACATAATTAGCACATGCTACAGGGACAATTTTGTCTGATCCTGAACCGTACAGACGGCTAATGGGTTGTTTGATTTATTTGACAGTGACCTGGCCTAATATGGCATACTAGATTCATGTCTTATCCCAATTTATGCATGAGCCGAGGCAGGAGCATTGGGATGTGGCAGTGTGATTCAGATTGGGTTGCTTGTATGTTAATTCGACGTTCGCTTACTAGCTGGCTTGTCTTTCTCAGACAATCTCCTATTTCCTAGAAAACTAAGAAACAACATATTGTTTCCCATTCTTCTGCTAAGGCTGAGTATAGGTCGATGGCTTCTGTCACTTGTAAGCTCAAGTGGCTGAAGACCTTGTTATTGAGCTTAGGTGATCATCGTCCTAAAGCAATTCATTTATTTTGTGATAGTCAATCTACGTTGCATATTGCACAAAATCTCATATTTCACGAGCGTACTAAACATATTGAAGTGGATTGTCACTTTGTTAGAGATGCAATCCAGGATGGGTTGATTGAACCTTCTTATGTTCTGACATCCGTTCAGTTGGATAACATTTTTACAAAGGCGCTTGGTAAACCACAATTTGAATATCTTCTCAGCAAGTTGGACATTTATGATTTGCATGCTCCAACTTGAGGGGGTGTTAGGATATTATTATGAGATATTATCTCTTAATAATTTAATTCCTAATGAGATATTATTATGGGATATTATTTTTTAGCTATTTGATTTCTACATAACTACTATTATATATATAGACACCATCGAGGTCTATCAATAAAATTTAAGAGATTACCCTATTCTTATTAGTAACCAACAAATACATTTATTTTTCATACATTATTATATATTTAAATAAACTATATTTTAATGTCTTCTTCTATATATTCTAGGTTGAAATATGTTATTAATATCTTTAGTTTTTATAAATTTTAAATTTTAAAGTTAAAAATTTAATTTTTTTAATTTAAAAATATTAGTTCAATCATTATTATTGTTGGTAATTTTCATCAAAATTTATCAACTTAAAATTTTATTTTTCATTAACTATATGTCACATTATACGTATCTAACATGTTGAGTTTATAAATTACGAACAGTTGAAACGAAGATGCTTTGAAAGATTTCCTTGGCCAACAATGAAGACAACTTCCAATTAATGTTAAACCAAAAAATGACCCATGCTACCCTCCATAAATGTTGACCAACACCATCATAATTCACTCTTAATCACCATGAATGTTCAACCCTTCACGAAAGAGGACCAGGACCTCAATAATTCACACTTAATTTTGGTTCATTTCTCTCTCTCTTTTTTTATTCTTCTTCACGAAAATCATACTACTAATAATAAAAATTGACTTACAAAAAAGCTTTAAAGTAGTCTTCTAATGAAGCCAGTCATTTTCTGTTTTCCCTTTATAATTTTTTTAAATAAATAATTGTAAAACTTGACTTACAAATTCTTCAAAGTAGAGCCAACAATTTACTTTCTTTTTTGTTTGGTGAAAGAAAACAATAAAGATAGACAACTAATTACATGGGTATATTCTGAAATAAAACACTTTTAGCTCTATTTATTTCTAGGATTTCTTGAATTTCCCGAAAATTAAGTATTTGCAAGTCTTCCTTTCTTTAAAAAGTTAAATTGACTAAAGCGTTCGCAACATGATTGTGCTCCCTATGTATATGTCTTACAAGCCACTAAACTTCATAACAAAAACATAACAAAAGTTATCACTTAAGCAACTACCGTCGAATTATTCTTTAATTCGGATCAAACATTTTTTGAAGGGTAGCTCCCTCAGTAGTGGAACATGAGTTCAGCTTTCTTTTCCACTAAATCCTTCATTTTTGGGGGAACTCATGTTCTTCAAAACCTCACTTTTGTAATCAAATTTAAACCCATTTTTGTAATGATGAATATCCATTTCATGGTAATTCATTTTTTAGGAAATGGGTTCTGATTCAAATGAAGACTTAATATAGGAACCAAGGTGAAGGGTTTGATGGTTTGACACGAAGTTTTATGTGGAAATTTCAGTGATGAGAGCAAAGGCACCAGGACAAATGGTGTCCTCTACCTCTTTGGAGTGAGAGATTAAAGCTTTCACAAAGAAAAATGTAACAGCTCTGAGTTCTTATGAGCTTATCCTTCGACATATTAAGGGTAATCCAAAGGGACCCATATAGAGAATACCTTCTCTTATAGGGTTCAAGTTTTAGATCCACTTTATTTCTCTTCAATTCTTTAAATTTTTTTTTTTAATTTAGCCACTAAATTTTCCAAAACCAATTTTTTTGTGACTCTCTCCTTAGTTGCTATTAGATAAATGACTGAAAATTTAGATGAACTTTTTTTCATCTTTTTCACAACAGATACTTCCATTTGATTTAGCACCTTTAATGCCTTTGAATTAGCTCCATTAATGTAGCTACCAGCCTTGAATCAATATTTGCCAAAAACTCTCCTTGGCTCATTTTTAAGCTTAACTATCTTGTTTTTCTCTTGAATATGCTTCTTGCAACCTGTTTTCTCTCTCTCCTTTTTTTTTTCTCAACAAAAAAAATTATAAAATTTAGTCAAAGATATTAATACAATAGTAGTCAAATATATTTTTTATTAATATAATATTAGTGAAAGAAATTAATTTGTACATAGTTTATAGAAATAAAGTATTTTTCTTAGTACCTTTCATGTCCGTTTTACTGTTCATATTCGGGGATATGAAAACAAAGTATTAATTTGTATAATTTTTTTGTTAGGTAATTAGTGTATGCAATTAAATTATTTGTTTAATAAACAAAGTTGCTAAATGTTAGGATTTTTAATCTTTTGTTACCAAATACAGAAACTTTATTTTCGGACGTATACAGAATTGTACAATTATTCTCATTTATGATTTATTAAATTTAATTTTTTTAAATTATTAAATTAAATTTAGTACTGTGAATGTTACAATTTTTTTGGGAATTATTAACGGACGGAGGCAAGCTGGCCCCCTAAAATGGAAAATTTTTTATGTAAGTTATTTATTATTTATAAAATTTTAAATTAGTAATGGTTAAATTGTACTTTAGTTTCTCTAAAAATAATAAAAATTTGATTTAATCCTTTAAAAATTAGAAAGATATAATCTATTAAAATTGTGAAATTACATTTTTACTATTGTAAAAATATACAATTTAATTCCGACACCCCGAAAAAATTTTCTAGCTCCATCATTAAATTCATTATTGTGAATATTAAAATATTAAATAATATATTATTGATGTGATTATTAATTTATATTATTAATTTATTTAATTGAAACAACAAATTTATTACAGAATAAAATATCTTATTTTAACTCAAAATTGTATTAATTAATTATTTAAACACATTAAATATTTTATCTTTAATAAACATCTTAATATTTAAGATTGTCACATGTAATTCATTTAAGTGTGATACCATAAATTGCATGCTTAAATTGCTTTTATATGTATATTCCTATTCTGGAATTTAAGATATAATTTAAGATATAATACAGAGACTACTGATATAATACTTTTTAGTAAATTGCATTGCTTTTAAATGCACATGTGTCAATTAAAATGGTTTTGATTTGGGGGCCATCAAATTGAATAAATATTATTCCATTAAATTGCTGGAAGAGTTTGGAAAAATTACTGTGCCAACCAATATTTTCTTTTTTTTTCCCCAAATTTCATTTATTCATTATATTCTGTTTTCAGACCAAAAAGACAAACTATTTACTCTCTTTTTTTGAAAAATAAAATAAAATTACATCAAATCAACTACTAAGAAACACTAAATGTTTTGTCTTGTTGAAGAGCCATAAATATAGTATAGAAAACACTTCAAATATATGTAAACTTGCCTACCAAATAAGGTTTAAAAAAAACAAAAGCTATTCACTTTTCCTGCACACTATTGCACTCTTTAATTTTAACTCAACAACATCTTCCTTATTGGAATAGAATTAAATACAATCATACATTATCAAAGAACACTTTCAATAAATTATACAAGCTTGAAATGCCATTTATTCTTGCAAAAGTGAGAAAGCATGAATCAAGTATTGAGTATTAAATCTAAACTCAAATCGATTTATGTAATCCCTTTTAAAATGCGGCATTTAATAGATTTAAAATTTGAATCCTATATAATCAATTATAAACACGCACAAAATACATTTTTTTTTTCATCAAACCACACCCATAGTAGCCCAAGACATACAGCTTTCGACCAACATGGTCCAACTTTCGATAGTATGCAAACCTCCAACATCTGATGAAAAACAAGGGAGCCACTACACTCCAAAATCCTATTACAAGGCCAAGAACTATGCTGACATAAAGCCAATTCACTTTATTTCCTTCACTGCTACTTCCATTATTTGCAACATCAGTTGGAATACCTTTTGAGGTGCAGTTCTTAGTGACAAGAGGTCCGCAAAGATGATTGCCCACGTAAGAAAAGTTTTCAAAGCTTTGAAGATGAGTGCTTGTTGGAATTTGTCCTGTCAAGTTGTTGTAGGACACGTTGAAGTGATTTAAGAAATTCAAATTGGAGAAACTTGGAGGGATTTCACCATTCAATTAATTCCTCGATAAATGAAGAGATTCCATCAACTCCATGTTGCCAATTTTGTTCGATATATTTCCTATTAGGAGACTCCCTGATAGATTTAATGACTGTAGCTCAACCAGACTTCCAAGTTCTTTTGAGATCTCTCCTATGAGTCTATATTAGTTGAAAGACACATGCTCGTAACAAGTCCTAGTGTGGAACTATTTTCATCCTCTCATCCTTTCAGCATTAATAATGCTCTCAAGTAAAGGAAATTAGTACTGATACTAGACCACTGAAACATATAGCTATTTTGGTTGCTTTTGTTAGCCATTGCACTCAAATTACTAAAACATTTTGGAATAGCTCCTGAAATGTTGTTGTGACCAAGGTCCAAGATCTGAAGAGATTGAAGTTGACAAATTTTTTGAGGAATGTGGCTATCAAAGTTATTCGATCGAAGGATTAGAATCTCAAGTTTTGAGAGCTTGTCCCCAATCCATGCTGGTACACTTCCATTGAAATGATTGTCACTAAGATCAAGCGTAATCAACCTCGTAGAATGTTGCAATGTAGATGGTAATTCTCCAAACATGTCATTGCTACGAAGGTTTAGCACGAAAAGATTTAAATGTCCCAAAGAAGGTGGGATTTTCCCAAGCAATTTCTTGTTTTCCAAATTTAAGTAACCCAAACCTCGCCAACGATTCCAGCAATCTGGGATTTCTCCAGAGAGAAGATTTGTTTCAATGGCAAGAATTCTCATCGGTTCATTTCTTAATGAATTACAAACTAATTCAAAAAGCGAACTTTTTTTTTTCGCTCGATCAAAGATAATACACAGTAGCCAAAAAACGAAGAAAGTTACAAACAACAATAATCGACCACCCCCACAAAACCTACACCCAAAACAAATAACCCAAAGCTCAAATCAAACGACATAATTGTAAACCACTAAGGCCATCGCACCCCACAGGAACACTGCCCTCAAAAAGACAAAGCACAAAACATAAAAAACCAAGATAGTTTGACCAAGAAACCATTAGGCAGAATCCAGCAAATCCAAAATTGCTGAGACAAAACAGCAACCAAAACACAAATAAAAACTCACCACCAAGCCTTGTACATACCAGGCCTTCTAATTCCTGCAACCGCCAGAGCAAACGCCAAATCAGTTCCATTCTTTTCAGCAATCGCAAAACAGAGTGTATATTCTAGCCAATCTTGTATCAATTTCCATGAAGAAAGGAAGCAGCACCCACAGTCTCAACCCTTTGTTCTCAATCTAGCAACATACCTCTTTAGAATCAAGATCAACCCTAAACCCTAAACCCTAAAAGCTAAAAAAGCAGACTTGAAAATGAATTATTTGACAAAATTAAAAATTGTAAAGTTGGGAATAGTCTTGGCCATCGGCCTGTGAATCGGTTTGAACTCAAGTCAACAACGTCTTTCGCGTTCATATATGAAATCCCTCTAGGAAGTCGGTTACAGGAAAGATTTACATATTGAAATTGATAGGACAAGTTCAAAAGCCAAGTGGGCAGGATATCCAAAATTCCTGCATCGGAGATATCTAAAACAGATAAATTCTTTTGGAATTTTAACCATCTAGGAAACTTCGGGCCAAGTTGTCATTGCCCCAATTTGATAATTCAACATTGAAACAAACCTGAGCCTGTTCTGTGATGCTGCTAGAGTTTTCAATCTCGTAAGATTAAAAAAAATGGGTTTCTGATAAAACTCCTTCCAATAGGTTACACCCCAAATTTTGAGTTTCTAAACTTTCCAGTTGACCAAAAGAACCTGGAAAAGTACCATTTAATTGATTTTCTGAAACATCAAAGAACTTCAAAGATGATAACTCCCCAATTGACAATGGAATGGGACCAGAAATATTGTTTCCAGCAAGCGACAAGTGAGCTAGGTTTTTAAAGTGCCCAAGTTGATCAATTAAATGGCCAAATAGATGGTTATGTGCCATGTCCAATGACTCTAAGCAATCCAAACAACATCTAGACAGACTCAGTAGGATTTCTGATATGTCTTGATAAATTTCATTGCCCGAAAGATTAAGGAATTGAAGATGATTTAAACCAAACCAAGAGTTGGGTGTGGATGAATTGAGTGAGTTCCCACTAAGATCAAGAACTTCAAGAAATGAGATGTTCCTAAAGTAACCTGGAATTGAGCCTTCTAAAGAATTGCCACTAAGATCAATGGACACAAGACTATGAAGACCAAATATCGACATAGGTACTGAAGGAAAGTTGTTCTCAGAAAGATCAAGAACAACCAGTGATTTTGTAGAATTGACACCGATCGGGGATGGATCATCTTCCAAACTGCAAGCTGACAACTGAAATTGTTATTGCTCAGCTCAAGTCCAGGGAACTGAGATGCTTCAACTCCAGCAGTGAAGGATTTATTTTGCCTCGTAGTTTTGACCGCTAGTAAGCTTCCCATTCAGCTGGTGGTGCATCAAAGTCAGGGGCTGAAAGAGGAGCAGCAGCCAAGTGCAATTGGTTGACGTGGCCTGCTGAGTTATGGCAGACGACACCGATCCATTTACAGCAATCTCCACCTTCAACCCATGAAGATAGCTTGTTTGAAGGATCAATGAGATCTTTTTTCAACTTCAAAAGACCTTCTCCCTCACTTACAATACAAAGCACGTTGGAATTGGCATGACAAAAGCTAAAACAGATTGCTACAATGTCAAAAAGAAATGGGAATAAGGAACTTGAAACAGGAGTTGTCATGGTTGCAATTGCATTGTACCGACCATTGCTAGCAATACTCCGAATATATAGATCAGTAAGCTTAGCTAAAACAAAAAATGCATCTAAGTGATAATAGTCTATCGGAAGTTTCCTTTCAATGGAAGTAGGCGAAACAGAAAAATATTGTCCATCAGGCACATGGAACTTTCTTCCATGATCCAAAGTTTCCAAAGTTGAATTTTCCACAAGGAGCATTTATAGTCTATTGAATTTCTTTTTATACAACTCAGATTCGAATTCAAACTATTCCCAAAAACGGTAAACACCCAAAAAAGGTAAACACCGGACCAATATACTACTGCTTGAGATTCAATCTGTTAAATTATTTCTCTTTGGGAAAGTTCTAATTAACTGCATTAAAATTTTGGCCAGCTCATATTTGAACAATATATATTTAAATCTATTTATTAAAATGTAATTAAGCTATTTAACATAAAATTTTCAGGTTTGTTAAAGCAATGGTGGCTTACCTGCGCCGCTTCTTTTCTTTGGTCCATTTGGTTGGCTCGCAACGAGCTTGCTGGGATTTTGGACAAAAACAGTCAAGGTTCACAAAAGCTTGAGCAACAAGGCTCGATACTTGCTGTGCAAACAAGAAACAGAATTGAGCTCAAAGAACAAAATGAATGCAAGGAAATTAGAGAGTATTTGATGATGAATTCTGATGAATTTCATTAACCTTGAATAATGGCATAATGCCAATACATATACCAGACATAAGCTGGTCAAAAAATAAGCAAATTTTACCTAATCACTTACCTACCTCCACTAATTACATTGAAACTTGATAACCTATACTTGCACACTTGGTAAAGCTGATTTATCAGCTCAAATGTCAACAAAATTACATCAAGTACATTACCAACCTAGTTCTAAACAAACTAAGTTACAAAATGTTAATTTAACGTAACAAAATCAGCAGCATTGTCTTCAACTGCAACATGCATGGCTCGGGCAGTTTGTTCTGCTTCTTGGCTGCTTCATGTGCTGCATGTTGTGCATGCAGGCCAACTTCAACAGAGCTCGTGTTCAATAAGAAGAGATTATCGTTTGATGAAATTATGTTTCTTGCTAAGCTTCACTCTTTTTATTGGGTAAAAGCGTCCAAGGAAGAGTGTATTGTGATTGAATCCCAATGGTGGTCGAATCCAAGATTGTCTGTGCCGTGTTCCAAGGGGGTTGGACCTAGGTTTGGGATTGTATGGCATGCTCCTCCTTGTGGCGTTATCAAGTTTACCGTCGATGGAGCAGCGATCGGAAAATCGGGGCCTGCTGGTTGTGGAGGGGTTCTACGTGATCACTGTAGTAAGATTTTAGTAATTTTGTGAGGGCTTTTGTATATTTTGGATTCGAAAGAATTGAGGCCAATTATATTGGCTCTCGAAAATGCACAAAAAATCATTGTGGAATCAGATTCTAAGGTGGTGATTTTGTGGTGTACAAGTACTAAAAGAGACCATGCAAATATTGAGATTGTTTTAAATTGATAGAAAAATTTTGTACGAGTTTGAATGTAATTGTTTTTTTTTGCATGTTTTTAGGGAGGGTAATAGTTTAACGAATGCGCTAGTTAAAGGAGGTATCCATAGATAATCAATGTTTCGTGTTTGTTTCTAAAACTCAATTCACTGTATTACTCCGTGTGTTTGCACTTACTAATGTTAATAAAATTGATTTTGCTAAGCAAAAAAGAGAAAGAGAGAAAGTAGGATTCGAGAGAAAAACAAGATATCTAAGCTTAAAATTGACTTTAATCTTGGTTGGTAGCTACATTAATAGAGCTAATTCAAAGGCATTAAAGGTGCTAAATCAAAAGGAAATATATGTTGTGACAAGGAAGAAAAAGATTCAACGTCCACTTAAAGAAGAAAAAATCGAAGGGTGAGCTAAAGGGATAAAGATAGCCTTCCTTATGCGTAGGTCTGAGGCATTAGCTATCTTTTCTTCAACCCCAAACTTGGTCAAGTTGTGGGCTCGTTGTTCCACCTGTAGTTCCTTCCTTTTCTTAGCCAACTCCTCCTCCTTCCGGGCTAGGGTTTCTTGGGCTAAGTATCGCTCAGTTTTGAACTTTTCAGCCTGGTCGCTCCAGTACTTAGCATCATTCCCGGCTTTCTTCTGATCGGCTTTTAGCTTCCACTCAACAGCCTTGACTCCGTCCTCAGCAGCCTTAACTCTCACTTCAGCAGTAATGGATGACCTATGTGTATTAATTTTCTAGAGTTTATATAAAAATATAAAAACCCTCTCAAAATAATATTTAGTTTTACCAATTATTCAATCAAACTATTTTACCAATAAATAGATATGTAATATGGATTTAAATTATTAAATTAAAGAAATATTTTTTCCCAACAAAAGTGTATATGTGGAAGAAGAGAAACAAAAAAAAAAAATCAATTACTCTGCAAACTCTTTACTGTAGTATATAGATAGCATGGTACCGACCATTGCTAGCAACTGGGAATATATAAAGTTAGCCGAAACAAGAAAATATTGTTCGCATACATTGGACCCATATTTCCAGAAAAGAAAAAAGCATTCAATTGATAGGCTGACGGAAATTTCATTTCAAGGTAAGTTTCTAGTTAATTGCATTTACAATTTGGGGCCCCATATTTTGACTATATACACCTTACCCTGTTTGGTAATTATGAAAAGAACAAAAAACATAAAACCATCAAAGGAAAAAAACTTATATTAACAATTAAATATATAAAATCACAGATGTAATATGAATTTCAATTGAAGAAATAATCTCCATTTTCATTTTGAACTTTTCCAACAAAAATCGAGCTTTCGAAGAAGAAGAGAAATAAAGTTGACAGCCAATTTGGAAAGGAAAAAGGATTTAATTGAAAAACTTTAATATGATTTTTTAAAATTAAAAAGTATAAGAACTTATTTCCTAAATATACAAATTTAGAACATTTTAATTTGACCTAAAAACTAATCAATCCAATGTAAAACATGAATAGAAAACCATACTACTAATAAAGTAGTATTCAAATAAAGCCAGTCATTTTTGTTTTCTCTTTATAATTTTATTTTTAAAAATAAATAATTGTAAAAAATGACTTACAAATTCTTCAAAGTAGAGTGTTGTAATAAAGCCAACAATTTACTCTTATTTTTTATTTTTAAAGTTAAGATTAAAGTTTACTTTAATGGAATCGGATTCAAATGCAGACTTAGTACAGGAACCAAGGTGAAGGGTTTGATGGTAGTTAAATTATTGGATCAAAACAGATGGTTTGACGTGAAGTTTTTTTTGGAAATTTCAGTGATGAGTGGAAGATTCAAGCTTTCACAACAAAGAAAAATATAACAGCTTTGGGTTCTAATCAGCTTATCCTTCTAACAGGATGACAAGTTAAAAGGGTAATCCAAAGCTACCCTATAAAATATATCTTAGGTAAGTGACAGAAAGTTGGTATAGAATATAATAAACATTAATCATTTAGGATATATGATCTATTTAAAATTTAATAATATTATATTATATTTCAATTTTATTATTTTTAAATTTTGTAAAATTAGGTTAACAAGTGCCCAAGGTTGTCACCGCTGTAAAAGGGACATGAACCTCTTTCAGAACATGGTGCATAAGGTGAATACTACACTGATGCAATATCCATATTTCATAAATAATTCCAAGAATTAATTCAAAACAAGACCTCTATGGTTTAAGAATAAATTCAAATTAACTAAGTCATTCGTTGCATATTGGGGTAGTCCAAAATCAAAGTGATATGGGGTAACATCCAATCTAAGGTAATTAATAGATAAGGGAAAAAATGTTTTAGATTAATTATAGAGAGGCTTCTAAATTTTCGTCAAAAATTAAAAGAAAAGTGTTATGTGTCATCATTCAATTTGTTAATATGTCACATAAATAATTTATTAGTAGATTAACGAAAATTTTAACGGTAATGACTAATTCAATTATCTTAATTAGAGTGACTAAATTGAGAAAAAAATTTTAAAGTGACCAAAATAGGACAAACCCTATTTTAGAATGACCTTGGGTGTAGTTTACCCTTATAATTTTATGCATGTCTAGAATTACTAATTTTGTTTTGAGAGAAAGGAAATTCATTTATGAAAAAATCACAAAACAAAAACGAACACAAAGAGGAGAGAGACAACTAAGCCCGAGCCAATAGGCTCACCCCATACGCCCGAACTTATCGTCCTCAATCCTCATTCGTACCAACATAAGACATAATTTCAACATTCTTCAAAATAGATACAAGCGGAAAAGCATCCCATTACGTGTGGGTTGCATATAAGAAAGCAGCTTAGGCAAGTGAGTGGCCTACCTTATTAGCGCATTGATGAGTCCAGAAAAAAGACAGACGCTAAAACTAATCTTTCAGCACTAGACGATCATGTAGCAGTACACCAAGCTCAGATGCATCAATAATACATGTTTTTTCAGTCAAACTACATACCCATAGTATGCAATCCTCCAAGACCTACTAAAAAACAAGGGAGCCACTACACTCCAAAATCCCAATATAAAGCCAAAAACAATGCTGACATAAAGCCAATTCACTTTACTTCCTCTATTTCCAACATCAGTTGGAATACTTTTTGAGGTGCAGTTCTTAGTGATTGCTCACATAAGACAAGTTTTCAAAGCTTTGAAGCTGAGTGCTTGTTGGGATATGTCCTGTCAAGTTGTTGTAGGACACATTGAAGTGGTTCAAGAAATTCAAATTGGAGAAACTTGGAGGGATTTCACCATTTAATCGATTCATAGACAAATCAAGAGATTCCATTAACTCCATGTTGCCAATGTTGTCTGGTATATTTCCTGTTAGGAGATTCCTTGAAAAATTTAAAGACAATAGTCCAACAAGACTACCAATTTCTTTGGGGATCTCTCCTCTAAGATGATTAGCTGAAAGGTCCAAGCTAGCAACAAGTCCTAGTGTGCTACCATATTCATCCTCTCGTCCTTTCAACACCAATAATGCTTTCAAATAAAATGAGTAATCAATGAAATACGGTGTAGAAAGTTCATTATTGATTTTGTTTTTTGTGGCCATTTCACTTAAATTATTGAAACATTTTGGAATAACTCCTGAAATGTTGTTGTGGGCGAGGTCCAAGTTTTGAAGAAATTGAAGATCACAAATTTTGTGAGGAATATGACCATCAAAGTTGTTGATCGAAGGCTTAGAACCACAAGGTTCGAGAGCTTATCACCAATCCATGCTGGTACACTTCCACTGAAATGGTTTTCACTAAGATCAAGCATAACTAAACTCCAAGAATTTCTCAACGTGGTGGGTAATTCTCCAAACATGCTATTGTTTCGAAGGTTTAACATACAAGGATTTGTATATCGCAAAGTAGATGGGATTTTCCCTGTCAAATTGTTGTTTCCTAAATTTAAATAAGCTAAAATTTCCCAATGATTCCAACAATCTGGAATTTCTCCAATGAGTAGATTTATATCAATGTAAAGAGCTACCATCTCCTTTAATGATGGACTACAAATTAATTCAGAAAGGGATCCTGAAAGTGAATTATTTGACAAAAATAAATATCTTAAAGTTGAGAGTACTCTTGGCAATGGACCTGTAAAGCGGTTGGAACTCGAGTCAATAGAGTTTGTTACATTCAAATATGAAATCCCTCCGGTAAGTTGATTATAGGAAAGATTTAAATATTCAAATTGAGTGGGAAGATTCACAAACCAAGTGGGCATGACGTCTGAAATTCCTACATGGGAGATATCCAAAGAAGACAATTCTTTTTGGAATTTTAACCACAGGGGAAACTTTGAGCCAAGATGCCAGTGACCCAATTCAATAATTTGGCATTGAAATGGGGGAATCCAACTTGAGTTTGGTTCAAATCTAAGCCTATTGTGTGACGCCTTTAGAGTTGTCAATCTCGTGAGTTTAGAAAAATGGGTTTCTATAACAACTCCTTCCAATAGATTATACCCAAAATGTAGAGTTTCCAAACTTTCCAATTGTCCAAAACATAGAGGAAAAGTACCATTTAATTGATTTTCTGAAACATCAAAGTATTTCAAAGATGATAACTCCCCTATCGATGATGGAATGGGACCAGAAATGTTGTTTTGAGCAAGGGACAAGTAAGATAGATTTTTAAATTGTCCAAGTTGATAAGTTAAATGACCAGAAAGTTGGTTATCTGCCATATTTAATGACTCTAAGGAACCCAAACAACATCTAGACAAACTCTGTAGGATTTCTGATATGTCTTGCTCAATTTTATTACTAGAAAGATGAAGAAATCGAAGATGGTTTAAACTATACAAGGAGTTGGGTATGGATGAATTGAGAGAGTTCTGATGAAGATCAAGAACTTCAAGAAACGAGATGTTCCCAAAGTAATCAGGAATTGGTCCATCCAAAGAATTGAATCTAAGATCAATGGACACAAGACCATGAAGACTAAATATCGACTTAGGTACTGAAGATAAGCTGTTCCAAGAAAGAGCAAGAACAGCCAGTGATTTTGAAGAATTAACACTGATCAAATATGGATCATCTTCCAAAATGCAAGCTGACAAGTGCAACTCTAGCAGAGAAGGATGTTTAAATGTTACCTGTAGCCAATCAGTTGCTTTAGAAAGATTCGCGTAGCTCAAATCAAGGTACTGCAAGGAAGAAAGTCCAGAAACCCATTGAAGACTTTCTGATATGAGATCATTACCTCGAAGATAAAGATACTGCAACTTTGAAAGATTCCCCAGGTTATGAGGAATTGCTCCCTGAAATTGTGCTCGAGAGAGGTTAAAATATGTTAAACTCTCCAGCAAACCGAAAAATTTCGGGATATGTATGCTGCTAAAATTGTTATTGCTCAAGTCCAGGGTACTGAGATGGTTCAACTCCAGCAGTGAAGGATTCATTTTGCCTCCTAGGGCTGACTGCTCGTAAGGTGAAAGAGGAGCAGCCAAGTGCAGTTGGTGGACGTGGCCTGTTAAGTTATGGCAGACGACACCAATCCATTTACAGCAATCCCCTCCTTCAACCCAAGAAGATAACCTGTTTGAAGGATCAATAAGATGATTCTTGAATTTCAAAAGAGGTTCTCTCTCACTTGGAATGCAAAGTAGGTTGGAATTGGCATGACAAAGGGTAAAACAGATAGCGGGAATGAGAAGAAGAAAAGGGAAAAAGGAAATTGGAAGAGGAGTAGTCATGGTTGCAATTGCCATTGCTCACAACTCCAAATATATAGACTAAGCTTAGCTAAAACACAAAAAATACATGAAGCGCAAGGAAGTTTCTTCCAACAAAATGCATTTAATTGATAATAGTCCGTCGGAAATTTGCTATCAAGGGAAATTTCTAATTAATTGCATTTAATTGTCCATAAAATGTAATATGAATTCTATTATTAAATTAAAGAAATGTATGCTATCAAGGAAGTTTTTTACAATACCCTAAAAGTCTATGAAGAAAGTCCCACTCCCACCTTCTTTAAGACTTTTTAGGTCTTAAAAGCGAAAGGATAAAAAAAAAAGAAAGAAAGAAAGAAAGAAAAGAAAATGGTTTAGAAGTTTCGTGTTGATTATTTGTTTATATCAAACTATAAAGTATAATTTTGAATGTTAAAATATGCTTTTAAATTGCTATACATTTTTATATATTTGGATTTTAATTTCGTAATTTTAATTTCAAGAATTTATTCCATATATTTTTTAATTTAAAAATTCAAGTTCAATACTTATTAACATTAAAATTATTCTATTAAATATTCACTTGGTAGTCCTATAACAATAAAATTAATATTAAAAATTCTAATTAAGATTTTTTTTTTAAAAAAAAACACTTGTTGAAACTCAACTAAGTTTATGGAAAATCTCACTCCCATGGTTTACTTGCTACTTAAAAAAATTGATACATCAAAATAGCTCTCAAAGCATTTTCATTTAAGAAAAATCTATGTTAAACTTGATAACGCTATAAGGGGAAGCTAACTATTTTTTAGGGGGCCAAATAAATTTTTAATTTTTTATAGTTTATATCTTTATAATTTTTAAAGGATTAAAATCAAATTTTTATAATTTTAGGGGGCAAAGTACAATTTTACCTTTACTAATTTTAAATTTAAAAAAAAAATTAGAGAACCTAAATGACAATTTTTCATTTGAGGGAGGTCGGGGCCTATGCCAACCCTTTGAATCGCTTCTGGGGAAGCGTATCATACAATTCAAAAGTTATCTAGTTATCACTTATCTGTTAACTTTCATTATCTCCTTAACAAAATAATGGCATGGCTGTTGGTTCAAATGGATAGTAATTAAGTTTGTCTCTAAACTATAGTTCACATTTAGAATTTTTTTAACAATATTTCCAAAAAAATCTATAAATTTATTATTTATTTGATAAATTATAATATTTTTCAAAATATAATTATACAAAAATTTAAAATTTTTTAAAAAAAAAACTCATAAAAATTACCCAATTCCACGAGCACCCATTGGAAAATTTACATTATGTTTTATATTATATTAGTTTCTTCAAACCAATTATATGTTACAAAATTACAATTAAAAATAATTTTTATAAAATTAAAAAGTGAGAATATTTATAGTATGATTATAGGTGTTTTTATTCGTTTTACAATCAGAGTGTAACATCCTAAAATAAGGCCTAGGAGTTTGGGCCAACGAACCCTTATTGTCTATTAAGGGCTGAGATCGATTGGTTAACAATTAGGGATTGATTTGCGAAAAGGGTAAAAGTAGGAGTACTTGAATATTTATTTGTCCAAAGAGTTGAGGAAACAATTTCCTTCCTTAAATGAAATAGAGTCATTCATGTAGGACTTCTTCTATCATTAGGAGACCTTTACATTCTAAACTACCCTAGTTACATATGAATTAAAACACTGGCAACAAAGGTTTTAAACCTATATCATACCAAAACCCTACCATTAGCCAAACCTTCATTGAATTCTTTCTCTATGTTTTTTGTCAAGTTTTTACAAATAAAAAACCAAGCTCGTTTTTCTTAAAGGCTCAAGGTAAGACTCTGTTTCTCTATTGGATTGGACATTTAGAAGTAATTTAGAACTTTTAAGAAAGTCCACAACAAAGGAAACTAGGTTCACCAAAAGACTAGCATGTGTGAACCTAAGCTTGCTTGTGTTTATAAATGAGTATTAATGTGCTTTGATTGCTAGTGACTTGTGTATATTTGTGAAGTTGCAAACCTGATAGAGCCGTCTACAAGCAAAGCTTGTTTAAAGGCAAAGCTTGTTTAAAGCTTTCGACAAATTGTTAAGTGTTCAGGGATCGCCACTTGTATGTGCGGGCAATAGTGTTAATCAGGAGCTTAGGGCCTTAACCTAAGTTTTGAGATTAAGTTTTCTTTAAAACTCTATTTTATTATTGTGTTTGAATATGTGCTTTTATGAACAATGATATGCGAGCTCTATGCTGCGAGCTGGTTATGAATAGTATTTTGCGAGCTTTTTATGAATTGTGAGCTCTATGTTTAATTAAATGTTTTGATACTATAGTTTTTGTAACCGTTGGATATAATGGCATGCCATAAGATTATGAGTACTCACCCTTTGTGTTTTATGGTTTGGGCGAGAGGCCCTGGGACAAGTTAGGAGAAATAAGGGAATGGCGAGTTAAGCTCCATTCATTGAGATATACTGGTGTGATGGAAAGTATTAGCTTAATGACACACTTATAAGATATGTCAAACACTTTCAGCCAAAGAGGGGAGTCATAAAGAGATCCGCTTATCCAACAGAAAAAAATAGGTGAATGAGATAGTGTTTCTCCAAAATATTATGTTTTACTAACTTATACTAATTGACAGAGTGTATCTGCGAACCAAACTTCGCGTAAGTATGGCGAACCCAGCTTGCAGAACAAAAAGCTTGATAAAACTCTTGTTTAACTTAGGTTTTTGTGCATGCTATGTGGTTTTTCTTTTCATTGACTGAGTTGTCCTAGTAGGGCCTAAACCGAACTGGCAGCGACTGAACCTGCTTGGGATGTCGGTGACAATAGTTCTTCAATGGTTGAGCAATGAAAGAATTACACTCCTACTGGGACTCTACTAGAGAATTTAATTTTAGATTAACTATTCCAGAAATAATATTATTTTAATAGATTTAATATTAAATTTAATTTAATACTTATTTTAATAGTATTTTATTAATTTAATATTAAAGTGATTATCTAATATTAAATTTAATTTAATGTTTATCTTGTAGATAATTATTCTATTAACTTAATAAGATCTAATATTAAAGTGATTAAGTTTAATCATAGTTGAACTCTCTAAACTCTCCCTATATAAAGAGAGCCTTGGGTTATTATTTTTTACACACTTGAATTCAGGAGAAATTTGTAGAGAGAAAGTTTTCTGAAGAAATTATTTTAGAAAATTTCTAGAGATATTTTTCTTATTTACAACTCGGCCTAAAAGTTTAGAGAAATTGTGAAATTACCCCACTGGTAATGTTTGTGAAAAGTTCTCTAATTTGAAGTGAGCCCACACTTGATAGACATGAGCTTGAGGATAACGGAGAAGACTACTCGGTCGAAGTGTTCATCCTAGACGAATAAAAAAGGTACTATTTGATTAAGTATGTATTAGTTTAGATATAACAACCAAGTTCTTGTTTTAGAAAAAAAATTAAAAAACTCTGGCTTTTTCCTAAATTTATTTTCCTCTTTGTTTTTCAAACCCGATTTTCCAACATTGTAGGTGTCCCTTGATGGTCCAAGGACATGTCTTTTTCACCGATCTAATGGAACTACCCTTTTATGGTTTCAACGTAATCCTTGGAATGGACTGGTTAATTGAGCATAAAGCCAAGATAGACTTTGAATCAAAACGAGTTACTTTACGGTGAGGTGATAGGATGAAAATTGTTGTGGTTGGAGAGCGAGCCCAAGTTTTTTTCTAACATGGTCTCGACAATACTAAGAGGATGATGGGAAAAGGTTGTAAAGCCTACTTAGTGTACGTACTGAATTCAAACAGTAAGAAACTAAGGGTACATGATATTCACACTATTGTGGATTTTCCTGATGTGTTTCCTGATAAGCTACCTATTATACCACCAGATCGCAAAGTAGAGTTCAACATTGAGCTTCATCCTAGAATTGCTCTAGTGTCGATTGCGCCATATCACATGGCACCGAAAGATCTTAAGGAGTTGAAGCTCAAGTTACAAGAGCTGCTTGACAGAGGCTTCATTTGACTCAATGTTTCTCCTTGGGGCTCGCCAGTCCTATTTGTAAAAAATAAAGATGGTTTGCCAAGGCTATGTCTAGGCTATAAATAGCTTAACAAAATTACCATAAAAAATAAGTACCGACTGCCTCGAATCAACAATCTGTTGACCAACTTCGAAAAGCTACAATGTTCTCAAAAATTGATTTAAGATCAGGATACTACTAACTTAAAGTGAAGGAGTTCGACATTGAGAAGACAGCGTTTAGGATTCGATATAGGCATTATGAGTTCTTGGTTATGCCCTTGGATCTCACAAATGCACCAGTGGCATCATGGACTTGATGGTTCCATGAATTTTTAGATCAATTCGTAGTTATTTTCATAGATGAAATACTATAGTACTCGTGAACTGAAGGAGAGCACAACATCCATCTACGAGTGTGTTGTGAGTACTATGGGAAAAACAACTATATGATAAGTTGAATAAGTGTAAGTTTTGGCTACGCGAAATATCATTCTTAGGACATGAGTTCTCAGCAAAAAGAATTCATGTAGACCCAAGGAAGATCGAATCAATTGTAGAGTGGAAGACACCAAAGAGCATTACGAGGTTCGAAGTTTCTTAAGATTAGTCAGATACTATCGATGGTTTATTGAAGGGTGTATCGTCCCCTACACTTTGATTTTTTGTCTTGGTGGTAGGCATGGTAAGCATCTCTACCGTTTCACTACTTTCCAGATTAGGCATACTGCCCAGAGAATAAGGCTCAGCTCGAGCCCCTCTATGACGTCCACCATGCCCTCGTGTACCACGACCTCACATACCACGTGTGCTCATTTAACTTATTTAAAGTTCAAAAATCTTAAATTTAGTTTAGATTATTTTTAAATCCTAAGTCTAAAGTTTAGTAGAAGCACTTATCTAAAAGCAAAAATTATTTTATTCTATAGAAAGGTTAGCAATTTTACTAAAGTAACTTCAGTAAGAGTAATTATAGTAAAATTTTTCTTACTTGGATTGGCGTTGGAGTCTCAGATTCTTTTTACAAACTCAAACATCAAAATTAATCAAAATTTGAATTTATTATTGTTAAAAATAATTTTCATGAAATTTTACATAAAAATCACAGCCTGAGTTTTGAACTTGGCTCTAATACCACCAAATATAACACCCCAAACTCATCACATATATTATGACCAAATCTTGAAAGTTACATTAATAAGTTGAAACTTTGGTTATTTATTTTCAAAATGAATCTTTTTTCGAAACCAAAAATAAGAGATTTTATAAAAACTTGCATCTACTCTTTAGTAAGAGAATTTGCCAATCATAAATATGTATATGTACAAATTTTAAACATCTACTTATAAAAATTGATTTTTTATAAAATCATCATGCTATCGACTTTATTTACTTGCTTTGAAAAATGGATAGTCCCGATTAAAACTTTGTAGCAGAAAATTTCTTAAAATTGTTTAACATTAAAAATTGATTGTTTAAGTTAAATTATTAGAAATTGAGCCAATTTTAAAATAACTAATTAAAAATACTCAACAAATCCCAAAAAGCAAAGTTAGAGTCTGAAAAATAGTCCAATAGTCCATAAGTCCATAAAATCTAAAATAATTTTTTTTAAAAGAGTTTAACATAGAAAAGTAAATTGAGCTCCCAAGCACTGCCAAATCCTAAGTTTGAGGATTACCTGAAAAATATTTATCAAACAGAGTGAGATATAAAGCTCAGTGTGTGCCTTGGCCGACAAGCTAAAATCACAAACAGAATCATACTTAGATACAAATACTAAAGTAGACAGATAAAAAATTACACATGCTTAGCATGACATAATCAAACAGAATAATTCGACCTCCATCAGCTACACACTAACTTCGTGCAACCAATCACAGCAAATAAGGCTACAAGAACTCATCCATCCATCACATTATAATGTGGTTCTATGCCACTCAGCTAATATGTAGCTATGTTGCCAGAATATATATTATGGGTGTAATGCCGCCAAAATCTAATGGTCACAAAACTAACTATAATTACTACAAAGGCAAGCGCACTTATCGAATAATAGTATAGCTATGGTGGGTAGGGAATATCGTATCCACGAGGACTAAAGTACTAGTAATTACTAATTTTTTATTATTATTGTTTTTTTTCTAAAATTAACTAAACTAATTTACTAAGAACGCAACAGAGAATGAATTAAGAAAATAATTGAAGATAACCAGTGAGATAGACAATACCCAGGAAAGAATCCACCTAGACTTCACTTATTATTTTGAATCTAAAATTAACGATTTATTCACTTGTGTCTTGATCCGTAGAAATCCTTAAATTATGTTAATATCTCTTTCAAGAGTAAGAACAACTGACTCTAGGTTGATTAATTGAAATATCTTTCTAATTAAAACCCCTATTGTCGCATTAACTCGATCTATGAATTCCCCTATAGATTTGACTCTAGTCCGGTAGATTTATGTCATCCTATTTCTAGGATTGCATGCAACTCCACTCAATTATGCTAGATCTACTCTTAAACAATGTCTTTTGCTCCACTGAAATAAGCGCATTAAACATGAGTTAATATCTTGAAAATATTAAACATGAAATAAGCATACATAATTGAGAACAAGAATCAAGTATTTATCATGTAAATCAGAAATCAAATAATAAGATTCATCATAGGTTTCATCTTCCCTAGGTATCTAGGGAATTTAGTTCATAATCTTGAATGAAAACATCTCAAAATTAGGATAACAACAAGACATAAAGAAACTCAATAGAACTTCGAAGGAAATTAAATGGAGATCTTCAATCTAGAAGGAGATCCACTTCTGATTTTATTTCGATGGTGTTCTTCGAGTCTTTTCTTTGGTCTTCTCTGCGTGCTCCCTTAGATCTTCTGCTAATTAATATTTATAGACTTTAGAATGCTCAGAAAGCCTAAAAATTGGGTTTTTCAGCGTATTTAGGAAGCAGGGTGCGGTATAGACACAGGCTGGCACATGGGCATGTGGCCAACCTGTGTGGCTCACACGGGCATATGGCTAGGCCATGTGGATCCTAGAAACAACTCTATTTGTCCGATTTTGGCTCCTTTCACTCTCCTATGCTCACCTAAGTATATAAACATGAATTTAGAGTATTAAGATCATCAAATTTACTAATTTACATAATAAATCATCCAAAAATACATCAAGAATGAGATTAAAAACATGTTACTTCCATGGTTTATCAGAATCATATAATGCAGTAATACTATAACAGCCCGTTTTGAGTCAAATCAGAATAGTGGTTTTGAGACCACAAATCCAAGGTCAAAATAATTATTTTATTATTTTAATGTTTCCAGAATGATAGTATATTTGTGTGAAAATTTCACTAAGAAATTTTATCGATTGAATACTTAATTTGATAAAAAGGACTAAATCGCGTAAAGTGCAAAAGTGATGTTTTAATAGTTAAAGGTATTAAATAGTTATGGAAATTTAAAGTAAAGGTTCTTATGTGGTAATTAGCTCATTTATAAAGTTAATTGACAAAGATGGACATCTTTTAATGGCTTGAAAGGTTATTTGATTAAGTCTAAATAAGTAAATTAGTTGTAAATTAATATTAAGTAAAAGAAAACCAAAATTTCACTTTTTCCATCTTCCTCTTAACTGAATTCAGACCTAAAGAAACATGATAAATAGAGCTTCAAGGTTCGGCCAACATCTTTTATGCATGTAAGTTATTTTTGACTCGATTTTTAATGATTTCTATGTTTTAGAGATCGTTGTAGCTTAGTCTAGCTAGCCCAGGGACTAATTTGCAAAACTATTAAATGTTTAGGATGTTTCCATTGATGGATATGTATGATTTTTAATGATTGGTAATAGGTTATGAAAGCTTCATGATAGTTATACAAGTTTTGTGAAGTGATTTTTGAGAAAAATGTCAAATAAGGATTTAATTGAGAAATATGAAAAATTTGTGGGTAAATTGTGAAATAAATGAAAAATATGGGCTGATATGTGTACTAGGAAAATTCGGCTAGCATGGGTTGGTATTAAATTGCATGAATTTGTGATTTTATGAATAAGGAATAAATTGTAAAAGTTGTGAAATAATAGAGGCAAAAGTGTAAATGTGCTTTAATGAGTGTTTTAGATTAAATTGAATAGAAAGATTATTAAATAAGTTAATTTAATATTATATAGATCAAGAAAAGCAAAATTCAGTCTTAGATCAGAGAAAGAACAAGATTTTGGATTAATCGGTTCGATTCGTTGTTTTTGCATCCGAGGTAAGTTTTTAAGCTTAATGTTATATGTGTTTATATGCTTAAATATTATAATTGTGATATTACGACACTGCGAAATCTATCGACAAAGCATTGAGACAGTGAGAATTCCGGTTGAAACTTAGGAATAGATAGGATACTAGTGACATGTCATTAGGGGTTATTGTGATTATGTGATCTGAGTGCTGGTCCTATACATCCTACTAGTGGTTGATATACCAGCATGTGTTGCAGTTACTTGACAGCTTGTGTGAGCAGCACCCTCTTGCTACGTCTTGACTTACAGCTTGTGTGAGCAGGCCCGTTGATAGCTTGAGAGTGAGCATATATGTGATATGAGATTGGGATATCATTGGCTATGTATGTGGCACTTCGGTGTGAGATTCCTGAGTATCCAATATTATTCCGAATGGTTCAACAGGAAAAGATGATGGTAAGATGATATAAGCAATGATACAGATCAGTTCAGGTACTCGTGATAAGTTTGGCAAGTAAGTGATAATTGATAAGTTTATATGAAAAGTAAGTGAAAGTTTATGAATTTATACATGTTACCAATAATTATGGCAATGTTTGAATTGAATGTATTACTTATGTTGTAACATCTCGGAATCTGGGTTAGAAGTTTTGAGGTTTTTGGTTAAGCTCAGTGAGTGGGTTGAGCATTTGGGTTCAATTTCGCCTTTTAATGTCAGAATGGGACTGCTGGTCTGGTTGTTAGTTGTGTGTTAGTGTATCTCTGGGTTTCGTATTCGAATCCCTATGAATGTTTTTGTTATTTAATTTTTTTATGTTATTTTATTTTGTCTTAAAAAGGGAAGTTAACTTTTTAAATAGAAAAAAAAGTTTACGTTCTGGAATTCTTTTACTTTTCTTTTCCTTCTCCATCATTCATCTTTTTCTATTCTTTTTAATTTTATTTCATTTGCTTCTTTTGTTTTTCGCAACCGTCAAAGGAGGTCATCCTTGTGCGTTTCGTTTTATCAGAGGTGCTACTTGATATTGTGTTCTAAGGTGTGTGTGTTCTGAAACGGTTTAACTTCAATTTAGAATTTTAGTGAAATTCGATAATGTCTTGTGTGTTTATGAAATTGATTATTTTAAGTATCATATTGTTATTGAATTGCATGGGATTCTGTATGTTTTGGCTTAATTTTGGGTTACCAAGTGTTGGGAATCATCTCAACATCAAAATCACGATTTTCAGGTTGTTTCGGTGAGGTTTCATGACCACATGGGTGGCCACACAGGCGTGTGCCCCACATGGGTGGCTCTCACGGTCGTTTGAAATTGGGAATTAGGGTTTTTGGGTAAATTTTGGTGCCGTGACGCCTCTACTCTTTATTTTTGGCATATTTGGACAGTGAGTTACACGGGCGACTCACATGGGCATGTGTCCCTTTCACACGGCCTGTGGGGCCTCCACATGGGCGTGTAGACCCCCACATAGCCTGAGCACATCCACACAGTCGGGGCATACGGCAATGTGGCCCTATTTTGCAAAATTTTTGTTTTGAGTCATAAATTGTTTGTTTTATGTTTCTGTGTAATCCAACCCTCGATCAAGCCTTGGTAAGTGTATTTGGGACTCGATTTAGTTTGATTCGTATATATATTCGTGCATTTATGGGCTTTAATTTTATTGCTCGTTTATGTGACGAGTAAGTATGAGTTTATTATCTTTGTCACAACTGAACATTTGAATACAAGTGTGATTAAATCTGAATCTGTTCAACTGGAAATGCTAATGTCCGTTTCTATATAATATTTGTATAATGTGTGCATTGTTGCATAGCATGGTAATTTTGGGATTTGGCTATGAAGAGAAGGAAGACAGAATTAGCAGTTTTAACTATGATACTTTTATACAGCTGTTTATCGCACTATATTATACGTATATCAGCTCAGTTGTATACAGTTACTTAAGTGGCATAGTTCCATGTTGTGGTGTGTTGGGTGGATGAACCTATTATGGTTCTATGCGGTGTGTATGGTGGACTGGCCTACCATTGGCCTTATGTGGTGTGTTGGATGAACGAAGTGGTGTTTGGTTGGCGAGATGGGATTTTGAATTGTGCATCTGTTCGCATCTGAATATACGTTTGCCTGTCAGAACATTTTGTCTATTGTGTGAACTTCTTGTTATTGACAATATAGCTAATGTCATGTAATATGATATGATTATTGCGTATGATTGAAAAATTGTTTCTATGGTTTGATATTATACTTGACATACCGACTGAGACTTTCGTCAGTGATATTTTTGTACATATGCTTGTCTAAAGTATTTATTGTGTCACTCCGTCTGTCGTCATCTGTTCATGTTTCGGACTCACACTGAGTGATAATACTCTAGAACATCATATTTTTATGTGCTAATTGCATATTTATTTTGAGTATGATTCTACTAATTTGGGCTATTTATGGTCTTTTATCTTTTAGGGACTAAATTGGTGGCAAAAGCGAAATTAAGGGCCAAAAGCGTGAAGTTAAAGATAAAATGGGTCAATGTGCGACAATGGGAAAAGTTGGTGCCAAAAGTGCAAGCATGGAGGACACAAGGGTTGAAATGCAAAAAGAAGAGATTTTATTTTATCAAACTCAATTTTGATTATATTAGGATAACTAATATTAAGATAATTATTAAGGATTATTTAATTTTAGGATTTATTTTATTTATCTGTAATTATCTTTAGGAATTTGAGTAGGATTAGTCTATCTATTTTAACACTATAAATAGGGGATGAAGTGACTCAGTTTTGGGTGGATCTTTTCTGAAAACACTCTCCCCTCAAAAGTTTAGGCTTTTGTTCTTTCCATATTTTCTTTTAATAAAATTTCATTTTCTATTTTTATAATTATTTTCTTTTACACCCCAACCATGAGCCACTAAAATCCATCTAGCTGAAGGTTGTCAAATTCCCCAAAAAGGTTTTTGAGGCTTAGAATCCGCGCTTAAGCTTCTCGCCAAGTATTCATCGTTTCTCCGCACTACGGGGTTGACGCTTCTATCCATGTCCCTTAAGAAGTAAACTTTTCAAGGTATGCAAAGGCTGCCGCTTTGTATGTTTTGGAAGGATTGCACAGTCAGTTCGTTAACTTACTGCGTCAGAGGTTGGCGAGTCCAAGAGACAAAATGGCATGGGATTCGCCATTGAGAAGTGTTGGTCTAGCATAGATAATTCCACAAAAGTGATTGGAGGCTAGAGTCAAGTTCTCTAAATTCGTAAGTCTAAATCTTTGGAGCTAGAGGTCGTAGGAGTCCTCTTCCACTATAACTGGCTTATTTGGGTTGAGAAGGGTCATTTAAAAGCCGAGGATTGAACCCAGGGTGGAAGGAGACAACCGGAGGCTAGAATCTCGCCACATAAGAAACTCACTCTTCCCTAAACTCTTTTATTTTCATATTCCTCATTTTAATTTCCGTAGTTTATTTAATTTCACAATTTCAGTTCACTTTAAATTATGTTTTTATTTTTTCAGATCGAAATTCTTAAATTTATTTTTTTATTTTCAGGAATGCAAGTTTTCTTGGTCAAGAAATTGTCCGGGATCTCAAGAAACGAGCATTCGTACAATCCGGTCCCTGAGGATTCGACTCTACTTCCCTTTTACTATTATTTTTACTATTTTACAGGGAATAGGATATTTTTGGTGCTTTCAACGACGAATCAAATTTTAGCGCCGCTGCCGGGGATCGGCAACTTACTAATCTTGTTTTTTTGTTTTCTATGACCAGATCTGCTCTAGGCACTCTTGTGTTTGACTCAGAGATTGAAAAGACTGCGAGAGCTAATCGCAAGAAAACAAAGTTAAGGAAAAAGCAGCCAGCGGTGGTTGGGACTCAAAGCAACCCACCGCCAGAAATCAGAATCGACGATGAAGCAGAGTCTAGGGTTAATGAAAACCCTACTCAAAATTTGAAAGTAAAGCAGAAGAAGTCGATTCACCTGCAGAGGTGCTTGAAACTAGGGTTAACGAAAACCCGAATTTGACACGTCAACAAATGGCTCAAACAATTCGGCAACTGGCCGAAGCTCCGACAGAATAACCGCTATTGTGCATCGCATATCCTACTATTGATACCGATTTTGAACTAAAGTCGGGTTAATTCGATTCTTTGCCAAATTTACGAGGTTACAAAATGAAAACCCCCATAAACATTTGAAGGAGTTTCATATGGTTTGTCTGAGTATGAAACCTCAAGGCGTAACTGAGGATCAAATTAAATTGCGCGCTTTCCCTTTTTCCCTAACAGATTCAGGTAGGGAATGGTTATTTTATTTACCTCCTAGATCTATTACTACTTGGGCAGATTTATCTCGTTTATTTCTCAACAGATTTTTCCCAGTATCTAGAGCAGCTGAACTGAGAAGGGAGATCGTGGGAATAAGGCAGAAAGAAGCAGAGACTCTTTACGATTATTTGGAGCGATTTAAGAAGTTGTGTGCGAGCTGCCCACAACACGGTATAACAGAGTAATCTCTCCTCTAGTACTTTTATGAAGGTTTGAAACCAATTGAGATGAATATGGTAGACGCCGCTAGTGGAGGAGTGTTGGTCAATATGACCCCTCAACAAGCAAGAGACCTGATCTCCACAATGGCTGCAAATTCTCAGCTGTTCTGAGCTAATCCTGAACCCCCCAAAAGGGTTTACCAGCTAAGTAATTCAACCTTAGAGGATAAAGTTGATAGACTTACTAATATGACGAATTCTCTTATTACAGAAAAAGCAAAGACAGCCCGGTTGTGCAGAATATGTGCTACGCCTAATCATGCCACTGATGCATGTCCTAGTTTGTATGATGATACTATGGCTCATTTAGACACTGTAAGAAATTTCCCTGGGTTACCACAAAGGCGATACGACCCTTACGCTAATACCTACAACCCAGGATGGAGGGATTACCCTGACTTAAGTTATGGGGCCAACCACGATATAACCAGCCATACCAGAACCGAGTTCCACAGCAGCCACAAGATTCAAGTAATTCTCTAGAAACTTTGGTCAATAAATTAGTAGCCAATATGCTTGATTTTCAATAGAAAATTGAGGCATCTATAAGAGAATTGACCATATCAATTGAGAAATTAAACTCTCAAGGGAAGCTACCGTCACAAATAGAACCTAATCCAAGACAACAAGAAAATGCAGTGACGCTGCGAAGCGATAAGGTACTAGAACCTATTCCTGACAGAAATCTTGACCAAGAAATAGCCCAGGAAAAACCCGAAAGAGACGAACAGGTTCGACCGAAACCTCCACTGCCTAAAATTCAACCTCCATTTCCAGAACGATTCAACCAGTGTCGAAGAGGTAAAGAAGACAAGGAAATACTTGAAACATTTAGGAATGTCGAGATCAACATTCCGTTGTTGGACTCCATCAAGCAAATTCCAAAGTATGCTAAATTTCTTAAAGAGCTTTGCACCAACAAGCGGAAATTAACAGGTAATGAAAGGGTGAATGTTGGTGAAAATGTGTCCGTAGTGTTACAGCGGAAAATGCCAAGAAAATGTAAGGATAGGGGCATGTTTGCAATACCATGCAAAATAGGTCATTTAGGAATTAAAAAGGCTATGTGTAATCTAGGAGCCTCTATAAATGTAATGCCATATTCTATTTATGAATCACTTAATGCAGGTTTTTTGACAAAAAAACAGGTGTTATCATTCAACTGGCAGACAGGTCCGTTGTGCATCCCGAAGGAGTCCTCGAGGACGTGTTGGTAAAAGTTAACGAACTTATTTTCCCTGTAGATTTTCATGTGATAAAAATGGAGGAGGATAGTACTCCCGGATCTTCAGATATCTTGTTGGGACGACCCTTCCTTAGTACGACTAGTACTAAAATTGACGTTCGAAGTGGAACTCTCACGATGGAGTTTGATAGAGAGATCGTGAAGTTTAATATCTACGACGCCATTAGCCATCCCAGTGAAATCTTGAGCGTAAATTATGTCGACATAATTGACTCATTAGTGGAAGAAAATTTTGAGTCAATTTATGATGATAAATCTGAGCTTGATGAATTTAAATTTGTTAATGAATTGGAGTTGAAACCGCTCTATTATACAGGCACCAGAGTTGGAGTTGAAACCGCTTTCTGAGCATCTGAAATATGCATTTTTGGGAAAGGATGATACCCTACCAGTCATAGTCTCCAATAGACTTTCCACACATGAGGAGGAAAGTTTGGTTCGTGTACTGAAAAATCATAAGGAAGCGACTGGCTAGAGCATTGCAGACTTAAAAGGGATAAGCCCTTTGACGTGCACACACAGGATCTACTTGGAGGAAGACACGAAACCAAGGCGGGAGGCGCAAAGATGACTAAATTTGAATATGATGGAGGTAGTGAAAAAGGAAATAATTAAGCTTTTAGATGCTGACGTAATCTACCCCATTTCGGATAGCAGGCGGGTAAGTCGTGCCCAAGAAAACGGGCTTGACAGTAAAGAAAAATGCTAAAGGTGACTTGGTGCCAACTCGAGTACAAAATGGGTGGCGTGTCTGCATTGATTACAGAAAGTTGAACTCATACACTAGAAAAGATCATTTCCCTCTTCCCTCTATTGATTAAATGCTTGAAAGGTTAGCCGAAAAAACTCACTTTTGCTGTCTTGATGGATACTCAGGTTTTTTTCAAATACTGGTCGCACTAGAGGACCAAGAGAAGACCACTTTCACATGCCCATTTGGTACATTTGCATATAGGAGGATGCCGTTTGGTCTTTGCAATGCACCGGCTACTTTCCAGAGATGCATGATGAGTATATTTTCTGAAAATGTGGAAAAAATTATCGAAGTTTTTATGGATGATTTTATTGTTTATGGAAATTGTTTTGATGAATGCCTTAAAAACCTAACGATAATTTTGAGCAGGTGCATAGAATTCAATCTTGTCTTAAATTATGAAAAGTGTCATTTTATGGTTGACAAGGCTTTAATTCTAGGTCATATAATTTCCTCTAGAGGAATTGAGGTCAATAAATCCAAAATTGACATTATAAATTCTTTGCCTTATCCCTCTACTGTGAGGGAAATTCATTCTTTTCTTGGCCATGCAGGGTTTTACAGGCGCTTTATAAAGAATTTCTCAAAATTAGCAAAACCACTGTAAGTTATTGCAGAAAGACAAGAAGTTTGAGTTTGACCAAAAATGTAAGGAGGCTTTTGATACACTCAAGCAGAAATTATGTGTGATGCAAGCAAACGCAGTGTAGAATCTATATTAGGGCAAAAGATAGACAAGGAACCCCATGTCATTTGCTATGCTTTGAAAACCCTAGATGCGACACAGAGCAACTACACCACTACAGAAAAAGAACTTTTAGCTGTTGTACTTACTTTAGATAAATTTCAACATTATTTATTAGGATCTAAAGTGATTATTTTTCTTATCATGCAGCCCTCAGGTACTTGATCGCAAAGAAAGAAGCAAAACCAAGGCTCATTAGGTGGATTTTGTTGCTCCAAGAGTTTGACATTGAGATTCGAGACAAAAGAGGATGCGAGAATCTAGTTGCTAACCACTTAAGTAGAATAAAAGTGCCTTTTGACGACATCCCCATTAAGGAAGAATTCCCTGATGAAAGCCTATTCTCGGCCGAGGTGCGTCTCCTATGGTACACAAATATGGTAAACTTTCTAGCCACAGGCTCGTTACCCACTGATTTAGCATGTTCCGTAAGAGGCAAGCTTAGACGAGAAGCTCGATATTACATTTGGGATGACCCATACTTGTGGAAACACTGTTCGGACCAGATAATTCGACGATGTCTTCTAGAAACTGAGGTAACTTCTATCCTTAATTTTTGTCATGCTGAGGCTTGCGGAGGACACTTTGGCCCTAAAAGAATTGCTCATAAAGTGTTAGAATGTGGGCTATATTGGCCCACAATTTTTTGAGACGCTTATAACTTCTGTAAGTCTTGTGATAGATGACAACATACAGGTAACATCATTAAACGAAACCAGATGCCCTATCTCCGATTCATGTATGCGAAATCTTTGATGTTTGGGGCATCGATTTCATGGGCCCATTTATTTCTTCATTTAGCAATGTATATATAATTCTTGTAGTGGACTATGTTTCTAAATGGATAGAAGCAAAGCCTACTCGCAATGAGAATGCCAAGACTGTTGTAGAATTTCTAAAACGAACTATTTTTTCCAGGTTTGGCACACCTCGAGCCCTAATCAGTGATCGTGGCACCCACTTTTGCAATAAAGTCATAGAGGCACTATTATCGAAATATGGAGTTCGTCACCGTATAGCTACGGCATACCATCCCCAAACAAATGGACAAGCCGAAGTCTCAAACAGGGAGATAAAGACTATTTTGGAAAAGACAGTTCAGCCCAACCGAAAAGATTAGAGTCTTCAGCTTAATGACGCACTGTGGGCTTATCGGACAACATATAAAGGACCAATTGGAATCACACTATACAGACTTGTTTTTGGCAAAGATTGCCATCTTCCGGTAGAATTAGAGCATAAAGCCTATTGGGCGATTCGACAATGTAACATGGAGTTAAACCCTGCAGGAAAGGCGAGGAAGTTAGATATCCAAGAGTTGGAAGAAATCTGCAACAATGCTAATGAGAACGCTTGTATTTATAAAGACAAGACCAAGTTGTTTCATGATAAGAAAATCGTTCAGAAGCATTTTTTGGTAGGACAAGGATTTTTACTTTACAACTCTGTGTTGAAATTATTTCCAGGTAAGCTTCGATCACGATGGCAAAGACCTTTCGTTGTTACTGAAGTATTCTTTCATGGTGCGGTTGAAATAGAAGGTGAAGAATCAGGGAAGCGGTTCATAGTCAATGGCCAATGGTTGAAGCCGTTTTACAAGAATTTTCAAGCTCACTCGATTGAAAAGATTTATTTGGAGCCACCGTAGAACCATTTAAATCTTCAAGCTAATGACGTTAAATAAGCGCGTGTTGAAAGGCAACCCAATCTTTATTTTTCTTTTATTATTTATTTTCATTTTTGTTATTATTTACTGTTTATTATTTTCTTTTGTTTTCCTTTTAACTTAATTTATTTAATTGTTAATAAATTTCTCTTCTCCCATCTAGGTAAAAAGGAGCGAAAATACTAAGAAAAAGGAGAAAAGTCAAAAAAATAGAGCCAAATAGCCCTATCCACGATACCAAACAGCCTCTATTCTAGATTCTAATCCATCCCAGAATGCCATTTCCCTGCATCCAAATAGTCCTATTCCAACCCTAGAATCCCCAAAACCTGCAACCAAACACCCCTTTTCAGCCAAATAAAACCCCCAAAACCTAAAATATTTTTTTATTTCCTTTCATCCAACTGCTTAGCTGCCGAAATCACCCATCTCGCCCTCACATTGCCATTCATCGTTGGCCACTACCATTCGCCGTTCGCAATGGTGCGAACCCGAAGCCACGCAACCACCGAGCCTCCCTTCTCCATCAACTCGCTCCGTCGCCGCCACTCCACCCCTCAAACAATAGATTTGGCCGACGCCTCCTCTCCCTCTCCATCACTGTCGCACCATTTGGTTTCCCCCTCTTCCTTTTCTTCTTCTACGACCGCGACATAAGCCACCGCGCCCACCACGATGTCCCCTTCTCGCGTAAGCCCTCTGACCACCGCGCTGACGAAAGTGCCATCCCCTTTGTGCCGTTTGTTGTCTCCCCCACACGGTGACCATGAATCCTCATCCTCCGCCCTTTCACGTGCCAACCAAATGCTAGCTCTTCCACCATCGCCACCGATGGAACAGTATCCACCGCCGTTATGCCACGCATCACCTGAACCATCGCATAGGCCTCGTCGTCGTCCACCCCGACGTGCGGCCCGAACGGTCGACACCACCACGGACTCTTCCTCTAAGACGGCCGCAATTCACATGTCGACTCCTTCAATGACACTGACGAGAATCAGCCCATACCCTCTCGTGGCCTTACCTACCGTTCTCGCATCAATGTCTTACCCTCGGAGGCCCATTTGCACGGTAACCTTACTTTTACTTTCGATATTGATCAGAACAAGTATGATTTTCTTTGACATAAAATGATAATACCTTGTAAATGCCTTTCGATACCTGTTTTTGCTGCCTTGCATATTGAAACTACTGTTACATATTATTTCAAAAATTTTGGCTGGTTTGGAAATTTTGATGTGCCTCATTCTCCTTATTATGAACTTGTTTTAGAATTTTATTCTACCTTTCAATTTCATCGGCATGGTCACATTTTGTTAGATACACTGGGTGTTGTCAAATTCAGGTTATTAGGTACCATGCATAGCTTATCTCTTATTGAATTTAATATTTCTTTATCTTTCGTAACTGAAGAGTATGCTATGTCTCTGAATTTTTAGAACAGTTTGTGTACATTTTCTACTGATTTTAAGGCTGTCAAGGCCTTTGCTTTGCTAACTAATAATGCTGAATATGTATAGCCCAAAAAATCAAAGGATTTATGGTTTCACGACCCTGCCTTATGTTACATACACCGTTATTTAGCTTACAATTTCTCAGGCCGACGAGATGCTCCGGCCACCGTCTCAAAGACAGAATTATTCTTTTTATGGTGTATGTATACCAGTCGCCTGGTTAATTTGGGTTATTGGTTTGCACTTCAATTTTAGCATGTTATCAAAGCTAAGCGCCCTCTAAATTTAGGTTCTCTTATTACACAACCTTTGATTTCTCTGCATGGTTCTAACGCTCCTATTTCAGACTTACATGTTGCTTGTCAGGCCGATCCTTTAGATGCTCGATGCATCGACTCAATGGGGCTACTTCTTGGCACTCCGTCATCCTTCCGCTTTGTCCCTCCTGGTGTTCATTCCACACCATCTGAATGAGTCTTTCGATAGCGACATCAAAATGACGCACCAACACCCACTCAAGCTCAACCCCTTCGACTGTTGAGCAATGCTTAGAGCGCATTGAGGCTCGACTCAACACTTTTAGCCAGTAACTCACCGAACTCATTACCATCCTCCACAATCGACAGTAGCTACACGGGGAGTTTTTCTAAACTTTTCTACCTATTTATTTCTTTTGCGTCCATATTGAGGACAATGTGTTTTAAGTAGGGGGAGGTAATCTTTATATTACTGTCGTCTGCTGATGTGATTTGTGTTTTCTGCTAGAGGATCCATTTTGTTCGTATTTTTTAAATAATATTCTGTCATTATTCATGCCAGGAATCTAACCACGGCTTGCCACTGTTTGACCTACATGCATGACTCTTGACTACTGAGTTAGTTATGATTCTGCCTATTTGATTTTATCTCCACTATTTTATTTTTATTACGCTAAAAATAATTATGATTAATAAGTTGACTCTATCTTGCTTTTCGTAAAATTGATCAAGTATAATATAAAGTGGACACTTAATACAATTGCATGCCTAAATTATGTTCGTGTCTATTAGGTGGTTACTAAAACTTACTTTCGACACTTGATTATTTCTCTTAGGTCCTCTAAAATTAAAATTTTGTGTAAATTTTGTTTAATAAATGTTTCCAGGTTATGAGTGCAACTTAGAACGTGACTGACCGAGTAACCGGGGTAGAGTGCTTGGGTTGTTATTCTACTTCGCGTCAAAAGGTTGTGTGACGTGATAGGTAAAACTCCGCTAACCAAGGTTATGAGTGCGGCTCAAAATGTGACTGACTGAGTAACCGGGGTAGGGTGCTTGTGTTGTCATTCTACTTCGCGTCAAAAGGTTGTGTGACATGATGGGTAAAACTCCGCTAACCAGAAATAAATAATTTTTAGGAGCGTATTGAGCTAAGTAACCGGGGTGGGGTGCTTGGGTTGTCACCCCTCTTCGCGTCAAAAGGTTCAATATATTCCTAAGTAAATAAAAAAAGGGGGGAAAATGTATATGGTACTAATAAATTGCAGTTGGGGAATAAAGGAGAAAATAAATAGAGTGTCTTGGTAGGTTTGGTAATTTACCTAAATAGCATGAAATAATTCAAGACGATAATAATTTTTGTGTGTATTAATTTGAATACTTTTTCTGTTTTGCTTAAAGCAAGCTTAGAAGTTCTCTTTATTTTTCATATGCATTTTTGACTAATTTTTGTAAACCATTGGAGTAGTATTTCTTTCATGGTAGGATCTAATTTTCATAGTGGACAGGAACCATACTTGAGGGCAAGCATGGGTTAAGTAGGGGGAATTTGATAATACTCTAGAACATCATATTTTTATGTGATAATTGCATATTTATTTTGAGCATGATTCTACTAATTTGGGCTATTTATGGTCTTTTATCTTTTAGGGACTAAATTGGTAGAAAAAGTGAAATTAAGGGCCAAAAGCGTGAAGTTAAGGATAAAATGGGTCAATGTGCGACAATGGGAAAAGTTGGTGCCAAAAGTGCAAGCATGGAGGACACAAGGATTGAAATGAAAAAAGAAGAGATTTTATTCTATCAAACTCAATTTTGATTATATTAGGATAAATAATATTAAGATAATTATTAATGATTATTTAATTTTAGGATTTATTTTATTTATCTTTGATTATCTGTAATTATTTTTAGGAATTTGAGTAGGATTAGTCTATCTATCTTAGCACTACAAATAGGGGATGAAGTGACTCAGTTTTGGGTGGATCTTTTCTAAAAACACTCTCCCCTCAAAAGTCTAGGCTTTTGTTCTTTACATATTTTCTTTTAATAAAATTTCCTTTTCTATTTTTATAATTATTTTTTTTACACCCTAACCATGAGCCACTAAAATCCATCTAGCTGAAGGTTGTCGAATTCCCCAAAAAGGTTCTTGAGGCTTAGAATCCGCACTTAAGCTTCTCACCAAGTGTTCATTGTTTCTTTACACTACGGGGCTGAAGCTTTCGTCCATGTCCCTTAAGAAGTAAACTTTTCAACGTATGCAAAGACGACCGCTTTGTATGTTTTGGAAGGATTGCACAGTCGGTTCGTTAACTTACTGCGTCAGAGGTTGGCGAGTCCAAGAGACAAAATGGCATGGGATTCACCATTGAGAAGCGTTGAGCTAGCATAGATAATTCCACAAAAGCGATTGCAGGCTATAGTCTAGTTTCCTAAATTTGTAAGTCTAAATCTTTGGAGCTGGGGGTCGTAGGCATCCTCTTCCAATATAACTGGCTTATTTGGGTTGAGAAGGGTCATCTAAAAGCCGAGGATTGAACCCAGGGTGGAACGAGACAATCGGAGGCTAGAATCTCGCCACATAAGAAACTCACTCTTCCCTAAACTCTTTTATTTTCATATTCCTCATTTTAATTTCCGCAATTTATTTAATATTGCAATTTCAGTTCACTTTAAATTATGTTTTTATTTTTCCAGATCGAAATTCTTAATTCTGTTTTTTTATTTTCAGGAACGCAAGTTTTCTTGGTCAAGAAATTGTCTGGGATCTTAAGAAACGAGCATTCGTACAATCCGGTCCCTAAGGATTCGGCCCTACTTCCCCTTTACTGTTATTTTTACTATTTTACAGGGAATAGTATATTTTTAGTGCTTTCAAGGATGCATCACTGAGCTTGCGTAGCTCATCTCCATAGTGTCTTTCCTTTCAGATACTTTTCGTGTTTGGAGCTGAACTCGGTATACTAGAGGTCTGAGAAAGATATGGTTTGATTCGGTTAATTTTAAGTCAGTTTGTAAAATGATTATATAAACTATGGTACAAGTTTTTATGCTGCACTTTCATAAGGTGTTATTTGGACTGAACTTTAGAAACTGTTAAATTTATTTTCGAATGTTTGACGCCAGTTTAATATTGTTTCAAACATAACAGACAAAAATAGTTTTCTTGGTTTGAATTAAATTTTTTGTTTCCTATCACTTTGGTGATCAATGTAACCTCTAAGATTCGGTCTAAACTTTCAGGTCAGGTTTTGGGGTGTTACATTTAGTTGTATCAGAGTCAAGTTTTCAAAAACTCGGCCTATGTTTTCACGTATGCGTGCGTGCACGTGTTTGTAAAAAATTTTTGAAAAATTGTACCACAGTGTTTCGAAAAAGTTTTTGATAAAATAAAATGTCTAAGACTCCGATGCTGGTCCTTGCGAAACTCTGAACTTATCAATTTAGTTCTGTAATATTAGAATGATAATGTTTAAATAATTATCTTTGTGTTCGATTTTCGTATTGTAGATTCTTGTGGTTAGTTCGAAGTTCGATATGGATTCTGGTGATAAGCAAGATCGTGAGGGTCAATCTGGTGAGACTCTTGATGATTCGTCGGCTTCTCTGGGATGTGTGACTTTCAGAAGTTAGAAGTCAATGCAATTCCATCAGCTACGGGTGGCAATAACCCTGAGGTTGGAACTGAAGCGTTGATTCAGGTTGTGAGAGAAGTGTTAGAGATAGTCTTCGAGGCTAGTTTAGAGAGAACTAGAGAGATAGTTCAAGGTAGGTGTATGGATTGCGGGAAGAAAAGAGATCGTAGTCCTTCGAATAAGCGTGTCAGGTCTTAGCGAAATGTCAGTAAGAGTAATGTGGGAGGTTCCAGCAGTGGTACGAGTGCTCCATTTTGTAGGCCTTGTAAGAAGCGTCATTCGGGTGATTGTTGGAAAAATTCAGGAGCATGTCTTAGGTGCGGGTCCACGGGGCATCGAGTTAGGGACTGTCCTCGGCGACATTGAGTCAGGTAAGATTGTGTAATACTGTAGACTTAATGTGCTATTCTTTGTGAATGATTTGACTTTCTAAATATGGCATTGCATTTGTGTGTGTAATTGAAAAGTGAATTGATCTAGTTCAATGGTTAAGTGTTCTAGGTATGTATGCAAAATTTTAAGGTTTGATATGATATGGTACTGTTTCGAGGTCAGAGTGCATAGCGGAAGCGTAGTGGCGAGTTTTTTGTTTAGTTGGTTGTTCTATTAGTTGGAAATTTTGGGGACAAAATTTTTTTAAAGAAGGGTGAGTTGTAACATCCCGAAATCTGGGGTTAGAAGTTTTGAGGTTTGTGGTTAAGGTCAGTGAGTGGGTTGAACATTTGGGTTCAATTTCTCATTTTAATGTTAGAATGGGCCTGCTGGTCTGGTGGTTAGTTGTGTGTTAGTGTATCTTGGGTCTCGTGTTCAAATCCCTATGAATGTTTTTGTTATTTAATTGTTTTCATGCTATTTTATTTTGTCTTAAAAAGGGAAGTTAACTTTTTAAATAGAAAAAAAAAGTTTACGTTTTGGAATTCTTTTTCTTTTCTTTTTCTTCTCTATTTCATTTTTTTCTATTCTTTTCATTTTTATTTCTTTTGCTTATTTTGTTTTTCACAACCGTCAAAGGAGATCATCCTTGTGCGTTTCATTTTATCAGATATGCTACTTGATATCGTGTTCTAAGGTGTGTGTTCTGAAACAGTTTAACTTCGATTTAGAATTTTAGTGAAATTTGATAATGTCTTGTATGTTTATGAAATTAATTATTTTAAGTATCATATTGTTACAGAATTGCGTGGGATTCTGTATGTTTTGGCTTAATTCTAAGTTACCAAGTGTTGGGAATCGTTTCAACATCAAAATCACAAATTTTGGGTTGTTTCGATGTGGTTTTGTGACCACACGGGCATGTGCCCCACAAGGTTGGCTCACACGGCCGTGTGAAATTGGGAATTAGGGTTTTTGGGCGAAGTTTGGTGCCACACGGGCGTGTGAGGTCTCCATAAGGTCCTGTCGCCTCTGCTCTTTATTTTTGGCGTATTTGGACAGTGAGTTACATGGGCGGCTCAAACGGGTGTGTGTCCCCTTCACACGGGCTTGTGGGGCCTCCACATGGGCGTGTAGACCCCTACATGGCCAGGGCACATCCACACGGCAGGGGCACACAACATATGGCCCTATTCTGCAGAATTTTTGTTTTGAGTCATAAATTGTCTGTTTTATGTTTCTGTGTAATCCAACCCTTGGTAAGTATATTTGGGACTCAATTTAGTTTGATTAGTATATATATAAGTGTGTTTATGGATTTAATTTTATTGCTTGTTTATGTGATGAATAAGTATGAGTTTATTATTTTTGTCACAACTGAACATTTGAATACAAGTGTGATTAAATCTGAATCTGTTCAACTAGAAATGCTAATGTCTATTTCTGTATAATATCTGTATAATGTGTGCATTGTTGCATAGCATGAAAATTTTAGGATCTGGCTATAAAGAGAGGGAAGACAGAATTAGCAGTTTTAACTGCGATACTTTTGTACAGCGGTTTATCACACTATACTATATGTATATCAGCTAAGCTGTATACAGTTACTTAAGTGGCATAGTTCCACGTAATGGTGTGTTGGGTGGATGAACCTATTATGGTTCTATGCGGTGTGTATGGTGGACGAGCCTACCATTGCCCTTATGTGGTGTGTTGGATGGATGAAGTGGTGTTTGGTTGGCGGGATGGGATTTTGAATTGTACATCTGTTCACATCTGAATATACGTCTATCTGTCAGAACATTTTGTTTGTTGTGTAAACTTTTGGTTATTGACAATATAGCTAATGTCATGTAATATGATATGATTATTGCGTATGATTGAAAAATCGTTTCAGTGGTTTGATATTATACTTGACATACCGATTGAGACTTTCGTAAGTGATATTTTTACACATGCTTGTCTGAAGTATTTATTGTGTCACTCCGTCTGTTGTCGTCTATTCATGTTTCAGAGTTATACTGAGCTTGCATAGCTCATCTCTGTAGTGTCTTTCCTTTAGGTGCTTTCCATGTTTGGAGCTGGACTCGGTATACTTGAGGTCTCAGAATGATATGGTTTGATTCGGTTAATTTTAAGTCAGATTGTAAAACGATTATATAAATTGTGGTACAAGTTTTTATGCTGCATTTTCGTAAGGTGTTATTTGGACTGAACTTTAGAAACTGTGGATTTTATTTTCGAATGTTTGACGCCAGTTTAATATTGTTTCAAACATAACGAACAAATTTGGTTTTCTTGGTTTGTATTAAAGTTTTTGTTTTCGATCACTTCAGTGATCAATGTAACCTCTGAGATTTGGTCTAAACTTCTAGGCCGGGTTTTGGGGTGTTACATATGTTCTTTAAATTGTGAATGTATTGGCAATTATACTTATTAATCATATGACCTTACTAAGCTATAAAGCTATATGAGCTTACTAAGCTATAAAGCTTACTCTATTTATTTTTCAGTGTTTTATAGTGATTTCAAAGCTAGCTCGGACTCGGGGTTCATCGGAGATCACTTCACACTATCCAACTATCACTTTGGCACTTTTGAGCTTCTGTTTTGGTTATATGGCATGTATAGGATTATGGACATTTTGATATGTAGTTTGGTAGTGAGTTTAGCCATTTCAATTGGCTTGTAAATGTCTAAGGTTTGGTTTGTATATATAGCCATGAGAGTTGACTTAATTTGGTTAGTTTGGTTGTGCATATATATGTGTTTGCATATGGCTTATGATATGTGATTGAGGTTGGCCTTGTGATGCTTATTGATAGTAGGTGTTGTGGATGTCAAATGGTTGTCATTAGAGAAGATTTATGCTTATGAATTTGAGTATAATGATGCATGCTTAGAAATGTTTAATTAGTTGAATTGTATATGTGGATTTGGTATAAATGTAATGACCCATTTTGTGACTTGTGTGTATTGTAGATAATGGTATTGAATTAGCATGAATTAGCTTGATTTATTTGGTTTGAATGCCTATATATGCTATATTTTGGTGCCAATTGGGCTGATGTAGGTGTAAGTAAGTTTGGGTGGCAAAATGGCTTGATAAATAGCCTATTTTCGTCCACATGGGCAGAGAACGGGCATGTGTCTCAGCCTTGTGTGACATACAGTTATGTTACATGGCCATGTGTCCCCTGGTGTTGCATTATAAACCAAGTCAATATGCTCCACATGGCCTCACACACGGGCGTGTGACTTGGCCGTGTGGCATAAGTCAGTATACCTTGTAGGTTTGGCACGGCCTAGCACATGGCCTGGCACACAGGCTAGCCACACGGACGTATGTGTTGGCCGTGTGACCCAAGTTAGAGAGTTACACGGGGTCAGACACGGGTTGGGACACGGTCATGTGCTTCCATTTCGAATGTCCACACCGCCTGCGACACGAGCGCGTCTTTGGCCGTGTGAGACACACGGCCAGGTCACATGGGCATGTGTCCCCTATTTTTGGAAAAATTTTCTAAGTGTTTTAAAAATTTCTAAAGTTATTAGTTTAGTCCCGAACCACCCCGAATGCATGTTTTGAGCCTCGTAGGCTCATATTAGGGACAATTCGAATGTTGTTGACTGATAATTATATGAGATTTGAAAATGTATGTGAAATGTATATGTAATTGTATAATATGTTCAGTAATGCTTCGTAACCCTATTTCGGCGTTGAATACGGGCGAGAGGTGCTACAAAAACTGCCAGAATCACACTTCCTCCATCACATCCATATATCCCACCCCAAATGCACATGCAAAGTCATACTAAAAGATCATGCATAAGCATCATAACATGCCATGCCTACTTATAAACGAATTAGATACATGTTTTTCATACATATGAACAACATATCATACAGGTAATCTTACTCAGAGTCTAACACCATTATCAAGCAAATGCAAATAAGATTTAGAATACTCACACACGGGTTGCACAATGCCCAAAAAATTGTACAAATTGGGCTCACACACCATGTGGCCCACACACCCTACCACACAGTCTAGCACACGACCAACCAGACGCTCGTGTGACCCGTACAACTTGGCATATGGCCAAACAGATGGCCATGTGGTGTCATCTACCAGTTTCAATTTTTCACAAAATTTCCATATTTTTATGACCTTTCACAGTATCTACAGATTAGAACACACACCTGATTACTGTTGGAATTATTGGGCAGCAACCCATCTTTGAAAAGTCAAAGATGGGGGGCTGTAAAAATGTAAACAAGTTGGCAGCAAATGGCTTGGTTAGGCACCGAAAGTTTTTTTGGAATGGGATAATTGCAATTTTGGTCCCTATTTGAATAGGTAATTTGCAAGTTGATCCCTGAACCTCAACTATAAATAGGCCTAACCATTTCTCATTTTCTTCATCCCACAATTTGCCATTCTCTACTTAAGGCATTGTTCTCTCTCCCTATTTGTATATTTTCACTTGTAATTTTGGAGTGAAATATATTTGGTAGTGCCCAGAGGACGTAGGCGAAAATTTGCCAACCTCGTTAAAATTCAGTGTTCTTTATTATTTATTTTTCATATCTTGTGAGTGTGATTGTAGTTATTTATTGTGCTATTAAATTACGATAGAGGATATTACGGCTAGGAAAGATCTCGGTACTTAAGCGATCCTCGTGATCCACCTCTCTTTCACGGGAATTGAACTCGGTGTGATTTTTCATTACAATAATTATACTCTTTTACACGCTTCGCACAAACAATTGGTATCGAGCTAGATTCGTACTTGGGAGTACGATCATTTGTGGCACTATTCACGATATCTGATCTGTTCACGATATCGATGGTTGGGATTGAGGAGAAAAATGGCACAGGCATCGTCATCAGCAAGGACTACGGTGACCAATGCAAAATTTGAAGTAGAGAAATTTGATGGTACCAATAATTTTGGTATGTGGCAATGTGAGATCCTGGATGTCTTATGTCAGCAAGAGCTAGATATAGCCCTTGAAGTAAAACCTGACAATATGGATGACAAGGAGTGGGCCAAGATTAATAGACAAGCTTGTGGTACAATCCGTCTATGTTTGGCCAAAGAGCAGAAGTACTCTGTCATGAGGGAGACATCAGCGAGGAAATTGTGGGATACATTGGAAAAAAAGTTTCTTACGAAAAGCCTTGAAAATAGGCTTTATATGAAAAAGAAACTTTTTCGATTCACGTATGCACCCGGTATGTCAATGAATGACCATGTGAACTCATTCAATAAAATTTTAGCAGACTTGCTAAATTTGGATGAGAAATTTGAAGACGAAGACAAGGCATTATTGTTGTTGAATTCCCTTCCTGATGAATATGATCATCTTACCACCACATTGCTTCATGGGAAGGACACAATCACATTTGATGCAGTCTGTAGTGCGTTGTATAGATCTGAGACTCGAAAGAAAGATAAAAGAGATCACAGAGATACAACTGCAGAAGTCTTAATAGCAAGAGGTCGTTCAAGCAGCAGCAAGCCTGGTAGAAGGGGAAAGTCCAAAGGGAGACCCGCCAAAGATGAGTGTGCCTTTTGTCGTGAAAAAGGGCATTGGAAAAAGAATTGTCCTAAGTTACAAAAGGGCAAGGCTATTTCTAATGCATGTGTAGCAGAACATGATGAGGAGTCAAACTTTAGCTTGGTTGGCATGGCAATGGCATGTCATACTGATGAGTGGATTTTAGATTCGGGATGTACTTACCATATGTGTCCTAATAAGGACTGGTTTTCTAGTCTTATAGAACTAGAAGGTGGAGTTGTTCTTATGGGCAATGACAGTGCTTGTAAGACAATGGGAGTAGGTACAATCCAATTGAAGAATCACGAAGGCTCAATCCAAGTCTTGACTGATGTTCGCTACGTACCCAGCTTGAAGAAAAATCTCATCTCATTAGGGGCCTTAGAATCTAAAGGGCTCAAAATCACTTTGAGAGATGGATTACTAAAGGTAGCAGCTGGGAATTTGACGGTGATGAAAGGCACAAGAAGAAATAACTTGTACTTTTTAAATGGAAGTACAGTTATTGGATCAACATCAACAGTTTCTATGAAAGATGTAGATTCAGAGGCTACCAGGTTATGGCATATGCGATTGGGACATGCTGGTGAAAAAGCTTTGCAGACTTTGGCGAAGCAAGGCTTGTTGAAAGGTGCAAATTCTTGCAAATTGGAATTCTGTGAACATTGTGTTCTGGGCAAGCAGACGAGGGTAAAGTTTGGTTCAGCAATTCACATTACGAAAGGAATTCTGGACTACGTTCACAGTGATGTGTGGGGACCTACCAAAGTGGCTTCTTTGGGAGGTATGCACTATTTTGTTACTTTTGTTGATGATTATTCAAGAAAAGTATGGGTGTATCTAATGAAAAGAAAAAGTGAAGTATTGGATGCATTTCTGAAATGGAAGAAGATGGTGGAAACTCGGATGGTCGAAAGGTCAAGCGACTTCGATCGGATAATGGTCTTGAGTACAAAAACGATCCATTTCTTCAAGTATGTCAAGATGAGGGCATCGTCCGACACTTCACTGTTCGGGATACACCACAGCAGAATAGGGTGGCAGAACGCATGAATCGAACTATCTTGGAGAAAGTTCGATGTATGTTGTCCAATCTTTGGATTGGGCAAGGAATTTTGAAATTTGGTCGTTATTATATATCGTGCCATCTAATTAACCGCTTTCCATCACCGCAATAAATGGCAAAACTCCTATGGAGATGTGGACTGGTAAATCACTCTCATCGACTATGATTCTTTACATGTTTTTGGTTCCACTTTGCATATTATCATGTAAAGAATCGAAGTTAGACCCAAGAGCAAAGAAAGCATTATTCTTAGGTATAACTAGTGGAGTAAAAGGATACCGTCTCTGGTGTCCTGATACAAGGAAGATTGTCTTTAGCAGAGATGTGACTTTTGATGAATCAACCATGTTAAAGGATTCACAAAATGATGACAAAACCAGTAGTACTTTACAGCAGGTGGAGCTTGAAAAGGTTAATAATGATCCAGCTAATATTGAAAGAACAAATGATGAAGAAGTTCCGACCCAAGAACTTCTACAGCAACAAGATTCAATTGCATATAGGAGGCCAAGAAGAGAGATTCGTAAGCCTACTCGCTTTGATGATATAGTGGCCTATGCACTTCCAATTGCAGATGATGATGCTCCTTCTACTTACACAGAAGCAATAAGTAACCCTGATGGTGTAAAGTGAAAGCAAGCCATGAATGAAGAAATGCAGTCTCTTCATCAAAATAGGACTTGGGAGTTGATGACACTGCCCAAGGGAAAGAAGGCAATTGGATGCAAATGGGTATATGCAAAGAAGGAAGGATTTCCTGGTAAAAATGAAATTCGAAACAAGGCTAAATTGGTAGCAAAGGGTTATGCTCAGAAAGAAGGAATAGACTACAATGAAGTGTTTTCTCCAGTTGTGAAGCATTCGTCTATTCGGATTTTGCTAGCCTTGGTTGCGCAATATGATCTTGAACTAGTTCAGCTTGATGTGAAGACCGCATTTTTACACGGTGATTTGGAAGAGGAAATCTATATGACTCAGCCAGATGGATTCAAGGTTGCTGGTAAAGAGAATTGGGTTTGCAAACTGACAAAGTCGCTTTATGGATTGAAGCAATCCCGAGGCGCGATGGTACAAGCGATTTGATCAGTTCATGAAAGGGCAAAGGTACACAAGAAGTAAATTTGACCATTGCGTGTATTTCCAGAAGCTACAAGAAGGAACTTTCATATACTTGCTCTTATATGTTGATGATATGCTAATAGCATCTAAGAGCAAAGTTGAGATTGAGAGATTGAAGACTCAACTCAATCTCGAGTTTGAAATGAAAGATCTTGGTGAAGCTAAGAAGATTCTTGGCATGGAAATATGTAGAGATAGAGCCCATGGCAGAGTTAGCTTGTCTCAGAAGCAGTATTTGAAAAAGGTACTACAGCAGTTTGGCATGAGCGAGCAGACAAAACACCGTAAGTACCCGTTATTTCTCATTTCAAGCTTTACGCACAACTATCTCCTTCGGCGAATACGGAACGAGAATACATGTTGCAAGTTCCATACTCCAATGCGATGGGTAGCTTGATGTATGCAATGGTGTGTACAAGACTCGACATTTCACAGGCAGTTAGTATAGTGAGCAGGTATATGCATAATCCTGGAAAAGGACATTGGCAAGTCATGAAATGGATTCTACGGTATATTCAAAAGACCGTAGATTTTGGATTACTGTTCGAGCAGGATAATACACTTGGTGAATGTGTTATTGGGTACGTTGATTCCGACTATGCCGTGATTTGGATAAACGAAGATCAACCATCGTTACGTGTTTACACTTGCTTTGGAGGACCAATCGGTTGGAAGTCTACTCTACAGATCTGATTGCGTTGTCAACCACGTGAAGCCAAGTACATGGTCATATGCAGGCTATAAAGGAAGCTATTTGGTTACAAGGTATGGTTAAAACCTTGGGATTGGTTCAGGAGCATATTAATGTGTATTGTGATAGTCAAAGTGCTATTCATTTAGCAAAGAATCAAGTCTATCATGCACGTACAAAACACATCGACGTACGATTCCATTTTGTGCGGGAAATTATTGATGAAGGGAAGATTCGCCTTCAGAAGATTAAGACTGCAGATAATCCCGCAGATATGATGACCAAGGTGGTAACAGCAACCAAGTTCGAACATTGTTTGAACTTGGTCAATATCCTGCAAGTTTAACAGTTGAAGAAGGCACTATCAAGCATTGTTGGCAAAGGCAGAAAGAATTGTGTGAAGATAAGATTATTCTAATCAAATCTTCAAGGTGGAGATTATTGGGCAGCAACCCATCTTTGAAAAGTCAAAGATGGGGGGCTGTAAAAATGTAAACAAGTTGGCAGCAAATGGCTTGGTTAGGCACCGAAAGTTTTTTTGGAATGGGATAATTGCAATTTTGGTCCCTATTTGAATAGGTAATTTGCAAGTTGATCCCTGAACCTCAACTATAAATAGGCCTAACCATTTCTCATTTTCTTCATCCCACAAATTGCCATTCTCTACTTAAGGCATTGTTCTCTCTCCCTATTTGTATATTTTCACTTGTAATTTTGGAGTGAAATATATTTGGTAGTGCCCGAGGACGTAGGCGAAATTTGCCGAACCTCGTTAAAATTCTGGTGTTCTTTATTATTTATTTTTCATATCTTGTGAGTGTGATTGTAGTAATTTATTGTGCTATTAAATTACGATAGAGGGATATTCTGGCTAGGAAAGATCTGGTACTTAAGCGATCCTCGTGATCCACCTCTCTTTCCTGGGAATTGAACTCAGTGTGATTTTTCAGTACAATAATTATACTCTTTTACACGCTTCCGCACAGCAGGAATGTAGGCACAACACCAACAATAATTTTTGCACACAACATTCACAACTAGACCCAATTAACAACCAATATCGAAACCAAAACTTGAATTCGACATTAACACTTAATAAAACCAACCTCAAAACTAATATTTGGTCACTTACCCAGAAGAGGATTGATTCCACTACAATCAATTAGAAGAATGAGTTAACCATTGTAGGATCCATCGCTAAAATAAACCCCAAAAAAATTATCAATAACGAAGATTAAAGAATGACTAAAATCCCTATCTGTCACATGGAACCAAATTAATTCACATTATGAAGATTAAAGATTAAAGAATGCACTTACAAGACTTACACGAAAACAAAAATATGAATTCCTCGCTCAAAACACAACACCACAACGATAAAATGCCAGAAAAATGATAACAGAGAAACGAAAATAGAGGAACAAAGATTGAATTTGCAATTACAAAAACCAAACAAAAGAGAAAGGGAAAAGAATAGAGGGAAAATGATAGAGAAAATTTGCAGAAACAAAAATGATCAAAACAGAAAATGGGGAGAGAGTGGAAAGAGAGGGACGACAGAATAAAGAGAGATTTTAAGGATATTTTTTTATAATTTTTAAAAAAAATAAATCAGATAAAAAATATTATCTAATCTAATTAATAACCACCTATCAGATTACTCAGCAGTTGAATTTTACTGAAACTACAAGTATGGGCAGCAACAACAGGTATACAACAAAAATTAATTTCTTTTACACACAAAAGAGTTCAAACTTGGAACTAAGTGTAAACTAAAGCTTTACTACTGAACCATCAAACTCATTATTACCAACAAACTAGCAAGACTAAAATATAAGCTACACGTGATGAAAGAAATGAAGAAATAAAAATAATACAAAATTTGTAAGGAAAGGGATTTGAATATAAAATCTCAGGCACATAAACAAAACCATTAACCACTAAACCAAATAGATTTACTTGACATAATTGAGCGATTTAAATCTAAAAAATTTGAGGCGATACAATACCGTTCAAAAAGGAAGATTCAAGCCTGCAGGCACACAGAAAACATCAGCAACGCAAGCTTCCTTAAAAATACATAATAATTTAGTTTTTAAGGGCACATCGTCGAATAAAGTCCAATACCCAATACCCAACACCCAACGACAGCTTTCAAAACCGATACATTTATTCAAGCTGCCATCTTTATTTAACTCAATAATGTTACGCCAAACCGTGGACATTTTATGAGTATGATGCAAGGAAGGCAGCCATGAAAGTTTACCCAATCCATATTTCACTACCAATAGTTTTCTCCATAGAGAATTATGCTCTGTACTATATCTCCACCACCATTCGGTTAGTAGAGCAGAATTTTTATCTATGAGTTTCCCAATGCCTAAAGCATCACATCTTTTAGATTTAACAATCAACTCCCATTTCGCACACAAAAAAGGAAAACCATCTCCCATTAATACAAATGACATGGCATCATTATTTCATACAATCCTTTACCATTAATACAAGTGATTTAATTTGATTAATAATAAAAATTAAATAACCTAATTTAATTAAATTAGATATTGATGATGTATATGAAAATTAATGTAAGTTTAATGATTTAAATTGTAAATTACTCATTGGATAAATTTACATTGAGAGTCAAAGCATAATTAGGCTATTAGAGACGAGTAATTGACTTCATATATTTTGTTTGAAACTTCAAGTTAATCTCACAAATTTCCATGCCTTCAATCCATTTTTTTGACATTGTCTAATGAAATAATATTTTGTTTGAAATTAAGCATTACTCCAATAGTAGATTTGACCACCATTAACCGGTTCAAACCATTTTATATTATTACTATGACCATTGTGACCAATGGTTGCTTCATTGCTGATGTTTTGAATAGCTATGGAATACCCAAAACATTTTGTATGTATCCTATTGTTCATTCCTTTTTCAATTTATTCAATACTTCGTTTTTTGTATAATACAGCGATAAGAAGCTTTGTTAATGACATTATGTTTAGGTTGCTTTGCCGATATATGGATTGAATTAATGTAGGCTGATCACTCGCTAAACCTTCCAATTATGCCCATATTATTATGCTAAGTTTTGTTATGATATTTGCTATCACCGGTCCAAAATTCAAAGGGGTTCGGGTCGGATTCTATTGAGCTCACACATCGAGCTCGCAGACCAAGCTCGTAGGATAATGGGTGTTCGCCAGATGAGTACTTGTATTCTCTTGCGAAATCATACGTGAGATCGTGTATGAGACTGCATAAACACGTGTTAAGTCTAAAGTAGGATACTTGTTAATATGTATGGAACCTACCTAAAATGTTATATTGAGCACATACATCAAGAGCAATGAAGTTTCTTACAACAAAATGCATCGGAAATTTGCTATCAAGAGAAATTTCTAATTAATTGCATTTAATTTTCCACAAAAAGTAATATGGATTTCGATTATTAAATTAAAGAAATGTTATAAAGTTCAGTCAAACAAAATGGATGCCGTGGACCCTTAATTATTTCTTCACGCATAAAACAATATTAAATATATTACAATAAAAAAATTTAAATTTATAATAACTAAAGTAAATTATACCGCATCTACCCATTAATAGGCCTAAAAGTAAATTTGTTGTTCTTTTTCTTTTCTTTTGTAGCCTCTTTTCCATTATTCTTTTCTGCTGTTACTTAATTGCTCCTATTCCATTTTTCCCCTTGTATTCGTGCACGGTGAACGAGGAGTAAGTTTCGTTTAACAATTTCTGTTCTTTTGCTTTGAAATTGTTTCTTGAACAAGATAGGAGTTGTGCTTATGCCTAATCTTCTTTCTTAGTTTTGAAAAGCGCTCCTGTGTTTTCGATTAGGCGAAGGGAGTGAGAATCTTATTCCTCCAGCAGAGTAGTTCTCGTCTTTGGTGTTGTTTTTGAGTGGTAAGTATACGAGTCTCGTTTTAGGGGCTGAATTTTGACAAAAGAATGTCAATTTGGGTGGGTCTTTGATGGTTAATTAATATGATTTGTTAATTGATTGTAGGTTTCATGAGTTCCCAATAGTGTAGTTAATCAATTTTGACATTAGGTGTGTGAAATTAACCCGAAACATCATTTAAAACTCGAGAAAATCAAAAAATAGGGTATGTTTTGGAAATTGCCCCATGTTACACAGTCGTGTGGACATAGACGCGTGGTAGGTCGTGTGGACCACACGGGCTAACTTTTCGGGCCGTGTGGGGGCTTGTTGGGCCAATTTTGAGGTCCGATTAGGGGCCAATTAGGTGACTTAGAAATTGGGCCTGTGGGCATTATGTAGGCCCAAAAAACATAACATAGGTTTGCGTAGAAAGCATGTTAAGTAAGTCCCGCTAAGTATATTAATGTGATATGACATGCTTTATAAATATGTACATTAGCTATGCAAGCTATAGGATTTGTGAGTACCACATGTTGTGTTATGTTTCGTATGAAAATATATGTATATGCATGCCATACGATTTATGTTATATGTATGTATGATATTATGCCTATGTTTTGGGGTGGGATTTGATATAATGGAGGAAGTTTTATATGGCAGTATTTACTACAACTATGGCGGCTAGAATGCAAATTTCAGTCTGGCAACTCAGCTGCATATTATGAGTGGCCTACCTCCACATATTAGTGTGATGGGATGGATATACTCTTGTAGTCCTAATTGATGTATTTGGTTAGATGGAGACGATGTGTAGTGGATGGGGTAAGGATATGTTTTGTTATATGATATGTGTAGAACCCAATTATTGCCCGGGCCCAACAAAGAAATAAAACCCAAATTAAAAAACCCATTTTAAAACCCAAACCCAATTACAAATAACCAGGCCCAATTAGCCCAATGCCAAATCAGAAAAGAAAAAAACAAAACCCTAGCCCCTAACACAAGTGGCGCCGCGAACCTAGTGCGCCCCTACCCACTTGCTCGACCTTACGCCTCTGCCAAGCCACTGCTCCACATCCACCGACGAGTCGATCACCGACCCTCTCGACTGCAAACATTAAGCGGGAATAGACAGAAAGTAGCAAAAGTGTAAAGAAACAAAGGCTATAAAAGCCGATTAACTTCTTTATGTAACTGGGGACCCTTTTTTTCTTTTAAAATCAATAAAAAGAGAATAGAGAGATTCAAACAAAAACAGGACATCAAAACACTACGAAATAATACAAAACAGGGAAACAGAGGCCGAAGAAGGTGATTTTTTTAACTTTTAAAATTTTTATTTTCTTTCATTTGAATCCTTTTTGCGCAAACATGCAAATACATATATATACATACGTATTAAAAAAACAAAAAAAAACAATTTTTACCTTTTCCGCCACCGTCTTGCGGTAGGCGCGCTGTAACGGCGTCGACGGGCAACAATGATCCGGCGGTCGGAAATCGCACCAGACCCAAGCCTGCGAGAGAAAAAAGGAGAGAACCAAGCTTTTTTTTTCAAACACACAACTCAAATGAATTATTTTTCAAAATTTTAGGCCTTTTATAGCCCCTTGAAACGCAGCGCCGTTTTAGGGGCGGCCTTAACCCCAAAACGACGTCGTTTAGCCCCTATAACCCGCGCGTCGACCGACCCGACCGAGGGATCGCGTGTTTTCATTAAGTGGGCTAATTATCCGCTTGGTCCTTCCGCTTTTCCGTAATCCAACAATCGGGTTTTATCCTTTTATTTTTGCCCCAAAATTTCGCAGCGACTTTCAATTTAACCCCGTTCGAGCAGCTGCGTTTAACAGAGCGGAAAAATTACATCTTTAATCCCCCACCTTTTATGCGCGTGTTTTTTTAGTCCCCAAACCCCTATTTTATTTACGATTTGACCCGAAACTTCCGTTTTAATGCAATTCGACCCATCTTTTTAATCATTTTGCAATTGTTACCACTTTTACTACTATTTAATAATAATATTATTATTATTATTATTATTATTATTACTACTATACCTCTATTACTACTATTATTATATTATAATATATATATATCTACTCAATTTTTATATATATTGCACTATTTATTTATTAACGACTATTACTCATTCTTTCGTTTTATTTTTTAGTATTTATACATTATACATTATATCTCATTATTAGTACTATTTATATTTTCCTAGTCATTGTTCTTTATTTTACTATTATTATTATTATTACTATTATTTCTTTACCATTATTATTGATATTAGAATTATTATTATTATATTTACATCTATATTTATTTTCTTAGTTTAATATTATTATTTATTTAATTTTTGTTCATATCTATGCTTATATTATTATTATGTATATACCTCTATTTTCACTCATATATTTATCATGTCTTATATATTTCTACTTATATTTGTATATCAATATTATTTTCATTATCGTTATTATCATTATTATTTTTCTTTTCTTTTCTTCTCATAAAACTTTCATTTTGTTATTTATTCTTCTATTATTTTCTTACTTTCATCTTTCATTATCTTCATTTTTGACTCGTTCATTTTATTCTATTTCGTTTTAGTTATTTACGTTATCATTCGTACTAACACATTTATTCCCATTTTTGCTCACGCATATCCGTATTATGATCTGTTTTTACATTCCATTATAAACTTGCATTACATCAATTTTATGAGACACAAAATGGATTCTTTTACAAAGGTAATATTCCGTATTTAGAAATTCGAGAGGTCGTGCCCTAAAGTATTGGGTTTGATCCTTCTCGTTTGATCTAAATAACCGAATATCCTTTTAAAACAAATACATTTTTAAACTAAAAGCTTATTCTCGTGAACTCGAGATGTCGTGTCCTAATGCATTGGATGTGATGTTTTGTTATTCGAGATAATATTTTCTAAAACCAAGGCAATGTTCTGTATTTAGAAGCTCGAGAAATCGTGCCCTAAAGTATTGGGTTTCCTTTTCTCGTCCATTCTAAATAACAAAATATCCTTTCAATTAAATCCATGAGTTTTGAATAAAAGGCAAGTTCAACTTTAAAGGTCGAAATGTGGTGTCCTAAAGTATTGGATGTAACACTTCACCTTAAAGCGAGGCGGCCCTTGGCATACATTTCCAATTTATCCAAATTTATTCTTCAACAACAAGAGGATCGTATTTTGAATTCTTAAGTTTTCAACTTTCGACATTAAGACATTAGATAATCAATTAGGTACCAATTTTGGGCGTATCGAGGGTGCTAACCCTTCTTCCTCGTGCGTAACCGACTCTCGAATCCATTTTCGATTTTACGTAGACCAAAATTGTGTTTTGATAAATTAATCGATTATTAAAAACAAACACTTTTAAGGTGACCCGATCACACCTCATCAAAAAAGATTGGTGGCGACTCCGTTTTTATATTCGTTTTCAAAACCCACGTCGACCCAGCGTTTTTTTCAAAATTCAAAAATGGTTCGACGACTTAGCGACTCCAGGGGACCCCAAAAGAGAGTCGAGCGATAAATTGATTATTTTTGTCCTTTGTCGAAAGTTTGGAAATTTGATTTAAAATTTTTTTACTATCCTTGTGTTGCATTCATTTGTGTCATTGCATATGATTTCTATTTTCTTGTGCTGCACATTTGCATTGCATGACCTTTAAGTGGGAGTGAGAAACTATTCCTTCGTGAGGTTTTCACCTCCGTGCGGGATAGTGGATCGCTTAGGGATACATCCGTACCTATGTCTTCGTGAGATTTTCATCTCAGTGCGACCATAGGAAATGTATTCCCACAGGCCCGAACTCGGTCTATATGAGCCTATAATGGGTGAGGATCGAGGAATCTCTTGGTTCAGTACCCTACTCTAGAACCGAACCTCATATAGCGAGCCTTAAGAACCACTGCAGGTAGAGCCATGCCAAACCCTAGTGCTTACACGATTATGTATGTTATCCTCTACTTACTATTTATGAAATCTTGACTGCTTCATTTATTTTGCATGGCATATTCATAAAAATGTATCGATTCACATTCAATTACCAAATAGATAGCTTTTCATGGAAAAAGAGTTTTTGATAAAGTGGGAGACAATGCTTGCCGTCGAATATGGGCGAGACCGTGCACAAGAGAAGGGTGATAGCCTTGCGAGAAAGTGCGTGTCGAATTGTGGGACTTCACCCGTATCAGCGTAACCAGAACAATCTTCAAGAAATGAAAGAGATATGGAGCCAATGGGGCCGAAGGTATCAAGCAAGCTGTTCTATTGTCATTACGGTGATCTGCCTTACCTTGACATTAAGATAGACCAGACACTTATTCCGAGCTATGGCCCGATTTTGGAACCACAACATAGTTGCTTTACTTTTGGGAAAGTGGACTTGGTACCTACTATGGAAGAATACACCTTTGCTCTGCTCCATTGCCCAGAAGATTCGACGACAAAGTTTATGTAAGGGCGTTAATGTCCCCACATTCGTAAAAAGTTAATGAACATTACGGGGAATGAGCGAACAATGGGTTCTGACTCGAACAAAGCAGAAAGGAGATTGTAAATGCATCCCCGGAAAAATCTAAGAGATTTGATCATAGCACATCTGAGCAAAGAAAAGGGTTGGCGCTTTAGCCTTGAGCATATATGGGCTAGTTATCTTCCCCAAAGCCCTAGGACATATAGATGAAGCGGTCACTGATTTGTTTGACAAATTAGAAAGAGGATTACTCTGTTCTGCAATTTTAACCGAAACATTCGGGTCCTAAGCACATGCCGAAGAGCGGGCGAGGAAGATTCATCGGTTGCGCCCAACTCCTATTAGCATGGTTTCATGGTCATTTTGGAAAATGGAAAAGATGTCGTGTCGAATTTTCTCAGGGACTACTCCCATTGGAAAAAATGGCAACCACGCCAAGACGAGATGATATTACGGAAGAAAATTGGGTTATGATCTTGCAAAAATTACAAGAAGAGGATGTAGCATGGAGAGCCCCTTGGGCGATCCCGATGAGATTATATATCGATGCGGGGATTTTGACTATGTCCCTATACTCGGAATATGGGAGGCTGTCGGATATACACCTCTCCTCGTATTAAGACAATACAGTCGAGACAGTTTACGCCACCGACACAAGGGTTAACTCAATGCGAGTTTGACTACAAAGGAGAAAATTACAAGAAGAGAGTAGGGGAGATATCAAAAGCACAGGGTCGAATTCACGAGAATAAAAGGTTTCTTGCCAATCCGATGACAACCCCTGAATATGACCGGTGGAGGAGTCAAAGGATCAATGATAATATCCCCACGCCGGACCAAGAAGACATCCGGTCACTAGAAGAGCACTTACAGGTGGTCCCCTCGGAACTTGAAATCATCAAACAAGATTTCGAAAGGAAGAACCGCGAGTTAGGAAAAAGGATGGAGCAACTAGAGGAAGAGAAAATACAATTGGGATTGGATGTGGACATTCGAAGCTAGAAGCCGAGAAGGCGAGAAAAGGAAAAATAAAGTGAAGAAGATTTAGGCAGTCTAAAAGACGGACTACAAGAAGCTACGAAGATCGATGAGAAGCGCTGCGGGACTTGGGAAAACGTCGAACAATGGCGTCAAGAAATTAAAGAGGAGAAGCATAGAGCAAGTCAATGGGAAAGGAAACTCCGAGAGACTCAAGAGCGGGAGGATACCCTGAAAAGAAGTCTAGTAGAGAGCCAAAATGAGAAAGAAAAATTAAAGACGCGGATCTCAGAATTAGAGAAATCATTGTACCAGCATCGAAGCCGCAACTCTGTGGTCGAATTGAAGGCTAGTCTGAGCAAGATTGAAGAGATGAAAGCAAGAGTCGAAGAACTAGAATCTGCTTTACATGGTTGTGAGCTACTGATGAGCTTTTGAAGTCAACGAGGAGCGTTGGAAGCAACAAGCGCATCACTATCAAAACCAAGTCGAGACAGAGATTATATTATGGGGAAGCTGTGGCCCAAATCGAGAGGTGGCGGATCATCTACAAGCCTTAGCAGTCCAAGCCGACTTACTAAGTTTAATGTCTGAGTCAAGATTAGAGAGAGGACAAGAATTAGGTGATCTTCTTGAGAAAGTCAAGGCTTTAAGTATTAGGCGAGGGCCTTATATGTAATCCATTTTATGAAAAAGACTTGTTTTCTAAGAAAAGTTATGCTAATGAAAATTGAATCGAGAATCAATGCCTTTTTGTAGCACACATCTCATGCATCTGCATTACATTGCATCATACACATCAAATCTCACAAAGGAACCTAAATTATGACAGAGAGTTACCTGGAACATCACTACTGATGCGAGAGGCAAAACAAAAGTGATGGATCAAAGAATAGAAAGATTAGAGCAAATGCAAAAGAAATGCGAGGATCAAATGCAAGAACGATTGGCCAAGATACAACGAGGACATGATAGGGCGGATGGAAGAATCCCAAAATAACATGATAAACCAATTAAGCGCGATTGTTGGCCAATGAGCGTGAGAAGGAAAGGGGCGTTGCTGCTAGTTCGGGGAACAACAATGGCGATCTGTTTACCCTCGGGTTTTACCCCCAAATACCCAAGCGCCACGGATCGTATCCCCAAAGAACACTGTTATTATCGGGCCGCAATATCGAGTTGATACCACGGTACCAACGCATCTCCCGACCGGTTCGGTACTAATCACGGGGAAGGTCCGGCTAACCCGATGGTCCTCGATTTCGATGAAATGCCCGAAATGGACAAGGCGAAAATGGACTTCCCAAAGCGGCTCGAGGATCGTTGCAAGTGGCTAGAAGAAAAGTTTAAAGAAATAGAGGCTGCGACCACCGTTCACGGAGTAGGCGCTAAGGATTTAAGCCTAGTCCCGGACCTCGTACTTCGCCAAAGTTCAAAACCCCGATTTTGAAAAATGCAGTGGAGCCAGTGTCGGCGCGTACATCACAATGTTACATCGCGAGAATGGCGGGAGCACGTTAACGATGATCAGTGCGATTCACTTGTTTTGGGGCGGTTTAACAAGTCTGCGGCTAAATGGTATAATCGGCTTAGCCGTACCCGGATCAAGTCGTGGAAGGACTGCACGCGAAGCCTTCACGAAACACTCTGACTCGTGGTGATATAGCTCTGACCAAATCACGCTCCAAAATATGGAGAAAAAGTCGGGGCGAAAGCTTTAGGCAATATGCCCAACGGTGGAGGAAGTAGCCACACAAGTTCGACCACCGCTCCTAGAAAAGGAGACAACCATGTTGTTCGTCAATACATTGAAAGCTCCTTCATTAACCACATGCTTTGGGCGCCACCAAAAGTTTCTCGATATTGTGTTGTCGGGAAATGATAGAAAACATAATCGGATGTGGCAAGATAGAGCGGGAGAAGGTGCTAGAAAGAGCGATCCGAAGAAAAGAGAAAACGATGTAAACAACATAAGCAAAAGTTATTCAAAGCCTATAGCGTGAACCGGCCCGGGTAGTAGCGCCCACCATCGAGTCCTCTAGACAGGAATCAATGCAAAGCAAAATGCGGAGAAAATTCAATTCACACCAATCCCATCCACGTACAAAGAAATGTACCAAAATTTATTCGATGCACACATTGTTGCCCGCATTACTTAAAACCCCTGCAGCCCCCATACCTAAGTGGTATGATCACGAGCGCCACGATCACGAATACCATGCGAGGTTGTGGGGCATTCAATAGAAACAACTGTCTCGCTTTCAAGAAAGCGGTGGAAAGACTCATCCGGATGGGTGTTGTAGAAGTAGACGATACCTCTAATGCGGGGCACCTTTGCTAATCATGGGGTCAATATGATAGGCGAGAACATGGGAAAAAGAGTTAAGAGGATATTGCCGAAGTGAAAACCCCAATGAGGCAGTGCGGAAGGAAATGATGAAAAGGGGATTGGTTGTGTCAAGCCCAAGAAGAGAGCATGAAAGAACAAGCAAGGGTTGTGAATTTCACAACATGGAGGGACACGAAATCCAAAAGCGTATAGAGTATAGGATTACGGTACAAAGGGTGATGGGCGATAAAGAGTTAGAATTCTCTGAAGGCAACGAAGACCAAGAGGAAAGAAACATCTGCGTGTTAGAAGATGAAGCGAGGTAAAAACTTGAAGACCGGCTACCCTTTGGTCATCATCTCGCGACCAAAGAATGATGGAACCGAAATAAAAATAACTCAGAAGATCGTGATTCGGAAAAGTGCGGTCTTTTCATCGAAGATAACAAAAGGTTCAGAGAGCTATAATTGCAACATGGCGATTCTGACGAAAAAGGGACTCGTCCAAAGATTTATAAAAAGGAACAGGGGGCCTCGAAGATCGTGATTCGAAAACAGCGGCTTTTTCATATGAAGATGATAAAAGGTTCCTGGGAACTATAAGCGCAACGTGACGGTTCTGAAAAGGAAGCCTCGTCCAACGCTGCAAAGGAAAACCGGGTAGGCTCCTATCTGCATGATGGAAAGCGCTACTGCGCGGTGAATACACGAATGGAGCTCACAAAGGAGAAAACCACAGTAGGCGAACCAAAGAAAGGAAAGTGACCAAGCCGAGGCGCTTATAAATGAGCGATGAAGGAAGAAGAGGCTAGGGAATTCTTAAAGTTTTTGAAGCATAAGCGAATACGATTAATCGTGGAGCGATTACATAAGCGGCCGGCTCGTATATACGTGCTTGACTTACTATTAAGCTCGAGCGCGCACATAGCATTGCTTGATGAAAGTACTAAATGAAACTTATGTTACTAATGATATCACCGTTAACAAGTTGGATCGCTTTGATTAGCAATATAAGCGCCGATAACTTCATTTTCTTTAATGATGATGAAATCCCTCCCAGGAGAATGCGGGTACCATCAAGGCTCTCCACATCACCACCCGATGCAAAGGATACACGTTACGAAGTGCTTGGTCGATAATGGGTCAGCACTAAATGTTTTGCCACTTGCTATCGGCCGAATCGATTACCCATTGTGACTCTCACATGAAGGCACCGCCACAATGTAGTAAGGGCATTCGATGGGCCCGAAAGGAAAGTTATGGGAAGGATCGAAGTACCTCTATTAATCGGCCCGGTATATATGAGGTGGATTTCATAGTAATGGATATCGAGACCATCCTATAATTGCTTCTTTGGGAGACCTTGGATACACTCGGCGGGAGCGATGCCTCGTCATTGCACCAAAAGTTGAAGCTAGTTATAGAGGTCGTCTGGTGACAATAAATGCCGAAGAGGGCGTAATCGCAAGCTGTGACCAATGGCGCGCCATATTTAGAAGCGAGATGATGAAGCAGCGAGTGCTCCTTCCGCTCTTTGGAATTTGTCAATGCAACATTTGTCATTGAGGAACAAGATCCCATACCTCAATTATCTAAAACCACGAAAATGGGTTTGCAAGCGATGATCGAGAGCGGACGCACACAGGAAAGGACTTGGGAAGTATCTCCAAGGAGAGATCGAGATCCCGAGATTGAAATAAAAATGAGACCTCTTCGGTTTAGGGTTCAAACCGGACCTTGAAGCAAAAAAGGAAAGAATTAGCAAAAGACAAGAAAGAAGGAGAGCGCGTTTGGGCGGAGATGAGATTAAGTGGGAACAGATGATAATTCCTCATATTCTTGAGACCTTTATATCGGGAGGATTATCCACCAAGGGCGAGGAGCGAAAGATGAGAAAGCCATAAAAGGAATACGGGCAAACATGCACATCAATGCCATATTCGGGAGAAAATAGAGGAAGAAAAGCTGGAATGGTATCATACCTTACAGGCAGGCAGAGCGTTCTAAACAAGCTGGGCTGCAGAGGAGATTCCTGTAGCTTTTAGAACTTATTGAGTAATACTCGGAACACACTTGTTGCTTTAAGTCTAGAAGCGATAAGTGTCCCTTTTGTGAAAGCATGACTTTTATGCACGAGGCATCGTTATTCTCAATGAAATGCATCTCCATTACCTTTTGAGCAAATCTTCTTCTTCATTCATCATTATTATTATTTAGATATTCCTAAATATTTCCATTCTTCATTCATAATGCCAATAAACATGCTTAGATTCCTTTATTCTATGAGCCTTTATTCATCTTCATAACGAGTCCCCAAATATCAACGGCGTGAGCAACACTACCAATAACTCGAATATCCTTTTGGGCAAGATACGGGTGTGGAAGATTTTGGGATTACGAAGATGACCAAGGTTGTGACCTATCTCTGAATATTAAGGATGGTAGAACAAGAGGAGAAAGCAGATCCTGCCTCGCGAGAGTTAGTGGAAATAGTGGACACAGGGAGGCAGGCAAGAAAAGAAGGAAGTGAAGATCGGAGCTAGTATTACAGTAGAGACAAAGCGAGACCTCATTGAGTTACTTCATGAATTCAAAGATGTCTTGGCGTGGTCGTATCAAGACATGCACAGGCTAAGCACCAATATCGTGGTACACCGGTTGCCTATAAAGGAAGAATACAAGCCGATCCAACGAAACTTGAAGGATGAGGCGGGCGTCTGTTGAAAATAAAAGAGGAGGTCGAGAAACAATTTGATGCGGAGTTTCTTGCAAGTGGTTAAGTACTCGAATGGGTAGCCAACATCGTCCCGTCCCCAAGAAAGGCGGGAAAATGCGAATGTGTGTGGACTACAGAGATCTAAACAAGGCTAGCCCAAAAGATAATTTCCGTTACCTCACATCGATACCTAGTGGACAACACGGCGGGTTACTCGTTGTTCTCCTTCATGGAGCGGTTTCTCGAGGATACAACCAGGATAAAGATGCTTCCCGAGGACATGGACAAGACTACGTTCATAACCATGTGGGGACCTTTTGCTATAAAGTGATGCCGTTCGGACTAAAGAATGCGGGAGCGACATATCGAGAGAGCCATGGTAACCCTATTTCACGACATGATGCACAAAGAAATTGAAGTGTACGTAGGCGATATGATCGCCAAATCTCGGTGAAAAGGAGCATGTCCAAGTCTTGAGAAACTATTCTTGAGGTTAAGGAAATTCCAGCTAAAGCTTAATCCGACAAAATGTACCTTGAGCCCGATCGAAGAAGCTGCTAGGATTTATAGTCGGTGAAAGGGGATTGAGGTTGACCCAGACAAGGTCAAAGCAATACAAGAACTGCCTCCACCTCACACGCAAAAAGAAGTTCGAGGTTTCTTAGGAAGGTTAAACTACATCGCTCGGTTCATCTCACAATTAACTGAGAAATGTGACCCCATATTCCGTCTCCTTAAAAACACAATCCAGTGTGTGTGGGGCGAGGAATGTCGAAACCTTCGATAAAGTGAAGCAATACCTGTCCAATGCTCCAATATTGGCGCCGCCTAATCCAGATAGGCCATTAATCCTCTGACTGGCGGTGCTTGATAACTCAATGGGATGTGTGCTCGGCCAACACGATGAGTCAGGAAAGAAAGAAAAGGCAATATACTACCTTAGTAAAAAGTTCACCGAATGTGAGACAAGGTACTCGCCAATTGAGAAACTTTGTTGTGCCTTGATCTGGACAACTCGGAGATTGAGGCGATATATCTTTGTATCATACGACTTGGCTCATCTCGAAGCAGGACCCTCTGAAATACATGATAGAATCGACTGCCTTGAATGGTCGGATGGCCCGATGGCAAATTTTGCTTTCTGAGTTTGACATAGTTTATGTAAACCAAAAGCGGTGAAAGGGAGTGCAATAGCGGATTTTCTAGCCATGAGCTCTAGCGATTCACGAGCCCTTGGACTTTGATTTCCCCAATGAGGACCTAATGTACGTGGCAACTACTGAAGAGGGTACCCCAGAGGATCGTCCTTGGACACTGAACTTCGACGGGGCATCAAATGCTGTGGGCAATGGAATTGGGGCAATTCTGGTATCCCCAAACGGAGATCATTACCCTTTTACTTGTAGGTTGGATTTTGACCGCACAAACAATATGGCGAGTCTGAGGCTTGTATCATGGGCATCCGTGCGCTATTGAGCGCAAAATTAGGGTGCTAAAAGTGTCACGGAGACTCTGCCTTTGGTGATTTATCAACTTAGAGGAGAATGGGAAGCGAGAGATCCCAAGTTGGTCGAATACAAAAGATTGGTCCAAGAATTGATCGAAGAGTTCGACGATGTCACTTTCAATTATCGCCAAGAGGCGAGAATCAAATGGGCGATGCTCTAGCCACTTTGGCTTCCATGGTCGATTAAACAAAGCGAGAAGATATGAAACCTATCCGAATGAGCATTCATGAGGCCCCGACTCAACTGCTACAACGTCGAAGAAGAAGAAAAGGGATCGTCAGTGGTATCATGATATCTTTGCAATACATAAAGAATCGTTAATACCACGAGCGAGCGATCGAGAATGACAAAAGGGCGATAAGAAGACGGCGTGTGACTATGTCTTGGACGGAGAAATCTATACAAAAGAAGAAAGGATCAAGTGCTATTAAGGTGTGTGGGCGCCGAGAGGCTAAGCAAATCTGGAAGAGGTCCATGAAGGTGTTTGTGGAGCATACGCCAATGGTTTCCACGATGGCTAGGCAAATCATGAGATTCGGGTATTATTGGCCTACCATGGAAGGAGATTGCATCGATTATGCTAAAAAGTGTCATAAGTGCCAAATTTATGCGGACAAAATTCATGTACCACCTTCACCTCTACATGTTATGACTTCCCCATGGCCCTTTTCTATGTGGGGCATGGACGTCATTGGGCCAATCTCGCCAAAAGCTTCTAATGGACATCGGTTCATCTTCGTGGTAATCGATTACTTCACTAAGTGGGTAGAGGCTGCCTCATATGCCAATGTGACAAAATCGATGAGTTAGCAAGTTCTTAAAAGGAAATCATATGTCGATATGGAATGCCCGAGAAGATCATATCCGATAATCGTTAAACTTGAACAATAGCATGATCGCGAGTGCATGGGCAATTCAAGATCGACACACCACAATTCATCGCCATATCGCCCAAAGATGAATGGGGCAGTAGAGGCAGCTAATAAGAACATCAAGAGGATAGTGGGGAAAATGACTGAGACCTACAAGGGATTGGCACGAGAAATTACCGTTTGCCCTTTTTGCTTACCGACCGTCGGTCGGAACCTCCACCGGGCAACTCCTTTCTCACTGGTCTACGGGATGGAGGCAGTTTTACCTATCGAAGTTGAAATTCCATCCCTTCGAGTCTTGTCTGAACTGAAATTGGACGAAGCAGAATGGATCCAAGCTCGATATGATCAGTTAAATTTGATTGAAGAAAAAAGGTTGAAAGCTATTCGTCATGGTCAGATGTACCAGAAGCGAATGACGCGAGCATACAACAAAAAGGTGCGCCCAAGAGAATTCCACGAAGGAAACTTAGTTTTGAAAAAGATCCTCCCCATACAAAAGGATTTGAGAGGAAATGGATGCCTAATTGGGAAGGACCTTATGTGGTGAAAAGGCTTTCTCTGGAGGAGCTCTGATCTTGGCCGAGATGGATGGGAAGAACTTATCAAATCCCGTAAATTCAGATTCGGTCAAGAAGTATTATGCGTGAAAGAAGGAAAAGTCTAAGGCGAAAACCCGCAAAGGGCGCTTTGAGACCAAAGGGGCTTTGAGTCGAAAACCCGATAAGGGCGGCTCAAATTCAAACGAAAGACGAAATGTGTGACGATTTGTTCTCCCGACTGGCAAAAGGAGGAATGTTACGCCTCAGGATATCTACAGAGCGCTGCAGATCTCCCAACATCCATTCAGCTCAAAATGATCTTCAGAAAGATTGGATAGTGAAGCTCAGGCTGCGATATTTGGGGCACCTACCTTTTTTCCTTCTCACTCATTTTTTGTATTTCAATCATGTTTGCTTTTGTTGATTAATCCAATTCCATTCTTCATTGATATTCATCATTTAAGTTTTTTTTTAAAACCGTTTTTGCAATTGAAATAACGGTCGATGGACCCATAATGCTTCCATAAAAGGAGTTTTGCCTATTACTCTGGAAGTCTCTAAACAGCACAGGAACCTGAAACAGGACTGTTGTTTAGAACCAACACGCCTAGGGGTTGGAAACGCTCGAGAAAGAGGAGTCTAAAATCATAGCTCATGACTACGAGAAGACGAAAATTACGCTCGTACTGCGGCCTTGATGAACAGACGAGCAGTGACAACCCTAACCATTAAAAGGGGATCATTTAGCTTTACATTCATACATCATCACATTCAGTTAGGAGCATTCGACTCATCATTGCATCCTAATCATTGTAGAAAGACCACCTACATTCGTGCAAGTGTAGTCCATAGTACATTTAGTTAGGAGCATTAGATTCATTCCGATCATAGCATCCTAATCATTTGGCATAAACACAAGCATATGAAACCAAGTCTACGGGATATGTCCCTAGAGGGCGGAGTATCAACACCGGAGAAACCACCATCCTATTGCCATCGACCATCGGTGGAATAGGTTGAAGATTATCCTATTGCCATCGACCGGCGGTGGAATGGGTTGAAGATTATCCTATTGCCAGCGACCAAAGAACGGAATAGGTAAAAGATTTCCTATTGCCATTGACCAGCAGTGGAATAGGTTGAAGACCGTCCTATTACCACTGACCAGCAGTGGAATAGGTCAAATTTGTAGATCTTGTCGCCCTAACCAGTAGTGGGGCAAGATCGAAGGCAAATCTCGTCTCCCTAAATAGTAGGGGTCATGATTTAAGCCACCGTCCTATTGCCACTGACCAGCAGTGAAATAGGTCAAATTTGTAGATCTTGTCGCCCTAACCAGTAGTGGGGCAAGATCGAAGGCAAATCTCGTCTCTCTAAACAGTAGGGAACATGATTTAAGCCATCATCCTATTGTCTTGGCCAGCAGTGGAATAAGCTGAAGATTACAAACCTTACCCCCCTCAAGTTGCAATGGAGCAGGTTGAAGATGTAAATCTATCCCCCTGAAGTTGCAGTGGAGCGATTTAAAATAAACAAGTCTCATCCCATCGAAGTCGCAGCAGGAGCAAATTGAAGCTATAGGTCCTATCTCTCTGAAGTAGCGGTGGAATGGATCGAAGCGACAAGATGCGGTGAACAGGAATGAAGCTATCTGTGGAAGAGCACCTAAGAAGTCAAGACTCAACAAGGCCAGGCAAAATTGGTCCTTTGAAAGTCTTTGCTCCATTCTCGTTACACAATAATGAGCAAAGAGGGGCAGCTGTAGAACCCAATTATTGCCCGGGCCCAACAAAGAAATAAAACCCAAATTAAAAAACCCATTTTAAAACCCAAACCCAATTACAAATAACCAGGCCCAATTAGCCCAATGCCAAATCAGAAAAGAAAAAAACAAAACCCTAGCCCCTAACACAAGTGGCGCCGCGAACCTAGTGCGCCCCTACCCACTTGCTCTGACCTTCTGCCTCTGCCGAAGCCACCTGCTCCACCGCCACCGATGCAGTCGATCACCGACCCTCCTCCGACTGCAAACATTAAACGGGAATAGAGCAAGTAGCAAAAGTGTAAAGAAACAAAGGCTATAAAAGCCGATTAACTTCTTTATAACTGGGGACCCTTTTTTTCTTTTACGAAATCAATAAAAGAGAATAGAGAGATTCAAACAAAAACAGGACATCAAAACACTACGAAATAATACAAAGCAGAAACAGAGTAGAAGAAGGTGATTTTTTTAACTTTTAAAATTTTTATTTTCTTTCATTTGAATCCCTTTTTGCGCAAACATGCAAATACATATATATACATACGTATTAAAAAAAAAAAAAAACAATTTTTACCTTTTCCGCCCACCGCGTCTGCGCGATGGCGCGCAACAACGTCGTCGACGGACGGGAACGCAATGATCCGACGGTCGGAAATCGCACCAGCCCCAGACCTGCGAGAGAAAAGAGAGAACCAAGCTTTTTCAAACACCACACACCAAATGAATTATTTTCAAAATTTTAGGCCTTTTATAGCCCCTTGAAACGACGCCGCTTTAGGGGTGGCCTTTAACCCCAAAGCGGCGTCGTTTAGCCCCTATAACCAGCGCGTCGACCCGACCCGACTGAGGGATCCGCGTGTTTTCATTAAGTGGGCTAATTATCCGCTTGGTCCTTCCGCTTTTCCAGAATCCAACAATCGGGTTTTTATCCTTTTTATTTTTGCCCCAAAATTTCGCGCGACTTTCAATTTAACCCCGTTCGAGCAACGCGTTTAACAGAGCGGAAAATTACATCTTTAATCCCCACCTTTTATGCGCGTGTTTTTAGTCCCCAAACCCTATTTTATTTACGATTTGACCCGAAACTTCCGTTTTAATGCAATTCGACCCATCTTTTTAATCATTTTGCAATTGTTACCACTTTTACTACTATTTAATAATAATAATATTATTATTATTATTATTACTACTATACCTCTATTACTACTATTATTATATTATAATATATATATATCTACTCAATTTTTTATATATATTGCACTATTTATTTATTAACGACTATTACTCATTCTTTCGTTTTATTTTTTACTATTTATACATTATACATTATATCTCATTATTAGTACTATTTATATTTTCCTAGTCATTGTTCTTTATTTTACTATTATTATTATTATTACTATTATTATTACTATTATTTCTTTACCATTATTATTGATATTAGAATTATTATTATTATATTTACATCTATATTTATTTTCTTAGTTTAATATTATTATTTATTTAATTTTTGTTCATATCTATGCTTATATTATTATTATGTATATACCTCTATTTTCACTCATATATTTATCATGTCTTATATATTTCTACTTATATTTGTATATCAATATTATTTTCATTATCGTTATTATCATTATTATTTTTCTTTTCTTTTCTTCTCATAAAACTTTCATTTTGTTATTTATTCTTCTATTATTTTCTTACTTTCATCTTTCATTATCTTCATTTTTGACTCGTTCATTTTATTCTATTTCGTTTTTAGTTATTTACGTTATCATTCGTACTAACACATTTATTCCCATTTTTGCTACGCATATCCGTATTATGATCTGTTTTTACATTCCATTATAAACTTGCATTACATCAATTTTCAGCCCGACACAAAATGGATTCTTTTACAAAGGTAATATTCCGTATTTAGAAATTCGAGAGGTCGTGCCTAAAGTATTGGGTTTCGATCCTTCTCGTTTGATCTAAATAACCGAATATCCTTTTAAAACAAATACATTTTTAAACTAAAAGCTTATTCTCGTGAACTCGAGATGTCGTGTCCTAATGCATTGGATGTGATGTTTTGTTATTCCGAGATAATATTTTCTAAAACCAAGGCAATGTTCTGTATTTAGAAGCTCGAGAAATCGTGCCCTAAAGTATTGGGTTTCCTTTTCTCGTCCATTCTAAATAACAAAATATCCTTTCAATTAAATCCATGAGTTTTGAATAAAAGGCAAGTTCAACTTTAAAGGTCGAAATGTGGTGTCCTAAAGTATTGGATGTAACACTTCACCTTAAAACAGAGACGGCCCTTGGCATACATTTCCAATTTATCCAAATTTATTCTTCAACAACAAGAGGGATCGTATTTTGAATTCTTAAGTTTTCAACTTTCGACATTAAGACATTAGATAATCAATTAGGTACCAATTTTGGGCGTATCGAGGGTGCTAACCCTTCCTCGCATGTAAACCGACTCCCGAATCCATTTTTGATTTTCGTAGACCAAAATTGTGTTTTGATAAATTAATCTGATTATTAAAAACAAACACTTTTTAAGGTGACCCGATCACACCTCATCAAAAAAGATTGGTGGCGACTCCCGTTTTTTTATATTCGTTTTCAAAACCCACGTCGACCCCGCGTTTTTTTTTTCAAAATTCAAAAATGGTTACGACAATATGCTCTGATATAAAATCTGGTATGCTATGATATGTAATAAGCTATGCATCTATATGAAATATGACATACATTTTGACATTTACTATGATTTGTAGGCCAAATTACACACCGGGTGTAAAGCTCACACGTTTGTTTGTTTTGTTTCAGGTGATCCTCAGGCTCAGTGGCGAATCCAGGGGGGCTGCCAGCCCCCGGCCCCCCTAAAAGGTAGAATTTCCATTTAGGCCCTTCAATTTTTTTAAAAATTTTAAATTAGTAAAGGTAAAATTGCACTTTGGCCCCCCCTAAAATTATAAAAATTCGATTTAATCCTTTACAAATTAGAAAGATATAAACTATAAAAAATTAAAATTTCATCCGGCCCCCCTAAAAAATTTTCCTGGCTTCGCCCCTGCTCAGGCTTAGGATTGGATGGCGACTCTGGAGCTTGGTTTTCACGTTTTTGGGTTAAGTATGTTATGGATTTTCAATTTTATGGACTTTTTTATTCGGACTTTTGGAGATTTAAATTTTTCTGGGACATTAGAATTTATTTTGGTAGTTGTTTTGTTAAAGCTTTGGTTTTTAATCGGAGTTAAAAACAAGATGACTAACAATAAACTAAAGGTAAATAAGACCAAATTACTATAATGTGTCCGCTGCCAAATTTTGTCGAAAATTGCTTAAGTAAAATGGATTTGTTTTTAGTAAAACTATTAAACACATGCTTTTTCCTCAAAGCACTCATGGGTTTTTGAGAATTGATACATTTTCAAAGAGTTATTCAAATCGGTTTTCTTTATGTTGAAAGTGGGGTTTCATCAAAATTAAAAATTAATGTTTTCATGTACGATGTAACCTCCACAATTCGACAATAACATCTAGGCCGGGTTTGAGGTGTTACACTAGGCTTGCTCGAGTGGATAAATTGGGAAACTAAAATAAATTTAAGAAAATTATAATTAAATTTTATCTATTTTTTTAAATTATAAAAAAAAAAATTGTTGAAATGTCATTAAATAATTAAAAAGAGATAATGGATAATGTGGTGGAAAATGTCTATAAAATAATTTCTCCAACAAAACATATTCATACATTATCATAACACAATTTGATCCAATCTTCGAGAAATTATACCAACCTAAAATGTCATTGCAAAAGGGAAAACAAGAATAAATAAAGAATAATAAATCTAAACTCGGAGTCTAGTTCAATTAATTCATGTAATCCCTTTTATAATGTGACACTTAATAGATTTGAGATCAGAATCTTATATAATCAATACAAACACACAAACCTTAACTATACATGTTTTTTTCCCCATCAAACTACATACCCATAGCAGCCCAATACCCATACAGCTTTCGACAAACATGGTCCAACTTTCGATAGTATGCATGCCTCCAAGACCTGATGAAAAACAAGGGAGCCACTACACCCCAAAATCCCATTACAAAGCCAAGAACTATGCTGACATAAAGCCAATTCACTTTACTTCCTTCACTGCTACTTCCATTATTTGCAACATCAGTTGGAATACCTTTTGTGTAGCAATTTTTAGTGAGAGGAGGTCCGCAAAGATGATTGCCCATCTAAGAAAAGTTTTCAAAGCTTTGAAGCTGAGTGCTTATTGGGATTTGTCCTATCAAGTTGTTTTAGGACACATTGAAGTGATTCAAGATATTCAAATTGGAGATGCTTGGAGGGATTTCACCATTCAATCGATCCATGGACAAATCAAGAGATTCCATCAGCTCCATGTTGCCAATTTCGTTTGGTATATTTCCTGCTAGGAGATTTCCTGATAGATTTAATGACCGTAGCTCAATGAGACTTCCTATTTCTTTTGGAATCTCTCCCGTTACTAAAACATTTTGGAATAGTGCCTGAAATGTTGTTATGGGCAAGGTCCAAATTCTGAAGATATTGAAGATCACAAATTTTATGAGGAATATGGCCATCAAAATTATTTGATCGAAGGCTCAGAACCTTAAGTCTTGAGTGCTTGTCTCCAATCCGTTCTGGTACACTTCCATTGAAATGATTTTCACTAAAATCAAGCATAATCAAACTGGAATTTTGCAATGTCGATGGCAATGCTCCAAACATGCTATTGTTCCGAAGGTTTAGCATTGAAACATTTATATGCCCTAAAGAAGGTGGGATTTTACCGGTCAAACTGTTGCTTCCCAAATTTAAAAGCCCCAAATTCTGCGAATGATTCCAACAATCTGGAATTTCTCCTGAGATGAGATTTTTATCAATGTAAAGAACTTCCATCCCTTCCCTACTTGGTGAATTACAAACTAATTCAAAAAGAGATCTTGAAAATGAATTATTTGACAAAATTAAAAATTGTAAAGTTGGAAATACTACTCTTCGCAATGGGCCTGTGAATCGGTTTGAACTCAAGTCAACAATGTTTGTCACATTCGAATATGAAATCCCTCCAGTAAGTTGATTATAGGAAACATTTAAATATTCAAATCGAATGGGAAGGTTCAAAAACCAAGTGGGCATGACATCTGAAGTTCCTGCATTAGAGATATCTAACATAGACAACTTCTTTTGGAACTTTAACCACTGGGGAAATTTTGGGCCAAGATGCCAATGACCCAATTCAATAATTCCACATTGAAATGGGAGAATCCAGCTTGAGTTCGGTTCAAATCTAAGCCTATTGTGTGATGCCTTCAGAGTCGTCAATCTGGTGAGATTAGAAAAATGGGTTTCTAATACAACTCCTTCCAATAGATTATACCCAAAATCTAGAGTTTCCAAACTTTCGAGTTGTCCAAAACATAGAGGAAAAGTACCATTTAATTGATTTTCTGAAACATCAAATAACTTCAAAGATGATAACTCCTCTATCAACAATGGAATGGGACCAAAAATTTTGTTTCGAGCAAGGGACAAGTAAGCTAGAGTTTTAAATTGGCCAAGTTGCAGTTAAATGACCAGAAAGTTGGTTATCTGCCATATCCAATGACTCTAAGGAACCCAAACAACATCTAGACAAACTCTGTAGGATTTCTGATATTCCATCTTCAATTTTATTATATGACAAATCCATCTCCTTCAATTTGCACAGATATTCCAGAGAGGTTGGTAATCTTCCCTCCAACATAAAATTTGAAGAAAGATCAAGGTGACTAATAGAGCTCAAGTTTCCAATGGAACTCGAGATTGTTCCTTGTAACTGGTTTTCACTAAGACTAAGGAACTGAAGACGGTTTAAACTATACAGGGAATTGGGTGTGGATGAATTAAGATGATTCAAAGTAAGATCAAGAACTTCAAGAAACGAGATGTTCCCAAAGTAATCTGGAATTGGACCTTCCAAAGAAGTCTCAATAAGATAAAAAGACATAAGACCAGAAGACTAAATATCGACTTAGGTACTGAAGAAAAGGCGTTCCCAGAAAGATCAAGAATAACCAGTGATTTTGTAGAATTAACACTAATCGGAGATGGATCATCTTCTAAACCACAGTTTGACAAGCGCAACTCTAACAAAGAAGGATGTTTGAATGTTACCTGTAGCCAATCATTTGCTTTAGAAAGATCGCACCACTCAAATCAAGGTACTGCAAGGAAGAAAGTCCAGAAACCCATTGAAGACTTTTCGGTTTGAGATAATTACCTCCAAGATCATTAGATCAAGATAATGCAACTTTGAGAGATTCCCAAGGTTATGAGGAATTCCACCCGGGAATCCAGCTTGAGAGAGGTTAAGATGTGTTAAACTCCCCAGCATACCAAAAAACTTCGGGATGTATATGCTGCTAAAATTGTTATAGCTCAAGTCCAGGGAACCAAGATGCTTCAACTCCAGCAGTGAGGGATTTATTTTGCCTCCTAGTTTTGACCGCTCGTAAGCTTCCCATTCAAAATATGGTGCAAATTCATCAGGCTCTGAAAGAGTAGGAGCCAAGTTCAGTTGGTGGACGGGGCCTGTTGAGTTATGGCAGACGACACCAATCCATTCACAGCAATCCCCACCTTCAACCCATGAAGATAGCTTGTTTGAAGGATCAATAAGATGATTCTTGAATTTTCAAAAGAGCTTCTCTCTCACTTTGAATGCAAAGTGCGTTGGAAATGGCATCACAAATGGTAAAACAGATAGCGGTAATGAGAAGAAGTAAAGGGAACAAGGAAATTGGAAGAGTTGTCATGGTTGCAATTGCCATTTCTCACAACTCCAAAGATATAGAGTAAGCTTAGCTAAAACACAAAAATCATACATGAAGCGCAAGGAAGTTTCTTCCAACAAAATGCATTGGAAATTTGTCATCAAGGAAATCACTAATTGATTGCATTTAATTTTACACAAAATGTAATATGACTTTCGATTATTAAATTAAAGAAATGTTATAAAGTTCAGTTAAACAAAATGGATGCCGTGGTCCCTTAATTATCTCTTAATGCATAAAACAATATTAAATAAATTAAGAAACTAAAAAAAATTATAAGAAAATTTTATCTATTTTTATTTTTATTTTTATTTTTTAAAGAGTTTACTTTTTTCTAATACTGTTTTTGGAAATCTTTAAAATTTTAAATTTTTATATATTTTTTAAATTTACAAAAGGTGACATATAAAATAAAATAATATTAATGTAAACAAAGATATTGTCGACGTACATTAGGGGCAAGGGATGTTATAAAAAATTCCCACAAAATGTAATATGAAATTCGATTATTAAATTAAAGAAATGTTATAAATTTCAGTCAAAGAAAAGGGATGTTATGAAGGAAGTTTTTTACAATACCCTAAAAGTCATTGAAGAAAGTCCCACTCCCACCTTCTTTTTGACTTTTTAGGTCTTAAAAGCAAAAGGATAAGAAAAGAAAGAAAAGAAAATGGAAGACACGGAATTTGAATAACATTATTTTTCTCTATGTTTGGCTATCATTAAGCAAAATTTTGAAAACGATTATTGAAAATAATGATTTTTTCTTGCCCTCAAACATTAATTGAAAATAAGTAAATTTATCTTTTACTCTGCTTTATTTAACTCTTAAATTTGTTTCTAAAGACAACCATAAAACTTTTATATATATTAGCATGGTTTTCAAGTTTGTGTTAAGTTGATTATTGCTCTAAGTCGCTATATATTTTACATTTGGGTGTTAGTTTTGTATTTTTATTTTTAAGAATTTAATCCATATATTTTTTGAATTTAAAATTTCAGGTCCAATAATTATTACCATTATTAAATTTAATGGTATGACGTTCCACTTAATAGTTCTATAACAATAAAATTAAAATTGAAAATTCTAATTAATATTTTTTTCTTAAAAACACTTGTTTGAACCCAAGTCAGTCTATGGAATAAATCTGACTCCTGCTGTTTACTTACTATTTAAAAAAAATTGATTCATCAAAATAACTTTCAAAGCATTTTCATTTAGGAAAAAATCGACGTTAAACTTGATAACGCCACAAGGAGTTATCAAATCTAGCAGTTAACCAAATTTATAGCCATTTAATCGGTCAACTTGGGCAATTTAAAAATCTAGCTTACTTGGCCCTTGCTCAAAACAAAGTTTATGGTCCCATTCCTTTGTCGATAGGGGAGTTACCATCTTTGAAGTCCTTTGATGTCTCAGAAAATCAATTGAATTGTACTTTTCCTCTATGATTGGGACAACTGGTAAATTTTGAAACTCTAAAATTTGGGCATTATCTATTGGAAGGAGTTGTATTAGAAACCCACTTTTTTTATTTCACGAGATTGATAACTTTGAAAGCATCAAAGAACATGTTCAGATTTGAACCAAACTCAAGTTGGATTCCCCCATTTCAATGTGAAAGTGTTGAATTGGGTGATTGGTATCTTGGCCCAAAGTTTCCCCAATGGTTAAAGTTGTATCATTTAGATATCTCCTATGTAGGAATTTCAGATGTAATGCCCACTTGGTTTTGAACCTTTCCACTCAATTTGAATATGCAAATCTTTCCTCTAATCAATTTAGAGGAGAGATTTCATAGTTGAATGTGAAGATATTGTTGACTTGAGTTCAAACCAATTCATAGGTCCACTGCCGAGAGTATTCCCAACATTAGATTTTTTAGTTTTGTCAAATAATTCATTTTCAGGATCCCTTTCTGATTTAGTTTGTAACTCATCGGAAGAGGGGTGGATGGGATCTCTTTCCATTGATGCAAATCTTCTTTCTGGGGAAATTCTAGACTGTTGGAATCATTGGTTTTTGAATTATTTAGATTCGGAGAACAACAATTTGACTGGAAAAATCCCACACCTTTTTTGTTGCATAAAGATCTTAGACTGCTCAACCTTCAAAAAATAGCATGTTTGGAGAAATACCCTCCACATTGCGAAATTCTACGAGTTTGTTTATTCTTGATCTTAGTGAAAATCATTTCAATGGGAGTGTACCAGCATGGATTGGTGATAAGCTCTCAAAACTTATGGTTCTACGCCTTCGATCTAATAACTTCAATGACCATATTCCTCATAACATTTGTGATCTTCAATCTTTTCAAAACTTGGACCTTGCCCATAACAACAATTCAGGAGTTATTCCACCATGTTTCAGAAATTTAAGTGCAATAACCACAAAAACTAAAACCAATAGTGAACTTATTTCGTCGCCGATCCTTGGTCATTCATTAATTTTAGAACATTATTGGTGATAAAAGGGCGAGAAGATGAATATGGGACCACACTATGACTTGTTTCTAGCATGGACCTTGCTTCTAACAGTCTCACAGGAGGGATCTGTAAAGAAATTGCAAGTCTCATTGGGCTGTGATCATTAAATTTGTCAGGGAGGCGATATGGAGTTAATAGAATCTCTTGATTTGCCAATGAATCAATTGAATGGTAAAATCCTTCCAAATTTCTTCAATTTGAATTTCTTGAATCACTTCAATGTCTCCTACAACAACTTGACATAATAAATCTCATCAAGCAATCAACTTCAAAGCTTTGAAAACTTGTCTTACGTGGGCAATTGCGGACCTCTTCTCACTAAGAACTGCACCGCAAAAGGTTTTTCAACTGATGTTACAAATAATGGAGGTGGCAATAAAAGAAGTAAAGTGAATTGGCTTTATGTCAGCATTGTTATTGGCTTTGTAATGGGATTTTGTGGTGTGATGGCTCCCTTGTTTATAATCAGAACTTGGAGGTATGCATACTATCAAAAGTTGGATCATGTTGGTCGAAAGTTGTGTCTTGAGCTACTATGGGTATTTAATTTGATGAAAAACAAAACATGTATAATTAAGATTTGTGTTTTATAATTGATTATATAAAATTCGAATATCAGATCTAGTAATTTTGAGTTTAGACTTTAGTACTCAATACATGATTGGTGTTTTTCCTTTTGCAACAATAAATGTCAAGCTTGTATAAATTAATGAAAGTGTGTTTTGATAATGTATGATTGGGTTAAAGAGTGCAATAGGGTAAATTTTTACTAACTTTTGACCAGTTGATTAACTTCAACAATTTTCAAATCTATCATATCTTGCTAAATTTATGTGTTTCTAGAAAATTTTGTGAGGAATTCAAAAAATCATGCTGGCCTCTCATTTAGTAAATTTCTTTTTTTTTCCTAGTGATGGGCATGATAGAAAAGCCTGATTTTAGGCTAAATAAAAACAAAAATGACGAGAACCTCATTTGATGACTTGATAATTAAGAGTGTTCACCATATTAAGTGTGGCCTGAGTTTGAGTCGTACTAATTGCGTTTGTTGTTTAAGCTTTGCCCTGTTATTTTGACCTTCTATATATATATATAAGGTATAATAACTGTCGAAACCTTTTTGAAATTGACCTTTTATTTTGAAACAAATGAAAATGGGAGTCGCCACCAATCATTTTTATTTAGGTGTGATTGTATCACCTCAAAACTAATTTTAATAAAATGTTAGGCTTATTAAAACGATACTTTTTGGTCTACAAAATCCAGGAAATAGGTTCGGGAGTCGGTTACACACGAGGAAGGATTAGCACCCTCGTGACGCCCAAAATTGGTACCTAGTAGGTTACTTGATGTCTTAGTATCGAGAATTAAAAACTTGAAGAGAATTTAAAGTACGATCCCTTTTTGTATTAAGACATTACTTAATTAAACTAATTTTTGCGAAAAAGGGCTTATTTCAGGTTAATCGAGAAGAAAGTATCATGTCTCTTAAGTTAGGACACTATGCCTTAAATCCTCGAAGATAAGAATAAATGCCATTAGTTCGTTACTTAAATCTTGTTTTTTATTTTTGAAATAGATATTCGACTATTTCGGTTTTAGAAAGAAGTCACATTCCGTAAGTTAGGAACACGACTCTTCTAATTCCAAAAATAATGAACATTTACCTCGATTTAAAATTTTTTCCTTTTTTATGCATCATGCAAAAACGAACGTAACATTTAAAGTGATGTGCATTTAACTTATTCGGGCATAATATAAAATGGATGAGTATATTTAAACACGGTTCGGGGCATGGTTGTAGCAATAATTGTTGAGAATTAATTCAAAGTAGTGGGTTGTTGACCAAGTATCTTGGTAGAATATTTGTTAGTTCAGATTTTATTTTCAGTTTAAGTTGTTAGCTATTTTTGGGTTAAGATAGTTTTTTGTAAGCCTATAAATATAGGCATTTATGCTTTGTTTTTAAACAATTCAGTGTTCATCAATAATAGAACAACTTTGATGCATATTGTAATTGTCTCTTTCACTTTTCCTTCTTCAACAAATTTGGCATCGAAGCAAGGTTCAATCTTTTAGGCAATTGAAAGAAAGTTAGGTTTGGGTCCATTGGGTATTTGAGAGAAACACCTTTTTGGGTCTTTGGGAAACACGAGAGAAGAAAGTGTGTGTTCTTGGAATGGCATCAGCTGGTTTTTCTTCCTCTCAACCACTCATACCCATTTTCAATGGTGAGAAATATGAGTGGTGGAGCATCAAGGAGAAGGCATTGCTTAGATCACAAAAGCTATGGGACTTGGTCGAGTACGGGTTCGCTCACATACTTGAACCTGGTGAAGAAGAAGAAAAGAGATTGAAAGAAACCAAGAAAAAAGATGCTAAGGCATTGTTCATTATCCAGTAAGCGGTTCATGACTCTATTTTCTCAAGAAGCAACCACATTGAATGAAGCATGGTCAATTCTGCAGAAAGAGTATCAAGGTGATTCAAAGGTTATAGTGGTGAAATTGCAATCACTACGACGTGATTTTGAAACCTTGATGATGAAGAATGGTGAATTAATTGCTGATTTTTTGTCACGAACAAGGACAATAGTTGGCCAATTGTGCTCTTATGGCGAACAAATTTCTGACGAGATAATTGTAGCGAAAGTTTTGCGAAGCTTGATGACAAAATTTGATCATGTTGTGGCCGCTATAGAAGAATCCAAAGATCTATCAATTCTCTTTGTTGATGAACTAATGGGGTCTCTTCAATTTCATGAGGCAAGAATCAACAGATCAGCAGAAAAGAGCGAAGAGCAGGCATTTCAAGTGAAGGAGACATTCACAAATCAAGACGACAATGACCATTCAACAAACAATGATCGAGGAAGAGGAGGATTTCGTGGTGGTCGTGGCCGTGGTTATGGTAGAGGCAGAGGCAGAGGAAGGAATGATGGAAAGAGCAATACAATGAGCAAGGTAACATAAAATATGGCATAAAATGTTATCATTGCAACAGATATGTGCATATAAAAGTTGATTGTTGGTATAAGGATCAAAAAATTAACTTTGCAGCAGAAAGTGATGAGGAAAATAAGCTTTTTATGGCTTGTATTAATGCTAACCATAAGCCAAGTGATTTGTGGTTTGTGGACAGCGGCTGTTCAAATCATATGACAGGCACCAAATCCTTGTTCAAGGTGTTTGATGAGTCACAAAAGATAAAGGTACAACTTAGGAACAAAAGGGATATGCAAGTTGAAGGAAAAGGCACGGTTGTAACATCCTAGAACCGGGGCTATTTGTGGTTAAATGATTTTTCTTGTGTTTGTATTGCTATAGTATTAATCGTGGAATAATACGGCTTAATTAGAGGTCTTGAGTGGGCTTGGTTTAGTAGAAAATTTTAATTTGGAAGCTCTCAAGATAGGGAGCCTTAGAAGATAGGGGTTAAGTATAAATTTTGGGCGAGTTATGACACAAGGTAGGCCTTGGCAAAGTGGCTGCAAGGTGCCACTTAAGGGCTGGAAGCAACGCCAGCAAGGGCCTGGGTTCAAGGCACGGCAGCAGCAAGGGGCGTTTTAATTTTTGGGTGTGGCGTTACAAATGGAAGAAGGCTTTAAAAAGAGCTGGGGCGACTTTAAGACACAAAGAACTCGTTGGTCTAGTGGCTAGCGTGCGTCACTTAGGCGCTGGAGGAGAGAAAGGGCGCAGGTTCGAGGGCTGGAGCGGCATTTTGGCGTTTTTTTTATATGCGGTGCTGGGCTCACGTTAGAATGCCTTATAATTAAATGTGGGGGTTATTTAGCATGAAAGGCCAAAGGGAAGAGTTGGTTGGGGCGCTTAAAGGTGCTGCTGCTGCTTGGGGACGCTGGTTCGAACCCTAGGGGCTGCACTTTGAGTTTTTATTGTTTTATTTTTTTTTTATGCTGATGGCGTGAATGGATTCAATTTGGACTCTCAAATTCGGCTGGAGTGGGGTGGATAAACATTAATTTATTTTATTGTTATCTTGAAGAGGTGATAAACAAATAGGATTAAATGGAATTATTATGTGATTATTATTTTAAGTATTCAAATTCAATTTGAATTGCTTCAAATGAGTGGCCTAGAATTATTTTAGGTAGTGAATGAATTTTTAAACACTTCAAAGGAGAAGTGGATGGCAAGCTCAAAAGGGGGGGTGTCGAATGCCTATAAAAACACCAATTGACCACCTTGTTTTTCTTTTTCCATTTTTGCTTAGCCAAAATTTCTAAAACCTTTTCCTTCTTTTTTTTTTCTTTCATTTTTCTATTCTCTCAAACACCTCTAGCCGAAACTCTTATCACCCCTTCCTCTCCATTAGTTTTCTTTCCATTGTTTTCTCTTCATAATAGCCGAATACCCCCAGTTGAGAGTGCCGAATTCTTTCTTCTTTTTAAAAGTACCTTGACCGAATATCAAGTGAAGGTAACCCTCTCTAGACTCGACTCCAATCGGTCCATAAGGTGGGTAAGCAATCATGACCGAATGCTATTTTCTTTCCCCTCTGTGTCTCTGTTGATTTTATTTACAAAGGGGTAAGGGCCGATTTCAGTATTGTAAGCAAAGATGTTAACATTCTTGTGAAACCGATTGATTATAGGATTCCCGGGATTTGTGGAACAAGCGATCTAGGCCATTCTCTGACAGTCCACTTTGGTAAGTGGTGGTAAGGGCCTATTGTTAATAGATTATTCTCTTTCGTAATTAAAAGCCGAAGGATATTGATATTGTCATTTGACAATGTTATTTGGTAAAGCAGATTTGTACCTCGAGTGCTGTGATTAGTAGCCAAAAGTGAAAAGGTAAGATTTCGGGTTCACAAGGAACCCCTCTCAAATAATTTGATTTGGCCGAATAGGCCATAATACTAACCCAAGTGTTTGGCCGGATATAGGGACAAAGAAAAGCTTGTGTGGCCGATTTGTCTATTCGGGTTTAGGACTATCGTCGACATCAGGTGTGTACATACACACTTATAATTAATTAAATGTACTAAACTGTTGTGTGTGCTAACCGGATCTGTGTAGATTTGGGACTAATACCATGAATGGTATAAGCAAGGAACCAGGTAAGTCCTTGTTGATTATGAAATATTTTAAGATGCTTTTGGGAAGCATGGTATGTTTAATACACGTTGCATATGGCTGATGATAAAACCTGTACATGTGATTAAGTATATGGTAGCATGAATTATATAAATGTTTGATGTGGGATTGATGAGTGGAGGGGGCAGTATATTCGTGCCGATGGGCACCAGTGTTTTGGTAACACACTGTGACTACGGTCACCAGAGGTTTGGTACCTCCAGAGGTTTGGTACCTCATCGCGTCTCGTCCCAGTGGCTTAGCACCACAGTGGGTTGGCCCCACAGATTATCGTAAGGGATTGACGCCAGTGATTTGGCATCACACGATGGGTTGGCCCTATCAATCGTTTGTGTCTACGGACACTAGAGGTTTGGCACCTCCAGTGATTTGGCATCACATCTGTGACTATACGTCACCAGTGGTTTGGCACCACCAGTGGTTTGGTACCACACGGGGTAGACAAGGCGTTCGGTTGGCTAGGTTGGGTGCATGACTTAGTACATGATGATTGATTATATGCTGTGTATGAAATTGTTTACATCCGGGGGAAGGGTTACATACTGAGTCTTGGTGACTCACCTTCTCCTTTACATTTTTTCAGGTGACACGTAGATCGCGGTTGTGGAGCCGGGTGGACTCGAGGTGGCCATGCAGTGGTTTTGAATTAATTAAACTTTAAACTTCGTTATTTTGTTTTATTGTCGGTTAAATTTTGTTTTGGATGTAATAAGGCCTCCTGATACTTTATGTTTGTTATTTTTCATATGTTGGATACTTTGTTTTAAACTATGTTATCCATATTGCATTTAAAATCACATGTTTTCCAAATTCAATCGAAAAGTATTTTATCGTGCCATCGGGCACCTTCGAAATTTTATAATAACTTGGCTTAAATTGATTTCCAATAAACACTAAGTAGAGTTTTCACAAGACAATCAAATGAAAAGTTTTCGACAAACTTAAATCAACTTAAAAAGGTTTTCTTTCAAAAATATTTTTCCCTGTAACAAACTAGATTCGGCCATAATGTTTGGGCCGGGTTTGGGTTGTTACAAAATTGGTATCAGAGCCCAGTTCAAAGCTCGGCTGTGGGGGCCCAAGACCCAAAATGGTTGGTAGGCTTTTTGAAAAAAAATGGCTTGGTTGTAAACAGCATGGCACCGAGTCTCCGGCACCTATCCGCCCAGGTAAGTACTCCTAACTTCTGTATGATTTATTATCTGTAGAAGGGTAGGAAGCATGGAACGTAGATAGTGATAAGTACTTTAAACTTTAGGATTAGTTTACCCCAAACAGAGTACATAAGACTTTAAGTGCCTAATTAAACAAACCTACGACCTAGTCGCCAAGTTAGGGTGTGGTAACCTTGGTGCGCATGTCTAGGATTGGATCCGGAAGAGCTTGGTATTTAAGCAGTCCTCGTGACTCACCTCCTCTTCGTGGGATTCCTACCTGGTGCGTAGCTTCGGTTCACCCTAACCAAGAGGACTCGGTCATAGGCTAAATACAATAAATAAAACCCGAAAGGGATTAGCCATGTTTTATGGAAACTCTAGTTTTAAAATCACTAAAATACTTCTTTTAAATAGTAGAACAAATTTATTTTTGGAAATTTTCAAAATATTTCCGGTTTACCAAAATTACCAAAATACCCTAGTGGCAAAATTTCAAAAAAATGCCCCTGTGTTGAAAATTACTAAAACGCCCTTGGTTCATAAAGCATTAATCCAATGGTTTTGCCCAAAAATTTCCTTATTTTATAAATATCCAAAAACTCTACTTTGCAAATCACCAATAAAATACTTTGGGTTTGGAAAAATTACGAAAATGCCCTCAACTTGTAAAATTACCAAAATGACCCTGAGTTCAAAATTTTTGCAACATCCTCGTTTTAAAAAGGGAAACTTGCAAAAGGAACCCTCAGAGTTTTACAACTGTTAAAATGTCCCAGATTTGTTAAAATTACAAAATTACCCCTGATTGACAAAATTACCGAAATACCCCTAGTTTCTAAATGATGCCATAACTTCAAATTTTGCAAATTTTTAGAAATGCTCTTCAGTTTTGGGAATTTCAAAGTGATCTGCTGTATTAAAGTTTGAAATCTCTCGGTTTTTAATACGAAAATACCCCTGTAGGAAAATGACGAAAATACCCCTGGGATAGAAACAAGACAGAAATGTCCGAAGAGTGAATAAGTATGGAAAGTATTAGGGAATGAATGTGCCTTTTGTGTGAACTAGGGTAGAAGGCTTAAAACATTGTTTGATCGAAAGAATCCTTATTAAACTTCTTCATAAAATTTCTTCTCGGATAATCAAGTGGAACAACTTACTAATCCATAAAATTTTTCTTAATCAGATTAAAAGCGCGTTAGATAGAATGAGTTCTAGAGGACGTGGCCGACGTGGACGCGGTAGGGGTAGGATGACCGTATCTGAACCCGACAGGTCGGGTTAAGGTTCTGAAAATGAGGTACCACCGCCACCACCACCCCCAACTTTTGGAGCTGAGGAGCAGGATCAAACAGGGGGTGAGGCAGTGTCGCAAGCTGTGTTGCGAGTTCTCGAGTTGGTGGCTGGGGCTAGTGGAAATTTGGGAGCTCGGAAGTCTGTTTCCGAGCGAATTCGGGCTAACGGAGCTGAAGTGTTCCGAGGTGTGTCAGGAGTAGCACCCAGTGCAGCGGAATACTGGCTAGAATCTACGGAAAGGATTATGGACGATCTTGACCTGTCTAATGAGGAGAAGCTGAAAGGAGCCGTGTCGCTTCTGAAGGATGAAGCATATCAGTGGTGGCTCACTGTTCGAGATGGTGCCACGGCGGATGATCTTACGTGGGATTATTTTAGAGTTGCTTTTCAGAAGAAGTATGTGGGCACCAGCTATACTGATGCTCAGAGGAAAGCTTTTCTGGGGTTAGTGCAAGGAACTAAGTCAGTGTCGGAATATGAGGCGAAATTCTTAAGGCTGAGTAGATATGCTCGAGGCATTGTGGCTACTGAACATGAGTGCTGTGTCCGCTTTGAGCACGGGCTTAGAGATGATTTGAGGCTGCTGATTGCTCCGCAGCAGGTTCGTGAGTTTTCGTCTCTGGTAGAAAATGCTAAGGTAGCCGAAGGGATCAAGGAGACCGTAAGACAGAAGCATGATAGGAACAACCAGAAGAGAGGCTTTGGATCGCCTGGATCGGGCAGTAATGTGGAGAAGAGGGCTAGATTTGGGGAATCAGGAAGAACCACAAAGCCTGCTCAGTGGCCACCTCAGTGTGTTAGATGCGGGAAATCCCACTCGGGAGAATGTTTGGCTGGGAGTAGAGGGTGCTTTGAGTGTGGATCGTTGGATCACCATGTAAGGGATTGTCCTCGGGAGTTAGCTAAGAATCAACCAGAGGGTCGAAACCGTGCTCAGGATAGAAACGAAGGACCACCACAGAGGGGTCGAGGTGCAGCTAGAGGTAATGGAAATGGTAACGGGCGTGGCCAAGGTACTGAAGGTGCAGAGGCAAGGCAACCAAGGTTGGTTTATGCAGTTGGCCGTCGCGAGGAGGAAGATGTGCCAGACTTGACAACGGGTAAGTTCCTTATTTCCGAAGTACTTTTAATTGCCTTGGTTGTGGTTACGTTAGTTCGTTCTTTGTGTTGCTAGTAAAGTGTATGGAACTTGGATTATGGACTTAGGGGATGTGTAGAAAGTATGATAGTTCTTTAAGATCAGAGTGCGCAGCAGTAACGTAGGATGACGAGTTAAGGATACACGATTAGACGATAGTAAGTAATTTCGAGGACGAAATTATTTTAAGGGGGTAGAACTGTAACATCCTAGAACCGGGGCTATTTGTGGTTAAATGATTTTTCTTGTGTTTGTATTGCTATAGTATTAATCGTGGAATAATACGGCTTAATTAGAGGTCTTGAGTGGGCTTGGTTTAGTAGAAAATTTTAATTTGGAAGCTCTCAAGATAGGGAGCCTTAGAAGATAGGGGTTAAGTATAAATTTTGGGCGAGTTATGACACAAGGTAGGCCTTGGCAAAGTGGCTGCAAGGTGCCACTTAAGGGCTGGAAGCAACGCCAGCAAGGGCCTGGGCTCAAGGCACGGCAGCAGCAAGGGGCGTTTTAATTTTTGGGTGTGGCGTTACAAATGGAAGAAGGCTTTAAAAGAGTCAAGCGACTTTAAGACACAAAGAACACGTTGGTCTAGTGGCTAGCGTGCGTCACTTAGGTGCTGGAGGAGAGAAAGGGTGCAGGTTCGAGGGCTGGAGCGGCATTTTGGCGTTTTTTTTATATGCGGTGCTGGGCTCACGTTAGAAGGCCTTATAATTAAATGTGGGGGTTATTTAGCATGAAAGGCCAAAGGGAAGAGTTGGTTGGGGCGCTTAAAGGTGCTGCTGCTGCTTGGGGACGCTGGTTCGAACCCCAGGGGCTGCACTTTGAGTTTTTATTGTTTTATTTTTTTTTTATGCTGATGGCGTGAATGGATTCAATTTGGACTCTCAAATTCGGCTGGAGTGGGGTGGATAAACATTAATTTATTTTATTGTTATCTTGAAGAGGTGATAAACAAATAGGATTAAATGGAATTATTATGTGATTATTATTTTAAGTATTCAAATTCAATTTGAATTGCTTCAAATGAGTGGCCTAGAATTATTTTAGGTAGTGAATGAATTTTTAAACACTTCAAAGGAGAAGTGGACGGCAAGCTCAAAAGGGGGGGTGTCGAATGCCTATAAAAACACCAATTGACCACCTTGTTTTTCTTTTTCCATTTTTGCTTAGCCAAAATTTCTAAAACCTTTTCCTTCTTATTTTTTTTTCTTTCATTTTTCTATTCTCTCAAACACCTCTAGCCGAAACTCTTATCACCCCTTCCTCTCCATTAGTTTTCTTTCCATTGTTTTCTCTTCATAATAGCCGAATACCCCCAGTTGAGAGTGCCGAATTATTTCTTCTTTTTAAAAGTACCTTGACCGAATATCAAGTGAAGGTAACCCTCTCTAGACTCGACCCCAATCGGTCCATAAGGTGGGTAAGCAATCATGACCGAATGCTATTTTCTTTCCCCTCTGTGTCTCTGTTGATTTTATTTACAAAGGGGTAAGGGCCGATTTCAGTATTGTAAGCAAAGATGTTAACATTCTTGTGAAACCGATTGATTATAGGATTCCCGGGATTTGTGGAACAAGCGATCTAGGCCATTCTCTGACAGTCCACTTTGGTAAGTGGTGGTAAGGGCCTATTGTTAATAGATTATTCTCTTTAGTAATTAAAAGCCGAAGGATATTGATATTGTCATTTGACAATGTTATTTGGTAAAGCAGATTTGTACCTCGAGTGCTGTGATTAGTAGCCAAAAGTGAAAAGGTAAGATTTCGGGTTCACAAGGAACCCCTCTCAAATAATTTGATTTGGCCGAATAGGCCATAATACTAACCCAAGTGTTTGGCCGGATATAGGGACAAAGAAAAGCTTGTGTGGCCGATTTGTCTATTCGGGTTTAGGACTATCGTCGACATCAGGTGTGTATATACACACTTATAATTAATTAAATGTACTAAATCAAGCAAAAAGTGCTAACCGGATCTGTAGATTTGGGACTAATACCATGAATGGTATAAGCAAGGAACCAGTAAGTCCTTGTTGATTATGAAATATTTTAAGATGCTTTTGGGAAGCATGGTATGTTTAATACACGTTGCATATGGCTGATGATAAAACCTGTACATGTGATTAAGTATATGGTAGCATGAATTATATAAATGTTTGATGTGGGATTGATGAGTGGAGGGGGTATATTCGTGTCGACGGGCACCATGTTTTGGTAACACACTGCGACTACGGTCACCGAGGTTTGGTACCTCGGAGGTTTGGTACCTTATCGCGTCTCGCCCAGTGGCTTAGCACCACAAAGGGTTGGCCCCACGATTATCATAAGGGATTGACGCGCGGATTTGGCATCACACGATGGGTTGGCCCTATCAATCGTTTGTGTCTCACGACACCGCAGGTTTGGCACCTCCAGTGATTTGGCATCACATCGCGTGACTATACGTCACCGGTGGTTTGGCACCACCAGTGGTTTGGTACCACACGGGGTAGACAAGGCGTTCGGTTGGCTAGGTTGGGTGCATGACTTAGTACATGATGATTGATTATATGCTGTGTATGAAATTGTTTAAATCCGGGGGAAGGGTTACATACTGAGTCTTGGTGACTCACCTTCTCCTTTACATTTTTTCAGGTGACACGTAGATCGCGGTTGTGGAGCCGGGTGGACTCGAGGTGGCCATGCAGTGGTTTTGAATTAATTAAACTTTAAACTTCGTTATTTTGTTTTATTGTCGGTTAAATTTTGTTTTGGATGTAATAAGGCCTCCTGATACTTTATGTTTGTTATTTTTCATATGTTGGATACTTTGTTTTAAACTATGTTATCCATATTTCATTTAAAATCACATGTTTTCCAAATTCAATCGAAAAGTATTTTATCGTGCCATCAGGCACCTTCGAAATTTTATAATAACTTGGCTTAAATTGATTTCCAATAAACACTAAGTAGAGTTTTCACAAGACAATCAAATGAAAAGTTTTCGACAAACTTAAATCAACTTAAAAAGGTTTTCTTTCAAAAATATTTTTCCCTGTAACAAACTAGATTCGGCCATAATGTTTGGGCCGGGTTTGGGTTGTTACAACGGTGACATTTTTTACTAGCCATGGAGAAGGAAAAATTTTGGACAATGTTCAATTTGTTCTTGATTTAGGATACAATTTATTAAGTGTTGGACAACTAATGGCTGGTGGATATTCTTTCATATTTGATGATGATATATGTATCATCAAAAACAAAAAGTCAGGCAAACAAGTCCATGTCCACATGACTCCAAACAAGATGTTTCTGTTGGATGTTTCAAACATGGAGAACTTTGTTCTTGCTACAAGTGCAAAGGATGACTCGAAGCTATGGCATTTGAGGTATGGACAACTCAATATTAAAGGCCTGAAATTGCTAAGTGGTAAAGGTAAGGTTCTTGGACTACCAAAAATTGGCTCTTTTGATTTATGTGAGGGCTGCATTTATGGAAAGCAAACTAGGAAGCTATTTCCTCTTGGAAAAGTACAGAGAGCTACTGAATGTTTAGAATTAATTCATGTTGATCTATGTGGTCCTATGAAAACCGAGTCCTTGGGTAGGAGACGTTACTTCTTGTTGTTCATTGATGATTATAGTCACATGAGTTGGGTGTATTTTCTGGAAAACAAGTCAGAAACTTATGAAAAGTTCCAGAAATTCAAGGCTATGGTGGAGAACCAAAGCGGCTGCCATATCAAAGTTCTTCGCACGGATCAAGGAGGAGAGTTTGTGTCCAAAGAGTTTAATCTGTTTTGTGAAGACAATGGCATTCGTAAGGAGTTAACAATTCCTTACACTCCAGAGCAGAACGGTGCCGCTAAGCGAAAAAACCGAACTGTTGTGGAGATGGCGAGAACATGTTACAAGCAAGGGGACTCTCAAATCAATTTTGGGTAGAAGTTGTGGCAACATTAATCTATCTACTGAATCTCTCGCCAACAAGGGCTGTCATGAACAAAACTCTATATGAAGCTTGATGTGGTTGGAAACCCAAAGTAAGTCATTTAAGAATTTTTGGGTGTGTTGCTTATGCTTTGGTAAATTCTCATGCTCGTAAAAAACTTGATGAAAAATTTGAAAAATGTATTTTTATTGGTTATTGTACTCAATCCAAAGCATATAGATTGTATAACCCTCATAGTGGAAAATTTTCAAGTAGAAGAGATGTAGTGTTTGATGAAAATGCAAGCTGGGATAAGGCTGTAGAGCAGGTACAACAAGAGATTTCTTTTCCCATTGAAGATTCTCCAGATGAAAAACAAGAGTCGGCACCAACAGCATCTACAACAGTGAAAGAGTCTTCTGAAGAACTAATTCCACTAAGGAGATCAACAAGGGTTAAAAAGCTGAATCCGAAATATACTGATGGCACTTGTTGAAACCATTTTTAAATTTTTTTATAAAAACGGGGATCGACTTAAAAAAATGAAAATGGGAGTCGCCACCAACCCTTTTTGCTTAGGTGTGATTAGGTCACCTTATAGAACGTTTTGTTTTGAAACATTAATTTTGGCCTACAAAAACCTAAAAAAATGAGTTCGGGAGTCAGTTACGTACGAGGAAGGATTAGCACCCTCGTAACGCCCAAAATTGGTACCGGATTGGTTATTTAATATCCAAATTTCGAAGATTTGAAAGATTTTAAAATACGATCCTTTTATTCAAAAGAAAAACCAAGACTTACTTATCTCAAAGAAATAAAATACTACACCCAATAAGTTAGGATGTAGCATTTCAAAACTTCGAACTAAGTTTGCCTTTATTTGTAGAAAATTCTTACCTCGAGATCCTAAACATCATATCTAATAAATTAAGATATGACATTTCGAATTTTCGAAAATAAGTTTTGATTTTGAAATTTATAGGGTTTAAAAGAGGGAGGATACTTGATATCTTTAAGTTCTACGAGAAAAATTAAAACCTAGTAAGTTAAGGTATAATTTCCTCGAAGTCCCCCAAATATCATGTATCGCCATATTTAAAAAGTCTTTGAATAAAATGCGTCAATTTAGCAAAATATTTTTTATAAAGGAATGGTTTGAATAAGATATTACCTTAATACATTATAACATATATATCTAATAGCAATTCACCGTAACTATAAATTATATGAACAGTTACTACTAATAGATAAATTAAAGAAAGAATAATATGAAACAATAAGTAATAATAGAATAACTATACTAATGCAAAACATACAAATAATAAATGAATAAAAAAAGATAAGCAAGTATAAGATTTAATGCAGTAAATAGCAAAAGATAAAAAATAAATATAAAGCTTTACATGCATATAAGATAAAATAACAACATAGGATGAATTGTAATAGATATTGTAAATTAAGAAACATATGGCTTTAAATAAAAATGATGTGGAATAATAAAAAAATATGAATTATATAAAAAAATGAATTGATAAATGATGTGGAGTAATAAAAAATAATATATATATTCATAAAAATATAAGTAAAATATATTGTTAAATAAATAAATAATATATAACTTTAAATAAAAATATAATAATCTAATACATATATACATAAAACTACACATTTAAGAATAGATAATATGAACAATATACGCAACTTGGTACAATATTAAGGATAAAATACTTTAAAAAATTATATATAAAGTATAATATAATAATGTATAATATATATAAAATAGAAAAATGTGATATAATAACTAATATACATATTTTAAAATAATATATAATATATGAATAATTTTAAACTTAATAAAATAACTTAGTTATGAATAATAACTAGTAATAGTCTAATATATATATATATATATATATATAAATAATATGTATATAAAATAAACAATCCATAAAATACTTTATTATAAATAAATTAATGTACATTATATAAAAAAATATAATACAGAAAATTTTTATAAAATGAAATAATTTTAATATAATGTTAAATTAATTTAAAAATGAAATAAGATAAAGATAGAAAGGGTTAAAAAATAAACAAAGAAATAGGGATTAAATAAGTAAAAATAAAATGTAAAAGGACCAAATCAAAATGCGCGTTAAACCACAGAGACTTATTGGGCAATTATGCCTTCTTTCCAAAATGACTTCGTTCCGATTTTGGCCTTTAAGCAGCCCGAGGACTCAATTGAAACAAAAGAAATAATTCTGGGCCCAATTTCGAATAAAGAAAAAAATAACTGGACCTAATTATAAAATTGAAATATGCGGAGGGGCCTATTGAGCAATTAAACCTTTTAACGAAAACACGCGGATCCTCCTCAGGTTTTCGGGTCAACACGCGGATCCCTGCTTCGAACGTTGTCGTTTTGTACTTATTTACTTAAGTAAAAACGACGCCGTTTCTTCTTGCTATATAAGCAAAGAATCAGCCCCAAAAAAAATCATTTAAACACTTTTTTTAAAAAAAAAAACAGAGGCCCTCAAAAAACTTCTCTCTGGCATTCGGTTTGAGGCCAAATTTCGGCCTGGGTTCCGGTGACGAACAGCCGCACGCGCCGCCACACGCGCCGCCACATATATATATATGTGTATATATAAAAAAATATCGTGGACCGAAACGAAGGTAGTCTTCTCCCCTTGTTTATTTTTTAACAGTATGTGTATATATATAAAAAATAGCGTGGATCGAAAAGGAAAAAAAATAAAACAAAATAGAATAAATCACCTCTTGTTATTCTCTGTTTTTTTTTATATATATCTGTCTGCGTATATGTGTTTCTTTTACAAGTTGTTTTGGGGTTTATATAGCCCCGAAATAAATCAAAAAAATAGAAACAAAATCTGTTTTGCCATTTCTTTCCTTTTGCTGTGTTCTTTCCCTTTTTTGTGTAGGCCAAAGGCGAGGATTCTGGTGACGGAGAGTTGTCCGGGCGTTGATGGCGGCGTGACCAAGGGCTGTGTTGAGGCTGCTTACGGCGCGAGGGAAACTTAGGGTTTCAGAAACCCTTAGTTTCTGATTTAGGTCTTGGGCCTTTTGGGCCCCGTAGGTCAATTGGGCTAGGTCTGTTTTGGGTGTAATTGGGTTTGGGGTAGAGTAGTGGGTCTATTTTTGGGTTTGGGGTGTAACGGGCTTCAGGCTGTAATTTGAGTTGTCTATTTTAGTGTTTAGTATTGGGCTAACCTGGTTTGTAACTGGACTGTAAAAAAATATTGGTTTTTTATTTATTTTTATTATTTTTTGGTTTTTTCTAAATGGAACGGGCCTGGGCAAAATGGGCTGATTACAACACTTATGCATCCTGCCAATTTGCTCTAGCTGTTTTAGATCCTCTGTATTACGAAGAAGCTGCTGATAAGGAAGAATGGCAAAATGCGATGATGGAGGAGATGAAATCCATCGAAAAGAATGGAACTTGGGAGATGGTCGACTTGTCGGAAGACAAAAATGCAATTGGTTTGAAGTGGGTGTTCAAGACAAAATTTGGTGCAAATAGAAGCATCCAAAAGCACAAAGCTCGTCTTGTGGTGAAAGGTTATGCATAACAATATGGTGTTGATTTCAAAGAAACCTTCTCTCCAGTAGCTTAGTTTGAAACAGTGAGGCTTGTTCTAGTATTGGCTGCACAATTGCAATGGCCTATTTATCAATTTGATGTCAAATCAGCATTCCTCAATGGAGATCTACAAGAGGAGGTTTATGTAGCACAACCAGAAGGTTTCATAGAGAAGGGCAACGAAACAAAGGTGTACAAGTTGAAAAAGGCGTTGTATGGATTGAAGCAGACCCCTCGAGCATGGTACAACAAGATCGATGGGTATCTTCAGAAGAAAGGGTACATGAAAAGTGAGAATGAGCCCATCTTGTATATGAAAAAGGAAGGTAAAAATGATTTCATCATTGTTTGTCTTTACGTTGATGATATCATTTGTACTAGTTCCTCTAACTTTCTTATTGATGAGTTTAAGTCTCAAATGAGGAATGAATTCGAGATGTCGGATATAGGTTTATTGCATTATTTCCTTGGTCTAGAAGTTCATCAAGTTGAAGATGGAATTTTTATCTCACAAAGAAAACTTGGTCTAGAAGTTCATCAAGCTGAAGATGGAATTTTTATCTCACAAAGAAAATATCCCAAGGATCTTCTTAGTAATTTTGGCATGCTTAATTGCAAGTCTGCAGCTACACCCATGAATATCAATGAGAAATTGTAGCTAGAAGATGGAGAAGAAATAGAAGATGCAAGGAGGTTCAAAAGCTTGGTTGTAGGTTTAATTTATTTGACTTACACTAGGCCCGATATTGCATTTCCTATTGGTGTTATTTCTAGGTTTATGCAACAACCTTCAAAGGTTCATTATGGAGCAGCAAAACGAGTCTTGCGGTACATTGCTCGAACTTTAGATTATGGCATTTGATACTCAAAAACTTCAAATTTCAGATTGTGTGGGTTCACAAACAGTGATTGGGCAAGTTCTTTAGATGATAGAAGAAGTGTATCAGCAAATGTTTTCAGTCTAGGTTCAGGGGTGATCACTTGGAGTTCTAAGAAGCAAGCTACAATAGCATTGTCAACCTTAGAGGTTGAGTATGTAGCAGCAACTGTAGCAGCTTGTCAAGCTAATTGACTAAAGAGAATGTTAGTCGATCTTCAACAAGAGCAGAAATGTGCAACAGAGATATTTAGTGACAACAAATCAACTATCTCCATGACAAAGAATCCAACATTTCATAGTAGAACAAAGCACATCGATATTCATTATCATTTCATTCGTGATTTGGTAGCAAAAGAGGAGATATGTAACATCCTGAAAAGGGCCTATGCATTTTTGGTTTAATTGTAAGAAATGACATGTCTTATGTGTTATGACTATGTTTTGAACATTTTTGGAAACCTGGAAATGTATGGAAATGTTAAGTTTAAAAGAGGAAAGTGAACCTTTTTGGAAACTAAGAAAGGTAAGGAAATGATTTGGAAATGATTCAAAAGAGGAAAGTGAACATTTCTGGAAACTTGGAAATGTAAGGAAATGTTAAGTTTAAAGGAGGCAAACGAAAATTTTTGGAAACTTGGAAATGTAGAGAAATGTCAAGTTTTAAGGTTTAAAAAGAGGAAATTAAGGCAAGGTGGCCTTAAGAAAATTAGTAGGAGGAATTTGACACACAAGCAGGCTTGGAAAAGTGGCCTGAAGATGCCACTTAGGGCCTCTGGGAATGGCGCCACATGCAAGGGTGTTGGGCCTGAGTTCGAGTCACTTGGGAAGCAAATAAAAGAAGTTTTATTTTTACTTCCAGAAGCAGAGAGGTGGACGGCATTAAGGCTCTTAAAAGAGGAGTTTTATTCTCTTTAAATTTCGGCTAAATAGGGGATAAATAAGGGATTTATTTATCATTATTTTCAAGAGTTAATAGTTGGATTAAATTCCTTTTATAAAGTGATAATTCAAGGGATAAAGCTATCAAAATAGAAGAGTGGTGGCCAAGTAAGGGACTCTAGCCTATTAATTTCGGCTATAAAAGGGAGAGTAAGGCTATTCTTCATTCATACTTTTCTCTTCAAGAAAACCTCTGCCGAAATTCTCTAAAGTTTCTCCTCTTCTCTCTGCCGAATTCTCTCTGCCATTATTCTCTTTTTCTCTTTTCTTTCTAATCCCTCCAAAATCCGAAAGCTTGCTAAGATCAAGGCCATAGCCGAATAGTTTGAGACTTCAAGCAAAGGAACTGTCGATATCTAAAGTAAGGGTAAGATCTCATTCGGTTTCATCCTTTTTCTTTTAAGATTTGCCGAAATCTAGGACTAACCCCATTAATATCTTGTTGTCGAAACCTTGAAGAGGTCTTTCGGGATTTACTAAGTGTCGACTACAAGGAGAAGTTCTTTTCCCGAAGGTACACCATAAGCCGCGTGTTCCCTAGTTATTCGGTGAGTTTCGGGATTTAAAATCCACAAGGTAGGTGTCTATAACATTCGGCCAAGGCCTATTTTGGATATCTAGATCTATTTCTTACTTTGTTTAAAAGCCGAAACTAACCTATGATGTGACTTAATGTTTGGCCGAATGCAAGAAGGTGTACAACAAAGTTTTCAGGATTTGACTATAGTCAATTCGACACCAAGGTAAGTTTTAGTGTACTAATCCTACTAGGATTTGGATTTATGGCCGAATAGTTCTTTACTAAGTATTAAATGATTGATTAAATGTAGTGATCTAAGATCTAAGGCATTAGATCAAGCTTTTCGGGATTTGGATTGGAAACCCTAAGCGAATCAGGTGTGTACCCCACACTAATTCTTAATAAGTTTATGGCAATATTTAAATATGCATGTATGTTATAAGAATGTGAATATGGCTAAGTACCATGCTATGGTACAAAAGTACTTAGGTACGTTTCCTACTCCTACTAGGATTATGAAATATGTTATGTGTAACATGAAAATAATGATAAGAATGTGAAGGTGCCGATGTGAATGTGACTATGCCTGTGGAAATGTGATTGATTGCCTTAATAACATGTGCATGCATTTATTATTATGCCACTATTACTTGTTGCATATGCATGGGTTGGGATATGAAAGAAGGTACGGGTGTACTTCGAGTACGTGGTTTGATGTTAGCCTTGAGCTACATCGTGGATTGACGTTGAATGAGGTCACGTCGTGGATTTATTTGCGATTAAGTTCGCGTGGTTTGATGAGTAGCTCTGTGCCTCATCGTGGTTGATATAGGCTATGTGCCATATCGTGGTTGATGAGTGACTATGTGTCCCATCGTGGTTTTGGTGTTAGCTACGGCTACATCGCGGATTGGCGCTGACTGAGGTCGCATTGTGGATTATTGTGCTTAATTGCACGTGGACGGCATTGATTGCCTTTGGAGTGAAAAGGGGAGGGTGATTTGTTAATCCCCTGGTGTGTGGTAGGCTGGATACGGGGGTGTGTAGAGGATGGACCCTAGGTTGGGTTGGGTGCACTTTGCATATTATATCTGATATGAATATTTAATGTGGAAATGGGCCAAGCCCAGTTGATATGTGGATTATTAAGAAAAGGGCCAAGCCCAGTATATGAATGTGGATCAGTGTGGAAATGGGCTAAGCCCGTATGTGGAAATTATGTGGTTAACTACCCTATTATAAGAATGTGATATGGTTATGGGCCAAGCCCAATAAGTGAGCACATGTGAATAAGTTGCATTACTATTTGCTATATGGGTTATTATATGGTTTGATATGTATGGTATGCCTAAATCTATTTGGACTTAGTGTTGTGTACACATTGAGTCTGTTGACTCACCCCGTTGTGGGACTATTTTCAGGTGACGAACAGTAATGGACCGGGCTCGGCAGAAGCTTAGGGATGGCCATGCACAGCAAGAAATTTACGATTTGGACTTTTATTTTATTTTAAGTATTTTAAATTTTAATTTTGGGATTATTTGATGTAATAAGGCCATAGTTGAATTTCTTTACTTCACTTTGATTTATTATGTTACAAATATTTATTAAGTTAAAGATTAAGTAATTTATTTTTGAATATACTCTATATGTTTTATCACTTAAAATTAAAAAGGGTTTTCAATATAAAATCGAATTCGTTTTCAACTCAAGCCCAACCCAAAACAATATTTTTTAAAAAATCGCACAAGTTTTTCCTAAGAAGCAAAAGAATTTGAAACGGTTTACACCGGGGAACATACCAGATCCGGTCAGGGCTCGTGGGCCGGGTTTGGGGTGTTTCAAGATATCTTTGGAGTATTGCAGCACCCAAGAGCAACTAGTAGATGTGTTAACAAAGGCTTTATCAAAGGAGAAGTTCAGCTATTTTAGAAGTCAACTTGGTGTCTGCAACTTTGAATTAAGGGAGAGTGTTGAGAATTAATTCAAAGTAGTGGGTTGTTGACCAAGTATCTTGGTAGAATATTTGTTAGTTCAGATTTTATTTTTAGTTTAAGTTGTTAGCTATTTTTAGGTTAAGGTAGTTTTTTTGTAAGCCTATAAATATAGGCATTTATGCTTTGTTTTTAAACAATTCAGTGTTCATCAATAATAGAACAACTTTGATGCATATTGTAATTGTCTCTTTCACTTTTCCTTCTTCAACAATAATAAAATAGAATGGAAGTATAATAGAATGCTTAGCAAAAATGAAGTTAATACACGAGTTCAATTATAAATAAAATATAATAAATGAAATAATAGTAGCGATGGCAATAATCATGCATCATGAATAATATAACTATAATAATAATAATGACGACTTTGATTGGTAGCAATAAGGATAACAATGATGATCATAATACCATACTAGATATTAGAATAAATAAGATATCTCAAAAATAAAAGATGCATAGTTACAAAAGTAAATATGAATGACGTGAGAGTAATAAAAGAAATAATAAAATAAGAATAAAAGTAAAAATAAAACAATAACGATAATAATAATAAATGAGCAAAAAATGCACAAATAAAAGGAAATGCAAACAATATAATTTTTAAATATATAAAAAGGTAAAGAGATAATAAATAAATAAATAGAATAGAATAATATATATATAAATCTATAAAGGGTTGAAATTAAATAAATAAAGGATTAAATCAGAATTAAAATGAAATTAAGAGCCTAAATTGTAATAAAATAAGGATTAAATTGAAATTTAAATGAACTTTAGGGGCGTAAATTGTAAATAAAAAGAAAGGTAGAATAAGGGACCAAAATGAAATGTGCTAAAAGAAATAAGGGCTAAATGGGAAATTATCCCAAAACTCCAAGGCAGCGTCATTCCCTTGAGAGTCAGCATACGAAGGACCAAATTGAAAGAGATGTAGAATTATCAGTGCAATTTAAAAAGAACAAAAAAGACTTAGGACCAAATTAAAAAGGGGTCCAAAAGCGGAAGGATCGGGGTCACAAATAGACCCTTGCAGCGAAAACACGTGAATCCTTGAGCGGGTCGAGTCGGTTTTGGCAGATCATGCTAGAAACGACACCAATTTGGGACTTATGGAACCAGGCCAAAATAATGCCGTTTCCACCCCCTATTTAAGTTAAAAATTTCCAAAATTTTTTCATTTTAGCCCCAGTTTTAAAAAAAAAAATTGAACACCCCTATTTTTTCTCTGAAATATCCTTTCTCCAACCATGGGTGCCGTCACACGTCCGCCATGGCTACCGGTCAGATGTGACAGCGACCGCTGCCTCTGGTGGCAGGAAAAATCCAAAACAACACCATTTTGCTCCCCTTTTTACGTAGAACTCCGATTTGGAGTTGAAAATGCTAGACTAAAGCCAAAAACTCAAAAAAGAAAAAAAAACCTTCGATTCCAAGCGTTCTCAACGAGCTTAGGCGAATCCCCAGGGATTCGACGACCTCTCGGATCGAAGAAGAAACCGACGATGGCGCGAAGATGAAACGGTAGGTAAAGATTTTATTTTTATATTTTTCGAATCTAAAAAATAAAAGAGTAAATCACATTTGTTTTTAATGTTTGTATCTGATTTCCTTTTCTTTCCAAAAAATATTTCCCCGAATACAATCTCTTCTATTGCTTTTATAGCCATTACACACTGGTTATTTTACATTTTTCTATTTTTTCTACTGTTTCTACTGCTTTTGCGTGTTTGTGTTTGCTGTCCTTGTTCTTCCTTTTTTGTAGGTGCCCCTAGAGGGTCAATGACGAGGAGCAACAGGCCCTTACCATTTTGGTAAAATGGTGGCATAAAGGGCAGACCTTGGGACGAGGAGCTTCGGGCAACGTGCCTGTGAAGGGAGGAGCAGCGCCAGAAACCCTAGGGTTTCTGGCATTATGAAAAGTTTTAGGTTTTTTGGGCCGGATTATTGGTTTGGGCTTGGGTTGATTAGTTTGGGTTTATAAATTTTTTATTTTTATCTTTATTTCTGTTTGGGCTCGAGCTAAATTGTGCCTCTACAATAACAAATTCGACTCTCTATTTTTATGTCTTTAGTTAACTTAAACTCTACTATTTTATGTAGCCTAAATTAGGCTTCAAATTTTTCTTTATTGATGTGACATTAATTTATATTCATATCAGTTAACTCTACTCTTTTAAGTAGGCTAAATTAGGCTTCAAAATTTTCATTATTGATGTGACATTAATTTATATTTATATCACATCTACAAATAATTTTAAAACTATAATAAAATTTTCAATAAATCATAAATCATAAATTATTTCAAAAATGAAATAACTTGATAAGGAAGTCAAGTACTGGACAAAGTCTATGGAGTAAATTCAAGTCCCATGATATCACCAGCCAATTAAGATTTTTTAGGTCTTTAAAATGAAAAGAAATGAAAATGAAAATTTTAGGAAAACATAAAATTTATATAAGATCATACAATTAAGATTTTTTAGGTCTCTACCTAACGTGGAATTTAACAAGTCCTAAAATTCCTCAAGTAGCGTAGGTGAAAGTCAAGTCAGCAAAGTCTATGGAGTAAGTCTCACTCCCTCGGCATGCTCTGTTTACTCGCTAATATTTTCTTCATTATATACAGTAAGCAAAGAAGAAAAACCATCTCTAATATCTTTTTAATTTAATAGCTTTCATACCATTTTCATTAATAAAAATTATCTTTTACTCCGTTGATTGTGCTTCAGTTAATTTTTCAATAAATATAATAGTTATTGGGTTATGGTTGATGGGGTTTTTTAAAGTTAAATTTCAGTCATTGTACAATGCATGTGGGATCAGATATACGAAGGAAAGGAAAAAAGAAAAAGAATGGCAATGTTGGGCATGAACAAAGGATCAAAGAAGATGGAGAGATCAAATTCATCACGAAGCTACAATCAACTCTAAAAATAAAATATTATTAAATATGTTATTGAGGTTTATTATTAAGTAAAAGAAGCGATGATTAAAGTCAAGGGCGAAGTCAGAACAGTTTTTTAGAGGGGACCGAATGAAATTTTAATTTTTTATAGTCTATATATTTATAATTTTTAAAGGGTTAAATCAAATTTTTATAATTTTATAGGGGCCAAAGTGTAATTTTACCTTTATTAATTTAATATTAAAAAAATTAAGGCTTAAATAACATTTTTACATTTTTGGGGGACCGGGCACTTGCCAGCTCTCTAGATTCGCTACTGATTAAAGTTCTTGACATATATTTATTTAGTACGGATTTGAACCATATTACATCCATCCCCTATCTTTAATATTTAAAAAAAAAAAAAAAGAAACTTATTGCAGCGTCAAATTTTCTTCCATGTCTTAAAGAATTAGTTAATCAAATCTTACTCATATTCGTTTAGATTTTGTTAATCAAACTTAATTATTGTTTTAAATGGTTAAATATAAACACGTTATAATTGTCGAAACTATAAAAATGCTAACAGGTTACGATATATTTTAATTTTTTTTATGTTTATAAATGCACCTTATTGTACTCTTTAACCCAACAACATTTTCATTATTGACATACAATTAAACACACAATCACACATCATGAAAGCTCTAAGTTCAAAAAATTGAACAAGCTTGAAATGCTATTTATTTTTGCAAAAGGGAAAACATGAGTATTAAATTTAAACTCGAAGTACAGATCAATTGATTCATATAATCCCTTTTAAAATATAGCATTTAATAGATTTAAGATCCAAATCCTATATAATCAATTACATACACACAAACTTTATTTATACATATTTTGTTTTTCATCAAACTATTTACCCATAGTAGACCAAAACACATACAGCTGTCGACCAACATGATCCAACTTTCGATAGTATGCATGCCTCCAAGACCTGATGAAAAACAAGGGAGCCACTACACCCCAAAATCCCATTACAAAGCCAAGAACTATGCTGACATAAAGCCAATTCACTTTACTTCCTTCACTGTTACTTCCATTTTTTGCTACATCAGTTGAAATACCTTTTGAGGTGCAATTTTTAGTGAGAGGAGGTCCGCAAAGATGATTGCCCACGTAAGACAAGCTTTCAAAGCTTTGAAGCTGAGTGCTTGTTGGGATTTGTCCTATCAAGTTGTTGTAGGACACATTGAAGTGATTCAAGAAATTTAATTTGGAGAAACTTGGAGGGATTTCACCATTCAACTGATTCCTCGACAAATCAAGAGATTCCATCAACTTCATGTTCCCAATTTCGTCCGGTATATTTCCTATTAGGAGATTCCCTGATAGATTTAATGACCGTAGCTCAACGAGACTTCCAAGTTCTTTTGGGATCTCTCCAATTAGTCTATTAGTTGAAAGGCACATGCTCGTAACAAGCCCTAGTGTGGCACCGTATTCATCCTCTCGTCCTTTCAGCACCAATAATGCACTCAAATAAAGGAAATTAGTACTGATACTCGACCACTGAAACATATAGCAATGTTGGTTGCTTTTGTTAGCCATTGCACTAAAATTACTAAAACATTTTGGAATAGCTCCTGAAATGTTGTTATGGCCAAGGTCCAAGATCCGAAGAGATTGAAGTTGACAAATTTTTTGAGGAATGTGGCCATCAAAGTTATTCGATCGAAGGCTTAGAATCTCAAGTTTTGAGAGCTTTTCCCCAATCCATGCTGGTACACTTCCACTGAAATAATTGTCACTAAGATCAAGCATAATCAACCTCGTAGAATGTTGCAACGTAGATGGTAATTCTCCAAACATACCATTGCTACGAAGGTTTAGCACTGAAAGATTTAAATGTCCCAAAGAAGGTGGGATTTTTCCGGTCAAAATGTTGTTTTCCAAATTCAAGTAACCCAAACCTCGCCAATTATCCCAGCAATCTGGGATTTCTCCGGAGAGAAGATTTTTTTCAATGGCAAGAATTCTCATTGGTCCCTTTCTTAATGAATTACAAACTAATTCAAAAAGCGGGCCTGAAAATGAATTAGTTGACAAAATTAAAATTTGTAAAGTTGGGAATACTCTTGGCAATGGGCCTGTGAATCGGTTTGAACTCAAGTCAACAATTTCTCTCACGTTCAAATATGAAATCCCTCCAGTAAGTTGATTACAGGAAAGATTTACATATTCAAATTGAGTGGACAAGTTCAAAAGCCAAGTGGGCAAGATATCCGAAATTCCTGCATCCGAGATATCTAAAACAGATAAATTCTTTTGGAACTTTAACCATCGAGGAAACTTCGGGCCAAGATGCCATTGCCCCAATTTGATAATTCGACATTGAAACGGGGGAATCCAGCTTGAGTTTGGGTCAAATCTCAGCCTGTTCTGTGATGCCGCTAGAGTTGTCAATCTCGTGAGATTAGAAAAATGGGTTTCTGATACAACTCCTTCCAATTGGTTACACCCCAAATCCAGATACTGCAACTTTGAAAGATTCCCCAGGTTATGAGGAATTGCGCCCTGGAATCCTGCTTGAGAGAGGTTAAGATATGTTAAACTCTCCAGCAAACCGAAAAACTTCGGGATCTGTATGCTGCTAAAATTGTTATTGCTCAGGTCCAGGGAACTGAGATGCTTCAACTCCAGCAGTGAAGGATTTATTTTGCCTCCTAGCAGGGAATTGTTCTTTGATCGATGGTAAGCTTCCCATTCAGAAACTGGTGCATCAAAATGTGGCACTGAAAGAGGAGCAGCCAAGAGCAGTTGGTTGATGTGGCCTGTTGAGTTATGGCACACGACACCGGGCCATTTACAGCAATCCCCACCTTCAACCCAAGAAGACAACCTTTTAGAAGGGTCAACGAGATCATTCTTGAACTTCAGAAGGGCGTTTCTCTCACTTTCAATGCAAAGCACATTGGAATTGGCATCACAAAAGCTAAAACAGATAGCTAGAATGACAAGAAATGGGAATAAGGTAATTGTAACACTTTTCATGGTTGCGATGGTACCAACCATTGTTTGCAACTCCAAATATATAGAGTAAGCTTAGTAAAACAAAAGTATTGTGCACATACATCAAGTAGAAAGAAGTTTCTTCCAAATTTCCACAAAATGTATTTAATTAATAATAGTCTATCAGAAATTTCCAGTCAAATATAAACATCATTTAATACAAAATTAAATTATGTATCCATAGTGCTGGACTGAGATAGAGTAAGCTAAAACAAAAACATTGTCCACATCATAGGCAAGGAACTTTTTTCCAGTAAATTTGGACAAAAAAACAAAATAGAATTATTAATTATTCACGCGAGATGCAACGTTGATATGATGTGTCATTGTTCCTAATTATAAATAATTTAATAGATTTAACCCTCTACCTTTACAAATTATTATATAATTAAATAATTATTATATATTATGAAAAAGTATAAAATGTAATATTATTTACATTATTTTGTATCAGCACATATTCTGTATCTAATACGTACACCTGAGTCCAAATAACATGATCCTAAACCATGTTATTAGATTAGTGACTTGTGCTTTCAGGAATCAAAGAACGAAAAAGCAAAAAGCAAAAACAAGATACAGTGACCGAAAAACACAAATAACCACATAATGAATGACGACAGATTCTACTAAATTTAACTTGCAAAAATATGAACTTCAATTAAATTCTTTGCTTTTAAGAGATTAGTGTGTCGTTAAGCTAGTTATGAAGCTTGCTAAGGAATGTGATTTTGAGGAGATTAAGGTTAACAGTTCAGTAATTCTTGATGCTGAGAAAGCTAAAGTCGCCATGTTGACAACAAGCAGAAGCTTCAATCATTCTTAGTTTCGTGCCTATAAATTTCATATTTAATAAGGTGCCTTAAAAATTTTGCATTGATAATATATAATAATATTATATTTTTCCTCAAAATATATACAAATAATATTATATATTTTACTTTTTCACAATTATATAAAAATCATTTAATAATATATATATTTATTTATATGTATTTAAGGATCAAATTGATAGAATATGTAAATATAGAAAACTAAATTTGTCATTATACCAATTAAAAAAAGACTATGTCTCACTTTGTTGACCAAACATAAATTTTTCTCCACTAGCCCAAATTTCCAGCTTAAATTTTCAACAAAAAAAGCTATAGATTTGTCAAACTTAATTAATAGAGCAATTGTTGACGCGAACAATTCATGTGTATTTTATATTATTCTAACATTATTTTATTTTATATCGAAATAATATCATAACATTATTTTATTTTATATTTCATGTCTTTAATGAAATAAAATAAAATTATAGTCAATTGAATGTTTCTTTTTCGGGAAGTTCTAATTAATTACTTTAAAATTTTGACATGTCGATATTTAATATATATACTATAGTAATATGAGGTTACAATAAAATATATATAGAGGTACTTGAAAGGTCCGCTTGTCTACTGGTATGATATGATTAGATAAGCGTTCAATTTCGTTAAACGTGTAATAGATAACCATAGGCACATTTATGAGATTCTATTAATATGAAATAGTCAAGCCTAAATAGACTCCTTATTGTTTTGAAAGTATGTTCAAATAAAAATAGTGTTCTCGGGTGGTCCTACTCAAGAAGTTAATACAGAATTAACCATGACACTTTGTTTGTTTTGGTTGAATATTGATGAGTCTTTGTCCCATTTGGTTGCTTAGAAGACTTAAAATGGTATACTTGTCTAAAGATAACGATGAATCAGTCATCATCAACCTGTTTATTGTAGTACTTAATTTGTCAATAAAATTGAATTGTAGTTGGCTTATGATTGGATGGGTTTTTTCTTTCTTTGGGACATAATTTTCAGTCACTGTGCAAAATGGGATAAGACACCTGATGATTATATTACCTAATTTGTATGAAATTGAATTGTTGTTGGCTTATGATTGGATGGGTTTTTCTCTTTGGGAGGTAATTTTCAGTCACCGTTATAACAGGATCTTGCTTCTTACACCTGGCACACACTTACATGTTCTTTTTGCATTTCATGAAAAAGGTTAAATTTTAGTTTTGATCCTTTTAATATGTTTATATTTATAACATATGTGTAACAAGAAGTGGAAAGGACCTTCCTTGTGACACGTGGCACCACTTACATGTTCTCTTTTTCTTTTCTTTTCATAAAAAAGATTAAAATTCAGTTTTGGTCCCTTTAATTTGTTTAAACTTAAAATTTAGGTCCAAAGGACCTTCCTTCTAACACTTGGCACACACTTACATGTTCTCTTTCTTTAGATCAAGAATGACCAAACTCGAAAAAATTGCAATGTGAATAGTAATTTCCAAACAAGCCTTAGAAGTTTTGTATCTCCCAGATAAGGTGGGATTCTTCCGATCAAATTATTGTACGTTTCCCTTACTGAAATACAATTAAACACAATCATATATTATCAAAAAAAAGCTTGAAATTCCATTTATTCTTGCAAAAGTGGGAGAGCATGAACCAAGTATCGAGTATTAAATTTAAACTCAAAGTTTATATCAATTGGTTCATGTAATCAACTAAAAATACATACAATCCTTAATTATACATGTTTTCTTTTTCTAGAGTTTATATAAACATATGAAAAAAAAATACCCTTAAAGTAATAATGGTTGCTCTATAAAAATAATGATTCTTTTGATAATTTTACAACTCGATTGATAAATGACATCGATTACTCAATCAAACTCTTAACAATAGTATATATATATATATATTATGGATTTGAATTATTAAATTAAAGAAATATTTTTTTCCCAACAAAAGTCTATATTTGGAAGAAGAGAAACACAAAAATCAACTACTCTGTAAAATCTTAAATGTAGTATATAGATAGCATGGTACCAACCATTGCTGGCAACTGCGAATATATAGAGTAAGCCAAAACAAAAAAAAATATTGTTCAGATACATTGGACCCATATTTCCAAAAAGGAAAAAAGCATTTAATTGATAGGCTGTAATTAATTGAATATAGAATTTGGGGCCCCATATTTTGACTATATACACTTTGTTGTGCGGAAGCGTGTAAAAGAGTATAATTATTGTACTGAAAAAATCACACTAAGTTCAATTCCCAGGAAAGAGAGGTGGATCACGAGGATCGCTTAAGTATCAGATCTTTCCTAGCCAGAATATCCCTCTATCGTAATTTAATAGGACAATAAATAACTACAATCACACTCACAAGATATGAAAAATAAATAATAAAGAACACCAGAATTTTAACGAGGTTCGGCAAATTTCGCCTACGTCCTCGGGCACTACCAAATATATTTCACTCCAAAAATACAAGTGAAAATTTACAAATAGGGAGAGAGAATAATGCCTTAAGTAGAGAATGGCAAATTGTGGGATGAAGAAAATGAGAAATGGTTAGGCCTATTTATAGTTGAGGTTCAGGGATCAATTTTGCAAAGTACCTATTCAAATAGGGACCAAAATTGTAATTATCCCATTCCAAAAAAAAACTTTGGGTGCCTAACCAACCAAGGCCATTTGCTTCCCACTTACAGCCAACTATCTTTGACTTTTCAAAGATAGTGGCTGCCAATAATCTCCACCTTGAAGATTTGATTAGGATAATCTTATCTTCACACAATTCTTTCTACCTTTGCCAACAATACTTGATAGTGCCTTCTTCAACTGTTAAACTCGCAGGATATTGATCAAGTTCAAACAATGTTCGAACTTGGTTCCTGTTACCACCTTGGTCATCATATCTGCGGGATTATCTGCAGTCTTAATCTTCTGAAGACGAATTTTCCCTTCATCAATAATTTCCCGCACAAAATGGAATCGTACGTCAATATGCTTTGTACGTGCATGATAGACTTGATTCTTTGCTAAATGAATAGCACTTTGACTATCACAATACACATTAATATGCTCCTGAACCAATCCCAAGGTTTTAACCATACCTTGTAACCAAATAGCTTCCTTTACAGCCTCTGTTACAGCCATGTATTCGGCTTCTGTGGTTGACAACGCAACTATAGACTGTAGAGTAGACTTCCAACTGATTGGTCCTCCAGCAAGTGTAAACACGTAACCGGTGGTTGATCTTCGTTTATCCAAATCACCAGCATAATCAGAATCAACGTACCCAATAACACCTTCACCAAGTGTATTATCCTGCTCAAACAGTAATCCAACATCCACGGTCTTTTGAATATATCGTAGAATCCATTTCACAGCTTGCCAATGTCCTTTTCCAGGATTATGCATATACCTGCTCACTATACTAACTGCCTGTGAAATGTCGGGTCTTGTACACACCATTGCATACATCAAGCTACCCACTGCATTGGAGTACGGAACTTGCAACATGTATTCTCGTTCCGTATTCGTCGAAGGAGATAGTTGTGCAGAAAAGCTTGAAATGAGAAGCCAACGGGGTACTTACAGGTTTTGTCTCGCTTTCGTTCATGCCAAACCTAACGTAGTACCTTCTTCAAATCTTTATACGAGACAAGCTAACTCTGCCATGGGCTCTATCTCTACATATTTCCATGCCAAGAATTTTCTTAGCTTCACCAAGATCTTTCATCTCAAACTCAAGATTGAGTTGAGTCTTCAATCTCTCAATCTCAACTTTGCTCTTAGATGCTATTAGCATATCATCAACATATAAGAGCAAGTATATGAAAGTTCCTTCTTGTAGCTTCTGGAAATACACGCAATGGTCAAATTTACTTCTTGTGTACCTTTGCCCTTTCATGAACTGATCAAATCGCTTGTACCACTGCCTTGGGGATTACTTCAATCCATAAAGCGACTTTGTCAGCTTGCAAACCCAGTTTTCTTTACCAGCAACCTTGAATCCATCTGGCTGAGTCATATAGATTTCCTCTTCCAACTCACCGTGTAAAAATGCGGTCTTTACATCAAGCTGAACTAGTTCAAGATCATATTGCGCAACCAAGGCTAGCAAAATCCGAATAGACGAATGCTTCACAACTGGAGAAAACACTTCATTGTAGTCTATTCCTTCTTTCTGAGCATAACCCTTTGCTACCAATCTAGCCTTGTACCGAATTTCATTTTTACCAGGAAATCCTTCCTTCTTTGCATATACCCATTTGCATCCAATTGCCTTCTTTCCCTTGGGTAGTGTCATCAACTCCCAAGTCTTATTTTGATGAAGAGATTGCATTTCTTCATTCATGGCTTGCTTCCACTTTACACCATCAGGGTTACTTATTGCTTCTGTGTAAGTAGAAGGAGCATCATCATCTGCAATTGGAAGTGCATAGGCCACTATATCATCAAAGCGAGCAGGCTTACGAATCTCTCTTCTTGGCCTCCTATATGCAATTGAATCTTGTTGTTGTAGAAGTTCTTGGGTCAGAACCTCTTCATCATTTGTTGTTTCAATATTAGCTGGATCATTATTAACCTTTTCAAGCTCCACTGCTTTGCAAAGTACTCTTTGGTTTTTGTCATCCTTTTGTGAATCCTTTAACATGGTTGATTCATCAAAAGTCACATCTCTACTAAAGACAATCTTCCTTGTATCAGGACACCAGAGATGATATCCTTTTACTCCACTAGTTATACCCAAGAATAGTCCTTTCTTTGCTCTTGGGTCTAACTTCGATTCTTTTACATGATAATATGCAGTGGAACCAAAAACATGTAAAGAATCATAGTCGATGCATGATTTACAGTCCACATCTCCATAGGAGTTTTGCCATTTATTGCGGTGATGGCAAACGGTTAATTAGATGGCACGCATATGTAATGTACCTGACCTCACCCAAAATTCCTTGCCCAATCCAAAGATTGGACAACATACATCGAACTTTCTCCAGTATAGTTCGATTCATGCGTTCTGCCACCCCATTCTGCTGTGGTGTAGCTCGAACAGTGAAGTGTCGCACGATGCCCTCATCTTGACATACTTGAAGAAATGGATCATTTTTGTACTCAGTACTATTATCTGATCGAAGTCGTTTGACCTTTCGACCAGTCTGAGTTTCCACCATCTTTTTCCATTTCAGAAATGCATCCAATACTTCACTTTTTCTTTTCCTTAGATACACCCATACTTTTCTTGAATAATCATTAACAAAAGTAACAAAATAGTGCATACCTCCCAAAGAAGTCACTTTGGTAGGTCCCCACACATCACTGTGAACGTAGTCCAGAATTCCTTTCGTATTGTGAATTGCTGAACCAAATTTTACCCTAGTCTTCTTGCCCAGAACACAATGTTCACAGAATTCCAATTTGCAAGAATTTGCACCTTTCAACAAGCCTTGCTTCGCCAAAGTCTGCAAAAGCTTTTTCACCAAAGATGTCCCAAACGCATATGCCATAACACGTAGCCTCTGAATCTACATCTTTCGCAGAAAGCTGTTGATGTTGATCCAATAACCTGTACTTCCATTTAAAAGTACAAGTTATTTCTTCTTGTGCCTTTCATCACCGTCAAATTCCCAGCTGCTACCTTTAGTAATCCATCTCTCAAAGTGATTATGAGCCCTTTAGATTCTAAGGCCCCTAATGAGATGAGATTTTTCTTCAAGTTTGGGTGCATGTGCTAACATCGATCAAGACTTGGATTGAGCCGTCGTGATTCTTCAATTGGATTGTACCTACTCCCATTGTCTTACAAGCACTATCATTGCCCATAAGAACAACTCTACCTTCTAGTTCTTTAAGACTAGAAAACCAGTCCTTATTAGGACACATATGGTAAGTACATCCCGAATCCAAAATCCATTCATCAGTATGACATGCCATTGCCATGCCAACTAAACTAAAGTCTGACTCCTCATCATGCTCCGCTACACATGCATTAGAAATAGCCTTGCCCTTTTGTAACTTAGGACAATTCTTTTTCCAATGCCCTTTCTCACGACAAAAGGCACACTCATCTTTGGCGGGTCTCCCTTTGGACTTTCCCCTTCTACCAGGTTTGCTGCTGCTTGAACGACCTCTTGCTGTTAAGATGTTCATATTCATCAGGAAGGGAATTCAACAACAATAATGCCTTGTCTTCGTCTTCAAATTTCTCATCCAAATTTTGCTTGAACCCCTTCTACCATGAAGCAATGTGGTGGTAAGATGATCATATTCATCAGGAAGGGAATTCAACAACAATAATGCCTTGTCTTCGTCTTCAAATTTCTCATCCAAATTTAGCAAGTCTGCTAAAATTTTATTGAATGAGTTCACATGGTCATTCATCGACATACCGGGTGCATATGTGAATCGATAAAGTTTCTTTTTCATATAAAGCCTATTTTCAAGGCTTTTCGTTAGAAACTTTTCTTCCAATGTATCCCACAACTTCCTTTACTGATGTCTCCTCATGACAGAGTATACGCTCTTTTGGCCAAACATAGACGGATTGTACCACAAGCTTGTCTATTAATCTTGGCCCACTCCTTGTCATCCATATTGGTAGGTTTTTCTTCAAGAGCTATATCCAGCTCTTACTGACACAAGACATCCAGGATCTCACATTGCCACATACCAAAATTATTGGTACCATCAAATTTCTCTACTTCAAATTTTGCATTGGTCACCGTAGTCCTTGCTTGATGATGGCGATGCTGTGCCATTTTCTCCTCAATCCCAACTCATCGTATCGTGAACGATTATCGTGATACGTGAATAGTGCCGCAAACGATCGTACTCCCCAAGTACGAATCTAGCTCTGATACCAATTGTTGTGCGGAAGCTTGTAAAAGAGTATAATTATTGTACTGAAAAAATCACACTAAGTTCAATTCCCAGGAAAGAGAGGTGGATCACGAGGATCGCTTAAGTACCAGATCTTTCCTAGCCAGAATATCCCTCTATCGTAATTTAATAGCACAATAAATAACTACAATCACACTCACAAGATATGAAAAATAAATAATAAAGAACACCAGAATTTTAACGAGGTTCGGCAAATTTCGCCTACGTCCTCGGGCACTACCAAATATATTTCACTCCAAAAATATAAGTGAAAATTTACAAATAGGGAGAGAGAATAATGCCTTAAGTAGAGAATGGCAAATTGTGGGATGAAGAAAATGAGAAATGGTTAGGCCTATTTATAGTTGAGGTTCAGGGATCAATCTTGCAAAGTACCTATTCAAATAGGGACCAAAATTGCAATTATCCCGTTCCAAAAAAAAAACTTTGGGTGCCTAACCAACCAAGGCCATTTGCTTTCCACTTACAGCCAACTATCTTTGACTTTTCAAAGATAGTGGCTGCCAATACACTTTACCCTCTTTGGTGATTATGATCAAAAGAACAAAAAGATGAAACCAACGAAGGAAAAAACTTATATTAATAACTAAATATATAAAATTACAGATGTAATATGAATTTCAATTGAATAAATAATTTCCATTTTCATTTAAAAAAATTCCAACAAAAATCGAGAAGAAGAGAGAAATAAAGTTGACAGCATATGACCAGTAGAACCCCACCGCCACCAGCAGGCCCCGATTTTCCACGCGTTGCTCCATCGACGTTAAACTTGATAACGCCACAAGGAGTGTGCCATAGAATCCCCAACCTAGGTCCCACCCCCTTCGAACACGGCACACACAATCTTGGATTCGACCACCAGTGGGATTCAATCACAATCCACCCTTCCTTGGATGCTTTTACAGAATAAAGAGAGCGAAGCTTAGTAAGAAATAGAATTTCATCAATCGATAACCTCTTCTTATTGAACACGAGCTCGTTGCGAGCCAACCAAATGGACCAAAGAAAAGAAACCGCGTCGATGAACCACCATTGCTTTAACAAACCTGAAAAATTTAAGTTAAATATATAGCTTAATTACATTTTAATTAATGGGTATACTACAGAAATTGTCACTAAACTATGGTTCAAATTACATTTCAGACCCTCAACTCAACTCTCAAAAGTGATTATATATTATTAGTTTTTGTGAACAATCTTTTTTTATTTTATATATTTTTAAATTATTATATCTTTTTTGAAAATATTTATGAATTTTTATATATTTTTTTGAATTTTTTAGAATTAGGACCAAATTGAGAATACTTGTAAATTTTGAGGGTTAATTTTTTAAAATTATGACTAAATTGATATAATATGTAAAAGTTGCGGGATATATTTGTTATTATATTAATTTTTTAACTGCTACGTCAGTTTGTCATTATTAATTTTAATGGGACTAGCCAAAAAAACTGAACTATGTAATGTGGGTCTGAAATTGCAATTTTTTTTTTTTATTTTTGATGCCTAAAATAAAAAATTTTTGATAGTTGGTGACTATCTGTATAGTTTACTCATATATCGTCAATAATATATAAATAACTTTAAAATACCCTTAGGAAAGCGATGATCAACACTATGGGCGTGCTTTATAGTTAATGTGAGATTGAAATTAACCTTTTTTATTTTGTAAACTGCATCTGAAAGTATGTATCTTTTTATTTTACTAATTTATTTGTAAATTAAAAAACAATCCATTTGTAAAGTAAAAAAAAAATTATTGAGGATAAATGACGATTAAAATAATTTTTTTACTGATAAATGTTCTTTTTAACCTATCACAAACGTAAAAAATATTAATTAATTTAAAATATAAATAATTCATGTGGAAAATATTGGGTTGTTCACGCCAAGTAGGAGCCTAAGACCTTCTAATATATAATATATAGGATATAGGATATAGGATATAGGATATAGGATCTATTTAAATTTTAAGACTATTATATTTATATTTCAAATTTATTAATTTTAAATTTTGTAAAATTAGGTAAGTGCCCAAGGTTGCCACCGCTGTAAAAGGGACATGAACCTCTTTCAGAAGATGGTGCATAAGGTGAATACTAGACTGATGCAATATCCATATTTCATAAATAATTCCAAGAATTAATTCAAAACAAGACCTCTATGGCTTAAGAATAAATTCAAATTAAGTGATTTGTTGCATATTGGGGTAGTCCAAAATCAAAGTGATATGGGATAACACCCAATCTGAAGTAATTAATAGATAAGGAAAAAAATATTTTAGATTAATTATAGTGAGGCCTCTAAGTTTTTGTTAAAAGTCACAAGAAAATATCACGTGTCATCATTCAACTAGTTATTATGCCACATCAACAATCTGTTAGTGGATTAATGGAATTTTTAATGACAGTGACAACTAATTTGAACAATTTTCTTAATTAAAATAATAAAATTGAGAAAAAAATTAGAGTGATCAAAATAGTACAAACTCTATTTTAGGATAACCTTAGGAGGAGTTTACCCTTATACATTTATATGTGTCTAAAATTACTATTTTTGTAAGAAAAAAATTCATTAATGAGAAGGTCACAAAATAAAAGCGAACATAAAGAGAGACAGACTACTAAGCCCGAGCCAATAGGCTCACCCCATACACCCAAACTTACTGTCTGCAATCCTCATTTGTATCAGCATAAGACATAATTTCAAAATTCTTCAAAAAAAAAAGATGCAAAAAGAAAAACATCTCATTCCGTATAGTTTGCATGTAACAAAGTGGCTCATGCAAGTGAGTGGGCTGCCTTGTTAGGACACTACGAGTCCAAAAAAAGGACAAACGACTAAACCTAATCTTTCAGCACCAAATTATTAAGTAGCAGCACACCTAGCTTATACATCAGTTATACAAGCTTTTTTCCCATCAAACTACATACCCGTAGTAGCCCAAGGACACATACAGCTTTCGACCAACATGATCCAACTTTCGATAGTATGCATGCCTCCAAGACCTGATGAAACACAAGGGAGCCACTACACCCCAAAATCCCATTACAAAGCCAAGAACTATGCTGACATAAAGCCAATTCACTTTACTTCCTTCACTGCTATTTCCAATATTTGCAATTGGAATACCTTTTGTGGTGCAATTTTTAGTGAGAGGAGGTCCGCAAAGATGATTGCCCATGTAACAAAAGTTTTCAAAGCTTTGAAGTTGAGTGCTTGTTGGGATTTGTCCTATCAAGTTGTTGTAGGAAACGTTGAAGTGATTCAAGAAATTTAAATTGGAAAAACTTGGAGGGATTTCACCATTCAATTGATTCATTGACAAATCAAGAGATTCCATCAACTTCATGTTGCCAATGTTGTTTGGTATATTTCCTGTTAGGAGATTCCCTGACAGATTTAATGATCGTAGCTCAACGAGACTTGCAATTTCTTTTGGGATCTCTCCCCTGAGACTATTAGTCGAAAGGTCCATACTGGTAACGAGCCCTAGTGTGGTACTGTATTCATCCTTTCTTCCTTTCAGCACTAATGATGCACTCAAATAAAATAAATTAGTACCGATAACATGCCACTCTAACATATAGTTTCTTAGGTTGCTTAAGTCTATTTCACCATCACAAATTCCAGTACTTGATCTGGTACTTGTCCATTCCTGCATAAAGTGGATTTGGTTGATTCTGTTGGCCATTGCACTCAAATTACTCAAACATTTTGGAATAGTGCCTGAAATGTTGTTATGGGAAAGATCCAGATTCTGAAGATATTGAAGATCACAAATTTTATGAGGAATATGGCCACCAAAATTATTTGATCGAAGGCTTAGAACCTGCAGCTCTGAGACGTAGTCTCCAATCCATGCTGGTATACTTCCATAGAAATGATTTTCACTAAGATCAAGCATAATCAAGCTTGTAGAATTTAGCAATGTGGCTGGAAATTCTCCAAACATGTTATTGTTTCGAAGATTTAGCACTAAAAGATTTATATTCCCTAAAGAAGGTGGGATTTTGCCGGTCAATTTGTTGCTTTCCAAATTTAAAAGCCTCAAATTCTGCCAATGATTCCAACAATCTGGAATTTCTCCCGAGATAAGATTTTTATCAATGTAAAGCACTTCCATCCATTCCCCATTTGATGAATTACAAACTAATTCAAAAAGAGATCCTGAAAATGAATTATTTGATAAAAGTAAATATCGTAAAGTTGGGAATACTCTTGGCAATGGGCCTATGAATCGGTTTGAACTCAAGTCAACAATGCAGCTCACCTTCAAAAATGAAATCTCTCCAGTAAGTTGATTATAGGAAAGATTTAAATATCCAAATTGAGTGGGAAAGTTCAAAAACCAAGTAGGCATGACATCTGAAATTCCTGCATCAGAGATATCTAACACAGACAACTTCTTTTGGAACTTTAACCACTGGGGGAACTTTGGGCCAAGATGCCAGTGACCCAATTCAATAATTCCACATTGAAATGGGGGAATCCAGCTTGAGTTTGGTTCAAATTTAAGCCTATTGTGTGATGCTTTCAAAGTTGTCAATCTGGTGAGATTAGAGAAATGGATTTCTAATACAACTCCCTCCAATAGATTATACCCAAAATCCAGAGTTTCCAAACTTTCCAGTTGTCCAAAACATAGAGGAAAAGTACCATTTAATTGATTTTCTGATACATTGAAGAACTTCAAAGATGATAACTCCCCTATAGACAATGGAATTTGACCATTTAATTGATTTTTTGAAACATCAAAGAATTTCAAAGACGATAACTCCCCTATAGACAATGGAATTTGACCATTTAATTGATTTTTTTGAAACATCAAAGAATTTCAAAGACGATAACTCCCCTATGGATGATGGAATGGGACCAGAAATTTTGTTTTTAGCAAGGGACAAGTAAGATAGATTTTTAACTTGTCCAAGTTGATCAGTTAAATGGCCAGAAAGTTGGTTATCTGCCATATCCAATGACTCTAAGGAACCCAAACAACATCTAGACAAACTCTGTAGGATTTCTGATATTCCACCTCCAATTTTATTAACTGACAGATCCATCTTCTTCAATTTGCACAGATATTCCAGAGATGTTGGTGATCTTCCTTCCAACATAAGATTAGAAGAAAAATTAAGGTGAGTAACAGAGCTCAAGTTTCCAATGGCACTCGAGATTGATCCTTGTAACTGGTTATCACTAAGACTAAGGAACTGAAGATGGTATAAACTGTACAAGGAGTTGGGTATGGATGAATTGAGTGAGTTCGAACGAAGATCAAGAACTTTAAGAAACGAGATGTTCCCAAAGTAATCTGGAATTGGGCCTTCCAAAGAATTCATACTAAGATCAATGGACATAAGACCATGAAGACTAAATATGGACTTAGGTACTGAAGACAAGCGGTTCAAAGAAAGATCAAGAATAACCAGTGATTTTGTAGAATTAACACTAATCGGAGATGGATCATCTTCCAAACCACAATTTGACAAGCGCAACTCTAACAAAGAAGGATGTTTGAATGTTACCTGTAGCCAGTCAGTTGCTTTAGAAAGATCCCAACCACTCAAATCAAGGTACTGCAAGGAAGAAAGTCCAGAAACCCATTGAAGACTTTTTGGTTTGAGATAATTACCTCCAAGATCAAGATGATGCAACTTTGAGAGATTCCCAAGGTTATGAGGAATTCCTCCCTGGAATTGTGCATGAGAGAGGTTAAGATATGTTAAATTCCCCAGCAAACCGAAAAATTTCGGTATATGTATGCTGCTAAAATCGTTATTGCTCAAGTCCAGGGAACTGAGATGCTTCAACTCCAGCAGTGAAGGATTTATTTTGCCTCCTAGTTTTGACCGCTCGTAAGCTTCCCATTCAAAATATGGTGCAAAGTCATCAGGCTCTGAAAGAGGAGCAGCCAAGTGCAGTTGGTGGACGTGGCCTGTTGAGTTATGGCAGACGACACCAATCCATTTACAGCAATCCCCTCCTTCAACCCATGAAGATAGCCTGTTTGAAGGATCAATAAGATGACTCTTGAATTTCAAAAGAGCTTCTCTCTCACTTTTGATGCAAAGTAGGTTGGAATTGGCATCACAAATGCTAAAACAGATAGCGACAATGAGAAGAAGAAAAGGCAATACGGAAATTGGAAGAGTAATTGTCATGGTTGCAATTGCATGCTACCAACCATTGCTCACAACTCCTTATATAGAGAGTAAGCTTAGCTAAAACACAAAAAGCATACATGAAGCGCAAGGAAGTTTCTTCCAACAAAATGCATTTAATTGATAATAGTCCGTTGGAAATTTTTAATTAATTGCACTTAAATTTCCATAAAATGGATGCTACGAAGGAAGTTTTTTACAATACACTAAAAGTCCATGAAGTAAGTCCCACTCCCACCTTCTTTAAGACTTTTTAGGTCTTAAAAGCAAAAGGATAAGAAAAGAAAGAAAAGAAAATGGAAGACATGGAATTTGAATAACATTATTTTTCTTTATGTTACGCTATTATTAAGCAAAATTTTGAAAACGAATACTACTTCAAACTTGCATAATCATTTTTCTGGCCCTTAAACATTTATTAAGAAACACCGATTTATCCTTTACCCGCTTTATTTAACTCTTAAACTTTTTTTAAAGGCAATTTTACAATTTTTATATATTAATTAGCATGACTTTCAAGCTTCGTGTTAGGTTAAAATATGCTTTAAGTCACTATATAATTCATATATTTGGATTTTAATCTCATACTTTTATTTTCAAGAATTTAATTTTAATATTTTTTGAATTTAAAAATTTAGGTATAACAGTTATTGTCATTAAAATTATTCTATTAAAATTAATAGTGTGATAGTTGAAATTAAAAAATTTATTATAATTAAAATTATTATTAAAATTACTCATTAAGATTTTTTATCGAATCCATACATATTACCGCGGAAACTTCGACTTCAACGTCACTACCACCCCAACATCCAAAGACGACAATGGTACCTGCAAAAACAATAAATGAAGGATTCAATCTTTAATTATGGAAGAACCAACTCAACCAAGTAGCTGCTTTTGCTTGCTTATAAGCTGTAGCTAAGACAGTGAGGGTTGTAGTTACAATTGTACTTGTAGCCATAAGGGAAGGGTTTGGGTATAGTGAAGTCCATGTTGAATCAGTGATCGTTGACCATCAGAGCTTGGGTTTCCGTTTTCGGATCCTCGTGCTCGAAATGTAGATCCAAACACGGATCCATCTCAGAAACACGTACTACCCCGTGTTCATTTCCGGACTTTCATGAACTTTATGGTTCGGGTCGAGAAGCAGCCACGAAGTCGTCTCCACTTCTTTTCTGCTACAGTCAGCGTCTCCATCGATGTTGGAGAAGTACCATTCATCTAGGAAGTTAAATGCTTGTTCGGGCCTGACATAATATATTTTAATTTTATGTTTTAATTTATTTAAAGAAATAAAATGTTTTAAACTAATTATAGAGAGATCCTAAATTTTAATGAAAAGTAAAACATATCATCATCCAATTAATTAATATATCATGTCAGCAATGAAAATTGAATTACTTAAAATCACCCTATAATGCACATTTCAAATTCCAACAAGTGAAATGAAAGAAACGGAAATGGATTCTGCAAAATTAGTGAAAGTTGAAGAAATTGACACAATATCCTTTAAACATGTAATAATTCAGAGTACGAGGCAATGAGTTGGAAGTTACTAAATACAGATAAAGAAGCTGCTTTTCGTATTTTTTTTTAATGAAAGTTGGAGACTACTTTTAATGGGAAACGAGTAACGAAAATCATGGGGGTTTGAGTGGGGGACCTTTGCTTTTGAATTTTGATCCTCTTCTTTTCTCTTGACTTTGGCCATTATCCCAAACTTCCAAGTAAATTAACCTTGGCCTTGAGCTCCATGGCAATGGCATCCATTGGCCATATATGTAATTTAATAAATAATATTATATATTGTACATTTCATAATTATAAAATAATAATTTAATTACAAGTGTTTAAGGATGTTGAGAATATGCCTTAGACTTGCTGAATAATAAGTATGTAGAAAAAGTCTTTAGAAATTTTTAATTTTGTGGCATGATTTTAGGAGTAAGTTAAGTGGCTAGATATCAGCAAGATATATTTTTTTGTTATTCTTTTTAGTTATATAATTTGAACAATACAACAAATTATAGTGTGCTTTCAATATATTTTTCTTTCACATTTTTTGTGTTCCACATTTGTTTACTAAAATACCAATAATTGGTTTCAGAACTTTTATCTTAAGGGATCTGTGAGTTGAGATAAACACATAAGCTTTAGACATGGAAGTTGACACAACGTTTTCTAATATTGTTCCGCCAATTGTTGATGGTGATAACTATCAAGCTTGGGCTGTTAGAATGACGGTCTATCTTGATGCGATGGATCTTTGGGAGGCAGTAGAAAAAGACTACGATGTTCTGTCATTGCTAGTAAATCCAACAATGAATTAACTAAAGACTCACAAAGAGAAGAAGACAAGGAATTCCAAAGCTAAAGTATGTCTTTTTTATGTTGTTTCAAGCAAAATATTTACAAGAATCATTAATTTGGGGTTAGCAAAAGAAATCTAGGTCTATCTCAAGAAATAATACCAGGGCAATGAAAGAACAAAAAATATGCAGGTGCTCAATTTGATCAAAGAGTTTGAAATGCTGAAAATGAAGGAGACGGAAATCATTAAAGACTGTTCTGACGAGTTGGAGGGCATAGTAAATAAGGTAAGATTGCTGGGTAATGGTTTTTTTGATGATCGAATACTACAAAAAAATTCTTGTCACTTTGCCTGAAAAATATGAGTCTAAAATTTCTTCATTAGAAGAATCTAAGGATTTGTCAAATATATCATTGGCAGAATTAGTGAATGCATTGTAGAGACTCCAGAACAAAGGAGAAAGATGAGACAAGAAGCATCAGTAGAGGGTGTTTTTCGGGCAAAGTTTGAAAATTCGGGAGGCAAAAACAAGAAAATTAAAGATAAGCCCAACAATAATAACAACAATGAGACATATCGACCATGTCCACACTGTTATCAAAGAAGTGTTGGTGGAGGTCTGACATCAAATGCAAAAAATGTGGTAGTATTGAGCACATAGAGCGAGTCTATAAGTCTCAACAACATGAAGAGGCAAAAGCATCTATTGAGCAACAAGACGATGATTTCTTTTTTGTGGCGACATGTTTCTCTAGTAATTCCTGATTGATCGATAGCAACTGCACAAATCACATGACCAATGACCAAACACTTTTCAAAGAACTTGATAAAACTATTATTTCCAAAATAAAAGTTGTAAATGGTGAGTTTATTCCAGTTAAGGGAAAAGGAACAGTGGTTATTGAAAGTTTAACAGGCTTGAAACACATAACTCATGTTCTATATGTGTCTAGCATTGACCAAAATCTTCTTAGTGTTGGACAGTTGATTGAAAAAGATTTCAAGGTCATATGTGAAGATAAATGGTGTTTGATCAAAGACTCAAAAGACAGAGATGTATTCAAAGTAAAAATAAAAGCAAAAAGTTTTGCTCTAAATCTAATGAAGGAGAAGCCAACAACGAAGCAATTGCCAAAGACTCTTCAGTACTTTGATGACAACATAGATAATGTTTCAGTTTGTGACACAAGATTTTTATCTGAAATTTATGAAATGTGTAATGTTGTTGTATTTGAGTCTGCTGAGTTTAAAGAAGCTGAGAATGATGACAAGTGGATTAGAAGCAATGAGAGAAGAGCAGTCCGAGGGATTCAAAGTCAAGGGACAGGAGGAGAAAATCTACATGTTAAACAAGGCCTCATATGGTCTTAAACAAGCTCCTAAGGCCTAGTACAACAGGATTGATGAAAATTATTTGAAAGAAGAATAGAAGATTGATAAAATCAAGTCGATTTTTTGCAAGACTGAAGATCAAATTGCAGATATGTTAACCAAGGCTCTTCCAAAAGTTAGATTTAAAGTTTTAAGAAATGAATTAGGTTTTTGCAATTACTAAGGCAAATAGGAGTGTTGAGAATGTGCCTTGGACTTGCTGAATAATAGGTATGTAGTCCAAAGTCTTTAGGAATTTTTTATTTTGTGGCATGATTTTAGGAGTAAGTTAAGTGGTTGGATATCAACACGATATATTTTGTTATTTTTTAAGCTATATAATCTTAACAATACAACAAATAATAGTGTGCTTCCAATATATTTTTCTTTCACATTTTATGTATTTCATATTTTTTTACTAAAATACCAACAAAGGATCAAATTAATAAAATTTGTAAATATGAACAATTAAATTTATTAAGTTATTCGGAATTAATATCAATTTGATAGAATGTGTAAGTATTGAGAACTAAATGTGTTATTATATCAGTTAGAAAAATACCATTTCTTCATTTTCGTTAACCATTTAACGAAGAGTAACCATAATAAAAATGATCTTAAACGATATGATGAAATTGAAAATTTATATAATTGAATGAATAATTATATTGTTTATCCTAAAAAGAATCTAACATGATTCCACAATAACTAGTTCTAAAAAAAGCCACCAAATATACAGAAAATATTTTAAAGAAAGACAAAGATGGGAATGAAACGGAAAAGTGCGGCATATTACTAAAAACAAATCAAATTAGTGCTTTTATAAGATGGAAAAATTTACTGGCTAAAATTACTAATTTTATTTTTAGTAGTACAATGTGAACTTCTTATTTTGCCAAATATCAGGTGTTCTATCTTCTTCTTTTTCTTTAAAATGTTGTCAATGTTGTTTGGTATATTTCCAGTTAAAAGATTCCTTGACAAATTTAATGATAGTAGCCCAACGAGACTTCTAATTTCTTTGGGGATCTCTCTTGTGAAACTATTAGCTGAAATGTCTATACTGGTAACAAGTCTTGGTGTGATATTATATTCATTCTCTCAACACCAATAATGCACTCAAATGTAAGAGGCGATCAGATGAAATAGCAGGACCACTACGCAGCATCATGCTTAAACTTTGTGGCCATTGCACTTGAATTAGTGAAACATTTTGGAATAGCTCTTGAAATCTTGTTATGGGAAAGGTCTAAGTTCTGAAGATTTTGAAAAGCACAAATTTTATGAGGAATATAGCCATCAAGTTTATTTGATCGTAGGCTTAAAACCATAAGTGTTGTGTCTTGAGAGCTTGTCATCAATCCATGCCAATACATTTTCATTAAAATGATTTTCATTGAGATCAAGAATGAACAAACTCGAAAATATTGCAATGTGGATAGTAATTTCCAAACATGCTATTGTTTTGAATGTTTAGCCTTAGAAGATTTGTATCTCTCAGAGAAGGTGAGATTTTCCCATCAAATTGTTGTTTCCTAAATTTAAAAATCTAAAAAATAGAAAATTCCAACAATTTGAAATTTTTCCACAGAGGAGATTTCTATCAATGTAAAGAGCTCTCATCTGTCGAGCACCAAACCATCAATATCATTAAAAAGCTTCAATAATTTCCACGGTTTTGACACCTTGTTACGAATCCAAGCAACAGCGACCATGGAATCTGATTCAATCACCAAACCAAATTTGCCAAACCATTGCGACTCCACATACAATTTGAATGCTGTGCGAATAGCAATAACCACAGCAATGTGTGAATCAAGGTGACCAAGGAGACCAAAGAAAATACCTCGGAGATGACCATCGTTGTCACGAAGAATTCCTCCACAACCCATTACTGTGAATATTAAATTATTAAATAATATATTATTAATGTGATTTTTTGTTAACATTAATCTCAGATATTTATTCCAACAAATTGCTGAAAGAGTTTGAAAAGATTACTGAGCCAACCCATATTTTCTTTTTCCCAAATTTCATTTCATTGATTCATTATATTCTGTTTTCAGACCAAAAATAACACCTTCCCTTTTAACACAACAACATCTTCCCTTATTGAAATACAATTAAACACAATCACATATTATCAAAGCAAGCTTGAAATTCCATTTATTCTTGCAAAAGAGGGAAAGCATGAACCAAGTATCAGATTAAGCCAAAACAAAAAAATGTTGTTCAGATACATTGGACCCATATTTCCAAAAAGGAAAAAAGCATTTAATTGATAGGCTGTTGGCAATTTCGTTTCAAGGTAAGTTTTAATTAATTGCATTTAGAATTTGGTGCCCCATATTTTGACTATATACACTTTACCCTGTTTGGTAATTATGAAAAGAACAAAAAGATGAAACCATCAAAGGGAAAAAACTTATATTAATAATTAAATATATAAAATCACAGATGTAATATAAATTTCAATTGAAGAAATAATTTCCATTTTCATTTAAAAAATTTTCCTACAAAAATCGAGTTTTCGAAGAAGAAGAGAAATAAAGTTAGACACATATGATCAACTAATACTGGAGGACGTAAATTTGAGTAAGCTAAAACGTATTATCCTTCTATTTATAGGTTGGGAAGGGAGCTATGAATTGTTCTAGACATTATATCAAAAAAAGTTGATATGATCAGAACCTATCGTTGGGCTACGATCATTAAATTTATTGGGGTATCTCTTAACAGGCAATATACCAAACAACATTGGCAACATGGAGTTAATAGAATCTCTTGATTTGTCGATGAATCAATTGAATGGTGAAATCCTTCCAAGTTTCTCCAATTTGAATTTCTTGAATCACTTCAATGTCTCCTACAACAACTTGATGGAACAAATCCCAACAAGCATTCAACTTCAAAGCTTTGGAAACTTGTCTTACATGGACAATCATCTTTACGGACCTCCTCTCACTAAGAACTGCACCACAAAAGGTTTTTCAACTGATATTACGAATAATGGAGGTAGCGATAAAGGAAGTAAAGTGAATTGGCTTTATATCAACATAGTTATTGGCTTTGTAATGAGATTTTGGGGTCTAGGGACTCCCTTGTTTTTCATCGAGTCTTGGAGGTATGCATACTATCAAAAGTTGAACCATGTTAGTCGAAAGCTGTATGTGTTTCGAGCTACTATACGAATGTAGTTTGATGGCAGAAAAAAGCATGTCTAATTATGAGTTCAGATTTAGTACACAGTACATGATTGGTGTTTTTCCTTTTGCAACAATAAATGTCATTTCAAGCTTGTATAAATTATTGAAAGTATGTTTTGATAATGTATGATTGTGTTTAACTGTATTTCAATATGAAGGTGTTGTTGGGTTAAAGAGTGCAACAGGGAGAATTTTTACTAACTTTTGTGCAGCTGATTAACTTCAACAATTTACAAATCTAGCATACCTTGTTAAATTTATGTGTTTCTAGAAAATTTTGTGAGGAATTCAAAAAAATCATGCTGGCCTCTCATTTAGTAAAATTTCTTTTTTCCCTAGTGATGGGCATGATAGAAAAGCCTGATTTTAGGCAAAACAAAAGCAAAAATGAAACATTTTAAAATAAAATTAGTACTAGACACACAAGAGTACAATAGGTAAAAGATTTTAGCAGTTGCTCAACTAAATCTCGGATTATATTTTGAGCATTTTACAAAAATAGGTAAATTGATCTGGGTACAATAAACAAATGAGTCTTTGATAAAATTGTGATGTAAAATGCTTATTTTGATGTTCTATATATAAGACATAATAACATATTTAACCCTCGACTTTTATGTCTTTAGTCAACTTGGACTCTAATCTTTTATATAGAGTAAATTAGGCTTCAAACTTTTCATTGTTGAAATGACATTATTTAGTATTTTATGTCACATCCACAAATAAAATTTGAATGAGATTATTTTTTTGTTAAATTTATATTTTGGTTAAACCAAATCAAATTTTGATGTATAATTGATTAAAATTAAGCAAATTGTTGAGAATGAATATTGATTCAGATAGATATTATGGTAAAAACTCAATTTAGCTTTTTCTATTTTATTGCGCTTTATTTAGCTCTAAAACTTTTATCATTTGCCAATTTGAATAGAATTGGATAAAACTTTAAGTGTTTATGCAGGATATCAAACACTGATGCGGCATCATATGTTAGAGTCTATCTGTACTTCATTTTACTATGATATTACATTATTTAATTTCTCATCTTCGCAAATAATTTTAAAATTAAAAAATATCAATTAAGTCTTAATTATTTAAAGATTAGAAATAAGTTATAAGTAGTTTTAAACTTTGTATAAAAAAATTTAAGAACCAACAAAATATTATCCTCAGATAGAACGAACTTTCTTCCAAGACCCCAAATTTCCAACTTGAATTTTCCACAAGAATTATTTTATAGTCCGTTGAATATTTCCATGCATTGAAATATTTGGTCGATATATACACCTTTAATTTACTTTTTAAAATGTTTATATTGTGAATTCTGGATAATATTTATATATTTGTGTGCTCATATGACATTTAATTTTCATCTGATTATGAATGTTATTGAAGTATTAGTTACACTCTAATATGAATTTCAATCATCCAATTGAATTTATTGTTTTAAAATTCCTCAAGTCAACAAAGTCTATGGAGTAACTCTCGCTCCCACGTCATGCTCTGTTTACTTCTTAATATTTTGTTCATTATATACAGTAAGCAAAGAAGAAAAACCATCACTAATATATTTTTAATTTAATAGCTTTCATACCATTTTCATTAATAAATATTATCTTTTTGAAGTTTGAGTTTATTTTTCCGTTCTTTTCTTTTAATCTTTGTTTCTTTTGGTTGCTTAAAAGACTTGAAATTGTCAATTTAATAGTTGAGTCGATTATGCTTCACTTAATTTGTCAATAAATTTAATAGTTGTTGGCTTATGATTGATGGGGTTTTTTAAGGTAAATTTCAGCCACGGTATAAGTTTTACAGAGCAGTTTTATAAAGAGTCCGAATTCCACTTCAGCCAGAAGAATCTGATTATTATTGGCTAAAATGATGTATTAGTCGGTTCATCATATTTCTAGAGAACTCAAACAAAGATGCTGATAGGCTAGTAAAAATGACAGCAAATTTTAACGGTGGCCTTCATTTTTTTGTAAAGCCTCTAAGGGGGCTTGGGTATATCTCTGAATAGTTTTTTGTAATGTTCTTTTTAATTTGAATGAAGCGGTGATTAAAATTATTATCAAGCGTTCATTTAATAGAGCTCGTATTATGTACCTCTATCCTTTATCTCTAATATTATATAAAAAATATTCTATTACACTCTTTTAAATATAATTTAAATCTAAACTTGAAGTTGGGTTAAATTTTTTAATGTAATCTCTTTTAAAAAATTTGGACACTTTAAAAGTATTACATTAGAAAATTTAATAAAGTTGAATAAAAGAGTTTAAGGAGTCATTATTGCAGAAATGGATGATGTTGTCCCCCTTCTCTTGCAGCGTCAAATTTTCTTCCATTTCTATGGGAATAAATGTCGTATTCGTTTTATTTTTCAAACTTAATCAAATCTTACTCATATTCGTTATTGCACTCTTTTAACCCAGCAACATTTCCATTATTGACATAGAATTAAACACAAGCATACATGTCAAAAAATTATACAAGCTTGATGTCATTTATTTTTGTAAAAGGGAAAACATGAATCACGTGCTGAGTATTAAATCTAAACTCGAATTTTAGATTAATTGATTCATGTAATCCCTTTTAAAATGTGACATTTAATAGATCTGATGTTCGAATCCTAAATAATCAATTACAAACACAAACAAAATTTATCTATATGTTAGTTTTCCCATCAAGCTACCTACCCGTAGTAGCCCAAAGACATATATAGCTTTCGACCAATATGGTCTAACTTTCGATAGTATGCATGCCTCCAAGACGTGATATAAAACAAGGGAGCCACTACACCCGAAAATCCCATTACAAAGCCAAGAACTATGCTGACATAAAGCCAATTCACGTTACTTCCTTCACTTCTGCTTCCATTATTTGCAACATCAGTTGGAGTACGATTTGTGCTGCGGTTTTTAGTGAGAGGAGGTCCGTAAAGATGATTGCCCATGTAAGAAAAGTTTCCAAAGCTTTGAAGCTGAGTGCTTGTTGGGATTTGTCCTGTCAAGTTGTTGTAGGACACGTTGAAATGATTCAAGAAATTCAATTTGGAAAAACTTGAAGGGATTTCACCATTCAATTGATTCATCGACAAATCAAGAGATTCCATCAACTTCATGTTGCCAATTTCGTCTGGTATATTTCCTATTAGGAGATTCCTTGATACATTCAATGACCGTAGCTCCACGAGACTTCCAAGTTCTTTTGGGATCTCTCCTATGAGTCTATTAGTTGAAAGGCACATACTCGTAACAAGTCCTAGTGTGGTACTGTATACATCCTGTCGTCCTTTCAGCACTAATAATGCTCTCAAATAAAAGAAACTATTAGTACTGATACTCGACCACTGAAAAATATAGGTATTTTGGCTGCCTTTGTTAGCCATTGCAGTCAAATTACTAAAACATTTCGGAATAGCTCCTGAAATGTTGTTATGGCCAAGGTCCAAGATCCGAAGAGATTGAAGTTGACAAATTTTTTGAGGAATGTGTCCGTTAAAGTTATTCGATCGAAGGCTTAGAATCTCAAGTTTTGAGAGTTTGTCCCCAATCCATGCTGGTACACTCCCACTGAAATGATTGTCACTGAGATCAAGCATAATCAAACTCGTAGAAAGTTGCAACGTAGATGGTAATTCTCCAAACATGCCATTGTTACGAAGGTTTAGCACTAAAAGATTTAAATGTCCCAAAGAAGGTGGGATTTTCCCAGTCAAATTGTTGTTTTCCAAATTTAAGTAACCCAAACCTCGCCAATGATTCCAGCAATCAGGGATTTCTCCAGAGAGAAGATTTCTTTCAATGGCAAGACATTCCATCTGTCCCTCTCTTAATGAATTACAAACTAATTCAAAAAGCGGACCTGAAAATGAATTATTTGACAAAATTAAATATTTTAAAGTTGGGAATACTCTTGGCAATGGGCCTGTGAATCGGTTTGATCTCAAGTCAACAATTTCTCTTACGTTTAAGTATGAAATCCCTCCAGTAAGTTGATTACATGAAAGATTTACATATTCAAATTGAGTGGACAAGTTTAAAAGCCAAGTGGGCAAGATATCCGAAATTCCTGCTTCGGAGATTTCTAAAACAGACAAATTCTTTTGGAATTTCAACCATCGGGGAAACTTTGGGCCAAGATGCCATTGACTCAATTTGATAATTCGACATTGAAACGGGGGAATCCAGCTTGAGTTTGGTTCAAATCTCAGCCTGTTCTGTGATGCCTCTAGAGTTGTCAATCTGGTGAGATTAGAAAAATGGGTTTCTGATACAACTCCTTCCAATAGGTTAAACCCCAAATTTAGAGTTTCCAAACTTTCCAGTTGTCCAAAACATAGAGGAAAAGTACCATTTAATTGATTTTCTGAAACATCAAAGAACTTCAAATATGATAACTCCCCTATGGACAATGGAATGGGACCAGAAATATTGTTTCCAGCAAGCGATAAGTGAGCTAGGTTTTTAAAGTGCCCAAGTTGATCAACTAAATGGCCAAAAAGATCGTTATGTGCCATATCCAATGACTCTAAGCAATCCAAACAACATCTAGACAGACTCAGAAGGATTTCTGATATGTCTTGATCAATTTCATTGCTCGAAAGATTAAGGAATTGAAGATGATTTAAACTAAACAAGGAGTTGGGTGTGGATGAATTGAGTGAGTTCCTACTAAGATCAAGAACTTCAAGAAATGAGATGTTCCTAAAGTAATCCGGAATTGGGCCTTCCAACGAATTGCCACTAAGATCAATGGACACAAGACCATGAAGTCCAAATATCGACATAGGTACTGAAGAAAAGTTGTTCTCAGAAAGATCAAGAACAACCAGTGATTTTGTAGAATTGACACTGATCGGGGAAGGATCATCTTCCAAACTGCAAGCTGACAAGTGCAACTCTAACAATGAAGGATGTTCGAATGTTACCTGTAGCCAATCCGTTGCTTTACGAAGATCCGCATCACTCAAATCAAGGTACTGCAAGGAAGAAAGTCCAGAAACCCATTGAAGACTTCTTGGTTTGAGATCATTACCTCCAAGATCAAGATACTGCAACTTTGAGAGATTCCCAAGGTTATGAGGAATTCCTCCCTGGAATTGTGCATGAGAGAGGTTAAGATATGTTAAACTCCCCAGCATACCCAAAAAGTTCGGGATGTTGCTACGAAAATTGTTATTGCTCAAGTCCAGGGAACTGAGATGCTTCAACTCCAGCAATGAAGAATTTATCTTCCCTCTTAGCGTGGAATTGTTCTTTGATGGATGGTAAGTTTCCCATTCAGCAACTGGTGCATCAAAATGGGGCACTGAAAGAGGAGCAGCCAAGTGCAATTGGTTGATGTGGCCTGTTGTGTTATGGCACACGACACCGAGCCATTTACAGCAATCCCCACCTTCAACCCAAGAAGACAACCTGTTTGAAGGGTCAACGAGATCATTCTTGAACTTAAGAAGGGCTTTTCTCTCACTTTCAATACAAAGCACATCGGAAGTGGCATCACAAAAGCTAAAACAGATAGCTAGAATGACAAGAAGAAATGGGAATAAGGTAATTGTAACACTTTTCATGGTTGCAATGGTACCAACCATTGCTTGCAACTCCAAATATATAGAATAAGCTTAGTAAAACAAAAATATTGTGCGTATAAATGAAGCAGAAAGAAGTTTCTTCCAAATTTCCACAAAATGTATTTAATTGATAATAGTCTATCAGGAATTTGCAGTCAAATATAAGCCTTAGTTTATACAAAATGAAATTACATATCCATAGTGCTGGACTGATATAGAGTAAGTTAAAACATTAACATTATAATTTTATCTTACATCTCACATCAATACATAATTTAACAAAATAAAACAAAATTATAGTCTTGCTTTGAAAGTTCTACAGGAAGGGAAGAGATCGATGGGTTCGCAGATGGGAAGGAAATTTCTTTTTTGACCTAAGGAAAGTCAATGGCTATATAATTATAAACATGGAAAGTCAATAAATTAGCTTTTTTTTTATAGTAAACTATCAAAATAGTCACTTTTGTTTTTCTCAGGTTACATTTTAGTCATTTATGTTTGAAATGTTACGTTTTAGTCACTTATGTTATCGTGCTATAACTTTTTAGTCACTGAGCCGTTAATTGCCATTAACGGTGTAACGGGAAGCTGACGTGACATGTTAAATTATCATTTCAAACAAAAATTTTAGGTTAAATTATAAAATTGGTCTCCATATTTTTTTCATTATGAGCAATTTAATTTTTTTTCTTTTAGGTTCATTTAACTTTCCTTTGTTTGAAATTAAAAGAAAAAAAGTTAAAAGAATATAAAAGAAAAAATTAAATTGCTCAAAACAAAAATATATGAGGACTAATTGTATAATTCAACCTAAAATTTTTGTAATGAGGAAAATTTACAAATTTTTCATCTTACAATTTTTGCAAATTTCACATCTTCACAAAAAATATATGAAATGTAATGGAAAATTTGCAAATTTTACATATTTTTTTAAAGATACAACTTCACAATCTTGAGTTAATATAGAAGTTATTTTTCAAATGTAAATGTGAGCAATTCATGCGTCGTGGATTAATTCAAATAATTTTTAATAATAAAAATTATTGAAAATATTATTAAATATAAAATCCTAATATTTATTAATAATAAAAATTATTGAAAATGTAAAAATACATTAATATTATATTTTATCAAATGAGGGCAATTTTGTAAAGTAACGACAATTAAATAAAAGGGTAAAATATACAATTAGTCACCTAACTATAAAAATTTTCATTTTTTTCATTTACGTTTTAGATCATTTCTATTTTGCTCACTATCCGTTAAATAGTTAACGGAAGTGATAACATGACTTGTTTCTATCTAGTATAATAACACATTTAGTTTTCAGTACTTACACAGTCTATTAATTTGATCTTAACTCTAAATAATTCAATAAATTTAACTCTCTACATTTACAAATTCTATCAACTTAATACTTAAACACATAAAATTAAATATAAATACAATTAAAATGATTATTATTGTAATAGACCCAATTTACCCGGGCCCATTAACTAGTTTAAACCAAAAACAAAACCAAAGATTAAAACCAAATAACCCAGAATAATAGTCCAATCATAAAGTCCATTTTTAGTAATACAAAATAGCAGGCCTAAAAAAAACACTACCCAATTAACCCAACTACAGACCCAAAGTCCCGAGGCCCAAATGGCCCAAACATTTTAACTTCCAGAAACCCTAGAGGTTTCGGAACATCCTAAACCGCAACCTCGGCGGGCGTTTGGGCTTCCCCACGCGCACGCCACGCGCTCGGGCCTCAACTGTGCGTAGCACACTTGCGAAAAGGACAAACAAACGAACAAAGAAAGAAAAGCGATGACAAAAAAATAGAAAAAACTAGCAAAAATGTTACAGAATAGAGATTTTTCTTTTTTTTATTATTCCTAAATTCGTCTATAAGAGAAAGAAAACAAAAACTTGTAAGGGGTTACGATTTTTACAATATACAGATACGAAATTGATACAAAGCAGAAAAAAAAGGTTCTTTTTATTTTTCTTTCAATTTTTCTTCTTTTTTCTTTCGAATCTAACCAGCATACATACAAATTTTTCTTGTTTCTATTTTTAAAACTACCTACTTTTTAAAATAATATAAAAAAAAGAAAAAAATTACCTGTTTTTTTGAATTTCACGGCGGAGGGCGGCGGTGATTGGCGCCGAAGTTTAGCAGGAGCCCTCGCCAGAAATCGCCTGCAGAGAAGAAAAGGGACCCTCTCTCCCTTTTTTTTTTTTAAAAGCACATCAGAAATGAATTTTAAACAAAAAATTTTTCCTTTTATAGGCCATTGGAACGACATCGTTTTAGGCCTGTTTAAGTGGCCTCAAAACGGTGCCGTTTAAACCCTCTAACCCGCGCGTTGACCCGACCCGGGGAAGGATCCGCATGTTTTCTGAAAGTGGTATATTTACCGCTTTGGTCCTTCCGCTTTTTTATTACTTTGCGATTAAGTTTTCTTTTATTTTAATTTTTCCCTTAATTTTTGTTTCGTTTTTAATTTGGTCCTGCACAAAACGCTGCGTTTTGGAGGGCGGGGATATTTTCTCTTTTAGCCCTTCATTGTTATTCGCGCGTTTCAATTTGATCCTTTTCCTTTTATTTATTCACGAATTCGCCCCCAGATTTCTGCTTTCATTTAAAATTAGCCCTTTGTTGTTAGTTTTATTATTAATTTATTTAGTTTTAACATTATGGTCATTATTTTATTGTTGTTATTATCTTTAATATTATTATTATTATCATTATTGTTATTATTATCTTTATTACTATTATTTTTATATTATTATTACTATTATTATATTCACTATTGTCATTACTTTCCCTATTATTATCTTTATTTTTTTTACTATTATTATTAATTATTGTTATTATTATTTTTAAATTGTTTACCTAGTATCCATTCATTTATTTGTTTGATTCACTATTAAATTTTTAATTATTTTTAGTTTTTAGTTTTCATTTATTTACTTACTTATTTTTCTTATAATTAGTTTGTTTTGTTTTTTTATTTTTCTCTATTCTTGCTTTTTGTTATTTATCTTATCTTTATTTTTATTTTTATTATTCCTTTTATCGCGGTTTGCTTTATTTGAACTTTAATATTTATTATTGTCATACAAATTAGCATTGTAATTCATTTTACATTTTATTATAAAATCATCTCACATTTTTATCCGATTTTGGAAATAAGAAATTATTCCGTGTTCTAAGACTCGAAAGAAATCGTGCCCTAACTTACTGGGTTCCGATTTTTCTCATCGAGTCTAAAGAACTCATTTTTAAAACAAAACCTAAGTTAAATAAAAACTTATTCTTGGGAATTCGAAAACGTTGCGTCCTAACTCACTGGATGTGACATTTTGTTATATCAAAATAAGAATTTCCAAAAATAAAGGCAATATTCCGTATTCGGGAATTTTGAGAAATAGTGCCCTAACTTACTGGGTTTAGATTTCTCATTTTACTCAAATAATCGAATAACCTTCTTAATTTTAAATATACGAGTGTTTAAATGTCAAAAAGACAAGCTTGGTTTCGAGAATTCGAGATATCGTATCTTAACTTACTGGGTATGATATTTCACTCCTTCGAGATAGGCGGGTCTCAGCATTCGTTTTAATTCATCCAAGTTTTAAAAAAAAAACAACAAGGATCATATTTTAAAATCTTTTCAAATTTTCGACATTAAAACATTAATTAATCAATTCGGTACCAATTTTGGGCGTTACGAGGGTGCTAATCCTTCCTCGTACGTAACCGACTCCCGAACCTATTTTCTTGAATTTCGTAGGCCAAAATCGTCGTTTTAACAAATCAAAATGTTTTAACGATCAATCTCAAGGTGACCCGATCACACCTCAAAAAAGATTGGTGACAACTCTATTTTCGTTTTCAAAGTCGACCCCGTTTTTCAAACCAAAAAAAAATAGTTTCGACAATTATATATTATGAAAAAGTATAAAATACAATATTATTTATATTATTTTGTATCAACACATACTTTGTATGTAATAATCACACCCGAATCCAAATAACATGATACTAAACAATATTATTAGATTAGTGACTTGTGCCTTCAGTAATGAGAGAACGGAAAAGGAAGAAGCCAAAACAACATTACTGGCCCAAAAAACACAATTAATGATGACAGATTCTACTAAAAACTATACCTAAAATTTAACTCGTAAAAATTTGGACTTCAATTAAATTTTTAACTTTAAGAGATTAGTGTCATTAACAGTGGCGGACTGTAGTGACGTCCTAAGCCCCTAAAATGGTAAATTTTTAATTTAGATCCTTTATAATTTATAAATTTTTAAATCAATAATGATAAAATTGTACTTTACCCTCTAAAAATGATAAAAATTTGATTTAATTATTTAAAAACTATTAAAATATAAAATATCAAAATAATAAAATTATATTTTATTATCGTAAAAATATACAATTTAATTTCAGCCAAAACAAATTTCAGACTCCGCCACTAATCATTAAGTTGATTACGAAGTTGCTAACGAACGTGATTTTGAGGAAATTAATGTTAACGGTTCGGTAATTCTTGATGCTGAGAAAGCTAAAGTCGCCACGTTGGCATCAAAGAAGTTTGCAGAAGCTTCAATCATTCCCAATATCGTGCCTATTCGCATTCAATAAGGTGGCTTAAAAATTTTGCATTGATAATATATATAAATAATATTATATATTATACTTTTCATAATTACATAATAATTGTTTAACTATATTTATATTTATTTATTTATAGAATTTATAAATATGAACAGTTATGACTATTTCAGATCATTAATCGACCACCCTCTAACTCGCAGGATTGTATAAAAGTTGTGTTAGCCCTTCAAAATAAATATTACTAGGTGATGCATACATTACATGATCTAAAACAAGTGTTGAAACTAAATGTTGTTGGTAGGACATCCAACAACTTCGCTTTTATCACTCAATTCAATGTTATTTGGAGCAAATCAAAAGTCAATAAATTCAGACTCAACGTGATAATTGTCTACTTGCACCACTTTTTCTGTCAAAACCTCTTCTTCCTTTACTACATTCACTGTATCAACTCTAAGAGGTTCAAGACTAATGTTATCTAAGATCGCTTGTTCAACTTGAACCTCTTCATTATGGATCTCAATCATGTTTTCAACCTTAAAATAATCAAGTTTTACTTCTCCAAAGACCTCTTCTGTTCCAATATCATTAACACTAATGACTTCGACAACCTATTCATCTCAATTCTGTGGTATAGAGATTCTTGCTAAAAGTTCTTTTCGAAGTTCAAGGATAATCTTTCGCCTAGGTGGTTTTGATTCTTGTGCTAAGGTATAACTAGAAACCTAATCATTAGGACAAAAGCTAGAAAAGTGTAAATCATGAGGTTCAAAGGTAGAATTACAAGAATAATGAGGTTGAGAATAAAAATTAGTATAAGGGTCTTGCCTAATTGCATTATAAGGGTCATAGGGTTAGTACCAACTTCCAAGTACTATAGGATTGCCTAGATGCATAATTCATTGGCCTAGAATTTTGAAATGATCAATCATAATCATAATAAGACATGACTTCACATCAATCTTTTTGTACCTAAACATAAATAAACAAATACATAAAATAAAACAAAATAAAAACTCCCATCACTGATGAATATAATTTATATTGGAAAAAAATATAACTTAAAATTTTTGTCCCCAAAAATAACGCCAAAAACTTGATTATTGAAAATTTATTATGCAAGTGGTTGTGCCGAATCAAGTAATAAAGTGATAGTAAGATATTATTCCCAAGAGAACCAAATTCTAAGTTGTTGAATACCAACTATTCAATTTTATCTAATCCAGATCAAGAAAATAAATTATTGCTACTAAAATTAAACTAAGCGAATTATGAAGATTTTATTAAGCTAGAACAATGAAAAATTATAAGTTTCACAATCAATTTTAAAGACTTGGAACTCTAACTTCATGTCATCCAGTTAATCAATTAACTCTTATTCAATTGTTCAATCTATGTAATTACTAACCCAAAATTTTATGGTATTAACTAGACCTTTCCCTGTTAGCTATATTCTTATGCTATGCAAGTTGAGAAAAGTCACTAAGAACAAGCCTATTGGTTTGATTATGCATCAAGTATATTCCTATCCTAGCCACTAATTAACTCGTTCGTCAAGCTACTATAGTTAATTCTAATCTATCCAATCTAGATCTAAACCTTAATTTTCTCTTCCAAGACAGATCAAGACTATCAAATTAATGTAACTTGGTGATTAGACAAGTTGATTAAATAAGCACATAATTGAATATGTAAATAGTAAAGATCAAAACAAACGAAGAGAAAATAAATTAATAACTAAGTAATATGATCCATCATTGTTCCAAGAAAATAGAGTTTGGTTCATATTGAGTTGAGAAAACCACACAAAGATTCAAAACAAACTTGCATCAATAGAAAGTAAAAAAAAAAAAAAAGAAGAAGAAGAAAAGAAGAAGAAGAAATAATCTAGAGCAAAAATAGTTGAAGATTTTATGCCTAGCGCTTTAGATATCTTTTTCTTCTTGTCTTTACAAGCTTAAAGTTTCCCTTGGTGTAAAAGAGTTGTTCTTTAGCCTTCAAGTGATTTCTTTCTCTTTTTCTCATTTCTTTTCTCTTAAATCTTATCACTCTTTGCTTTTAGGGTTTTTCATCACGTCACTCCACCAAACGCAGAAATTACGGTGGAGCGGATTACTTGTTGCGGCAATTTTTGAATTGAAGAGCATGCTCCACCGCATTGAATTAAATCCGGTGAGTGAAGATTTCTCTTCACTACTTTGTGCTCCACGCTCCAAGTCTTCAATTCCTCATCTGAGTTGTGCAATATAGAAAGGAAAATAGCAAGTAAACTCGAACTAACTCTCAAAATGATAAAAACAAGCAAATTTCAAATAAAGTATAATTAATTTAAAAAACTATAAAATGCAATAAAAAACTAATCTAAATGCTAAAATTAGCTCCTAAAATACCATGCAAACTATACGAAAATAAATCTAAATATGAGAGTTATCAATATATATGATAATAATTTATTAAAATTGTATTTACATAAATGCTGAAATATATTATTAAGATTGTACTTAAATTTAAAACAAAGTGTTAAAAATTAAACTATATATTAAGTATTTGGGCTACTATTCTTGGTTTAAAATGAGTTATTAGTTTCAAAAGTTAAACTAAAATCAATTTCCCTTTTCAATTACATGCATCTAAAATGGTAAAAGTACTATAAAGGTCCTTGTTCCCTTTGCAAAAAAAAGATCAAATTAATCTCTTTACATTAGATAAAAAGGGTAAATTTAAATTGATCTCTCTATTAAACAATGACGTAAAAGATATATCTAAGAATTAATTTACACATTTTTAAATTAAAAATGACAAAATGTAATCTGAGTATTAATACAAGCGATTCAAAATTAATCAAAACACCTTTTCAATTATATCAATCAGCTAAATTAAGTGTTAAAATGTTCTGAATAAACCTTTTCTAAAAGTTGCGACCTCTTCTTTCCTAACTTCTCTCGTTTAATTCTCTCCATCTCTTCTTCCAAACCTCATCTTTACACCTAAAAATAACTAAAACCATTCAAAGTTTACTTTCTATTTTAACTTAAATTAGCTCATTACCCCACAATTCCAAAATAGGCAAATTTTGGCTTCAAAGGAGATAGGCAATTCAATTTGGTGTTCCTTTTAATCACACTAGGCAGCTCTTGTTGCCTAACAGGAAGAACCCCCCCCCCCCTCTTTTCAGCTTGCAATCAACAAAAAGAAATTGGGAATTTTTTTTCTCATCACTTTCCCTTTGAAATACATTGAAAATTTGCTTCTTACTTGCATATATGTATATACATTGAAACAAAATGGCACTTACAGATAATGGACAAAAGAAAAGAATCATAATCATTGCTGTTTGTTCTGTGATCTTGGTGGGCATAGTGGTTACTGTGTCGATTGGGTTTACCGAAAAGAGCTCCAAAAAAGAATCCACCAATACCAAGAAAAATTATCAAATATCTGATTCATTGAAGGCAATCAAATCCATTTGTCAACCCACTGATTTCAAGCAAACATGTGAAGAGCAACTTCGTAAAGAGGCTGGCAATTCAACAGATGTTAAAGGGCTTATGCAAGCAGCATTCAAGGCCGGGGTGAATTTTGCCACTCAAGCTGCTGAGAATTCGGCTTCTTTGAAAGAGGTTGAGCAAGATCCAAAGTCTAAAATGGCTTTGGAAAATTGTAAGAATCTGTTGACATTTTCTATATATGAGTTTCAAAAGTCAATTAGCAAGATTAATGAGTTGGATGTGGAGGTTTTTAATAAGATCTATGGGGATTTGAAGATTTGGTTGAGTGCTACCATTACAAATCAACAGACGTGTTTAGATGGATTCCAGAATACGATGACGGTCACCGGAGGGAAGATGGAGAAGGCGTTAAATATGTCGATGAAGCTCAGCAGGATCGGGCTGGCGATAGTGGGTGAGTTGTCTGATGCATTTAATCAATTGGAACTTCAAGGTATAAGTCGTCGGTTGCTTGAGGAAAGAGAAATGCATGTCCTTGGCCATTCCTATTGGCCTTCCATGATGGATAAGAATCCTTGGAAACATCATTTAGTCCAAGAGAAAGAAGCATATGTTATTGGTCACGCCAATTGGTTTACCATGTTAGATGAAAATAATCCATTGGAACGTCATTTACTCCAAGAAAAAGAGCCTCCTGTTCTCGACCGTGCTGATTGGTCTTCCATGTTAGATGAGATTTCTCGGAAACATCGTCTACTCCAAGAAAAGGAACCCCCTCTTCTTGGGCATATAGATTGGTCTTCCATGATAGAGAATCGTCGCTTTCTTCAAGAAAAAGAGCCACCTGTCGCTGGACATGAAGAACCGTCTGAAATGCTAAATAAACGACCTCTACTCCAAGAAAAAGAGCAACCTGTCGCTGGACACGAAGAGCCGTCAGAAATGCTAGATCAACTACCTCTCCTCCAAGGAAAAAAGCCACATGTTCCTGGAGATGAAGAGCCGTCGGAAATGCTAGAAAAACAAGGTCGAAACCAAGAAAATGAGCTCCATGTTACCGGACATGAAGAGCCATCGGAAATGCTAGATAAACGACGTCGACTCCAAGAAAATGAGCTCCATGTTGATGGACATGAAGAGCCCTCGGAAATTCTAGATCAACAGCGTCAACTCCAAGAAAATGAGCTCCATGTTGCTGGACATAAGCTAGATAAACGAAGTCGACTCCAAGAAAACAAACTCCATGTTTCTGGACATGAAGAGCCATCAGAAATGCTAGATAAACGACGTCAACTTTTAGAAAATGAGCTCCAAGTTGATGGACATAAAAAGCCCTTAGAAATGCTAGATAAACGGCGTCGACTCCAAGAACATGTCAATGGACACGAAGAGCCCTCGGAAATGCTAGACAAAAGACGCCGACTCCAAGAAAAAGAGCTCCAAGTTGATGGACATGAAGAGCCCACAGAATTGCTAGATAAACAGCGCCAACTCCAAGAACATGTCGATGGACACGAAGAGCCCTCGAAAATGCTAGATAAAAGAAGTCGACTCCAAGAGAAAGAACTCCAAGTTGATGGACATGAAGAGCCCTCAGAAATGCTAGATAAACGGCGTCGACTCAAAGAACATATCGATGGACACGAAGAGCCCTCCGAAATGCTAGATAAAAGACGTCGACTCCTAGAAAATGAGCTCCAAGTTGATGGACATGAAGAGCCCTCAAAAATGCTAGATAAACAGCGTCGACTCAAAGAACATATCGATGGACATGAAGAGCCCTCAGAAATGGTAGATAAAAGACATCTACTCCAAGAGAAAGAACTCCGAGTTGATGGACATGAAGAGCCCTCAGAAATGCTAGATAAACGGCGTCGACTCAAAGAATATGTCGATGGACACGAAGAGCCCTCCGAAATGCTAGATAAAAGACGTCGACTCCTAGAAAATAAGCTCCAAGTTGATGGACATGAAGATCCCTCAAAAATGCTAGATAAAAAACGTCAACTCAAAGAACATATTGATGAACACGAAGAGCCCTCAGAAATGCTAGATAAAAGACGTCGACTCCTAGAAAATGAGCTCCAAGTTGATAGACATGAAGAGCCCCCAAAAATGCTAAATAAACAGCGTCGACTCAAAGAACATATCGATGGACACGAAGAGCCCTCAGAAATGCTAGATAAAAGACGTCTACTCCAAGAGAAAGAACTCCAAGTTGATGGACATGAAGAGCCCTCAGAAATGCTAGATAAACTGCGTCGACTCAAAGAACATATCGATGGACACGAAGAGCCCTCCGAAATGCTAGATAAAAGACGTCGACTCCTAGAAAATGAGCTCCAAGTTGATGGACATGAAGATCCCTCAGAAATGCTAGATAAACAGCGTCAACTCAAAGAACATATCGATGGACACGAAGAGCCCTCAGAAATGCTAGATAAACGGCGTCGACTCAAAGAACATATCGATGGACACAAAGAGCCCTCGGAAATGCTAGATAAAAGACGTCGACTCCAAGAGAAAGAACTCCAAGTTAATGGACATGAAGAACCCTCAGAAATGCTAGATAAACAGCGCCGACTCAAAGAACATATCGATGGACACGAAGAGCCCTGGGAAATGCTAGATAAAAGACGTCGACTCCAAGAGAAAGAACTCCAAGTTAATGGACATGAAGAACCCTCAAAAATGCTAGATAAACGGCGTCGACTCAAAGAACATATCGATGGACACGAAGAGCCCTCGGAAATGCTAGATAAAAGATGTCGACTCCAAGAAAAAGAACTCCAAGTTGATGGACATGAAGAGCCCTCAGAAATGCTAGATAAATGGCGTCGACTCAAAGAACATATCGATGGACACGAAGAGCCCTCCGAAATGCTAGATAAAAGACGTCGACTCCAAGAGAAAGAACTCCAAGTTGATGGACATGAAGAGCCCTCAGAAATGTTAGATAAACGGCGTCGACTCAAAGAACATATCGATGGGCACAAAGAGCCCTCGAAATTGCTAGATAAAAGACGTCGACTCGAGGAAAATATTGATGGACACAAAGAGCCCTCAAAAATGCTAGATAAAAGACATCGACTCCAAGAAAATGAGCTCCAAGTTGATGGACATGAAGAGCCCTCGGAAATGCTAGATAAACGGCGTCTACTCCAAGAAAATGTTCATGGACACGAAGAGCCCTCGGAAATGCTAGATAAAAGACGTCGACTCCAAGAAAATGAGCTCCATGTTGCTAGACACAGAGAACTATTTGAAATGCTAGATAAACGACGTCGACTCCAAAAAAATGAGCTCCATGTTGTTAGACATGAAGAGCCCTCGAAAATGCTAGAAAATGAGCTTCATGTTGCTGGACATGAAGAGCCCTCGGAAATGCTAGATAAACGGCATCGACTCCAAGAAAATGGGCTCCATGTTGCTGGACATGAAGAGCCATCGGAAATGCTAGATAAACGACGTCGACTCCAAGAAGTTGAGCACCCTATTTTTGGACATGAAGAGCCGCCGAAAGTGCTAGATAATCTCCGTCTACTCCAAGAAAAGGAGTCCACTGTTGCTGGACATGAAGAACCGTCTGAAATGCTAGATAAACCACGTCTACTCCAAGAAAAGGAGCCCCCTGTTGCTGGACATGAAGAGCCATCAGAAATTCTAGATAAACAACGTCTACTCCAAGGAAAACAGTCCCCTGGTTCTGGACACAAAGAACCACCAGAAATGCTCGATAAACGACCTGTACTCCAAGAAAAAGAACCACATATTCTTGAACATGCAGATTGGTCTTACGTGGTAAAGAATGATCCCCGGAAGCATAGGATCATAGAGAATGATCCATCCAACTTGAAACCCAACATTGTTGTGGCCAAGGATGGGAGTGGAAACTTCAATACCATTAAGGACGCAATGAGCCATATCCCCCTCAATGCTGAAAAGCACTTTGTCATATACATCAAGGAAGGAACTTACGAGGAAAATCTCATATTCAGTTACAACATGACTAACGTTGCTCTAATCGGAGATGGGAAAGAGAAAACCCGAATCACCGGTCACCTTAACGCCGCGGATGGCATCAATACTTTCAACACCGCCACTGTCGGTATGATCAACAACCCAAATGTTCTTCTTCCTTTCTTTCTTTGTTTTTTTCTCATTCATTTGTTATGCAGCCGTTAATGGCGATTTCTTCTTTGCCAAAAACATTGGGTTCGAAAACACTGCTGGTGCCATCAAGCTCCAAGCTGTTGCTTTAATGGTGATATCCGATTTCGCTGTCTTGTATAATTGCTCCATCGATGGCTACCAATACACACTTTACGTTCACAGCAAACGCCAATTTTACCGCGACTGCACCATCTCCGGTACCATTGATTTCGTCTTCGGCGATGCGGCGGCCGTTTTCCAAAACTGCAAATTCGTGGTCCGTAAGCCATTGAAAGGGCAACAAAACGTAATCACCGCACAAGGCAGATCCGATGAACGTCAACCAACGGGTATCGTCATTCAAAACTCGACGATCGTAGCCGATGATGAACTGGTTCCTTTTAAAATCGAACACCCGACCTTCCTCGGTCGTCCATGGGGCAACTTCTCGAGGACGATAATAATGGAGACTTTCATCGACGACTTGGTTAAACATGAAGGGTGGGCAGCTTGGGATGGTCACTGGGGCTTAACCACAAGCTATTACTCCGAATACAACAACCATGGACCTGGTTCTGCCACGACCCACCGTGTTTCATGGCCAGCGATTAAGAGACTTTCGCCGATGACAGCACTTGGATTCACTCCGGCAAGGTTCTTCTTCGGTGACGATTGGATAAAGCCTAAAGGAGTGCCTTATACATCTGGCTTCTCCAACATTTCTAACGAGGGATATAATATGAAAAGTTCGATCTGATTCGACAGCTGATAATTGAAAAAGCTAAGTTAGATTCTTACAACATTTTGAATATACCGTTTTTTTGTTTTGTTTTAGCTCTCCAAGATATCAGGTACATCTCGTTCATACATCCATTGTCTCTTTCAATGGTTCCTAGGTCTGTTTATTACATACATATTTTCTAGACAGGCAGCAATTGGTGTAATTGTACGGGCACACCTTCCTAAGGGTCCGTAATTTCTAATAGTAATGACAGACATTAATTACTTTTCTTTTTCTTTTTCTTTAACCTATTACTTACTGAAAATTTTAATATATTTCTTTTGATTGTTACAATTATGTTTATTTTTTAAAAATGTTTTTTTGACAAATAAAGTTTAGATTTCAGTCCAAATTTTCTTTTAAGTTAAATTACTTCATGTCCCTATGTTCATTTTAGTCCTTCTACTATTAAAAAATTTGAAAATATGACATTTTAGTCATTGCACATTAACTTTGCCATTAATAAAATGGCGCGGCTTAACGATGATTGGCACGGCATTAAATCAAATATTGAATTGAATTAAAATGCTAAAACAATTTTAAAGATTGAGTCGAGGTAAAAAAATAATTTTACTTTTACCACAAATTATTTGTTTTTCTTACATAAGTGTTGTGTTTAAATTACTTGTAATTTTCTTTACATCAACCACCATTAAGCCATATCATTCTATTTGTTTTGAAGACCAGTAAGCTTTTTTTAATTTGATTTAATATTTAAATTACTACCACATTAGCCACCGTTAGGCTACATCATTCCATTAACGGTAAAGTTAATAGAGGGATTAAAATGAACTTTTTGATATAATACAAGGACTTGTAAAAATTTTAACTTTTTGAAGTGTAATAAAAAAAAGAGAAAACAAGAAAAAAAATATTGTACATGTGACAGAATGCCAACGACTGGTTTCCCTTCTTTTTTTTCTTTTTTTTTGGTAGAAAAGAACAGCATAAATCAAAAAACATCAACCAGCATAAATCAAAAAACATCAACCGACTAAAACTTAACCCAAAATTGACATATAACAATTAGCAAACAATAATCCTTGCATCGAAGCAGAGGGATCTTCAAATAATTGTAAACTTGAATTTCCGATTGCAGTACACTTAGCCATATGATTGGCAACCACATTTTGAATCCTCAGTATGTGGTGAATCCTTACTTTCCACCTCCTTCTCAAAAGCTGATGCAACAAACGTAACTCCACCAAACTGCTACTAGCACCTCCACTAGTCAAAAGCAATTCCACTAGTACTGCACTATCACATTCGACTTCTATCTTTCTAAATCCTTTTTCCCAAGCTATGAAAAGACCTTCCAAAACCGCTCTTGCCTCAACTTTAAAAACAAAACCCTTACCAAATGCCAACGAGTATCCACATAGCCAGTTTGCATCTAAGTCTTTAAATACACCTCCAATAGATGCAATAGGACTGCTAGATGAAACCGCACCATCCGTGTTAAGTTTTATCCAGCCCTTTTCCAAATGAGACCAATGCAACAACGTGCACATGGGACTAGGCTGAACCAATTTCAATGCTGACTATGCATAACCCTTTGCTCAAGTATAACTTGTATCCACAAGGGCTTGAATACAATAATGGCTATTAAAAAAACCAAAAAGTTTTCAGTTTTTCCAAAGTAGCCAGCATATTATTGAGAATTGAGTTTGCCAATCAATATTGTTGAGAAAAACCCATATCATTATTTCGGTTTTTCCAAAATAGCCAGCATGCTATTGAGAATAGAATTTGCCAATCAATATTATTGAGAAAAACCCATATCATCAAAATGGTACATATTCCTGTAAGTTTCAACTGTGGAAAAAACATCCTTCTTCATCCATTTCCATGCTAAACAGTCCTCACCCACATTAGTAGGAAGAGGCAAGAGAAATGCAATTTGCGTGGCAATGTGATCCAGGACAACATTGCTTAGACGAATCCAATCCCAACCTCCACTCTCCGTAACCAAATCACAAACTTGTAGTGTATCATCCGGCTGTCCAGCACCTTTATAAAACACTCAAAGAGGCCCTATTTGTCGAACCCACACATCATTCCAAAAGTTTGTATGACGACCATCCCCAATAGACCAGAAAACATTGGCAATGACCTCAGGCCAAACCTTCATTCATGATCTCCAAAGGAACGAACTGTTACTTCTAGTAATAGAACTTGGCAATAGTCCAAGTACGTTATACTTATTCCTCATCACTTTGACCCACAAAGGAAAACCAAACTTCAAAAGGAATTTTTTTTTCTGATCAACTAGACTCCTTAGACCAAATCTTTCAATATCGAGAGGATGGTAACAATTGTCGAAACCATTTTTAAATTTGAATAGAAAACAGGGATCGACTTTTTAAAAACGAAAATGGGAGTCGCCATCAATCCTTTTTACTAAGGTGTGATCGGATCACCTTAAAAAATGTTTTATTTTAAAATACCGATTTTGGTCCACGAAAAACAAGAAAAATGGGTTCGGGAGTCGGTTACGTATGAGGAAGGGTTAGCACCCTCATAACGCCCAAAACTGGTACCTAATTGATAAAATAATGTCTGAATGTTTGAAATTTAATAACATTTAAAATATGACAAACAAAACTGAACAATTTGATTTAAAACTTGAGATTTCTTTGTTCCGAAGGAATATAAACATCACATCCAGCACGTTAGGACACGATGTTTTAAAAACCTTCATAATCAAAAACATCTCATGATTTACAAAACTTATTAAAAGGATGTTTAGCTATTTAGCCAAACGGAAAATCGCAACCCAGCACGTTAGGGCACTATTTCCCGAATTTCTAAATACAAAACATTATCTTATTTTCAAAAACCTTACCTCGAGATGACATAATGTCACATCCAGCACGTTAGGACAAGACATTTTGAATTCCCGAGAATAAGTTTTTATTTAAAATGAGAAAGGATATTTAATATTTTAAGTTCCACGAGAAAAATCGAAACCTAATAAGTTAGGGCAAGATTCTTTTCGAAGTCCTCAAATATCGTATATCACTTATAAAAAAATGCATCAAAAAAGGATTTTTATGAAACAATGGTTTGAATATACGATCTATATATTTAATAACAATTTTACATAATTACAAATTATACTAACAATGAATAATAAAAGAATAATATAACATAAATATATAATGAACTATGCTAAACAATAATAAACGATCTAAAGAATATAAATAAATATATATAATAATTAATAAAAATCAATAATATAGAATAAAATAATATAAAATAACTAAAAATAATATATAAGGATTATACATAATAAAAAAATTAATAAATAATATAATAAAAGCAATAGGTACATAATATACTAAAAAATTATATAAATAATATAAATGAAATAGGTTATATAATATAATAAACTTTATACAAAACAAAATTTTTAAATAATATATGATATAATATAATACTATATAATATAGAAATTAAAATATAATATAATAAATAATATATGAATTATAAGATAATATATAAATTATTAAACCAAGTAAAATAATATATAATAATAATTAAATATATAAACATTATACATAAAATATATATATATATAAATTTCGTACTACTAATGAATTAATAAATATAAGAAAGTAATATAAAATATTTTAATATGATAAAATAATTAATTATAATGTTAAAATAATTTAAAATAAGAATAAAATAAGAAAATTAAAAATAAATAAAGAAATAGGGGTTAAACAGCAATTAAAACAGATTAAAAGGATTGAATTAGAACGCGCCTGAAACCACAGGGATTTATTGGGTAATTAATCTTTTTTTTTCAAAACGGTGTCGTAATGAATTTAGCCCTTAGTGTAACCCGAGGGACCAAATTGGAATGCAAATAAACTTTGAGGCATAAATTAGAAAGTAATAAAAATTGGATTAAACAAATTGAAAATGCGGAAGGGTCAATTCTGCAAATATACCATCGACATAAAAACGCACGGATCTCTTTGCGGGTCGGGTCAACACGCGGGTCACAGGTCTTAAAACGACGTCATTTTGGTCCTTACCTGACCATGCCAAAACGGCGTCGTTTCCTATGCGTATATAAACCATCGTTCCGAAAAAAAAAATCATTTAAACTTAGTTTTAAAAAAAACTCAAAAAAAAACTCTCCAAACCCATCAGCCTTCGTTCCTGCAAAGTCCCTAGCCCATTCGCCCTATGCGCCTCACGCGCCACCCCGGACGGTGGCCGGAGGCCAAGACTTCAGCCTTTCAACGCCATCGGAAGGTAAAACGCTCGCCTTTTATTTTTTAAAACTGTTTTTTTTATATGCGCAAATGTATAAAAATAAAACAAAAATGAAAATATTAAAGAAAAAGAATCACCTCTGAAATAGATCTTGATTTTTATTTCTCTGTAACTTTTGCCTTTTTTTTTGTTTTTCTGTGTATATTTTTGCCTATTTCTCTGGGAATCCTCTGTCTTTTTTTTTTTCCATTACAGATTGTTCATTGGGTTTTTATAACCCAAAAAATGAGAATAAAAAAGGAAATAAAGATTCCGTTTTATTTTTTCCATATTTTGTTGTCGATTTTCTTTCCTTTTGCAGGTGATTGACGGAGAATCCGGTGACGATGGTGATTCGGGCGTGAATCAAGACACGATCGAAGGCCGGACGAGGCTGCGCCGCGAAGGCTGGGGTACTGTGGCGGGACGATTGAGTTTCTGCCATTGCGGCGCCTAGGGAAACCCTAGGGTTTGCGGTTTCCAGTTTCTGGAAACAAGTTAGGGCTATTGGGCCGTGTACTTTTTTGGGCTAGTGGGTCACAGATTTAGGTATTGGGCTCGGGTGTAATGGGGTAGTTGGGTAAATTAAATTTGGGCTCTGTACATGGACTGTTTGGACATTTTGATTTTTTTATTTATTTTGTTTTTTTCTTTTTTTTGTCTGTGTGGGCCCGGACAAAATGGGTTATTACAGCTGCCCCTCTTTGCTCATTGTCATGTAACGAGAATGGAGCAAAGACTATAAAAGGACCCATTTTGCCTGGTTTTGGCCGAGCCTCGACTTCTTGATCCTCGCCTTCTTCAAACGGCTTCCAATCTCAACTGCATCTTCAGTGGTATTTGGAACTTCATCTTGATTTCAATAAGTTTGATAGCTTCAATCTACTTCACTGCGACTTCAGGGAAGCGATATCCACTGTCTTTTAATCTGCTCCACTGCAACTTATGGGAGATCAGACTAATGTTTTCGATCTGCTTCCTACAACTTTAGGAAGATAAGATCTTCTGTCTTTGATCTACTTCCTACAACTTCAGGAAGATAAGATCTTCTGTCTTTGATCTACTTCCTACAACTTCAGGAAGATAAGATCTTCTATCTTTGATCTATTTCCTACAACTTCAGGAAGATAAGATCTTCTGTCTTTGATCTACTTCCTACAACTTCAAGAAGATAAGATCTTCTGTCTTCAGTCCATTCCACTACAACTTCAGGGAGATAGGGCCGAAAAGTGTTTTTCGATCCGCTTTCCTACAACTTCAGAAAGATGAGATCTTCTGCCTTGATCCTACTCCCTACAACTTCGTGGAGATAAGGCTAAAATTCTTTTCGATCTGCTTCCTACAACTTTAGGAAGATGAGATCTTCTGTCTTCAGTATACTCCCTACAACTTCAGGGAGATAAGGCTGAAATTCTTTTTGACCTGCTTCCTACAACTTCAGAAAGATGAGATCTTCTGTCTTTAGTCTACTCCCTACAACTTCAGGGAGATAAGGCTGAAATTCTTTTCGATCTACTTCCTACAACTTCAGGAAGATGAGATCTTCTGTCTTCAGTCTACTCCCTACAACTTCAGGGAGATAAGGCTGAAATTCTTTTCGATCTGCTTCCTACAACTTCAGGAAGATGAGATCTGTAAATTTACCGATATTGTTACATCGTCCACCGAAGGACATGTCCTGTAGACTCGGTTCCACATGTTTATGTTATATGATTAAGATGCTATGATCAGAATAAATCAAATGCTTCTAGCTACATGTGTTATGAGTGACACGAATGTAACATGTCATGAAAATGATTCCTTTTAAAGGATTAGGATGCAATGATTGGAATAAATCAAATGCTCCTAATGAGATTTGCTATAATATAAAAATGTTATGAGTATGATTCCTATTCTAGGTGTTATCACTCATTTGTTTTTCATTCTTGTTCATCAATCATATTCTGCTTAACCAGCTTGCCCCAATGTAGTTTCTGAGTCAGCCCTGCTTGGATCTTGAGACATGAAGCTTGTACCATCCTACTGCAATAACATTTGGTTTCTTCCATCCAATCTGTTACCACTCAGAGGTATAAAACTTGCATCGTTTTCCATCAATTTAACCTGTTACACCATTCCCTGGGTTTAATAACCAGATGTATGAGTCTGAAATTTATATGAATGCAGGGTATCCCGACAATGATCCCTTTTTACACATGGATTGGCCTTATTCGTCACTTGCCGATATAGTATCACCAACGAAATTGTCTTATCCAATAAGAATCTGAAGAGATAATCATTTTTCAATGTTTCCAAACCTTAGGCTTGGTGAGTTCTGAACAATAGTCCTGTTTCAAATTCCTCATATTATTTAGAAGTTTTCAGAGTAATATGCGAAACTCCTTTTATGAAAGTATTATAAGTCCAATAATCATTATTTCAATATAAAATGCTTGAAAAAAAATCAATAATGGATGAGAAAGAAATTAATCAAGAGTATAGCTCGAAATGAATAAATTAATCAAAGATAATCAAAGAAAATTTGATCAAGGTGTATCTTGAAAAGGATAAAGTAATCAAAGATAAAAAATTCAAAAAATGGGTAAGATAGAAGCTAAGTGCCCCAGATATCGCAGCCTGAGCTTCTCTGTTCAAACTTCTTGAGGACCATTTTAAGCTCAATATGTGTTTAGGGGATTCGGAGTACTTTGACGATGCCCCAAGTCGTAACATACTTCCTCATTGTTAATTCAGGCATAGCAAGACTACCACATGCCCTATCTTTGATCAAAATTTGAGCCGCCCTTCTGGGTTTTCAGCTCAAAGCCTCTTTGGTCTCAAAGCGCCCTTTGCGGGTTTTCGCCTTGGCCTCTCCTTTTTCTTTTTCTTTTTTTTTCTTTTATTTTTTCTTCTTTTTTTATTTTTTTTTCGAATTTGAATTTGAATTTGAATTCGAACTCAAGGCGCCCTTTGCGGGTTTTCACCTTAGTCTTTTCTCTTTTAGGTAAAATCCCTCTTGATTGACCCTGAATTTACCGGATTGAGCAAGTCTTTAGCATCCTTCTTGGTCAATATCAATGCTCCTCTAGAAAAGGCTTTCTTTACAACATAAGGTCCTTCTCAATTTGAGATCTGCTTTCTTCTGAAATTTTCAATATTAGGTGCCCATCATGAAATTTCTTTGGGTGGACCATTTCTATCATAAATCATCAATTTTAGTACATTTGACCATGATGAATTCTTTCAAACCCTTTTCTTCATCCAAGTTCACTGGAGGCGTTCTTCCAATTCCTAACTCAATCGAAGCTTGGAGCAAAGGAATCTCGATTTTCATGGGCAAAACCACTTCATAAACCAATGGAAAAAGTGTTGCCCCAGCGAAAGTCCTGGTCGATGTTTGATAAGCATAGAGAGTAAATGGTAACTTCTTATGCCAATCTTTACAAGTCTTAGCCACCTTTTTTTTTTGGCCACTTTTGTTGCACTGTGATATGCTGCCTGATCTTTGGAAAAACTGTAAACTTTGACTTTGTACAGTTATACATTATTAAATGTGATCCTTTATGGCATTCTTTGCTGACATTTGATTTTTTTTTTTTTTGAAATTTGATGACTTTCGACTTTGTAACATTGACATATGAAGCTACTTCCACCCTCCTAGTGAAGTAGACGACGACCATGACGGTAAATCGATGACAACTTGAAGCGTTTGACGAAATTGGACCCATAATATCCATGCCCCGCATATAGAAAAGTTTGTGAAGAAAATAGAAGAGTCACATAAATCTCGTCTTCTTCAATTCAGTATTTGTGGTAGGACTGATGAAATCCCCTTCCATGGTAGACCAACAGTGCCCCATCCTCTTGTTTAGCCCGCGTCCTATTAGTCCAGGCATATCCTGATATGATCGCGAAAACATCTTTGAATTCTCGAAGATAACTCAATAATGTCTCGCCTTATTTCTGTGATGAGCTAGGCTACAATCCTTACCCCTTTTCTAGGCTCATAATATTCGTTGACCCTTTGTTGAATAAGGTCTGTTTTTCATCTTGTTGGACCATTCTTAACAAATTAGAAGGTATGTTACAATCTCCGTCATCTTCAAAGTCCTTAGATCCCCTAGACCCATATCTCATTCAAAAAAAGGAGTCAATAACAACATCGCTCATGTCGTTGATATCTGGGGACCTAGTATAGGTTCGAAAGAATATTTCAAATAAATGATTCAAAGAACAGTTATTTGTATGATCATGAATAAAGAATGAAAGAATATTGTAAAACAAAAGAATGTACAATATGAAATGGAAAGAATAAAAGAATATTTGCTTAAAAAGGCATTTTATTGAAATAAAGTTTCGGACATAATCCTATTTCACAAAAGAGTTCTTATTGCCTCTAGGCTTAAGGCAACAAGCATGTTTTGCACATTACTATAGATCAGCTCTAAAAATGCAAGGATCTCTTCCACAATCCTATTATTCAAGACACTCCTAAGTACGCAAGGACTTGGAAACTTTATTCTCTGATTCCCTCTTCATCTTCAAGGAGTCGCAAATTTCTTGTTTCCTCCTTCAATTACCGCATTTACTGCCTCGTCAAAGTGATCAGGTTTTGATGAATCGTCAAACTTCACAATTCCTATTTTAATGAACCTTTTGATCAACTTTTTAAACGTAGTACAGTTTTTAATTGAATGACATGTTATTCCCGCATGGTAATCACATTGAGCGTTCGAGTCATACCACTTAGGATATGAGGGCTGTAACGGCTTCAGATAAAATGGAGACACCATACGTGCATCAAATAAACTTTGATATAGCTCCTTATACGTTATCGAGATTAGCGTAAATTGGAGCTTTTCAGAGTTTCGCCTTGGGGAGACCTGATGGCTGGTAGTTACCGTAATTGGCTTGTTATACCTACCGGTACTATTCACTCTCTTTTCCTTCTTCTTCAGGGCCTTCGAAGTCCATTCTCTCCTTTCCTTTGTTTCTACCAAAACAACTAGTTTAGCTTGATCATCATTCGGGTTAAAATCCATTAGAAACTTCAACAGGGCCGAAGTGTCAGTTTGACATTGAGATTCAATAATGACAGGTGCCCCATGCGAATATGTGTCTGGTTGAGTCGGGATACCTGCTGGGGAATAAACGATGTCTTCCTCTTCATCCACACTATTGACAGCTGGGCCACTCCTTTTTTCAAGTCTTTCTGCTAGTAATCAAGTTAATCGCCAATCACATTCTTTTGGAACTCAAACATTTGTTCCCGCATTTCTTGTTGAATCTTGGTCAATTGCCCCTGCATCTGTATTTGCATTTGTTCTATTCTCTCCAACCTTTGCTCCATGTTTTCCAAGTTAACTGAAATATTTTTACCTAATTAGGGTTCTTTTGTAAAAGTCTAATGCAAATGATGTAATGTAATGCAAATGCATGAATGCAAAGAGGGTGAGGCGTTGATTCTGAATTCAATTCCATTAGAAAAACTTTTCTAGAAAGTATATTTCTTTACATAAAACGGATCACATATACGACCATGCCCTCATATTCCAAGTAAAAACATCAATCCCCTTCTTCGCATAGGTCAAATCTTGCAAACTTCTAATAGATGCCTCCTATTGGCTCCTTTTTGCTTGATCTGGGCCGCGACTCACTGCTCACTTATCCTTGCAATGCCTATTAACCTCTTCAAGAAAGCCTTGCCAATGATTCTCGAATAATCTTTGTCAGCTTGAATCCTTGGGCAATAAACTTCTTGTATTCCTTCATGGACTATCAGTCTTCTCTTGTTGTGTTTGCTTGAAACATATTCGGACAACCGTATTATAATCCACTTTATCAAAAAATCCTCCTTATGACAAACTTTTCTATTTAGCAATCAAATTTGAATCAACACCTCTTTTCTATGATATGAATGCAATGCAATCAAAACAAAAGAGAACACGTTAGCACAAAGAAATAAATAATGTAATAGGGTACCTATCTAGGTGACCACTAGGGTTTGACATAGTTCTACCTAGGTAAGTCCTTAGGTTTTTACTATATGCGGTTTAGTTCTAAAGTTGAGGTACCCAACCAAAGAGATTCCTCGATCCTCACCCATTATAGGCTCATATGGATCGAGTTCATTCGAGGAATACATTTCCCTATGGCTGCACGGAGATGAAAATCTCACGAAGACATAGGTACGGATGTATCCCGAAAGCGATTCACTATCATGCACGGAGGTGAAAACCTCACGAAGGAGTAGCTTCTCGCTACCACTTAAGGGTGCGACCACAACAGTCATGCAAATGCAATGCAGAGACATTTTATAAAAATAGAACCACATGCAATAAAAGGATCATAATTTTTTTTTTAAAAACCAGCTTTTTAAAATTCGGACAAAAGGACACGAAATTATCGATTTTACGGCTTGACTCTCTTACTATTCCCCTGTGGAGTCGCCAAGATGTCGAAACCATTTTTAAATTTGAATAGAAAATGAGGATCGACTTTTTAAAAACAAAAATGGGAGTCGCCACCAATCCTTTCTACTTAGGTGTGATTGGATCACCTTAAAAAAACGTTTTATTTTAAAATACCGATTTTGGTCCACGAAAAACAAGAAAAATAGGTTCGGGAGTCGGTTACGTATGAGGAAGGGTTAGCACCCTCATAATGCCCAAAACTGGTACCTAATCGATAAAATCATGTCCGAATGTTTGAAATTTAATAACATTTAAAATATGACAAAAAAACTGAACAATTTGATTTAAAACTTGATATTTCTTTGTTCCGAAGGAATATAAACATCACATCCAGCACGTTAGGACACGATGTTTTAAAAACCTTTCATAATCAAAAACATCTCATGATTTACAAAACTTATTAAAAGGATGTTTAGCTATTTATCCAAACGGAAAATCGCAACCCAGCACGTTAGGGCACTATTTCCCGAATTTCTAAATACAAAACATTGCCTTATTTTCAAAAACCTTACCTCGAGATGACATAATGTCACATCCAGCACGTTAGGACACGACATTTTGAATTCCCGAAAATAAGTTTTTATTTAAAATGAGAAAGGATATTTAATATTTTAAGTTCTACGAGAAAAATCGAAACCCAATAAGTTAGGGCAAGATTCTTTTCGAAGTCCCCAAATATCATATATCACTTATAAAAAAAATGCATCAAAAAAGGATTTTTATGAAACAATGGTTTGAATATACGATCTATATATTTAATAACAATTTTACATAATTACAAATTATACTAATAATAAAAGAATAATATAACATAAATATATAATTAACTATGCTAAACAATAATAAACGATCTAAAGAATATAAATAAATAAATATAATAATTAATAGAAATCAATAATATATAATAAAATAATATAAAATAACTAAAAATAATATATAAGGATTATACATAATAAAAACAATTAATAAATAATATAATAAAAGCAATAGGTACATAATATACTAAAAAAATATATAAATAATATAAATGAAATAGGTTATATAATATAATAAACTTTATACAAAACAAAATTTTTAAAATAATATATGATATAATATAATACTATATAATATAGAAATTAAAATATAATATAATAAATAATATATGAATTATAAGATAATATATAAATTATTAAACCAAGTAAAATAATATATAATAATAATTAAATATATAAAGATTATACATAAAAATATATATATAAATTCCGTACTACTAATGAATTAATAAATATAAGAAAGTAATATAAAATATTTTAATATGATAAAATAATTAATTATAATGTTAAAATAATTTAAAATAAGAATAAAATAAGAAAATTAAAAATAAATAAAGAAATAGGGGTTAAACAGCAATTAAAACAGATTAAAAGGATTGAATTAGAACGCGCCTGAAACCACAGGGATTTATTGGATAATTAATCTTTTTTTCAAAATGGTGTCGTAATGAATTTAGCCCTTAGTGTAACCCGAGGGACCAAATTGGAATGCAAATAAACTTTGAGGCATAAATTAGAAAGTAATAAAAATTGGATTAAACAAATTGAAAATGCGGAAGGGTCAATTCTGCAAATATACCATCGATATAAAAACACGCGAATCTCTTTGCGGGTCAGGTCAACGCGCGGGTCACAGGTCTTAAAACGACGTCGTTTTGGTCCTTACCTGACCATGCCAAAACGGCGTCGTTTCCTAAGCGTATATAAACCATCGTTCCGAAAAAAAAAATTCATTTAAACTTAGTTTTTAAAAAAAAACTCCAAAAAAAACTCTCCAAACCCATCAGCCTCCGTTCCTGCAAAGTCCCTAGCCCATTCGCCCTATGCGCCTCACGCGCCACTCCGGGCGGTGGCCGGAGGCCAAGACTTCAGCCTTTCAACGCCATCGGAAGGTAAAACGCTCGCCTTTTATTTTTTAAAACTGTTTTTTTTTATATGCGCAAATGTATAAAAATAAAACAAAAAATGAAAATATTAAAGAAAAAGAATCACCTCTGAAATAGATCTTGATTTTTATTTCTCTGTAACTTTTGCCTTTTTTTTTTGTTTTTCTGTGTATATTTTTGCCTATTTCTCTGGGAATCCTCTGTCTTTTTTTTCCATTATAGATTGTTCATTGGGTTTTTATAACTCGAAAAATGAGAATAAAAAAGGAAATAGAGATTCCGTTTTATTTTTTTTCCATATTTTACTGTTGATTTTCTTTCCTTTTGCAGGTGATTGACAGAGAATCCGGTGACGATGGTGATTCAGGCGTGAATCAAGACACGATCGAAGGCCGGACGGGGCTACGGCGCGAAGGCTGGGGTTCTGTGGCGCGACGATTGAGTTTTTGCCATTGCGGCGCCTAGGGAAACCCTAGGGTTTGGGGTTTCCAGTTTCTGGAAACAAGTTAGGGCTATTGGGCCGTGTACTTTGTTGGGCTAGTGGGTCACAGATTTAGGTATTGGGCTCGGGTGTAATGGGGTAGTTGGGTAAATTAAATTTGGGCTCTGTACATGGACTGTTTGGACATTTTGATTTTTTGATTTTTTTTGTTTTTTTATTTTTTTTTGTCTGTGTGGGCCCGGGCAAAATGGGTTATTACAACAATCATCCCAAGATATCAAAGCAAGCTTTCTTGCAACAGAATTAGTTCCCCAAATAAAGTTTTGAGCAATCTGCTCGATCTCCCGACATATAGAAACAAGAATGTGAACGATGGTTTTCTCTTTAAAATGACTAAACCCTTGACATATTAATTCCCCTAAAAACATATTAATTTATCAGACAAATGAGTAACTCGGTTTCCCCTTTACAATGTGTGGTTGAAAATTGACAGTGAATTTCTTTGAGAATAACAGACTATGAGGGAACCCTTTTCCTTTCCTAATTGCATTGTGTGTATATATATATATATATATATGCTATTGTGTCACCATTGAATTTTAATTTTTTCCCTATTGTATCGTGTTTATATCATATTTTTAAGGGTAAATTACACCAACAGTCACTCAACTTTGGGTAGCTGACAAAACAGTCACCTAGGTTTCATTGCAGTCACTCAACTTTGAAAAAATAACAAAACAGTCACTAACGTTATTGAAAAGTGACAAATCAGTCACTCATTAAAATTTTCGGTTACAGGTTTAACGGGATAACTGACGTGGCTAGTTAACTAACTGATGTGGCCAGTTAACTTGCCACGTTGGACGAGTAGTCAAAGAGTCAAACAAAAAAAGAAAAGATGATTGGTCAGAATGATTTTTCTTCTTTTTCTTCTCATCTTTCTCTTCATCTTCGTCTCCCTCAACCTCAACCTCTTTCTCTTTATGCTTCTTTTATTTTTTCTTGTTCTTCTCTCCTTTCTCTTCATCTTCTTTCTCCCTCAACCTCGTCTTTTACCATCTCCTGAATTTGGGTCTTTTTCTTTCAATCCAAATGGGTTGTTGCTTGACAAAAACCAAAGGGTCAAACCCACAAAAGAACAATGGCTACAAATCAGGAGCCACAACAATAGTTGCTGAACAACCCCAAGCCACCCGCATCCCTGAAAAACCAAGCACTCAAGCACCATGGAAGCCAGTGGTTCCAATCAGACATGAGCAGACTATAGGATTCAAAGAAAAAGAAATAACATGAACTCAACTTGTACGGCGGAGGGCGTTGGCCATGGAGGTGTCGGTGCCGTGGAAGCGTAGTTGTCTTTGAGTTCCCGAATTTTGACCATTGGGAATAGCTGATACGAAGCTCCTTCCATTTTCTCTTATTTTTCTTCTCCTCTTCTTTTTCTTCTTCTCCTCTTCTTCTTCTCTTCTTCTTCTTTTTCTCTTATTCTTCTTCTGCCCAGGGTTGTTTAGGGTTAAAAAGGACTGTTAAAATGACAGCTAACCCACCGTTAAATGCCATGTCATTTTTCTATTATGTTTGTAACGGAAAATGGTTAAAAGGATTGTTTTGTTATTTTTTCAAAGTTGAGTGACTGAAATAAAACCTAGGTGACTGTTTTGTTAGATACCCCAAAGTTGAGTGACTGTTTGTATAATTTACCCTATTTTTAATTATTTTTTATGTTTTGTTATTTTATTCTACTAGGTTTATTACTTTTCAAACGGTTAATTACACAAGAGGTTCTCAAACTATTAGTACAATTTTAAATTGGTTACTAAACTTCAAAATATCCTGATTGAGTCCTTAAGTTAAAGTATTGTTTCAATTAGACCATTCTGTAAGTTCAAATGTGATTAAAAAGGGAACCACGTTAGAATAAAACTGCCATTTAATATCAAAACTTGTGGATAGATTAAAGAAAGGACTTGATTGAAATGATACATTAGTTTGAAGATTTAATTAGAACAATCTGAATCTATAAGGATCAATTTAGAATTTGACGTATACTTTGAGGATGTATGATAAAAAAAACTTTTTGTAAATGCCAACTTCTCCTGCCATGCATCGCAAATGCCAAAAAGCTCAATTTCCTTTTCTTTTTTTAATTTTACTATCATTTTTAATTGAGTAAATTCCCTGGTAGTCATTCAACTAATAGTAAATTTCTTTTTTGATCACTTACTATGAAAAGTTATAAAATAGCCACCCAAGTACTATTCATTTTTTTTGTCACTAGCTGGTTAACGATAGTAGCTTTTAAAATTGGCATAATAGCAACTTTAACACTCAACGTTTATAAATTATGTCAATTTAGTCTTGATTCTAAAAAAACTTTAACCCTCATATTTACACATTGTGTAAGTTAATCTTTTATTTTATTTTTTTCAGTTTATCTTTTCTTTGTGACATTAAGGGTTAGTTTTAAAAGAATGAGAAAAGATGATGTTAGGCCCAAAAATACCAAGAGAGATGAATTGGGATTTTGAGATTCTTTGCATAACTTTTCTAAATGATGAGAAAAGGAAAGAAAAGTTTGGACAATCCGATTTATTGTAGTTTGACCCTAATTGTCTACCTCCACTACTTTGGTATACCTCAACCAAGGATTTTCCAATTTACTATACTTGAATTGTTACTTTTCAAGGAAAATGTATAATCTTTTCAATTCTTATCTTTTTCACAAGGCTAAGATAAAATCTTCCTTTTAGTTTTTATGGCTTAACTAGAACTCTCTAATTTTTACAATGCTCAACTATAACCATTTACAAATAACTTAAGGTTTTATAGGTTTTATAACTTAAAAACCTTAAGTAGCTCTTTCAGTACAAAGAAAAGATGTAAACAATGAAGACCTCTCAAAGGTGTGTTTACAAGTGTTAGCTCTGTCTCAAAGAATGAAAATGAGAATGATAAAAATATCTAACAATAAACACCGAAGAGATATATACAAGAGAAAATGAAGAAATAAAGAATTGGAGGGTTTTCTCTTGATTTCTATACTTGGATATTCTGATGTGTCTTTGACTTGTATTTATATCAAGAAATGAGTATGTAGACATCTATGGCAGTTGGGGGTGATTTGGAGCTGTTAGAAGAATTAATTTGGACATTAAATGTAGTTACAAGAGTATAGGTAATAGTACCTAGCCTTTGGGGTCTAGTACCTTTCTTCAAAATTTGATTGTTGAGCCATGAGTATTGCACCTCAACTGGAAGGGTGCAATACCTCATCATTAAGGGTTTGTACCTAAGTAGTGAAAAATACCAAACAAAGGCTTTGCTTGATAGGTATTTCACCCTTTACCAAAAGGGTCCGGTATCTTTTTGTTAGTAGGCATACTGTCTGGCAGGTATTGACATATTAGATTTTTCCTCTTGATTTTTAATATTTTTAGTTGGATTTGAATTTTTTAAGGAGGAAAAGGCTGGAAATCAAGAGAAAAAAAATTTCGATTTGTCATTCTTCTATTGGAAAGGGATAGAGATTAGAGGTGTGCATGGGCCGGGCGGCCCCGCCCGACCCGAAGGCCCGCCCGAAATGTAGGAGGGTTTGGGCAAAAATATAGGCCCGAAAAATGGGCTTGGACAAAAAAATAAGGCCCGTTTAAAAATGGGCCGGGCTCTGGGTAAGGCATTTTTGGCTGGGGCATTCCGGTCCCGCCCGATTCATTAAAGGAAAAAAATTGTTTTTTTTAATATTATTTTCTTATTATTTTTCTCCTTATTTTGCTACCATTTTACTATTATGTTTCTATTATTTTGTTGTTATTGTTTAGATATTATATAAAACTTATTTTATTGTTAATTTTGTTATTATTTTAAAGACATTTGTTAATTTTGTTATTATTTTAGAGGCATTTGCTTGTTAAGTTGCATCTATTTTAGTGTTATTTAAGTCTACATATTTTTTAAAATTTATTTTCAATTTGTTAAAAAATATTTATTTTGATTTTTTTAATATTTTTGATGTATTATATATATTTAAAAATTATATAAAATAATATAAAAAATTAATACGGGCGGGCCGGGCCGGGCCCGAGTTTTAGCATTTTTATATGGGTCGGGCTTGGGCAAAATTTTAGGCCATTTTTTGGGCCCGGCCCGGCCCGAACCCAATGAACGGGCCTAAATTTTTAGTTCGGCCCGGCCCGAACCCGTCCCGGCCCAGCCCATGCACACCTCTAATAGAGATGACATGAAATCACAATTTCATACATTTTTTTCTGGTCAAGTGTATTATTTGTAATTGCAATTATAATTGTATTTGTAAGTTCTATAAAAATATATATTTAATTTAAAAAAACATTAAAAAGCATATTATTAAATTTAATAATTAAAATACATTAGATTAATTTAAATTATCTTTTAAAATATAATGAATTTATGAATTAAAATAATATAATTGAGAAATTATATATTTAAAAATAATATAAATTTGAGAAATAAAAAAAATATTATATTTCTAAATAGTTTACTACTCAATTTTCATAATTTTTAAAATCCTTTCTAAATATTTACTCACTTCTAATTAGAAAGTATCCTTTCTAAATCAATTCTTGAATTTTTTTTCTATTTACATTAATCGCATGTATGATTAAACCATCATCAATCAGATCCATTCGATAGTTGGTTAATTTTCCTTGAAGCCTATACATTTAATTCTTCATATTGGGCTTGGCTCTTTGTTGCAATGGGAGTTTGGATTTGAATCACACCATTTCTTTATATAATAGAGCTGATAATTCTTCCTCGGGTATTTGAATTGAGTCTGAATTTTGGAGTCGTCATTATTAAGAGGGTTTTACCTGAATACCATATTTGATCCAAACAAAACTAGACTCAAACCGTAAAATAGACAAAAATACCTATAATTATATACCAAAAAGAACAATTGCATTCATCACAACTCATAAAAATATATTAAAAAAATTTTGATTATTGTAATATATAAACATTTCAATATTTCAATATCTCAATAATAATGAAGTGTTATAAGTGATTTTATAATATAAATTTGACATACCATAGCAATGAAAGTAGCTGCTTGGAAAAAAATTGATTTTTTTTTTTTTTTTGTATGGAGCTTGAATTAGATTCTAACTCTAATTATCGATAGAAAATTTTTATCTTCTCCTTTAGAACCTAATACCTTAATATTAAGCTTATTCATATAAATGATACTCTACTACTTTATTACAAGGTTTTTAGAATCAGATTAGTTGTTTTGATGGTTAAATTGGTTAGACCACTAGTTTGTCGATCCAATCAGTTCAGATGGTTCAATTAAATAAATCATTAAAAAATAAAAACCAATTCAACTACCGGTTCAACTAGTTTTTTAACTTGATTCGACTAGTTTATATGAATTCATGACTCAACTAGTATGAAGCATTTATCTGAATCGATATCTCGACTAAATTCTAATCCAACTGGCCAATCCAATTCAATTCAAACAACCATGCTTTACCATATCACAAACATGCAAGCAAATTGGCTTATCTAATAATAACTCCACCTAAAATTGCATGTGTTTTAGAAAAGATTAAATTGTAAAATATATATATATATATATATATATATCATTTTTTAACAGATATTATATTTTTTAATTTATTTTTGAATTTAATATTTTTATCCCAATATATATTTCCATCTAATAAACCCAAATATGCCCTATGAAGTTTGAACGTTTCAAACTAATGGTATTGGCCATTTTCAATCTTTTCTTGGCATACATTAAAATAAAAATAAAAATTTACTAAAATAAATATTAAAAAAGAACATAGAGGGAGAAAATGAAAACAACGAACTTCCATGAATTACTCTAAAATGTCTTTTATCTTCTTTAATCCTTTTTATATTTCCCTTTTTTTGTAAAGATTGGTTCTTTTGATCCTCATTTTTTTACCCTTTTTTCCTCTCCATCTCTCTCAATCTTAATAGTTTCAACTCCTTCCGATTCATCATCGAAAACCCATTTTTTCTCATCTATTAATTGTAAGAATTAAACAAGAACTTTTTTTGTTGTGGTGGTGAACTCTTGAAGGAAAAAGAAAAAAATAAGGGGTGATGATGACCATGGAGGGAATGATGGATCAAGCAGTGTTGGATGACATAATACGAAGGTTATTGGAAGGGAAAGGAGGAAAACAGGTCCAACTATCTGAAGGAGAGATCCGTCAACTTTGTATTAATGCTCGTCAAATCTTCATTTCTGAGCCTAATCTGCTTCAGATTAAAGCTCCCATTAGAATCTGTGGTTTGCTTTCTTCTCTCTATTTTACTATTCAAAATGCATCCATTTTTAAGCCAAAATTTGGGTTTATTTTTGTTTTCTTTATGGGAATTGGATAAGAATCCCAATGTTGGGGAACTTAAATTTTTATGGTTTCTATGCCAAGTTTTGTTTCCATTCAATTTGGTTGAAAAAGTTTGAGAATGTTGATTATCTAGCAATTGAGTCCTTTTTTTTCCCTAGAATTTTATGCTGTGTGAGATAAAAAGGAATTAAATTATAATTTTTTTGGTTGGTCTTCTCAAAGGATACTCAAATTATAGTTCAAATTTTAAATTGATTTTTGAACTTCAAAACATTTTAAATTGAGTACCCAATATATCAGTATTGTATGAATCAGGTTTTTTCCTTTAGCTTAGCATCAATTTATGTGTTAGATATCAATTTAGATCTTAAGTAGAACAAGTTTAAAACACATGAATCAAACTATAAACACGTGTGCATACCACATGGACAACTTGAATCTAACATGTTAAAAAAACAAATAATATCAATCTTTCTTAACACGTTAGATCAAGCTATTCAAGTAGCACGTATACTTGCGTTTATAATTTGATCCGTGTGTTTGGAAATCAAATTTGAGGCATTTGACGCCTAAGCTAATGGCTAGGTTGAAGGAAAGATATGTTTGATACGATAGTGATACTTTGAAGACTCAATTAGAATGTTGTCAAATCCATGTAAACTGTAAAAAGACTTCTCCAGTCTCTCTCAATTTCGATATTGAGCAAATTGGTCCCTGTCAAAAAAAAATAGAGCAATTTAATCCCTGTCAATTTTGAAATTGAGCAACTAAGGAAAATTAATCACAACATTAATGTTTTTCGTTAATTTTACATAAATTTGACTGGTATAATAACAAATTTAGCTCTCATAATTTACACATTCTATCAATTTGATCATGATTTAACAAATTTTGCCCGCAATAATTTTGTAAATGTGTAAATGTTGAGTTAAACTTATTGAATTTTTTAGAATCAAGACCAAATTTAAAATAAAAAAAAAACATTGAGGGATAAATTTTTTTTATTATACCAATCAAAATTATACACAATTGATGAAAGATATTAACACCGTGATTAATTGTCCTTAATTGTTCACTTTCAAAATTGACAGGGATTAAATTGCTCTAATTTTTTAAATGTTCTTAATTTTGAAATTGAGAGGAACTTGAGAGGTCTTTTTACATATATAAACCATAGCTCGAGTGAGTATATGGTGCAATTAACCCTATATCTTGGCAGTTCTAAGAATGTGGGAAACTCCTAACAAGAAATGAGATGAATTATTTTTACCAATGGAAATTTCTAATATTGTAAGTCATTTTTATAGGTGATATACATGGACAATACCAAGATCTGTTGAGGGTATTCGAATACGGTGGGTATCCCCCGGATGCAAACTATTTGTTCCTTGGGGACTATGTGGATCGAGGCAAGCAAAGTTTGGAGACAATATGTTTGCTTTTAGCCTATAAAATAAGATACCCCGACAGGATTTTTCTCTTGAGAGGGAACCATGAAGATGCAAAGGTGAATCGGATTTATGGGTTTTATGATGAGTGTAAAAGGAGATTTAACGTTAGTCTTTGGAAACTTTTTACCAACTGCTTTAACAATTTGCCTGTGGCTGCACTCATTGATGAGAAGGTACTTTGTATGCATGGAGGGTTGTCTCCTGATTTGGAAAATGTGAATCAGATCAAGGAAATCGAGAGGCCGACCGAAGTGCCCGACGGTGGACTTCTCTGTGATCTTCTTTGGTCCGATCCTAATCCCAACGTCGAGGGTTGGGCGGACAGTGATCGAGGCATTTCATGCACCTTTGGAGCCGATGTTGTTGCCAAGTTTTTGGAGAAGAATGACCTTGATCTCATTTGCCGAGGTCATCAAGTAAGTGATTTCTTTCTTTTCGTTGCAAAGAAGGTTCTAATGGCTTGAGGATAAAGGAAGGGATTGCAAATATTAAGATTTGAATTTCAGCATCATATTGGTCTAAGCTAGCTTATAGATCAAGTAAGCCAGTTTCCTTATTTGCCACAAAGAATGCTATAAGATCAGTTGGTTTATACAATCAGTTTTAAGAGGTGACATCCATCAAGTAAGCCAGTTTCCTTATTTGGCACAAAGAATGCTATAAGATCAGTTGGTTTATACAATCAGTTTTAAGAGGTGACATCCAATAAGTTTGAGGTTCGAATTTCAATTTTAATGGATCTAAGTTAACTTTTAGACCAAGTAAGCCAATTTCCTTATAGACCAAGTTTTAAAGGTAGTAACAGCTCCAAGACAAAGGGACAAAGGAAGAAACTGCGTATATTGAGATTCAAAATTCAAATTTATTGGATGTCACCTCTTAAAACTTATCGAATAAATTAATTAAGTTAACCTCTGTTACTTGAACTCGAGTGTGAATATTGGAAAAGTTTTTCAATGCATTTGGAGGGTCGTATCCCCATACTTATGTCTACATATACTATTAAAAAAATAGTCAGTCAAAATTTTTCGGGTTCAGATTAATCTAAAGTTTTTGAAATTCAGGTTGTGGAGGATGGGTATGAGTTTTTTGCTAATAGGAAATTAGTAACAATATTTTCGGCCCCAAACTATGGTGGAGACTTTGACAATGCTGGCGCTCTATTGAGTATTGACGAAGCTCTTGTTTGCTCCTTTGAGATATTGAAACCAGCAGCACCAAGCGGAAATAAGGTTCCTCTAAAGAAGGTAGGCACACTATCGGTTTTCAAACTCAAATTCGGCTCCATCATTGTCGAGTTGAGCTCAAACTTGAACACAAATAATCAAGTCTCATCTTTAATTAAGTGACTGACCTTTCAATTTTTTTTTATCTTGAATTGAATTCAGATCAAATTTTGAACTTTGAATCTCGAATCGAACTCCAACTTCTAACAATTTGAGCTTTATTGTCAGCCACAGAAGATCGGCACGACCTGATGAAGCAGTTTCCGGGGGTGGTGTCGTTGTTCAGCACAAATACGAAATACCGACAAGCTCGATCAGAACACTGAGTTTCAGTTTCCTGTACACCAAATGGACTGAACAAGGAAACCTTAAATGAGATTGATTTTTTTTTTATTTATTTTCTGATTATTTAATCTTCCTTGTATCTGTACGTCGACTATTAACTCTTTTTTTCTGGCTCTTTTTAGGATTTTTATTTTTTTTTGTTTATTGAATTCCCCGGGAACTCAAAATGTTCTTCAGTGGGTTAATTTATAGGCTAAATGATAAATATGTGTCTCAAAAATGGTGTTCCAATATTGAATGAATTACTAATTGGTTGTTAGATGAATTATTTTCTGGTAATGCTGGATATAAATATATAAAATATGTTAAAAATTTATATACACAAATTGTTGATTTGTCTAATGTTATATGAATCTTAAACATGGTTATGACATGAAAAAAAATGCAAGAATAGAAAATACAAAATATGTTTAAAAAAAGCGTGGTTTTGTTGATGAATGGCAGATTCGTTGGAGAGAAATCTATGAAGTGTCAAGAGTCGAGAGTCGACAAACCCTTCCAACAAGTCCCCCGTCACATTCCATTCTTCAAGACTAAAAGCTAGCCTCATTAGGCTTAACTATCCTAAAGCTTGTCTCATCAAGCTCATCCATCACATTCCCTTCTTCTAGGCCAACGCTCGCCTGATTAGGCTCGTCTATCCTCGTAGCCTCTTCAAGAAAACGGCTTGTCTCATAACTCACTCCCTCAAGGCTAACACTCAGCTCATCAGGCTTGCCTATATATTCCCTTTCTCAAGGCTAAGGCTTGCCTATCTTAATTGCAACACTAGTTCCAACAACATTTTCATGAGTAGGAAAAACAACACTAGTTCCAACAAGTTTTGTTGAAGTTGGCCTGCATACCGCATTTACACCACATGAAGTATGAAGAAGTAGATCAAGCCGCACTTACAGCACATGAAGTATGCATGCAGCAGTTGAAGCTCAATACTGCTATTGTATTTCATTCCGTTTTGTTACCTTAAATATTGCTTTGTAATTTAGTTAGATTTGAACTAAGTTGATATTGTTTTGATGTAATTAGGTACTGATGGATTGATAAATCAGTACATCTATGTGTGCAAGCAATGTTTTCATAAGTTCCAATGTTACTTAGTGATAGTAGGTAATGTTAGGTGAAAATTTGTTTTGATTTGACCAGCTAAATGTCTGGTATATGTATTGGCTTTGTGCCTTCATTCAAAGTCAATGAAATCATTTTGAGAATTTCATCCATATACTCTCTCTTTTCTTGTTTTTCTTCTCTTTGCTCTCCAAGCCCGATTCTGCTTATTTTCACCAAAGAACATACAAAGATTGTTGCTTTGAAACACATTAACCTTCATCTATCATTGTCCAAATCCCCAACAATTGGTATCTAGAGCTCATTTCTTAGTGGACCTATTATTTTTCATTCCTTAAAACCATGTCTTCCTCAAGTTTTTCACCAGCTGCACCACCAGTCTTCAATGGAGAGGGCTACCATATTTGGTTAGTGAAAATGAATACCTACCTGTAGGCATTCGATTTGTGGGAGGTTGTCAACTCAGATGTTGAACCAGCACCTCTTAGAGCCAATCTAACAGTGGCTCAAATCAGACAACATGCAGATGAAAGAACCAAAAGGCATAAAGCTATGTCTTGCATTCAAAACAGTGTGTCAGATGTGATCTTCACAAGAATCATGGCTAGTGAGTCACCAAAGCAGGCCTGGGATAAGTTGAATGAGGAGTTCCAAGGGACTGAAAGAACAAGGTAGTAACAACTACTAAATTTGAGAAGGGATTTTGAAAACTTGAAGATGAAGGAGGAAGAAACAGTGAAGCAATACTCAGACAGAATCATGGCTGTAGTAAACAATATAACGCTACTTGGAGAACAGTTCAGTGAAGCAAGAATTGAGGAGAAGGTGATCTCAACCTTACCTGAAAGGTATGAGGCAAAGATATCATCCCTTGAAGACTCGAGGGACCTGACCAGCATCTCATTGACAGAGCTGATCAATGCTCTTTATGCTCAAGAGCAAAAGAGAGCTAGTTGACTGGAGGAGCATCAAGAAGGTGCCTTTCAAGCCAGAAGCAGACCAGCCTCGAGCTCCTCTGCCTACAAAGGAAAGAAGACCTGGTCAAACAAGCCTAGAGCAGATGGTGCAGGAAGATATCCACCTTGCCCACACTGCAAAAGGCTAAGTCATCCGAGTGAAGTATGTTGGTTCAGGCCTGATGTGCAGTGCAAATTCTGCAAAAGGATAGGCCATGTTGAGAAAGTCTGCAAAAACAAAGGCAAGCAGAGACAAAAACAACCTCAACAGCCAAGAGCTGAAGCTCAAGTGGCAGAAGAGGGCAGTGACCAAGAAGAGCAAGTCTTTGCAGTTTCTTACTCAGCTGCTAAAGAAAATGCCACAAAGGGATGGTTGATAGATAGTGGTTGCACAAACCACATGACTCATGATGCTGCCATCTTCAAGTCAATTGAAAGAAGCATCAAATCAAAGGTGAAGGTTGGAAATGGACACTTCATCAAAGCTGAAGGCAAAGGAGATGTGCTAATAGACACTCCTACAGGTACCAAACTCGTTCAAATGTCTTGTTTGTGCCTGAAATTGATAGAAATTTGCTTAGCATTACTCAACTACTTGAGAAAGGATACTCAGTGGTGTTTAAAGGAAAAAAATGTCTAATCAGTGATCCAAGTGGATCCATACTTATGTCAGTAGCCATGGCTGATAGAAGCTTTGTTGTGGACTGGAACAAAGGCTCAGATAGTGCCTACACAGCTATTCAAGATGAATCCAAGCTGTGGCACAAAAGGTTAGGCCATGCCAACTACAAATCACTGACTCAGCTGACCAAAGGGGATTTGGTTGAAAACTTCACCAATTCAGTCGAAAAAGAAGAAGTTTATGAACTGTGACAGCTAGGAAAATAAGCTATACTACCATTCCCTACAAACAAAGCCTGGAGAGCTTCTGAAAGACTGCAATTGGTGCACACTGATGTGTGTGGTCCCATGAAGACTCAGTCTCTAAATGGCAGCAGGTATTTCATCTTATTCATTGATGATTATTCAAGGTATTGTTGGATCCACTTCATCCAGCATAAGTATGAGATAGCCTCAGTTTTCTGGAAGTTCAAGGCTGCAGCAGAAACAGAATCAGGATGCAAGATCAAGACTCTGAGATCTGATAATGGAATTGAGTACACCTCAGCTCAGTTTCAATCCTTTTGTGATGAAGCAGCCATCAAACACCAGCTTACCAACACCTACACACCTCAACAGAACAGTGTTAGTGAAAGAAATAACAGAAGCCTGATGGATACGGCCAGATGCCTATTGTTTTAGAAGAATTTTCCCAAAACCTTGTGGGTTGAAGCAGTTAACACTGTTGTATACCTCTAAAACAGGATCCCAACCAAGAGTTTGGCTTAGAAAACTCCTTTCAAGGCCTGGTTTGGGTTCAAACCATCACTGGCTCACCTAAGAGTCTTTGGATGCACTTGCTATGCTCATGTTCCAGTAGTAAAAAGAGATAAGCTAGCCAATAAGGCTCAACCTGGAATTCTGGTAGGCTATAGTAGTGTGAAGAAGGGCTACAGAATCCTGGATCCTTCATGCAACAAAGTGCTTGTGAGCAGAGATGTAGTCTTTGATGCGAATTCAAGCTGGAATTGGGACAAGAATGAGCCAGAATGTGTTGCTGAAGACCTGGTGACAGACCAGATTAAAGGTGTGCAAGATGAGCCTGAATTAGACATATATGATGAACCAGTCAGAGGCACTAGACCATTGGCTGAGATTTATGAAAGAGCTCAAGTGGATGTAGTTGAACCAAGCTGCTTTGAAAAGGCTGAAGCTCAACAAGGATGGAAACAGGCAATGGCTGATGAAATCAGAATGATTGAAAAGAATCAGACCTGGCAGCTGGTTGAGAGACCAAAAAATAGAAAGGTCATTGGGGTGAAATGGGTGTTTCGAGCCAATCACAATGCTGATGAAAGCTTGAACAAACTGAAAGCAAGGCTGGTTGTAAAAGGGTTCAGCCAAAAGTATGGCATTGACTACTTTAAGACCTTTGCACCAGTGGCTAGGCTTGACACCATAAGGCTGCTAGTTGCCCTAGCAGCACAAATGCAGTGGAAAATTCATCAGCTTGATGTAAAATCAGCATTCCTCAACGGTTTTCTTGAAGAAGAGATCTATGTTGAGCAGCCTGAAGGTTTCAAAGTTATTGGTGAAGAAGAAAAGGTGTATAAACTGAAGAAAGCCTTGTATGGCTTGAAACAGACACCAAGAGCTTGGTATAGCAGGATCGATGGCTACCTAGCTAGCCTAGGATTTGAAAGAAGTATCAGTGAACCTACCTTGTATGTAAAGAAGCAAGGTAGTGAAACTCAACTGATAGTGTCTCTATATGTTGATGACTTGCTAGTGACAGGAGGAGATCATGCAATGCGGGCTGATTTTAAAGCCAAGATGGAACAAATGTTTGAAATGTCTGATTTGGGGCAAATGTCTTACTTTCTTGGCATGGAAGTGTCACAAACTCAATATGGAATCTTCCTAAGTTAGAAGGCTTTTGCCTCAAAAATTTTAAGCAAATTTTCCATGCAAAATTGCAAGGCAACAAGCACACCAGTTACCATTAGAGAGAAACTATCGAGCCAATGTGACTTTGAGCAGGTTATTGAATCTGTTTATAGGAGCTTGGTAGGTTGTTTGCTATATCTGACTGCCACTAGACCAGACATCATGTTTTTTGGGAGTCTACTATTTAGATTCATGCATTGCTACAATGAAAAGCACTTTCAAGCTGCCAAAAGAATTTTCAAGTACATCAAAGGCACACTGAGCTATGGAATGCTGTTTAGCAAAGCTGAAAGTATGAAAATGGTTGGTTATGCTGATAGTGATTGGGCTGGATCGATAGATGACATAAAGAGTACCTCAGGATATGTTTTTACTCTTGGATTAGCCATTTTTTGCTGGAGTTCGAAGAAGCAAAATGTTGTTGCTCTATCAACTGCTGAAGCAGAATATGTAGCAGCTTCTAGTGCTGTCAATCAAGCCATTTGGCTAAGAAAAATCATGGCTGATTTGAATCTACACCAAAAGGAAGCAACAGAGATCAATTGTGATAACCAATCTGTTGTTGCAATTGTAAAGAATCCAGTGTTCCATGGAAGAACGAAACCCTTCAAGATCAAATTTCACTTTGTTAGGGAGATGGAGCAAGCTCAAGAAGTGAAGCTGATTCATTGCAGTTCTGAAGAACAACTTGCTGATATCTTAACAAAGCCCCTTAGTGTGTCAAGGTTCGTGTATTTAAGAGCTAAAATGGGAGTATGCAGCATGCAAGCCAAGGAGGAGTGTTGAAGTTGGCCTGCATACCGCATTTACACCACATGAAGTATGAAGAAGCAGATCAAGCCGCACTTACAGCACATGAAGTATGCATGCAGCAGCTGAAGCTCAATACTGCTATTGTATTTCATTCTATTTTGTTACCTTAAATATTTCTTTGTAATTTAGTCAGATTTGAACTAAGTTGATATTGTTTTGATGTAATTAGGTACTGATGGATTGATAAATCAGTACATCTATGTGTGCAAGCAATGTTTTCATAAGTTCCAATGTTACTTAGTGATAGTAGGTAATGTTAGGTGAAAATTTGTTTTGATTTGACCAGCTAAATGTCTGGTATATGTATTGGCTTTTTGCCTTCATTCAAAGTCAATGAAATTATTTTGAAAATTTCATCCATATACTCTCTCTTTTCTTGTTTTTCTTCTCTTTGCTCTCCAAGCCCGATTCTGCTTATTTTCACCAGCAAACATACAGCATTGTTGCTGAAGCTTCTGTTAACCTTCATATATCATTGTCCAAATCCCCAACAATTTTGAAGAAGAAAAAACATGAATTACAATCTATCCACATACATGTAGCAAAATCCTCTACATATGTACATACACACATATATATATATTATAATTTACAGATTCTGAACACCATTGACACATTAAAAATATATCCAAAAAGAGAAAAAGGCAAACCCAGCTTCGAGGTTCATTTCCAGCCGAGAGGGCTCACATCCTGCACGTCCTATGGAGGATGAGGGCCCCTTGCTCCAACCACCCCGGCCTTCTCGTACGCATCTGATATTAATCTTCTCCGAAGTTGATACGACTCTTTGCTACCTAAACAAAACATTTCATCCACGTTAACAACTTCATGTATCCAATTATCAACTGATTTAAGTATCCATTGTTAAAGGTAAGTATCCACTTTGGAGTGTCTCACTTCATCAACGGTAAAGGTATTGCTTTTGGAACATTTATGCTCGGTTATAATTTCGGGTTTTTGTCTTTCTACTCCAAAGCTAACCAAGTGGTAGTGTTCTTACTCAATAAGACTTTTTAGGGGCATGAAGTCGAACCACACTAAGGCCAAAATGATGAAACATTTCCTTGGTGGAATCTAGGCACTCCCGCCAAACCCCATGAGCCTTTTTAGGCTCTGCTCGGGCTGAAGAGACAAAAACACAAGACTAGAATCGAGCATAAGTACCTCGGGAACAATACTTCCATCGTTTAGGAAGTGAGATATTCAAAAACAGACACTCGCCCTCAACAATCTTAATAAACGGCGAAATAAACTCTAATGAAATTAAAACAATAGTGACGAATTTAAAACTTGTGCTTAATAATGTCAACAAAAATATGCTTAAAGTCCCTATACTTTTACTATATTTGAAATGGTCAAGCTCACACAAAAACTAATGATAATGATTTATGTCCTAAATATACAAAAACGAGATAAATTTCAAAATTATACGTAAACTTTGATTCAATGTGTAATTTAATACATGAACTTTGATTTGGTGCAATTATACAAATGATTCATTTCTTGTGGTTTGAAATTTCATTTCGATTTAATTATACACATCAAAAGAAATAAATACATCAAATTATTTTTATATTAGATAAATATAATTATTTGTGTATGTAATATATAAATATAAAATGATATTATCTCGATAATTGTATTAATAATTTCTGCGAATTGGATCAAATCAAAAAATCATATATAAAATTACACAAAATCAAAGTTAATGTATAAAATTATACATCAATTCTAAATTCATATATAGATTTATCCCAAATAAATACAGAACTAGATATTAATCTGTCAATGAGGGGAGAATTGCCCAACTCAAACACAAATTATAATAATGATTTTAATTGGCATCCATTATCCATGGAGGAAAATGGGACAAATCCGTTAAAGGACATATTTACCCTCCAAAAGTCCACCAATCAGACAAAAAGTTAAAAATATTATCATTTAACCAAGAAAGAAAAGCTTAATATAAGATAGTCTCTAAAAATGAGACAATTGGCTTACTAGCTTAGTTGGTTGTAGTTTCATGCTATTAACACGAAGGTTGCAGGTTTGAAACTTGTAGACTAAGTAACTTATAATTTTTTTATTTTTTTTTATCTTAGGCTCTTTTATATCACAAAAGAAAGATGAACAAGTTTCTTGTTTATCCTCTTTGACAAATCTTGGCCTTAGCGGTAACAATTTCAACAGCATACCGGCGTCTCTAACTCCACTGTCCAAGCTTGAATGTCTTGTATTGTCAAATTGCAGCCTATGCAATATTGGTGAAGGAGATATTCCTAGTCACATTTCTGGTCTATCCACATTGAGACTTCTTAGTGATAACAATTTCACCAGCATAGCTGCGTCGTCTTTCCAATCTTCAAAAGCTTGAATCGTTGCCTGTGGTTCTAGGAAGAATGAAAAGTGGTTATGGTGCTCACATTATAGCCATTAACTGCTACACATTGGCTGAGAACACTAGTGCAATAACATTGCTGATTAAGGTTGATTAATCTCTCTTTTTTTTCATGGTTTTAGTTACAGAACCATCAAGTACGATTGATGCTTTCGTTTGCAGGCGTTTGCGAATTCAAGAAAAGAGTCTGATGAAATCCTGGAATGGTTAAGCCAACAGAGAGGCGGCTCTGTAAATGAAATACCTCTGCCTCTCAATGTGATGTGATGGAACTGGAAATATATTGGTGTAGAAATATATTGGTGTTCATAATACCAACTTGAAATTGATATATGGTTGATGATCAAAGAAGGCAAAATGCATTTTGAAATTAAAAGTTCAATACTTTATATCATTTTTAAGTAAAATAAAATCCGACACATTTAATACATAAAATGAGATGATAAAACTTTTCATTTGGAAGAATAGTGTTCTAACAGGGGATTTAGCTAATGCTTTTCTCTATCGGGGAAACATAGCTTTTAGGTATTAATGTTTTTGTATATTTTGAATCTCATTTTTTATTTTGCTCATTGTTACCAGGGAATCGAGCAACATACTTGATGTCTTTTCAAAAATGAAAACATTTGAGATTGCTCAAAATTCTTTGCCCCTCAAATTGTGATCATCTCAAATATCTTTCCAATAAGCTACGACTTTTAGATTAGATAGGATATTCTTTAAGATTCTTGCCTTTAAGCTTCCAACCTGACTACCTTGTCGCGGGAAAAGAGATGATTGATTCTAATGAAACGCAATCCTTATGAACTAGAATTTTGCATGTAGAACAAATATAAAACATTTTCACCCCACATGCATCACTAGTGAATGAATGCGGTCTCAATATCAAAGTAAATGGGTGTTCATGATGTTCTTTCTCTTCAATAACCGATGGTGGCCAAGCACATTTGCTATGAAAGTTAAGATTGCAAATCGAACAACGATAACAAAATCCTGTTGGATTGATTTGGCAAAGACAAAGGTTCGGCTCAAACTCGAGTACAAGTTGGTGTTTGCGGTGGCAAGGGTGACTAATTTCAAGGGGTAATTCAACACATTTTCTGTGGAAAAAAATATTGCAATCGAAACAAGCATATGAATCATTCGCCAATTTGGTTGAACAGCCGGAGCGATAACTCCATCGGAGTAGATCATTATGGTTATCAATGGATGTGGATGGGCAAGATGGAAGATCTTTATGAAGTTTCCACAAGTGTCACGTTCAATCAAACTATATTTGAGGTGAAAGGCAATTTTGCATGAACAACAACCTTAGTAATGAACAAGCCGCAAGCCTTTAAACTAAATTAGTAATTCCATTCATGAAACTTTAAACATGATGATGTCCCAGCAATAATTTAGAAACAGAAATAAAATCTAAACGCAATAATAATTACTTTAAAGAGAGAAACATGATTGATCCAAATGCTGAAGGTAGCTTGAATCGAATTAGTAGCTCTCCAAATGCCATTTCCATCCAAGCCATTTTGCACTTTGCTTCCTCAATACATAATTTATGGTACTCCAGCGCACCCATTAGACCACCACGATTGTCTCTTAGCATGGGACGCACGTAAAAATCGAAACAATAAAGTACGCTATTTGCTAATGGGCTTGCTTCCCCCATTGGGGAAGAAGGTCGAGCAACCGGTGTAATAGCCCATTTTTCCCGGGCTTGTAACCAAAAATAACAATAATAAAACCAAAGTTTTAACAGTCCATTGTACAAGCCCAATTACACCTTGACCCAAATACTAAAAAAAACTAGACCCAACAGATCCTAAACTACCCATACCAGAACCCAATACCCGAAGCCCACCTACAACCTAACCTAACCCAGTTTACCCATAGCCCAACAGACCCAAAATAAAGATGGCCCAAAAGGGCCCAAACGTTAACAGAAACAGGAAACCCTAGGGTTTCCTAGGCACCCTAGCACCTTCTGCGCCGCAATGGCAGAAGACCAACAGTCGCGCCGCAGGAGCCTCGCGCCCAATCGTCGCGCCACCATCAATGCCAGATGGTCTCGCCACCGAGATCTCCGCTCCGCTTGCAAAAAGGAAAGAAATAACAATAATGGAATGTAATAATATAGGAAACATTTTATTTCCATTTTTCTTTTGTTTCGTAGGCTATAAAAGCTTGTTTTAACATGTAAATCGGGGTACCAAGGGAGGGATTCGAAATATATACATACACTGAAAGAAATACATATAGATTCCGAGAGAAATACAAAAGAACCAAATCAGCAGAGGTTTTGATTTATTTTTTTCATTCTTATTCGTATACTGTTTTTTTTTACTTTTTATTTTTTTTAAAACTATATATAATATATAATATATATGTTGAAATATAAAAAAAAGAGGAAAAAAAACTAACCTTTTTAGGAATTTCGGCCACCGTGTACGGTGGCTGACGACGGCGGCAGACGGTGGTCATCGGCACCGGAGTTTCACCAAAATCCTCGCCAGAAATCGCCTAGGCAGAGGATTCCGGAGTGCACCCCCTCTCTTTTTTTTTTTGAAACTGAAGAAGAATGAAATTTTTGTAGAAAATTTGGCCTTTTATACGAATTGAAAACGACGTCGTTTTGGTCTGGGGCTTTAAACCCCAAAATGGCGCCGTTTCATGGCTCTGACCCGCGTGACCCGACCCGCCATCTGAGGATCCGCGTGTTTTCTTTAAATGGGTTAATTTCCTCTTTAGTCCTTTCGCTATTTTATTTTTTTTAAATTAAGTATGATTTAATTTTTTTATTCTTATTAAGTTAACCCTCGAACTTGTATTTTGTTTCAATTGAATCCTCAGCCAATTTAAAGGCTAAAATCGGAACGGCGCCGTTTTGAAAAGAAGCTAATTGCCCAATAAATCCCTGGGGATTAATGCGTGTTTTGATTTAGTCCTTTTAATCTATTTTATTGCCATTTAACCCTAGTTCTTTGTTTTTTTTTAAATCTTCTTATTTTATTTTATTCTAAATTATTTTAACATTATTTTAGTATATTAAATTTACTATATTATTTTCTTTATTTATATATTAACTTATTAATAATATAAAATTTTTATATACATATTTTTAAACTATTATTATTTATTATTTTATTTTTATTATTTTTATTACATATTAATTTAGACTTGTATATATCAGTTATTATATTATATATTTTTAAAATTTTTGTATATTATATAATATTATATTCTATATTATTTAAAAAAATATTTTATCTAAAATTATTTATATGGTATAATATATTAATTATTATTAAATATATAGTTTTATGTATTAGATTATTATGAACATGTTTTATTTTAAGTTATGGATCAATTATTTATGTCAAAACTTATTTTATTTTCTCAAATATATATATGTGCTATTTTTTGTTGTCTATATATCATTTTGTATTTTATTGGTAGTATTTTATATGTACTATTTTATATGTGCTATTTTATTTTATATGTGCTATTATTTCTTTATTTGTCTATATTAATATGAAATATTAGTATGTCTTAATTGCTTTTAATATTTATGTTAGATAGTGTATAAATGCAATATTGTCACATGGATATTGTTTAAAATAAAAATACATTTTTACAAAATTAATATTTTATTTAAAGGTTTTTAAAATAAGGCAATGTTTTGGTATTTAGAAATTCGGGAAATAATGCCCAATCGTGCTGGGTGTTAATTTTCCGTTTGGCTGAATAACTAAATACCCTTTTAATAAATTTCGTAAATTATGAGATGACTTTAATTACGAGGGTTTAAAAAATGTCATGTCCAATCGTGTTGGATGTGATGTTTATATTCTTTCGGAATAAAAGAAATCTCAAGCTTTAAATCATAAAAACTTATTCTTGAGAATTCAAAACGTTGTATCCTAACTTATTGGATGTGATGTTTTGTATCTCGAGGTAAGAATTTTCTAAAAAGATGTATCTAGCTTCGAAGTTATGAGATACTGTATCCTAACTTATTGGGTGTAGTATTCTTATTTCTTTGAGATAGGTGGTCTTAGTTTACCTTCAAATAAAATGATCATTTTTTTTAATTTTTTTAAAAATCTCAAACATTTGGACATGATACTATCGATTAGGTACCAATTTTTGGGCGTTATGAGGGTGCTAACCCTTCCTCATACGTAACCGACTCCCGAACCTATTTTCTGGTTTTTCGTAGACCAAAATTAAATGTTTTAAATAAAACATTTTAAAAGGTGATCCAATCACACCTAAGTAAAAATGATTGGTGGCGACTCTCGTTTTTGTTTTTAAAGTTGATCCCCATTTTTCAAAACCCGATTTTAAAATGGTTTCGACAGCTTGGCGACTCCACTGGGGAACAATAAGAGAGTCAAGCCGTAAAATCGATAGTTTCATGTCCTCATGTCTGAATTTAAAAATCTGATTTAAAAATTATGATCCTTTTTTATTGCATGTGATTCTACTTTATAAAATGTTTCTGCATTGCACTGCATGACCATCGTGGTCGTACCTTTAAGTGGGAGCGAAAAGCTATGCCTTCGTGAGGTTTTCACCTTCGCATGGGCTAGTGGATTGCTTTCGGGATACATCTGTACCTATGTCTTCGTGAAGTTTTCACTTCCGCATGGCCATAGGGAAATGTATTCCCCTGAACCGAACTCGGTCCGTATGAGCCTATAATGGGTGAGGATCGAGGAATCTGCTGGTTCAGGTACCTCAACTTTAGAACTAAACCGCATATAGTGAACCCTAAGAACCCACCTTAGGCAGAACTATGTCAAACCTTAGTGGTCACCCAAATAGGTGTTTGATTATTTTACTTGCTTTATATTCCATGGTACTAACTTGTTGTGTTTTATTCTTTTGTGCATATCATTTCATACTTTAAGAGGTATCGGTTCACGGTCAGTTTCTAAGTTAGAAAGCTGGTTATGGAGAACGAATTCCTTGATAAAGTGGAAGACAATGCAGTCGTTAGTATACGTTCAGAGCTAAGGCAATTAGAGAAGGAAATGTATGGATTTGTTTGAACAAGAGGGAAATAGGGCAGCACTAGAATCCCTGCTACCTGTGCTTCCTGATGTTGTTCTGATCAAAGCAGTATCAGATGCGAAGAAGATTGTACGACACCCTATGGCAAGGCATGGTGTTGGAACTAAAGGGCAGAAGGTAACTATACTCACCAATCACTTCAAAGTGAGTGTGAGAAGTACAGATGGACACTTCTACCATTACATCGTTTCTCTTTCATATGAAGATGGACACCTAAGTGGACGGACGTATTTTGTTAAGCACCAAGGTTAAGAGTGGGCAATAATGAAGATTTCTTTCCAAGGAATGGGCGTTAGAATTTTAACAAGAAGAAATTGGTGGAGCCATCTAGGATTGAAGGGTGGGCTGTTGTGAACTTCTCGGCTCCTTGTTGTGATCCAAACAACATTGCAAGGGATTTGATTCGTTGTGGAGAAATGAAAGGAATTCGTATTGATCCCCCATTTGATATAGAATAGACGCATTTCACTTATGGTTAGAGTTGAAAAAATGTTTGAATAGATACAATCTAAACTTCCTGGAAGCTCCGCAGTTCTTTTTTTGCACCCTGATAGGAAAAATTCTGATCTTTATGGGCCATGGAAGCGGAAGAATCTTTCTGAGTATGGAATTGTGACTCAGTGTATGGCACTAGTTAGGGTGAATGATCAAATCTTCTTCTGAAGATCAAAGGCTAAGCTTGGATGATCTCTTCATCACCGTCGAAGCAATAATTCTGTGATTGAGTTAAAGTCAAGCCTGAACAAGATCGAGGAATTGAAGGGTAAAATTGAAGAGTTAGAAGCAACATGTCACAGTTGTGAACTTTAGATCGAGCTTCTTGAAATAAGAGAATGGCGTGGGAATGAAGAGCTTCACTATTCCCATGACCAAGTTAAGAGTCGGGATTATCTCATGGGTGAAGCAATAGTTTAGATTCGTGAGATAGCTGATCATCTACAGATTTTTGGATCACAGGTTGATGCGTTGAGCATGAAATATGAGCTACAGTCCGATCGTAGTCGAGAGCTAGCTCATTTACTTTGGAAAATCAAAACTTTAGGATTTAGGGCGAAAGCATATAGTAGTCCATTTTATGTAAAAGAATTTATTTTCTAATAAAGTTTTCTACAATGAAGTTGATCAGAATCGATGCCTCTTTGCATTTATGCATTTGCATTACATTGCATCATTTGCATTAGACTTTTACAAGAGAATCCTAATTAGGTAAATATATTTCAGAGTTAACATGGAAAACATGGAGCAAAGGTTGGAGAGAATAGAACAAATGCAAAAACAGATGCTGGGGCAATTGACCAAGATTCAGCAAGAAATGCGGGAACAAATGTTAGAGTTCCAAAAGAATGTGATTGGCCAGTTAACTCAGTTACTAGCCGAAATATTTGAAAAGAGGAGTGGCCCAGCAGTCAATAGTGTGGATGAGGAGGAAGACATTGTTTACGTCCCAATAGGTTTTAACCCAATCGACGATCAAGCCAAACCAGTTGCTCTGGTAGAAATGAAGGAAAGAGGAGAAGGGACCTCAAAAGCCCTGAAAAAGAAGGAAAAGAAAATGAATGATGCCGGTAGGTATAACAAGAGTCATTCAGAGCCGATTACAGTAAATCAGCCAAGGAGGGTAGTTACCAGCAATCAGGTTTCCCCAAGGAAAAACTCTGAAAGGCTCCAATTTACGCCAATCCCCATGACGTATAAGGAGCTATATCAAAGTTTGTTTGACGCACGCGTGGTGTCCCCATTTTATTCGAAACCATTGCAACCTCCATTCCCAAAATGGTATAACGAGAATGCCTAATGTGAGTACCACGCGGGAGTAAAGGGCCACTCAATCGAAAACTGCAATACGTTTAAAAAGTTGGTCGAAAGGTTTATTAAAATGGGAGTTGTGAAGTTTGACGATCCATTAAAACCTGATCACTTTAATGAGGAAGTGAATGCAGTGATTGAAGGAGGAGACAAGAAAGTTGCTACTCCTTGAAGAAATCAAAGAGGGAATCAGAGAACAAAGTTTCCAAACTCTTGTGTACTTGGGAGTTGTTTTGAATAATGAGATTGTGGAAGAAATCTCTGTACTTTTAGGGCTAATCTAGAGTAATGTTCAAAACATGCTTGTTGTCTTGAGCCTAGAGGCAACAAGAACTCTTTTGTGAAATAGGCTTATGTTCAAAATTTTATTTCAATAAAATGCATCTGTTTGAGCACATATTCTTTTATTCTTTCTATTTTATACTGTACATTCTTTTTTAGAATATACTTTCATTCTTTATTCATGACCATACAAATACTCATCCTTAGAATCATTTATTCTTTGGATTCGTTTGCCTTCGTACCTAGATACCCAGATATCAATGATGTGAGCAACATTGTTACTGACTCCCTTTTTGAACGATATATGGGTCTAGGGGATCTCAGGACTTTGAAGATAACAGAGATTGTGACATGTCTTTTGATTTGTTAAAAACGGTAAAACAGACCTTACTCTACAACAGTCATTGGATATTACGAGCCTAGAAAGGGGTAAAGATCGAAGCCTAGCCCACCACCAAAATAAGGCAAGACACCATTGAGTTGTTTTCAAGAATTAAAAGATGTTTTCACACAATAATATCAGGACATGCCTTGGCTAATAAGAAGCAGGCTAAACAAAAAGAATCGGGCACTGTTGATTCACCATGGAAGGGGATTGCATCAATCATACCGCAAATACGACAAGATTCATATGCCTACTCCAGTTCTTCACAAATTTTCCATATGTGGGGCATGGGTGTGATGGGGGCCAATCTCGTCAAAAGCTTTTAGTCAATATTGACTCATCGGCATAGTTATCGTTTACTTCACTAAAAGAATAGAAGTAGCTTCATATGCCAATGTTATAAGATCGAAGTCATCAAAAAAAAGGATCAAGATGCTAGCAGAATGCCATAAAGGATCGTGTTTAAATAACTGTACAAAGTCAAAGTTTACAGTTTGTCCAAAGATCACACAGCATATCACAGTGCAACAAAAGTTGCCAAAAAAATGGCTAAGATTGGTAAAGATTGGCATAAGAAGCTATCACTACTCTCTATGAAACGTTGGCTAGGACCTTTGCTGGGGCAACACATTTCTCATCGGAATAGAAACAGTTTTGCCAATTGAACCTGATCGAAGAAGAGGTTAAAAGTTATCCATCACGGTCGGATGATGTGAGCTTACGATAAAAAGGTTCATCCAAGAGGATTCCACAAAGGGAACCTGATGTTGAAAAATTTTTCCTCTACAAAACGATTTTAGAGGAAAGCATATGCCAAACTGGGAAGGACTTATATAGGGCATGTTCTAGAGGAGCGTTGATATTGACCAAGATGGATGGCGAAGACCTGCCCAATCCGGTGAATTCAGGTTTAGTCAAGAGATATTTTACCTGAAAGAGGAAAGACCAAGGTGAAAACCCGAAAAGGGTGCCTCGAACAAAAAAAAGAAAAAAAAATAAAAAGGAGAGGCCGAAGCGAAAACCCGCAAAGGGCGTTTTGAGACCAAAGGGGATTTGAGTTGAAAACCCAAAAAGGGCAGCTCGAATTTTGAACAAAAAGTGGGGCATACAGTAGTCTTGCTACATTGGAATTAACAATGAGGAAGTATGTTACATCTTGGGGCATCGACAAAGTACTCTGGATCCCCTAAACACATATTGAGCTTAAAATAGTCCTCAAGAAGTTGGAACAAAGAAGCTCAGGCTGCGATATCTGGGGCACCTAGTTTCCCATTTTACCCATTTTTAATCTTTGATTACTTTATTCTTTTCAAAGAAACACCCCAATTAATTTTCTTCTATTTACTTTATTCTTTTTAAGATATACCAATCAATTTTCATTTATTGCCTTGGTTATCTTTGATTAACCTATTTGTTTCGAGCTATGCTCCTAACTAATTTCTTTTTTGTCCATTGCTGTAATCTTTTTCAAGCATTTTATATTGAAATAACGATTAATGGACTAATAACACTTTCATAAAAGGAGTTTCGCATATTACTCTAGAAGCTTCTAAATAATATGAGGAATCTGAAACATGACTATTGTTCAAAACTCACCAAGCCTAAGGGCTGAAAACATTGAAAAATGATTACCTCTTCGTATTCTTATGGGATAAGACAATTTCGTTGGTGATACTATATTGGCAAATGACGAATAAGGCCAATCTATGTGTAAAAAGAGATCATTGTCGGGGTACCACTGCATTCATGTAAATTTCGACTCATACATCCGGTCATTACACTTAGGGAATGGTGTAAACAGATTGAAAGTGATACAAGTTCTGTACCTTTGAGTGGTAATGAAAATATGAAAGAAACCAAATGTCATTCCTCCGAAGTTGCGGTGGGAGATACCAATTTCATGTCTCAAGATCCAAGCTGGTGACTCGAAAATTACATTGGGGCAAGTTGGTTGAGTAGAACATGGTTGATGAACAAAAATGAAGAAACAGATGAGTGATAACACCTAGAATAGGAATCATACTCATAACACTTTTGCATCATAACAAATCTCATTAGGAGCATTTGATTCATTCCAATCATTGCATCCTAATCCTTTAAAAGGAATCATTTTTCATGACATGTTGCATTCATATCACTCATAACACATGAAATCGAGTCTACGAGGATATGTCCTTCATGAAGCGGTGTAGCGATATCGGTGAAGTTTCAGATCTTATCTTCCTAAAGTTGCGAAGCGGATCAAAAGACTCTTTCACTTTATCTCTCTGAAGTTGCGATGAAGCGATTGAAGAAAGAAGATCTTATCTTCCCGAAGTTGTAAGCGGTCGAAGACGTTTTAGTCTTATCTCCCTGAGGTTGCAGTGGAGTAGACTACAAACGGAAGATTTTATCTCCCTGAAGTTGTAGTGGAGCAAATCGAAAGCAGAAGATCTTATCTTCCTAAAGTTGTAGGAAGCAGATCGAAGACATCTTAGTCTTATCTCCCTGAGGTTGCAGCGGAGTAGACTACAAACGGAAGATTTTATCTCAGACTACAAATGGAAGATTTTATCTCTCTGAAGTTGCAGTGGAGCAAATCGAACACAGAAGATCTTATCTTCCTAAAGTTGTAGGAAGCAGATCGAAGACATTTTAGTTTTATCTCCCTAAAGTTGCAGTGGAGCAAATCGAAAGCAGAAGATCTTATCTTTCTAAAGTTGTAGGAAGCAGATCGAAGACGTTTTAGTCTTATCTCCCTGAGGTTGCAGCGGAGTAGACTACAAACGGAAGATTTTATCTCCCTGAAGTTGCAGTGGAGCAAATCAAAAGCAGAAGATCTTATCTTGCTAAAGTTGTAGGAAGCAGATCAAAGACGTTTTAGTCTTATCTCCCGGAGGTTGCAGTAGAGTAGACTAAAGACAGAAGATTTTATCTCCCTGAAGTTGCAGTGGAGCAAATCGAAAATAGAAGATCTTATCTTCCTAAAGTTGTAGGAAGCAGATCGAAGACGTTTTAGTCTTATCTCCCTGAGGTTGCAGTGGAGTAGACTAAAGACAGAAGATTTTATTTCCCTGAAGTTGCAGTGGAGCAAATCAAAAACAGAAGATCTTATCTTCCTAAAGTTGTAGGAAGCAGATCGAAGACGTTTTAGTCTTATCTCCCTGAAGTTGCAGTGGAGTAGACTAAAGACAGAAGATTTTATCTCCCTGAAGTTGCAGTGGAGCAAATCGAAAATAAAAGATCTTATCTTCCTGAAGTTGTAGGAAGCAGATCAAAGACATTTCAGTCTTATCTCCCTGAGGTTGCAGTGGAGTAGATTGAAGAAAGAAGATCTCATCTTCCTGAAGTTGCAGGAAGCAGATCAAAAAGACACTTTCAGCTTTATTTCCCTGGGGTTGCAGTGGAATTAGAAACCATTTGAAGAAAGCAAGGATCAAGAAGTCAAGACTCGACCAAGACCGGGAAAAATTGGTCATTTTATAGTCTTTGCTCTATTCTCGTTTCACGAACAATGAGCAAAGAGGGGCAGCTGTAATAGCCCATTTTTGCCCGGGCTTGTAACCAAAAATAACAATAATAAAACCAAAGTTTTAACAGTCCATTGTACAAGCCCAATTACACCTTGACCCAAATACTAAAAAAAACTAGACCCAACAGATCCTAAACTACCCATACCAGAACCCAATACCCGAAGCCCACCTACAACCTAACCTAACCCAATTTACCCATAGCCCAACAGACCCAAAATAAAAAATGGCCCAAAAGGGCCCAAACGTTAACAGAAACAGGAAACCCTAGGGTTTCCTAGGCACCCTAGCACCTTCTGTGCCGCAATGGCAGAAGATCAACAGTCGCGTCGCAGGAGCCTCGCGCCCAATCGTCGCGCCGCCATCAATGCCAGATGGTCTCGCCACTGAGATCTCCGCTCCGCCTGCAAAAAGGAAAGAAATAACAACAATGGAATGTAATAATATAGGAAACATTTTATTTCCATTTTTTCTTTTATTTCGTAGGCTATAAAAGCTTGTTTTAACATGTAAATCGGGGTACCAAGGGAGGGATTCGAAATATATACATACACTGAAAGAAATACATATAGATTCCGAGAGAAATACAAAAAAACCCAATCAGCAGAGGTTTTGTTTTATTTTTTTCATTCTTATTCGTATACTGTTTTTTTTATTTTATTTTTTTAAAAACTATATATAATATATAATATATATGTTGAAATAAAAAAAAAGGAAAAAAAAAACTAAACTTTTTAGGAATTTCGGCCACCGTGTACGGTGGCCGGCGACGGTGGTAGACGATGGTCATCGGCACCGGAGTTTCGCCGGAATCCTGGCCGAAAATCGCCTAGGCAGAGGATTCCGGAGTGCACCCCCTCTCTTTTTTTTTGAAACTGAAGAAGAATGAAATTTTTGTAGAAAATTTGGCCTTTTATACGAATTGAAAACGACGTCGTTTTGGTCTAGGTGTTTAAACCCCAAAATGGCACCGTTTCATGGCTCTGACCTGCGTGACCCGACCCGCCATCTGAGGATCCGCGTGTTTTCTTTAAATGGGTTAATTTCCTCTTTAGTCCTTTCGCTATTTTATTTTTTTAAATTAAGTATGATTTAATTTTTTTTATTCTTATTAAATTAACCCTCGAACTTGTATTTTGTTTCAATTGAATCCTCGACCAGTTTAAAGGCTAAAATCTGAATGGCGTCGTTTTGAAAAGAAGCTGATTGCCCAATAAATCCCTGTATATTAATGCGTGTTTTGATTTAGTCCTTTTAATCTATTTTATTGCCATTTAACCCTAGTTCTTTGTTTTTTTTTTAAATCTTCTTATTTTATTTTATTCTAAATTATTTTAACATTATTTTAGTATATTAAATTTACTATATTATTTTCTTTATTTATATATTAACTTATTAATAATATAAAATTTTTATATACATATTTTTAAACTATTATTATTTATAATTTTATTTTAATTATTTTTTTATTACATATTAATTTAGACTTGTATATATCAGTTATTATATTATATATTTTTAAAATTTTTGTATATTATATAATATTATATTCTATATTATTTAAAAAATATTTTATCTAAAATTATTTATATGGTATAATATATTAATTATTATTAAATATATAGTTTTATGTATTAGATTATTATGAACATGTTTTATTTTAAGTTATGGATCAATTATTTATGTCAAAACTTATTTTATTTTCTCAAATATATATATGTGCTATTTTATTTTATATGTGCTATTATTTCTTTATTTGTCTATATTAATATGAAATATTAGTATGTCTTAATTGCTTTTAATATTTATGTTAGATAGTGTATAAATGCAATATTGTCACATGGATATTATTTAAAATAAAAATACATTTTTATAAAATTAATATTTTATTTAAAGGTTTTTAAAATAAGGCAATGTTTTGGTATTTAGAAATTCGGGAAATAATGCCCGATCGTGCTGGGTGTTGATTTTTCGTTTAGCTGAATAACTAAATACCCTTTTAATAAATTTCGTAAATTATGAGATGACTTTAATTACGAGGGTTTAAAAAATGTCATGTCCAATCGTGCTGGATGTGATGTTTATATTCTTTCGGAATAAAAGAAATCTCAAGTTTTAAATCATAAAAACTTATTCTTGATAATTCAAAACATTGTATCCTAACTTATTGGATGTGATGTTTTGTATCTCGAGGTAAGAATTTTCTAAAAAGATGTATCTAGCTTCGAAGTTATGAGATACTGTATCCTAACTTATTGGGTGTAGTATTCTTATTTCTTTGAGATAGGTGGTCTTAGTTTACCTTCAAATAAAAGGATCATTTTTTAAAATTTTTTAAAAATCTCAAACATTTGGACATGATACTATCGATTAGGTACCAATTTTTGGGCGTTATGAGGGTGCTAACCCTTCCTCATACGTAACCGACTCTCGAACCTATTTTCTGGTTTTTCGTAGACCAAAATTAAATGTTTTAAATAAAACGTTTTAAAAGGTGATCCAATCACACCTAAGTAAAAATGATTGGTGGCGACTCCCGTTTTTGTTTTTAAAGTCAATCCCCATTTTTCAAAACCCGATTTTAAAATGGTTTCGACAACCGGCACTCACCCTCTACTCAGCCGTCGTTGGTTGGACCCCAACGGAAATTTGTCAATGCCCAGCGGGTTTCTTTCTCTTCATGATGTTCTTGATGTTCTTTCTCTTCAATAACCGATGGTGGCCAAGCACATTTGCTATGAAAGTTAAGGTTGCAAATCGAACAACGATGACAAAATCCTGTTGGATTGATTTGGCAAAGACAAAGGTTCGGCTCAAACTCGAGAACAAGTTGGTGTTTGCGGTGGCAAGGGTGACTAATTTCAAGGGGTAATTCAACACATTTTCTGTGCAAAAAAATTATGCAATCGAAACAAGCATATGAATCATTCACCAATTTGGTTGAACAGCCGGAGCAATAACTCCATCGGAGTAGATCATTATGGTTATCAATGGATGTGGATGGGCAAGATGGAAGATCTTTATGAAGTTTCCACTAGTGTCACATTCAATCAAACTATATTTGAGGTGAAAGGCAATTTTACAAGAACAACCACCTTAGTAATGAACAAGCCGCAGGCCTTTAAACTAAATTAGTAATTCCATTCATGAAACTTTAAACATGGTGATGTCCCAGCAATAATTTAGAAACAGAAATAAAATCTAAACGCAATAATAATTACTTTCAAGACAGAAACATGATTGATCCAAATGCTAAAGGTAGCTCGAATCGAATCAGTAGCTCTCCAAATGCCATTTCCAACCAAGCCATTTTGCACTTTTCTTCCTCAATACATAATTTATGGTACTCCAGCGCACCCATTAGACCACCACGATTGTATCTTAGCATGGGACGCACGTAAAACTCGAAACAATAAAGTACGCTATTTGCTAATGGGCTTGCTTCCCCCATTGGGGAAGAAGGTCGAGCAACCGGCACTCACCCTCTACTCAGCCGTCGTTGGTTGGACCCCAACGGAAATTTGTCAATGCCCAGCGGGTTTCTTTATGAATGGTGGGAATACGGTGGTTAGGAAAAGACCATACCTTGAAATTTTCTCGTATCTGGATTCGACCTACCCATCGTAAACGTCTATGATATCGTAAGGGAGATTCGACCAATTGTACCCCTTTTTTTTTGTGGCCATAATTCCTATCTAAACGTAATTCTTCTCCAAATGAAATTGAAAAACTATCTACCATATTTCACCGTTAATATTATCTACGATAGTAATAATTTATTCATACACTAAAGAAACAATATTAATTTCATTGTTGAGAGGTAATCCTTTTCTAAATGGGATTGGGAAAATTATTTCCCTTATATATATATATATATATAAAGCTACATAACTCTTAATATTCTAAACTCTTGTTTGTGTGAAGAAAAAAAGAATGGAGGTTAATGTAGTGAAGATCAAGGTTCTTGGAAATGGTGTATTTGGTCAAAACTGTAGCTCCAGTTTATAATTAGATTTATGAGTTAAAGTCTGCCAACGAAGAATACTCTCTTTTCTACGCAGGGAAGAAGAATCATTCTAAATTTTGTTGATTGTCCCAATATTATTCAATGCTATGATGGTTTCACTAGCATTGAGCGAGAACAAGGAATGGTTTACAATATGTTCCTTGAATATGCTCCAGGAGGTAGTCTGCTAGACTTGATGAACAGGTATGGTGGTAAAATCCCAGAAATGGATGTTAATTGTTATACCCTAATGATACTCGAAGGGCTTCTAGACATTCATGAGAAAGGGTACATTCATTCGGATCTAAAACCAGGTAATATTTTGGTTTTCCCTCTTCAACATGGTACTGGTTTATCTACTTTAAAGATTGCAGATTTCGGATTAGCTAAACAACAAGGGGTAAAAGATACGAGGTCTGGGTTTCAAGGTACAAGGTATTACATGTCTCCTGAATCGATTGTCGGAGAAGTTAGTGGTGCATTGGATATATGGTCGTTGGGCTACATTGTGGTTCAAATGATTACGGGGAGATTGCCATGGGACACTTGTGATGGAGATGAATTAAGAGGCAAGCTTTTGAGAGAAGAATCACCCAACATCCCAGAAGACATGTCGAAGCTAGGGAAGAGTTTCTTGAAGGAATGCTTTGTTATTGATCCAAACAAAAGGTGAAATGCTAGTAAGCTACTATGCCATTGCTATCTTCTTCTACCAGAGCACATGCTTCCCGAAGATCACCGACAATCTTTTCCATGTTTTCAATAGCAAAAAGTATTACAGTCTCGGAATATTCCACCACCACCTGGTTTTAACATTCCTAATAGTGTCTTGTTGGAAAGGAGAAAAATTTTAGAGGAACAAAGGTTAAGAAAGATGAGTAGTTGCTATGAGCAAGGAAGTAAACTTCAAATAGAGAAACAAATGTTAAGAAACACCTTATTCAAATCAACATCAAATAGAGGAAGTAAACTTCTATACGGATGCCACTTGTAAATCCCCCTATCATAAAATTTGGGTCACACAATTCTAACCGTTGGATTCTAAGAGTAAAGTGTTTGTGGGCATGCTTCTAATAGCTCAAATGTTTCGCATTGCAAATAAAAAAGTTGGAGAGAAACCAAAAGCAATAAGTTTTATAGATTTTTTTCAGAATTTGAGTCTAATTTTGTCACTGAAACTCTGTTTTACTTTTGTTTATATATATAAATATTCATTCAAGTTGGACAATCATGATTTCCTTATCCAAATATTATTCCTTTTATATAGATTATAAAAGTGCCTACTAATACAATTTCTTCGTTTATCATCTTTCATGGCAAATTTTTGCAAGAACCCATCAAGAATTTATATGCGAGAAAAGAGGTGGTCTAATTGCTTTACACTTTTAAATCTCACGATGAAATCCTCTTGAAATTGCAGCTTATACCAAATACTAAAATAGTTACACCAACATGGAATGACACTTATTCATACCACCCTTTTCTTTTACGATAAAAGGAGATTGCATGAAGTATCACCCAAAATATTCCAACAAAACAAAAAGCTGGTAACTTTACTTCTAATTTCCAATTGATCTGATTTCAAGAGTAATGTACAAAGGAGGCATAATCCAAACCATCAACTTTGTTCTTTGGTCCAAAACTTTTACGACATCTTCGACTCTCTTCTTATTTTTCGGTTTTGTTTTTGTACCTAATCGTAAATCGAATAATAAACTCAAAATCAGTGACATCTCATTCGAAAATTTATTGAAATTAAGCAAAATACACATGTAAATTGGGCATACAACATATTCCAACATAGGGTAGTTTGATTTTTATTTTTTTCTTCTCTACGGAGCTTGACTAGGTTCGATTACTAGCTTATTGATTGAGGTGATTTTTATACCAAAAGTGAAGGCAAATTATCGATGCTCAAGGTCATTGGAACAAACTTGGAATGATTTGAATGCATTGGAAGGCTCCAGTCTAAGCACCTTAAGATTCCATGGAGTTGGTGTCGTCAACCTAACCATTTTTCCGGGTTTATAAATTTGTTAATTTTGAGCTTCTTTCTGAATTTTTATTAGGTACTCGAGACAAACCCGACCCGGCCCATGGACAGTCTCTACTTGTACTTGATGAATCGATTCTTAGTGGCCAATCACCATTTGAGAAGCTCTTTGCTAAAAAAGCCAACTATATCTTTCTTAGAGTTTTTGGTTCTAAATGTTTCATACAATCCCTTCTCTCAAAGAATATTGTTTGAATAGTTTTTTTTTTTTTTTCAAAAATCAAATGTTATAACTCTTGAATAATGATCAGAAGATTTAACTTTTGATTAATTATCCCATTCATTTATAGTTATTGGAACAATGTAAATATTTAAAAATGTTCCAACAGAGGTAGACCAACCGCCTAGTTTTGAGAAAATAGTGCTAATAGGCAATCTTTGGCATGTCGCTTGCGTAAGTCGTAATATGATCTGAAGCAAGCTCCTGTGGTTTGGTGTGAAGTCCTACTTACAAATATGGGTTTTGTAGCATCACGTGCAAACTCCTCTTTGTTCATTCGAGATACTTAAATTTATTTCTTGGAATAGAGCTGAAAAAAAAACATGTGCTTGAGTTGCTCCAAAAGACAAATATAGTGGATGCACATATGGTGATCCACATCCAACTCCTATGGTCGGTTCACCATTACTTTCACCGCATATGGTGATCCACATCCGATCCAAAGTATCAAGTCATTGGAGCCTTACAACATATATGCAACACTCCGACCCGATATACACTATAGTGTAAATAAAGTGAGTCAATTCATGCATTCGTCACTTGGCAAACATTGGAGCGCTGTCAAGCATATACTATGATACTTAAAGGGAACAATACATCATTGTGATTCTAATTTGGGTAGTTCTGCTGATTGAAGGTCAACAGTTGGTTATTGTTGGTTTCTTGGAGGTGTTAGCATGTTAGTTACGTACGTAAAGTTTCTGTTAACTATCAGTTAATCCGTTAGTCAGTTGCAACTACTAGGGTTTTATTCTCCTTAAATATACATGCTGCTACTCTTGTAAAGATCATCTTGGTTAATAAAAATGAAGTTCTTCTCTCATTCATCTTAGTAAAGAACTTCAACATGGTATCAGAGGTGCCTTCACGTCCCTGGGTTTCTTCAAGTTAATTTTTTTTTTTTCATGGATACGTCGTTTAGTCTTTCTACTGATCATCCTCCTTCAACTGCCATGGCGTCCAATTCTTCGGATGAGTCTGTTGATAGTCGGTTTCTTGCGACGAAGAAGATAAGTCTCCTTCTTGATGATGACAACTACTTGTTGTGGCGTCAACAAGTTCTTTTAACAGTCAAAATGTACAAGCTCCAACACTTTCTTGATCCTCAAGCGGCCCCCCCACCACAACAGATAGTTACCGAAACTGGTGCGTTACAAGAAAATCCTGCTTTCTCCAGGTATGAACAGCAAGACAGTGCCCTCGCTTCTTGGTTGCTGTCCTCGGTAAGTGCTTCTATTCTTCCTCATCTTATTGGGTTAGATACGAGCGTGCAGATCTGGACTGCACTTATTGGTTTATATGGCAACAAAACCACTTCTCGTCTGATGTTCTATCGACGAGCGCTACATTCTCAACGCAAAGCCGACTTGACCATGAAAGAATTCTTGATGAAGATCAAGGGCTTTTGCGATAATCTTGCTAATTGTGGCGAGGTCATCAGTGAGCGGGAGCATGTCACGGCTATTCTCAATGGACTATCTTCTGAATATGAGTCAGTTATTACGGTTATTATCGCAAGCCGGTCACCATACTCGGTTCAAGGAGTCACCTGCGTTATTACTAGATACGAGCTCGTCGGCTACAAAGTCGGGTTGGAGATTTCTAGTTCGCCAACATGGTTTCAAACCAACCACCACCACCACCAAAAGTGATATCATTTACTCGACGCATCGCCCTCCTTCAAATGGCGAGAGGTCGTGCTCGAGGCCGCTTCTCCGGTCCTGGTTTGATGTCAACTATGTGGAAAGACAGGGCACTTAGTTGACCGTTGTTACTTTCGGTTTGATGCAACTTACAAAAGTGCAAGTTATAGACCTCCACCTGCGCCACAAGCAAATGTCAGTATGTTTACAAACCCTTTTTCATCTACTTCATGGCCAAAGAATGCCAATGATCGCTCCAGTTACAATGTTCCATCCGGTTGGTTCTGTCCGCCATCTCCAGCAGCACCTTGGCTCAATCCTTTTGTTGCTCCTCCTCCACACACCCAGTCTCTTCCACCAACATCGCCATCCTCACAGAATTATATGGCAGCGTCTGATTCGGTTGGAGATAGTGCTTGGTACCCTGACTCAGGTGCAACTCATCATCTCACCAACTCAGCTACCTCTCTAGGTGACAGTACCTCATACAAAGGGCCAGGTAAAGTGTTTGTCGGTAATGGCTCTGCTCTACCTGTTATGTGTACTGGTCAATCCTCTCTACTTACTCGTTCAAGACCGTTGTTTATGAAATCACTGCTGTTAGTTCCTGGTATAACCAAAAATCTCCTATCTGTGTCCAAATTCACTCAGGACAATCGGGTGATGTTTGAGTTCTTCCCTAAACAGTGCCAGGTCCGAGATCTACAAACCAAGGAGGTTCTACTTCGTGGCTCTCTACATGACGGATTATACAAACTTCATTTACCAACGTCCAATCGGCATAGTCCGACTACGATCTCCCCAAAGTGTTTTACTACAACGCTGAAGATACCCTTGACTATATGGCATTCACGTTTGGGTCACCCTTGCAACACTTTGTACTTGCCAAAGTCCTCCGTGCTTGCAAAATACAATGTGATAATGAGAAAGATTCTATCCCTTGCGAAGCATGTCACCTGGTAAAGAACACAAGCTCCCTATGCCTAGCTCGTTGACTGAATATAGCCAGCCTCTTCAGTTAGTAGCAGCAGATGTCTGGGGGCCAGCTCCAATCACGTCGAATGGCTTTCGTTACTATGTTGCGTTTACTGATGCGTATACTAGATATACTTGGCTGTATTTTTTGAAACAAAAATCTGAAGTCTATAATACTTTTCTCATGTTTCATAGACTAGCTGAAAGACTACTTGGGTATAAATTGATTGCATTACAAACCGATGGGGGAGGAGAGTTTCAGTCGCTACGGGGATATTTAAATCAACAAGGCATTCTGCATCGTGTTTCCCGCCTCTTAACTCTGCTTTAATGGTTTAGTTGAAAGAAAACATCGGCAAATTGTTGAAGTTGGTCTTACCATGCTAGCGCAGGCGTCAATGCCTATGAGTTACTGGAATGATGCATTCGGCACTGCAGTCCATTTGATCAACAGACTCCCCTCAGCTCCTTTAGGTAATACCTCTCCTCATGAAAAACTGTTCCACAAACCACCTGACTATAGCCGGCTACGCGTCTTTGGATGCTTATGCTTTCCAAATCTAAGGCCTTACAACAAACACAAGCTTCAGTTTAGGTCATCCCCATGCATTTTCTTGGGTTATTCTTCACAACATAAAGGCTACAAATGCCAAGATAAAAGTGGCCGTACCTACATCACATCACATGTCACTTTCCATGAGTCAACTTTTCCTGTCAAAACAAATGATTTTTATTTCTCAGACCCACCACCACCACCCATCCAACAAGCTCAAAATTACCTATTCTATTGTCAAATCAAGACACTAACCCTCCACCCAATACAACACCTCCACGACGCGTTCACCCTTCCCATACACCTACTCCCACTTTTGTTGAAAGACAATCCCCTCCTACCACTAATACTTCTTCACCTAACTCCACGTCAAACCATATGCTTTCTTCTCCTACAATCCATAATACCTCCTATGAACGCTCAATAGCATCCATTTCCGTCCCAACTATACCAGAAACGTCACCACCACAATTACCACCAACTTACAACAATCATTCCATGGTTACTCGCAGCAAAAATGGAATATTCAAACCAAAAGCTTACCTTAGCAGTATTGTTCCCTCTTCAAAAGACACTCCCGTTGATATACATGAAGCCATGCTTAGTGAAGAATGGAAAGAAGCAGTGCACAACGAACTGCAAGCGTTGCTTCATAACAATACATGGACTCTGTGCACCCTACCTGCTGGTCGAAAAGCCATTGGCTGTAAGTGGCTGTTTAAAGTCAAGAAGAAAGCTGATGGTACTCTTGATCGACGCAAGGCCAGGCTTGTGGCAAAGGGTTTCTCACAACATGCTGGTATCGATTTTCGTGAAACTTATAGCCCAGTTGTTAGAGCCTCCACCATTCGTACCATCCTTGCTCTTGCTGTTATGAAAGGTTGGAAGCTTCGCCAACTAGATGTGAACAATGCGTTCCTCAACGGCTCCTTGACAGAAGACATCTACATGACTCAACCTCCTGGGTTTGAAGTTCCAGGTGACAATGGGCAACGCCTGGTATGTAAACTCAAGAAAGCTCTCTATGGGTTGAGACAAGCTCCACGAGCGTGGTTCCACACGCTCAAACAGTTTCTAGTTGATCAACTTGGTTTTCGAGTTTCAAAAGCTGACTCATCTCTCTTTATTCGAGGGTCTGGCAACAATATGCTGCTCCTAATGGCATATGTCGACGATATTGTCTTAACTGGAGATTCCAACACAGATGTTGATGATGTTGTTATTCAACTCAACCGAAAGTTTGCTCTCAAAGATATGGGTTCTCTCAACTTCTTCTTAGGCATAGAAGTCGTACCTACGTCTAGTGGACTGATTCTAAGCCAAAAGAAGTACATCATGGATGTTCTTACCAAAACTGAAATGCTAGGGGCAGCGTCAACACCCACTCCCATGGTTATCAATCCCAAGTTAACTGAGTCCATTGAAGCAACTCCCCTTCCGGATGCTCAACTTTATCGAAGGACCATTGGGATGTTGCAATATATATGCATCACACGCCCGGTTTGTCGTTTCTTGTCAACAAACTTAGTCGAGATATGAATCAGCCCACCGAAGCTCACTGGAAAGCCGTCAAACGAGTACTTCGTTACCTCATTGGCACGATTGATCATGGTTTACACTTGTCACAAGGAGAGTGTGCTCTTGTATGTTACTCGGATGCTGACTGGGCGTCGTCAGTGGAGGATCGGCGCTCAACAACAGGTTATGTAGTATACCTTGGCAACAGTCCTGTAGCTTGGTGCTCAAAGAAGCAAGCAGCTGTGTCTAGGTCATCGACGGAAGCTGAATATCGCAGTCTCGCTAACTGTGTTGCTGAACTTCTTTGGGTCAAGCAACTGCTTCATGAAATTGGAATACCACTGTCTCAAATACCAGTGATCTGGTGTGACAATACATCAACCGTATCGATCGCTGCGAACCCTACTCATCATGCAAAGGTTAAACATGTTGAGATTGATCATCATTTTGTTAGGGAGAAAGTGCTTGACGGGGTACTACAAGTTAACTATGTCCCATCCTCAAAACAAGTTGCTGATGTTCTAACCAAACCGATATCACCGAAACTGTTTGAATCGTTTCGACAAGCTTTACAAGTGCTGCCTTTAACGAACGTCAAAGCTCGAACAAGAACAAAACCGGGAGAATGTTAGCATGTTAGTTACGTACGTAAAGTTTCTGTTAACTATCAGTTAATCCGTTAGTCAGTTGCAACTACTAGGGTTTTATTCTCCTTAAATATACATGCTGCTACTCTTGTAAAGATCATCTTGGTTAATAAAAATGAAGTTCTTCTCTCATTCATCTTAGTAAAGAACTTCAACAGGAGGCAATCCCTTGCTTGGAGTTCCAATAAGCAAGGAATTGTCGCTCATTCTTCGGCAAAAGCAGAGTTTCAAAGCTTGGCGAATGCTATCAGTGAAGTGGTTTGGATTAAATCATTTTTGATTGAGTTAAGAGTTACTTTAACTCGAGCACTGCTTATTTAGTGCGTCAACACCAATGCTATTGCACACTTCACCAATCCAATTGCATCATGCAAGGATGTAACCCGTAGAACTTTACTCGTGCTTTGTTTGGGAAAAGGTGGTGGATGGTTCAATTCAAGTGGCGATGCTCTAAGCCACTCTCGCTACATTTTTCATTAGGCTACGTCAAAAAGTTAGGCGTCGCTCTCCGTTGAAGGTTGCAGGTTTTTCAAAGACATCTTGGAGACGAGGAAGAGCGGGAAGAGTAATAGAGGTTCAACAATTTTTTTGCATTCATTACGTTTACATGTTAAAAAGGACATTAAAATAAAAACATTAACGACAACTTTAATGATTTCAATACTTAATATAAAAACAATTAACAATAGGAGATTTATTGAATAATAATAATTATACTCAAATTAGAAGATGTATTGAATAATAATTATTACACTAAAATTGTAATTTCATCTTTTATTCTATTTGAATAACAATACAATTTCAAATTTGATTTGAATTGAAATTCAATTTTTTTCTCCCAAATCAATATTATAAATACATACATTCAATTCCACTATCATTCATCATATAGGATTTTATTATAATTTGTCGCCTTCAACCAACCATGATGAAAAAATTTGTTTCCTTTGCTATTTTTGCTTTATTTTTCTTTGTTTCCATCTTATCATCTAAGGGTGATGGTGATTTAGTGTTCCAAAATTACATTAATATCAATCTTACAAAAGTCATCGATGGTGATGGCGGTGTTCTTTTCAAGAACTATAGTCAAATCAATCTTAACAGCGTTACACGGACCGGAAAGTATTGCCTTCGATTGTAAAGGTGAGGGACCATATGTCGGTATATCCGACGGAAGAATCTTAAAATGGAAGCCGAAATTTGGTTGGCAAGAATTTGCCATCCCTTCACCATTCGTAGAGATTCACATCTTTGTCGGTTTTTTTTTCCTATTCGTTTTTGTAGTTTTATTTTATTGTTATAAATCGATTTTTCATCAAAAGGTTTTTAACTTTTGGTTTTTCCTTTGGATCGTGGAAAGGAAATTGTGCGATGGCACAAGATATTCAAACGTTGAACCCATATGTGGGAGACCATTGGGCTTGAAGTTCGATAGTCGAACATGTCATTTATATATAGCGAGCGCTATTTCGGTCTTTTAGTTGTTGGACCAAACGGCGCACGGCTATAAGACCCAGCTATTTCGGCGGCAAATGGAGCTCCATTCAAATTTACGAATGGATTAGACATCGATACGAGCACCGGATGGTTTACTTTACCGATAGTAGCACTCTTTTTCAAAGAAGGTACATCTTCTTCCTCTTTTTGCTTCTAAATTATCATTAATCGTTGATTCTGCTTGGGGGACTTACATATATATAAATAATCAATAGTGGAATTTATATATAAATAATTCATATAGAGATTTTTCATACCCGAAAGGATAAATTATTCTTTAATTGTGCGAGGATGCTGACTTTCTAATAAGTTCCGTGATAGAACCGGACGGCTGTTGAAGTACAATCCTTATAACGGAGACGTGTCCGTTTTGTACGACGGTTTAGCTTTCCCTAACGGGGTTGCTTTGAGTGCAAACAATTCGTTTCTTCTAGTGAACGAATCAATAAAAAGACGAATACTGAAGTTCAATGTGCACGACCCCAAAGCAGCTCCCAAAGTATTCCTCGAATTACCAAGGGTTCCGGATAATATAAAGAGGAACGAAAAGGGCGAATTCTGGGTGGCCCTAAACAGCGGAAGATTAGGAACGCTTGGAAACGGTGTTCCAGATCCAATTGGAATGAGGTTTAACGAAGAAGCCAAGGTTTTGGAAATCTTGGATGGAAAGGGCGCACCCACTTTTAATTCGATAAGTGAAGTTGAGGAATACGGGGGAAAATTATACATAGGGTCTGTTTTGAAGTCGTACGTAGGCATCTTAAATGCTTAATTGATATTTTTTTCCAAATTTTTTATTGTTCTTGTTTGTTTTTATTTTACTCGATAAATATATATATGTTAACGATTTTATTTTTGAGAAACTTTTAATTATCTTTATCCGCCTAATTGACACATTACATCTTCACGCCTCGTGCACAAGAGGAAGTAAGCTAGGCTTGGCGTACCATATGGGTTAGTTGTCAAACATTTTAAAATTGTCCTTTATCCCCTTTATGCTTCGAGTTACACTACTTTTTTCCATCATAGAATGTTTATGTTGTAAACTTTATAAGCATGGCACCGATTCCCATAATACAAACTAAAGAATATCTTTTTCAATTGATTGGTCAAAATAAAATGTGTCGTAACCATTTTTTTTGGTAAAACAGTAAACGACGCGGTCGACTCGATTTTTTTGAAACAAAAAGGAAGGGAGTCACCACCGATCTTTATTTGGGTGTGATCGGATCACCTTTGTTTTAATAAAATGTCTCGGTTTATCAAAACGATGCTTTTGGTCTACGAAATTTGAGAAAAATGGGTTCGGAAGTCAATTACGTGCGAGGAAGGATTAGCACCCTCGACACGCCCGAAATTGGTTCCAAACTGATTGATCGATGTCCTATTATTAAAAACTTAGAAATGATTTGAAAATAGATACTTTTATTTCCAAAACTTGAAGGAATTGGAAGGGACGTTAAGACACTCTTAGTCTCGAAGAGATAAAGCATCATGTCCAGTAAGTTAGGGCGCAATACTTTAGACTCCCGAAACTAAGCTCGCCTTTTAAAACTTAGTTTTATATTTGAAGAGGAGCTTCCGTCATTTGTCAAACGAGAAATCATAACCCAATAAGTTAGGGCTCATTTTCTCGAAGGTCCAAATTAGGGATATTGCACCTATTTTAATAGGAAAAGAAACTTATCCGAAGTATCTAGATGTCAAGTCCAGTAAGTTAGGGCGCGACATTTCGAATATCCGAGATTAAGTGTTTTGTTTAAAATCTAAATTGCGATTTCAAAAGGGATATCCCGTTGTTTAGCTTTAAACGAGAAGAAACCGGAACCCAGTAAGTTAGGGCTCGATTTACTCGAATTGCTAATACGGAATGTCGATTTAAAACTGGAATTTGTGATTTTGAGAGGGATCTTCCGTTGTTTAGCTTGAATGAGAAAAATCAGAACCCAGTAAGTTAGGGCTCGATTATCCCGAATTGCTAATACGGAAATATTGGTCGTTATAAAGATTGAGATGTCGAAAAATAGTGAGATGAAGATGAGAATATAAGTAGTGGTGACAGGAAAGTATCGTGACAATGGTGTATATGTATTGACGATGATAGAAAATAATGATAATAATAGTGGTGGTAATATAAAATAGGTAAAATATATGCATATTGAGAAATAATATAATGATAGTAGTAATGTGAGGTATATATATAAGAAAAATGACGGTAATATACATAAAATAAGTGAAATATTTACATATATGTGAAAATAGTATGATACTAATAGCAATAATGAAATAGATAATATAATAATAGTAATAAACATAATGGTTATAATTTTAAATAAAAATATAAGTATAGTAATGGTAATGATATTTAATAAAAATAATAGTGGTGAATAATAATATAATACTAGTAATACTGATAAAATAAATAGATAAAATAATAACCTAATATAAGCACCTAAAATGTACACATATGTAAAATATAATAAGATAATAATAATACTAATAACAATAATATAATGTGGTAATAATAAAAATAATAATAATAATGATAGATAATAAGGTAATTATAAAAAATGAGACAATTAAATAATAGCAAAGATGGTAAAATTACAAAATAATCGAAAATGGGTTAAATTGCATTAAAATGAAAGTTTCGGGTCAATTTGTAAATAAAACAGGGGTTTGGGGCTAGGAAAACACGCATAAAAGGTGGGGGACCAAAGAGGTAATATTCCCCAGTGAACAAAACGCAGCGTTTGAGGGGGACCAATCGCAAATCGTGTGAAATCTCTCGGGCCAATATTGCAATAATGGAAAACTTGATTTTGGAAACTAAAAATGCGAAGGGCTGATTGTGCAATTTCCCCCTCTGGTTTAAAAACACGCGGATCCTAAGCTGGAGCAGGTCGGGTCGAATCGGGTCACGCCAAACGGCGTCGTTTTGGGGCCACTGAAACAGGCCCTAAACGGCGACGTTCTGGTCCCCTTATTAATGCAAATTTTTCCTTTTCTTTTTCATTTCTGCTGCTTGCTTTAAAAAAACTAACCCCTCTCCTCTCTTTTTTTCTCTGCAGGTCTAAAAGGGGGGGGATTCCGGCGAGTCGTTGTCGCTAGAGCCGTCGCTCCGGCCACCGTGGAAAAGGTAAAAAAGGTATATTTTTTGTTTAAAAAGGATCTATATACATGTATGTTAACAGAGGAGTAAAACAATCAAAAATTCTCGAAAAATGACAAGAAGATATTACCTCCTTTCGGCTTTGGTATTCTTTGATTTTTAATGTTTTTTTTTTAGTGTTTTTATGCCTTCTTGTTCAATCTGTGTTGCGGTTCTCTGATTTGTTGCTCTATTATTTTAATCTCTCTCTGTTTTTTTTATAAAAAAAAGGGATCATTTACAATAGATTTTGATTGGCTTTTTATAGCCTGAAATTCTTTACAACTTGTTTGCTTTCTGTCGCTTCTTGTTTAATGCCTGCAGGAGCTTGGGCGGTGCTAAGTGTGCGCTGTGGCGGTGGACGGGACTGCTGGCGGCGTCAGACATGTCAGGGGCAAGTTCAGTGGTGCAGAGGGGCAAGTGGCATTTAGGGTTTTGTTTTTTTTCTTTTATTTAGTGGGCTAGGGTAATTGGGCCTATTGGGTTTTAATTTTGGGTCTGGGTAGGTTGTATTAGGCTTGGGTTAAAATGGGCTTATGGCCCGGCAAAATTGGGGTTGTGCAGTTGCCCCTCTTTGCTCGTTGTCGTGTATAGAAGAACAGAGCAAAGACTTTCAAGAAAGACCAATTTTGCCCGGTATTGCTAAGTCTTGACTTCTTTGGTGCTTTTCCACAAGTAGCTTCATTCATGTCCACCGCATCTTGTCGCTTTGATCCCCTCCACCACTGCTTTAGAGAGATAGAACTTGTAGCTCCAATTTATTCTGTTGTGCTTTTATGGAGATAAGACTTGTATCTTCGATCCGCTCCCGCAATCATCAAGAATCGTCAACTTTGTTACTTCAATCTGATCCTGCAAACTCAAGGATCACGGTGATCGATGTATTCGATCCGCTTCCTACAACTTCGGGAATGTCAAATCGCTATTTTCAATCTGATCCTGCAAACTCGGGGATCACGGTGATGTCTTCGATCCGCTTCCCCGCAACTTCGTGAAGGTCAAATCGCTATCTTTCAATCTGATCCCTGCAAACTCAGGGATCACTAGACTGATGTCTTCGATTTGCTTCCTGCAACTTCAGGAAGGTCAAATCTGCTATCTTTCAATCTGATCCCTGCAAACTCAAGGATCACTAGACTGATGTCTTCGATCTGCTTCCTGCAACTTCAGGAAAGTCAAATCTGCTATTTTCAATCTGATTCCTGCAAACTCAGGGATCACTAGACTAATGTCTTCGATCTGCTTCCTGCAACTTCAGGAAAGTCAAATCTGCTATTTTCAATCTGATCCCTGCAAACTCAGGGATCACTAGACTGATGTCTTCGATCTGCTTCCTGCAACTTCAAGAAGGTCAAATCTGCTATCTTTGATCTGCTCCACTGCAAACTCAGGGAGACAGGATATGCTATTCTTTAATCTATTCTGCCATAGTGTCCTTTTGAAGACATAACCTGTAGAATGAGTACATGCTTATGCCTAATGATTAGGATGCCATTTTTATGATGAGTCAGAATGTTATGAGTGCGATTTCCCATTTGAGGTGTTATCATCTATTTATCCGTCAAAGTTTCATCTTCGTTTCCCTTGCAAGATAACTGCTTTCGTATGAATGACACCCCCTGTGGAAATTTCAAGGCCCCTTTCCTTTGGGCTTCGGACACGGTGCATATTGACTTCTAACCGTCTTCCCGGGAATCACAACTCCTACTCAAGAGTACCCAACTTGGTTTGTTTTTGGATTCGTTCCACAGCGATTTAGGGTTTTTGAATCTTTCCTTGTCGAAAATTGGCCTGTCACCTTTCCTGGGTGACTAGGTAATATTATTCACCCTGCCACGATTACTGAATCAGGCGAGGAAGTTTGAAGAAATGATTTCCATTAAGACCCCTCTTTCTCCAATGTCTTTAATCTATGTACGTGGAAATTCTAAACAATTGTCCTGTTTCAGTTTCTTGTTTTATCTTAGAGATTCCCAAAGTAATACGTAGAACTTTCTTTTGTGAAATTATCAGTTCATCAATTATTATTTCAATGCAACATGTTTATGAATGATGGGTAACAATAGATTGACTTCAAAGAGAGTTAAAAATGAATTATCAACGATTTGATTGGGAACATATCCTTTTTTGCGAAAAAGAATCCGACAATGTGCAAGACATAAATCAAATGCCCTAGACACCACCGATTGGGCTTCTATACAAGCTTCATGAAGGCTGCTTTGAGCTTTAGCATGTGTTCAGAAGACTCAAAGTACTTTGTTGATGCCCCAATATGCAACGTGCTTCCTCTTCTGTTGATTCTAGCGCTGCAAGATCGCCACGTGTCTATTCAAAATTCGAGCCGCCCTTTTCGGGTTTTCAACTCAAAAGCCCTTTGGCCCTAAGGCGCCCTCTGCGGGTTTTCACCTTGGCCTCTCCGTTTTGGTTTTTTTTTTTTGAAGTCTCAAAGTGCCTTTTGCGGGTTTTCACCTTGGCCTCTCCGTTTCAAGCAAAGTACTTTTTAACCGAATCTGAGTTCACGGGATTGGGTAAGCTTTTCCCGTCCATTTCAGTCAGAATTAGTGCGCCTCCCGAGAAAGCTTTCTTCACCACATATGGTCCATCCCAATTCGGCATCCATTTTCCTCTGTAATCTTTTTGTATGGGAAGGATCTTTTTCAGCACAAGGTCCCCCTCATGGAATTCTCTTGGGTGAACTTTTTTGTCATAAGCTCGCATCATTCGTTTTTGGTACATCTGACCGTGACGAATAGCCCTCAATCTCTTTTCTTCAATTAAGTTCAACTGATCATATCGAGCCTGGATCCATTCACTTCATCCAAACTTTTATTTACGACAAACTGAAAGAGAAGGTATTTCTACTTCAATAGGAAGGATCGCTTCCATCCCATAGACCAACGAAAAGGTGTTGCCCCGGTAGAGATTCTGACTGATGTCCGATAAGCATAGAGTGCAAATGGTAACTTCTCATGCCAATCTCTATAGGTCTCGGTCATCTTCCCCACTATCCTCTTGATGTTTTTGTTGGCTGCTTCCACTGCCCCATTCATCTTTGGACGATATGGCGATGAATTGTGGTGTTTGATGTTGAATTGGCTGCAGACCCCTGCTATCGTGCTGTTGTTTAGGTTCAGTGCATTGTCTGATATAATCCTCTCAGGCATTCCGTATCGACAAATGATCTCCTTTTTCAAAAACTGACTAACCGCTGATTTAGTGACATTAGCATACGAAGTAGCCTCTACCCATTTTGTGAAGTAGTCGATAACCACAAAGACGAACCGATGCCCATTCGAAGCTTTCGGAGAGATTGGGCCAATGACATCCATGCCCCACATGGAAAATGGCCATGGAGAAGTCATAACATGCAAAGGTGACGGGGGCACATGAATCTTGTCTCCATAAATCTGGCATTTGTGGCATTTCTTGGCATAGTTGATACAATCTCCTTCCATGGTGGACCAATAATATCCAAACCTCATTATTTGTCTGGCCATCGTGAAACCATTGGCGTGAGTTCCACAGACGCCTTCATGGACTTCTTTCAGAATTAACTTAGCTTCGGTGGCATCTACACATCTCAGCAGCACTTGATCTTTCCTTTTCTTGTATAAGACCTCTCCATCCAGGACGTAGTCACAGGCTAGTCTTCTCAACATCCTTTTATCGTTCTCAGTCGCTTGGTCCGGGTACTCGCGATTCTTCACGTACCGCAGTATATCGTGGTACCATGGTGGGCCAATTTTCTCTTCCTCCTCGACATCGTAGCAATGGGCTGGGTCCTGATGAATGCTCATTTGTATGGGTTTCATATCCTCATTTTCGTTTATTCGGACCATGGAGGCTAAGGTGGCCAGAGCATCAGCCATCTGGTTTTCGTCTCTGGGTAAATAACGAAAAGTGACGTTGTCGAACTCTCTGATCAAATCTTGGGCCAGTCTTTTGTAGATGACCAGCTTTGGATCTCTGGTTTCCCATTCCCCTTTTAGTTGATAGATTACCAGGGCAGAATCTTCATATACTTCTAATATTCTGATTTTGCATTCGATAGCGGCGCGAAGACCCATGATGCAAGCTTCATATTTAGCCATATTATTAGTGCAATCGAAATCCAGTTTGCAAGTAAATGGATAATAGTCTCCTTTTGGGGATATCAGAACTGCCCCAATTCCATTGCCCACGGCATTTGACGCCCCGTCAAAATTTAGTTTCCAGGGATGGTTTTTGGTGGCACCTTCTCCAGCGTCTGCCACGTACATCAAATCTTTATTAGGGAAATCGAAGTCCAAAGGCTCATAGTCTTCAAGGGCTCTACTGGCCAGAAAGTCTGCTATTGCACTCCCTTTTACCGCCTTTTGGTTCACATAGACGATGTCAAATTCAAAAAGCAGAATCTGCCATCTGGCCATCCTTCCATTCAAGGCGGTAGACTCTATTATATATTTAAGAGGATCTAGCCTCGAGATGAGCCATGTCGTGTGATACAGCATATACTGCCTCAATCTCCGAGTTGTCCAAATCAAGGCACAGCACAATTTCTCGATTGGCGGGTACCTCGTTTCACATTCAGTAATTTTTTTACTAAGGTAGTATATTGCCTTTTCTTTCTTCCCCGATTCATCATGTCAACCCACCAGACACATCCCATCGAATTATCAAGCACCGTCAAGTAAAGGATTAATGGCTTGTCTGGTTGAGGCGGCGTTAGTACCGGGGCATGGGACAGGTATTGTTTTACCTTTTCGAAGGTCTTCTAGCATTCTTTATCCCACGTGCTTGGGTTGTGTTTCTTGAGGAGACGAAATATGGGGTCACATCTCTCGGTCAGTTGAGGAATGAACCGGGCGAGGTAATTTAGCCTTCCTAAGAAACCTCTAACTTCTTTTTGGGTACGTGGTGGAGGTAATTCTTGTATGGCTTTGGCTTTATCCGGGTCAACCTCAATCCCTTTTTCGCTGATTATAAATCTGAGTAACTTCCCGGACCGAGCTCCGAAGGTACACTTTGACGGGTTAAGCCTCAACTGGAATTTTCTCAGCCTCAAGAACAACTTTCTCAAGACCTGCACATGTTCTTTTTCAGTTCGGGACTTGGCGATCATATCGTCGACGTAAACCTCAATTTCCCTATGCATCATGTCATGGAATAAGGTTACCATGGCTCTCTGATATGTCGCCCCCGCGTTTTTTAGCCCAAATGGCATTACCTTGTAGCAAAATGTTCCCCACATGGTTATAAACGTTGTCTTGTCCATGTCCTCAGGATGCATCTTTATTTGGTTGTATCCCGAGAAACCATCCATGAAGGAGAACAATGAATAGCCTGTTGTATTGTCTACCAAGGTGTCGATGTGAGGCAACGGGAAATTGTCTTTTGGGCTGGCCTTGTTCAGGTCTCTGTAGTCCACGCACATCTGTACTTTCCCGTCTTTCTTGAGGACCGGGACAATATTAGCTACCCAATCCGAGTATTTAACTACTTGCAAGAACCCAGCGTTAAATTGTTTCTCAACTTCTTCTTTTATTTTTAACAAGACGTCCGGTCTCATTCTTCGGAGCTTCTATTGAACTGGCTTGCATTCTTCTCTTATGGGCAATCGGTGTACTGCGATATCAGTACTTAGTTCGGGCATATCTTGGTACGACCATGCGAACACATCCTTGAATTCATGGAGTAATTCGATGAGGTTCCGCTTTGTTTCTGCAGTAATACGGGCTCCAATCTTCACTTCTTGCCCCTCTCCTAGGTTCACCATTTCTACCGACTCTTCATGGGGTAGGATCTGTTTTTCTTTTTGCTCCACCATTCTCAACAAATCTGGAGGTAAGTCGCATTCTGTGTCATTTTCAAAATCCTGAGATTCCTCTGAACACATGCCTTGCTCAAAGCAGACTTCCGAATCTGTAGTATCGTTGCTCACATCATTGATGTCTAGAGACCTGTGATGGGTGTCAAAGGGTGTGCAAAGAACAAATGAATTTGAAGACAACTATTCACATGATATGAATGAGACAAAGGATAAATAATAAAAATATAAAATGAGAGAATGTTTAGTAGATTTGAAGATGTATTTCATTAAAACAAAATGTCCGAACATGAGCCTATTTCATAAAAGAAATCTCATTGTTTCTAGGCTTAAAAACAACAAGTGTGTTCCGAATATTACTCTGTATAATCTCTAAAAACTACAGGAAATTCCTCTGTAGTCCAATTGTCTAAAGTGCTTCCAGGTTCATACGGGCGAATGCCCGACAGATTTCCTTAATTAGTCTCCTCATCATGTATAGCATTGATGTGAGGATGTTCATCTCTAGGAGATTCTTTTCCCGGGTAAATCATTCCTCCTGATACGAAGGTGTGAGATATGTGGGGGAATGTCATCGGTTCCCACTTAACATCCTCTCCATTCAGCCGGGCCCTTCTCCTTTCTTGCTTCTTTTCTATTTCCTTCTTCATTTGTTTGGCATCTGGCTTGAAACCTAAACCAAAGCGGTCTCTTTTCTCCTTCAGCATCGGGGTCTGGACTTTCCCTTGGAGATATTTGCCCAACCCTCTCCCGGGTAGGGCTCTTTTTCCCATCGTCATTTGTAATCCCATCCTGGTGGTCTTGGATAGCTTGGGCATCGGAACTTCATTTCCTTCCGAGATGAATGTCGCGTTTACAAATTCTAAGGATCGGAAGGAACATTCGATGACCTCCTCATTCGTTTCTAGATATGGCACTTCATTGGTAACGGTCGCTATGATATCTTCCTCAGCGTTTATAGTTACCAGCCGATTTTCTGTTACCAGTTTCAGTTTCTGGTGTAGCGATGAGGGTATGGCTCCCGCCGAGTGAATCCACGGCCTCCCCAGTAAGCAGTTGTAAGAGGGCTTGATATCCCTAACCAGGAAGTCCACTTCGTAAGTATTAGGCCCGATCAATAAAGGTATGTCTATTCTCCCCATCACTCTTCTTTTCATGCCACAAACAAGCGCTCTCTATGTGTTCGGCATGCCTTCATGTGAGAACGTCTATTGGCAACCTCTTGAGTGTAGCCAGTGGTAGGACATTTAACGCTGACCCATTATCTATTAGCACGCTTGGTAGAGTATATCCTTTACAGCGGGTAGTTATGTGTAAGGCCTTCGTTGATCCCATGCCTCCAGGTGGGATTTCGTCATCGCTGAAGTAGATGAAATTGTCAGCGCTTATGTTACTAACCAGACGGTCCAACTTGTTGACGGATATATCCTTAGTAACATAGGTCTCATTTAGTACTTTCATCAACGCTTCGCGATGCACTTCTGAGCTTAGAAGTAGGGCTAACACGGAGATACGGGCTGGTTGTCTGTGCAGTTGTTCCACCATGCTATATTCGTTGTGTTTCAAGAATTTCAAAAATTCTTTGGCCTCTTCTTCTTTTACGGGTTCATTGATAGGGGCTTCGGGTTCCTTTTTCCTCCCAATCTGCACAGCCTTTGGCTTCACTGTTTCCGCTCCTTTGTTTTCAGGATCGTAACGCTTTCCACTACGCGTATAGGATCCTTCATTCTTAGCTTCCTCGGAAATGCTAGTGGTGCTTTCCGCCCTTGGTATCGTCACATTACAATTGTAGTTCCAGGGTACCTTTTTACTGTCTTTATAGGGAAAAGAAGTAGGTTTCTGAATTATAATCCTCGGCCTTCCCTGTACCTCACCTTCCGTGTTTCGTGAGATGATGATTCTCGGGTAATTGACTTCAGGCTTTGTCAGTTCTTCCTCGGTCGCACAAATGTTCTCTTCCTCTACTCCTTCTTCATAAAACTTCAGTTCTTTGTCGTCCATAAGGCCTTGCACCAAAAATCTAAACTCGGCACATTCTTGAATCTCATGCCCCCTCTTCTTATGGAGTTCGTAGTAATTCTTCATATGCCTCCCGTTTTCTCCAGGATCTGAATCTACTAATTCTCTCTTCGCCATCTCCCTCCAGACTATTCGCAATGGGGTTTTCACTTATGTGACATCCTTCTTGATCTTCCTCACCACTGCCTCACCAATCGCGTTTACACCTCTATCTTCGTGATTGGGTAGTGGGTTTCCCTTTTTTACCATATCGTCGAGTGTTATAACCTCCATTTTTATTAGCCTCTCGACTACCCTTTTAAAGGCGAGGCAATTCTCTATCGAATGCCCCGCCACCCCTGCATGGTAATCGCAGTGAGCGTTAGAGTCGTACCACTTAGGGTATGGGGGTTGCGGTGGTTGCAAATAGAACGGGGACACGATGTGCTCGTTGAACAAAATCTGGTATAGCTCCTTGTACGTTATTGGAATTGGCGTGAATTGAATCTTTTCAGTATTCGGTCTGGTTCCCGATTCCTGTCTTACCGATCCTTGTTGTCCATCATGCAGCTTCGCTTTTGGTGATTAATCATGTGATCGCCTTCGAGTACCCTTTATTGTATGTACTCACGTTATTTACTTCACCGTCTTTCTTCTTAGGAGCGGCCCTCCTAGTGCTTTCTCCTGCCTCGATCTTGCCACCCCGTATGGCATGTTCAATCATCTCCCCTGCCATTACTATGTCGGCAAAGCTCTTAGTCGTACTCCCTATCATATGGGTTATGAAAGGGGCTTCAGGGTGTTAATGAAGAGCATGGTAGTCTCTTTTTCTAAGAGGGTGGTTGGACTGCATGGCGACCTCTCTCCACCTTTGCGCATACTGTGCAAACTTTCATTTTGTCTTTTCTTCATGCCTTGCAAAGTAATTCATCCCGGTGCCATGTCTCGTGACGTGGTCACAATAATGCTTCGTAAATGCTTGAGCCAAATCTCTCCGAGAACTAATGTTAGCCCGACTAAGCTAGTTATACCATCTAGTCATGCTGCATCACCAAACTTTCTTGGAAACGAGTGGATTAAGAGTTAATCATTGCTCACGTAGCGACCATTCGCTGCAGAACATGGTGATGTGGGCCTCCTAGCGCAACTAGTCCCACTATATTTTTCGAATTCGGGCATTTTAAACTTATGGGGCGTGCCAAATCGGAACTAGACTTAAATATTTTGCGTCGATCCCCGATGATGATCGATACTTTCAGTAACTTTGAATTTTTCCTCCAGCCATTTGCAACGATCCTCCAGTTGTCTTGAGGGTTCTATTCTCGACCCCATTTTCTCTACTGCATCTAGATCGGGCACAACAGGGTTGGTCGGGTTATCGCCAGGCTGGGATCCTGAGCCCACATGATAGCTCACGGGAGGTCTAATATCATTCTGTCCTTGCTGGGGTCTGATTGTAACCGGTGGCCTTTGGAGATATTCCTCAGGCTGTGTTCTCGCGTGCGGCGGGGTAAAGCCCGGGGGGACGCCATCACTATCCTCTTCGACCGGTGGCATGGGACCTTTCCCCTTATCCATTGCCCCGTTCATTATTTGGGCCATTTGGGCCATCATGCCTCTTTGGGCTTCCAACATTTGGTCCCTCATTTCCTGCTGGAGTTTTAACATTTGCTCTTGCATTTGTTCCTGCATTTCTTTCTGGAATTGTTCAAACCTTTGATCCATTTTCCTGGTTTTAGCGCGTGTTCCGTAGTGATGTTCCTCTTCCAGATTTTCTCTTTTTGTTTTCTTTTTCCTCTCTGATAATTTTAGCTAATTAGGCCCCCTTTTTTTTAAACTTCAATGCATGTAATGTGATGTAATGCAAATGCATGAATGCAAAAAGAAGGCATCGATTCAGATTCAACTTCATTTTAGAGAACTTTATTAGAAAACAAAATCTTTTACATAAAGCGAACTACAAATATGCTTTCGCCCTAAGGCCTAAAGTTTTGATTTTCCCGAGCAAAGAGATTAGCTCTTGACTACGACCCGACTGCAGCTCATATTTCATGCTCAACATATCGGCCTGTGCTGCCAAAGTTTGTAGATGATCGGCTACCTCTCGAATCTGAACTATCGCTTCGCCCATAAGGTAATCCCGATTTCTAACTTGATCATGAGAATGGTGAAGTTCTTCTTCCCAACGCCCTTCTCTTGTTTCTAGAAGCTCAATCCGAAGTTCATAACTGTACAATGCTGATTCTAATTCTTCAATCTTACCCTTCATTTCCTCGATTTTATTTAGACTTAATTTCAGTTCGCTTTCTGAGTTGCGACTTCGGTAGTGATGCAGGGACCGTCCAAGCTCAGCCACCCTAGCTTTTAGCCCTTTCTTTTCTTTTTGGCTTTCTGCCATGTCTTTTCTCAGAACCTCGTTTTGTGTTTGCATTTCCTGGAACTTTTTCTCCCAACTACTAGCTTTGGCTCTTTCCTCTCGGATCTCGCGTCGCCATTGCTCCGAAGTTTTTCCTAATTCGGCATTTTTCATTGTCAGACGTATCTTCTTATATTCCGTCTTCAGATCATCTCGGTCTTCCTCTATTTCCCCTTTCTCCTTTCTTAGTTTTTCAGCTTCCGACTTTTGTCCATCTACGTCTAACTTGAGGAGCATCTTCTCTTCTTCCAGTCTCTCTATCTTTCTTTAGAGTTCCGAACTTATCCTTTCAAAATCTCGTTTCACGATTTCCAGTTCTGATGGGACTACTCGCAAATATTCTTCTCTTGACCGGACACCTTCTAGATTTGGCTCGGGGATGTTATCGTTGATCCTCCTAGTCCTCCATTCTCCGTACTCCGGGGTCGTCATCGGGCCTGCGGATAATCTTTTCATTCTATGAATCCGATTCCAAGCATTAGAGATCTCCTTAACCTTTTTCTTATAGCTCCCCCCTTCGTATGAGAACTCGCACTGAGCCAGCCCGTAGGTCGTCGGTACGAATTGTCTTGAACTATACTGCCTCAGGACCAGCAAAGAGGCATATGCAGTGGCGCCCCAAATTCCTAGTAGAGGAACCCAGTCGAAGCTTCCACAACGATAAAGGATTTTATCGAGAATCATCCAAGGAGCTTTCCACTCGATGTCATCTTCTTGGAGGTTTTGAAGGAGCGCTATCCAGTTTTCTTCGGACACATCTTCTCCCCTAGGCGTAGCTACTATCTCTTCCAACGGGGAGTAATTTTCTGACAAAAACCGATAAGACACTTTCTCTACTTTCTAGAGGTGACTATAGAACCAGGCCATTAACAACTGCGCGCATCCAATAAACCTGCCATCACCTATTTTCTGACATGCAGTCAAGGATCTAAACGTTTCGGCCAAGATGGCAGGAACAGGCGTGACCCCTTTGTCTAATCGGCCAAATAGATCAATAACTGCTTCATCAATGTGTCTTAGAGCTTTTGGGAAGATCACCAAACTGTAAATACACAAGGCCAAGACGTCAATCTTTTCGTTGCATCGGGATGCGTTAGGATCAGTCCTCAAACATATCCAAGGTACGCATTTACCCTCGCCCTTTTTCTACATTCTAGCTGAGACCTATTGTTCGCTCGTTCCCGTGATATTCATCAATTTCTTCGCAAAAGTCAGGCCATTAACCACTTTGGAATAAGCTTTATCAACTTGAATTCTCGGACAACGTCGCAAGGTCGTGTACTCCTCTACCGTTGGAACCAAATCTACTTTCCCAAAAGAGAAACAGCTATAAGCGGCATTCCAGAACTGAGTCATTGCTCAAAATAGATGCTTATCTATTTTAACATCAAGCAGGTATGGTAGATCGCCGTAGGTACTATAGAACAACTGCTTTGCCTCGTCATCCCACTGGGTCCATATTTCTTTCAACTCCTGGAGTTCGTTTTGCGTGACACTGATATTGGTGAAATCACGTAGTTCCGACACATATCCCTCAGCTAAGCTATCCCCTTTTTCTAATTGGCTTTGCTCTGACCATGTGCGGGCGGCCGCATTGTCTTCCACTTTATCAAGGAATTCGCTTTCCATAACCAGCTTTCTAACTCAGAAACTGACCGTGAATCGATGCCTCTTAAAATATGAAATGATATGCACAAAATAAAACACAAAAAAGTTAGTACCATGGAATATAAAGCATAGTTCAGCCCGGGGAGGGTTCTTAGGCTCTTTACGTGTGGTTGAGTTCTAAAGTTTGAGGTACCCGAACCAGCAGATTCCTCGATCCTCACCCATTATAGGCTCATACGGATCGAGTTCGGTTCAGGGGAATACATTTCCCTATGGCCATGCGGAAGTGAAAACTTCACGAAGACATAGGTACGGATGTATCCCGAAAGCAGTCCACTAGCCCATGCGGAGGTGAAAACCTCACGAAGGCATAGCTTCTCGCTCCCACTTAAGGTGTGACCACAATGGTCATGCAATGCAATGCCAAAGTATTCAAGAGATCCAATATAACATTTGAAAGTGCATTTAAAGAAACGTGAATTCCGAAACCATTTTCCTATTTTATTCAAAAGGACAAGGATCAATCAATCTATGGCCTGACTCTCAACGAAATGTCCCCAGCGGAGTCGCCAAGCTGTCGTAACCATTTTTTTGGTAAAACAGTAAACGACGCGGTCGACTCGATTTTTTTGAAACAAAAAGGAAGGGAGTCGCCACCGATCTTTATTTGGGTGTGATCGGATCACCTTTGTTTTAATAAAACGTCTTGATTTATCAAAACGATGCTTTTGGTCTATAAAATTTGAGAAAAATGGGTTCGGAAGTCAATTACGTGCGAGGAAGGATTAGCACCCTCGACACGCCCGAAATTGGTACCAAACTGATTGATCGATGTCCTATTGTTAAAAACTTAGAAATGATTTGAAAATAGATACTTTTATTTCCAAAACTTGAAGGAATTGGAAGGGACGTTAAGACACTCTTAGTCTCGAAGAGATAAAGCATCATGTCTAGTAAGTTAGGGCGCAATACTTTAGACTCCAGAAACTAAGCTCGCCTTTTAAAACTTAGTTTTATATTTGAAGAGGAGCTTCCGTCATTTGTCAAACGAGAAATCAGAACCCAGTAAGTTAGGGCTCATTTTCTAGAAGGTCCAAATTAGGGATATTGCTCCTATTTTAATAGGAAAAGAAACTTATCCGAAGTATCTAGATGTCAAGTCCAGTAAGTTAGGGCGCGACATTTCGAATATCTGAGATTAAGTGTTTTGTTTAAAATCTAAATTGCGATTTTAAAAGGGATATCACGTTGTTTAGCTTTAAACGAGAAGAAACCGGAACCCAGTAAGTTAGGGCTCGATTTACTCGAATTGCTAATACGGAATGTCGATTTAAAACTGGAATTTGTGATTTTGAGAGGATCTTCCGTTGTTTAGCTTGAATGAGAAAAATCGTAACCCGATAAGTTAGGGCTCGATTATCCCGAATTGCTAATACGGAAATATTGGTCGTTATAAAGATTGAGATGTCGAAAAATAGTGAGATGAAGATGAGAATATAAGTAGTGGTGACAGGAAAGTATCGTGACAATGGTGTATATGTATTGACGATGATAGAAAATAATGATAATAATAGTGGTGGTAATATAAAATAGGTAAAATATATGCATATTGAGAAATAATATAATGATAGTAGTAATGTGGGGTATATATATAAGAAAAATGACAGTAATATACATAAAATAAGTGAAATATTTACATATATGTGAAAATAGTATGATACTAATAGCAATAATGAAATAGATAATATAATAATAGTAATAAACATAATGGTTATAATTTTAAATAAAAAATATAAGTATAGTAATGGTAATGATATTTAATAAAAATAATAGTGGTGAATAATAATATAATACTAGTAATACTGATAAAATAAATAGATAAAATAATAACCTAATATAAGCACCTAAAATGTACACATATGTAAAATATAATAAGATAATAATAGTAATACTAATAACAATAATATAATGTGGTAATAATAAAAATAATAATAATAATGATAGATAATAAGGTAATTATAAAAATGAGACAATTAAATAATAGCAAAGATGGTAAAATTACAAAATAATCGAAAATGGGTTAAATTGCATTAAAATGAAAGTTTCGGGTCAATTTGTAAATAAAATAGGGGTTTGGGGCTAGGAAAACACGCATAAAAGGTGGGGGACCAAAGAGGTAATATTCCCCAGTGAACAAAACGCAGCGTTTGAGGGGGCAATCAATCGCAAATCGTGAAATCTCTCAGGCCAATATTGCAATAATGGAAAACTTGATTTTGGAAACTAAAAATGCAGAAGGGCTGATTGCGCAATTTCCCCCTCTGGTTTAAAAACACGCGGATCCTAAGCCGGAGCGGGTCGGGTCGAATCGGGTCACGCCAAACGGCGTCGTTTTGGGGCCACTGAAACAGGCCCTAAACGGCGTCGTTTTGGTCCCCTTATAAATGCAAATTTTTCCTTTTCTTTTTCATTTCTGCTGCTTGCTTTAAAAAAACTAACCCCTCTCCCCTTTTTTTTTCTCTGTAGGTCTAAAAGGAGGGGGGGATTCCGGCGAGTCGCCGTCGCTAGAGCCGTCGCTCCGGCCACCGTGGAAAAGGTAAAAAAGGTATATTTTTTGTTTAAAAAGGATCTATATACATGTATGTTAACAGAGGAGTAAAACAATCAAAAATTCTCGAAAAATGACAAGAAGATATTACCTCCTTTCGGCTTTGGTATTCTTTGATTTTTAGTGTTTTTTTTTAGTGTTTTTATGCCTTCTTGTTCAATCTCTGTTGCGGTTCTCTGATTTGTTGCTCTATTATTTTAATCTCTCTCTGTTTTTTTTATAAAAAAAAGAGATCCTTTACAATAGATTTTGATTGGCTTTTTATAGCCTGAAATTCTTTACAACTTGTTTGCTTTCTGTCGCTTCTTGTTTAATGCCTGCAGGAGCTTGGGCGGTGCTAAGTGTGCGCTGTGGCGGTGGACGGGATCACAAGGCGTCGCACATGTCGAAGCGAGTTCGGCGGTTGGAGGGGCAAGTGGCATTTAGGGTTTTGTTTTTTCTTTTATTTAGTGGGCTAGGTAATTGGGCTCATTGGGTTTTAATTTTGGGTCTGGGTAGGTTGTATTAGGCTTGGGTTAAAATGGGCTTGTAAGCCCGGGCAAAATTGGGGTTGTACAAAAAGTAAATAGCATGACCTAATTTCTCATCTCAACAATGCCTAATCAGTGTTCCTAATAGGGAAATTGAATGAGTTGAGATACTACTAAGTGTATCAAAGTAAAAGAAGGACCAAAAAACAAATTAGGCTAAGCAACCACTCACTGTTAGAGGTGGATGGATGCGATAGTCCGAAAGCAGGAAAACCAGCTTTACTACCCGGAACCATGCTCTTTGCAACACTACTATAGCCAGGGGATGTGAACCGACAATAATTCTAAAGCACCCATTATTTGATCCTCCTTCATGCCTCTTCATAAAGGCATATTTTAATAGGTGTCTTTTATGAATTATAACATCTTCAAAAAATATATATAACTATTCATCTAAGATTATAACTATTCAAAAAAGGAGAAAGGATTGTATGAAATTGTGATTCCACGTCAACCTTATCCCTTTCCAATAGGAATATTTTTAGTTAGATTTTAATTTTTTTAAGAGGAAGAAACTGAAAATTAGGAGAAAAAATTTAATTTGTCATTCTCCCTATTGATAAGGGATAAGGATGACGTAAAATCACATTTTCATACAACCCCGTCTCTCAAATAATATTGTTTGAATAGTTACATTTTTTTTCAAAAATCAGGCTATATAACTCTTAATTTATGACCAAAAGATTTTACTTTTTGATTAATTTCCCCATTCATTTAGAGTTCTAAACTGTGTAAATATTTAAAAATGTTCCAACAGAGGTACAGTAACCACCTAGTTTTGAGAAAATAGTGCTAATAGGCAACCTTTTGTATGTCGCTGGCGTAAGTCGTTAGATGATCTGAAGCAAGCTCCTGGGGCTTGGTTTGAAGTCCTACTTACAAATATGGGTTTTGTAGCATCACGTGCAAACTCCTCTTTGTTCATTCCAGATACTTAAATTTCTTTCTTGGAATAGATGTTCAACGTGTCCGAGATGGCTGAAAAACATGTGCTTGAGTTGCTTCAAAAAGACAAATATAGTGGATGCACATATGGTGATCCACATCCAACTCCTATGGTCATTTCACCATTACTTTCAGCCGCATATGGTGATCCACATCCAGATCCAAAGTATCAAGTTGCTGGAGCCTTACAACATATATGCAACACCCGACCCGATATACACTATAGTGTAAATAAGGTGAGTCAATTCATGCATTCGTCACTTGGCAAACATTGGAGCGCTGTCAAGCATATACTATGATACTTAAAGGGAACAATACATCATTGTGATTCTAATTTGGGTAGTTCTTCTGATTGAAGGTCAACAGTTGGTTATTGTTGGTTTCTTGGAGGCAATCCCTTGCTTGGAGTTCCAAGAAGCAAGGAGTTATCGCTCATTCTTCGGCAAAAGCAGAGTTTCAAAGCTTGGCGAATGCTATCAGTGAAGTGGTTTGGATTAAACCATTTTTGATTGAGTTAAGAGTTACTTTAACTCGAGCACCTGTTATTTAGTGTGTCAACACCAATCCTATTGCACACTTCACCAATCCAGTGCATCATGCAAGGATGAAACCCGTAGAACTTTACTCGTGCTTTGTTTGGGAAAAGGTGGTGGATGGTTCAATTCAAGTGGCTGATGCTCTAAGCCACTCTCTGCTACATTTTTCATTAGACTACGTCAAAAGTTAGGCGTCAGCTCTCCGTTGAAGGTTGCAGGTTTTTCAACACATCTTGGAGACGAGGAAGAGAGGGAAGAGTAATAGAGGTTCAACAATTTTTCCAGAAAGTGGTTAATCATCAACGATTCTCGTTATAACCAATTCTACTTGTAACTACTGTCTGAAAAGATTCTCAGTCTCTTCTTGTAAAATCTCTCGTTTGTTTCTGGATTTCTGTCAATTACTGACTCGAAAACTGTAAATAAAAAAACACAATAAAAACAACATTTTTCAGATCATGAGTAGGAAAAACCGACATTGAAACATTAGTTCGAACAAGTTTGAAGAAGAAAAAAAAAAATGAATTACAAGCTCTCCACATACATGTAGCAAAATCCTCTACGTATGTACTTACACATATATATATATTATAATTTACTGATTCTGAACAACATTGACACATTACAAATATATGCAAAAAGAGAAAAAGGCAAACCCAGTTTCGAGAGGTTCATTTGCAGGCGAGAGAGCTCACAACTCACACGTCCAAAGGAGGATGAGGGCTCCTTGCTCCAACCTCGCCGGCCTTCTCGTACGCATCCGATATCGATCTTCTCCGAAACTGATACGATTCTTTGCTACCTAAACAAAACATTTCATCCACGTTAACAACTTCATATATCTAATTATCAACTGATTTAAGTATCCATTATTAAAGGCGAGTATCTACTTTGGAGTGTCTCACTCCATCAATAGTAAATATATTGCTTTTTGCAATGTTTATGCTCGGTTTTAATTTCGGATTTTTGTATCTCTACTCCAAAGCTAACTAAGTGGTAGTGTTCTTACTCACCGAGACCTTTTAGGGGCATGAAGTCGAACCACACTAAGGCCAAAATGATGAAACATTTCCTTAGTGGATCTAGGCGCTACTGCCCAAACTCCATGAATTTTTTTGGGCTCCACTCGGAGTGAAGAGACAAAAACACAAGACTGAAATCGAACATAAGTACCTCAAGAATAATACTTCCATCATTGAGGGAATGAGATATTCCAAATCAAATACTCGTCCTCAACGATCTTAATAAACAGTGAAAATAAACTCTAATGAAATTAAAATAATAGTGACGAAATTAAAGCTTGAGCTTAATAGTGTCAACTTTCAAGGGTAGAAATATGCTCTCTAAGTCTACTTTACAATATTTGAAATGGTCAAACTCACACAAAAACTAATAATAATGATTTATATCTTAAATATATAAATACGAGATAAATCTCAAAATTATATGTAAATTTTAATTTAATGTGTAAGTTGATATGTGAACTTTGAATTGGTATAATTATATACAAGAAATTTTTATTGTGATTTAAATATATACATGAAACTTTTATTTTGATTCAATTATACACATTTAAAAAAATAAATACATCAAATTATTTTTATATTAGATAAATATAATTATTTGTGTATGTAATATATAAATATAAAATGATATTATATCGATAATTGTATTAAAAATTTGTGGGAATTAGATCAAATGAAAAAATCATATATAAAATTACCCAAAATCAAAATTAATGTATAAAATTACACATCAAATCTAAATTCATATATAGATTTATCCCAAATAAATACAGAACTAGATATTAATCTGTCAATGAGGGGAGAATTGCCCAACTCAAACACAAATTATAATAATGATTTTAATTGGCATCCATTATACATGGAGGAAAATGGGACAAATCCGTTAAAGGACATATTTACCCTCCTAAAGTCCACCAATCAGACAAAGAGTTAAAAATATTATCATTTTAGCAAGGAAAAAAGTTTCATATAGGACAGTTTCTAGGGATTAGATAACTGGCTTACTAGCTCAGTTGGTTGTAGCTTCATGCTACTAACACGAAGGTCACAGGTTCGACACCTGCAGACCAAATTAACTTATTATCTATTTTTATTTCTATTTCTATTTTTTTTTATCTTAGGCTCTTTTATATCACAAAAGACAGATGAACAAGTTTCTTGTCTATCCTCTTTGACAAATCTTGGTCTTAGCGGTAACAATTTCAACAGCATACTGGCGTCTCTTACTCCACTCTCCAAGCTTGAATGTCTTGTATTGTCAAATTGCAGCCTGAGCAATATTGATGAAGGAGATATTCCTAGTCACATTTCTGGTCTATCCTCATTGAGACTTCTTAATCTTAGTGATAACTGATAACAATTTCACCAGCATAGCTGCGTCGTCTTTCCAATCTTCAAAAGCTTGTGGTTCTAGGAAGAATGAAAAGTGGTTATGGTGCTCACATTATAGCCATTAACTGCTACACATTGGCTGAGAACACTAGTTCAATAACATTGCTGATTAAGGTTGATTAATCTCTCTTTTTTTTTCATGGTTTTAGTTACAGAACCATCAAGTACGATTGATGCTTTCATTTGCAGGCGTTTGCGAATTCAAGAAAAGAGTCTGATGAAACTCCGGAATGGTTCAGCCAACAGAGAGGCGGCTCTGTAAATGAAATACCTCTGCCTCTCAATGTGATGTGATGGAACTAGAAATATATTGGTGTTCATAATACCAACATGAAATTGATATATGGTTGATGATCAAAGAAGGCAAAATGCATTTTGAAATTAAAAGTTCAATACTTATATCATTTTTAAGTAAAATAAAATCCGGCACATTTAATACATAAAAATGAGATGATAAAACTTTTCATTTGGAAGAATAGTGTTCTAACAAGGGAATTTAGCTGATGCTTTTCTCTATCGGGGCAACATAGCTTTTAGGTATTAATGTTTTTGTATATTTTGAATCTCATTTTTTATTTTGCTCATTGTTACCAGGGAATCGAGCAAGATACTTGATATCTTTTCAAAAATGAAAAAAATTGAGATTGCTTAAAGTTCTTTGTCCCTCAAATTGTGATCATCTCAAATATCTTTCTAATAAGCTACGACTTTTAGATTAGATAGGATATTCTTTAAGATTCTTGCCTTTAAGCTTCCAACCTGACTACCTTGTCGCGGGAAAAGGGATGATTGATTCTAATGAAACGCAATCCTTATGAACTAGAATTTTGCATGTAAAACAAATATAAAACATTTTCACCCCACATGCATCACAAGTGAATGAATGCGGTCTCAATATCAAAGTAAATGGGTGTTCATGATGTTCTTTCTCTTCAATAACCGATGGTGGCCAAGCACATTTGCTATGAAAGTTAAGATTGCAAATCGAACAACGATGACAAAATCCTGTTGGATTGATTTGGCAAAGACAAAGGTTCGGCTCAAACTCGAGAACAAGTTGGTGTTTGCGGTGGCAAGGGTGACTAATTTCAAGGGGTAATTCAACACATTTTCTGTGCAAAAAAATTATGCAATCGAAACAAGCATATGAATCATTCACCAATTTGGTTGTAACAGCCGGAGCAATAACTCCATCGGAGTAGATCATTATGGTTATCAATGGATGTGGATGGGCAAGATGGAAGATCTTTATGAAGTTTCCACTAGTGTCACGTTCAATCAAACTATATTTGAGGTGAAGGCAATTTTACATGAACAACCACCTTAGTAATGAACAAGCCGCAGGCCTTTAAACTAAATTAGTAATTCCATTCATGAAACTTTAAACATGATGATGTCCCAGCAATAATTTAGAAACAGAAATAAAATCTAAACGCAATAATAATTTCTTTCAAGACAGAAACATGATTGATCCAAATGCTGAAGGTAGCTTGAATCGAATCAGTAGCTCTCCAAATGCCATTTCCAACCAAGCCATTTTGCACTTTTCTTCCTCAATACATAATTTATGGTACTCCAGCGCACCCATTAGACCACCACGATTGTATCTTAGCATGGGACGCACGTAAAACTCGAAACAATAAAGTACGCTATTTGCTAATGGGCTTGCTTCCCCCATTGGGGAAGAAGGTCGAGCAACCGGCACTCACCCTCTACTCAGCCGTCGTTGGTTGGACCCCAACGGAAATTTGTCAATGCCCAGCGGTTTTCTTTATGAATGGTGGGAATACGGTGGTTAGGAAAAGACCATGCCTTGAAATTTTCTCGTATCTGGATTCGACCTACCCATCGTAAACGTCCATGATATCGTAAGGGAGATTCGACCAATTGTACCCCTTTTTTTTTTGGTGGCCATAATTTTTATCTAAAAGTAATTCTTCTCCAAATGAAATTGAAAAACTATCTACCATATTTCACCGTTAATATTATCTACGATAGTAATAATTTATTCATACACTAAAGAAACAATATTAATTTCATTGTTGAGAGGTAATCCTTTTCTAAATGGGATTGGGAAAATTATTTCCCTTATATATATATATATATATATATATATATATATAAAGCTACATAACTCTTAATATTCTAAACTCTTGTTTGTGTGAAGAAAAAAAGAATGGAGGTTAATGTAGTGAAGATCAAGGTTCTTGTAAATGGTGTATTTGGTCAAAACTGTAGCTCCAGTTTATAATTAGATTTATGCGTTAAAGTCTGCCAACGAAGAATACTCTCTTTTCTACGCAGGGAAGAAGAATCATTCTAAAGTTTGTTGATTGTTCCAATATTATTCAATGCTATGATGGTTTCACTAGCATTGAGCGAGAACAAGGAATGGTTTACAATATGTTCCTTGAATATGCTCCAGGAGGTAGTCTGCTAGACTTGATGAACAGGTATGGTGGTAAAATCCCAGAAACGGATGTTAATTGTTATACCCTAATGATACTCGAAGGGCTTCTAGACATTCATGAGAAAGGGTACATTCATTCGGATCTAAAACCAGGTAATATTTTGGTTTTCCCTCTTCAACATGGTACCGGTTTATCTACTTTAAAGATTGTAGATTTCGGATTAGCTAAACAACAAGGGGTAAAAGATACGAGGTCTGAGTTTCAAGGTACAAGGTATTACATGTCTCCTGAATCGATTGTCGGAGAAGTTAGTGGTGCATTGGATATATGGTCGTTGGGCTACATTGTGGTTCAAATGATTACGGGGAGATTGCCATGGGACACTTGTGATGGAGATGAATTAAGAGGCAAGCTTTTGAGAGAAGAATCACCCAACATCCCAGAAGACATGTCGAAGCTAGGGAAGAGTTTCTTGAAGGAATGCTTTGTTATTGATCCAAACAAAAGGTGAAATGCTAGTAAGCTACTATGCCATTGCTATCTTCTTCTACCAGAGCACATGCTTCCCGAAGATCACCGACAATCTTTTCCATGTTTTCAATAGCAAAAAGTATTACAGTCTCAGAATATTCCACCACCACCTGGTTTTAACATTCCTAATAGTGTCTTGTTGGAAAGGAGAAAAATTTTAGAGGAACAAAGGTTAAGAAAGATGAGTAGTTGCTATGAGCAAGGAAGTAAACTTCAAATAGAGAAACAAATGTTAAGAAACACCTTATTCAAATCAACATCAAATAGAGGAAGTAAACTTGTTAGACTTTTGGCCTGCAATGCAACAGCAAACCAGCAAGCAGCAGGAGCAGTGGAGCTGAACCTAGTGCAGCAGCTATATTTTGTTCATTTTGATTGATTTACTCCTATGAAGCTAAGCTTAATTCTTGTGCAATGTAATAGCTAAGCTTTTAGGTTATAATGTTGATTTAATTTGATGTAATAGCTGATGTTTTAAGTATTATTTTATGTACAACTTAAGCTTGTATTAGTCATAGTCTAGTGGGAGTAGTTGGTTCACTAGGCCATAGTCTTTTTGACTATTCAATGTTTGTATCTTATGTATATATTTGCATATCAATGTAATGGTTTCATGTTTTTAACCATTAACTTGAGTGTTCCAAGTTTTGTGTGTTCAAGTTGTTTATTTTCTCCTCTTCTTTTGTTTTCACATGAAATCATATGCACATTGTATGCATGATGCATGTTGAGTAGTCGCCAATGTCTCAACAAATGGTATCATGAGCCAATTATCTTTGAGGGCCTCCATTGTTGGTTATTGACTTGTGGAAGAAAGCTTAAGAAAGAAGAAATCGAGACTGCTGAATCTGTTGCAACAAGATGAGTTACACAAAGACTCTCCACCACCACTATTCACCGGGCGAGAACTATCACATATGGTCAAGAAAAATGAAAACACATCTACAAGCACAAGACCTTTGGAGTGCAGTTGAAAGTGATGTCGAACCACCTCCATTGAGAGCTAACCCCACCATTGCTCAGATGAGACAAAGACAAATGAGGAACGAGCCAAGAAGCACAAGGCCATGGCTTGTCTTCAAAATGGAGTATCAGATGTGATATTCACTAGAATCATGGCTTGTGACTCACCTAAGCAGGCATGGGAGAAGTTGAAGGAGGAATTCATGGGGTCCGAAAAGACAAGGCAACAAAGAGCTTGATCAACTTAAGGAGAGACTTTGAGAACTTGAAAATGAAAGAAGTTTGACTATCAAGCGAAGATTCGCACAGAATAATAATGGCTACAGTCAATAGTATAAGGCTGCTTGGTGAAGATTTCAGTGAGAGTAGGATTGTTGAGAAGGTGATCACCACTCTTCCTGAGAGATTCGAGTCAAAAATCTCCTCATTGGAGGACTCGAGAGACCTTACAACTATTTCTCTGTCTGAGCTGGTGAATTCACTCTATGCACTTGAACAGAGAAGAGCCAATAGGCAAGAAGACCATTCTGAGGGAGCCTTTCAAGCAAAGACTAAGGAAGACTCAAGTCAGAAAGAAAGGAAACCATGGCTCGATAAGAAAGTGAAGTCAAGAAGAGAGTCAGGCAAGAGGAGGCTACCACCATGCAAACACTGCCAAAAGACCTCACATTCGAAAAATCTCTCTTTGATACAGCACTGGACATCCAATGCAGGAGTTGCAAACAGCTTGGACATGTGGAGAGGGTCTGCAAAAATAAGGGCAAGGCACCTGCACAACAGCAAGTCAAGGCTCAAGCTGCTGAGGACCTTCAAGCTCAGGAGGAGCATGTCTTCACAGCAACATGCTTAGCAACAACCAGCAAGGCTAAAGTAGAGTGGCTAGTGGACAGTGGTTGCACGCACCATATGGCAGCTAATGAAGTGTTGTTTAAAGACCTTGATAGAAGCTTTGCCTCTAAAATCAGAATAGGCAATGGAGATCTCATTGAAGCCAAAGGGAGAGGCAATGTGGTAATCAAGACTGCTTCAGGTAACAAAGTAATCTCTGATGTACTCTTTGTACCTGAAATAGATCAGAATTTGTTGAGTGTTGGACAACTAGTTGAAAAGGGTCACTCACTCACATTTGAAAATGGATCCTGCATTGTTAGAGATCTATATGGCCAAGAACTGATTACAGTAGCAATGACAGATAGGAGCTTCATGCTCGATGTGAATATGGTTGAGAAGAAGGCCTATACAAGTTTGGTGATAGCACTAACTTTGTGGCATAAAAGGCTAGGCCATGCTAGCTATAAGTCATTAGAATTGATGAATAGATTGAACTTGGTTGATGATTTGAGCAAGGTTGAAGTCAAGGAGTCTGTTTGTGAAGTCTGTCAGTTTGGCAAACAAGTCAGACTACCCTTTCCAGTTGACAAAGCATTCAGAGCCCGAGAAAAGCTTGAATTGGTTCACTCAGATATCTGTGGACCAATGAGGACTCCTTCCTTGAATGATAGCAGGTACTTTGTGCTATTTATTGATGATCTGACTAGATTCTGCTATGTCTATTTCTTGAAGCAGAAATCTGAAGTCTTTGAAGCCTTCAACAAATTCAAGGCTTTAGTTGAAAATCAAACTGGTTGCAAAATTAAAGCCTTGAGAACAGACAATGGCTCAGAGTATCTATCTGACAAATTTCAGAAGCTATGTGAGCAAAATGGAATCCATCACCAACTCACCACAGTGTATACTCCTCAGCAAAATGGAGTATGTGAAAGAAGAAACAGAACAGTGATGAACATGGCTAGGTGTCTACTATTTGAAAGCAAATTACCAAGCAAGTTTTGGGCTGAGGCAGTCAATACCTCAGTGTATTTGCTTAACAAATTGCCAACACAAGCTGTCAAGGACATGACACCCTCCGAAGCATGGCATGGACTTAAGCCTAATGTTGCACATTTGAAGGTGTTTGGTTGTGTCTGCTATGTTCTTATTCCAGCAGAAAGAAGAACTAAGCTGGAAAGAAGAGCTGTTCCAGGGATATTTGTTGGTTACAGCAATACAAACAAGGGCTATAGGGTGTTTGATCCAGCAACAAAGAAAGTCTTGGTGAGTAGAGATGTCAGATTCAATGAAGAGAGGATTTGGAACTGGAATGATTCAACTACAAGTCAGTCTGAAGAAAATCTTCTAGACAGTAGTCTTGAAATAGCTGAAGCTGAGCCTCACAATGAAGATGTTGATGATAGTCCTACAAGAGGTACAAGGACTATTGCAGACATCTATCAAAGATGTGATGTTGCAATAGTTGAACCTTCAGATTTTGAGGAAGCTGCCAAGGATAAGCAGTGGAAGAGGGCAATGGAAACTGAATTGGAGATGATTCACAAGAATGATACATGGGAGTTAGTGGACAGACCAACTCATAAGAAAGTGATCGGAGTAAAATGGGTGTTTAGGGCCAAGTACAATGCAAATGGCTCCTTGAACAAGCACAAAGCTAGGCTCATGGTCAAGGGTTATAGTCAGCAATATGGGGTAGACTTTCTAGAAACGTTTGCTCCTGTGGCCAGATTGGACACCATTAGACTGTTATGTGCCATAGCTGCTCAAAAACGATGGAAGCTTCATCGACTTTGATGTCAAATCAGCATTCCTTAATGGTTTCCTCAAGGAGGAAATTTTCATCGAGCAACCAGATGGCTTCAAGGTAGAAGGACATGAAGACAAGGTTTACAAATTGAAGAAGGCCTTGTATGGCCTAAAACAGGCACCAAGAGCTTGGTATGACAGGATAGACACTTACCTGTCCAAGCTCGGGTTTGAGAAGAGTGTTAGTGAAGCTACACTCTATGTAAAAAGGTCAGAAGGAGAAACCATGCTGATTGTATCCTCTATGTTGATGATTTGCTTGTAACAGCAAGATAAAGATGAGTTAATCTCGAATTCAAGGCACGAGATGCGACAAGTTTTCGAAATGACAGATTTAGGAGTCATGACATACTTCCTTGGAATGGAAGTAAGCCAATCTGATCATGGCATCTTCATCAGCCAACATGCCTTTGCATCAAAGATCCTCAATCGATTTTGTATGCAAAACTGTAAGACAGTCAGCACACCAGTAGCACAAGGAGAAAAATTAACTAGTAGTGGAGAGCATACAAGGGTAGATGAGAAAGAATATCGAAGCTTGGTGGGCTGTTTGCTATACTTAACAGCCACTCGACCAGACATCACTTATGGTGTAAGTCTTCTTTCAAGATTTATGCACTGCTGTAATATTGTTCACTTCAAGGCTGCTAAAAGAATACTCAGATATGTTAAAGGAACTTTGAAACATGGAGTTAGATTTGAAAGCAAAAATGAGCTCAAATTGACAGGGTATTCTGATAGTGACTGGGCAGGCTCGCTAGATGACATGAAGAGTACTTCTGGTCACCTCTTCACACTTGGCACAGGAGTATTTTGTTGGAGCTCTAAGAAGCAACAGACCGTTGCTCAATCTACAGCAGAAGCTGAGTACATAGCAGCATCTGCAGCTGTTAATCAAGCCATTTGGCTCAGAAAACTCCTATGTGACTTAAATGAAGAACAAACAAAGCCCACAGAAATCTTGGTCGACAACCAATCAGCAGTTGCCATAGCCAAGAACCCTGTATTTCATGGCAAGACAAAGCATTTTAAGATCAAATTTCACTTTGTCGGGAGGCCGAGCGATGCCTGAGAAATCACCTTGTTCATTGTAGCTCACAAGACCAATTGGCAGACATTTTGACCAAGCCTCTTGGTACATTACGGTTTGAATTTTTGAGGGACCTTATTGGTGTTTGTTGCATACAGTCCAAGGAGGAGTGTTAGACTTTTGGCCTGCAATGCAACAGCAAACCAGCAAGCAGCAGGAGCAGTGGAGCTGAACCTAGTGCAGCAGCTATATTTTGTTCATTTTGATTGATTTACTCCTATGAAGCTAAGCTTAATTCTTGTGCAATGTAATAGCTAAGCTTGTAGGTTATAATGTTGATTTAATTTGATGTAATAGCTGATGTTTTAAGTATTATTTTATGTACAACTTAAGCTTGTATTAGTCATAGTCTAGTGGGAGTAGTTGGTTCACTAGGCCATAGTCTTTTTGACTATTCAATGTTTGTATCTTATGTATATATTTGCATATCAATGTAATGGTTTCATGTTTTTAACCATTAACTTGAGTGTTCCAAGTTTTGTGTGTTCAAGTTGCTGTTTTCTCCTCTTCTTTTGTTTTCACATGAAATCATATGCACATTGTATGCATGATGCATGTTGAGTAGCTGCCAATGTCTCAACAAAACTTCTATACGGATGCCACTTGTAAATCCCCCTATCATAAAATTTGGGTCACACAATTCTAACCGTTGGATTCTAAGAGTAAAGTGTTTGTGGGCATGCTTCTAATAGCTCAAATGTTTCGCATTGCAAATAAAAAAGTTGGAGAGAAACCAAAAGCAATAAGTTTTATAGATTTTTTTCAGAATTTGAGTCTAATTTTGTCACTGAAACTCTGTTTTACTTTTGTTTATATATATAAATATTCATTCAAGTTGGACAATCATGATTTCCTTATCCAAATATTATTCCTTTTATATAGATTATAAAAGTGCCTACTAATACAATTTCTTCGTTTATCATCTTTCATGGCAAATTTTTGCAGTAACCCATCAAGAATTTATATGCAGAAAAAGAGGTGGTCTAATTGCTTTACACTTTTAAATCTCACGATGAAATCCTCTTGAAATTGCAGCTTATACCAAATACTAAAATAGTTACACCAACATGGAATGACAGCTTATTCATACCACCCTTTTCTTTTCTGATAAAAGGAGATTGCATGAAGTATCACCCAAAATATTCCAACAAAACAAAAACTGGTAACTTTACTTCTAATTTCCAATTGATCTGATTTCAAGAGTAATGTACAAAGGAGGCATAATCCAAACCATCAACTTTGTTCTTTGGTCCAAAACTTTTACGACATCTTCGACTCTCTTCTTATTTTTCGGTTTTGTTTTTGTACCTAATCAGAAATCGAATAATAAACTCAAAATCAGTGACATCTCATTCGAAAATTTATTGAAATTAAGCAAAATACACATGTAAATTGGGCAAACAACATATTCCAACATAGGGTAGTTTGATTTTTATTTTTTTTTCTTCTACGGAGCTTGACTAGGTTCGATTACTAGCTTATTGATTGAGGTGATTTTTATACCAAAAGTGAAGGCAAATTATCGATGCTCAAGGCTGTTGGAACAAACTTGGGAATGATTTGAATGCATTGGAAGGCTCCAGTCTAAGCACCTTAAGATTCCATGGAGTTGGTGTCGTCAACCTAACCATTTTTCTGGGTTTATAAATTTGTTAATTTTGAGCTTCTTTCTGAATTTTTATTAGGTACTCGAGACAAACCCGACCCGGCCCATGGACAGGTCTACTTGTACTTGATGAATCGATTCTTAGTGGCCAATCACCATTTGAGAAGCTCTTTGCTAAAAAAGCCAACTATATCTTTCTTAGAGTTTTTGGTTCTAAATGTTTCATACAATCCCTTCTCTCAAAGAATATTGTTTGAATAGTTTTTTTTTTTTTTTCAAAAATCAAATGTTATAACTCTTGAATAATGATCAGAAGATTTAACTTTTGATTAATTATCCCATTCATTTATAGTTATTGGAACAATGTAAATATTTAAAAATGTTCCAACAGAGGTAGACCAACCGCCTAGTTTTGAGAAAATAGTGCTAATAGGCAATCTTTGGCATGTCGCTTGCGTAAGTCGTAATATGATCTGAAGCAAGCTCCCAGGGTTTGGTGTGAAGTCCTACTTACAAATATGGGTTTTGTAGCATCACGTGCAAACTCCTCTTTGTTCATTCGAGATACTTAAATTTATTTCTTGGAATAGAGCTGAAAAAACATGTGCTTGAGTTGCTCCAAAAGACAAATATAGTGGATGCACATATGGTGATCCACATCCAACTCCTATGGTCAGTTCACCATTACTTTCAGCCGCATATGGTGATCCACATCCAGATCCAAAGTATCAAGTCGCTGGAGCCTTACAACATATATGCAACACCCGACCCGATATACACTATAGTGTAAATAAAGTGAGTCAATTCATGCATTCGTCACTTGGCAAACATTGGAGCGCTGTCAAGCATATACTATGATACTTAAAGGGAACAATACATCATTGTGATTCTAATTTGGGTAGTTCTGCTGATTGAAGGTCAACAGTTGGTTATTGTTGGTTTCTTGGAGGCAATCCCTTGCTTGGAGTTCCAATAAGCAAGGAATTGTCGCTCATTCTTCGGCAAAAGCAGAGTTTCAAAGCTTGGCGAATGCTATCAGTGAAGTGGTTTGGATTAAATCATTTTTGATTGAGTTAAGAGTTACTTTAACTCGAGCACCTGTTATTTAGTGCGTCAACACCAATGCTATTGCACACTTCACCAATCCAGTGCATCATGCAAGGATGTAACCCGTAGAACTTTACTCGTGCTTTGTTTGGGAAAAGGTGGTGGATGGTTCAATTCAAGTGGCCGATGCTCTAAGCCACTCTCTGCTACATTTTTCATTAGGCTACGTCAAAAGTTAGGCGTCAGCTCTCCGTTGAAGGTTGCAGGTTTTTCAGCACATCTTGGAGACGAGGAAGAGCGGGAAGAGTAATAGAGGTTCAACAATTTTTTTTGCATTCATTACGTTTACATGTTAAAAAAAAGACATTAAAATAAAAACATTAACGACAACTTTAATGATTTCAATACTTAATATAAAAACAGTTAACAATAGGAGATTTATTGAATAATAATAATTATACTCAAATTAGAAGATGTATTGAATAATAATTATTATACTAAAATTGTAATTTCATCTTTTATTCTATTTGAATAACAATACGAATTTCAAATTTGATTTGAATTGAAATTCAATTTTTTTTCTCCCAAATCAATATTATAAATACATACATTCAATTCCACTATCATTCATCATATAGGATTTTATTATAATTTGCTGCCTTCAACCAACCATGATGAAAAAATTTGTTTCCTTTGCTATTTTTGCTTTATTTTTCTTTGTTTCCATCTTATCATCTAAGGGTGATGGTGATTTAGTGTTCCAAAATTACATTAATATCAATCTTACAAAAGTCATCGATGGTGATGGCGGTGTTCTTTTCAAGAACTATAGTCAAATCAATCTTAACCGCGTTACCGGACCGGAAAGTATTGCCTTCGATTGTAAAGGTGAGGGACCATATGTCGGTATATCCGACGGAAGAATCTTAAAATGGAAGCCGAAATTTGGTTGGCAAGAATTTGCCATCCCTTCACCATTCAGGTAGATTCACATCTTTGTCGGTTTTTTTTTTTATCCTATTCGTTTTTGTAGTTTTATTTTATTGTTATAAATCGATTTTTCATCAAAAGGTTTTTAACTTTTGGTTTTTCCTTTGGATCAGGGAAAGGAAATTGTGCGATGGCACAAGATATTCAAACGTTGAACCCATATGTGGGAGACCATTGGGCTTGAAGTTCGATAGTCGAACATGTCATTTATATATAGCAGACGCCTATTTCGGTCTTTTAGTTGTTGGACCAAACGGCGGCACGGCTATAAGACTGGCTATTTCGGCGGCAAATGGAGCTCCATTCAAATTTACGAATGGATTAGACATCGATACGAGCACCGGGATGGTTTACTTTACCGATAGTAGCACTCTTTTTCAAAGAAGGTACATCTTCTTCCTCTTTTTTGCTTCTAAATTATCATTAATCGTTGATTCTGTTCAGGGGGACTTACATATATATAAATAATCAATAGTGGAATTTATATATAAATAATTCATATAGAGATTTTTCATACCGAAAGGATAAATTATTCTTTAATTGTGCAGGGATGCTGACTTTCTAATAAGTTCCGGTGATAGAACCGGACGGCTGTTGAAGTACAATCCTTATAACGGAGACGTGTCCGTTTTGTACGACGGTTTAGCTTTCCCTAACGGGGTTGCTTTGAGTGCAAACAATTCGTTTCTTCTAGTGAACGAATCGATAAAAAGACGAATACTGAAGTTCAATGTGCACGACCCCAAAGCAGCTCCCAAAGTATTCCTCGAATTACCAAGGGTTCCGGATAATATAAAGAGGAACGAAAAGGGCGAATTCTGGGTGGCCCTAAACAGCGGAAGATTAGGAACGCTTGGAAACGGTGTTCCAGATCCAATTGGAATGAGGTTTAACGAAGAAGCCAAGGTTTTGGAAATCTTGGATGGAAAGGGCGCACCCACTTTTAATTCGATAAGTGAAGTCGAGGAATACGGGGGAAAATTATACATAGGGTCTGTTTTGAAGTCGTACGTAGGCATCTTAAATGCTTAATTGATATTTTTTTTTCCAACTTTTTTATTGTTCTTGTTTGTTTTTATTTTACTCGATAAATATATATATGTTAACGATTTTATTTTCGAGAAACTTTTAATTATCTTTATCCGCCTAATTGACACATTACATCTTCACGCCTCGTGCACAAGAGGAAGTAAGCTAGGCTTGGCGTACCATATGGGTTAGTTGTCAAACATTTTAAAATTGTCCTTTATCCCCTTTATGCTTCGAGTTACACTACTTTTTTCCATCACAGAATGTTTATGTAACTTTATAAGCATGGCACCGATTTCCATAATACAAATTAAAGAATATCTTTTTCAATTGATTGGTCAAAATAAAAAGTAAATAGCATGACCTAATTTCTCATCTCAACAATGCCTAATCAGTGTTCCTAATAGGGAAATTGAATGAGTTGAGATACTACTAAGTGTATCAAAGTAAAAGAAGGACCAAAAAACAAATTAGGCTAAGCAACCACTCACTGTTAGAGGTGGATGGATGCGATAGTCCGAAAGCAGGAAAACCAGCTTTACTACCCGGAACCATGCTCTTTGCAACACTACTATAGCCAGGGGATGTGAACCGACAATAATTCTAAAGCACCCATTATTTGATCCTCCTTCATGCCTCTTCATAAAGGCATATTTTAATAGGTGTCTTTTATGAATTATAACATCTTCAAAAAATATATATAACTATTCATCTAAGATTATAACTATTCAAAAAATGAGAAAGGATTGTATGAAACTGTGATTCCACGTCAACCTTATCCCTTTCCAATAGGAATATTTTTAGTTGGATTTTAATTTTTTTAAGAGGAAGAAACTGAAAATTAGGAGAAAAAATTTAATTTGTCATTCTCCCTATTGATAAGGGATAAAGATGACGTAGAATCACATTTTCATACAACCCCGTCTCTCAAATAATATTGTTTGAATAGTTACATTTTTTTTTCAAAAATCAGGCTATATAACTCTTAATTTATGACCAAAATATTTTACTTTTTGATTAATTTCCCCATTCATTTAGAGTTCTAAACTGTGTAAATATTTAAAAATGTTCCAACAGAGGTACAGTAACCACCTAGTTTTGAGAAAATAGTGCTAATAGGCAACCTTTTGTATGTCGCTGGCGTAAGTCGTTAGATGATCTGAAGCAAGCTCCTGGGGCTTGGTTTGAAGTCCTACTTACAAATATGGGTTTTGTAGCATCACGTGCAAACTCCTCTTTGTTCATTCCAGATACTTAAATTTCTTTCTTGGAATAGATGTTCAACGTGTCCGAGATGGCTGAAAAAACATGTGCTTGAGTTGCTTCAAAAGACAAATATAGTGGATGCACATATGGTGATCCACATCCAACTCCTATGGTCATTTCACCATTACTTTCAGCCGCATATGGTGATCCACATCCAGATCCAAAGTATCAAGTTGCTGGAGCCTTACAACATATATGCAACACCCGACCGGATATACACTATAGTGTAAATAAAATGAGTCAATTCATGCATTCGTCACTTGGCAAACATTGGAGCGCTGTCAAGCATATACTATGATACTTAAAGGGAACAATACATCATTGTGATTCTAATTTGGGTAGTTCTGCTGATTGAAGGTCAGCAGTTGGTTATTGTTGGTTTCTTGGAGGCAATCCCTTGCTTGGAGTTCCAAGAAGCAAGGAGTTATCGCTCATTCTTCGGCAAAAGCAGAGTTTCAAAGCTTGGCGAATGCTATCAGTGAAGTGGTTTGGATTAAACCATTTTTGATTGAGTTAAGAGTTACTTTAACTCGAGCACCTGTTATTTAGTGTGTCAACACCAATCCTATTGCACACTTCACCAATCCAGTGCATCATGCAAGGATGAAACCCGTAGAACTTTACTCGTGCTTTGTTTGGGAAAAGGTGGTGGATGGTTCAATTCAAGTGGCCGATGCTCTAAGCCACTCTCTGCTACATTTTTCATTAGACTACGTCAAAAGTTAGGCGTCAGCTCTCCGTTGAAGGTTGCAGGTTTTTCAACACATCTTGGGGACGAGGAAGAGAGGGAAGAGTAATAGAGGTTCAACAATTTTTCCAGAAAGTGGTTAATCATCAACGATTCTCGTTATAACCAATTCTACTTGTAACTACTGTCTGAAAAGATTCTCAGTCTCTTCTTGTAAAATTTCTCGTTTGTTTCTGGATTTCTGTCAATTACTGACTCGAAAACTGTAAATAAAAAAACACAATAAAAACAACATTTTTCAGATCATGAGAAGGAAAAACCGACATTGAAACATTAGTTCGAACAAGTTTGAAGAAGAAAAAAAAAATGAATTACAAGCTCTCTACATACATGTAGCAAAATCCTCTACGTATGTACTTACACATATATATATTATAATTTACTGATTCTGAACAACATTGACACATTACAAATATATGCAAAAAGAGAAAAAGGCAAACCCAATTTCGAGAGGTTCATTTGCAGGCGAGAGAGCTCACAACTCACACGTCCAAAGGAGGATGAGGGCTCCTTGCTCCAACCTCGCCGGCCTTCTCGTACGCATCCGATATCGATCTTCTCCGAAACTGATACGATTCTTTGCTACCTAAACAAAACATTTCATCCACGTTAACAACTTCATATATCTAATTATCAACTGATTTAAGTATCCATTATTAAAGGCGAGTATCTACTTTGGAGTGTCTCACTCCATCAATAGTAAATATATTGCTTTTTGCAATGTTTATGCTCGGTTTTAATTTCGGATTTTTGTATCTCTACTCCAAAGCTAACTAAGTGGTAGTGTTCTTACTCACCGAGACCTTTTAGGGGCATGAAGTCAAACCACACTAAGGCCAAAATGATGAAACATTTCCTTAGTGGATCTAGGCACTACTGCCCAAACTCCATGAATTTTTTTGGGCTCCACTCGGAGTGAAGAGACAAAAACACAAGACTGAAATCGAACATAAGTACCTCAAGAATAATACTTCCATCATTGAGGGAATGAGATATTCCAAATCAAATACTCGTCCTCAACGATCTTAATAAACAGTGAAAATAAACTCTAATGAAATTAAAATAATAGTGACGAAATTAAAGCTTGAGCTTAATAGTGTCAACTTTAAAGGGTAAAAATATGCTCTCTAAGTCTACTTTACATTATTTGAAATGGTCAAACTCACACAAAAACTAATAATAATGATTTATATATAAATAATTCATATAGAGATTTTTCATACCGAAAGGATAAATTATTCTTTAATTGTGCAGGGATGCTGACTTTCTGATAAGTTCCGGTGATAGAACCGGACGGCTGTTGAAGCACAATCGTTATAACGGAGACGTGTCCGTTTTGTACGACGGTTTAGCTTTCCCTAACGGGGTTGCTTTGAGTGCAAACAATTTGTTTCTTCTAGTGAACAAATCGATAAAAAGACGAATACTGAAGTTCAATGTGCACGACCCCAAAGTAACTCCCAAAGAATTCCTCGAATTACTCAGGGTTCCAGATAATATAAAGAGGAACGAAAAGGGCGAATTCTGGGTGGCCCTAAACAGCGGAAGATTAGGAATGCTTGGAAACGGTGTTCCAGATCCAATTGGAATGAGGTTTAACGAAGAAGCCAAGGTTTTGGAAATCTTGGATGGAAAGGGCGCACCCACTTTTAATTCGATAAGTGAAGTCGAGGAATACGGGGGGAAATTATACATAGGGTCTGTTTTGAAGTCGTACGTAGGCATCTTAAATGCTTAATTGATTTATTTATTTTTTACAACTTTTAAATTGTTCTTGTTTGTTTTTATTTTACTCGATAAATATATATATGTTAACGATTTTATTTTCGAGAAACTTTTAATTATCTTTATCTGCCTAATTGAGACATTACATCTTCACGCCTCGTGCACAAGAGGAAGTAAGATAGGCTTGGCGTACTATATGGGTTAGTTGTCAAACATTTTAAAATTGTCCTTTAGCCCCTTTATGCTTCGAGTTACACTATTTTTTTCCATTAAAGAATGTTTATGTCGTAAACTTTATAAGCATGACACCGATTCCCATAATACAAATTAAAGAATATATGTTTCAATTGATTGGTCAAAATAAAAGGTAAATAGCATGACCTAATTTCTCATCTCAACAATGCCTAATCAGTGTTCCTAATAGGGAAATTGAATGAGTTGAGATACTACGAAGTGTATCAAAGTAAAAGAAGGACCAAATAACAAATTAGGCTAAGCAACCACTCACTGTTAGAGGTGGATGGATGCGATAGACCGAAAGCAGGAAAACCAGCTTTACTACCCGTAACCATGCTCTTTGCAACACTACTGTAGCCAGGGGATGTGAACCGACAATAATTCTGAAGCACCCATTATTTGATCCTCCTCTTACCAGACTAATAAATAATAAATGTCCATCGGATTCCGCCTTCAAAAGCCATAACTACGGTGGATAGTTTACAATTTAATGAACGCCTTAGAATCCAAACATTACCATAATTTTCATATCCTTTTAAAATCTATTTGTACCGTCAAACAATAAGAGGGGAAAAAGAGACACTTGACTAAATAGGAGAAAAAATCTTGAAAAAGGCTAGTCAAGTAGTTTACCACAATTACTGCTTCTTCCTCATGGATATTACGTTTTCGTTTTACAAGGGAAGTGCTACCTGCGGATCCATCCTAGTCGGTAGAGTGATGATGGATATGTTCAGTGTTTGGAGGTATGGCACTGCAGCTCTTTTATATCTTCCAAATCTTTCTCATAACACCACACTTCTTCGAAGGAAACCTATCTGTGCGTTGGAAAGACATCTCAAGCTCATCGCATTCATGATCAGAGCAATCCATTGTCCATAAATTCTTGGTTTCACATTCACCACATTTATCCTCTAAGGACAATGGATATAATAATTCACGCGAGAAAAAGGTGGTCCTTCCTTATGGATCGTCCACCTAAAACAAAGAAACCGGAATTGACCCTTCCAGGAATTTTAACTTGAAAAACAAATCCATTATTACTAGATTGTCCAGAATTTCTAAAATGGATATAAGTTGGACCATGCTGCTGAATATGTTACCAGTAAGATTAAGAACTCTCAACGAGGATAGACCAGGAATATCTCCTTCACCAATGGTGCACAGGCTGTGCAATTTGACAATAGAAGACATTCAAGCTTGGAGAGTCGAGTAAGAGACGCCGGTATGCTGTTGAAATTGTTACCGCTGAGACCAAGATTTGTCAAAGAGGATGGACAAGAAATAGAACTAGGAATATCTCCTTCCAAAATTTCTCTAATCAAACAGATGCTCCATAACCGTGTCTGTGCGATGGAGGGTAAATAAATTATACGGCCTACAGGATTTGAACCTGCGACCTTCGTGTTAGCAGCAGAAAGCTACAACCAATTGAGCTGGGGAACCAGTTGCTTTATTCCTGGACACTGTTTGGTATTAACCTTTTTTCCATTGGTTAAATGATAATATTTTTAACTTTTGGATTTAAAATATATATATATCTATATATAATACTTTATAGCAATGGAGAAACTCATCAAAATGTTAAACCAAGAAAGCAAGCTGGTTTTTTTGACAAACATTTAAAGCTAACGCAATGATATACGTGCACACATTTAAAAATTAATCATCAGATGGAGCAATGTCGGATTTCGGAGCTGGAGAAGCAGAATCAACCTCTGTAAATCCGAATTTTTTTATAAACTCTTTAGCAATGAGTTCATTGGCACTGTCCGATGGATGGTACTCTTCCCAAAACACATATTTGCTTCTATCTCCGCACGGTGTTGATGCCGATGGATTGTACGATCTTGCCGTTACAACCTTGAATGGTGGTGATTCCGACAAGGGTCACAAGTAGTAAACTCAATGCTATCTCAAACTTCCTGTTTTGTTTGGTTAATCAATTCTGGTCTAAACTATTTCCGTTTTTAATCAATTTGTGCTATAATTGCTTAATTCTACATTTTATTCCGGTCGGCCTTTTCATGTATAATAACTCATTAAATAAACTATAGTTAACTTCTTATGACATTAATGTTTTACTAGCTATTAACGAATTAATTAAGAATTTCTCAATTGTAAACTCAACTTTAAGAATTTTATTTTAATAAACTTAAATATTCTTTTTATTTAACAAATTTAAAAATAATACATATAATATAACAAAAATTTCAAGAAATTTTGAGTTTTAGGTTAGTTCAAAAATCGTCTTGTATCACCAATCCCCACCTGTAAAATTTTATAATAATAAGCAAGTCAAGCTCTTCCGAAAATTCTGCTTGCCGCAAATTCTCTGGCAAATATTCAACTTGATATCAAGAATCTTTAAACGTTCCATTTTCCCATCAATCTCTGGAAACCTTGCAAGATTTGAGCAACCCGAAAGAATTAATGTTTCAAGGGATTCCATTCCAACTTTGGTAGGGAGACTCCTGAGACTTTTGCAGTCTCTTAAATTCAAAAGTTTAAGTCTCTTAAGCACTCCAAGTGAAGGATGAAGTACAACCTTCCATAATCAAAACTTCGGGGGGGGCTGTTGTGAAGTCTGCTGTCTTGATGAGGTTTTGGGACCCTTTGAAGGTTGATTATTTTCAACTTATACAAGGGTTGTAGAAAACAATAACAGATTAGAGAGAAAATAAGCTAAGACACAAGGATTAGATGATTCCCCTTGTTCAATGCGACTATATGGTAAGAGAAGTACGACAAGGTTGTCCGGTTGAAAGCTTGAAGGCAATGATGTTAAAGAATATCATGTCCAATCTAAAAGACGTAGATACTTGAGATCATCACCAAATTAATTTTCATTTCTAAATATCTTCAAATATTTTTTAATAATTACATTAATTGCCATGAGTAATTTCATAAATTATAATTAGCTTTTTGATCAATTAGCAACCGTATTCTAAAAAATCACATTCCACTGCCCTATAAAAGAATAATGATATTTTCTTTCTCGGTGTGAGATCTATTTACTGCCTCTTATGTTTGCTGCTCTTGAGAAGGTTGTGGTGTTGATCACCTCCTGCAGGATTTGTTGGGATCCGAAGCACATATTTGCCTAAATGCTCCAGCAGTCATCTTCAACACATTTGATGACAAGTGTTAGAAGCAATCGCTGCCAAATTCCCTCGAATTAATTTATACAATAAGACCACTTCATTTGCTTTCCATCCGAGTGAATAAAAGTCAAGCCCTTCTTCAACTTGATTCTATTCTTACTGATGGAGGACCCTCTCGGCGAAAAAAACTCGTCTTCAACACCATTCTCAAAACTACACATTTGCTCAGTTTGGAGAAACTGTTCTCCACTTTGAAAAGTTTGGACTCTTAGCAATGGATTCAGTTCTGAAGAGCCAAGCTGTTGGTACCATGGAGGGTGGCGGAAGTGAAGAAGAGACCGTCAAAAGTCAAAACTACAAAAATACTCGTGTGGAAAATTACATTGACGTTCAAATTCTAATGGAAATTAACTCAGTCTACTAAAAATAAATTTTTAATTATTAAATAATTTAATATTCACCTCAATTTTTGCATTTACATATAAAACATTCAATTAAAAATATTAAATAGAAGAATTTCATATTAATAACAACTTCAATACTTAATTTAAAAACAGTTAACAATAGGAGATTTATTGAATAATAATAATAATAATTATTATTATTATTATTATACTCAAATTGTAATTTCTAATTTGATTTGAATTGAAATTCAATTTTTTTTTCTCCCAAATCAATATTATAAATACATACATTCAATTCCACTATCATTTATCATACGCTTAATTAGTTTCATAGGATTTTATTATAATTTGCTGCCTTCGACCAACCATGACGAAAATATTTGTTTCCTTTGCCATTTTTGTTTTATTTTTCTTTGTTTCCATCTCATCATCTAATGGTGATGGTGATTTAGTGTTCCAAGATGGCTGAAAAAACATGTGCTTGAGTTGCTCCAAAAGACAAATATAGTGGATGCACATTTGGTGATCCACATCCAACTCCTATGGTCATTTCACCATTACTTTCAGCCGCATATGGTGATCCACATCCAGATCCAAAGTATCAAGTTGCTGGAGCCTTACAACATATATGCAACACCCGACCCGATATACACTATAGTGTAAATAAAGTGAGTCAATTCATGCATTCGTCACTTGGCAAACATTGGAGCGCTGTCAAGCATATACTATGATACTTAAAGGGAACAATACATCATTGTGATTCTAATTTGGGTAGTTCTGCTGATTGAAGGTCAACAGTTGGTTATTGTTGGTTTCTTGGAGGCAATCCCTTGCTTGGAGTTCCAAGAAGCAAGGAGTTATCGCTCATTCTTCGGCAAAAGCAGAGTTTCAAAGCTTGGCGAATGCTATCAGTGAAGTGGTTTGGATTAAACCATTTTTGATTGAGTTAAGAGTTACTTTAACTCGAGCACCTGTTATTTAGTGTGTCAACACCAATCCTATTGCACACTTCACCAATCCAGTGCATCATGCAAGGATGAAACCCGTAGAACTTTACTCGTGCTTTGTTTGGTAAAAGGTGGTGGATGGTTCAATTCAAGTGGCCGATGCTCTAAGCCACTCTCTGCTACATTTTTCATTAGACTACATCAAAAGTTAGGCGTCAGCTCTCCGTTGAAGGTTGCAGGTTTTTCAACACATCTTGGAGACGAGGAAGAGCGGGAAGAGTAATAGAGGTTCAACAATTTTTCCAGAAAGTGGTTAATCATCAACGATTCTCGTTATAACCAATTCTACTTGTAACTACTATCTGAAAAGATTCTCAGTCTCTTCTTGTAAAATTTCTCGTTTGTTTCTTGATTTCTGTCAATTACTGACTCGAAAACTTTAAATAAAAAAACACAATAAAAACAACATTTTTCAGATCATGAGTAGGAAAAACCGACATTGAAACATTAGTTCGAACAAGTTTGAAGAAGAAAAAAAAAATGAATTACAAGCTCTCCACATACATGTAGCAAAATCCTCTACGTATGTACTTACACATATATATATATTATAATTTACTGATTCTGAACAACATTGACACATTACAAATATATGCAAAAAGAGAAAAAGGCAAACCCAGTTTCGAGAGGTTCATTTGCAGGCGAGAGAGCTCACAACTCACACGTCCAAAGGAGGATGAGGGCTCCTTGCTCCAACCTCGCCGGCCTTCTCGTACGCATCCGATATCGATCTTCTCCGAAACTGATACGATTCTTTGCTACCTAAACAAAACATTTCATCCACGTTAACAACTTCATATATCTAATTATCAACTGATTTAAGTATCCATTATTAAAGGCGAGTATCTATTTTGGAGTGTCTCACTCCATCAATAGTAAATATATTGCTTTTGCAATGTTTATGTTCGGTTTTAATTTCGAATTTTTGTATCTCTACTCCAAAGCTAACTAAGTGGTAGTGTTCTTACTCACAGAGACCTTTTAGGGGCACGAAGTCGAACCACACTAAGGCCAAAATGATGAAACATTTTCTTAGTGGATCTAGGCACTACTGCCCAAACTCCATGAACTTTTTTGAGCTCCACTCGGAGTGAAGAGACAAAAACACAAGACTGAAATCGAACATAAGTACCTCGAGGATAATACTTCCTATTGTTGAGGGAATGAGATATTCCAAATCAAATACTCGTCCTCAACGATCTTAATAAATAGTGAAATAAACTCTAATGAAATTAAAACAATAGTGACGAAATTAAAGCTTGAGCTTAATAGTGTCAACTTTAAAGGGTAAAAATATGCTCTCTAAGTCTACTTTACTATATTTGAAATGGTCAAACTCACACAAAAACTAATAATAATGATTTATATCTTAAATATATAAATACGGGATAAATCTCAAAATTATATGTAAATTTTAATTTAATGTGTAATTTGATATATAAACTTTGATTTGGTATAATTATATATAAGAAATTTTTATTGTGATTTAAATATATACATGAAACTTTCATTTTGATTTAATTATACACATTTAAAAAAATAAATACATCAAATTATTTTTATATTAGATAAATATAATTATTGTGCATTAATACTTATATTAATAATTTGTGAATATTAGATCAAACAAAAAATTCATATATAAAATTATACAAAATCAACGTTAGATATACAAATAAATACATATTAATCTGTCAACGAGGACAAAATTGTCCAACTTAAACAGAAATTATAATAATGATTTTACTTTGGCATCCATTAAAATGGTACAAATCCGTTAAATGACATATTTACCCTCCTAAAGTCCACCAATCAGACAAAAATTTAATTTGACAGAACACAACTTCTGACCCTTCTTAGACGTATAACTTGAGATTCAAGAAATAAATAAGTAAAGAAATTCGGCAATTAGTTAAAAATATTTTTTTAAAAAATTTACCGGCAAAAGGAGATACCGGAGGAGTCGTTCCGGCCGGCGAAACCGGAGGCGACCCGGTCTGATAACCCGGTGGTTTTACGATCATAATAGTACGTGTCACTCTCGTCGCTTCGTCCAACGACGTTTCATCACCGTTTGATCTCACACTCCCGCCATCAGATTCTGATCATTAGATCGTCAAAAACCAATTGAAAATATATCAATACGAAAAAAACGACTAGAATTCTTAAAACTTCTCATAAAATAATTAAAATATTTCATCTCGCAACAAATTTTCGCTTTATTTTAAAAGCTCTTCGCCAGTTGGATTTTTTAACAAATTTAATTTACTTATCAGTGACATATAATTTTTGTTTTTCAATACGACTAAAGTGAGCCGCTATCACTGACGTGAAAATAGCGAGCGTTGAGCGTACCCTTAGCGGAGTTAGGCCAGAAACTAAATTTGGATTGCTTTCGGAGCTTGCCGAGGCCGGTATCCGGTCGGGGACCGGCGACGGTATCGTCCCATAACTGGTCAAGTAGTCCCATATGATCGGAATCGTAGCAGGAGAACAGCGTGTCTTAAGATCTTTCTTGTTTTAATGAAAGTAACTCAGAAGAAGATATTTAAAGACAAAATGAGAGGGTGTTAAAGGTCGAACAAGTTGGGATAAACATGGATCGTTGATTTTGGATCTGAGGACGGAAAAGGGATGACGTGGCGAATGGATCGATAAGGACGCAGTTTGGGATAAGAATAAGATCAAGTGTGACAGCTGGGACCAAAAAACTTGCATAATTTTGGAGGTCACGTGACTAGATCATCACTTTCTTTTACGAAGGTTGAAAGATCAAACATAAAAGGATAGATCAATGCAAACAATTCCTCCTAATTAAAAGTATCCGCTCGACAAAGTGTATATTAGGCTTCACAAGATTTGGACGGATAGTATAGAGGTTATTTAGGCTATTCAGATAGTTTTTTTGAGGTTTTCGAATTTAATATTTATCAGATATATTCAACAAATATTATCGAAAATAGATCAATAAAAAATGATATATATTTCTCGAGAAGATAATACAAAGGTTGATCATATCGCTAAATTGACTTTCAATAGGAATAAGAATCTGTAGTTATTTGCAAAGATTTCGTTTAAGTATTGATAATTTAATCTAACTATTGTATTGGCTAATCTTTTCACCAAAAAAAAATCACATACACTTCTCCACCTCATTGGAAATCATATAAGCACCGCCAAAGCTAGAAAAAAATTTTAAATGAGTCAGAATTAAATTTTATATAAAAAAATATAATTTCAAAATTTTAATAATTTATATCTTTAAAATTTTTAAAAAATTAAATCAAATTTTTATTATTTTTAAAATAATTAAAGTACAATTTTATTATTATTAATTTCAGCTGAAGAGATACACCAGGCCATAAACATGTGAGACAAATATCAAATCAAAATATTGGAAAATGATATTCGTATTAAATTAAATATGTTGACCTGTGATAGATCAAATGATCAAATCAAAATATTCGAAAAAATCAAAAATAATATTTCTGTGACTTTTTTTGTGTACTGCACATTTCATACAATTAGAATAAAGTTTTGAAAATTATGTTCATATGAATTAAGTTGGACCTATGATGGAAATAATGATCAAATCAAAATATTTGAAAATTCCAAAAATTGTATTTCTGTGACTCCTTTTTGTTGTATTCATGACTTTCTTTTTGCGTACTATACATTTCATACAATTAAAAAAAAGTTTAGAAAATTATATTCATATTAATTATGTTGACCTATTGTAGATATGAGAAACTATTTTAAAATTAGTTTTAAAAAACGGGGATCGATTTTTAAAAATGAAAATAGAAGTCGCCACCAATCCCTTTTACTTAGGTGTGATTGGATCACTTTAAAAAATATTTTATTTCAAAATACTGATTTTGGTCCACGAAAAACAAGAAAAATGGGTTCGGGAGTCAGTTACGTATGAGGAAGGATTAGCACCCTCATAACGCTCAAAAATTGGTATCTAGTCGATAAAATCATGTCTTAATATTGAAACTTTGGAAAATTTAGAAAATGGTCATTTTTAGTTGAAGAGAAAACCCAGACTTACCTATCTCAAAGAAATAAAACACCATACCCAGTAAGTTAGGATATAGCATCTCATGACTTTGAAACTAAGCACGTCTTTATTTTAGAAAATTCCTACCTCGAGACACAAAACGTCATACCCAGTAAGTTAGGACACAACGCTTTGAATTCCCAAGAATAGGTTTTTTTATTTGAAATTTGTAAGTTTTTATTTTAAAAGTGAAGAGATATCTAATACTTTAAGTTCTTATGAGAAAAATTGAAGCCCAGTAAGTTAGGGCACAATTCTTCTCGAAGTTCCCAAACATTAGATATCACCGTATATTTTTAAAACTATTTGAATAAAATGCATTAAAAAGGTATTTTTAGAAAAATAATGGTTTGAGTATACAACCCACATATTTAATAGCAATTCTATGTAATTACAAATTATCAAACAATAAATAATAAAAGAATAATACAACATAAATATATAATGAACTATTCTAAACAATAATACACGATCTAAAGAATAAAAATAAATAAACATGTAATTTAAAATAAATAGCAATAATTGAAATTTTCACAAAATAACAAAATTAAATGGAAAAGGGGGAGAAATATTTAAACTCTAAATTATTATTTTAACAAAACAAAATAAATAAAAAATAAAGAAAAAATGATAATTTTGTAAAAACAATTAATATATATAATAATATAAAAAACTTATAAAATATATAAAAGATAATACATAATAAATAATATTAATAATTTTGAATAAAGATATTTAAAAAATATAATATAAATAATATAAGTAAAACATGTTATAAAATACAAATGAATTTTATACAAAAAACAAGATTTCATGTGACATTAATATAGTACTATATAATATATATAAGATTTTAAAAATATAATATGATAACTTATGAATAAATTACAAATAATATATAATAAAAATAATATTAAACAGATAAGATAATAAAATATACATATATATACAAATCTTATATTATTAATATACAAATAATAAAGACAATAATATAGAATATCTAATATAACAAAATAATTTTAATACAATATTAAAAATGGAATAAAATAAAAAGATTTTTAAATGACAGGGATTAAATAGCAATTAAAATAGATTAAAAGGACTGAACCCAAACGCGCGTTAAACCACAAGGATTTATTGGGCAATTATGCCTTTTTCCAAAAACGACGTCATTCTGATTATTAGCCATTAAGGAACCTGAGGACTTAATTGAAACAAAATGCAAAGTTTAGGGTTAATTTAAAAAAATTTGCGAATTGGACTGAATTAAAATTAATTAAATTGCGGAATGACCGAAAGGGAAATTAGACCATTCGATGAAAACGCGCGGATCCTCCCCGGGTCTTCGGGTCAACGCGCAGATCCCCTAGCCCTGAACGACGTCGTTTTGCGCCTGTTAGATTAAGCGAAAACGGCGCTGATTCCATATAGTTATATAAGTAAAAATTCAGCTAAAAAAAATCATTGTTAAAACCATTTTAAAAAAAAAAAACTTAAAAAATACTCTGAAATCCTCTCCTCCCTAATGGAGTCCGGTCATCGAATTTCTGGGTCTACCGTCCCACGCGCCGCCACACGCGTCGTCCCAAGCGGTGGCCTAAAGGTAAAAATTCTCGCCCTCTTTCTTATAAACTATTTTATGTATGAAATATGCAGAAATTCGAAAGCAACGATGAAAAAAAATGTAAATCACCTCTGTATTGCGAAAATTTGCTCTTTTTATTTCTGTATATTTTTTTGTTTTCCCTCTGTGTGTCCCTTTTACAGGTTTTTTTATAAGGCTTTTATAGCCTTCAAAATAAAAACATAAAAAGGAAAAAAAATTTGTTGACATGTTTGCTTCGATTTCTTTCCTTTTGCTGTCGTATTTCTCTCCTTTTTTGCAGGTTGATGTCAAGAAATCCGACGATGAAGGCGTTATCCGTGCGCGAATCGTGGTGCGACCGAAGCCTTGGCGCTGGTGCGAGGAGTCAATCGCGGCGCGACTGTTGGCCTGGGCGCGAGGAGCGGCGCGACTGTTGGGATCCTGCTGGGACATTTACGGTGCCTAGGGTTTCCAGAAACCCTAGGCTTCTAAGTCTGCTTAATGTCTTGGGCCTCTTGGGCTGCGTTTGGCTTGGGTCTGATTAGGGTCTGGGTAATTCGGGTTTGTTTGGGTAGTGGGTCTTTAGGGTGTAATTGGGCTTTGGCTTTGTAAAATGGACTGTAAATGGACTGTTTATTTGGATTATTATTATTTATTTATTTTGGAATGGGCCCAGGCAAAAATGGGTTATTACAGTAGATATGAGAAAGAATTGTATAAAATTGTTATTCCACGTTATCCTTATCCTTTTTTAATAATAGAATGACAAATTAGACTTCTCCTGATTTTTAGCATTTTTAGTTAAATTTGATTTTTTTAATGAGGAAAAAGCTAAAAATCAGGAGAAAAAAATATGTCATTCTCTTATTGAAAAGGGATAATGATGACGTGGAATCACAGTTTCATACAATCTATTCTCGATAGATATATGGTCTAATTTTTAGGTGAATCAATTTATATTTTTTAAAAATTATTTAAAATTAAAATTGATTTTTTGACAAAATATGAGATCAATTAAAACACAACACAAATATATGAGAAATAATCAAAACATGTCCAACATAGAAAACAATATAAACACAATACGAATACACAGATATATCAAAATTTATATACAAAGAATTCTTAGCATATAAAAAATTATATAAATTTATAATACTTCAATTATTTGAAAGAAAAAAAACAAATAGGTCGCAACACATACACTAATGTTTGGTTCACTGTAATAGAATAGAGTTGTAATGAAATAGAGCTGTAATATATTTTTTCTTATTTATATAAATTTTCCTTCTCTCCTTTTTCATTCCTTTACTTTCTTTTCTTCTTTCCTTTATTTGTAATGACTTAATTAAGCCTTAAAATTTTTTAAAAGGGTAAACTATATCATTAATTACAAAACTATAGATAAGTTTTTGTTTTGGTCATTTAACTAAAACAGTTACAATTTGGTCACTGAACTACTCAAAAGTTTTCATTTAAGTTATTGAGCTATTAAAAACGATGCTATATGGCTTTCTCTGTTCACACTATTTGTATCAATCGAAAGTTTTCTTTCCCCTTCCCTTCTACAATTCGGTTTTATTTTTCATGAAACAACTTTGGATATCATGAGTCTGCAAACCAAAATTCAAACAACTTTCTTCTCCGATCTCCGACACTAATCATTAGATCAACTTGGATTGAAGGTATGTTCTACTCGTTGATGGTTACTGATCCACCATGTAGATCGTTGAATCGTCGCTTGGAACTTATTGGTAGAATTATTTTTGAAAAAACTTAATAGCCTAGTGACTTAAATAAAAACTTTTGAATAATTCAATGACTTAAATGAAAACTTTTGAATAGTTTAGGGACAAAATTGCAACTTTTTTTAGTTTAATGACCAAAATGAAAACTTACCCATAGTTTAATGACTAATAGTGTAGTTTACCCTTAAAAATAGGGATAAAGTTCAAAACCATATATGAACTTTGGTTCGATGTGCAATGTTATACATGAACTTTAATTTTGTGCAATTTTATACATTAAATCTTAATTTGATTCAATTTTCACAAGTCACTATCATAACTATCGATATAATATCATTTTATGTTAACTTATTAAATATACAAATAATTGTATTTATTCAATATAAAAATAAGCCGATGTATTTGTTTCTTTAAATATGTATGATTAAATCAAAATCAGATGTCTATATATACATTTGAATTTCAAGTAAAGTTTCATCTATATAATTACATCAACTCAAATTTCAACCAAAATTAATGTATAGTTTTGATATTCATCACAAAATATAAATATTACTTTGTCATCAAAATAAACCATGACTTCAATTCAAAATCAAGCCATCCCATTTTATTTGGGAATAACTTCGATAAGATAGTTATAATGTGTAAATCCAACAAGTGTTAGTACAATGACAAGGCAACTTGCACTCCCAAGGAGTAAACGGAGCTTGAACCCTAGTGACATTATTGTTAAAAGAGGCAACTATGAACTCCAATCATAAATCGTAAAATAGAAATAAAAACCCGCCTCACCAGCAACAACTTTAGATGTTGAAACAAAAGAAATGAAAATTAAAGACACTCAATTGAGTTATTTCTCATAAACCAATTTATTACATTCATATCAAGATTTGATAAAAATGTATATTACTACAAGACTTATCCATCACTTTCTTTCCCATCTACTATATTTTAATTATCATAAAACTTCAATCTTTATTCTTCAAATTCTTTTCTATGCTTTAAGAACATTGCCGAAGGTGAATGCAACAGAGGTTGGTTTAGGAGGATGGCAACTGCAAACATTCATGATGCAATCGCAATTTGATGGATCAGGACAATCTTTTACAGTATTGCATGAAGTAACTATGTCCTTTGCCTCCACTTCAACTTGTGAGCCTGTAAATTTGGAAACCAAGAAAAATGTTAAAATCAAGCCTAGCATGGTAAAATATTGGTTAAAATATGATGTTGGGCACTGTACTTTGACAAAAAATTGAGATTTATCTCCTGTTAGAAATTAAGTCCTTCAATTGTTGTGATGTAAATATCTCAATCCATCCATTAGAATAGTAAGTATTTCCTATTTACACCATACTCATGCTATGCATGTTCGGTTTTTCATCCTTTTATATTGATTAAATTTTACATTATATTGTATTTGTAGTCGTAAAATTAAAAAAATATTTATCCTAAATTCAATACTTTAACATGAGTTCATAAGGTAAAGTTTCTCTACTGGTGAATATTTGGTCATTCAGATCGTTATATTTTTTTTTTATTTCTCAAGGTATCTACTTAAGCGAACCCAGTAATTAATCCTCTGCATTGTGTAGACTCATTAAAGGGATAGATACTAATCACGAGTTTTAAAGTTACTCTATACCCAAGATGTAACACCCGGATCTGGCGGGTTCTGATTTTGGCAAGTAAACTTACGAGTACACTGAAAGGTGTACTGCTATTCGCCCAATTGAGTGCCATTAGTGAGCAAAAGTGGGCGCATAGCAAGCATTGGAATATTATGAGGTATTGTCTTAGAAAAGGATGAAACATTAAGAAGAGGAGCTTTGTAATGTATTAAGAAATTTCGGGTAATTAAGTTATCGCCAAAAAGTATTGTACGCCGAGTCCTATTAGTTACAGTACTGGTTACGTTCTAACATAATGGTTAGGAACAGGCGATGGAATTTCTTATATATATATACATATATAATGTTGGACGTTCGTACACGTTTCCTTACAGTTGTAAACCATTTATCTGGCAAATTAAAGAAGATTATGACGTGTGTCAAATGTTCACAGGGACAAAGGATATATACCTAGATAGTTAGGTTAAGAAAGGGGAGTTTCTCTTCCTTCTTTAGGAAGTATTTTCTAGTTTAGTTTTAAAGAAACTTAAGAGTATTTCCTCCTTTCACTAAAGCTAAACTGCAAATTTGGATCTCTACCTATGAATGCACCATGACAATGTAAGATTTATGACCCTACAGATTGCGTTGCGAAAGAGCAAATTTGTTTAATTGGGTAAAATGAGTGAGAAAAGGCCTTTTGGGGATTTCTAGTGTTAGAGATAAAGGAAAAATGGGTATGGGAATAGATCTTGATGAGTTTCCATGACTTGAAGCAGAAATTGCTGTTGATTGTTCGATAGAGGTTTGTACCTGGAGTTTGGAGCTGTAGAAGGTGAAAGTCAGGTGAGTCCCTAAGCCAACTCTTGTATGTGTGGTGTATTCTAGAAAATCCTGTGAGAAAGTGATTAAACTAGGGAACCAAAGCTAGAGAAATATGGTGTGACGATTCTGCTGTAGAATGAATGTTTAATGGACTGTATATGTGTAAATTGCATGAGATTTGATGATCTAAATATATTATGTGAAACTAGAAGTTGAAGGATGCCTGTATATGAATGATTGATATGTATGTGTACCTTGAAAACATGTTATGAACCAGAGGTGTGCATGGGTCGGGCGGCCCGGCCCGAAGGCTCGTTCGAAATGTAAGAGGGTTTGGGCAAAAATATAGGCTCGAAAAATGGACTTTGATAAAAAAATAAGGCCCGTTTAAAAATGGGCCGGGCTCGGGTAAGGCATTTTTTGGCCCGGGCCCGGCCTGGCCCGAATTTATTAAAGGAAAAAAAATTGTTTTTTTAATATTATTTTCTTATTATTTTTCTCCTTATTTTGCTACAATTTTACTATTATATTTTTATTATTTTGTTGTTATTGTTTAGATATTATATAAAACTTATTTTATTGTTAATTTTGTTATTATTTTAAAGACATTTGTTAATTTTTTTATTATTTTAGAGGCATTTGCTTGTTAAGTTGCATCTATTTTAGTGTTATTTAAGTCTACATATTTTTTAAAATTTATTTTCAATTTTTTAAAAAATATTTATTTTAATTTTTTTAATATTTTTGATGTATTATATATATTTAAAAATTATATAAAATAATATAAAAAATTAATACGGGCGGGCCGGGCCGGGCTGGGCTCGGGTTTTAGCATTTTTATATGGGTCGGGCTTGGGCAAAATTTTAGGCCCATTTTTGGGCCCGGCCCGGCCCGAACCCAATGAACTGGCCTAAATTTTTAGTTCGGCTCGGCCCGAACCCGTTCCGGTCCAGCCCATGCACACCTCTATTATGAACTATGTCTGGTAAGAGTGAGTCAATGTATGATGAGTCTATGAGTCTGTCTTCGCGGAGTCATCTAAAGGGGTCCATCGGGACTTTAAACATGATTCTCTGAGTGGATTATGGCATTATATAGAAAGAACTAAAGGAAGGTTATTACCTAATGGGGTTTTTTATGTAAACCAAGACGATAAGGGGCAAACCTCACATAATATGGGTCTAAGCGAATCCCTATCGTGAACACACCAGAAAAAGAAAGCCTTTGTGGCAATTTATGAAATGAAAGTCTTTGTGGCGATCTATGGAAAGGAATGCCTTTGTGACGTATTCTAAAAGAAGGCCCTTGTGGTGGATCCTGAAAGAGAAAAATGGTAAATACGACAAACCCTGAAAAAATGATATGTATGACTAACTCAAGAGAACGTTAAGTATGGCAAACTATGAAGAAATTGTGTGAAAGGAAATCTCTAGAATTAAAACCCTAATAACAACGTGGGGAGGAGACGCCCTTGCGGGGGATTGCGAAGTAACAGCCTTTATGGCAAATCCCACAAGGAAAGCGTTATGGCGCATACAAGATGGGCTATTCCTATGGCGTAATCTGGAAAGGTTCCCAATGACCAATCATGAAGGACACTCTTACGGCGGACTCTATGCTGTGTAACCAGCGTGTTCTATAATGTCCTTAAATACAAACAATAAGATCAGTAAGTATGTGTCGTATCTGCGAACACACTAGTGAAGTATTGGATATGAATGAGACTATGAAATCAAGGAGACGCAACAATGAAATGGAAATGTATTCTAAAGGTGAATGCAAGTATTGTGCTCTAAAAAGGAAGTATCAGTGACCCGTGTACAGGTCTCTTCCCGAAACTTGATAAAGTTATGTCTCAATGATTCAGGAATGTAAGGTCTCGAAGGTACTAAAGAGAAGGAAAAAGACCTTAGGGTAAGGTATGGAAATGAATACGAGTTAAAGGAGGACAATTGAGGAAAGGCAAAATAAAGAATAAAGAATGACGAGATTTTCATTGAAACATTGAAAGCAATGCGCAAGTATAATTCAGGTAAATGAGAGTTGACTCACAAACTCCGAAATCACTAAGTTCTTTCGAACTTACCTTTATGTGTGTTATGTCCCAAGTATGTCTCTAAAGGTCTTCCCCTAGAAAAATAACACCAAGGCTACACCAAAAAAGTGGCGAGATGGATTATTATGCATACAGAGCAGGCTTGGGCTGGCATAATCGAGTCTGATGTAATAAATAAAAATAATATAATCGAGTTAAAAGATTCATTATAAGTCTCTATAACTGAAATCTCTTGTACAATGATCATAATTGTCTGCTAAATATTCATTTGTACTTCGGTTGAAAAATCGAGTTATCAGGATGTATTACTAAAAATTTTGTACAAGCAATAGTATGGTAACATCCAAGGTCCGAATCCAACGATTCAGATCAGGTTGAGGATGTTACACAAAACGAAAATCAAACCCTCACCACTGATTAAAGTAAAGGAAACCCTTACCATCTCACCACATGTGAAAAATCAATTAAACTAATTATATATGAATGGAAATAAAATTAACCGAAATTAATTTTCAATTTTAATCAATCATTTTGATTTCTCACTCCATAGTCTTGAGATTTTTTTTCCTTCACACTTTTTAAGTGTAGATTTGTTTTTTTTTTTTTTTTTTTTTTTTTTTTTATCAACTGGGTTCAAAACTAAAAATAAAAAAACCACAAATTAACCGAAGAAACACATTAAAACCGAAACCGAATAAACCGAATTAAATCAATTTATTCGAAAAATGTCATTTTGCTACCCCTATCGTCTTTGTGTTGCCTTCTCTAATGGCGAAATGCTCTCCAGATCATGCGTAGTAATTTAAGCTTGACTTCTTCTTAGCTTGAACCTGAATTATACCTTCATTGAAATCTTCATGGTTCACCTATAAATCAGACCAAAACCCGATTATTTTCAAATTGCTCCTATGGATGGCTCAAATGCTCACGATGATACAAATCTAAGTAAATATACACAAGATTAGAAAGTGTACCTCAGTTGCATCTCGGCGAAGTGCTAGCATGCCTGCCTCTACGCAAACAGCTTTCAGTTGTGCTCCATTAAAATCATCGGTCGAACGAGCAAGTTCTTCGAAATTGACATCCGGATGAACGTTCATCTTCCTTGAGTGGATCTACAAAATCAATGAAAGAATTCAATAAGATTCGACAAAATATATAAGCCATAGAAGCAGCTGTATTGAAAGTGTCGTACCTGAAGGATTCGGGCTCTTGCTTCTTCAGTGGGATGCGGGAATTCAATTTTACGATCCAATCGACCGGAACGCATGAGAGCAGGGTCAAGGATATCAGCTCGGTTAGTTGCTGCTATTACCTACAATACATGCATCACATTATAATACGGTAAAATCTCTAAAACATAGTAGGTTATGAATATAACCAATTGATTTGATTCTAGACTACAAAAATTTTATTAATTAAACCTTAATACGTTCATCACTGCTAAAGCCATCAAGCTGGTTGAGCAGTTCCAACATTGTTCGTTGAACCTCCCTATCTCCACTCACTTCACTGCACATAGTTACAGACGGATCAAAACAAATGGTTTTACCAGCTACGAAACAGCTTTGCTTGACAAGGAATTGAGTTATCGCATTACCTATCGAAACGCTTCGTACCGATTGCATCGATTTCATCAATAAAAATGATGCATGGAGATTTTTCTTTTGCAAGCTGAAAGGCATCACGGACAAGTTTCGCTCCATCTCCGATGAACATCTATATGCATTACAATGATTTAACCACAAATTAAAGAACCTAAGCTAGCATACATATACATATATATGTGCAAAAGTAATATTAAACAATAAGAATTTCACAATCTTCCTTTCATATTACCTGAACCAGTTGCGGACCTGCTAGCTTCAGAAATGTTGCATTTGTTTGTGCCGCACAAGCACGGGCCATCAGGGTTTTTCCAGTACCAGGAGGTCCGTATAAGAGCACACCCTTGGGTGGTCGAACTCCTAGCTTTTGAAACCGTTCTTTATGAGTCATGGGCAACACAATAGCCTCAACTAGTTCTTGGATCTGTTACAGGAAAAAACCATCAGAGAGGGAAAAAAAAGGCACGGTTTGGTTAAAGTATTGATCTAAATCGGAAAGGGCAGTAGAATAAAAAATTTACCTGCTTTTCCAAGCCACCAATGTCATTGTAATCCTCGGTTGGTTTCTCATCAACCTCCATAGCCTTTACTCGAGAGTCGTATTCAGATGGCAGAGTATCCAATATCAAGTAGCTGTCTTTATTGACGCCAACCAAATCACCAGGCTTCAACTTGTCAGGGTCAACAAGTCCGACCACAGGTAGAAAGATGGTCTGTAGTAATTAGAAAACAAATCAAGATCAAAACCAAGTTTTCTTTTCACATCTTCTTGGAAAAATAAAATGTTGACTTCCACAACTAATTTCATTACTGATAAACCATAAAACGATTAGTAGCAGACTAAAAATTCACACTGCACTTACCTGACGAGTTGAGGTTTTCAGTACAACACATTTACCCTTCCTCTGTGAATCAAGATCAATGTTGGCACCATCTTCCTCTGCCTCGTCTTCAGGATTCATCTCTAATATCTGAAAGAAACGGTAACCAAGTTTTAAACCATCCAAAACAATGATATCCACAAATATCCAATCTATTTTTTTGCAACTTCGGATAATATTTGGATTTGAATATTATAACTACAATCCACAACCAATGAGAATATTCATCTTCAGATATCCATCACCTAAATCCACATCATTTGAACGAATAGCGGAGCGAAGATCCCAATTCACAATCTTAATCTACTTCATTTGCAGATAATGGATGCAACTTATTTGTAAAAAAACTTGATTTACTGTATTTCAATATTTAGCAAATTCAAATATCCATAGAATAATTTTATTTTATTCAGATTCAAACTCAGATAGTAATTCCGAAAACTTAATAAAGATAATAAACAGATTCGGACTTTAAAGTAGTTATATAGATCCAAATTCAGAAATTATAGATAAAATGCAGATAAACGACTTGTTGCCACCCCTAAGTTGATCTCTCTTCCAATGTTTCGAGTTTACTTATTACATACCAAAGAAATTCATAACAGATATGGATTACAAATAAAAAATAAAAAAGGAAAGTCCACATAAAAATTTACCTCGACGATGTTGCCAACCAAGTAAGGCAATTGCTTGTTAAGCTTGATCTTTTCTTGATTCTCTTTAACCTTCTCTTTGTACGAATCTAACTCGAGATTTGTCCTTTGCATCTCCTCCTTTAACCCCCAAAAACCAGAGAAAAAAAGAAAATTCACACAAATTATAGTTACATTCTTTCAAAAGAAAAACCATTATTGCACAACAGAGAATTGCTCAGTATTATCAAGCATTAAGATTTCCCAATTAATCTAAAACCAGAAAATTAAAAGCCCAAACTAAAGAATCCCCTTTACATGTAAAATTACTTAGGTTTAATCAATATCCAAAACCAAAATCCATAAAACAACAACAAATAATTGAATGAAAAGGTCTTCACAGTGGCATTGGATTAAAACCAGAAAGTTAGAACCCAAACTAAAGAATTTTCCTTTATATATAAAAATTATCGAAAACCCGTAAAATAACATCGAATAATTGAATGGAGGTCTTCATAATGGCGTTGGATTAAAAACACCCTAAAAATTCAACAATAATTAAACTAAAACAATAAAATTAAAACCCAAACTAAAGAAATCCCCTTTCTATGTAAAAATTACTTAGGTTTAATCAATACCCAGATCTAAAGTCCGTAAAATAACATCAAATAAGAGAGGTGGGGAGAAATGGAGAAGGAAGGACCTTGAGAATTCGAATCTCGTTATCTAGAAGACGAGAAGCTCGGACGATGTCCTCGGTGGTCATCGAAGCCAACTGGTCCTCTTCGAAGCTCGAATCTTCGACCATGGCGGTCGCCATCGGTGATGAATTTCAAAAAAGAAATGGAGAATTTAATCGAAAGATTAATCAGAGAGTCCAGAAACCAGTACAACAGAGAGGAAAGTAAAGGTAGAGAAAATAGAAAGGTGTAAATTTATGTGTTTATATATATATATATTCATCTAATCTTGGACAAAAAGAAATCTTAAAATAATAATATTTATCTGAAAATAATAATAAGTTAAAAGAGTTAGATTTTTTTTAAGGATAATTAAATTTAAAATTCAATATTTATATTGATTTTTTTTTTGTTAATTTAGGTTTTATTTTTTAATTAAATTTAATTTTGACCTTTAATTTTTTAAAAATAGTTAAATTTTAAATATGTGTATGTTTACTTCATGTTTTTTTTTTAAATTTTTAATTTTTTTAAATTTTTAATTTTTAAATTATTTGTTGACTTAACATATAAGATAAATACTATCATGTTAGCATGAAGTACATGTAAATTGTCATGCGGGTTAAAATTTTAATGTTTTAGTCAAATTTAGCTGAAAGAATAGATCAAATTAACAAAAAAATGTAAGCATTAAGGGCTAAGTTTATCATTATGCATTTTTTCATTTCATAAGCGAGCTTAATTGATTGATAAGTATTTCGTGTATCTATTTTTGTTTTTTATAATATCAATTAAAGATACTTGTTAGGATATTAATCCCACTTGTGAAGGTAAAATAACTTCACTGAAAATTGTGTATGAAATAATAATCCTCTAACAGTAAAGACATCATAATCTCTATCAAGCCCTTAAATCGAAAGCAAAATGCACTTAAGTGCATTCAAAGTCCCGCTCTCTTAGTTGTTGCAATATCAACGATACTAATTAAGTTAGAATTCAATCAAGTTTCAAGTTCGAGTTTTATAAATAAAGAAAGATTTTAATTCCACAGCTAGAGTTAAGAATTTGCCACATACACTATTTTTTTAAGAGAAAATATTTGGTACATGGAATTTTTAGACTCCACAAATAGGGTTAGGAGGTTAACAAGTGTTCTATAAGGTATAAAAAATATTAAAAAATAAATATTTAAAAAAGAATACACGTGTTAATTTTTTAAAGTTACTCGAGGAATTAAAAAAAAGAAGATATTATTAGTATATCAAATATTCACTTTTTTTAAAATATTTAAATACAACTTTCGGTATTAATTTTTTAACTTTACTTATGAAATTAAAATTTTCCTATTATCAATATATCAAATAATAATCCAATAAAAATAACAATATTTATTTAGGGTTTGACTCATCTCAATATATAATTTAATTAAAATCTAATGAGAGTATCAAAAGATTTAAACAAAAACTTGATAAACTTGTACTTACTTTTTCAAAATCTTAAATCGACTTGTAGTCCTTTAAATGATAAATTTTTAATTTAAACTATTTATAATTTATAAAATTTTAAATTAGTAATGATAAATTTGTATTTTACCCCCTAAAAATTATAAAAAAATTGATTTAACTTTTTTAAAAATGATAAAGATATAGGTTATTAAAATGATGATGAAGATATAGGTTATTAAAATGATGAAATTACATTTTTACTATCATAAAAATATACAATTTAATTCCGACCTCTCAAAAAAAATTCAAGTTGCGCCGCTGCTTATATAATTGTTTTTTTGTTTATTTTATGTATTTTATTTATTTTTTATTTATTTATTATTAAATCTATCGAAATTTTAAAACGGTCAATTTGTGTACAAAGTTCTTATACTATGTGTGTTTTGTCGAAATTATTTATTTTACAATAACATGATAATTTCTTGTTGATTTACTTTTTAAAAAATATATTTTCAGTCTCGAAACCAACTCTTTTCCATTCATTTGATACAAATGTAATTACATGACATATATACTTACCATTTTTATTTTTTTTGTATAATTGAACAATGTTTTTGCACATTTAAAAAGAAAGAAAGAAAGAGAAAATATATAATATTTATTTAAAAATATTAAAATATATATATATGCCACATCATCGTATACTTTAAAAAAATAAACATGTTAAATTATTTGAAAATTTTCATGAAAAAAATTGATGTTAAGACTAAAGTAGAACAATTAAAAATATCAAATTATAGTAAAAAATTAAATCGACAATAAATGTATAATACAAGAACCCTTCATACAATTTTACCTTTTAAAATTTATAAATTGTGTTAATATTTTGGAGTGCATAATCTAGATAAATTTTATTTTTTTTAAAATTACAATTATCAATTGAGACTTATTTCGTTCTGAATTCCGAGTTCAATAGCAAAGAAAATAAAATTATTATTTTAACTAATTTCTTGAACTTTGTTAACTTATTTATATAAATCTTTATATTCGTATTATAACCAAATGAACTTTTCAAATTGTAGTCAAGTATATATTAGTGATAGTCCATTTTACCAATGATGTGTCGATCTTAAATAAATTTTATTTGAATGTTTGTAATTTATTAAAATATAAAAAATTAAAATCTGAAAGCAAGTACAATAAAAACAAAACTAAAAAAAAAAAAGTAACCTATAAAAAAATAACATATACAAATACTTGCATAAATATACTTATACATGCTTTTAACATAAATCTAATAAATTAAAAACATTCAAACCAAATATTTAAATATAATAAAAGTAAATGGCCTTATTTAAATATTATGTATAAAAAAAAGTTGACAACCTATCCACTAAACTACAGCAGCTTCATTATTTTCTTCATAAGATTACAAATATCAAATCCATTGTCGTCCAGTGGTTAGGATACTTGGCTTTCACCCAAGAGACCCGGGTTCAATTCCCGGCAATGGAATTCTTTTTTATTTTTTAATAAAAGCTTGCTATACCTATATTTTTTTTTGTATATTTTTTAGGGTAAATTATTAAAATAGTCATTTTTATTTGCCTCGTGTTACATTTTAGTTATTTATATTCGAAATGTTACATTTTAGTTACTTACGTTATCATATTGTAACATTTTAGTCACTAAGCCGTTAATTGCCGTTAACGGTGTAAAGGTAAGCTGACGTGACACGTTAAATCATCATTTTAAATGTAAATTTTAGGTTAATTCTACAATTAATCCCTATTTTTTTCATTTTGAACAATTTATTTTTTTCTTTTATTTTCTTTTAACTTTCTTTTTTTTTTCTTTATTTTTCATTCTCTTCTAATTTTCCTTATGTTATTCTCCCTTCTTCATTTCTTTTAACATAATTTTTCTATGTTTTTCAATTGTTAAAACTAGTTCACAAACTCATCTCACTCGAAAAATTTCAATTGTTCAAAAAATAGAAGTATAGGGCCTAATTTTAACAAATAGAAAACATAGAAAAATTGTATTAAAAGAAATAAAAAAATAGAAGAAAATAGAGAGAGAAGCAAAAGAGAATAAAAAATAAAGAAAAAAAAGTTAAAAATAACATAAAAGAATATTTTAAATTGCTCAAAACGAAAAAATATGAAAACAAATTATATAAATTAACCTAAAACTTTTGTTTGAAAATTTAATGTGACACTTCAACTTATCATTACACCGTTAACGACAATTAACAGCTCAGTGACAAATGTTACAACGCGATAACGTAAGTAACTAAAACGTAACGTTTTAAACATAAGTGATTAAAATGTAACTTGAGGTAAACAAAAGTGACTATTTTAATTGTTTACCCTATTTTTTAATTAAAAATTGCTATACATATATTTTTATTTTTTAATTAAAACTTGCTAAACTTGCTATACCTATATGTATATATATACATATATATTTTTGTGTCTTACGTAGATTTAATAAAGGAGGAATTGTGTTCAAAGTAAAGCTTGCTATACATAATAATACATGATGATGGCTTGTAAACAATTATGCAATTGAGATTCTCACATGAGAACTCAACCTGCACATTAAATAACAGATAAACTCTAAAATTCATGGTTGTTGGGAGCCTAACAAATAATTGTAAACTCTTAGAACTGCTCTAAAAAGTACAGTCAGGTGACTGGGATCCTATCGAACTTGATTTTATGCATTAAGGGAATTGGCTTTTCATGCGTTTTGATATTGTATAGTCACTTCCCAATTCCGAGTTCTTCTGATATCTCTCTTTTCAGGCTGAATTGCCTAGTGTTATGCCACGGAAATAAGGTCCGAGTAATCGGAAGTTTCCTCCGAAGATCCTGCATTACACATAAGTTTTTAAGATCATTAGTTGCTTTTCTAGGGATTGCTTTAGACATATATTCAAAATGAACATCAAGGGATAAATATCAATGCTCGTAAGCTACTCGGATTGGGTTCGAAAAAATTGAATTTGGCTTGGTCAGTGTTGAGTCAAGCACATCAAGCTATCTAGCAAGCCGAATTTGAGATCATAATGCTTGACTCAAGTAGCTTGTGAGCTTAACCTTTTTTGCATTTCAAACTCGATCTCCAACACAAATAATTGAGCTTGAAGTCAAACATAAGAACGTAGCTCATTATTTTACTACAAAGCAAGCCTAATCAAGTGAGCTTGAGCAGTTCGATCTTTATCTTGAATGGAGCTCGAGCTTTAAAAGTGAAACTTGGTCAAGTCTGACTTTGAGACGGGTTCAAGCCCCAGGTTCTAACAACTTAAACTCAACTTGACATGATTAGATGCATAGTTACATGAAACATGATATAAACTAGCATGATTGAGATACATGCTGTATACAGTAATACCTTAAATAAAACAAAGTTGGATCTAATAGCAACATGGAAATAAAAAGATAACATAGCTGAATTCAAAAGGTTTTCTCACACTTTTCAGCTCAAAGACTTTACAAAATAAAACATACCTTGAAAGTGTTATCTGACAACTTAAAATAAGATTCCTGCATTATGCCTTAAAGATCAGTAAAGAATTCCAGAAAACTCAGACATTTAAAATTAACCAGATATATCAAAAACAACCTCAAGAGATGCCATGTATGCTGTCTCATGGCGGCGAATGAGATTGGCTACAGAAATTGCAGTATCATCGGGAGACTGAAACAAACACAGTAAGTAATAACCATATGAAAACAATTATAACATGACATGGTGGCATGTTGCTCAGCTCTCCACACTTTATGAAGTACATGTGTCTGATGCATATGCAGAAATGAGTGGAAACATGATCCAAGGATCCTCCAAATATATGGAAATCTTGGAAAAATTGAACATACCCTTATCCGATACTCACACATGAGTTCAAGTAATATAGGTAGCATGAGGTCAGAACATTTGTTGTTAACACACTGACCAGGAGCCATAAGCAGCATATAATAAGCCAACAAAACTAAAAACTTCGATGCTAATAAGTCTAAAACTTCTATGATCCTACAATATTAAAAGAGATTGTGGTCATTGTAATAACCTGAAACATTACCTGAAACATTGTCGAATCTCTACATTCATGTTTTGTATCTAATTGCACATTCCCCTCCTCAAAATAGTGCGCACCAACCTGAGAAGAGAAAGAACTGGCCTATTGTAGCTTTATGTAACTTAATATGTATTCAGATCCAAAACTCAAGATGAAAAGGGTAACCAATATGCCACCATGCATGGCATCATAAGAAATATTGAAATACCAGCAATTTTCCATTTAATTCCAGCTTTTGAATATCATCTTTGAACTCTATGTTCCATATTGTTCGCCAACTTCCATTGCTAAACAATACGAAAAGAGTCGTTATTAGAAGATAAATAGCCACATGTCAATGTGACCAACATCGACCAACTAATAGGTGGTAACCAGATAGCTAATTGATAATACAATCAAGCAATCACTAGAAAAGTTGATGCTACATTGTGGTCTAACAAATCTCACACACCAAAAATTTTGGGGGCTAAGTCGAGCGGCGGCAATCACTACAACAAGGTCAAAATCAGATCCAGGTTCCTCCACATCTTTTCCATTAGTACAGTAGACTGAACAAGAACCTTTTGGATAAGCTTCAGCAACATACTTCAGTATTTCTGCTTCTAGAGCACAGCTGGAAAAAAAAGGGGGAATTCATTACATGTAATTGAAGTACTGCACAAAGAAATGTGCCCTAACCCTAGCTATAAACAATCACTGATTTTTGCTGAGTTTTTCAAAAGGGAAATTACGGATTCTTCTCTCTTCATGATGCATGCTTGTTCAGTTGTTTGAGCAATGACAATGAAAACCATGATAGAATGGAAACTATATCCTTAATGTGAAAACTTATTGAACTTTTTACTTGTTGGCAACAAAACAAGCAAGTTTATGGTTCCCGGGACAGTCCTGAGGTATGGAGTCAGCCAGAACCCAGGAGAGGATTGTAGGACAGCCACAATTAAATACAATTGCGCAAGAGACAAAGCCCACATGCTAAGCCATAAACCTTAGAACAGAGTGAATATAGAAATTTATTCCATCTCTATCAAGTAGGTAAGCATTAATAGTAACAAAGAGGTACAAGTCAGTAGGAACTTGAGACGTAGGATTTTGCCAATTTGGGCTAGCTGGTGACAGCAAACATGGAATAAATTAGATCAAAGGAGATTCTAATCAGAAACCAGCCAATGGAAGAAATGGGCACTTGAAATCTAATGATCCCAATTAATAATGTCAACTATATTAATTTTTACAGAGAAAAATGCTCGTAATAGCTTATAAGGAACCAATTAAGAATAATATCAGTACATCAGAGTCATAAAACATACCGGTATTCCTCAACATATGCAGAAGGAAGCTCCTCATCAGTAGCAGGTCTCACCTTTGTACAAGCCTGAACCATTTAGGACATCACGACATAAACATTTAAATCAACTGATACGAATTAATACGCTAAGAAACAACACATCAACAGGAAGAAAACTAACCTATAATCTACTTGCTGCTAAAGATTTCTATTTCAGGAAAGGATATCAGCTTTGTATGGCAAAAAAAATGTAAAATCACAAGATGCATTCATAAGGCTAAAAGGTACCTGTTTGACATGGTCGACTATGGCAACTTGGGCAGTCTTGGGGTCTAGATACTCGTTATCCTGAAGCTCCCCATATGATGTAACCAACACCTGAAGTCCGATAAAAGAAAAAATATCGCAATAATTAGAATTGTTTTATAACCAAATTCAATGAAACTAGCATATCAACAAACAGACCAGATACTGAAATTTGGTAAGAGTAACAAGCCAAAATGAGAAATTGAGTTAATCAGATGAGTATTGTACCATAACCGAGTGAAAAAAGAGCCCTATATCCTAACTGGAAAATGATAGAAATGAAGCATCTTAAAATCCAATGATTGATACACATTGCCGCTAAAGCAGACAGCAAATACACTCTTAAATGGCATATAAATCTTGAAAGCTAGCCTTATGACACTTACCAAGATAAGATCACAAGTAATCCAACTAAAACTACACTACCAGGGACTATATTACTCCGACTCTTCACTTTTTTCTTGAAATATCCATATCGTAATCATATCCTTAAAGCATATGAGAATCTTGAAAAAAATGAACATAAGTGTATCAGATCCAAGTAACATAGGTAAAGCATGCACAATTCGACAACAAATGTCGCTCTTCAAAACAATAATGCATGAACTAAATTCCAGGCAATCCGCTCATATTTCTGAAAATCTAACCAGCGGAAATGTCTAAATATTGCTAGAAATTTGAGCTAATAATTAAAAAAAAAAAAAGCTTGATTTTCAAATCATTATAAAGAATAAGAAAAAATTAAGGATTTCCAAGACTTACATCACCGAATCCACCAGGCATTTTGAGGGAAATGAGGTGAGATTTGTTGTAAACGGGAAACGCCTCCGATGCCGCCTCATTATACACATCATCATCATTCAAAACCAATTTTAAATCTGCAAAACATAAAAATAAATGAAATAATCAAGAAGATATACCGAAATTCAAATTGTTCGATCCAAAATCAAACATGAATTTAAAAAACAAAACAAAATACAGAGTATAACTAATTCATCAATCATCAAACTCATCGATCAGAAAAGAGAATTAAAAAAAAAAAGAGAGAGAGAAAGGAATGGAAATGGCGAGGCTAAATCAACATGGAATTAAGAACCTCTGGAGACATATTGGATTTCTCCAGCGGGAGCGTTTACGAGGAACCATTTGGCGATTCCTTTCTTTTGATCATCGCTCAGCTCTGTTTCTTCTTCTTCCGCCATAACTTTTTACTTTTCGTGCTATGTAAAAATCAAATTTTAAAGAGAGGGAGAACAAAAAAACAAAGGGATTAGTATTTGATTGGTAGGAAAGCTATGGAAAAATGAAAGAGAGCACAAGAGAGAGAGGATAATGAGTAAGAGGCTTTTTCTTTCTGGTTTTCTAGTTTCCGCCACTAAGTTGTTGTCAACATTACACGCCGTCGTTTTGGTGACTTACAAGTTTTTTTTTTAGGTTAAAATCTGCCACAGGACCCTAAACTCTTAAAATTTTTGAAATTTAGTCCATTTACTTTTATTTTCAGGAATTTAGTCCCTATACTTTTATTTTTTAAGGAATAATCCCTCTACTTTTCAGATTTCAAAGTACAAGTCCAATTGGTAACCCTATTAACTTTTTTTGTTAAATTTGTTGGTGACATTTTGAAATTTAAAAAAAAATTCACTTGGTAGCAATGTAGTTAAAAAATGACGGTTTAATGAACATGAATTTAACAAAATAAATTTAACAGTGTTAGCAGTTAGACCTAAATTTTAAAAACTACAAAGTAGAATGACTAAATTCAAAATTGACAAAGAGTATAAGGACTTATGGCATATTTTAACTTTTTTAAGTATAAGTAATAATTCACAAACAAATATTTATAACTGAAATCAAGCATTAGACTGATGATGGAAATATATTTGCATAGTTTAGATAGATGAGATTCAAATATAAGATTATTGTACCTCTAACCTTTTTCATTAATCCATAAAACGAAAAAGTTATATTTCATTATATGAAGCAAGTATCTATCTATAAATTATTTTATTGAGTTTATGTCACAAATCACTTCAACACCAACTCATTTAAGAAGTCATATAAATTGATTGAGTCTTAGCGCAATTGACATGAGCATTGTTGCCAATACAGAAGGACGTGAATTCAAGTGCGCTGAAGCACATGATCCTCCTATTTATGAGTTGGGGAGGAGTTACGTCTAATTTTAATAATTATATAAAAAAGAACAAATATGATCAAAACTTATAATAAAATTATTTAAAAACAAAAAAAAAAATCACATAAAACCCTCTGTTAATAAAGAATTTAATATGCTTTTTACTATTTTTATATAACCCAAACATGTTTAACCATAAATATTTTTCTATTTTATCTATAACCTAATTCTTGATTTTTTTTAAATGAATATAACTTTAATATCATGTTTTTATTTCACATCTATGAGTGCGACAAAATCTATAATTTTTTTTTTTAAATTCATTTAATATTCATTTCAATTTCATAATTTATATATATATATTATAAGTAAATAAGGATAAATATCTCGTACAAATAAAGGTCAATAAGACCACAAACTCTATTACAAATAATGGAGAAAACAATTGAGGATCTCAACTTTGAACCAAACATATTTTCGAAAAGCAAGATAGCCTACACTTTATGATGAAGAAAATAAATGTTGGTTGTTTAAATCAAGCTCCTTTATCGAAAAACAGAATAAAGAGAGATCTTAAATTCTTTATCACGGCCCTCTCAATCGTACGACGCTCTGAAAATTTTTTTTTGATGCAATGAGCTAGTATACAGATTTTTTTCACTCTCGCGACAATGGAAACATCTCTAACTTGAAACAAAACATTCAATAGAACTTCAAACAAAATCAAGTTCCCATGAAAGTTTGAACTCTATAAACCATAAGTCTCTAAAGACTTAAGAGAAAGTAAGTCACCTTAGGACTCCAACATTATGACAATCACCACATGACACCAAATCATAACTCAAACCTTGGGCCAACAAAAAACTATTATTCTGATTGCTTGTCCTCTTTGTATAAAAAAAATTGATCAAAATCCAACATTAGGACAAAACCATGGACAATATGGAGGATGGTGAACGGTCATTTTACATCTTTAAATCCGAATAGTGGGAAAGTCAAGGGGTTTGCCTCCTAAAATGAAAAATTTTCAATTTAAGTTTTTCTATAATTTATAAAATTTTAAACTAGTAATAGTAAAATTGCACTCTGACCTCTCAAAATAATAAAATTTTAATTTAATCATTTAAAAATTATAATGATATATACTATTAAAATGATGAAATTACATTTAAAAAAAATTTTAGCTTCACCTTTTATCGAACCACCGTGAAAACAATCAAAACCATTAGATTGAAAACCCAAACACAATCACTCAAGATCTTCAACCAGAGATCTCAGCCATCAAGCACCTCTGATTAAGCAAGATCAACAATCGAAAGTCAATCGACTGGCAGTGAAAGGGAGACTCCTCCTAACCTTAGGAGTTAGGACGCAGATCTGAAGAACACTAGATCTGGCGTCAACTACGTCGAGGCCCGAGACATTGGCGAAAACAAGCGATGACCCAAGAGGTAGCAACAGCAGTAGGAGCAAAGCATAGGTTTTTTGTGATAGACAGAGGTACTTACATAAATGATTAAATTGGCCTATTAAATGTTCGAAAGTACACATGTATTTAACATAATTAATCACAACTTTTTCCTTTCCAGAACTGAATCGAACCGTTCACTTGTTATTCCAAGTTTTAATTTTTCTTTTCAGGCGCTCATGCATAACCCTTAAAAATACCACGAATGCCATTGTACCAAATGAGCAAATTAATTTTTATACATTAGTTCAAAAAGCAAATTAATTTTTTTTTTAAAACTAATCCATGTACAACAAAATATAGTACATCATATGTATCTATCTAGAAATTCCATTAACCATGCTGCTTAACCGTAAAAATAGATGAAAATTTTAATTGAAAAGATTAATTAGCTCTATGATTTAACATACGAAAACTAAATTGCTCATTTTTAATAAAAAAATTAAAATACAATTTTACTCCTAATACAAAGGCCTCCATAATACTTTTACCTAAATAGTCCAAAGCAATGCAAATTTTTCCACATCTCAAGAGGGTTTACCTTTGATGCAATCATTCAAATGTAGCATTAATGATCGTGGACAGTGTTTTCGGTCGCGAACCTGGTTTTTACAATGCTCAACAGTCACCAATGGAATAGAAGACGATGCTAAAATTATCAACAATCTGTAAGATTATACAGAATTTGACCCAAAAACCTAAAAAAAAAAAAAGAAACGATCTTCCTATTTTCATTATGCCATCAACCTGCAACCTATTCCAGGCTTAAATGTATTAAGTGTAATTCTGTTCAATAATTTAGTAATGGTGTTCCTGCATATTCAACACTCCTCGAAAAAGTCACAAGTTGACCTCTGTTATGGACGTTATGTAGGTGGCACACCTGATCTAGCTAACGAAACTTCCTGCAGCACGATCGGAAATAACAGTGTTAAAACTTTGGAATGGACAAACATCAACAGTCGAAGCAGCCCGAATCGGTAGACTGCAGCCGGGGAATATATGGTTAAAACCACCAAAGCTTATATGACAGAGCATCCGGAATGTTTATGCTAGTATCTCTCCGCTATGAGAGAAACCAGCTCATTTTGCAGTAGAAGAAACGTCCCTAAAGGAAAATGGAGAATTCACTTACAATGACTAGTGTCCACCACCTGGACACTAAAAGCCATCCATGACTTTGATGCCGGCATTCTTGTCCCATTCCTCGGGAGAAGCAACTTCCGCCATTACCTTTTCCTGACCACGCCACAAGATCTGTATCCAAAGCACACATCTCAGCTATGTTACTCAAACAAGGGTATGAAAATCGGAAACCTTTATTTTTTATAAGATTTTTTCATATATTTAGAGGATTCTTGGAGAATCATATCCCTATAACATATTCGGGTATGCATCAGACACGGACTGCATATATGAATACTTCAAAAAAAAAAGATGAGCTGCTAAACATATAAGTGCACTTACCTTGTCAATGACCCCAAACTCTTTAGCTCGGTTAGCATCCATATAAAACGGTCTTCTCATCACCTCGGCTACCGCCTCTATCGACTAATGAAATACAAAGTCATACAGTGAGTTCTTATTTTTTTATTTTTTTTTTTTTTTTAATTCTGTTTTAACAAGCAAGACCAACATAGATTCAGCACACTCACATTTCCAGTGTGCTTGGCCAGAAGTTCCACAAGTGTGTCCCTGTTTATTATCACCTGCAAAAAAAAGTTTCAGTCAGGTATTGCAGCTTCGGTTTTTAAATTGCAACCTCAAAAGAGGCTATCAAAGCCTCCGAAGCCCAAGATGATGAACGTTTAAAGGAGAACTTAAATCTACATTCAAATATTATTGTTAATCAGCGTAAAGGATAAGCAGCTTCATGATACCTCTTTGGCACGTATAAGAACATCACTAGCAGGCATCAACCCTGATGATGGGACACGAGGCTGTTGGATCATAGCTGAAATAGAATACAAGGAAACACTCGAGAGGTTGTATTTGAAAAGATTGCATCATAGGAGAGAGTCGATAAAAGTTTAGAATCACAGACAAGATAACTATCTCGCACCTTTGGCATGAGGCATCATGAACCGTTTACCCTTGGTTCCTGCTGAAAGTAAAAGACAAGCCTGACCTATTGCAGCCCCAACAGCGACCGTATGTATCTGTATGGTCATCAATATTACCAAGTTATTAAGGAATACCACGAACAAAGAAAAAGTAAACTCTCGTTATTGAACAAAGATAATAAAATTCGAGACATCCAAAGAAAACATTTCTTATCAAGACAGAGAAAATGGAAGGAACAAAAATTCACCTCATTTTGTAATTGCATAAGTGCATCATAGATGGCAAAACCCTCTGTCTCCATTCCAACCTGTGGTATAACAGCTTTAAATCATGTAAATGTGGACCATAAAGAAAACCGACACCCGCACACATACACAAACATAATAGGATTGCAAATAGGAAGCAGAAGAAACACCACAATGGAGAATGAAGATGCTATTGTTTACGGTTCAGAGGCCATTCAGGCTCATATACGGTTTCGTGTTTGCAGGTTTATCATACACATAATCTACGCAAAAGACCGTGAAAACCTGAATTTTAACACAAGGTGACACGCTTTTTGTCTTATTTGATAGAACTGACGTATGATTCTAACATCTCCGGAAGTTATGAAATACAGAATGAATTCCATCTTGACCACTTCATGAGTAAATTTAAAGGTACCATATGCAAACGCTCACCGTTTCACCATCATCACGAGTTGTTCCGGTAGAATTTATGTAAAGATATATCGGTTGCTTGGGGTCCATCCACTGAAGATACATTAATTCTGCAACTACAAGCTCTGTAACTGCAGGCACGAGCTGAAAGATAAAAAACAGTTAAACCATCTGAACAGGTTACAGTAATAATGTAACAGTAGGAATTAGGAAATGATACTCCAAATCATGGAACTATAATGAAATATAGGATCAATCAACACTTCTCGAATTTGAAAAAGAGTCGGAAGAAATGTTGGATCCTTCATTTTTATTTCTTGGACTAAGAGATCCATGAATCAGGATCTTAATGCATATAGGTAAAAAGGTCCCATGGGAGCAAGAATTTCTGGGAAATGCTCATCTCAAAACACGAAGAAATTTGCAAGAAAATAAAAACTAGGATTGTATGAGTGCTAAATAATTGCCCAAAAACAACCATTAAAGCTATCCACCTTGTTTTGCAATTTTATACAATTTTCTAATTAATTAAGCAAATGCAGAAGAAAACATTTATAAATTATAAAATTAACCCCATCCCCACCTCAAATCGGAATTCAGGAACACTTACCGGCATGCCAATGTAAACTATTCTACCATTAAGAAGCAATGAAGGTAAGTCCGGTGGAGGGCTTCTTGGCCTGTGCTCATTGTATGACACTGATCTTTCCACCTAATTCAGTTTTGATGAATGATTAATCACATAAGTTCAGTCAATCAAATCCAATCACTAAAATCAAAAAGCCTAATACTCTGACTGGAAACAAGACTTCGAGATTTGGATTTCATTTGTTTATGTATAAATTAGTTAAGATTCAATATTATCACTTCAAAATCACAAAAAAATTATAGGAATTTCAAATAATTTGGAAAAAATAACTATGAATAATCATTAATATCATATTTATACATGATCTCTTATACAATTTACATCTTTTGAAATCCAAGTCCCCAAGAACAAACAAAATTAATTAATTAAAATATTCTATTTTTCCATTCAGAACTTTTCAAAGTTCTATAAATTACATTCAATATGATTATGCTAGGAAAGGTATAAGAACATGAATTTCAAATAAAATTGAAAATTAACCATCATTAATATTACATTTATTATACATGTTCTATTATACAATTTACATCTTTTGAAATCCAAGTTCCCAAATAAAACCTAAATTAATTCATTATATTTTTTCTATAACCCCATTCAAAAAAATTCAAAGTTCAGACGACTAAAGAAATTTAAAATAAAAAATAGGACTTACTTGAGCAGGAGTAGCCATAAGCTTGGGGGACTCAAACAAGTCCAAAAACGGCGGCGTATCGGGATTAGCCGAGCTATTAAGAAGCGCTTCGGGGGAAGAAGAGGAAACGGAGGCAAGCTTTGAAAGAAAAGGGTCCTTAGGGTTTATCGGAGGCATGGGGATTTTGGCGGCGTTTTTGGCACCCAAAGCTCCGCACCTAAGCTTCAAAGCCTTTGTTCTTCGAACAGTTCGACATGAAGAAGCTGAAGACAGGATTGTGTGAGCCACTGGAGCCTGTAAAAAACACGACATGGTTCCTGTAGATTTGAATTTTGGGTTTTTTTTTTTTTTTTTCTTAGAACTATTGTGTGGAGTTTTAGAGGCAGAGGAAAGAGCTGTCTTTTGAGTTCAATATCTGGAAACTGAACTAGTTTAGTTTGTCGAGCGGGTCGGTTCGGGTCTATAATAACCCGAAAATATCCATTATTTGGATTTGGATTTGGATTTGGGTTGGGAGATTTGTCTAATACTTAAAAGGCTTATTTAGGGCCGGGCTTTTAAATTATATCTCAATTCTCAATTTAGTATTTATTAGTACTTAAAATATTACTTTTGTATCAATTTATCGATAACATCTAATGTGAGATTTTATTATAATGGGATCTCGTTGAATTCTTTTTAAATTAGTGGTTGTGGTTAAAAGACAAAAATAAGAAGATTATAGTCATTTGATTGGTAAGAGACTAAAAAATTATATTGGTGACTTGGAACCTATAAAATCAATTATCAAATACGTTGCTTTTCTCTCAAAATCATTCTTTCTTTTAATGTTGCAACCAGTTAAATTGGTTAAAAAAATAAAATCATTTCTTAGTACAAATCCTACGTGACATGGTCAACGTTTGATTATTGTTTCTTTTTTATTTAAACCATTGATTTAAAAATAATAATATTTTTACATCCAGTCAGCTTACCTTTAAATAAGCTTTAAAATATCAATCAATAGAAACATAACATTTGATTTGATATGCTATTATTTGACAATGTATACTTTTGGGGATAAAATGATGAATCTTTTGACAAGAAAAACAATGAAACAAAATGATTAAATGATTAATCAATACAATATAAAATGCAAAAATATAAATTTGTATAATTTATATTAGATTATTGCACACTCGCATTGTCGGTGAAGAAGATTTATCTAATAAATATATTTATTAAAAATTTATGTAAAAATAAAATGACTCCTTAGTTAAATTGATAAATTTGAAGGTTTGATAGTATTATTAGTTCAAATGGGTGTATTTTTATTGATTTATGAAAATATAAAAACAAAATCATCCTTATAATAATATAACTTACTTTGTAAAAAATAATAATTTTTTATAATTTATTAATTGTGTTAAGACCTGATTGATAAGTGATATAAACTCAAATAAAAAAATTATTATAATAGAGATAATATTAATTATTAATACATTAAAATATGATTATAACAGGTGAAAATACACAAACACTATAGTAATATCAAAATCATTGGTTACCATCAAAATGTTTATATATATATATATATACATTTTTAAAACTGCCCATACCCAAACCTCTAGGAAACCCCTGGAAAAAATCATTACATAAATTCAAATATATTAATTATGTGACTAATACCAAACTAATTTTGAGGGTACGACGAAAGAAATAGAAGAATAGAATAGTTTTTTCTTTAATCCATTCTGATGCCTGGATCAGCTTACCTTAAAAACAAAACCTAATCATTTCAATGAAAAAGCACAAACAAAATGGAGAAAATAAGTTATTGATACGTGAAAATCCGAATCCATAGATGTATATATATCTGCCACACGATTATATATATATATATATTACAATATAATCATCATGTAAACTAATCAGATTTCCCTTCACTGAACACCTTGGCGATCTTCTGGGTAGGAACCACTGGCAAAATCGAGGCAACCTTGTAACCCTTCTCGGCACCCGTTGCCACCGTTTGGTTATACTTGTCGGTGAAAAAGGCGGCTGTCGGAACAACTACCGAAGCTAGTTGTGGAAAGAGAGGGATTTTGTTCAGTGTCTGCCAAATCGAAACAGCACATTTTTCAACTGTTGGCTCGACCACGGTGAAGACTGATTTTGCCAATGTCGAGGCGCCCTTCACCACTCCGGAATGTTGGACCTCAGCAGGCTTTTGGGTGGCTGCGGTCGGTTTGGATGCAAGTTGTGCGAGGGATCCGGTGTTCTGTACTCCAGCATTAGACAGACCTTGAGCTACCCTGGGAGCCTTTTGGGCAGCTGAGATGGCTCTGGATGAGATCTGCTTGATGAATCCTGTGGCGGAACCAGTGGCCATTCCTAAAGTCTTTTGGGCAACTGAGGTAACTTTGGATGAACGCTTGAAGAGAGGAGAGATAAGACTATCGGTCTTGGTCGTGGCTTCAATCTACAATAAAAATAAATAACTCTTCAACCTCATTCCATTTGCTAGACATTATCAGTCTTGGTATACTCGCATTTTGTCTTGAATTCATAGTTTTTAGGTACGTTGGTAGCCGACGAAATGCAAAGGGAAGGATTCTCGAGGTAATGCTTACCGCTCCAGCATGCTGGACATCAGCCACCATTTGAGCGCCTGGGATGGCGTTGGACGAGACCTGCTTGAGGAGTCCCGAGGCAGAGCTCAGCAATTCAGTGCCTGGCAACTCAGTAGCCAAACCTCCCACTCCTGGAAGACTTTGGACAGCCGAGAGGGCTCCAGATGGAACAAGATCATCAATCGTACTCAAATCACCAAGCTTACTCAAACCTCCAAGCGTACTGAAATCGCCAAGCATGCACAAATCTCCGAGCTTACTCAAATCGCCAAGCTTACTCAAATCACCTCCAACCTGCAATAAGAACAAAATAAGATTTCTCAAATCTCTGTTTGTTTGATAGACATAATCATTCGAGCTAAAAGGATCCGTAATTTCTGTCAAAATCACAGTTTTGCAACTCAACCATGAACTTCCACAAATGATTTAAAAACGCAATTTTAGTTAAAGAAATTAACAATCCAAACAGTTAAGAATTTAGAAATCCAAATTTTAATTAACATTTTTTATATCACAATTATCTCGCTGCCTCCACCGACACAGATAACAATTCAAGTTATTACTGTTGCTTTAGTTATTGCCTTTGCTTGTCAAATATTATACCAAATAAAAGAATGGAACAAGCATTACCTTGTCAATTATATCAAAAACTCCAGCAGGGACACCAAATAAGTTTACAAGGACCCATCTAAATAGGCTCTTAACCATTTTCGCAAAAAACTTCTGATACACGCTAACAACCACTAGCTCAATAAAGTCGATGACAGGCCTCAATGGTCTCAACATTTTCTTAACTTCAAAGTAGAATTTGACTGCACGGAGAACTGCAGCTTGCACAGTTACAAAGTATTTTAAGTATTTTAAGTACTTCAGCACTTGTAGCTCTTCAGGAATCTTCAAAACCCCATCAACAAAAAGAAAAACATACGTTAAATAATCAGTAAAGAAAAAAAAATTACTGAAACTTCGATTGATTACCCAACGGTAGAAAAATAAATTAAAAGACACACACTTAATGAAAAATGCCATAAGAACATGCAAAGAGAAGAACTCTTGGGGCAGAACTCACCAATCCGGAATTCTTGGCCTGACTAGCCACACCTTCAACAACCAAGATGGCTCCGGATGAGATCTGCTGTAGGAATCTAGAGGAGGTGCTTTTCACTCCAGTACTCTGGACCTCCATAGTAGGCACATCAACAGTCAGTCCTAAAGCATTATTGGCAGCCGAGGTGACTTTGGATATTGCCTGCTTGATGACTGGAGGGAGAATACCATCAATCTTAGTCACAAATTCACCAATCTACAATGAACATCATCAATCGTAGGATGTTATACATCAATTGGACATTTGAGCTAAAAATACTTTAGTTTCCATTAAACCACAGTTTTGCAACTCGAGCACAAACATTCCCGACCATTAAAAAGAAGCAATATTTTGTTAAAGAAAGTAACTTTTCTAAAGGGTTTTGAAATCATAAATTTTTTATTTCATTTCCAATATCACAACTATCCCACAGCACCCCGCCAACCCAGAATCTCAAATCTTCTTATTGCTCTTACTTATTTCCCTTGCTTGTCAAATTTATACCAAATAAGAAGCCAAATTTAATGAAAAAAGACTTTACCCAGTCATCAGCAAATTTGAACAGGTCGTAAAGGGAATCAAAGAACGTCTCGAAAATAGGTCCAAACACGGTTTTAACCATTCTCTCAACTATCTCAATAACAGACTTCAATGGTCCTGACATTTGCTTCAGTTTCGTATAGAGGTTGCCGAACCACAAAATCACATGGATGATGGCTAGTTGCAGAAATGCCAAGTATTTCAGCTTCTCAGTTTCTTCTTTAACCTTCAAATTCCAATCAACAAAAATGAAATTAAATGTATATCAACTAAGCAGTTCAAAGAAGAAGCCCTAACTATAGGAAAAATAAATAAAAAAGGAGAAATGTTTAATTATATAGTAAAAAACGAAGTCGTGTAAGATGTTGTAGTCTCCTTTAGCCATGACAGAAACCACTGGGTTTGAAGCCTCAGAAGATGCTCAGAAAATTAAATTTGCGCTCTGTCAAGAATGATAGTTTTACACTATATTTTAACCAAGGGACATGAAAGAAAATGCAAAGTAAAGAAATCCAGAGACAGTGCTCACCGCTCCACCATGCTGAACGAGAGAACCTAATCCAGTAGCCACTCCTGCAACCTTTTGATTGGCTGAGATAGCATCAGATGAGACCTGCTTGATGACTGAGGGGACAAGATTATCGATCTTAGCCACAGACTCACCAATCTGCAAAATGCAGAAAGAACCCTTGAATCTCCTAATCATTTTTTACTTTTGGTACGCTCAAAAATTAAATTCATTTCTCATATTGCCTTAGATTCATAGTTTTATACAATTTGTAGCCACAGAAATAAAATGAAATGAACTCTTGAGGTAGCACTCACCGCTCCAACATGATGGACCTCAGTAGCCACACCTTGGGCAGCTGAGATAGCATCAGACGAGACCTGCTTGAGGAATCCTGTAGCAGTGTTCAGCAATCCACCATTCCCAACCTCAATAACCACTCCTGGAACATTTTGGACAGCCGAGATGGCTTTGGATGAGACGTTCTTGATGACTGGAGGGGCAAGTCGATCAACATTAGATAGCGATTCACCAATCTGAAATAAGAACAAAGAAGATTTATTGAATCTCCTTTCATTTGATAAACATCATCAATCTTAGGGTACTCTGTGTGAATCATACATTTGAGCTAAAATGTTATGTTAAAACCACAGTTTTGCAACTCAAGCACAAACTTTCCCAACAATTAATGACTTCAAATCCAAACATTTAAATGGCATTTTAAATACCACAATTCAAATTTTGAGTACACAACAATAGAAAAATAAATAAAAAAGTAAAAGAGAAATGTTAATGAAAATACCAATCCATGTAAAAACTTGGGAGTCTCCTTCGACCCAGAAAGAAAATGCTTTTTGAAATTTGAGGAAATTTTGCTTTTCTTTAAGAAATTGAAGTGAACAAGGATATATTGCTTTCATTGTGGTGTTGAAATGGGAGACAGAAGAGGAAAAAGAGGATTTTTCATATAGGCAGTGAACGATGGAGTAGATTAGCAGCCCTTTAAGAAACACCAAAGAAAAGTGTCATTTGATGTAAATATCACTCAATCATTTTATAAAGCCTTTGTAATGCTCAAAAAAATAAAATTTGCTTCTCTTTTGTCTTAAATTCATAGTTTATACTAGATTTTCAGCCACATGAAAAGAGAGAAAATACAAAGAAAAGAATTCTGGAGTTAGTGCTCACCAGTCCAGCATGCTGGACATCAGTAGCCACATTATGGGCAGCTGAGATGGCATCAGATGAGACCTGCTTGATCAATCCAGAGGCAGCACCGAACAGTCTAGAATGCTGGGCCTTAGCAGGCACTCCTGGAGAGCTTTGAGCAGTCGAGATGGCATCGGATGAGACCTGCTTGATGAACCCAGAGGCAGTGCCCAACAGTCCAGAATTCTGAGCCTGAGGAGACCCTTCCCCAGACCCTCCTGGAGACATTTGGGCAACCGAGATGGCATCGGATGAGACCTGCTTGATGAATCCAGAGGCAGTACCCAACAGTTCAGAAGGCTGAGCCTGAGGAGACCCTCCCCCAAACACTCCTGGAGTTTGGGCAGCCGAGATGGCATCGGAAGAGATCTGCTTGATGAGTCCAGAGGCAGTGCCCAACAGTCCAGAATGCTGAACCTGAGGAGGCCCTCCCCCAGCTGCTCCTGGAGACATTTGTGCAGCCGAGATAGCTTCAGATGAGACATCCTAGACAATTGGAAGGACAAAACGATCAATGTTAGTCACAGATTCACTAACCGGCAATTATAAGAAGAAGATGAGGAAGAAGAATTGTTGTATCTCCTTTCATTTGCTAGACATCATCAAATTTTAGGATACTCTTTATTAATCAAACCTTCGAACTAAAAGGTTATGTAATTTCAGTTTAAATCCCCAGTTTTCCAACTCAACCACAAACTTCCCCGAAGATTTAACTGTTCCAAAAGGCTTTGAAATCACAAATTTTCAATGGTGTATTAATATCATAGTACCAACAATACAAATATACGCGCATATAAATAATGGAAATACCATCCCTTCTAAGAAGTTGAAATCTCCTAAAACCATGACACAAGTCATTGGGTTTGAGACAGTCGGAAAAAGTTAATATATCAAAGAAAGCATACATTGCTTTCGTTGCAGCATTGAATTACGGGAGAGAAAAAGATAACAAAAGACGTCTCTTAATAGTATTGAATTCACGGCGGCGACTAAGAAGCTAAGAACAAAAACGGGTCGGCTAACCACACGATATAAACATCACCCAATCACTTAATAAAGCCTTTGGGATGCTCAAAACACTGAAATTTGTTTCTCATTTTGTCTTGAACTCAAATGAATAAAACGCAATGCGCACCGTTCCAGCATGCGGGAGCTCGGTAGCCACACCATGGTCGGCGGAAATGGCGTCCGATAATATGGGCTTGATAATTCCGTGACTATGGATCTCGGCAGCCACATCACCGACCACTCCATGAACCGTTTGGTGGACGGTCGAGATAGCTTCAGTGGCACCCTTCAACACCGGAGGAACAAGACGATCACCCACCTACAAATAATAAACAAAAGTATTAACTATTGTATTCCTCGCATTTGATCGGTATCATCGATGTCAGAAATCCAAAACAGCACTTTTCGCCGCAATGTTAAAGAGGATACACTTCTTATAAAAGAAAAAGAAAACACTTTTGGCAGTTTAAAATTAGTTTCTATAAATAAAAGAGTTTAAGTCAACCAAAAGTACTCACAGTATGACACTCGTTCTAAATTCATGCTTAAAACTTTAAAAATTTTAATTACATTTTAAATTATCTATATTATATCAATAAACTCCTTTCATTATAAAAATTATTAATTTAACCATTAAATGAGACGTCATACCTTATATAATATAATTAAATTTTTAAAAAATTAAAAAATAGAATTTTGTAAAAATGGATTTTGAAATTTTCGAAGCTTTTATAAAAACTATTGTTCACTCTCCCTTTTTCTGTTTCTACGTTATTTTTAGTTTTTAAATTTAAAAATTATGTGGTAACATTTTACTTTTCTTGAAATTTTCATTTTAAATTATGTCGTAAAGATATCATTTAATAGTTAAATTAATGGTTTCAATAATAGAAGGAATTGATTGATATAACATCTATAGTTTTGAAATGTAATTAGAATATTGTAAAATTTAGAGACTAAATTAAAATAAGAGTCATAGTTTGAGAATATATGATACAATTAATTCATAAAATAATTTTATTATCTTTAAATATTTATCTTTTTATTATTTTGATAATGTTCATATTCAATTAATTCCTAATAGGTTAATACGTATTTGATAAACAAAAAAAGTTAAGTATTGAATTTTTAGTTATGAATATCATAAGCATTGGATTTATATTTTAAACCCGTTTGATATATTAGTAAAACTAAACAATGAATATAATTATTTTGTTTGATAATAATAATTTTTTATTTTTAAAATTCATTATTTTATAATTTTAATTTTATTAGTACGGTGTTATTTATTTTATTTTGAATAGTTTTATATAAAAGTTAAAGACAATAGTTTGAATATTTTAAATTTTAATCAAATCAGAAAATAATTTATCTAAAAAATAAAATGAACTTAATGTTTTTAACATTTTGTGATAAGTAAGGTTTATATTTGATAAACTAAAAAATTAAGTATTGAAAAAATAAATATTGAAGAATTAAAGGTTATATTTAAATTATAAAATTTATTTATTATATTATTTAAAATTAAATGCTAAATATAAATTATATTATTTGATGAATATAATATAATCTTAAATGAAATGAAATAAAAAACAATTAAATTTATTTCCTATTAAATGTTAAGTATGTTCTATTTTTTCTAGTAATTTTCAGCTATCAAACCTGCCTACAAAATTAAATTATTAAAAATATTAATTTTTATTTTATTGAATTTTTCAACACTTTATCAAAAATTATCTACTTACTTATCATATTCAATATTTTTTAAAAAAAACATTATAAAAATTAATATAATTATCAAACACAATTAAAATATTATATGTAGAAAGTTTTTATTTTCAATAAAATAAAAAATATTTGGTAAGAGCTTGTCTGTTACATTATAAATTTTTAAATAATATTTTTTACAAAACGTTTTATTCACACTAATTTCATGCCCATAAATGGTGATAAATAAAAATAATGTAAAAATATTTAATCATGAATGATTACTTACGACACATGCATAGAATTATGTAATAAATTAATATAAATAATAAATAAAGTTTTGGTTAATTAATGACAAAATACAAATGTTAAAAATTATAAAAGTTTGGGTTGAAATTTTATGGCAGGTATATTTTTATACTATTATATGAAAAATATAAAATAATAAACTTAGCTTTAAAATAGTATAATTTATTATGTACAGGAAACATATCTTTATCAATATCTAACTGAGTTATCCAGTTGACTTGTAACACCAATAATCAAGTGTTTAATTTATATAAACTAGTACAATTTACTATGTATATAGTAAGCATATTTTCGTCATTATCTAATTGAGTTGTTATCTGATTAACTCGTAACAATCAAATGTTTAATATATAAAATATAATATATTGGTATAGACTAATAAAATATAAATTATATTAATAAAAGAATGTATAAGAAATTTTAAAAATCACCTTAAAAAAAGAAATTTAAAAATGTGTAAATAATTAATAACATAAAAATGTAAATAATGAACTAAAAGTACGTTAAATAATAAAAAAATGGAAAAGTATTTTTTTATTTGTTCTTTTAAATTGAATTATTTATAATTTTTAATGTCATTTTTAATTTAGCTTATTTATTATTTATTTAATAACTTGATGTAATTCATTAATAAATTTTGGTATAGTATGAATTAACTTGTGACATGATTTTAATGTAGATTAGAAATAGATATAAATATTTCTCCTGTCGATTTTTTTTTTTAAACTTTTATTGCGATCTAATCTTAAAATTATTTCAATTTATATATTTACCGCATTGTTTAAAAAAATATTTTGCGACGTTGATTCTTTTCTAAGCGAAATCAATGCTGAACTACATTTCTGTTAATCAAACATATGAACTTAAAAAGCTGTATTTTTTTATTTTTTTTTTTTGAAAAACAGAAAGCAACGTAGATCACAATTTCCATCAAAAAAATAAGTAAAAGGAAATTGAAAATACCTTATCATGTAGGAAGTTGGAGTCTCCAGAGTTCCCTGGATGTGGAAGACTCGAAAAGAATCGAGACATTAAAGCAACCTCTGAGCTTCGGAAATGAATTGAAGATCGAAGAAATAATGATGAAAACGAAAGGAAGATTTATTTGCTTTCCGTTTCCGGCGTTGAATTACGAGAGAGAAAAGTGAAAAAGAAAACGGAAAAATGGTGCGTTTAATAGGAGAGATCGGTGGGGACCGCGATATAAGCTTTGTTTGGAATGAGAGAAAGTGGGGGAAAAATCTACACTGAACTCACTGCATTTTAATATGAATCTCCCTGTCAGTCCAGCATGAGAACAATATTTTTTTAAGTTATTAAATAGGGTAAACTACACTAGTAGTCATCCAACTATTAGTAAATTTATTTTAGTTACCAACTATGAAAAGTTACAAAATGGTCCTCAACTTTTCAATTTTATCTTTTTTGGTCACCCAAATTACACAATGTGTATCAAAACTAAATTGGTGCAAAATATAAATGTTGAGAGTTAAAGTTGTTATTATGCCAATTTTAAAAGTTGTCTTTGTTAGACCAAAAAATATAAAATTTCATAGTTGAGTGGTCATTGTGTAACATTTCATAATTGGGTGACTAAAAAATAAATTTACTAATAATTAGATGACTACTAGTATAGTTCACCCTTTCAAATATAATTTATTAATTTTAATTATTATTAAATATAAAAATAATTCTAACCCAAATAAAAAGAAAAATTATTGTTTAATCCAAATTCAACCCTATTCGATTTTATCGTAAATAAAAAATAGTCAATAACTCAAATTCTTCATACTTGAATCTGACTTGACTAGGAGATTAATTATTTTTGAATCAAAAATTGATTTAAAACCATCTAATCGATTTGAATATGAAATAATCGAATGCAAAAATATCAAAATTTAAACTCGAATAATCCAAATCCAAAACAACTCGAAAACCACACAAACTCAAAATTGATTAGAACTAAAATAATTGAGCTTCAAATTTACACAAACCTAAAATATTATTAAATGAACATGAAAATTACATTAGTGATGCAAAATCATTCACTTCATCTTGATTGAGTAATATTAAGCACACAACTACCCTTACAAAAGAAGAATATAATACAAAAAAAAATAATTAAAATAAATTCATGAATGTTTCACAACATATATAATTTGTATTAACAAAATAAACCACCAGTCTTTTACAAAAAGTTTAAAAACAAAAATTTTATTTAAACCTTATTATAATATATATAATATTCATATAAAATTAAGGGTAAATTACACTGGTAGTCATCTAACAATTCAATTTGAAAAAAGAATAATAGTAATTTTAACCCTCAAATATTTATACATTGTGACATTAAGAAATATCAAGTTCTCAACCATTTAAAATATAAGAAAAGCAATGTATTTGGGATTATTTAATTTAATAATAAGCAAAAAAATTAAAATATATTTGTTTTTATTTCTAATTTACACATTTATCGAATTATATTTTCATGTAAAAATAGGATAAATTAGGTAATGTGTAAGCATTATGAGTTAATTTTTTAAAAAAATCAAGACTAAATTGACACAATATATAATTGTTTAAGTGTTAAAGTTGCTATTATATCAATTTTATAAGTTGACATATATCATCTTTCCATTAGCCATTAAGGACGGGTGAACAAAAAATAAAAATAAAAATAAAAATTAAATAGTTAGTTTATTATTTTGTAACTTTTTATTGATAGGTGACAAGAAAATACTAATAGTTGGATTACTAGTAGTGTAATTTACCTTAAAATTAAATATTATAATAAAATAAGTCAATAAAAACAGGTCGAATCCGGTGCAGACATGAGGATGTAAGAATCGGATCAATTCATAAAGGGTTAATATAATTTTTAGTCCCTAAATTTGATAATTATGTTCACTTTAGTTTCTATATTTTTCTTGGTTCAATTTGGTACTTGAACTTGTATTTTATCAAAATTTGATAATATGATACTATGATATTATATTATATCATCACCTGAAAAAAAAATTCAGAGACCAAAATAGACTTAATTGTCAACTTTAAATACCAAAGTGATCAGAAAAAAAAAGGTTAAGTATTAAAATGAACCTAATTACCAAGTTAAAGGACTAAAAATTATATTTACCCATTCGTAAACATAGTTGTTTATCTTTTATATTTTCCTACATATTTAAATAATATGTAGGATAATATATTTTCTCTTTTAAAATAATTAATTTCTTTCTCTGTTTATTTGAATATCATAAATAAGCAATGAAAAAAGTTTGGCGTTTGTCGGCCCACTTCCCACCTAACTGGCAATAAACATGAAATATCCATAAATTATTTATCATATTATTATTATTATTATTATTATTCATTTTTATTCTTGTTTTTATTTTTGTACAATTATTTTTTTAATTTGATATAACTTAAAATTGTAAATTCATTTATTCAGTTAATTTTAAATTTTAACTTGAGATTTTAATATTTATAACGACGCAAACTCAACTTAAATTTAATTTAAATATAAGGGTAAACTACACAGATAGTCACACAACTATAAATATTTTTCATTTTAGGCACTTAAAATAAAAAATCTGCAATTTAAGCACCTACGTTACATAGTTCGGTCATTTTGAGCACTCCTGTTAAAATTACAAACGTCAAGCTAACGTGACAATTAAAAAATTGATATAATAACAAATTAAACCCTCATCTTTTATATATTATATTGATTTAGTCATAATTTTAAAAAATTAACCTCAAATGATCCTAATTCTTTAAAAATCAAAGAAATAAATAAATAAATATAAATATTTTCAAAAAAATATAATAATAATTTTATATTTATATTTATATTTATATTTATATTAACGTCAAGTAAATATGTTATATTATAATAAAATAAAATAAAATAAAATTATTTAAAAATTACAATGACAAATAGAATCAACCCAATACAAAGAGAAAACAGAGAATAGGAAAAAAAAACCCACACAAGCTAAGGTGGAGACTCACACATCAGTATTTACACATGATAAGACTCGAACCTAAATTTTAAGACTCAAAGCCTCCACCTTAACCAACAAACTAAGACTTCATCAATTATGATAATTTATTTATTGAAACATCAATAATTATGTAAATGTGACACATTTATATATTTGTGTTATATTTATATTATTTTCTTACATCATGCTTTTTATTTAGTTTTTCGTATCATTTTTAATTGTTTAGATATTGTATATAAAAATATTATCATAATTGCAACTAAATATGTTTAAGAGGGAAGCTACATGCCAAGTAATGTAAAGCTTTGGAGAATGCCTTTAGTAATTTAAATAGGTCTAAATAAATAAATTTTAGCATAATAATAAATTTAAGTTTTAAATTTTTTTTAATTTGGTTATTATTGTTTTTAAGTTAAATTTAACTTTTTAAAAAGAGTCGAAGTTGATCAACAATTTTTTAGAAAGAATTGAATTGTTGTTTTTTAACAGAAATGGTGACTAAAATGTTAAATTTATTAACCTTTCAAAAGAGTCGAATTGCTTTTTTTTTTTAATTTTTATTAACTTTTCTTTTTTTATTTTCTTTGGTTTTTTTTGAATATTTTTATAATTTTTAATTTACTTGTTGACGTGTCATTCGACAAATAATATATTATGTAAACATAAAATACACGTGGATTGTCATGGGATTATCACGCTAATATCATTAAAAACTAATGTTTTAATTGACATTTTTATTAAAAATATATAAACATTAAAGGTTAATTTTATTATTTTACGTATTTTTAAATATTAATATAGAATATTATTTTATAATTTCAATAAAGGGTTAAATGTTGGTTTAAACCTCAAAATTATACATGATTATCACATTGGTACCAGGAAAAAAAAAGAACTCTTGATTCAGGTTAATTCATAAAGTTGCAACTTGTGATAGTTTTAGTTGAATCATTTCCCATGCTAAAAAATAAAATAAAAATAAAAAGTGTCTATCATGACTTAATCTTATCAATAAATAACTTTAGTAATAATTTATTCTTAGTGATATGACAACTTATATCAATCCAAATGAAAGCAAAATTTGTAAAAAGGTCCCTTGACCATAAATTTTGGGTATCTTTTAGATAGGTGTGTGATTGGCAAGTATCATTATTGGTAATTTAAAGTCCACACATGCTTACAAGTGGATCTAATAAACTTGTTTGTTTATTTTTATCTCGATTTTTTATTTTTATTAATTTTAAGTAATTTTCAATTCAATCAGTTCAATCTTTTTATTTAGACTACTATATTGACAATTATAGGTCCGTTCGATCTGATCTTATTTCACTTATGATGGTCACATCGTCAAATCTTGACAGAACTTAAGTTTAGAGACCAAAATGAATCTAGTTGTCAAGTTCAATGATTAAAGCGGACAAAAAAAAAGCACAGATATCAAAATGAACTTAGTTGTTAAATTTAAAGGCCAAAAATTGGATTAAGAGGTAAAAAATCTTTTGAACTTTTTCAAAAAATCAATTAAACCCTTCCGCAAAGAAAAAAATTTAATTAAGCACTTGAATTTAAAAATTACATCAATTAAGCTATTTGATCAATGGAATTTGTCGTTAAGTGTTAATTTCATTAAATGTTGATGATGTGACAGTTAATAGTAACTAAATCATTCATTTTCTTCAAAATAACAGATAATGTGTAAACTTAATGATGTGAATTTTTTTAAAAGAGTTTACTAATTAAAGTATTAAATGTAATTAGACAATAAAACTAATTAAAAAAAACAAAAGTGCCTTTTAAAATTATTTAAAACGCCAAAAATTTAACAGCTCTTTTATTTTTATTTATTTTTAATTAATCTAATTATAAATTCTAATAATATTTATTTTTTTATATAATGCTTAAAATTTTCTATGCCATAACTTATAAAAAAAAATTATGTGTTTTAGCGCACTTCGTTTTCTTACATAAATAATAATATCAAAAATTATATTTTCCTAAATAGGAAAAAAAATAAAAGTCAAAAAGTGGTAATCCAATCCCATCACCATCTAATTAATTAATTCACAACACTTGAGTTGTATCATTTTGAAAATATAAGAGACAAAAACTCTTATACATGTCTTATCTTTGAGATATTAATTTTATTAATTAAAAATTGCTACCTTTCCATTTCCATTTCTTTCATCCCAATCCAATCATGCATTATGCATTATCTTTAACCCACGTGATACATGTGAATTGAGTATTATACCATCAAAAATTTTAATCATTATTATAAATAATATATGTTTTAATTTTTAATTGTAAATGTGCAAAATCAATCAATCAATCATAAATGTCAAACTTTGGGTGATTTAGCTGATTTTTTTTTAAATTAAGAATATATATATATTAATTTATTGATATATATTGTTTTTAAAAAGAGAGTAAAAACACGTCTTACATGACGTGTTGACGTGTTTTCATGCTAATGGTAACTATTCACTTATGTCGTAGTAAAAACGCGTCTTATAGAATGTGTTTTAATTTCTCTCTCCAAATTCAATATATTTCATTAATTTTTTAAAAAGAAAACAACATAGATTCTTAAATTTAAAAAAAAATCAAAATATTTTGGTAAATCGATTGTCAAACTTTGGACTTTGAAGGAATTTAAATGAACTAATACACATATTAAATCAATTCAAAATTTCACACTGTTTGTGGCAAATCAAGGGGCTGCTCACACGGCCCAACCCTCTAAAATAAAAAAAAATTTATTTAGCTTTTTTTATAGTTTATAAAATTTTAAATTAACAATGGTAAATTGTACCTTAGTCTTTAAAATGATAAAAAAATTGGTTTAATTATCTAAAAATTATAAAGGTATATGAATGATAAAATTTCATTTTTACTATCGTAAAAATATGCAATTTAATTCCACCTAAAAAATTTTCTCACCGCTTGTGCTCCTTGTGATATTAAATTAATCAAATTATCAATTTAATATTTTAAATATAAATTAGCTAAAATAAAGTTTGGTAATGAGAAATTTATAAAAAGAAAAACTTAAGAAAAAAAAACAAAATTAATTGCATTAGATATCCCCAAATTATTACCCTCATTTCAAATTAGTCTGTAAACTTCAAAACGTTCTAATAACATCCTTAAACTATCGATGTTAAATCAACCAGGCCCTTCCATTATCAAAGTTGTTAATTTAACTGTTAAATGATATGTAAAATCCTATGTAACATAATTTAAAATGGAGTTTTTAAAGAAAAGTAAAATGTTTTCACGTAACTTTCAAAATTTAAAACTAAAAATAAAGTAAAACCGAAAAAAGAGAAAGTGAACAATAGTCTTTATAAAAAAAATTGAAAACCTTAAAGCCAAGACTTTTATAACTTTCATTCTTACACTATTCACTTTAAAATTTTCGTTTTAAATCATTTCACACAAGATATCACATTTCATTTAATTATTAAATTAACAATTTTAATAGCATAAAAAAACTTTATTGATATAATATCGATAATTTTAAAATATATTTAAAATTTTAAAAATATAAAAAAAAACTAATTTAAAATAAAAATCATAATCTAAAAATATTTCATGCAATTAACTCAAAAATCAAAACTCCTAAAATGATAGTAAAATAACTAAAAATATGTAATCTGAAAACAATAATTATTAGGCTAGATTTGTGATAAACATGCTGAAATTGTGATAACTATATATATTATGTGCACATAAAAAAATGCTAAAATTATGAAAAAGAAGATAGTTTGATTTTATGTTTTAGACGTTTCGTCATTGACAACATGCTAAGGTTGTGAGAAGTCGGTTTAATTTCATCTCTAATCGACTCACCGCAAAAGCAGTTCATCTCTTTTTACTGCTTTTTATTTGGGGAGAATTAACGTTTAGTCTCTAAAATTGATCATTTTTATCACATTGGTCCTTAATTTTTTGTCCATGTTAATTTTGAACTTGACAATTTTCTCAAATTGGCCTTTGAACTTAAATTTTATTAGTGTATAATGGCATGACACTTTGAATTTATGCCACATCATTATTTGAAATAAATAAATAAATAATATAATTTCTTTATAGTTTTAATAATTTTTGTTTTTTTTTTTAGATTTTATGTATATTTTAAAATTTTCAAGTAATGACATAAAACAACATAGGTACCAAGTCCAAGATATCATTTGAAAAAAAGTTGCTAAATTTAAAGACTAAATGTTGCTTTTATACCTTTAATATCTTTCTAAATATTCGGGCTAAAAAATAATTTTACTATTATAATAATTTTTAATTATAAATTTTTAGAAACAAATTTTATCATTTTCGGGTCATGGCCAATCCTTGCCGCTAGGATTTTGCCCATGTTTTCATTGTTCTTAATATTCATAAATATATATAAGTAGTTTAAATGAGTAAAAGAACTCTAAAATATATTAGATTATGATATAACATTGACACCTCTCTCATGAGTTTGTGGATCGTATTTTTACTAATCGAGGGTTTCTTAAACTTCTTGAACTTCTTTGGACCTTCTTTGAATTACGGGAGACAAAACCCTGACACAAGAACACTACCTTCCGTTGAGGGTCTGAGAGCAACCTCCCCTAAACAGAAGGATGTCTTTTTGTTAAGAGGGGGTTGGCTCTATTTCGGGATAAGTCTTTGAAGCTGAGTGGTTCTATTCTATTCTTACCCACTAGTGCCATTTAAGGGCGTGGGTTCGAATCTCACTAAGGCCAAATGCTAAACATTTCCTTGGTGTCATGACGCTTCCTAAATTTTGTAAACTCGTTGGGCTCTCCTCAAAGTCAGGAGACAAAATCTAAGGCTATAATCGAGCATAAACACCTTGAGCACAAGACCTCCACTGTTTGAGGATTCGGTCGACTACTCGGTAGACGATACTTCAAAGACATATATATATTCATAAATATATATGTGTGTGTATAAAACTAGTTTAAGCGTATAAAAGAACTTTAAAATATATTAGATTATGACACAATATTGACACATCCCTCATGAGCTTGTAAATCGTATTTTTACTAACCGATGTGCTCCCTCCCCTAAACAGAAAGTTGCCTTTTGTTAAGAGGGGGTTGGTTCTATTTTGGGATAAGTTTTTGAAGCTGAGTGGTTGTATTCTTACCCACTAATGCCATTTAAGGGCATGGTTCGAACCCCACCAAGCCCAAATGCTAAACATTTTCTTGGTGACAATGTGCTCCCTAAACTCTGTAAACCTGTTTGGCTCTCTTCGAAGTCGAGAAACAAAATCTGAGGCTAAAACTAAGCATAAACACCCCGAGCACAATACATCTACTATTTGAAAATCGATCGACTACTCGATAGACGATATTTGAAAAACATTTCCAATAAAACCACCTCTCATGTAAAAGATTTCAACCATTACGACTTTATTTTTGGTAAATATATTAAATTTATTTGAAATTTTATTTAGATAACGAGTACTACTATGTTACTAATTTTTTTATTTTTAAGTTTCATTAGTTAAATTACTAAAATATGGATAAAAAAGTATCAAACTATAAAATTACAAAAGTTCGTCAAAAGATACATATTTCAATAGACAATTTTACAGGTGTTATATTCCCGATTCATTAGACAATTATTAAAAGCAACTACTTCAAAAAATGTCTAATAAATTTGCACGTGGGGAACAGAACAAGTTGTGATTAAAAATGTTAAAATATGTTGTTAGTCCTCATACTTTGACAAATTTTGATATTTAATCCTTGTATTTTAAAAATTAGAAATTCCATCACATCCTATGCCACTAAATTATTAGTAAAATTTCGTTTTGATCATTACAAGAAGTTACAAATTCTCTCGTCGTGAATAGAGATAAACGATTAGCAATGAAATGTACTCCATTACCATAAAGAGAGATCGAACTCTCAACCACATGATCAAAAGATGAGCTCATAATTTATCAAAATAATATTTTATTAAATAGTTTAACACACATTACTAAGTATGCAATGACGGAGCCTAGTAGAGACCCAGGGGGATCATGACCCCCCAAAGGTTTAAGATTTTTACAATTTCCTCCGTTGTATATTTATTATAGCCCCATAAAATAGTAAAATTATACTTTAGTCCCCTTAAAAATGATAAAAACTTTATTTAGCTCTTTAAAAATTATAAAGATATAAGTTATTAAAATAATAAAATTATATTTTTACTATCGTAAAAACATATAATTTAATTCTAATCCCCTTAAAAAGAATTTTTTGGCTCCGTCACTGTAAGTATGAATTAATTTTATTAATTTATTTAAATATATAAATTTTAATTGTTTCATCGAATAAATAATGTATATTATATGTATTTAACATTTAAAAAATATATAAATTTAAAATACTAAATAAAAAATCAATAAACTATTCAAAGTGAATTTATATGTAGTATGAATAAGTGAACCCAGAAATACGGTCAAAGACATGCCCAAACTTCTGGACCCCATCTTTAGATTTCCAAAGATTATAAAATAAGATCAAAATCCCAAAGAATCCTCATTAATTAATGAACAAACAAAAAAAATAATCCTCCTTAATTAATATGGATTTAATAAAATATTGGAAAATTGTAAAACATTAATCTTTGAGTTTTTAATATTAATTTTTTATTGCCATGACCCTTATTATTCACAAACCACGTCAGTTTGTGATACGGCATGATCACATGACATGTTAGAACTATAATGCTTCCATAAAATACACTCTATTTAATTTTAAAAAAAATATTTATTTATATAAATAATCATCTAGATAGAATTTTTCCACAACGAAATATAGGATATAATAATTAAATAAGGACCTACTTATCTCTAGAATAAATTCAATAATTTTTATTTTATTTTATTTAAAATTATATATTTCTATCAAACAATCTAATTATATCCAATACTTAATTTTAAATAAAATATCAAACATACTTTATAACTTAAATTCAACACTTATATGCGCTTTTCGATAAAAAACACGAGTATCGAAAAATAAGTGTTGAATTTAAGTTATAAAATTTATTTGGTTTATTACTTAAAATTAAATATTGATTATAATTAGATTATTTTTGATAAATGATAATATAATCTTAAATAAAACAAAATAAAAAAAATAATTGAACTTATTCTCTATTAAGTGATAAGTAGGCCTCTATCTATTTATCATTTTTTATATATTTTTTTGGAAAAATTTCCATCCAATGAATCTTATTATAAATTATCAGATATGTTTAAAAAATTAAATTGTAATTTCCTGTTAAATCTAACCTACTTTGGTTGCCATTACAATACAATAACAATATTTCATAAAAGTTGTTTTTACTAAAACAAATATATATTTGAGATTTATGATAAAGAGTTTAGATGAAATGGTGAATTGATTACAAAGTGATGTTAATATGAAATTATAGTAAAAAATGAATCTTCATGATGTTAAGGATTAAATTGTAAACTTTGTGAAATTTATAATTGAAACAAGAAAAGTGATATGCATAAAAATTTGTGATGTGAAAAAAGATATTATAATGAGTTGTTTTGATTAAAGTGCTTATATGGTAAAAATAAATAAATTACATGGCAATAGGGACTAAATTGAAAAATATACAAAAGTTTAAGTGTGAAACAATGTAATATGTGAATAAGGAAATTATGATGAAAGATTAATGAATGTATTATGAGATGACGAAATATGCATAAAGTATTGTAAAAATAAAATGAAAAAATATGAAATTTTTATGATCATATGGATTAAATTGTTAAGCTTAAAAAATATGTAGGTGAAATAATAGAAGTGAAATTCATAGAAATTTGATACGTGAAACAAGATATTGAGATAAATTATGTGATTAAAGTGTAACAAGAAATAAAATTAATTTAATATGATTAATTTGTAAATATTGAACTTTTATGACAAAAAAGGATTAATTAAACTAAAAAGTAATAAAAGGATTAAGAAAATATTTGATAAGTGAAGAATGTAGTAGAGAATGTAACATCCTGATGCTTTGACTCAATGTTCGGGTTGGGTATGAGGGTGTTACAGTGAATAGAGCCTTATCAATTTGGAAAATATCGTACGGAAAAAAAATTAATAAGACATTTTACGAGAATAAAAGGATAATTTTAAGTTGACTGAAAAACCTTATACGTTGACCATCCTATTTTACATAAAATAAAAATAAATAAAAAATAAAAATATTTTTCATAAAAACTTCTACGTTATCAGAGAGACAAAAAGCTGCTACTTTATTTAACACTTTCATGGACCCTAAATGCCCAATCTACCCATCAGCCCAGGAGCTTTTTATCTACTGTATGTAAAAAATATTATCAAATTTTAGGCTGATCTGATTGAAAATTTAATTTTTTATTTAATAACTAAATCAAAGGGCTCGATTGTGTTAAAAAAACAATAAATTAATAACACCTAAAAACATTAAATCAAAGAAAATTTGTAAAAAAAATAAAGTAGGAAAATTTATATTTATAAAAAATTGAAAATCAACCAAAACATAGTAAAAAAACTCTAAAATAGAAAATATAATTTTATTAGTTTTTAATCGTTTTTAATTCTCATTTTTACGTACACATTTTATTAAATTAATTCTCTATAATAATTTATTGTCTCGAATTGTAATAAAATTACTTTTATTTTTAAATTAAATAAAATAATATTTTTTAGATAATATATTGTTTCAATAAAATATTTAAATTTCATGCAAAAAAATGTTAATAATATTTTATTAAATGAAGATATTCCTTAATAAATTAAATTACATTTTATTAAATAAATAATCTAAATATTATTAATTAAAACTATTAATATATTATAATATTATAATTTGAAATTTTTAAAAATTTAAAAATAGTTTGAATTTCAAAAGTTGTTATAGATGTTGATTATATAAGATTTTATATAGAGAGTTGATTATAGAAGATTTTATAAAATTGAAAAATGATCTCGGCTCAAGTCTTAAATATTGAAGTCAAATTTTGACTAATATTTAAAAAAAAAATATGGTACACTGTTAGTGGAATTTAAAATTCCATAAACAATATTAGGTTGATGATAAATGTACATAAAGTATAATAAAAAAACAAAAAATATATATATATATTTTTCAGTTTAAATTTATATTTTGACCTTTTTTCAAACCTTTTCAAATATCGTACCACTAAAGTTGTTCATAGGCTAAATAGCTTGCCTGGCTCGACTTGAGTTGGTTTTGGATAAGCTTTTGTCTGTGAATGCTTGATATAAGGTTAAGATTAGACCGGGTTATGAACTGAGTTACCTGTCTAAACTCAATAATCTGTTTAAAATTTGATTGGATTTAGATAAAATCATTAAGCTCAAAAAATAAATTTAAACAAAAAATATTTAAATTTATTTAAAATTAGACTTAAATTTGAACATTCGAAATTCCACCTCAACATGGCCATATTTATATATAATTTTGGTATAAAAGATAGCAATCAAAGCTTGCAGCAGGCCAAGTACATATTGCTAAGAGGACTGTCGACCCTATCTTATTCAACCAACTGAAAAACATCATCCGGTGGTGCCTCAAACAACCTCGTTGTTTATGAATTTGGAAGAGATCTTCTAGCCTTCGCATCATCCGTTCTATTGGTTGATCTACTGATATGTTTAACTGTTACCAACTAATTTCGTAAGCAAAGCCCACGGAGATGAGAAATTAAAGCTTCCTTCACGTCACTTGTCTATCCTCTCTGCAACAAATTTACAAGAGCCTAACAAATCCGTTTCCACTTCTAGTTTCATGAAAACCAAAAGCCAAGCGATCTCTAAGCCCTTGATTAACGCCAAAGCCTCAACTTGGAGCACTGTGCAGATTCCTACCTATAAAAAAAAAAAATTAAAATCAATAATCCACTATCCAACATGATTCGGGAAAACCTCTACTGTTTTGTAACTAAATGTGAACATGGGCTAGACCAGCCTAAAAAATAACTTAAAATTTTGTTTAAGCTTAACTCGGATAAAAATGTTAAAATTTAAGCCCGACTCGTTCGTATTAAATTTTCTTATATTATTATTTTTATATAAAAACAAAATTAAAAAATATAATACATCAAATACACTAAAAATATTAAAATAAATATTTTTCAATAAATTCAAAATAAATTCAAAATTTATTTATAATTAAATAAATTAAGATAGGTGCAACTTAGCAAACATGCACTTTTATAATAGTAACAAAATTAACAATAAAACAAGAGTTATACAATATCCAAACAATAACTATAAAATGTAATAATATAATAGTGAAACGACATCAAAACAGTGAACACCATAACAGTTTTTTTTTTTACAAATTCGGATCGGGCTGGAAAAAAAAGCTTAATTGAGACCCAATTCATTTAGAAAACAGGCCCCTTTTTTTTATCCAAACCCATTTTTTCGAGCTTAAATTTCTTGCTTTAACCCTTTTACTTTTCGATTAGACCTTCGGGCCAAGTCGAGTGTCCAAACCCATTATTAGGTCTATTTGTAACCAGTGACGTATCTAAGGGGGCTGGCAACGGCCCCGACCCCCTAAAATGAAAAAAATTCATTTAAATCCTTTAAAAAATTTAAATTAGTAAAGAGAAAATTATATTTTACCACTTAAAAATAATAAAAAAATAATTTAATATTTTAAAAATTATAAATATATAAACTATTAAAAAATAAAAATAAAAATTTAATTTCGACCCAAAAAATTTCCTCCCTTCACCCTGTTTGTAACCCATGTCCTTTGAGACACCACCATCAATATTGAGTGTAAATATTACAAGCGGTTGAAAAATGCCTATGCAAAAATTTTAATAAATGAAAATTTATTAAATTTAGACTCCGTTTGTTTCACTGAAAATGACTTCCGGAAAATGATTTACTTTTCTGGAAAAGCTAATATTTTCTAGTGTTTGGAGGAATCTGTATAAAATATTTTCTGTTGTTTGGTAGATTTCTTAAAAATATTTCATAAAAGTTGTTTTCAATTAAACAAACATACATTTGAGATTTTCTTATTTTTTCATTGTTTGATTGAATTTATTTTTATATATAATTTTATATTTTACATTGTTTTTGCATATATTAAAAATATTATGTTAAATTCAGATTCATTACAACGTTATTTTTTAATTACATGACTACTAAGTGAGTATTTTTTATTTAAAAATGTGACATCAATAAAATTGACAAAAAAAATTAACGATGTCAACAATTGGACTTGATTTTCAAATTTGAAAAGTTAAGGGACTAAATTCTTGAAAATAAAAGTACAAAGACTAAATTACAAATCTGTGAAGTGTACATAGACTTATGACATATTTTAACCTTTATACTACAAAACATTTATTATTAATATATTTATAATTATAATAAATATTTATTATTAAAATATTAATATTGAATATTTTCAATAATATGTGAATAATATTATTTAAAATTATTATATTTAAAATTTATTATTAAAATAAAATTAAATATTAAATAATTTATTAAAATAATAATTTATATTTATTATATGACTAAATATAAATAATTAAATATGTATGTTTAATAATATTGAAAAATATAATATTTTAAATATTTTTAAAAATAAAAATAAAATTTATTACCAATATAATAATATTAAGCTTGATTTAAGTTAATTTTTATATAAAAATAAAATTATCTATAGATGAGCTCTTTTCCGGAAAATGACTTACGCATTTTAAAATGGTAAGTCATTTTATAGGAAAAAAATGGCTTATTTTACATTGACCTGTAAGCCATCTTCCGTTGACCAAACTATTTTCTGTGAAACAAACATAGGAAAATACAGAAAATATTTTCCGTAAAATATTTTACATGTAAACAAACGGACCCTTAAAATAATATATAAAAGAAGATTATTTAAAATTTTATATTTGTTATAAAATAAAAAAAGATAAAGAGAAAAAAGAACAAAAATAATATGAAAATAATAGAGAATGTTCTTTATTGATTAAAAGAAATTATTACAATATTTTATCAAAATCTCTATTTAAAAAATATAAAAAAAATAGAAATATAATTCTAATAACTATTAAAATTTAAATTACATTAAAATTATATTAATCATATTTGGCTTGAATTTTATTAATATTATGTTTAAACGCCACTTAGAACTCTAGCTTGGACGGACTTCCCGACTAGTAATTAGTAAACTATTGCCTCTATAAAAGCCCTAAACCTCACCACGACCCTTTTCATTGCCTCCCCTTTCTTTCTCTTCAAGGTATGGCCTGTCTCTTTCTATCTGGTTCCCCAGATTCTTTTAGCACTTCTATTAATAATTTAGTTGCAGAGCAATTGAAGTTTAAAATCTAGTTAGCTTTTCCAATATTTCTGTTTTTTTAAACATTTTTAATGAATTTAAATCGGTGTTTTATTAGGTGATTTGAGCTTTTTGCGTTTCTTGTTCGGTTTAGCAATTTGCAAAGATGCAGAACGAAGAAGGTCAAAATATGGATCTTTATATTCCCCGAAAATGGTATTTAATTTGCCTCTTAGTTCTTATCGCCCATGTACATTCATAGCGTTCGTTTGTTTTACAATGGAAGCTTATATGTAATTTTTCTTTGTTTTGTTGTTGATGTTGTTGCAGCTCGGCCACTAACAGGCTCATCACCTCAAAGGATCACGCATCCGTGCAGATCAATGTCGGTCATTTGGATGAGCTTGGCCGATACACTGGCACATTCTCCACCTTTGCTCTTTGCGGCTTTGTCCGTGCTCAGGTTTAATATTGATTCTTAACTAGCCTTTTGATAGTTTTCGGTTGTTATTAGCTATGTTGCTCCGACTCTTTAGTTTTCTTGAAGTAATTGTGTCCGCCATCCGTGTCCGCCACATATCCGGACCTTGTTTCAACTATATTATGCAAATTTCATTATCGTTGCTTATGTCTGGGTACATTTTCATGTTGACTAAATATTTGAGATATGGCTTAACTTAAGACTGTTTTTTTGTATCCATTTAATCTGCAAGTTCACTTAGAGAAACATTAGCTTTAAATTTGCCTCACAACGTTCCTGTTTACGGCGCTGAAATAGACAATGTATCACAGCTTATGGTCTGGTTGCCTGCTGATTCGTACAAGTATTTGGATGTTCTTAGGTTTCTGCTCGTTGCTATTACTTGCTATTGCTGTGGTCTTTTATTTTCGGATCAGCCTCACATAGTTGTATCTGTGTCATGTTTAAGTTCACGTAAAAGACTAGAAGCCATTAAGCTGCAACTTAGTTAATGATACACTTGCAGTTACACTGTTGTGTTGAGACTTTAAGTCGCTGTGTTTTATCTATTTCAATCTACAAATTTGTTGAGAGAAACATTAGTTTTAAATATCCAGTTGCCTGCAGATTGGCGCAAGGTCCGGGTAGTTCCAGTTAGGAAGCTGTTTCATAGGGTTGCTTTAAGAATTTAGATTCTGTGGTCATACCTTGTAGATTGTTCTTTATAAGGACATTTAGTTTTATCTACTTTGTTCGGTTTTACAGGGTGATGCCGATAGCGCTCTTGACAGGCTTTGGCAGAAGAAGAAAGTCGAAGTCAAACAGCAGTAGTCGGGTACCTTTTTATTACGGGTCTCTGAACTTGGTAGGGAAAGTTCTTGGCAATGACTGTTAAATTCTAGTTTGTTTAGGTAGATAAAGTTGAAAGTTGTTTTTGTCGAATTGTTGATGTTTAGTCTCTTGCATTCGATATATATACACACATACATACCCAATGTCACGCTCATACTCGTTTTTGATACTCACATCTAAATCTATGATGATATTTTATGCTTTAGAATAAGCTTTTGGCTTTTATACAAACTTTTTGTTTTTATTAAAATACTCGTGTTTGATACATATTCAAAAATGTTTTTGGTTCCATTCACTTCTTTTCAACTCTAATGTACAAAGTTGATTAAAATTTAAAGAAATGGAGGAATAAAAGCTTTGAGGGGAACTTGGGCCTCTCTTTTTACCTATAAACTTTGTCTACCACTCAAAAAAGGAACTTTGTTTATCAACCATTTGTTTTCCATTTGAACATCTTTCCATTAAACATTCCAGCAAATGGAATATATACGCATACCAACATTTAACATTAATTTTTTGTCACCCAAAATTTGTAGCATTAATATATTATTATACAATTCTTAAACAATATATTATTAAAGGCATATAAAATTTGGTGCTTGAACTTAATACTTTTTTTTAATTTGGTACCTAATTTTTTTAGGCCCAATTTGGTACTTAAATTTGACATTTTTTTTCTAATTTGGTGCTTAAACTGTTTTTGGCCTAATTCGATACTTAAACTTAGTATTTTTTCTTAATTTAGTACTTAAATTTATTAATTAAAACTATTAATATATTATAATCTTTTAATTTGAAATTTTTAAAAATTTAAATATCATTTGAATTTCAGAAGTTGTTTTAGGCGTTGATTATATAAGATTTTATATAGAGAGTTGATTATAGAAGATTTTATAAAATTGAAAAATGATCTCAGCTCAAGTCTTAAATATTAAAACCAAACTTCGATTAATATTTTAAGAGAAAATATTTGGTACATTGTTAATGGAATTTAAGATTCCATAAATAAGATTAGGTTGATGATAAATGTATATAAAGTATAATGAAAAATAAAAATATATATATAAATTTTTTAATTTAAATTTATATTTTGACCTTTTTTTCAAACCCTCTCAAATATCGTACCACTAAAGTTGTTCACGGGCCAAATATCTTGCCCGGATTGACTTGAGTTAGTTTTGGATAAGCTTTTGTCCATGGATATGCTCGATATAAAGTTAGGATTAGACTAGGCTATGGATTGAGTTACCCGTCTAAACTCAATGATTCGTTCGAAATTTGAGTAGGTTTGGATAAAATCATTAAGCCCAAAAAATAAGTTTAAACAAAAAAATTTATTTAAAATAAAGCTTAAATTTGAACATTCAAAACTCGAACTCAACACGGCCCATATTTATATATATTTTTGGTATAAAAGATAGCAATCAAAGCTTGCAGCAGGCCAAGTACATATCGCTAAGAGGACCGTCGACCCTATACTGTTCAACCAACTGAAGAACATCATCCGGTGGTGCCTCAAACAACCTCGTTGTCCATGAACTTGGAAGAGATCTTCTAGCCATCGCATCATTCGTTCTATTGGTTGATCTACTGATATATTTAACTGTTACCAACCAATTTCGTAAGCAAAGCCCACGGAGATAAGAAATCAAAGCTTCCTTCATGTCACTTGTCTGCCCTCTCTACAACAAATTTACAAGAGCCTAATAAATCCGTTCCTGCTTCTAGTTTCATGAAACCCAAAGGCCAAGCGAGCTCTAGGCCCTTGATTAACGCCAAAGCCTCAACTTGGAGCACTGTGCAGATTCCTACCTATAAAAAAAAAAAAAATCAACAATCCACTATCCAACATGATCCGGGAAAACCCCTACTGTTTTGTAACTAAAGGTGAACATAAGTTGGACCGGCCCAAAAACTAACTTAAAATTTTGTCTAACTCGGATAAAAATGTTAAAATTTGAGCTTGGCTCGCTCGTATTAATTTTTTTTATATTATTGTTTTTATATAAAAACAAATTTAAAAAATATAATACATCAAATACACTGAAAATATTAAAATAAATATTTTCCAATAAATTGAAAAAAAATTTAAAAAATTATTTATATTTAAATAAAATTAAGATAGGTGCAACTTAGCAAATATGTATTTTTATAATAGTAACAAAATTAACAATAAAACAAGAGTTATACAAATTCGGGTCAGGCCGGCAAAAAAATCTTATTCGAGACCCGATTCATTTAGAAAACAGGCCTCTTTTTTTTGTCCAAACCTATTTTTCGGGCTTAAAGTTTTACTTTAACCCTTTTACTTTTCGATTAGACCTTTGGGCCAAGTCGGGTGTTCAGACCCATTATCAGGTCTATTTGTAACCAGTGACGTATCTAGGGGAGCTAGCAAGCACCCCGACCCCCCTAAAATAAAAATTTTTCATTTAAATCCTTTAAAAATTTTAAATTAGTAAAGATAAAAATATATTTTACCCCTTAAAAATAATAAAAAATTAATTTAATTTTTTAAAAATTATAAATATATAGACTATTGAAAAATTAAAATTTAAATTTAATTTCGACCCAAAAATTTTCGTCCATTCACCCTGTTTGTAACTCATGCCCTTTGAGACACCACCATCAATATTGAGTGAATATTACAAGCGGTTGAAAAATGCTTATGCAAAAATTTTAATAAATGAAAATTTATTAAATTTAAAATAATATATAAAAAATATTATCTAAAATTTTATATTTGTTATAAAATAAAGAGAGATTGAGAGAATAAATAACAAAGAAAATATGAAACCAATAGAGAATGTACTTTATTGATAAAAAAAGATTATTACAATGCTTCATGAGAGTCTCTATTTATAGGCATAAGAAGTATAAAAGAAGTAGAAATCTAATTCTAATAACTATTAGAATTTAAAGTACATTAAAACTTTATATTGCTCATGATGGACATCAACTTAATAAGATATTCATAACACTCCCCCTTGGATGTCCATTAGTAGATAATGTGCTTCGTTAAAACCTTATTAGGAAAAATTCTGTGGGATATAAACTTAATGGAGGAAAAATAGTACACAATTTATAATACGCATAATATGCCGCCTCATTAAAAATCTTACCAGGAAAACCCAATGGGACAAAACATCGGTTAAGGGAAAAAGAGTGCAACGCGTATTTATTCTCTCTCATGAAAATATCACATTTTTTCTCATATTCTACTTTTCAAATGACTATTGAATGTATTTGATAAGCATTTATATTACCATTCTTTTAAAAGTCACGAATGAGGAAAATTTGGGGAAATATATTTTGATCTTTTCAAAAGATTCAACAATTATCATAACAAACATTAATAATGATTTTTTATAAAAACACAAATATGTATTTTGGATCATTTTATAATTCTCATTCAACTATTATTCACTAAGTCAAATTTATCACATATGTTCAAATTATTTCAATTCAAATAAATAAACAATTTCTCGAGAATTTCAATATACTTCTAGCATCCTAAATCCTTCAAGAATTTTAATATAAACTTTACTATATAGTGATTTATAAAAGGTTGTAACAATAACCATTAGACGCAAGTTAAATCTTTTATGAATTGTCAATTTAATAATATATCTTAATGTTATTGCATCCACCACAAAATAATATTATATATTTTCAAAATCAATGCCAGGACTTAGCGAAAAACTTCATATTTTTATTCCGCTTTTGTGAAACTACTTCAATTGCACCCTCACTAGCTTTATACCTTTAGATATTTGGACTACTGGTCCAAAAACTCCACGGATTTAATTGTAGTTGAGTTGCGTCTTTCTATTTTGATAAATTTATTACATATCTATATTCCTCAATAGATTTATTCAAGATTCTCCTTTTATTTCATTATTTCAATAATAATATTGCATGCAAAATCATTGTCGACCACTTTTATTATGCGGTTCCACATTTTCTCGAATTAACATAACTTATCTAGATCTCTTATTTTCATTGTTTTAATCTTCAGTTTCAGGTACCTGAATGGCTGAATCTCTTCTGGAGTTTAACTTATTAGTTATGTCTTGGGTCTCTTCTGGAGCACCCGCTTCTACTATATGACTATCTAGAAGAATTTTCATATTTGGAACCGATGAATCAATTATTTGTTCTAACTAATTGTCCTACTGAGACTTTGATTCAAATTAAAATATTAGATGGTATATAACAATTGATTATTCTCATTAAGTTTGTAAATACATCTAACAATTAACTTGTAATGAGTTATTACTCTCCCCTGAGTCATTACAAGTTATTATTTATCTCCCCCTAATGTCGGAAAAACTATCGAATTAAAATTGTACTCGCAAATCACGTCATAATTGAATCTCGAATACATTCAAAACATCTAATAATATAAAGAAACTTGTAATTAATATATATTCCCAACTTTCTTTGAGGATTCACTCATCTTTGTGTGTTGTGGTGGAGCAATTGGAACATATACGCACGTACAAAAATTCAAAGATGAGAAATGTTTAGCTCTTGATCAAAAACCAATTGTAATAGGAAGTATTTATAACTTATTAGATTGATGCGTACAACATATAAATCAAAATAATCTCATGTTAAATAGGAAGTTTAGTTCTCATAAGTAATGGTTTAGACATTAATCAGAGGCGTTCAATCAATAATTTCTCTAAACCATTATGCGCATAAATAACAAACTTTTACAAAAGTTTTTAAACTCAATCAATAAAAGACTGAGATATAAGCTCATCAGTATTAGCAAGATGAATTGTCTTAATTTAATGATCTGAAATTAATTATTTAAACAAGCAATTTTGCAAACGACATGTTGCAAATCGATAACACATGTGATTATTTTGTAGTTACATCTACCAAAATCATATAATATCAAAACCATCCACATGGTGGATGAATGAGCCCATATTCGTTTAAAAAATACAAGACATTAAATCTCAACTTTAGCTAGTGAGTTTCTAATAATCAAATTGAGAACAAGCAACGTATGAAAATTCTTTTAAATTAAAGAATCTTCTGGTTCTTTAATGAATGTCCATATGAATTCTTAATTAATTTTCATATCATATATGATCCAAAATGGTCTAACTGGTCACACCAAGTAGTAAATGCATTTGTATCAGTAAATTTTTGGTTTACTTTAACATGTGTTTCAATTGTACTAAATTGTAACAAATTAATAATTTTACTATCATTCATTTTACTCTGTATCCACATATAAGTGCTATTGTGATATTTATTACTGGAAATGTCTAAACTAATATAAATATTATAATTTCACTAAGTCAACAAAATAAATATAATTTTCAAACAATTATATTTGTATCCACATATAAGTGCTATTGTGACATTTACTACTGGAAATATCTAAATTAATGTAAATATTATAATTTCACTAAGTCAACAAAATAAATATAATTTCCAAAAAATTATATGCAATATTCGTTTTAGGGAATATGCCAAAATCTTCAAATATCTAAAAAAATTACAATAAATAGCTCTTTCACAGTCAAATATTTTACTTCCAACCCCTTACTGAGGATGATGATAAAAGAATATCACAAATATTATAAAATAAATATAAATTAATAACTCAATACTCTCTTTTTCATCATTTCAAAATAGATATTTATAGCAATAGTGATTCATATGAAATATAATATTTTCCTCATTCACAGTTTCAATATAAGATCAATTATAAATATATTTTAAAACCAGTGGATTAACCATCACAACATATTAATATATTAGCTCTTCTAGAGCGTTCAACTAATTTTGTACTATCAAATATTGAAATAATATTTGTTTGTTTTAGTACCAAATAAGATGAATACTTTCTATCTATAATGATAGAATTTATTACTATATTATCATATTCTTTCTCAAATAATATTAATAGAAACAAAATATTTGGGCATATGCCACATGTTTACATTTACTTCGGGGAATGCAACAAATCTAGTAGGATGAACTTATAAACATTCCAATAGATTCTTTATTTCATAATCACCATTGCAAACATGCGTTAGATTTCAAATCAAAATCTATCTATTCATGTTATCATGATTAATATCCAATTATAATAAACATGACATAATAAATAAAACATAGTAAAATATACCTAAAAATCTTTAACATCATCATCATCACCTAGACTATTATCACGAGCACTATTACAAGTAGGGGCGAAGCCAGGACAATTTTTTAGGGGGGGCGGATGAAATTTTAATTTTTTATAGTTTATATCTTTATAATTTGTAAATGATTAAATAAAATTTTTATAATTTTAGGAGGGCCAAAGTGCAATTTTACATTTATTAATTTAAAATTTATAAAAAAATTTAAGGGCCTAAATAATAATTTTACATTTTAGGGGGGCCGGGGCCCATGCCAGCCCCCCCGACTTCGCCCGTGATTACAAGTAGTAAAACAACTTTATTTTCGTAATAACATTTACAATGTAATAGTAAAAATCATTTAATAAATAATCAAAATTTTCGTGTACGATGCTTGAAAATTATCTGATATACATTGTATCAAATTTCAATACCACATATATGTTATAAAACTTATCTTGTTATAATAAAATATTTATAAGTTCAATTTAAAAGATATCATACAATCATTCAATATTAATAAGTTAATAAAACTAAATAGATCCTATCAAATTTCCTCTTAATCAAAAATACTTTATTGATAAAAAAATATTATTATAATGTTTCATCAGAGTATCTATTTGTAGACATAAGAAGCATAAAAGAACTAAAAATTTAATTCTAATAACTATTAAAATTTAAAATAAATTAAAACTTTATATTATTCAAGATGTAGTTACACTTCATAATATATTCGTAACAATATTCATATTTCGTATGAATTTTATTAGTATTATGTTTAACCGCGATAACAACTCTAGCTTGAACGGACTTCCCGACTAGTATAACTGTTGCCTCTTTTTTATAAATAAAAGCCCTAAACCTCACCACCACCCTCATCATTGCCGCCCCTTTCTTTCTCTTTCTATCTGGTCCCCCCCCCCCCTAACCCCCTTTCTTTTAAAAGATTCTTTTAGCATTTCAATTAATAATTTAGTTGCAGAGAAATTGAAGTTTAAAATCTAGTTCGCTTTTCCAATATTTCTGTTTTTTGAAATATTTTTAATGAATTTAAATCGGTGTTATATTAGGTGATTTGAGCTTTTTGCGTTTCTTGTTCGGTTTAGCAATTTGGAAAGATGCAGAACGAAGAAGGTCAAAATATGGATCTTTACATTCCCCGAAAATGGTATTTAATTTGCCTCTTAGTTCTTATCGCCCATGTACATTCGTAGCGTTCGTTTGTTTTACAATGGAAGCTTATATGTAATATTTCTTTGTTGTGTTGTTGATGTTGTTGCAGCTCGGCCACTAACAGGCTCATCACCTCAAAGGATCACGCATCCGTGCAGATCAATGTCGGTCATTTGGATGAGCTTGGCAGATACACTGGCACATTCTCCACCTTTGCTCTTTGCGGCTTTGTCCGTGCTCAGGTTTAATATTGATTCTTAACTATCCTTTTGATAGTTTTCGGTTGTTATTAGCTATATGAAGCATGGACACGGACACGCAATATAGGTACGACACGATACGAATACAGCAACACGGTAATTTAAAAAAAATGAAGAGATGGATACGGCAAATTATGATAATAAAAAAATATTTTTATATATATTTTTATGTTAAAATACTTAATAACTAACCTAATATTTTAAATCAATTCGCAAATAGCCCAAAACTCTGCTTGTCCTTTTACTCTCAACTGAGGTTTTTCAATCTGGCACCTCTATTCATTGTCATTGTGTGGGAACCATGTCCGAATTTTTTTTTTGACATATTCCAGCATGTCCCATACGTATCGGGCGTGTCCGACGAGTGTCCGTGTCGGACACACGTACGACACCGATACGAGGAGGGATGAGCTGTGTCCGTGCTTCCTAGTTAATGTTGCTCTGACTCTTTAGTTTTCTTGAAGTAATTGTGTCCGCCATCCGTGTCCGCCACATATCCGGACCTTCGTTTCAACTATATTATGCAAATTTCATTATCGTTGCTTATGTCTGGGTACATTTTCATGTTGACTAAATATTTGAGATATGGCTTAACTTAAGACTGTTTTTTTGTATCCATTTAATCTGCAAGTTCACCTAGAGAAACATTAGCTTTAAATTTGCCTCGCAATGTTCGTGTTTGCGGCGCTGAAATAGACAATGTATCACAGCTTATGTCCGGTTGCCTGCTGATTCGTACAAGTATTTGGATGTTCTTAGGTTTCTGCTTGTTGCTATTATTTGCTATTGCTGTGATCTTTTATTTTCAGATCAGCCTCACATAGTTGTATCTGTGTCATGTTTAAGTTCACGTAATAGACTAGAAGCCATTAAGCTGCAACTTAGTTAATGATACACTTGCAGTTACACTGTTGTGTTGAGACTTTAAGTCGAAGTGTTTTATCTATTTCAATCTACAAATTTTTTGTTGAGAGAAACATTAGTTCTAAATATCCAGTTGCCTGCAGATCGGCGCAAGGTCCAGGTAGTTCCAGTCAGGAAGCTGTTTCATAGGGTTGCTTTAAGAATTTAGATTCTGTGGTCATACCTTGTAGTTTGTTCTTTATAAAGACATTTAGTTTTATCTACTTTGTTTGGTTTTACAGGGCGATGCCGATAGCGCTCTTGACAGGCTTTGGCAGAAGAAGAAAGCCGAAGTCAAACAGCAGTAGTCGGGTACCTTTTTATTACCGGTCTCTGAACTCGGGAGGGAAAATTCTTGGCAATGACTGTTAAATTCTAGTTTGTTTAGGTACATAAAGTTGAAAGTTGTTTTTGTCGAATTGTTGATGTTTAGTCTCTTGCATTAGATATATACACACACATACATACCAATGTCATGCTCATACTCAGTTTTTGATACTCACATCTAAATCTATGATGATATTTTTATGCTTTAGAATAAGCTTTTGGCTTTGAGCTATACTTTACGAACCTTTTGTTTTTATTAAAATACTCGTGTTTGATACATATTCGAATTTTTTTTTTTTTGGTTCCACTCACTTCTTTTCAACTCGTATGTACTATGTTGATTAAAATTTAAAGAGATGGAGGAATAAAAGCTTTTAGGGGATCTTCATCTTCAACTTGGGCCTTTCTTTTTACCTATAAACTTTGTCTATCACTAAAAAAGGAACTTTGTTTATCAACCATTTGTTTTCCATTTTGAACATCTTTCCATTTAAACATTCCAGCAAGTGGAATATATACGCACACCAACATTTAACATTACTTTTTTGTCACCCAAAATTTGTAGCATTAATCTATTATTAAAAATATATCCTTAATTAAAGGCTTAATATAATATTTGTTACTTGAATTTGACGTTTTTTTTAAAATTTGGTACTTAATTTTTTTTTTGGCCCAATTTAATACTTGAAGCATGTTTTTCTTAATTTGGTATCTAAATTTATTAAATGTTAAAAAATTAAGCAAAACACTTATAGTGATAATTTTCTTTTTATGTTACAAAAATATTGTTTGTATTAAAGGAAAATCATGTTTAAAAAAATAGGTATTTAATTTTGCTTAATGAATTAATATTAAATAAAGAAATTCATTATTTTTTATTAATAAAATAATTATAAAATACAAAAAAATATTATATCATTTATCACATGTTGGTCATACATTGATTATTTTTTCTACATAAAAAAATTAACATTGTTAATATATTAGAGTAATTTGTTAAATATTTGACAAGTACCAAATCTAATAAAAAAAATTTAGGTACCAAATTGGACCTCAAAACGTTTAAGGACCAACTTAAGAAAAAATGTCAGTTTGGGTACCAAATTGGACTAAAAAAATTTAAGTATCAAACTTTAAAAAAAAAGTGTCAATTTTGGGCACCAAATAATATATCAAAACTCATTTAAATGATAATATTTTTTACATACAACTTTTGAAGGCAAGTTTATTACGTAAGACGAATGAAGTTTTAACTTATTAATTAAAGTAAATGTGTTTGATGATTAAATAATCAAATTGAAATCTTATTATGTGTAATTATTATTGAGACTTTGACTTGCTAGTTAGAACAGAAATATTAAAATTTTGAGTACTTAAAATTTTTTTAATTTATAGGTTCGAATTTTATTATACGTAATCACGTAAGTTTAAGTTTTATTATACGTAATTACATTATGTCATGTAAAATTTAAGTTTTATTATACGTAATCACATTAGGTCATGTGAAGTTCAAATTTTATTATACGTAATCAAGTTATGTCATGTAAAGTTCAAGTTTTATTATACGTAATCACGTTAAAGTTCAAATTTTATTGTACGTAATCAAGTTATGCCATGTAAAATTTAAGTTTTATTATACGTAATCACGTTATATCATACATGTTGCTTTCTACTGTGTACTATTTTCGTGGGTCAAATATATATTCGAAATCAATCTAAATTTATAATAACAATTAAGATAGATTATCTTAATAAATATGAGATAAAAGGATTGTAAAATCAATTAAGATGACTTTTTTTTTTGTTATTAAGATAAGAATTTATTTTACTTAAGAGATAAAGATTATAAAATCTCTTTGATATTTGATTCTTCTTTCTAATGAATTGTATTGAATTAAATGGTATTAACTAAAAAGCTTTAATCATGGTATATAATGCTTATAATTTATTAAGATAATTAATTTTTCAATTCAAACAAAAAAATGTTAAAGAAGAGACTTCATGCTAATATATATATATTTGTATATTATTAATTATGTATGAAATTACATATTATTCGTATGCCAAATATTCAATAACAAAAAAAAAAAAAAAAACCCATAAAAATGGCAATTAAAAATCAAAATCAAAACCATCTTCAAGACCAGCTTCATAAGCATCTCCGACCATATCACCGATCAACATTCCACCCAACAATCCACCGGCCAACCCCAATCCTAGCCCCGCTCCCATGCCGCCGCCGCCTTTCTTAGGTTTCTGCGGTTTCTGCACCGGAGGGTTCCCATAATATCCACCTTGACCCGGATATCCATACCCTTGAACCGGTGCCTGTTGGTATCCATAGGGCGGATACCCACCGCCAGGTTGAGGGTAAGGATAACTTGCCGTTTGGGGCGGCGGCGGATATGCTCCGTGTGAAGGAGGGTATCCGGAGCTCGGCCCTGGATACCCAGTTGCAGGCGGTGGATAGGCCATTGCTGGTTTATCCATGTATCCTGAGCTTGGTGGTGGATACGCCATAACTGGCTTCTCATTCCCCCACTGCTTACCAACGCTCATGGCGCCAGCCACCGTAACCGGCGGTTGCGTGAACTTGTCTCCGAACTTGTAAGAAAAATGCAACACACCTTTAGCTTTACCATTAGCCAACCTAACAGCGTAACTTATTAGATTATTTTGACCTTTCCCGTTTCCATCACCGTTATCAAGCAATTCCTTGACGGGAACTTGAACCGTACCGATATCCTTATCTCCAAGCTGACGTTGTGATTTAAGGGTAAACACGACGGTAAGCCCGTTCTGACGGGCGGCAGCTTCATCGACGGTGAACCTCACGGTGTAATTCCACTCTGGGTTTGAACCACCGTCCTTGTCGACCGGAGTCCTTTGCGCTGTACGAGAATCACCGTTGATTGAAACGATGACGTAAACGTCCATCTTAGTGAAAAGATTGACGTCTTTGAGATCCTTGGCGGAGATAACTTTGATTTCTAAAGGTCTAAACTCCATGGTTTTCTCTGAAAATCAATCAAAAGGAAGGAAAAGAAAGAATTAATTAAAGGGCTTGTATAAATTGAAATTGGATTGATGAACAAAGAAGCGAAAAAGGGCTTATGTATTTATATAGAGGGAAATAAAAGGTGGAGAAACGGAAAGAACGAGGAAGGATAGTATGGAACCGCCATTAAAGAGGGGTTTTAAAGTGATAGAGTTTGGGTGGGAAAGTGGAAACGAGAATTTGTTCTCCGCGTCTTTTCTATTTTACTCGGTGCGGTTTCTTAAGATAATCTGTTTAAGCATATCTTATATTATATTATTCTACATTATACGAGACAGATCTAGAACCGGTCCAACCGTGATAGTGGACTGAAATAAGAGGTTGGGCCAATTTATCAATGACCCACTATGAATAATTTTTACTATTTTTAATAATTTTTTTCAAATTTTTATAATTTTTAATAATTTATTTAATTAAATCAAATAAATCGGTTGAGCCGAAAATTGATGAATTAATTAGTTTAACCACTTAATTAATTTAACCACTAGAGCTAAAAACCTTAAAATAGACAATTAAATTATAGTATTATATATTTAATCAATCAGTTGTGAAACAGTTTCTATTTTAATAATTTAACTATAATTTTTTTATTTAATTACCGATGTTTTTAAATTTTGGAATTTGATTTGTTTTTTGTTTTTTTAGTAAACAACAAAATAACTACATCGAGCTAACAAGAGTAAATGAACCACTCACTCTATCTGAAGATAAAACTACATCTTCTTTCCTGTTAGAAGACAATTTGGCAAGCCAATCGGCAACTCTATTATTCTTCCTAGGGACATACCTTAATGGCCATTGCCCTTCATTCTATAAAATATTTTGAATCTTTCTAACTAAGGCAGGGTTCGAATCAATCGAATGCCCATCTTCAATGGCTTTGACCACCTTTAAGCTATCAATCTGAACCAACACCCTATCATACCCTCATCCCTGTAAAAGAATCAGACCATCCAAAATGCCCCAAAGTTCGGCATCAAAAACTGGACACTCCCTGCAACACTCCCCCGACAGATGGAAACCCTGACTTACCTTTAATCGCTTCATCAATACTTAAATAAAGCCAATTAGTTTACAAATCATGTCTGAGAGCAAAATCGGGTCCTTCTTATGGGTAACATTAAATAAAGCCGATTATTTTTTTTATTACCATAATAATATCATATTTAATCAACAATGTTTATTCATTTTATTAATTTGGTTTTAATATTGAAAATTTAATAAATTTAATTATTAATATTTATATATTTTATTTAGTGGCGATTTAAAAAATAAATAAAGAATAGGAAACTTTTCACTCAAGTTATTTGTTGATTTTCAGTGCTCAAAAACTGAAAATTCTGCGTATTTCACTGAATAGTTGGATGAATCAAATGGCTGGTTTTGCTATCTGAGAAGTTAATTTTTAAAGTTGCATAGAAATTTTTACATACTGTTTGCTTTTTTGGGTTGAAACTGAAATGGAGGATATGGGTTTTTCAAAAGTAATTTTTTTAAGTTTTTAAGTGTTGAATTATTTTGAGAATCAAAACTAATTTAAGAGAAAAAAATTGTAAATGTTAATAATTAAATTTAATATTTTTTAAAAAATTATATTAAATTAATGAAATATATAAATATTGAATGACTAAATTTATTATTATGCCAATAAAAAAGATCTCATTAACTTTTCTGAAAGATAGAGTGACCAAATATATATATATATTTAGAAAGAAATGTTAATGACTACATCAAAAAAAGAAAAAAGTTGAATTACCAAAATAGCAATATATAATTATGCGACTATCATGTAGTTTTTTTTCTTTTTTTGATTTACTTTTTTTTATACGAGTGTAGCATCACGATTTCTAGTATTTACTTTTTGATACAATGTCTAGAACTACTCATAGCCCCTCAACAACACTTAAATAGGAGGATAATGCGCTTCAGTACACTCGAATCTACATCTTCCTACACTGGAAACAATGTCGATGCCAACTAAAATTATAAATATTTTAAGGAATGACATAATATTTTAAACAATATTAAATTATAGATATTCTTAATATACAATATAATGGGTGATAATTTGTTTTTTTTTTTAAGCTTAGCTGGATATAAGTAAAAGATTAAGGGTTTAATTGATTACCAATGATTTATTTGAATGTGGTACAAAGTCTTATTTAAATAAAACTAGATTATGGTAGTGAAATTTATTTAATAAATTTATGAAAAAAAAATACAAACCAATTATGGCTTTAACATAAAAAAATCATACAAAATTAAATATCACTTTATATGGCACATCCACGATGCAACTCTGATTAAAATAGTAAAAAGTTAATATTGTAAAAATTATAATGTTCTGAGTTCAAATTTTATTGTTAAAATAATATATATATATATATATATATTCTAGATTTATCGAAATATTAAAAGATAAAAATATATTGACTTAGCTCCATTTAAAAGGGGGGTGGAATTGATTTCGAGTAGCTTAAAAACAATAGTAGTGATGATATGTGTTTAAATGCAAACATGACGGTGATGGTAAAATGAACTAAAACTTAACAAGAAAATATTCAAAATTTATTATTTTTATATATTTTATAATAATTTAATTTCTTTAATATTTTATTCACTCAAAGATATTATCATATTATTTTATATTAAAATTATTAGCTATTACTTTATTTATACATTTATATATTTTATTTGTGTTTATACTTATCCATTTATAACTTTTTCATTTTTATATAATTAAATATTTAAATCTCATATCTCATAGTATTTGTTTTCTCTCTTTATAAAAAAAATAAAAATAAAATTAAAAATCACAAAAAATGTAGTTTGCTTTTAAGGGTGTAAATGAGACACTAGTGCTTGTAAATTATTTGAGTTCGACTTATTGAGCCGAGCTTGAGCTCTGCTGAGCTATCGGTTGAGTCAAATTCGAGTTTAGTAATACTTGGTTTGAACAACTTGCAAGCCTTATCAAATTTTTCATATTTTTATATTATTAAATTATGTTATTGCCCTTAATATATATTATTAACCCTAAACTTAATTATTAAGTTAAGCTCGAGTACAAAAATTAGTAAACAAGCTTAATTGGGCTCGATTATATCTCAAGCTGAGTTCAAGCTTAAAAATAGATGTTCGAGTCTAGTATCGAGCTCCAAATTTATAGTCAATCTTAAGCTCGAACTTGACAGTATTCAGGTTGAGCTCACACAATTACACCCTTAGTTTGTCCCCTGAACTTGTATTTCGTTACTTAGATTAATACCTCCGCATTAACACTATTAGTTTATGCTAACATGACACTGATGGCCAATCTTATAGTAAAACATGGCAGACTCTCAATATGATACTTGGTAGGCATGAATGTAAAATTTTTAAAAAAATATATAAATTATTTTTCAAAAGTATAATTTTTTTTTTGTCAAATTCAGGTACTAACTAATTACTAGTTAAGCTAGTTGCAGGGGCGAAGCCAGGGGGGCTGGCATGGGCCCCGGCCCCCTAAAAGGTAAAATTACTATTTAGGCCATTGATTTTTTTTAAATTTTAAATTAGTAAAAGTAAAATTGTACTTTGGCCCCCTTAAAATTATAAAAATGCGATTTAATCATTTACAAATTAGAAAGATATAAACTATAAAAAATTAAAATTTCATCCGGCCCTCCCTAAAAAATTGTCCTGGCTTCGCTTCTTGCTAGTTGAGAAAGAAATAATTAATTGAATATGCAATGTAAATATTAAAAGAAAGTATTGAATGATAAATTTGTATAATTTTACAGATTTTTATGAATTAAATATAATTTATATTTATTATCATTTTTAAAAAAAATTTAAAAAAAAATTTTTTTTATTTTGAGATCATTAAATACATTATACATAATATCAAATATAAATCAAAACAAAATCCTTTATTATTGGCCTCATAAACACTCTCAATTCAAATTTCATATTCTTGAAAAACTCGAAGCAAATGCAAGAAAACTGAAAAACAAACATAAAATAGCAAATAAAATTATTAAGACGAAAAGCCTTCTAAAATAATCTTGAAAATCTTTATGAGCATCTGCGAAATAATATGCAAAATCTTCATAAGCATCTTCGAAATAATCTTCAAAATCTTCGTGAGCATCTTCGAAATAATCACCACCCCGCATTCCACCATATCCATGACCTCGAAAAGGTGGCTGTTGGTAACCATATGGCGGATATCCACTGCCAGGCGGCGGAGGGTAAGGATAATCTGCCATCGGAGGGTACCAGAAGCTCCACCCTGGATTACCATTTGCATGCGGTGGGTACATTGGCAGATACCCCATTGCAGCCATCTGATACATCATCGGAAGTGGTGGATACATCATAGTTGGCGGTTTCCTCCTATTTTTTCCAAAGTTCTTGGCGCCATCCGCCGTAAACGGAGGTGGCGGAACAACCTTGTTACACTTGTCACTGAACTTGTATTTGAAATTCAACATACCTTTAGTAATTCCATACAAAGAGATCGGCACGGCGGAGATTACGTTCCGATGGTCAATATAAAGCAGTTCCTTGACGGAGACATTAGCCGTACCGATTTCTATGACTCCGAGCTCACAATCGGATTTAAGGCAGAATGCGACGGTGAGGAGGTCCCGACGGACGGCGGCTTCATCGACGTTGAATTTCACGGTGTGATTCCATTGGCGGTTTGAACCACGGCCTTCGCCGATTGGAGTCCTTTGCCTTGAAGGGTGATCGCCGTCGATTGAAACGACTGCGTAAACGGCCATAGTGCTGAAAAGATCGTCGACTTTGAGATCGTGGACGGAGATAACCTCGATTTCTAAACGCCCACACTCCATGATTTTCATGATATTTTTCAAAATAAAAAATGGAAAGAAACACTGAAAATGGATTGATGAATGAAGGCAAACAGCTATTCTATTATATATAAATAATGACAGACTTATTGGATTAAACCTAATTTTTATCTTTTAATTTTACAATTTTATCTTTAAATTTAAAATTCTATATGGTGATTTTATTATGAATTATTAAATCATTAAAAATATTATTTTTCAATCTATTTTAATTTTTTGACGGCTTATTGGATAAGACCTAATTTTTTTATCTCCTAAAAAATTAATATCCAAATATTTAAGAAGGATAAAATTAAATTTAAAACTTAACATCCTTAACTTTTTTTTATAGAATAGAATCCTTACATTTATGACCTTATAATGATATGATTATTATTATCCTTAAGCTTTATCTATCTACTCTTCATTCAAAATAATCTTAATTTAACGAGTAATTTTAGATATAGTTTTATTGTTGTCTTATTTAGTTTGGTGAATATTCAATTTTTTGTCGATATTTACTTGTCGTTTTGAATCATTCGGGACTGATTTTCTTATCGTATTAAGTGATTGTAATCACTCCAAATATGTCGTGCTTGAGTTGTGACAAAGCCAATTGTCAACGTGTCATGATGTACTGTTGATGCTGAGGCTAAAGACTTTATTGTGTTGATGGAGTTTGTCTTTCACCATCTACGACGAGTGTTTGTTATTTCCCCCCTGAATTATATGGTTCTATTCATTGAATGAATTAATGATTATGGATTAAAAAGAAAAGTGTTTGTTATTATGACATGATAACCACATATGACATTTGTACATGATGAAATTCGAAATAGAACACTTTAAAATCTGCTTTATAAGAATAAAAAGAGATAATATTTAGACATCTCCCCAACTCATAAATAGGAGGATAATGCGCTTCAACACACTTGAACTTACGTCCTCCTACATTAACAATAATGCACATACCAATCGAGTTAAGACTCAATCAACGAAAAACATAAATTTTGATTATTTTGATAGAAAAATAATAATAATAAGAAAATAGGAGAGCCATTTTGTTTTGTAACAAGCATTTTCTACCCTTTCACATAAAAACAAATCATTCTAAAATTGAAAGATAAGAATAAAGAAACCATAAGGGAGATATATTCATTTTTCAAAAGTTTTATTTATTTTTCCTTTTATTTTTCAATTTTATCAAGTAGGAATGAGAAGAATATTACTTTTAATTTCGATTTTACCATTTTTCTTATCAAACATATTTATAAAAAAAATATTATATTTGTTATATATATATTTACTTTTTCATATTTTTAATTTTCTTTCAATTCTACCAAACAAAATTTATTCTATGGCTTCTATTTTTGTCAAATCTATTAAAACTTCATAGAGATTTCAAAATTAAAATTTAAAATTACATCGATTTGGATGATTTAACATAGACTTTTATTAGAACATTTAAATATTAGTATTTATCCTCGTATTTAAGAGATGAAATTGTATGAAATTGTAATTCTACATCATCCATATTTCTTTCCAACAGGAGAATGTCAAGTCAGATTTTTCCTCCTTATTTTTAGCATTTTTAGTTAGATTTAAATTTTTTCAGGAGAAAAAAATTGAAAATCATGTGAAAAAATTTAATTTGTCATTTTCCTATTGGAAAGATATATGAATGAGTGAAATCACAGTTTCATACAATCCTTTCTCCTTATTTAAAGGTTGAGAAAGACTATATATAATTTTAAGCATTTGCATCAAATTCAAAAAATAAAATTAATATTAATATTTTTATTTTTATAATTCATTTTATTTAAATATTACCGAACATATTCGATGATTATCTAAACATAAAGCTAATCCGTGCGTCTCACTAGTATCAATCTAGTTTATTTGCTTATATCTAACTAAATTCTAAATACAAATTAAAAAAATTACATCATACAACTTTTTATTCAAAAATTATTATTAACTACCTTAAAATGTTTCGGCGAAGTGTTGCATTTTTTACTTAATTTCTGGTCCGCACAAATTAACGGAGTTAGTGTATATGTATAACTTAGTTAACAAAATATAAGTTTAAAAATTAATTAGGTCCAAAGAAGAATTTAGGGATCAATTAAATACAAATAAACAAATTTAAGGATTAAATTATATATTATCCATGAAGAAAATGATAAAATGGAGAACTGAGACAAAATGCAGCTTGAAGTTTTGACTAGACATTACAAGTCTAGTGAAATTAGACCTGTTTGTTAGCCTCAACTTAAAAAATGGATCTAAATTTTTTTTAAGTGTAACTTGAATAAAAATGTTAAAATTCGAGTTTGGTTTAGTCCACTCGAATTAAAATTTTTATATTATTTTTATATAAAAACTATAAAAGAAATTAAAATAAATATTTATAAATAATACTAAGATATGTTTAACTTAACAAGCAAATATCTCTAAACTAATAACAAGAACAACTAAATAGTAGTAACATAATAGAGAAATGATAGCAAAACAGTAAGAAAACAATATGAAAATAGCAGCAAAACATCAAGAAAATATCTTTTTTCTTTCTTTCTTTTTGCTAATTTAGGTCGGGCTCAGGCAAAAGAACTTACCCGAGGCCCAGCATATTTTTTAAACAAGCATTATTTTTTTACCCAAACTTATTTTTCGAGCATATATTTTTACCCAAACCCTCATAATTTTCAAGTAAGTCTTCAAGTTGATCTAAGTGAAATATTAATTTTTTAATTATCATTTAACATTAACATTATTTTATTTCTGTATTTTATTATTTAATATAATTATGATTTTAATATTTTATCATTTATTATATATAATCATTTTAATATAATGATGATGATAGTAAAAAAAAAAATTATTTCACTATCATCATTGTGATTAAATACGAATACACATTCAATTATTGGTTACTGTACAGGAACTTTTAATCTCACTGACAATTATCTCCCAATGCCCATCTAAACAGTCAAACACGTTATAATAGTTGAAGGATTTATTTTTAAGGAATAATTACTCAATATAAATATTAAAAAAAAAGAATTGAATGATAAATTATAATTTTACAGAATTTTATGAATTAAAACCACAATTTTATATTATTTATATTTATTATTTTTAACTATTTAAATAAATTATTATTTTTTATTTTGATTTTATTAAATACATTATATTATAATATACATAAATATATATATAGAAGATAACAATAATAAATAAAAATGAAAAATTATTCCAAAGCATTGTCATTCAATTTTCAAATTATTCCAAAACTCAAAAACAAAGAAAAATTATTTAAACGGAAAATGAAAAAAAAAAACACATAAATAGCAATTAAAACTAAAGACTTACATAATCACCTTCAAAATCTTCAGCAGGTTGGAAATAATCTCCAAAATCATCATTATCAAAATAATCTTCAAAATCACCATCATCCCACATTCCACCATATCCATAATCTCGAAAAAGTGGCTGTTGGTATCCATATGACGGGTATCTACAGCCAGACGGTGGAGGGTAAGGATAATCTGCCATCGGAGGGTAGCGGAAGCTCCACCCTGGATTAGCATGTGTGTCACTGAACTTGTATTTGAAATTCAACATACCTTTAGTAATTCCATACAAAGAGATCGGTACGGCTTTGATTGCGTTTTGATGGTCATTATCAAGCAGTTCCTTGACGGAGACTTTAACCGCACCGATTTCTAGGAATCCGATCTCACAATCGGATTTAAGGCAGAATGCGACGGTGAGGAGGTCCCGACGGACGGTGGCTTCATCGACGTTGAATTTCACGGTGTGATTCCATTGGCGGTTTGCACCACGGCCTGTGCCGATTGGAGTCCTTTGCGCTGAAGTGTGATCGCTTTCGATTGAAACGACAGCGTAAACGGCCATAGTGCGGAAATGATCGTCGACATTGAGATCGTGGGCGGAGATAACATTGATTTCTAAACACCTAAATTGCATGATTTTAATGAAAAGAAAAACTGAAAACGGATTGATGAACAAAGGCAAACGGTTGCTTGTACTATTAACAATAGGGTTAATACGTAGTTGGCCCTCAACTTGTATAAAAATATCTAACTGGTACCTGAAGTTTTTTTTTGGATTTAATTAGTACCTGAACTTATATTCCGTCACCTAGATTAGTACATTTGCATAAACACCGTTAGTTTATACTAATATGGCACTAATAACCAATCCGTTGGTTACACATGACAGCCTCTTAATATGCCACATGACACATATAAATTTCAAAATTAAAAAAAAATTCACATAAAAAATAACCTCGACAAAAAAAAAAGTATACACTTTTTTATTATTTTATAAAGAATTGTCTAGTTTTTAAAATTTATGCTCGTCGTGTGGTATATTGAGAGGTTGTCACGTGTTACTAGCAAATTAGTTATCAGTGTCACACCAGTATAAACTAACGATGTTAGTGCTGAGGTATCAACCTGAAGATGGAATACAAGTTCAAGTACCAACTATGTCCAAAAAAAAAAAAAACTTCAGGTACCAATTAGATTTTTTATACAAGTTGAGGGCCAACTATGTGTTAACACTAAGGGCTAGTTTGGCAATGCTTTTGAAAAGTGCTGTAGAAAAGTGCTTTTGAGAAATGCTTTTGAGAAGTGCTTTTGAAAAATTTGAGTGTTTGGTATTACTGTCAAAAAGTACTTTTGAGAAATAAAATGTTCATTTTAGACATGATATTATAAAGTAACAAATATGTATTTAAATAATGTTCAAATTAGTTAATATTATGATATTTTAGTAAAAATATAAAAAATAATTTATTATAACTTATTGTTAATATTTTAATATATAATATTAATTTTAAATATTTCATCTAAAAAAGGGTTCTAACGTCTGAAAAACGGGAAAAAAAGGAAGAGAACAAATAATGTTAAAAAAGTAATATCAGCCTCAAAAGCACTTTTGGCTGAAAAAAGCACCAAATTTCTACTTTTTCATCTGAGAAAAAAGACTTTTCTTAAGTTGAAAAAGCTTCTACTTTTTACCTCTATTTTTTATTGTTTTTTATATAAAAGCATTTTTTTCATTAAAAGCTCATCTAAAAATTAATGCCGAATGCAGCCTAAATAATATTATAAATTAAAAAAAAAACTTTATTCAAAATACAAAATTTATAATGGAGAACGAAATTATTTTCACACTTATGGGAATTTCTTATTTGTTACATGATTTTTAAATATTTATTTTAAATTAAAGTTAACATGTTATTAAATTTTATCCTAAAAATAATTATCAAATTGTTTAACTATAAATTAAATATATATCTAAACTGTTAAGATTTATATTCAAAATTTTAAATTATTTTAAATTATCATGTGTTGAAAGATCAAAGATCTTAAGTTCCGATGGTTTTCTTTTCACATAATATTCCATTGAGGGCCTAACTAGTACAGACTTAGGGTGGGTTTGGATGGGCGGTGTGTTTACCTGCTGTTAGTGTAAAAACAGCGGTGACGGTGAGATTAGTTATTATAGCGATACTGTAACATGAGACAAAAAGTAAGCTAAACGTACCGCACCACACTCAATCGTCTATCCAAACTCACCCTTAAACACGATGAACAACAATGGAAGTGGATGGATGGATGAGTTGCTTGACTGTTGAAACGTCACTTGGGAAGAGGCTATGGGATTACTCCACGATGGTTTTCTGTCAAATACATGAATGATGAATGTTCTTAGATTTTGATTAGGAAATGTTTTTTTGGTCGTTTGAAGTCCTTTAGGTAGTCTCTTCGATTCAGTTTTTCTTTTTTTCGGCCACCTATCGATTGGTGGTGAGGGACAGCTTAAGACACATGGTATTTATGCACATTTGATTCCTTTTCCCTTATTAATGGCAACCACCTAGTTATTTTTTTTTAAAAAAAAGTTCTTATTCAATTAATCTTTTAGGATATTTAAGTATTATTCGAACATATCTAAATAAATAAAGTTAATATGTGGGTTTCACTGGTAGCAAACTAGTTTATTTCCTTATATTTAATTAAGGGTTTGTTTGTTTACATTTAAAAGATTTTATAGAAATTATTTTCTGTATTTTCTTGTGTTTGTTTCAGAAAAAATAGTTTAGTCAACGGAAAATGACTTACAGGTTAAGGTAAAATAAGTCATTTTTCTTGCAAAATGACTTACCCTTTTGAAAAGCATAAGTCATTTTCCGAAAAAAAGCTCATCTATAGATAATTTTATTTTTATATAAAAATTAACTTAAATCAAGCTTAATATTATTATATTGATAATAAATTTTATTTTTATTTTTAAAAATATTTAAAATATTATATTTTTCAATATTATTAAACATACATATTTAATTATTTATATTTAGTCATATAATAAATTATTAATATAATAAATATAATTTATTATTTTAATAATAAATATTTATTACAATTATAAATATATTAATAATAAATATTTTGTAGTATAAATGTTAAAATATGTCATAAGTTTATTTACACTTCACAGATTTATAATTTAGTCTTTATACTTTTATTTTCAAGAATTTAGTCCCTTTACTTTTCAAATTTGAAAATCAAATCTAATTGTTGACATCGTTAAACAATGTAAAATATAAATTTATAGATAAAAATAAATTCAATTAAACAATGAAAAAATAAAAAAATCTCAAATGTATGTTTATTTAATTGAAAACAACTTTTATAAAATATTTTTAAAAAATCTACCAAACAATAAAAAATATTTTACACAAATTTATACAAATACCAAAAAATATTAGTTTTTTAAAAAAAATAAATCATTTTTCGGGCAAAACTCCAGAAAATACCAAAAAATAACAAAAATTACCGGAAAGTATAGGGTTGAAAATTAATGACCGGAAAGGGCAATTTCCCCAAAATCGCGTCCCCGTCGGTAGCGTTTTTGAGGAGTGCGCGACCTAAGCGCGTCCCGGGGAGCGCTTTAGGCCACGTCAACAAAAAAACGCTTCCCGTGGGCGCGTTTTTGCCGACGTGGCCTAAAGCGCCTCCCGAAGACGCGCTTTTAGGCCGCAACGGCCAAAATTTTTTATTGGATGATCTTCTGTTACACCTGTCAATGAAGTACGTTAAATAATGCAACATTACATAATATTAGTCTTATTCGGAATCATTGAACACATAGTGGTACTGTACCGGTAAGACATGTATGCGGACCTTTGTACTTTTTCACCTCCCACAGCCCTGTCCTTTTCCTCAACGACGCCATGATTTTCCATGAACATGTGCCGTCTTGCACTGCACACTTTGCCTCGTACCTATCGAGCTTTGATTTAACCATAGTGTAGTTAACCTGCTCCTCGATCTTTGTATTGTTTCAATGCAAAGAAGAAAAGTATTCTTGTTGGAAAAGCGGTTACCAACTTCTAATTGATCCGAATCCAACAAAGAATTTGTGCGGTCACGCGTCCGGTGTGGTAGTTCAGAAACTCCAATGCATCATCTTGAGATAGATCGACATTATGCATGTGCGCTATTTGGAGGTGAGTATGCCCTGAATAGCGGATCTTCTTCTTCTTCGTCCCGAACCGCCCTCAACGTCTTCAGTACAATTGGAACGGGCTCCGGTTGAAAAATAATCCAACTTCGCACCATCGTGCCTGGCTCCCGAGGTGGATCCACATCGGATTCATCATCCCATCCTCTATAATCTGCAACAAACGAAGGCCCCTCACCGGTGCATGTCGTCGGTAACAACGAGGGCCCCTCACTGCTGGATGTCGTCGGTAATACATCATCCCTCCTTAAACATCTTTCGTAACGATCCCAATCGTATGTGGATTGCCATCCACTAGAAGTTGATGACCTCCCCAATACGTATTTACGTCATCCGACGTCCGAATGACGAATATGCATGTCCCATCCACCAACCGAGTGTCGTGCAGGGGTTATGTTTTCCATACTACCACCGCACACGGGCACTTCTGTGTTTTGCCTCCCACTTACAGAGTGTCGACTTGGGGTCGTGTATTCCCCTCGAACGATACTAGATGTTGAGGTCGCAGCCAGATCACTTGGAGATGAAAATTCCACATATACCTCGATATAGGGTGAACCACCGGCAAGATGAGTCTCCACCATTGCCTCAAGGCTCCGAGGACCTTTGATGTCGAATGAGTCATATCTCACCGGATCAACCAAGCACAAAATCTATACTTAATAGACTGAACTTTCATTAGCGTTGTTCCGAATATTTTACGCCTAATTCTTTTGCGAAGTTCTACCAAATCGACGTTCCCGATTAAAACTCAATCGCGTTTGTGTTCTCCGATAAGAAAACAACACCATTTTCGTGTCACGCACTTCACCATCGTAGTAAATAACAAAGATTAATACGTTCACTCATTGCAAGTGGACGGTGTAAAAGAGTAAAATTATTGTACTAAAAATCACACTAAGTTCAATTCCCAGAAAGAGAGGTGGATCACAAGGATCACTTAAGTACCAAGTCTTTCCTAGCCGAATATCCTCAATCGTAATTTAATAGCACAATAAATAACTACGATCACACTCACAAGATATGAAAAAATTTTGCCTACTACGTCTTCTCGGCACTAACAAATATATTTCACTCCAAAAATACAAGTGAAAATTTACAAATAGGGAGAGAGAGAACAATGCCTTAAGTAGAGAATGGCAAATTGTGGGATGAAGAAAATGAGAAATGGTTAGGCCTATTTATAGTTGAGGTTTAGGGATCAAACTTACAAAGTACCTATTCAAATAGGGACCAATATTGCAATTACCCCATACCAATTTTCACATCACATCAACTTTCGGTGCCTAATTTTGGAGCCATTTTCTTCCCACTTGCTGCCACCATATTTCCCGGGAAAAAAGCCTAAAGCGCGTCCCCGGGGGAGCGCTTTAGGCCGCACTCCCCCAAAAACGCGCTGACGGGGACGCGATTTTGGGGGAAATTGCCCTTTCCGGTCATTAATTTTCAACCCTATACTTTCCGGTAATTTTTGTTATTTTTTGGTATTTTCTAGTTTTTTGCCCTCATTTTTCAGCGAAAGTCATTTTTAATAAAACTAACAGAGCCTAAATTTCAAATACAAACTAAAAGAATTAGATCAATCTTATCACAAATAACACCATACAAATGTTTATATAAAAATTACTTTTAACCATATATGTGTATTTTAAATACTGGGGGAAGTTTCTGGAATACAATGAATAGCAACCAAAGGTTTTTGATTTTTCGTTTTGGAAACTGCTTTTTCTTGGGTATCTGGTAGGAGCAGTTAATGGAAATTAAATGGTGATTTGATAGAATCCAGGTGCCAGTTTGATTGGATAGAGAGTGACTCTCCATTTTCTTTTTCTTTTTCTTTTCGAAGTATGTGGGTAGGTTTGTTTTTATTTCTGTTGTTTTTTCTCTTTGGGCCTGTTTTTCATTTGACTCTGGGCCCTTGAACTTGTTTTGTATTTTTATTCTTCTTTCTATCCAATCCAATATTGCTTTCAAAAAAAATAAAATAATACTAACATATAAATTCTATTTTATATTAAATAGAAACAATTTATCATATTAACTATAATTCATATAAAATTAGTTTGAAATGTAAAAAGTTATTATCCAAACTCGACTCAATACGAGTTTGTTGAGCCCACAAACAAGTCTAAGTACGACTGTATGAATGATACTTCATTGCATGGATGTTGTTAATTAGAGGTATACAAGTCGGGTCGATGTCTGATTTCAAAATATTTTTTATGTTTAAGCTTGTTTTGAAGTCGGATCAATCCACTCAAAAGCTCATTTTACTATTAAAAAAAATAAATATAAATGAAATGCAATGAAACTTAAATTTGAGATTTCAATCTTACCATTAAACTAAAAAGACTATTTATTCCACTGAAATTGGGTTTCAAGAAATATTAACTTAATTTCCTTTTAACCAGCATGCCATTTTTCATTAACCAAACATACCCTAAATAATATCACAGAAACAGAATAAAACCATAGGCAAACATTTCAAACCTATATTTTCAACTAAAAAATAACATTATATTTTGAATACAAATTAGGATAAAACATGCGCAAAAAACAAATGGAACAACCGCACCAGCGATATGTAAATGTATAATAATAAGCTGTGAGACTGTAATCTATTGGGACATGTATTCATGCCAAAAAAAAAAAACCCTAATTAGATATATATTATTGCCATCATAGAAAGAATCGGGTTAAGTAGAAAAAAATGATTAATGAGAAAAAAAAGTTAAAGAATCTAGCCATCATTAGTTGGGCCTTTCAATTGAATTTTCAGGCATTGTCATCGATGGCGGTATATTCTGGAGGGTTACCGGCAAGCCAACCCCAAACACCGCTCGAACCCTGCCTCTGCTTTGCATTTAAGGCAGCTTGTTCGGATGCAGCTTTCTGTCGTTGCAGGAGTTCAAGTTCTTTTTCTAGTGTTTCCATTGTCTGAAGCTTTTGTCGCAGTTCTGCGACTTCAACCTGTTGGTTCAAGAGAATTAGAAGAATACTGCAGTTTTTTCGAAAACTGAAATTAGTGCATTTAGGATGGTTGTTTTAAAAGGAGGAAACAGATGAAAGCAGAGAGTATGAGTAATGGGATTGCTCTTTTGATTCCGATTATACCTCTAATTTGAAGCATCTTGACTGCTCAGTGCCAAGTTGACCACGTACGGATTGAAGCTCCTAAGATGTAAATGGAATTTAGTGAGAAAAAATGTACAGTAAGATGCACACCACTGTTTCGGATTAGCGAACAATTGAAGCTGTCAAAGAAAGCTACATGACCTGCCATTGCCAATGACATCATAAGTTAAGACATTAATACCTTGTACAATTCCGCGTTTCGAGTCTCAGCTTCCAGTAGTTGTTGCTTTAGCTGGAGAGACTGTAACTTCTCCTCGTTCAGTGATGACTCCAGTTCTTGCTTTTCCACCTTGAGTGTTGCTATAATGCGTTCGTTAGTCTTCTCACATTCGGATATCTGCACATAATCTAAAACTTGAGCTGAAGAAAAATATTGACATAAAATTTTCAACTTCGAGACTCGATAAAAATTTTGCAGAGGTTGAAAGCAAATTTCAGGTGTTGCTTCTGAATGTTGCGAAATATAATAAATCCGCTCTATCAAATATGGCACGTTTGTACTTTATATCAGAAGATTTCAACCAGTAAATCTCCAATAAACTTAAATGGTTTTGAATGTTGAATGCAGAAGCAAAATATAACATACAGTGGGCTTTGAGTCGACATTATCCATAACAATTTCTCGTATTTTTCCTTGTCCAATTTCAAATTCGGACCGCAGATCTCTGGTAGGGTTAGTGGCATTATGCACGGCAGAAGGAGCCTCTGTAATATTTGATTGTAAGTTTAACTTACAACTTGGGTTGAGAATATTAACCTGGAAGCAAAACATAACAGATCAAAATAGAAACAAAGCGATCAACAAAGTTGGAGAAACGAGGCTAAAATGTCTCTACCTCACTGTTGTAACGCCCATTATATCCTCCAAATGATACAAGTATATCATCACCCTTTAAGGAGCCCACAACCAGACTCAAGCCCTAAAATAAGAGAATCAGATTTAATTTTATGTACTCTTTGCATCGACCAATATACTGCAGAGAGGCGCAATGTCCAGAAATTTTGAACTATTTCCATGCAACAATAATTTTGCTTTTAAGCTTAACAGCTAAAGAAGTCGATGAAGTTAATTGATGAGAATCTCTGTTGCTCTGACTCTTCATTTTCCTTTAAGTAACCATGTCCAACACATATTAGAACATGGGTATGGGGAAATATGACCCGTAAAAGATACTCTAAATACATGAAAAAACTTAGAATAATTTGAACATACCGATATCTGAAACTTACACCTGAATCGTAGATGAGAAAAAAACATGTCAAAATTATTATTGATAATCAAGTCAAATGATTATAATCATTACAGAGAAGCACAACATATGCAGAAAGTCTTAACAATCCTTGTATATCAAGATTCAGAAGTTTAAACTTTTGCAGCAGTCCCGATACATTTGAAACAATATACATATGATTAAGCAATACAAAAAGAGATTTGGCACATGCACAGAATTTTGAACATAATAAGCATTCGTACAATGTAAAATACCTCACTAGCAAGAGGAACAGTTCCTTCAACTGATGTCACAACTGACCAAACGAAGCTAGACATGTTAAGGACTATAGTTTTTGACGCCCCTGCAGGAAGAGAAAAGGACAAACAACAAAGAATAAGTAGTGATAGAAGTAAGCTTTTTCACACAACCAATCCGTCAAGCTTTTCTTATTGTCATATCGAACGCTGACAGTATAATAACACTAAAACTAAGCATTTACCGCTTTTGTTGTCTCCACCTCCAGCAATAAACCAGTTTTCCCCAATAGTCACTCCTGCATGACCAGCTCTAGGAGTTGGTAACTCACCTAGTTGTGCAGGTTTCGACCATTCCATCTACAAATCCAAATACCAAAAAAAAAAAAAAAAGGAAAGATAAAGAAATTAATTCCTCAGACAAGCAAATGAGACAACCGAAAAGTGTAATTATCTTACAGTTTGTAAATCAAGGACATGCAAATCATTGAAGAAAGTAGCATGTGAACTCCCACCGAAAACAAGAAGGTAACGCTCTGCATGTACTGCAGCAGAATGATCAGATCTTGGTGATGGAGCTACCCCACTGCATGACAATGAAGATAAACAGACGTTAAGAGTAACCAAGGAATATCAATTTCAAATGACACTCTTTGTTAGACCTGCAGTTGTTGCTAACACTCTTCCAATCTATAAAGTAATTGGATGCAAGGGATTGCTCAAAATAAAAGTTCAAGAGGATTAAATCAAGCTGTCCTTTACTTCATAAAACTACATCTTTAAACAGGTGGGATCCATAATAATTTGTAGAAAATATGCTTGAGTCAAATAACACGATAGCACTTTTCATGTCCAATGCCAATGTATCTAAAAAAAAAATAAAGGAATTCAAGCATGAGTGGTAATTTTGGATCACTACTTCAAAATCAGTTTAATACAACAATTTTTAGAAAATTTAAATATAAAGTACTTAACAGGACTAAGGTCGACCTAATTAAGAATTAAATTTTGATAACAAGTTAACCTTATGAACCAGACTGAAATTCAAACAGCAGATTCTTAGCTGGTATGATATTGAACCTTAATCAGATTAGGTCGCTGGTGCTATGCAACAAGATCCTAGTTCAATGGCAGTTGTTGAGATTTTGGAAGACAGCAAATATCATTTCAATTACAATCTCAATGTTATCGGCTTCAGAGAAGCCAGTACAACATATTTAACAATAATGTTCAGACATCAAATAACGTGTGTGGAGGGATGCATGAATAAAATTGCCAAAATAATCTTACGCGACATCGATTTCAGCCCAAGTCATGGTTTCTAAGTCAAGAATATATAGATCATTCAAGAGTGTTCTGTTTGCACCCTGTCCACCAAATATCACCAAGGTGGTTCCAACAAGGTTCACAGATTGACCTCCACGAGAGACCTGCAAGGAACTCACAAAGATAAGCTAAAAGCTTGTAACATATTGGCAAAAGAATTTCAGAGAAACATTCAACAAATGGGAAAATAATTGGGGAACAGGCATATGCAACTCACATTTTTCCTTTTACAAGTTTGCATCCAGTCTTTGTTCAACCACATTAACAAGTTCAAAAACTAACATTGCCCAGCAATCAACATTATATGGATTCAGTTTCCAGTTTCTTAAATACAATTAACAAGGAAGATCAAGCCCACTGGCAGTCTGTCACTATTTCAGAAACACTCAAAAACCGAAGGCAGATATACATTTTTGTGAAGAACATAAGAAACCATGAACCCACTAATTTTTCTAATTTTAGTTTGCAGAAATTTTTTAGATGGAACAGGAGGAGAGGTAGTCAAGAGGAAGAACAGATAAAATACCGGTGGTTTGCCATAAGTCTTTAACATTGACCAGGTACCAGTTTGCAGATCGAATGCCTTCACTGCCATAGAAATACAGAACAGTAAATAAGTCTTCAAGAGAAAGGAGGAGATGAATGACAAAGCCATCAACTCTTTAAAATTACTATAAGGGGACAGAATCAAGTACCCTGGATAGTTTCAGAAGGATCTTTCATACGGCCAGCAATTGAAAGAAGCTTGTTCCCCCATGGTATCTATGGGGAACGAAGATAAGAATAAACAGAGTCAAATGATAACAGTAAGACAATAGCAAATACAAGAAATTTCAGAAAACAGATTCTAAAGAGATGTATGTCTTTCCATCAGAGGATTGCTTTTTGCAAGGCCAAAAGAAAATAAAAAAGAAAGTCATTTATCTACTAACCAGTGAATGGCCAGCACATGGGGCTATGTTAACTGGAGATGGTGATTCCACAGCCTTTGTTCCTACCTTTGACCAAGTCCAACTTCTAAAATCTAGAACCTGAACCACTTCTCAAATTAGGGGGGACAGCCATCATGTGTAGTTTCAATGGTGCATGAATTTAGAAACAAGAATCCAGGTTATCAAGACTACAGAAATAGATCCAAGCTTTCCAGTATCAGCCTGGAACTGATAATCATAATTTAGTAAGATTTCGTTGCAGGTCAAAAACTATAGAACAAACTATTTTTTTTTAGGATATAAGAAATAAAATTAGAACATTACATATCAGGATGCACATATATTGCATACTGATGTAAATAATTTACTTACATGAAGATCACCAAGGTAACGGCCATTGTGGTTTCCACCATATATATACATCTTCTCCTGCACAACAGCTGCACCATGCTGAAAAATAAGAGTAAATGTGCTTAGATGAGGACAAAGGTAAGAAGAAGAAGAAAGGGTGGGTATTTAAATGATAGAGATGCCAATACTTGATATCGAGCTTTTGGATGTTGACCGGTTATTGGAGGAGAAATCCACGTATCATATATGACAACTGAACCAAGGCCTTCTGATATAACATCTTTGTCCTGAGTTTGCACCAGGCTACCATTTTCAGCAGAAATGGTCTTTGTCTCAGCAAAAGAATTCCCATTCTCAGTAATAGGCTCAAAATTTGAATAATGCTATGAACATGCATACAAGTTGAGTGGGTAAAGCAAGTACATAGAACAACAAGCCTATCAAAGACAAGCATCTTCTATTAAGGAACTTGGCTTCTCTCCGTTCAACGATAAGTACATTAAAAACAACAATTATGCAAAAAACCAGATGAAAATCAAATTAAAGTATTTCAAAACTAAAAATTATTCAAAAGTTGGGAACAGGCTCTTACACAAAGTTCAATGCCGTTAAAATGGTAAAGTCACCCAGCAAAACTATGAAAATAGAAGACATTTGGAAATGGTAAAATCATACTACGGAAACGGTGAAAACATCTTACATTCATTTGTACATCAATAGTAGGCTCCAAAACAAAGTTAGAAGCCCTTGAATACCATCCCGGATCTTCTTCCTGGACGAGATATTAATGAATGAGGAATATAATAGAAAACAATTATATCAAAATATACCGATTCATATACATAAAAAATAAAATTAAAAAAAGAAAAAGAAAAAGCAGAATGTTATTGGCCTATACCTCCAATATTTTCATAAAGAGACGCATGGCTTCTGTAGTAGCCATGTTACCAAGCTGCTGCCAGCTGTATATAAATAATAAAAGGCTTTAGGAGAAGAACAATTATCAAATGAAGGAAAAAATGCTATAGATCACATCCATCTGAAATATAATAAATTTGTGAACTATCCAAATTCTTGTGCTGCACATAAAAAAAAAAAAGCATGCTATACGGCAGACTGAAAATTAGACCAATCCAGACCAATAAACATAAATAAACACAGAAGTACTGCATTTTTTTTTTTTTGGGCACTAGAATTAAGATACATAAACTATACAGCACGGTGCCGGAATGTTACCTAGTATTGACACAACTAAAAAGCATCAAACGTGCGTAAGTAAATGGCCACTCCTATATATAACCTATTCATTCACATCTCTTCGAATCAACATTACTATCATTAACACCACTTTTGAGCAAATGAAACAAAACACTACCACCCCAAGCATAACCATATCAAACTAAAATAGCTAACTGTAAACACACGCAAGCATTACCACCCTAAGCATACCATACTAAAATGCCTTATTATATGACATTATTCCGTTACATACAACAACACAAAGAACCATAAAGGCAATGTTAGACATAGCAGCAAATAAGCTTTGCAGACCTTTTCCATTTGCTCTGTTCGACAGGATTCCACGAACTTGGTTTCGGAACATCACAAGGACCTATAGTAGCCTGTAAATCACATATATAATGCAGAAAATTAATAACCTAACGAAATATAACTTTCCTATTTCAATAACAAAATACTTATTCGATTGTTCGGGAGACCACCATAAGAATTGTCTCAAGTTCAAAGCGCAAAAACCAGATATACCAAAATTACATTTAAAATGCTCCAGAATGAGAAATGCAAATTATATGCAAAAGCAATATATTGAATGGAATCCTTAGCTGAAACAAGATAAACACGACGTTGCCGGGAATGCAATTCAAATAAAGAGAAATCAGCAGAAGCAAACCGGTAGCGTATAGGAGAAGACCAGATCCAATGAAACAGATATAGAGAGAATGAAAATGGTGAAATGACCTGCTGGTATAAGGCGTAGAGGATCAAAGCGACCTCGTTTGAGAACCTGGAGCTGACGTCGTTGTTGTTGGAATTGAGAGATCCGTCTAATCCAGCGTAAGAAGCCGCCGCATAGAATCGATCCGGGTACGCGAGGCCAGTGCTTGTCCTCGCCATTGTTTTCATTTTCTTCTTCTTCTTCTTCTCCTTTTTATTTCCTTTTCCTCTGTGTTTTTCTCGCAGAGATTGAATTTGTTAGAGAAATCATATATATTTATTTTGTTTAATAAATATATATATCTAATTTAGTTATAATATAATAAGGATCCTAAGTTTATATTAATTTTACAAATTTCTATAATTTTATATGCATTATTAATATTTTTAATAATTCTATTCAGGTTTTGTTTCGGATGATAAGTATATACTGCTTGGCAAAATTTGATAGAAATATCAAACAATTATATTAGCAAATTTAAATAGAGGGATTATTAAAATATTTATATTAGAAAAAAAATTATAAAAATTATAATATACTATCATAATTTTTTTGTTTGTTTTAAGTTATAGAGTTGATAAATATGTTTTAAGTCCTTATATATTACCTATATTTGAAATTTAGCCCCTATTTTTATTTCAAGAATATAGTCCTTTACTTTTTGAATTTAAAAATTTGAGGTCCAGTTATGATTACATTTTAAAAGTAAAAAGATTAAATTATGATCTAAATAATAATGTATATAGATTTAATCTCAAGTTTAAACATAATTTAAAGGCCAAAATTGAAATTTGGTCATTGTCTTATGATGTCCAAAAAGCAACGCAAACTTAAAAGAAATGAGAAACCACCTGCCAATTTCTAAAATTCTTATAGTATTCAAATTATATATAAAACGTTTTAACCGAAAAATTAAATATATTAACTATTTGGACTAATTAATAATATTGTAAAAATATAAAGACCAATTTATGTTTAAAATTAAAATATATAAAATATCAAATTTAGGTATATTAGAGGGACCACAATTGATATGTAAACATATTGACAAAATGCAAAAAAAAAAAAAAAAAAAAAAGAAGAAGAAGAAGAAGGAGGAGGATAAATCTCAAAATTATACATGAACTTTGATTTAATGTGTAATTGTATGCGTGAACTTTAATTTGGTGCAATTAAAAACGTGAAACTTTAATTGTGGTTCAAATGTGCACTAAATATAGTTCTTTTTTTTTTTTTTTGACAAAAAGACACCCTCCAGAGGATGTTTCCACTTCACAATTTGACCTGAAGCACCACCTAAACTCACGAAAGAAGAAAACACTAGCCCCACTTCACGGGCAAGTTTAGTAACATCAACAAGAATAGCATCCGCACTTGGGGTTTTAGCATTAAAAACTAAATTATTCCTAGCCTTCCAAATACTCCATAACAATAAAGGAAACAAAGAATTCCAATTACAGCCATGACTTACTCGGATCTTCTTATTGATGTTGGTGAACAACCAATCCACCAACTCATGTTTGTTATCAAATTGAATCCCAAATTGCCTATCTACACATTCCCAAATACCAACCACAAAAGGGCACCTACGAAATATATGATCGGCATTTTCCAAATCCGCTCCGCAGAGACGGCAATTAGACTCTATATCAAGTCCCTTTCAACGTAAAACGTTGGATGTGTTCAAGCAATTTATTTTTATATTTGATAAATATAATTATTTATGTATGCAATATATAAACATAAAATGATGTTGTATCAATAATTGTGTTAATAATTTACAAGAATTTGATCAAATCAAAATTTTATGTATAAAGTTGCACAAAATCAAAGTTCATGTATATAATTGCACATTAAACCATATATCATGTATAGTTTTGAGATTTATTCCCAAAAAAAATCATGATTTGGGTGTGTCACGTGTAAGGAGAATGAATGCCCCTTTTATACATAGTTATATAGATAAGCAACCAACAAGAGTTCAATCAGCATCGGACATTTAGTTGGGCAGAATCGATCCGTAATAGACGATCGACAACTTAATTCAAAGCAAGGCCAACATGTCTCAAACATATGTTCCAATTACACTCACACAACGCATGCAATAACTATAACGCAACAAAGTTATTGTTCACAACAACACTATTTCAGAGAAGGTTAATGAGAAGGACATTATCGCTTTCCACCTCCTCTATCCCATGCAAACTAAAATTTGGTGTACAACGCACGTATCTATTGTTTGAACACCATCGAAGCACCAATTGATACAGTGAAACCATTATAACCTAGACTCAAATTCATTTGGATGGTCCACATATTGGACTATAACTTAATTTATAAAAATTTCAAGCCTAGACTCAAAATCATCTTTATGGTACATTATTTGTATGTTAGAAAAAAAATTAAAATTTCTATAAATTATAATTAAAATATTTGTACCAGTCGAAGATTCTAGAAGTAGTTAAGAGCTAATGTGGTTTTAAATGGAGGAGGTGATGGATGTGGGCGTTTAGGTTCGCAAGTTTGGATATGAAGTCTTGCCGTTGGAAAAAGAAAAAACCAAAATACGAAGAAATCGTTGAAAACACATTTCATAGTTCAAATGTGAATGCTACGATTTAGTGCGGGGACGGGACCAAATGGTGAAATTCCTTTGTAGTCCTTGTAAGGTTTTGAATCTTTAAGTTAATATAATGGTTAAATTGTGCTTTAGCTATTTAAGATGGTAAAATTTTTGTACAATCCCTTTAAAATTTTTGAAATAATATGTTAATACAATGATTATACTTTAACCCCTTTAAAAATATAATTTAATTTTGTCCCCGAAAATAAATTTCTAGCTTCATCCTGATTTAATGTATCATAAAGTACGATGGTAGAAATAGGTAAAATTAATTGAAATACATCTATATCACCGTATATTTAAGGAGGGAATTGAATTGGTATCATTATTCAACTCGCGTTCAATTCAGTTAAGAAATTAACAAAATCTCATTTATTATAAAGTGTAACAAATATTATTTTAAGGATATTTATGTATTTTTATATTTGATAAATTTTAAAAAAATACATTTTTTTTTGTTGCTTTTCAAGGAAAATATAAGTTAAAATTAATGTGATTTTATTTATTTATACTAAATATACTAATTTATCAAGTTGTATTGACGGAGCACAAAATCGAAGATTTCAATATTGTTAATGTAAGGGCTAAAATTTTACCCAAGTCTCGCCCAAATAAAAATGCTAAATTCGAGCAACAAAATTAGTAACAATATTGTCAATAGTTGCAACTTAGCAAGCAAATACTTCTAAAATAGTAACAAAATTAACAATAAAACAAGAGTTATATAATATCTAAACAATAGCAACAAAATAGTAGCAATATAATAGTGAAATAATAGCAAAAAAACAACACAACATTAGTAGAAAAAAAAACCAGTCAAATTCTGGCCGGATCTAATAACATGCCTTATTTTTTTTCAAGTTCATTTTTCGAGCCTATATTTTTACTCAAATCTTCCCACTTTTCAAATAGACATTCAGGCCTGGACGGATGAATTGACCCATAATCAGGTCTAATTGTCATCACAACAAATATTAAAAATTTTCCAAACTCCAAAAATAAAACTCCACTTTAGTAATTGCAAATCAACATAGAAAATTATATTTTTTGTCTATCGAATATATATCTATATCATTTATTAATCCTTTTGATTGGTATAACTAATCAATTCAATTAGAAAATTATAAAAAAAATATTTTACTTTGCAAAATAAATTTTATGATTATTTGGGGTTTTTTATATTTTTATAAATCAATAAAAATTTGTTTATAATGAGACTTGAACAAATAAAAAACACCCTACATATAAAATCTTTTCGTTTACCATTTGAACTAAAACAATTTTAAGTTTCTATATGAAACTTTAATCAATATATTTGTGTATATTTAATAAAGTTGTTAATTGAGTTAGCATTATAAATTAATTCGACACCAACTTAAGATTGATAACAAGACAATAATCAATAATTGTATTTATTTAATATTCTTAATTTCATGTTTTTTTTTCGAATTTCGTTTTAAATACATATATGCATGTGACAAAATTTCTAATTATATATTAAAGATGTGACTTAATTAGTATCATCCATTAACCGGATGGTAATTAACCGGATGGTAACTCAGTTATGAATTTACCAAAAAATTATTTTATTTATAACGTAATACACATTTGTTATGAAACTATTTTTGCCTTTTTAAAACTAGTAACTCTTAAAATATTATATCGTTTTGTATGTTGAAAAGTTACAATAGAAACCTTGTTTCTAGCTTTTTCAATCAACAAAATATGAGTTTCACCTTCCTTCTCTTTCTTTTAATTTTAACTTTTAAGGTAGAAATTAAATTGTATATTTTTATGACAGTAAAATGTAATTTCGTAATTTTAATAATTTATATCTTTATAATTTTTAAATAATTAATTAAAATTTTTATCATTTTTAGAAATTCAAAGTACAATATTATATTTACTAATTTAAAATTTTTATCAAAAAAAAAAAATCCTGACCCGATCCAACAGAGACAAACTCTTTAGCATTAAGTTGAACCCAGCCAACGTCACTGACTCAGGCTGCGTTCTCCATTGCTTTTGGGATGAATTTTTCCACATTTAAGTGCTTTTATCTGAAAAGCAATGAAGAACAGATATCAGTGGAGCAAATTTAAGCACCTTTTTGAAGTGCTTTTTCACAGATGGAGAAGCAGAAAATTTTAGCTTTTCTCAAGCCAAAAGTGCTTTTGGCTGGTATTTTACTTTTTTAACCTTACACTTTTTCTCCTTCACAATCTCATCCCAAAATATTAAAATATTAAAATATTATATATTAAAATATTAACAATAAGTTATAATAAATTATTTTTTTATATTTTTGTTAAAATATCATAATATTAACTAATTTGAATATTATTTAAATACATATTTGTTACTTTATAATATCATGTCTAAAATGGACATTTTATTTCTCAAAAGCACTTTTTGACAGCAATACCAAACACTCAAATTTTCAAAAGCACTTCTCAAAAGCACTTTTTCACAGCACTTTTCAAAAGCATTGCCAAACTAGCCCTCAAACTCCCCCTTTATTCCAATATGCAAATATGTTCTATTCATCAATTCCGCCTTAGGCCACTCCTTCCAAGCGACCTGAGAATAGATTTTTTGATTGAACAATGACTTTACTAACTAGCTTTGGTAATCGGTGGCCTGTGAATGATAGGTGACACAGATGTTGGCTATCGGATTTTGGGTTCTAGTTTTGGACGAAGAATATGAAGCACATTTGAAAGAAAGAAATAGAAAAAAAAAAGTTAAACTATCAAAATAGTCACTTTTATTTGTTTCGGGTTACATTTTAGTCACTTACATTATGGTATTGTAACATTTTAGTCACTAAGTCGTTAATTGTCGTTAACGGTATAATGATAAGCTGACGTGGCACGTTAAATCATCGTTTCAAATGAAAATTTTAGCTTAAATTTTACAATTAGTCCTTATATTTTTTCATTTTGAGCAATTTTTTTTTATGTTCTTTTAACTTTTTTTTCTTTTTTTTCCATTCTCTTCTACTTCTCCCTCCGTTTTCCTCTATTCTTCATTTCTTTTCTTTTTTTGGTGAAAAGTAGATAACTTAAAGAGTCCTAAGAGACACTAAAAGCTTTATCATGCTGAAAAGCCGTGACCACCGCTTCAGGCGGAACTTCAAATATTCGAAGAGAATTTTGCCAAGAAAGACCAAGCTTCGCTAATTGATCAGCAGTTAAGTTACGCTCCCTAGGAATATGTTGGATATCCCACTGACCTTCAAAATTCATTAGTCTTCTGATTCTTCTGAGAAGAGTAGTGCCGGAATCCATCATTTCCTTCATGGACAAGGCCTTAAACACTTCAAGGTTATCAGTCTGAATTTTGACCCTCTTGAAGCCTCTGTTTAATAAGGTAAGCACTCCATCGAGAATACCCCAAAGTTCTGCTTCGAAAGGCGAACATCTGCCCAAATAATGCGCGAAACCTAAAATCCAATTACCATCTCGATCTCGAACGACGCCACCTGTAGAGGCATTCCCAGATACTCTAGCCACTGTGAAACACCCCACACCCGGCCCACGAGCCTGAACCGGATCTGGTATGTTCCTTAAATAAATCGGTTTTCAATGTTCTAAATGACTTAGAGAAAATTTGTGTAATTTAAAAAAAATTGTTTTGGGTTGGGCTTAATCTGAAACCTATTTAATAAATTCTGGAAATCCAACTTAAATAAGGTGACAAAATAATTTTTGGGTTTATTATTTTAAAAGAAATAAATTTACTTATCTTTAATAAAACATAAATTGTATCATATTCAAATAAAAATAAACAGAAATAAAGAAAATCCAATTGGGCCTTATGGCCTTATTACATCATTCAAACCCAAAATAAAGTTTAAAGTACTAAAATTTCATAAAGTCCAAATTCCAAATAATTTCTTCAAGCGATGCATGGCCACCTTTAGCTCCTGCCGACCCGGTCCATTACTTTGCTCATCACACGAAAAATAATTCCCCAACGGGTGAGTCTACTGACTCAATGTGTACATAGTACTAATTTCCAACAAATCGGGCATACAAGTCATATCAATATCATGTTCATACAAAATAAAGGATGATGCAACCCAAATCCAAACCTAATTGTCCATCCGCTACACACCACCCGTACCAACTCAGTACACCGCGGGGACTACTAAGTCGACCCTCCATCCGCTACACACCATCGGCGCGCGCTGCAATGCGATCGGCGTGCTCATCGCCCACTTATGTTGTGTCATTAGACACTCAGTATTCTAGATGTAACCGAAGTTACCACTTTTCACTTTATGTGACCGTAGTCACCACTTTACGTTGGTGAGACCGTAGTCATCACCTTCACTTTCTTCCTCCACAAATATCCCGAATGCCCCAATTATTTCATAACATATTTCACATACTTAATTTTCATTCATGTTACTAATCACATGTTCAAAATATATCACATTCACAATCCTATCAAAAGTAGGAAACGTGCTGGTACTCCTTACCACATTTGTGGTGCTTAGCCACATTCACATACTGTTACATATTTATATATTTAATGATTGCCATGCAATTTATTGAAAGTTAGTAAGAGTACACACCTTTTTAAACTAATAGTTTCATGCGAATTCCGTAGAGCGATCTACCGATCTAGATCTTTCACTCCTATATTCGGCCATTAATTAAAACATATAAATAAACCTATTTGGTCTTAAAACCAAATCCTACTAGAAGTAGAATTACTTACCTAGTTGCCGAATTGATTTAATCAAGTCCCAACAGTTGCTAGAATTCCTCTTCCTTGAAATCGGCTAATACTAGGTATGTAACCATGTCGGTTTCGGTTTTTGAAATAATGAAAAACACTTAAACAAATTATGCCTTGGCCGAATATCCCTTACCTTATGATGGGATTCCAAATCAAGAGGATTCCTTTATAAGCCTGTTGAAATCCTATAACTTCGTGTTAGATTAGATCTAACTTTGAAAACGTGAATCATAATCTTTAACCACATATTTATATTTATAATCCTTACCTTAGATCCTTAGATTTCCCGAAAGATCCCTTTTGATGTTGTGGATGATTGCCCTCTTTCTTAGAATCCACAAAGATTCAAACAACAAAGAGAAACGGAGAAGAAAATAGAAGAAAAAGAGAGGGATTTTTGCTTAATGAAAATTCGGAGAGGGGTTTTTGCCTAGGAGAATTTCGGCAGAGAGAGGAAGAGGAGCAATTGTTGATGAGTAGCCCTCCTGTCCTCCTTTTATAGCCAAAGTTATCACCTAGGAGTCCTTTACTTGGCCACCACTCCTCTTTTTGATAATATTATCTCTTTTATTTAAAAGATAAAAGCCTTTAATCCATCAATTATCTCTCAATTATCTCATTAGAAAATAATCCTTTATTTATCTCTTATTATTCACATATTTATGTGAATAAAACTCCTTTATTTAGCTCTTATTATTCACATATTTATGTGAATAAAACTCCTCTATTTATCTCTTATTATTCACATATTTATGTGAATAAAACTCCTTTATTTATCTTTTATTATTCACATATTTATGTGAATAAAACTCCTTTATTTATCTCTTATTATTCACATATTTATGTGAATAAAACTCCTTTATTTATCTCTTATTATTCACATATTTATGTGAATAAAACTCCTTTATTTCTCTCATATATCCAAGTTTCCCGAAATGTTCAAGTTTCCATTTTTGGATCATTTCCAAAAATGTTTAGGTTTCCAAAAATGTCTAAGTTTCCAAAAATGTCCATTTCCATTTCCATTTTCATTTCCATCTCCATTTTCATTTCCATTTTCATTTTCATTTCCATTTTCATTCATTACTAGGTTTCCAAAAGTATCCAAAAATTTATTCATAATACTTAAGACTTGTCATTTCATACAATTGATCTGAAAAATGCATAGGCCCTTCCTAGGATGTTACACACTGCTCCATCAAAATATAAATAAACCCAGTTATCGGAACAATGTTGGTAGACCCCCGACGAATATGGGAAAAGTTTAGAACCAATGATTAAGGTTTCAAAATGTTGTGCCCAGCTGAGAGAGAATTTGACGAGCTCAAGGGATGTCCAGTCAATGCTTTGAAAGATGAAGAGATTTCGGTTCTTCCAAATTCTCCAAGCTATTATCCCAAAAAGACACGACCAAGTAGTTTCCTTATCCTGCAATTTAATATGACAAGAAAGATTAGTCGATAGCCATGTTTGTAAAGGGTCAGAAAAAAACCTGGATTGCTTCTCTGGAGGGACTACAAGCTTCCAAGCTTCTTTAGAGGTCGGACAGTCCCGAAGAACATGCACGATATCTTCAAAATCGTGCCCACACCTTGGACACGCGCTACTTTGCCCAATTCCTCTCCTGGCTCTTTCTGAAATAGTGAAGAGCCTCTGATTGGCCACAAGCCAGAGAAAAAGACGAACTCTCTAATGACCTTTATATTTCCAAATGTCATCTTTAGGCCTCCAAGAATTCTCCCTTAATGACCAATAAGCACTGCGAACGGAAAAAGAACCTTCTCCAGAACGAGCCCAAATGATTCTGTCTTCACCTCCGGCAGGATGAGGTGGAGGGATACTTAAAATACGTTTTATCATATCATCCGATAACCAAATACGGAGCATATCCATATTCAAAGAACCGTCCTGCAGAACCCAATCTTTCAAAGTACTGTCTAAGTTAAGACTAGCATGAGCAGGCACATGATTAAACAGAGGTCCAACATCAGGTATCCAAGTGTCTTTCCAGCCTCTAATTGTAGCACCGTCCCCAACAGACCACATGAGATTCTCATATAAAAGCGGCCAAACCTTAGAGAGAGACCTCCAAAGGTGAGAACAATGACTTTTTTGAATAGAGACAGGGAGCTGGCTTTTCCATCCATATTTAGAACGGATAACTCTTACCCATAAAGCGTCCTTCCGAGAGACAAGATTAAATCAAATTTTCATAAGGAATGAGTTATTATGGTCTTGAAGATGTCTAAATCCAAGTCCTCCGTGTGACCTCGGCTGACAAATGGAGTCCCAACTAACCAAGGCAGATTTTGGATTATCAACCGAACCTCCCCAAATGAATTGTCGTGCTATCCTTTCTATCTCATCACACACTCCTTTCGGAATAGCTAAGGACTGCATGAAATAACTAGGAATAGCAAGAAGAACCGATTGAGCGAGTGTAACCCGCCCTGCAAAGGAGAGTTTCCGGGCATCCCAATCTTGAAGCTTACACCGTACTTTTTTAATTACAAAATCCAGAGTACTCTTAGTAACACGATCGTGAAGAAGAGGCACCCCCAGGTAACTTCCTAGATTAAGGACTTTCTTGAAACCAAAGAGCTGGCTGATCTGATCCCCTATACTGGATTCAACATTTTTAGAGAAGAACATGTTACTCTTCCTTGCACTGATCTTATGGCCAGAAAAATCACAAAAACGTCTAAGTATTTCCTTCAATAAAAGAGCTTGATCCATCTCCGCTCTGCTGAAAATAACAAGATCGTCTGCAAAGAACAGATGGGATAAAGCCGGACCCGATCTCGATAACCGAATAGGACGCCACCTGCCAGCTGACATCTCTGATCTGATAAGGTGTCCTAACCATTCCATACAAAGTACGAAGAGATAGGGCGATAAGGGACACCTCTGTCTAATCCCTCTTACCAGTTTAAAGGATCTGGACGGGACTCCATTCCAAAGAATTTGCATAGTGGAGGAGGAAATCGCGTTCATGATTACTTTTCTGATTTTCTCGGGGATTACAGCTGCGACAAGGGACACTTCTATGAAATCCCAGCTGACCCTATCATATGCTTTTTCCAAATCTAACTTAATGGCCATCCACTGTCTTCCAGCCTTCTTGCTACGCATAGAATGGATTACCTCTTGTGCAATTATGATATTGTCTGAAATATTCCTCCCCGCAATGAAACCTGCTTGTTCTGGGGATATGAAATTCAGAAAAACCATTTTGAATCTGTTGGCAATCACTTTCATCACCAACTTATACATAACCGAACAGAGACTGATTGGCCGAAATTGACTGAATTCTTCCGGACGGTCTTTCTTTGGAATAAGCACGATAAGGGTGTTATTGAGCTCCTCTTCAATTTTGTTGCCAGTAAAAATTCATTGAACCCACTCACAAACTGCCCCTCCAACTAAATCCCACTGGCTTTGGAAAAAGTGTGCATGAAACCCGTCACTCCCCGGGGCTTTTAGCGGAGCCATATCGAAAAGGGCCTTTTTTATCTCATCATTCAGTACTGGCTTATTGAGAAAATCAATATCTTGCTCCTTGAGGCAGGGAAAGATGTTGGAAGGAATATCAGTCATAGGCCTTGGATTGTCACCATACAGATTCTCAAAGAACTTAACGGCCTCATCACTAATAGTAGACTGATCTGAGCACCAATCCCCATTCTTCATTTCTTTTAACATAGTTCTTCTATATTTTTTATTTGTTAAAACTAGTCCACAAGCTCGCCTCACTCGAAAAAATAAATTGTTAAAAAAATAAAAGTATAGGGATTAGTTTTAACAAATGGAAAACATAAAAGAAATTATGTTAAAAGAAATAGAGAATGGAGGAAAACAAGGAGAGAAGAGAAGAGAATAGAAAATAAAGAAAATAAAAAAGAAAGTTAAAATAACATAAAAGAAAAAAATAAATTGCTAAAAATAAAAAAAAAATATGAAGACCGATTACATAATTTAACCTAATTTTTTTGTTTGAAATGATGATTTAACATGCCACGTCAGTTTACTGTTACACCGTTAACATTAATTAACGGCTCACTGATTAAAATATTACAATATAATAATATAAGTGATTAAAACATAACCTAAAATAATAAAAGTGATTATTTTAATAGTTAAAAAAAAATGAAGTGGGAGAGGAAGACGGAGGGGGAGAAGAAAAGAAATAATTTTTTTAGTTCTGAAACTGAAATCCTATTATTTAAAATTATCTGTTAAATTTTGTATAATTTTTTATACGTAATTATTTTGAATTATTTTTTAAATTAAAAACAAATTAACATATACAAATATTTATAACTGTCATGTTATCTTTTTGGCGACAAAAAATAGAGCTTGAGTGATAATTTTGCATTTTTTTTTCTTTAAGTGTTTTTTTTAAAAGAAAAAAAGTAGTAAACAGAGTGTAGTTTATTATTATTCACATTTTCTTATTGTTTAAAACTTATTATTTATTTTTATATCTACATTAATATATTTTAAACTGTAAAAAAGAAAAATCTTTATTCATAATCAGATTCTTCACTGAGAGGCTACAAAATCTTTCGAAGATCCAACCAATGTCAACTTCCCTCTAATCTTTCTCTATCCAAGTTAGGGTTTTTTCTTCTCTTTTTTCCCTTATAATCCTACATTTTACTTTTTCCAAAATCGTCCACTCAAAAAACCCACACAAACTGTCATTCTTTTAGGGATTTGGGTGAATTCATTGTTAAATTTTTTATTTTGGTCCCGGATCAAGCTCGAATTGGGTTTTTTTTTTATGGTCGTCATTTCCGGGGGTGGGATATTAGGTTGGCCTTGTAATAGCCATTTGAGTTGTTGACTTTTGGGAATTGAATTTGTTGATTTCTGAAGGTTTCGATTGGGTTTTGTGGGTGTCACATGTAGAGGATTATTGAAACTTGTAATGGATTTGTAAGAGCTTCTCATTTGGAGATTTTAGGGGTTTTTGTGTGGTAATAATTAGAAAAAAAAGAAGATATTTTTCTTGGGTTGGTTTTGATTTGGTGGCTTCTAATTAGTATGCATTAAGGGCTCCTCTGCTCTTTGTTGTAAAGGATCCCTACTGAAAAAAAAGTTAAATGATTTTAAGTTACTAATCTTGATCAGTTGAGGTAAAATTTGTTAATTGCTTTAAATTGCTTGAGTTTTAGTGATTTCCTGGTGAGAAAAGAGGAGAAAAAAACCAAGTGGGAAACTGGTTGCATTTGAGTTTCTGGTAGACACATAATTTGGTATTTGTGTAAATTGGGGAGGAAATGTTTGCTTCTGCTCCAGATAGTGGCAATGGAAACAGTGGAGTTTCAAGGTCACTTTTGATTCCAATGCGCTTCGTTTGGCCTCATGGGGGAAGTAGAGTGTTTCTCTGTGGCTCCTTTACGAGGTGAGCTGACAAATATCACAATTTTGGTTTTTTATTTGGCCTCTTAGACCTGTGATTTAAATTTATTATATTTGAAGTTCACAACCCCAAAAAAAAAAAAAAAAAAAACTAACTAATATAAGTTGGACATTGGCTATTGATTGTATCATTTTGTGCGCAGATGGTCAGAGCATATACCTATGTCTCCAATGGAGGGTTGTCCCACTGTATTTCAAGTTATTTGTAGCTTGAGCCCTGGATACCATCAGGTTAATCAGCTTCTTCTTCTTTATTTATGTGTGTGTGTGTGTGAGAGATATTAGCTGTGAAGTCCCAAACTTTAGACTGGAAAAGTCATATTTGGAACTGGATTCTAAGTGATAATGTGGTACAATGTTCTTGGTTTTTTAAATGGTTGTGTATATTTTCAGATAAAATCTTCAGTCCAGCCTGTTCCTTGTAGAAGAATTTAACCTGTTTAAACAACATAGTTAACTTTTTTCTCCTGTTCAGAGCACTTGAATGTTGAGACTTGATTTTAAATCTCTCCTCTCCAATTTGAGCAATCGTCGAAATGGTACTGATAATTCATTGGATGTAAATGTTGCAAGTACCTTTACACTATTTTGATGAGATCCCAGTTGAGTTATTAAGTACATCTCAGAGATTATCCTCGATTCCTAGTGATGGTAAATTAAGCTCGATAAGCTGTAGCTTCAAATAGATCATGAGCTGCTTTACCATATGTGTTGACGTTTTGTTATCATACAAATATGACAAGTTTTATGATTGTTTTTCTATTTGAAGCGTGTTGTGTACTAATTGAAGAGTAGGAGAATGCATGAAGGAAAGCTCTGTATATCTTTGCTCATCTCTATGCTGCATCATATGGATGCATATGTAGTCTTCCTGCAGAGTGCATGTTTATTCCTATCTGAAAAATATTCATGTTTTTTTCTTTGCAGTTTAAGTTTTTTGTTGATAACGAATGGCGGCATGATGAGCACCAGCCTTTTGTAATTGGTGATTATGGTGTGGTTAACACCATCTTTATAGCTAGGGAACCAGATATGCTTCCTCCAAGTTTTAGTCCTGAGACGCCAGGTAGATCTAACATGGACCTGGATGATGTTTCTAGTCAAATGGTATGCTTCTTTCTTAAACAATTTAAATACTTCTTTTTTTAGTATTTTTGGTGTTCACGTTAGTCTCCTTTAAGTTGTCATTTTTTGTCAGTCGTTTATCAAGTGTTGAGGTGCTTTTTGTAAAGGAATCAAGCCAAAAGTTATTGTAATATGTTAGAGTTTAGATGGATAAGACTTAAGTTCATTTATGGGTGACTTGTAGGAAGTGGCTCCAACAATATCCAATGCAGATTTGGAGGTCTCTCGTCATCGTATAGCTGCTTTCTTGACAAGACACACGGCATATGAGTTGCTTCCTGAGTCAGGCAAGGTTTGAATGCATTACCTTTCTCTAGGAGCTGTTTATGTGGTAATTTATTAGGGTTGCTTGAGGCTAATTCTACCTGAATGTGTCCATTGTCGCAGGTCGTTGCCTTGGATGTTGATATAGCTGTGAAACAAGCATTCCATATTCTGCATGAACAGGTGAATCTCATTAACAGACTTAAAAACATGCAGATAGGAAAAGATAACTTTGTAGTGCATGCAATTTTTTCCCTTTTACTGCTTCCTTTTTTTTTCTCTCCCTTTTATGTTTTGTATGCATCTTATCTGAAGTAAAGTAATTCTTTTTTCTCTAGTTCCTTTGGAATAAGTCATTTACATTTTTATTAGATTTTTTAACGATTACATCGGTGTGCAACTTGTATAGTCTTTACATTTCACCTACGATTATCAGCAAAGATATAATCTTTGTTGATTTATGCTACTTTCAGGGAATTCCCGTGGCTCCTCTCTGGGATTCTTGCAAGGGCCAGTTTGTTGGAGTCCTTAGTGCTCTGGACTTTATTCTTATCTTAAGAGAGGTAAGTTTGAAAGAAAAAGATTTTCATTTTTCCTTTCACGTGTTAATCTAAGCTGTAAGAAGGGGAAAACTTTATTTGTAATTGGAAAAAAAGCAATTTTATTAAGGGCAAATTCTGTTTAGAGACCCATCGTTGTATGGATTACAGAAATGAACTTTGATGAAATAGATGGGTGGCTGTTACTTTCAATGGAATTCTGGCATGAAACTAACCATGCTTCTTTCTTATTATGCTGAACTTAGAGGTCTCCATTATTGGGGGGAGAGAGAGAAAGAATAAGAGGAATATAGGAAGGAAAAACCAGAGAGCCACCTAACAGTGGGGTAGCCTCTTGTATTTTATAGTAAGAGGTTTAGCATACAAGTCATCATATGACATTAAGACACCTTATAACAACAATGGCTTAGAGATTACCTATTTTTGATAGAGAGAGAATCGTTCAATGAACTATTGAAGTAGTTCTTTATGTAAAATATTTTGGTGAAAGTTTCATTGGTTAGAGATTACCTGTTGTCCTCCACGGCTAATCGAATGTTTTAAATCACTGTAAAGCAGTGGATAAAGTAACATAATTTTATAGGAGTACTAATGGGATGTTTTTAAGCTTTATAGGAGTACTAATGGGGTGTTTTTAAGCTTTCTCATAAATACTGCAAGTTGAAATGTGGAAATACCTGTTATTTCCCCTTATTTGCAATAGTGTACCTTTGAGTATGTTTAACATGTATTTTGAAGGACAGTTGGGGAATCTTGGTTCGGATTTGACAGAAGAAGAATTGGAGACACACACGATATCAGCTTGGAAGGAGGGAAAGGTGCAGATTAGCAGACAGATGGATGGCAATGCCAGATCATATCCTAGACGTCTTGTCTGTGTAAGGGCTTTCATTTACTTGGTTATCTTATATATCTGGTTCACCATTCATGTTTGCCTCTGATTATTTACATTTTTTTGGATTGTTCATGAAGGTGGTAAACTTACCTTAATACTACTTGATTCTAAGCTCTTCATTTTTTTTTATAAATGGAACTTTAAAAGTTAAACTACTGCTTTTGGCTTGAAAAATGGGTTATTTAATTGTTTAAATTATTAGGATGAGCTGTTTTTTTACCATGTGATCTTAAGTTCTTGACCTATTGCTTTTGGATGACCATTTTGGATATATTCATGAAAAAGAGATGGTAACTTCTTAGTCCAGCAGTTCCAGCTTTTGGAAGGAACGATTATTCAGGTTCTCATGTTACTAAGGTTATGCAATCTTTGATATTTCTCCCAAAATTTAGAACAATTACCCAATCCCATGTTTATAAAGAATCCCGTTGTAATTCTATTTATCTTGTATTTTCTCAGACTTCTTTTGCTAATATTTGTTAGTCCTTGGACTTTATTGAAGTCGATCTAAATTTTTGGGTTAGTTTTTTTAATCTGTACTGTAACATTTAGTACCACTGTATGCAGGCTGGGCCGCATGATTCTTTGAAAGATGTTGCTTTGAAGATTTTGAACGGTAATGTAGCTACGGTTCCCATCACTCACCCTTCGTCACCAGATGGTTCGTTTCCGCAGCTGCTACACCTTGCCACCTTGTCTGAAATCCTAAAATGTAAACTTTTAACTTTGTTGTTAGCTGAAGGTACTTGACTTCATATTTGTTTGTTGAGGGTGCATGAGTTCTTTCTAACCCGAACCTAATTTGCAGGTATTTGCAGACATTTTAAACATTCTTCTAGCTCCTTGCCCATTCTTCAACAACCAATTTGTTCAATTCCCTTGGGTACTCGGGTACCAAAAATCGGGGAATCAAATCGTCGGCCATTGGCAATGCTGCGACCAAATGCCTCTCTTGGTGCTGCCCTATCATTGTTAGTGCAAGGTAACCTCCAGCCTTTGTGCTTAAGGTTTTCCACTGTTGATCTATGTTACTTGGCTTGAGTGTCAATGCCAGAGACGGGTAGAGGTGTTCATGGGCCAGGCTATGGCCTGAAAATTTTTCAAATCCCTTAACCGAGACCATGTCTAGATATGCACGGGCACATGTCGGACATGGTTACTTTGAGAAAAATAAAAAGTTGGCTGCTGATGTTTCATGTAGTACAATAAGATAGAAATGATGACTTAGTGGGTAATTTAGAAAGGAATGGACTGTTTCAAGCATTATTTCTTGTAAGGTTGGATTCGGGATTTTTTTTTTCGTCTACATCTTTTCATTGCGTGTTGAACTTTTTACCTTGTCTTGGTGAACGTTCAAATAACTAGTCATATATTGTAGATACGGATGGACCTTGTTTAGCGGTGTTATTGTATTACTAATTCTTTTATTTTGGGAGGGATGTCCATTAGAGCTATAAGTGATAGTTGGTATTTGTTCTTTTTCATCTTACAATATCACTCCTTGTTTTGCAGCCGAGGTAAGTTCGATACCAATAGTGGATGAGAATGACGCATTGATTGATATATATTCAAGAAGGTAATGACATTTTTTTGTCTAGTTCAGAAATGAAAATTATAAGAACAAGAAAATGTTGGATGCAAAACTGATTAATTTATGTTCCTTAACAAAAGTTATCCACATGTGTGCTTGACAGCGATATAACCACTTTGGCAAAGGATAAAGCTTACGCACAGGTTCGTCTCGATGACATGAGTATTCATCAGGTAATTGTGAAATATTGTATATGCATTAAGTGCCTATTAAGTTGAATGCAAAGATAGAAATGGAGCTTTTCTTATCAGGCTGAAATGTCGAAGACCTCTTAAGAATTTTGTGATACTCCACTCTTGCAGGCCTTGCAGTTGGAGCAAGATGCAAACTCCTTCAATGGACAAAGATGTCAAATGTGTCTACAATCGGATACTTTGCACAAAGTGATGGAGCGGTTGGCAAATCCAGGTATCCTTTTCCAGACGTTCTCTTTTGTTTATATTTACATATGGGCATAATTGAATAAACAGCCCTCAAACTATAGTGCTTTTTTGAGTTAGGTACCTAAACTATTTTTTGGTTGAACCGAGTACCTAAACTATAGTTCTGTAACCATTACAGGCCCTACCATTATCTCCATTAGAAAAAAGAACACTTTAGCCAATTAGGAGTTGACATATAATTAAAATTTTATTTGCTCTTAATTTAACTAGAAAATTGAAAAAATAAAATAAATAAATAAATATTACTGTTAAATAAAAATTAAAATAAAATATCCCCCTCTCTCTCTCCATCTTCTCCATCTTCATGACTTCATCTACCCCCCATTACTTGCAAACTATACCAGCAAACCTCCATCACCTTGATCTACCATCTCCTATTATCATCTAATCTCATTACCATCAAACCTCCATCACCATCCGATTGCTTTAAATATTCTATTATCATCTTTGATTGCTTTAAATCTTAGAAAAAAAACTGAAAATATACCGAATTTTTAAAAAAAAATCTAAACCCAAAACCAAAATACTAAGAGAAATTTGGGTATTTCTTTGAAACTGGATATTTCAAAGCTGTAGGATTTCAAAGTTCACCATATTTTTTGAATCTGAGTTTATTTTTAATGGCTTGAAATTTACCAAATTGAAAGCAAGTGCATGAAGATTTTTGGGTATTTCTTTTGACTGTTAATTAGAAGGGATACGTACATCCATGAGAAAGTGCATTCAACAACTTCTTCTTATTCTATTATTCATCGTTTTCGTTCATTAGCCTCTCCAAAGCTTCATTTTTTAACCTTTTCTCGCTCCATATCTCCATGTCCAGGTTCATCTCTTTAACTTTTCAACTATTTTAGCTTTTTTATTAAATTTTTTTTTTGGAATTTTTTTTGTTGTTGGTGTTACTAATCATTTGAGAAGCTTGTTTTTTATTTCCAATGGTAAATTCTGGGATGAGGAAGATGAAGAGAGTTGTTTTCAATTTAATTTTTATTTAATATTAATATTAATATTAATTTTTTATTTAATTATTTTCTCTTTTTTTTTTCTTTCAAATTTTTAACTAAATTAAGGGAAAATAAAATTTTAATTATGTGACAACTCCTGATTGGTTGAAGTGGCTTTTTTTTAATGGAGATAACGGTTGGGGCCCATAATGGTTACGGTATTATAGTTTAGGTACCTGGTTCGACCAAAAAAACAGCTCAGGTACCTAACTCAAAAAAGAGGAATAGTTTAAGGGCTATTCATTCAATTAAGCCTTACATATGCTGCAGCTTGTTCTCTTATAATTATCTCAAGTTTCCAAATCTCTTCAACGTGATTTAGTCCCTGCTGTTTTGTTGCTCCTATGTCTTCAGGGACTAGGAGACTCGTGATTGTGGAGGCTGGCAGCAAGCGAGTTGAAGGAATTATTTCATTAAGTGATGTCTTTAGGTTCTTTCTTGGTGTTTAGCTCATAAAGGTTGAGCCTTAAGTAATTCCATTTGAGCACTTTAATGTGGCGGCATTGAGGAAGATCCATTAATTTCATCGAGTCCTGTTTCTATCAGCTCCTCCACGCGACCCCTCGTCCCATGGTGAATGATCTTATTTGTGACTCTTGGTTGTTTTGATTGACGGGGCTTCGTAACTGCAACCCCCAACCCGTTTTTAGGATAGAAAATTTCAATGAGCAAGAAATGAATTTGTAAATTGTGAATTCAATTTTCCCCACCTTCATTTCAATAATCAACTCAACCATATTGCTGTTGTAGCATCAATGTCTGTGACTATGCTAACAGGGAAAAGGAAAGGGTGTAACTGTAGCAGCCGGACTTGGAAGAGTGCATTTCTGGGTTCATAATCCACACAGTCCATGACATTAGGTAGTGCATTTCCCGGTTCAAGATTGGCACAGCCCTAGAGCTCGAGTCTCAACCTGTGATATTAGGTTAGTTGGACTTGAAAGAGTGCATTTCCAGCTCAAGATCCGCGCAGGCTTAGAGTCTAGTCTTCACCGGTGAGACAAGGTTGTTTTTAGGCTGGCTGGACTTGGAAGAGTGCATTTTCGGGTTCAAGATCCACATAGGCATAGAGCTCAAGTCTTGGCCTGGGACACTATTATTTTTAGTCTGGCTGGCCTTGGAAGAGTGCATTTTCGGCTTCAAGATCCACAGGTTTAAGGCTTGAAACTCGGCCTGGGACACAGGACAGTGTAGTTGGGAAATACTTGGTTATTTGTAGTTTCTGATTCTCTCTTTGGTTGGTTCTAGTCTTTCCCAGATATTATATAGGCGATGCCATATATTTGTGAAGCTAATGTGGTTATTATTAAAAATATATGAAATATAAATATTTTCTTTTACATACACATATATAAGTGTAAAATCAAATTTAAAATTTATTAATATGATACATCCATTTGGGGTGATATCTGTTTGTTTTCTGTTTTTTCGTATTAATTTTTTTTATTTTTAAATTGATTTTGACAAAATGAATTTTGTTTTATGCATTTTGAATAATGTTTGAAAATTTTTTAAAGTTCTTTAAATTTTATTTTTCAACTAAATAAAAAACACAATCAATAAATTTTATATGGTATTTTTCATAAATGTATTTTTTATATAGATTTTAAAAAAACAATCAATAAATTTTATATGGTATTTTTCATAAATGTATTTTTTATATAGATTTTTAAAGTTAATTTTATTATTTTAAATATAAAATATTTTTTTTATGATAAAAATTAAAATTGTAAATTAAATAAATAACATGCAGTTCCCTGTATCTCAGAAACCAACATTTCGACTTTAAGTAGATTTTCGTTTTTTTCCCTCAACTCTATATCCACTTTGCAAATGAAAATAAATAAAATTAAAATATCAAAGTTGATGTAAAAAAACACCTCACAAGAGATAATAAATAAGTTTTTTTTTTTAAATGTTGAATACTTGTATCTTTTTAATTGAGCTAATATCAACTCAACAGGATTGGTATTAATCTGACTAATGACACCAATATATAACACTTCATAACCATCTTCCATAATCTCTATAAAGGGGAAAAAAAGGGTGAAAATGAATTAAGATAATGTAACTCATAAGAGTTACAAATCTAGAAGTTTATATTTCAGTTTTATTAAATATCCTCCTCTAATTGCAAAAAAATTATTGTATTAAAATTGGAAAAATAAAAAAGAAATATCATATTAAAGTTGGTATTAAAGCTAATATTTGAGTCTTAATTTTGCCCATACACATTTGTATTTCTCGGTAAATAGGCAGGTTTTGGGGACAGCATGGATGCAAGCTTGTAATGGCTGAATCAATTATTTGAGCCACATCTGCTGGTGGAAATTGTCTCTCTGTACATCTCTGCACGTTAGAAGACAAACCAGTAATCAGCACAAAGATTTGGATTTTCGATAACTTTAGACACGGATACAAATTACACAAAGGAGACACCGAAAAATAACTAAAATAAACTATAGAATATGATATGAATATATGAAAAAAATATATGAACACATGGATCGTTAGGTTTAAGAAGATTGTAAGAAGAAACATGTATGAAACAAGTGTTAAACTCAAAGTGACCGAAAATGGAAATCTGACTGTCAAACTTGAAGCAACTTAACTTGAAAAGCCCGACTGACAAACCCGAATGACCCAAATCTGAGACAATCTTAACTCAAAGTGATCCGAGAATTTCAAAACCCGAATTGATCTGACTAAAGTCAACCCAACCCGTCAATTGACATGTCTACAAGTACATGAAAAATAATATGGGTATATAACATCAAATATATGCACTGTTGCGTCTAAATAATTGCAATAAAGAAATGGGTATGAAGCAGCCAGTCTTCTGGTAATCAGCACAAAGATTGATTTGATAATTTTAGGATACAACACAAGAAGACACGAAAAATTAATTAAAACACGAGGGAATAAAACATGAATGCACGAAAATTGCAATACAAAATTTAAAAGAAAAAAGTATGAAGCAGTGTTCCGGTACTGGGTTTTACCTGTATCATGAGCAAAGTAGAAACACATGATGTGATAAGCTCCAAAGGAACTTGTTCCTCATTTTTGTTGGAAGCCTCTTGCAACTTGGGTTTAGGGGCCCAACCGGTGGTGGCCATTGGTTTTGATGTAATGGAAACCAAGCCATTCACCTGATTCTGCTCCGGTGATTTGATCGCCGGCATACTAATGTCGGATGTAGTCTGCTTTTTATCAACAATGTTCAGAGCTTCTCCGATCCTCTTAAATGCATCTTCACCTTCCTTCATCGATGACAGAGCCTGAATAAATAGTGCATGATAACTGGTAAGTCTCAGTAAACCATAAGTTACATTACTTCTAAAAAAAACTTAAAACGTAGGGATATTCGTATTCAACACTCATATCCAAATCTGTGTAAGACCATAAGCCTTATACAAAGAATGAAAAGATGTACCTTGATAGCAGCATCAACCATAGCACGCGCTTTTAGTCTCGAGCCATTAATAATGTCACCTACAACACACCCTGCTTCTGGTGAAATAAGTGAACTATCAAATGAACAACTTGTCAAGCCACCTAAGAAATCAAGATTAGTTGGGTGTTTCTGCCATGGTAATAGAGGGTTTGCGGGGTAAGTATTACGTTGTCGCAAGTTAAGTAATGCAGAAGAAGCCTGCAGAGAAAACAATCAAACCAGAAGTTGTCAAAGAAGAGAACTTGAAAATGAAAAGAATTTAACCAGTTCTTTTAACAATTCATGGAAGCCACATGCCTGGCCACTGGCTTCCTTTAGCTGTACAAGTACCGTGGTAATATGCTTCTTGAAATGTTCAGATACCTTTAAACAACTCTCTCCATTTTGGATTTCTATTATGTCGTTTGTATTTCTGAGCTCTGACAGTAAAGCTTCCTGCAATGTTTTATATATATACATGAAAAAGATCAGCCCCACTCACGTAATTCAGCCTATATTACCCGGATTCAGGGTAAGTGTCAAATATGGATATATAGATATAGGTTAAAGTACCAGGGAGGTCCCTGTATTATAGGAACCGGATCAAATTAGTCCCTCTATTATTAAATGGATCAATTTAGTCCTATACTATTAAAAAGAATCAAATAATTCTAAATTGTAAGAGAGTTAACATTTACCGTTTAAAAAATGTCTTGAAACTAATTTTTTCAATTGCAGTTCAATTCTAAATGAAAGATTTCATTTACAGAACCATAAAAACTTTTAAAATATTAACTCTATTAAAAAATAAATGATATTTCTTAACAGTAAATGTCAACTCCATTCCAATTTTGCCTTGTTTGATTCTTTTTAATAGTAGACTAAATTGATCCATTTAATAATAGGACTAAGTTGATGAGGTCCATATAATAGAGGGACCTCTTAGGAACATTCATCGTTATATTAGTTGGACTCATCCTTTTTTATGAAATACCAATGTCTTACACTCGTGTGCAACACACATCTGGATATGGTATGAGGATATGCCCCTCTAAATACATCAAAAACTTAGAAAACTTGAACATACCTATAACTGACAATCACACCCAAGTCCGAGTAACATAGATATGTCTAATATGAATATACTTAATCCAAAGAGATCATTTTTTGAAGATGGAGGTATGCGCTAGCAAATTAGTTATCTATATGAGCATGCTAAACTCGTATGAAAATATCAAAGAGCATTAAGATGAATTGAAAAGGGTATAAAAAATGAATCTCTAAAAGTAGTGTAATAACCTTTTTGTCCAAAGCATGACTCAATTCAGACATAGCACGTATATCAGCTTCCCTCCCTTGAATATGTGCAATTCTAAGGGGCTGATCATAGGCTGCTTGATGTGCACTAACAACATGTGGAAGAGCTGGCTTACCATGCAAAAGAGTATGTTTTGCATCAACCTGGACAAAACCCATATATGTCGTATTGGTTATGGATTAATATTTAAAATTATTGCTACAAAAATTCTAATTCTAGACTTAATTATGAACACCTAGAGTATTTGATAATAAAAAAGAATGTGCAAAAAGGGAAGGTTTTGGGGGAAGGAAAAAGAGGGTCCTCAAAAACGATGTGTTAAGTTGAAATCTCAAGTCATAAAACAAAGAGATTAACAAGAAACATGTTAAATCAAACCAAATAAATCTAGAATCAATAAAAGCAATTAGTATTTGCAATTTCTAAGCATTCTTACCTTTATCGGGTTTATGTTCTCAGGGCTTGTCGCATTTTCCACGCACCCACAAGAAGTGAATACCTCAGGCCCACCAAGCTCTAAATGTCGATTCCCTTGGGACCCTCTGGGTGCCAAAGAAAATTGATCGAAAGCAAGATTTTGTTTCTTAAGAGTTTCTGGCATATTTTCCAACGGATTTAGTGGCATACAATCAATATCCTGCAATAACATGCCCGTGTGACTTCCGCAATGAAAGAACATTAACAATCTATAACGCTGATATGTTTATAAAAATGCAGTTACCATGACAAATTCAACTCCTAAGTCTGGACTTTCAAACTGAACCCTGCACCTATCATGATCCACAGTAAGTACTTTTCCATCATGAACTTCCCTTGTTTTAGGGTGAATAGCAATTACTCGTTGTCCAACACATAAAGGAGGTGCTAAATCTGTGGCAAGCCCTTCCCTAGTACCAACACGAAGTTGAGTATAATGTTGTCTCACAGACTCCCGATACTGTTTAAGTTTTTCCCTCTCTTCAAGTAAAAAATGTTCAGAAAGCCTCCGAGGTTTGCCAAGGGAACTGTATTAACAAGCAATTGCATTGTGATGTTTCTGTTTTTCCAAATTTCTCAACACTAGGGATAGTGACGGACTTACCTCCTTATGACACCCCACTCAATACGGGTAAGCCTTGGAATGTGATCCAAGCTGACATGATTTAAGTACTCCACAAACTCCCTTTTAGCAAACCAAGCGTAATCAATAGCACTGTAAAACCATTCGAAACAGCACCATCTTCGTGCAAGATTGGATGATAGGCAGGAAGAAAGCATTTCCTGAAATCCAATAACATCCATAAATTATACTCTAAAAGTTTTGAAAATTCTTTTGCGGGAAGGAAATGAATGGTGGAAGATCAGGTTCTACCTTCGGTGTGTCTGGTGGAACAGAATGGTTGTTTGGTTGATTTTTTAGTGTGCAAACAGAAGAGTTTTTATGTGTTAAAAGTAAAGCTCTCTTTAGGTTCATTTTACGTCTACTTTGATGCTTAGTTGGTAAGCTAACAGGATCTGAGGCAGGAACTTGTGAAGTCGACACCACTGAATCAATTCCAGCCATTTTTGGATCATTATTAGTGACAGAACCTTCTGGAACTCTGAATGATGTTTGCTGAGAAGCACATTTACTTTTAGTGAGATATTTCTTCTCTTCCTTAGCCATTTCCTACAAGACAAAACAGCATCAACCAGGTGATAATATATGTAATTAAAGTAACATGGAAGTTACTTGCTCTCTTAATATGCATTAAACAAGTACATAAAACATTACAAGATTCACCTACCTTATTATCAAAATGTTTTCTCAAACGAGAATCCATTGGAGCCTCTGAGTTTGATATCTGAAGTTAGAACAAAAGATTGTCAAAAATCATAATTGGAAGGAAAATAGTTACAACAAAAAATATTCAACACCTACCTTTGAAACATAGGGTTTCTGTTTTCTTTTCCTTGAGTTATTTGAAGGTTCTTGCTGTTGTTTTGGTTCAGAAACTGCTAATTTTCGAGAGGTATTATCTTCAGTTCCATTGAGCAAGTTGAGCACCTTTTTATTTGGCCTGGGTTGCTTTATTTTATCTCTATGATGAGTTATAGATGCAGCTTCAGGCACACTAGACTGGTCATCAGCTTCAAATGTAGTTCTATCCTCTTTCAACTTGACAGAAGATTCTAGGCAAACATGGTAACAACAAAAGGAATAAGAAAATGAATCCTTCTAGCATGCATTAAGTAAATGGAGTAGAAAAAAGAAACATATAATGAGCAACTAAAACAAGTGTCCGGGAACCTGATATCATATGGTACACTGAAGAAGAAAAAAGTTGAAATATAAGCAACTGACACCTACCAGATTCCGTTATTGATGTTGGCACCACAGAAGACAAATTGGCCAATGCCAGCAGAGCATCTAGGGCACAGCTTTGATCTACATACAGGAAGAGAATTAAAATCCGATGTTGAGCTTGTATGTGCTATGAAATACAAAAGTAATACAGTTACAAGAAACCATTATACTTTAAACAATGTAACAACGTTAAATTCCTCTTTGATTTTCCTGTTCTTTTTCTATTGTTACTTTTTTGCCTTGATTAAGTAGAACTATGACATCATGCAATCCCAGATCTCAAGTTCATACCTCCGAGGACATGCTTCTTAGTTCTCTTCCTCTCAGTACATGGTGAAAGTTTCTTTTTTGCACTAGAAATCTCCATATCAACTTTCCCTTTGAGATCATTACCTACAATTCCTTCAGTGCCACTACATGCTTCTCCACCATCATCGGACAGATTGTTCTTGCTCTCTTCAACTTTGATTTTCGTCCTGTAAAAGTTTTTCCCCTTTCGATGAACTTCGACAGTACCAATGCCGTCCATATCCATCAAAGGGCCTCTATCTCTGGCATAAGTTCCACTTACAAGTTCTATGCCTCCAGGCCCACCTTCCATCCAGCATTCATACGAAGAATCATGAAGCTCAGCCTTACTTGTCTCTGATTGTGGCAACTGATTGCATGTCAATAGAAAAAAATAAACATAAAAATTATTGCACAGATAGGGCAAGACAACAAAAAAGAAGTTATAAACTTAAATCAGAGGTAATATACCATCCTATCATTGCTTCGAACAGGTGAGGATCTTCTGCGTTCAGTTATTTTATAAGGTGAACGAGAAGCAGAAGGGGAACCTCCTTTCTGCAATGTCCCAGTCAATGTCAATGCAGCAACATGTTCATCATCCTTATCATCAACCTCTGACTTCTTAATTCTTTTGGTTGGTGGAACGAAACTTTCAGTGTCATCTCTCCTATATGAATAGGAAACAGGGACCCGAGGAGTCCTTTTCCGACATGCATGAGGAAGAATACCTAAAAGGAACCGAAACCAAATGAGGACCTCAATCAAGTTATGGAGATTATTGTAATAAACTTTTGCCAGCATTGACATACTATACTTGGCAAACATATTTGAAACATGGCATTCTTCCCCTTTAAATACATAAAACACTAAGAACAAATTATGATTGCATAAACAGAACCAAATATTATACCAAAAGACAATTGGTCCCCTAGACACTGAAAGAATTTTCCTAGATCATGAACAGTCTCCACTGATCTTTGAACTAATAATGATGCTAAATGCAAACACTTGGATTCCCTATAGATAGGCAAGTAAACATGGATTGCAAAAGAAAATACAAATAATAGCAGGAAAAGCCTTAAATATCAAAAGGAGGAAGAAAGAAAGCTCCGATATTAGCTTGCCAGTGTATCTCCCGCATTAGACATCCTCCTAAAAGAATTTTGATTCACAAAAGCATCTGCACATCATCCACTTATTCTAATTGATCATCAAGTAAAGCTTTTGTTTTCTCTTCTTGTGTTATTTCTGCATACCAAACAATCACCAGTGGAACCTTTTATGTATTTTTCCCCTTCTGATTGATAACATTTCTTTCTAGTATTATTAGACTTCTCAGCTATGCGACAAACCAAAAACAACTTCAAGCACAATTCTTTGCTTTTCTTCCAACATATATTTGGACAAATAGTACCATTTTGTCTGTTTCCCTTTTCGGTTTCCTAGTTGCTTTAATTGCCAAAAAAGAGATATAACTAGGGGAGGGAAAAATTAAAGACTCTTATGATAAACAAAGAAACTAAATTGAAGATAGACGCAATAGTGCTAACAAGAACAATGTATCTTACCATTAAGGCCTGCCCTTTTCAACAAAGACAGGCATCCTTCACTAGATGCAATGGATCGGGGCTGAACAACATCCTCTTTTGAGGACTCAAGATGAACCTTAGCTCGCTTTCGCTTTTGAACTTTCTCTGACATGTCAGAAGGTTTGTTGCTCTCTCTTTCGCCATCACTCACACCCTGTTGGTTGAGATGGTGCAAAATTTTAGAGCCTAAAATGGAAAAGATGCAATTTGCAAAAAAAAAAAAAAAAAAAGGGGGAGCACAATGAGGAAGTATACTGCCTAAAGAATAGACTACACACAAAAAAAAAAAACAACAACAAAAAACTTTTATTGATAAGAATGCGGACTGCAGAATGAAGCTTGTGGAATAGCTTTAAAATTAATAGTATTAACAGCAAAGAAGAGGGGGGAACAAAATTTGCTGAAAATAAAAGATGAGCCATAACAAATACTGCAAATATCACAGATTTCCTTGTAAATATTCAAAACGTAAGATCCAAACTCACCAGGACATTATAGTGGTCAGTCATCATTGCTATTAGGCCAATCACAGAAGCTGTTCCATCTGGCAGGGATAAATATGCCTGAAAATAAAACAGTTAATATAAAAAGACCTCAAGTTAACAATATTCATAACCAAATAGAGGACAAACGAAAGCAATGCTTCATCCAACATATAAAGGCCCAAATGAAACTACATTCACAGGCCCTGAAGCACATGACTCTATATAACCTCTCGAAGACTTTAGAAACTGCTCGTTCACATTACACTAAAGCGGTGCATGGATTTCTAAGCACAATCCTCATCCAATTTCAACTGGATAAATCTTGAGAAGCCTAGTTAAAGTTAAGAAATGGCATTAACTAAGAAGTTTCAGTGTTTTTCCCCCTTTTTGATCTTTTTAGAATAGTTAGTCTTTCTTACACAATCCCTTGGGTAGTGCAGAATCAATAATCAATAAACCTAGAAGCATCCAAGAACAGAATTAAGCAATATTAGTTCTTAAAGCTACATTCGAAGCTAAACATACCCTATTCATACTGTAAAGGGCTTCCACCATTTCAGCGGACCTATTATGCACAGCAGCAGCCACCTAAACATAATAAATCACAAAGTTTTAAAAGAAAAAAAAAATGTTAATTAAGTTTATAATTATACAGTCCACGATGGGATTATCCCAATATAAAAGAATGCATAGAACTACAAAGAAAACCTTTTTTTTTAGTTCTTCTGATATTTCTCAAAGTTACAGTAAATGTATCAGAAATAACAATACCTTCTTCCAATCTTTCCCGTGTTCTCGATAAGCTTTATAAAATTGCTCAATTTCAGCCTTGCTCCATTGAGTTCCTAACTTGTCAGTTAATTTCTTCTATGTTGTAGATTCCACACATCAAAACAACACAAAATTAGCAAATAAAGTGCTCCAAATTAACCAAGTAACCAACATATGACAAAAAAATCAATAAGAAATTACTCAAACACTTACCTTTGCCTTACTTTTTCTTGAATTCCCAGCATTTTTATCAGGAGATACTTCATATACACTCGAATACTGTTTGTTCACACTTTTAGATTTTCTTGTTGGGGCCATCAACACCTTTCTCTATCTGAAAAATTCCATTAACAAACATAAACCCCCCAAAAATATTATCCATAACTTGAATAAACTAGCTAAATTAGATTTCTTAACTTAATTCTTAGCCAACCAATATATGAAAAGTTGATAAATTTAATACAGATCAAAGACCCCAGCAGCAAATGATAGTGCAGAATTTAACACAGTTTAGAATTGGAACTTGTTTTGTTAATAAATGAAAACAACTTAAAAAGGGGGAATATAAAAGTTTGTGTAAATTTAAAATCAATGTCAACAATGAACTAAAAAAAGAAAGTTTAAATTTTTAAATAATTAATTAAAAGAGAAAAAAATAACACTAGAACACCTCAAATCCAGGATCAAGATTTTGTTCAAAAAATACATATTTTTTTGAAAATCTAAAAGAATCCGTTATAAAGCTTCTGTAAACCATCACCTTTTTTTTTTCTGAAAAAAAAAATATAAGAACAAATATAAAAAAAAAATCCAAATTGCAAGAACTCAAAAACCAAAATCTATAATTCAGTATAAAAGGATGGCCAATGGTTCGAAAAACTGCTTCAAACCCAGTACAGAAAAACCAAAAAACACTTTTAAAAAACCATAAAGGTTCATACTTTGAACACAATATGTCTTAATAACATTCCAAAAGGCACACGTAGTTTCAAAATCTCAGCTTTTTAAACCCTAATTCACAGATCGGAAACAAACCCACTTACCAAATTACAGCCTTGTTCGATCTGAGCTAAACCATGAAGATAAACATAAGGGTTTTAGAAGGAGAAAGGTACAAAGTTTACCCAAACAAAAAGAAGAAAGAGGTTTTTCAAAAAAAAAATTAAAAAAATACAAATATGTTAAAGAAATTTTTGAGAGAGAGAGGGTGGCGTTGCCGCGAAACTTGAATATAAAGGTGGTTTGGCCAATTAGATTATTTTTTAAAAAAATTTATTTTTTTTATTTTTTATTTGGCCTTTTTCTCTTTGAATCTTTGTGGGGGGTGATTTTTGAAGGCTATGGATGGGGTGATAATCACCGTACACGTTGCACGATGATCGAATTGGGAATTTTGGATGGTTGATTTTGAGGTTATGGGCTTGGATTTATGTGGATGATAATAGGCGATTAAGTTTGAATGTGCACTTTTAGGCTAAATTGTCAAATCAGTCCCTTATTTTATGTGTACTTTTGTTTAGCTGCCGGAAAATTTTTAAAATTTAAATTGCTTTTTGATTTGTTTTAGGACACCCATCCGAAATTATTGTTTCGAATTTTTCACCATATTGGAGAAATTTAGAGGTGAAAATAATATATTAATTTAATATTTAAAAAATATATAAAAATCATCTAAAATTAAATAAGGCAATAAATGTATTTATAGATAAAGTGAGATTGAGATGCGATTTTAATTTCTTTTTGAAGATTTTATCCAATCTCTAATTCGCGCTAACCCTAATAAGATTTTAATATATTATTTAAATTTCAAAAATATTTTATATTAATATTAATATATTTTATTTCAAGCCAAGTGATTTTAATTAAAATTCACTTTGTTTGAGCTCAATTAGGACTAGATCTATTAAACCGAATGAATAATTGGATTTATTAGGGGAGAATAATTTCTTTCGAAGAAGTTTATAAAGTATCATCCCTACAGAGTTAGCGAATTTCTCAACGAATTGGTATAGTTTTCTAGACGAATCAAAATTTTATCTCTTGACTTTATAGATATTTGAAATATCGCCTAAAATATAAGTTTATTGAGTAGAAATGTCTCATCCAATCGAACCATGCACTACACTTCTCTCTCTCCGTGTGAACTCGAACTAAACTCTAAACTCCCTTTTAGTCAAATTCAAGGAGGGCAATGACAAATGTAGTCAATTTAGTACTTGGTTTTATTTTGGTCACCTAATTATTAATTTATTGGGAATTTAGTCATTCAACTTTTCAAAATTAAATATTTTAGTCACTCTCTCGTTAATTTTTGTTGACCTGGTAATGGAAGTCTAACATTGACTTTTTATTGATCTAATAATAAATTTAGCCCTCCAATATTTATATGGTAGATCAACTCAATCCTAAATCTAAAAAAATTTAACAAATTTAACCATCAATATTTACAAATTTTATCATTTTAATCTTTTTATAAAAATAGAGGGCTAAATCGAAAATAATAATAATCAAGTAACGAAAATAGAAACAAATGCATAATTGGGTGACTATTCTTCTACTTTACAAAAAAATAGACCTTTTTAGTTCTTTGATTTTAGATGTTTAACTAGGGGTGAACAAATTTTAATTTGATTTGAAAAGATTGAAAATTTTATTTATTTTAAGTTAAATAAATTGAGTGATTCGGCTTTTTAAATGAACTCAATTAAGTAATTTAGTCTTTTTTGAGTTTGAATTTAATTAAATTTTAACAACTTAAAAAACAGAATACATCGAATAACAAAATAGTGAAAATGCTCTTTGAGTTCTTATCAAATTTGAAAATGAATAAATTAATCCATCTAAAAGATACAAAATAATCTTCAAATAAATTATAAGAAAACTTTCCAATATTTTATAACGATTATAAAAAATTCAAAATAAATTAAAATTTATATAAAATTCTAATATATATGTTAAATTAAAAACAAAATAAAAAATTCGATACTTAAACAAATAAATTAGCAGATTAAGTTTTATCATCTTAAACTATCTTATTTTATATTATTTGAAAAAAATTCTAAGATATATATTATCATAATTAGCCACTCTAGCTTAAAATTTAATCATATTATCTACAGTTTTAATTTGACATATATTTTTTAATTTAACTTAAATAAATTCAATCAACTTAATTTTATTTCACTTAATTCAAAAATAATTAAATTTATATTAAGATTATAAAATAATCAATTTAATTAGTTAAAAAAATTTCATTAAATTCGACTCGAAATAATGATTTTTCACTGTGCGTGACACTATCCACAATTTTTAGGGTAAATTACAAAATATCATTAAATTATTGTTTTTGTTTTATTTTAGTCACTAAACTTTTCAAAATTAAAATATGGGCTTTTTTATTGATCTAATAAAAAAATTAGCCCTTTAATGTTTACACATTACATCAATTTGATCCTAAATATAAAATATTCAATAAAATTAGCCCTCAAAATTTACAAAATTTACCAATTTAGTTATAGTTCTAAAAAAAACAATAAATTAATTTTTGGTCATTTATATAAATTAATAATTTAAGCTTCTTAACCTAGAAATTTTAGCTTTAGATTTCAAAATTTTATATTTTTATCCTACTTCAATATAAAATTCCTAACATGTCTTTATCATAGATCATTCTTATACGCCTTGTTTATCGACCCAACACACGAAAAACGGAAAGAATGAATGAAAAAAACATCATATAGTAATGATATTTAAAACATTATAATTGATGAAGCAAAGTTAGTTACAAATCTCGGGTAGAGGCTGCAATAATCAACCGGTCAAGTTATAATAAAAAAACATACCAAACAACAAAATTCAATACCCGAAATAAAAAAAAAAAAAAAGTGAGCTCAAGTTGCCATCTCCAACTTCAAAACATAAAATAAAATAATAGGAAATATATTGTTTAGTTATAGTTAACGTAAACTAAAATTTCAAATTTTGTAAATATTGAGGGCTAAGTTTGTTGAATATTTTATATTAGAAGCAATTTGATATAACGTGTAAACAATGAACGGCTAAATTTGTTATTAAACTAGTAAAAAAAAGCCCAAATAAGCTTTGAGTAACCAAATATTTAAATTAAAAAATAGTAATTAAATCGAAAAATTTAATAATGATAAAATTCAACATACTAGTTAAATAGTTTATTTATTAATTGTATAAAAAAATAGTTTATATATTAATTTTCCAAAAAAAAAAAAAACAGCCTGAACAAGAAAACATTTTATAAAAAACATGTGATCTAATGGTATAATATTTAATGTGAAATTAAGAGATTAAAGATTTGAATATTTGATTTTATCCAGCTTGTGGTATTGAGATAATGAAACCTAAAGAGAAAGTTTGAAATTTGAGTTTGATAATGAGATGTTATTATCCATTCCAAACATCAACTATTATTCATTTTTATATGTTAAATATTAATATTTTATCAATAAAAATTATTAGATTGTAATTCATATCTAATATTTTTTAAATTTGATCGGTGATCGAAATAGTCATCAGTTTGTCTGTCCAATCAGTTTGATTAAAAAATTATAAAAAAATTAATTAAAAAAATACTTTTTTCGAAAAACCCGATTCAACCCGTCCATACCGATCCTCGATCTAACCAGTTCAAAGCTAGTCTCTGGACGTTACCTCAACTGGTTCCCAATCCAGCCGATCGGTCTGATTCAAGCAATATTGCTCGTGGCCCGTTAAGCTTTTGGGTTAATGTGCAACTAGATATCTAAGTTTTTTCAATTTGATACTCGGAGCTTTTTTGTCTCGATTAAATACCTGAGTTTAATTTTAATGTTCAATTTGGTATTTGAATTTTTTCTTGCCTAAGTACTTATATATTCGTATTAAAATATGTGTCAAATATTTGTTGAGTCATATGATGTTGTTTAATTTGTATATGAAATTAAACATTAAAATCGAATTCATTTAATATCAACCCTTAATTTCTTCTACAAAATTGGTTATACGATATTTATGCCTACTTTTGATTTCAGAAAACTAAATTTTATTTTATTAGAAAATAGAAAAAATAAAGAAAAGATGTTTAGTTGAAAATTTTACAATTGATTCTCGAATATTGAAAATAAAAATTGTAAAATTGAAATAATTAAAAATAATGGTTTTAAATTTAAATTTAATTATTTTATTTTTTAATTTTCATCATTTTTATTATTTATTGATTTTAAAATAAAACACCAATTTTTGCCACATAGTACAATCCTAATATATCATGTGGCGAAAACAACTCTGAAAAATATTGTCATTATTTTGTAATGGTTGATTGTTAACTTTAACATTCAAAGGGCCTAATTAATTGAAAATTTAACTTTTAGGGGCCCAATTGAGTGGAAAAAGAATATAAGGGCTTAATTAATTTTTTTGAAAAATCCAGGGGCTTTTGAGATCATTTAACCTTAAAAATATATTTTTTTATATAATAGAATCTCAAACTCACACACTCACACCCACATACAACGCATTTAAATTACCATACTACCATGACCTGCAAATCACTCTCACGGTTTTAGGGATATGGTGAACATCTTTGACTAGGGGTGAGCATTTAATCGAGTCGAGTCAATTTTTTGAGTTAGTTGAGTTGACGAATTCTATTTTAACAATTGAACTCAATTTGAATTTTTTTTCGAATCGAATCAAGTTAAAAAAATAAGATTATTTAACTACATAAACAATATAATGATTTTGCCTTTTAATTTAATGGGTAAACATTTATCAAAACGATGTAGTTTTACATTTCCTTATTTGGATTTTCAGATAACTTAAATTGTGTAATTCATATTCGAGTTAAATAGAAAATTTTAATTTTTTATTCGAGTTGACCCAAATAACTTGAACTATTTAATTCAATAATTGATTTTTTTTCGAATTTTTCGAATCAAATCTTTCTTATCCGTATCATTGATCAATAGACTAAATGTCAGGGGTTCAAACCAAACAAGGAAGGACCAACAAGAGAATCTAGTTTTTCCTCTCTCTTTTTTCAATAATTGTAGGGAGGGAGTAGGGAGTAGGGGTGAGGTTGCTAGGAACTGAACATAAGCTCTCATGCCACAATACAAACGTTCTTATTACTAAATATAGGTATATAATAAGATTTGAACCCACATAAATTACATTAATAAAATAAATTAACAAAAAATACTTTTCATTTAAACTTAAGAATAAAAATATTATATCTCAACGAACTTCATGTTGAAAAACCTAAGCATAAAAATGGTCTAAAGTGAGTTTCCACGAACACCTCTAGGAGCAAGTTTAGTTTGTTTTTAGTTTTACTATTGTTTAAGTTTAAGGGTAGATTTGAATGAATGGTACTTTTTAATTACGATTAATGTAAAAACAATGGTGATGATGAGATTAGATACTATAGAGTGAGACAAAAAGTAAACTAAACTCCCGCATCGCACCTAATCGTCTATCCAAATTCACCCTAATGATGACAAAAATACAATGATATATATGAATAAGAGATTTAAAAGAGTGATCTTATTTCAATCCAATATTTTCATATTTTAAAAAAATTCAAGTCTCTATTCAAAATCCAGTTAAGAAGCGATTTTTTAAAATTACTCAAACTATTATTTCATTTAATATACATTATTCCATTATTAAAAAAAAAAAACTCAAACTTCAATATATAATTTTTATTTAATTTAAATATATATTTAAAATTTTCTATTATTAGTTTTTATTACACATTCATTGATATCCATATTGCATATATATATATATATTAAACATTATTATTTTTCTTTTATAATTTGTTTATCACATTAAATCTCAATAATCTATTTTTTAAATAAATGAATTCTAAAAAACTACTATTGTTAAAATTCTTTATCCAAAACACTAGCTCATTCATCTATTTTCTTTTCTCGTAAATTCATTTAATTTATTTGGTAAAATAGACGCTCAATTTCATAGGTAAATTACCCAAATATACCAAAAAGATTAAAAATTTACGGAATTGGGCCGATTTTTAGAAAATTTACGGAAAAATGGCCATTTCCCATCAAAACGCGTCACGTCAGCGCGTTTTGAGGGGAATGCCAAAAAGCGCCACCGGGGACGCTTTTTGCCTCCAACGGTCCAAATTTTTTTGACCGTTGGGCCCAACGGTCAAAATTTTCCCTATAAAAAACCCCCCAACCCTTTTATTTTTTTCACACTCTCAAATTTCTCTCAAAGTCCTTGAAATTTACTCTCAAATTTTAAAATAGTCCTTTACTATTTACAAAAAAACCCCTTTTTAATTTTTTTTAATATATTTTTTTTGGAAAATTTTAAAATTTTCGATCGTATTACAATGGCCGGGGAATTACTTCGTCTAGACAACAAGGACAACAAGCACATCTCCGTCGAGCAAATGCAAATGGTAAGTTTTAATTTTAGTTTTTCAATATTATTTAATATTTTTTAGGTCTATGCAATTTTAATTAATTTTTATTTTATAATTTTTAAACATCATGTAGATCGGGTGTTGCAATGTTATATTCGCAATATGCATGGTCCCCATCGCCGTTGATCGAGAATTACTCGCGGAAGCGGGTTTTTGGCACGTGGCCACGATAGGTAGGGGTTCAAGTTGGAGCCGCCTTTGATCGCTGCGCGTGATAGAGAGGTGGAGACCGAGACGCGCACACTTTCCATCTTCCATGCGAGAGTGTACCATCACTCGAAGATGTGCGCTTCGCTTGGGATTGCCGGTGGGCGGGTCGGTGGTCACCGGGTCCGCAACTTCTGGTGATTGGATGGCCGTATGCTACGAGCTTCTGGGTGCTATTCCGGATAAAATTCAGGGAGATCGGATCGAGATGGCCTGGTTACGAGACACATTCTCGGAGCCGAATGAGGGTTCGACCGAAATAGAGCGAATACGGCATGCTCGAGCATACATTCTTCAGATAATTGGAGGCTATTTGATGCCGGACCTTTCTAGAAACCTCGTACACTTGAGATGGCTGCTGAAACTTGTTGCTTTTAGAGCAGCCGGTGAATTGAGTTGGGGGTCTACCGTGCTATCGAGGTTGTATCGGGAGATGTGCGGGGCAACGCGGCCGAGTAAAGCGAAAATAGGAGGTTGCCTATCACTACTGCAGTCATGGGCATGATTTCGATTTCCATTTTTACGTCCTCGACTCGACCACCCATATTCATTCCCACTGATAACGAGGTAAATTTAATGTTATATTTTACAATTATTACATAGATTTATAGTATAATTGTATGCTAAAAATTTATTTAATTAGGTAGAACCATTCGGCGAGTCATGCTGGAATACCTACATCGCTTGAAGATATACGGCTTCTATTGGACCAACGGTCGGAATCACAAGTAAGTTTCGAATTTCGTATTTATAATTTAGTATTTCGTATTTAGTGTCTAGTATTATGTATATAACTAATATTTTGGTAATGTTAATATAGTTTCAATGGACACCGCATTTAGGATCCGAAAATTCGGGCATGAATTTCGAGGAGTTCTTGCAAAATCCGAACAGTTGGCACGTGAAGGTCCCATTGATCACCTATGCGACCGTGGAGATGCACCAGTCAAATCGAGTTCTGTGACAATTTGGATTCCGGCAACCGATTCCCGTGCCACCTGAGGTGCTCGATGATGAGTACAAAGTGGATTTACGACAGTTGCACATGGATTGGCCAAGATTTTGGTCAACATATATCGAGACGTGGGAGAACTGGTATGACTATTTACCTGACCGGGAATCGATCGTCGTTCCGGAGTTAGCGTGCGTGTCGGAATACATGCCATGGTTTAGGATCCATGGTAAGCCGTATTTGTTGTCGGAAGAAGAGAGGCGACGGCAACTTTGTCAACAAAGGGAACGTCGGTGCCCCTTAAATCCAAGGAGAATGGGTGATGAGACGGTACCATCAACAGCGTCGACACAGTCACCGGGCCCATCAATAGCGCCCACACAGTCACCGGCTCATCGATTCAAATAAACAACACCGACATCACGCCCTTTACCTTTTATGCCATGTGCGTACTCTACCCCTTATATGTATCCTAACCCATATATGTTTCCTTTTCCCAGTCCCCAAACCAGTTGGAATGCATGGCCGGTTTGAGTCTGTTTCCCAACTACTCCTACCGGCCACCGATCTTGAGGCCGATTGTCGCGTGAGGATCACGGGAGGCGCCGCCGCTGGAGCACTTCTTTCTACCAGTCTCATTCGCCATACGAGATTCAGACACCCCCGCTGTGGTTTATGCAAACACCTCCGGGGTCGTTATTTTATCAAGGTGGGTCATCCTCACAACACCCACAACCAGACCCAGTGCCGGAGGAATCGGAATCCCCGCCCGAGGTTCCACGACCCCCGCCGGAAGCTAGAAGAAGGAGGAATCCAGTGCGTAACCGCCAACCGCCCCCGTGTGGCACTGATTCCGACTGGCATCAACATTGATTCGGATCAGCTTTTTTATTTTTTAAATTGTAATAATTTTTTTTTTATTTTTTAATAAAAAAGTTGTTTTTTATTTGTGTTTGTAATTTAATTTTAATATATTCACTAAAATAGAAGTTGTTTGTTTTTTTTGTATATAATTTAATTTGAATTTTTTTAATAAAATAAAAAGTTATTTTTTATTTTTTATTTTTTTGTAATTTAGTTTTAATATATTTAATATTTAATAAAATAATAGTTGTTTAATTTTTTTATTGTAATTTAATTTTAATATATTTAATAAAATAGAAATTGTTTAATTTTTTATTGTAATTTAATTTTAATATATGTAATAAAATAAGAAGTTGTTTTTTATTTTTTTATTTTATTGTAATTTAGTTTTAATATATTAAATAAATAAGAAGTTTTCTTTATTTTTTATTTTTTTTAATTTAGTTGTAATATTCTAATATCTTTTGTAAAATAGAATTTGTAATATTCTAATGATTATTTACAAGGAAAAGCAAAGAATGATTATTTATAAGGAAAAGGAAAATTTAATTCGACAATGAAAAGCAAAGAATGATTATTTAAAAGGAAAAGGAAAATTTAATTTGACAAGGAAAAGCAAAGAATGATTATTTACAAGCAAAGAAGTTTTCTTTTTATTTTTTTTTTATTTTTTTGTAAATCAATTTTAATATATGTAATAAAATAAGAAGTTATTTTTTATTTTTTATTTTTTTGCAATTTAGTTTTAATATATTTAATAAATAAGAATTTTTTTTATTTTTTTAATAAAATAATAGTTGCTTATATGTTTTTGTAATTTAATTTTAATATCTTTTATAAAATAGAATTTGTTTAATTTTTTAAAATTTAATTTTAAAAATAAATATCCAATATTTGAGGTGCCAGCAAAGCGCGCCCCATTTCCCCTCAAAACGCGCTGACGTGGACGCGTTTTGAGGGGAAATGACCATTTTCCGTAAATTTTCTAGAAATCGGCTCAATTTCGTAAATTTTTAATTTTTTTGGTATATTTAGGTATTTTACCCCAATTTCATGCTATGTTCGAAATTTGAGTTGGATACTAATTATTAAATACATTCAATTAATGATTTACCCGCACAATTAATAAATGTTAATATTTTAATTAGTATTTAAATTTTAGTATTATCTTATAAAAATTATAAAATAAATTATCCCGTTACTCTCATTATTATTTTAGTCATTGTTATTAAAAGAATTCATCTAATCAAACTAGTCATTCAATAGTCAAATTAGTCATCCCTCCACAAACCCTAGGAGTCTCCTCTTTTTATTGTTGCTACTGCCATATTTGAGTGGTCTAATTCTCTACCCAACACCGTCATTCATCTATTCTTCTCACTCTTGTGTTTCTCTTATGTTCTTTTTTTCTTAAAGTCCTAATCGTCACTTCTCTCTTCATCATCACTGTCGTTAGCCGCTTCATTTCTAGCACAAATCACCTCTTTTGTATCATCTTCTCCTCTCCAATATAAATTTTTAAAAAATAAAATAAATGTAAAACCCCTCAAAAATATAATTTAAACCGAAATAAAAAACTCTCACAATTAACCATACCACTCAAGGCGACGAAAAAAAAATTAGAGTGGCGTTTTGCTCAAATTAAGCATCTATATCCGATGAATGGTAACAACAATAATAAGGGTCATTTTATAAAATAAATAAATAAAAAGAAAAGTCCAAAAAAATTGAAATAAAAAGAAGTGAAAATTCCAGCTAAGCATTTGATTAATATCTTCTATGGATGAATCAATTTCTTAAATAACAGTGTAACTAACAAATAGTTTACTATAGAGATAAATCCGATACCTTCCGCCTAGGGATATGCAAAATTTGGATAAAATTGAAAAAATTCGGTTAACCGACCGAATTCGGTTAATCGGTCAATTAACCGAATTTTTTTGATCGGAGTCGGTTAATTATTTTGTGATTTTTCAGTTAGCGGTTAATTTGGTTCGAAACCGATCGGTTAATCGAATTTTTTTGGTTTAACCGAAAAAATTAATAAATAAAATTATAAATAAACTCACTATTCACCTAAACCCAATTCCTAAACCCAAATATTCAATCCAACCAAATCATCAAAATTACAAATAATTTAATAAATAAAAATAAAATTCTAAAACTAAAACTAAAATTATGTAGTGATTTAATTCGGTTAATTCGGTTAATTTTTAACCACAAATAAAAATATATAATTTTCGATTAACTGACCGAATTAACCGAAAAAATTTCAGTTCGATTAATTTTTTTAAAAAATTTCGATTTGATTAAGAGTTAAAAATTTTGAAAAATTAGTTAATTTGATTAATGTTATTTCGGTCCTCCCTTACGCCCAATCAACTGACCCTCTTTAGTTACCGGGTGTTATTATCATTCTTCCTTAAAACGACACACTTTTAAGCAAACACCCTGAATTTCAAATTTCTCGTCTTTCACAGATTTGATTACCTTATCGTCTCTGCTCGAGATTTGATTTTTGAAATTTTTTTTCACTGGTCCTTTGTTTCATTTGTAATTTGTTACAAATAAACTATGCAGTCCGTACCATCGCAAGCAATACGCCCTCTATCTCTCAACGCTTCTTTGTCATCTTCTCGTCTCCCTTTCTTCTCCTTCTCACTCCCTATTTTCCACAAATTCAAAATCAACCCCTCAATTTACAATAAATCACAAAAAGTTCCTTTGTTTTTAACGCTACGATGTTGTAGTTCGGGCCCTGTAACTGCCAAGCCTTCTTCGGAGCTTCGTCGGAATCGTGACGTTCAAGAACCCGACGAAAAGGTTGTTGCTCTTCGCCGGTTATTTTCGAAGCCTGGAATTGGTATTGATGCCTATATCATCCCTTCTCAGGATGCTCATCAGGTTCGATTCCTCTTTATTTTTTCTGTAGTATTTTTAATGCGTAAAATGACATGATTGGCTTTGTTTATGCCGCGTTTGGTTGTTTCGAATGCTGCTTAAAAATTGGTGTAATCCAAGCTCAAAGTTGTAAGAAGCTTTCGATTCGATTTTGAAGTTCAAACTCAATTCGAACTAAAAATGCTTAAGCTCGCCCGATTAGGATTAAAATCTGAGCTCGATTCTTGAGACTTCAAATTCAATTATTAATGCTGGAACTCCAGTTTTAATTAAAATTAAGAATTTTCAATATCAATTCGAACTAAAAACTACTAAGCTCTAGAGCTACTTAAGCTAATTATTAGTATATTTGAGTTCAGTTCGTTTAATGCCAAAGTTGCTAGAGCTCGAGCTCACTTGATAATTACTGAGCTGAATTTGGATCTTTTTAAAGCTAAATACGATAAGCTTGTGAGTATTAAAGTCGCGATCAAGCTTCATTTTTAAAGTTTGAACTCTATTTGAGCTAAAAATGCTCAAGCTCATTCAATTAGACTTATGTACCAGTAAAAGATGAGCTCGATTCTGATTCTCATGCCTGAATTAATCTCAATCATTTATGTTTGAGCTCAAGTTTAAGTTTAAATTAAGAAATTTCAATACTAGTTAAAGAAAAGGCTCTATTAAGCTATCGTGCTCTTTGAATTTAGGATGCTCGATTTAGCTTGTCCAATAGCTGAAGTTGCTTGAGCTCATTTGATAATGACCAAGCTAAATTCAAAATTTCCTTTTTCAAGTTAAACTGGAGTGACTAAAGAGTACAATTATCTTGTACTTTAGCTACTAAAAGTAATTTATATGGATGGGGTTAAATGCTATGTGAAATGTTGTTTCAGAATTTAGATGATAAATTTATACCTTAGATAAATGAGATTAACATTGTTTGGTCTCTTACACGGCAATGAACTGTCACATATTTCATCATGTACTACATATGTATCTTCTCATTTTTATACATCAAAATAGACATCACTTTGACGTATTTTTGTATGTTTTTCTCTGTTGATCTCAAATTTGACTAGATTTTGGTGGTTTCATTAACTTGAGTTTTTTAAAGCATATTTTAAGTGCTACTCTGTACTATTTGATAAGCTAAAGGAAGTGTTGATTTTAAGATTAATTGTTTGGTATGCTACTGAATAGTTAAACGTTTAATAAATTTTCTATTGAATTTTTAAAGGAAATATTTTTAGTTGATGGAAGTTAAAAAGGAAAGAACAGATTGTTTAAAGAAGTTATTTCTAAAAATGATTAATCAAATGCATTGATAATCATCAAAATTATATTTTATGGTTTATCAAACACACTAAATTTCATAGTGTGACAAATGTTATGCAGTTTTACCACTTTTTAGCCTTTATGGAAGTATCATCATTAAGGATGATTAGGCTTACTTGAAGCTTATGTCAATTCTAACATCTGTTGCAATTAATTTAATTGATTGTCCGCATGGTTTCCAGAGTGAGTTCATCGCTGAGTGCTACATGAGGAGAGCCTATATATCAGGCTTTACTGGCAGTGCAGGGACTGCAGTTGTCACAAAGGATAAAGCAGCTCTATGGACCGATGGCCGATATTTTCTGCAGGTTTCTTTTTGACAAGCTTCATAAAGTCGTTTTAGACAGATTTCTATCTAGTATGATGCACTATGGGTGAATATGTGTTGATAATAGTTCTTCCTTTGTTCTGACTGTTTAGGCTGAGAAGCAGTTGAGCTCGAGCTGGATTCTCATGCGTGCTGGTAGTCTTGGAGTCCCAACAACTAGTGAATGGCTTAATGATGTTTTGTCTCCTGGTGGCAGAGTCGGCATTGATCCTGTAAGTAATCTTTCAACCTCCTAAATGGCTGCCAATGTTGCTCTGACTTTTCATTTTTCTAAAAGCACCCATGTACGACATTTGTGTCCTACACATATTTAAATTTGGATGTGAGGATATGATCCCTTGAGGACCATCCAAGTACATGGAAATAGTTCTGTGTCCGACATTCACAGTTGAGTGCAAATAACATAGATGGCTGCTACTAGCTTATCATTTGCAAACGGTATACCTGTTATTCTTGCTTGGTTGTTTCTGATGATGTCTGATAATTTGAAGGGATCAGTTTCTTTTTTCTCATGATGCCGCAAAAGAACTGAAGGAGGCTATATCTAAGAAGAATCTCCAGTTGGTTTACTTGTATGATTTAAATCTCGTGGATGAAATATGGAAAGAATCAAGGCCGAAACCCCCAAACAATCCAATTAGAGTACATGATATGAAGTATGCTGGTTTAGATGTGGCATCCAAATTATCTTCCTTGAGGGCTGAACTTGTTGGCACTGGTGCATCTGCAATCGTTATATCCATGCTCGATGAAGTTGCCTGGTTGCTGAACTTGGTACTTTTTATACTCACACGTGGTTGTTATTTTTGTAGAAACAAACATGCTGACAGACTCTGTTTTGTCAAGATTTGTCAGAATGATTGTCACTTTCAAAGATATTCAATTTTCTTGAACTATCCATATTTGACACTTGTGTTTGTTCAATGCATACCTGGACATGGTTTGGGTGATATAACCCTCCAAATATACAGAGAATGTTCAAAAAATTTGAAATGACCCAAACCTTATCTGACACTCACACCCGAGCCCAAGTAAAGTAGCATTCAGTAATTCCTATAACTTTAAATTCTCCATCCAAATAATACCTTACATCTTGTTTTGCAGAGAGGAAGTGATGTCCCACATTCACCTGTTATGTATGCGTACTTAATTGTGGAGGTTGATGGGGCAAAGTTATTTGTAGATAATTCTAAAGTCACCAAAGAGGTGATGGATCATTTGAAGAATGCAAGTGTAGAGTTAAGGCCTTATGATTCCATCCTTTCTGAAATAAAGAGGTATGTATGTTTTAGGTGCCTCTTTTTTTTTGAACTGATCATTTTTTGTTTGCGAATTAGTTCACTAGGAAACTAGCACATCTTTCCTGGAGCAGATTTTCTCAAGATTTGGTACATTTTCATTTGGACTTCATGGACTATCTTGTTTGAAAATATGTAATATAAAATGCAAAAGCAGTCCAGCAATGATATTTATTTTATCCGAGATTGCAAAAAAAATCAATTAGATCTAACCTTGGCCAATTTTGCCAGACCTGCTAAGGCAAACTTATTGTGGAAATAACTATGGGCTCTTTTTCCAGACTTGCAGCTCAAGGCGCTCAACTGTGGCTAGATACATCATCTGTTAATGCTGCTATTGTGGAGACATACAAGTCTGCTTTGGATAAATATCGTTCGAACCATGGGAGTAAAGGAAAAATAAAGAATAAGAGATATGATGAATCCAATGGTCTTTCAGAAGGTCCTTCTGGAGTTTATATGCGATCCCCGATCTCCCTGGCGAAGGCCTTGAAAAATCCCGCTGAATTAGAAGGAATGCAGAATTGCCATTTAAGGTAATTGATTTCTCCATGAAATAGTAATACCGGTGAAAGTTTGAGTCCGAGAAACAGTTGTATTTTGAGGTTATTCCTTTTAACAAGCCTCAATGTTTTCCTACTCTTATCTTCTGTTTCCTTCTATGAGCAAAGAGGACATCTACCTTTGTCTATAGACATACATGCTGTAGCCTGTCTTTATGAAAACTGTCTACTTTAGCACAGCGAAAAGTTATCGTCTGCAAGAAAAGATATATGTCAATACAGAACTTTCAAGGATTACGTTTATCATGATATACATGCAGGGATGCAGCAGCTTTGGCACAATTCTGGTGCTGGCTGGAAGAGGAAATTCATAACAATGTGGAACTTACAGAGGTAGATGTTGCAGACAAACTTCTTGAATTCCGTGCAAAGAAAGAAGGTTTCCTAGATACAAGCTTTGATACAATAAGTGGTATATTAATCTTGATTACCTGTTTTCCATCTTTAGACATTCCAGTTTAAGGTCATTTTAATTTCTTGAATTCTGGAAAAGTAAAATTGCCATGCTTAGTTTTTATGTTGTAGGGGAATATGTGCACTAATAAATTTAGAAACCAAAAATGGACTCTGGTTATTAGTTTATAGTTCACTGTTAACATTTAGAATGATAGTGCAGGCTCAGGTGCAAATGGTGCTATTATACACTACAGAGCTGAAAGAGGAAGTTGTAGTGTTGTGGATCCGAATAAATTGTTCTTATTGGATAGTGGAGCTCAATATATTGATGGAACAACTGACATAACAAGAACAGTACATTTTGGTGAACCAACTGCCAGGGAAAAAGAATGCTTCACCCGAGTTCTAAAGGTGTGGGTTCTATATTTTATCTTTTTGGTAGCATAGAAGCCCCTTGTATGTGTCACAGAAGAGGTTAACACATATGCCAAAATTTTCTATCAAGTTATTTGAAATACTACAGAATATCGTAAATTCTATGTTGCTTCAACTCTTCATTTTTTTTAAAAAGTAACTGTACATCTAGACCAGGGTAAGAAGATATGGTGCTCCAAAGACCCACTAAATACATGGAAAAACTTAAAAAAAATAGATGTACCAATGTTGAACACATGTCCGTTCTGACACTCACCCTCGAGTCCGAGTAATATAGGATAGATTTGCTTGTAGTTTGTGAGACCACAACAGCCTATATCTCTCAGAATCCCTTCTTTTTCTAGTTCTCATCTTTCTCCTTTTCGTTTTGTAAAATGTAAAACCAGTTAGAAATGAATGGGGCATGATATTTGATCATTTTTACACGTCCTACGATTACCTTGCATGATATGATTCTCATTGCTGTTATACTTCTAAGGAGTACCTAGCTATGGTTTAAATTATTTCGGTTTTCCATGATGCACCATCAAATTGCAGGGTCACATTGCACTTGACCAGGCAGTATTCCCCGAAAACACTCCAGGTTTTGTGTTGGATGCATTTGCTCGCTCTTCCCTTTGGAAGATCGGACTTGATTACCGCCATGGTATTTCTCCCATCTTTCTGTTATTCTTACACTATTAAAAGCATTGCTGATTAATTGATCATAACTTCATTGTCTTGCTCTTTTATGCAGGCACAGGACATGGTGTTGGAGCTGCATTGAATGTTCATGAAGGCCCACAAAGTATTAGCTATAGATATGGAAATACAACTCCCCTACAGAAAGGCATGATTGTTAGCAACGAACCTGGTTATTATGAAGACCATGCTTTTGGCATTCGGATTGAGGTAAAAAGTAATCTGGCCATGATTCTTTGTCCTTAAACTCTACATTAGCTACAACAATTCTGGCTGGTTAATTTAAAATATGCCACAAGTCCCCATACTCTTCACAAATTTGGAATTTTGAAATGTAGTCCCTGTACTTTTATTTTCAGGAATTTAGTTCCTCTACTTTTCAGATTTTAAAAATTCAGATCTAATTGTTAACACAGTTTTTTTTTTTTTTTTGTTAAAATTGTTGATGAGACATTTTGAAATAAAAAATACTCACATGATAGCCATGAAACCAAAAAACTGATCTTGTAGTGAACTTGAATTTAACAAAAATAATTTTAATACTGCTAACAATTAGATCTGTATTTTGAAATGTGAAAAGCATGACTAAATTCCTAAAAGTAAAAGTACAAGAATTAAATTCCAATTTCGTGAAGAATACAGGGCATTATGTCATGTTTTAACCCTTCATTTTATCACTGTTTCAAAACCAAAATTTTAGCCGGTCCACGGCCATGCACTATACTTTATTTGAATTACATGGAGATTAAAAATTAAAATATACTTTATGAGGAACCCTCCAGTTGCTGTTTTAGAAGCTTGTTCAATAACATTTAATTAGCCCAAAGTTTAATAAACATTTACTAACATGGGCTCTTTTCATCTTGCAGAATCTCCTCCATGTGCAAGAGATTAATACACCAAATCGTTATGGAGGAATCGAATATCTTGGATTCGAAAAGCTAACATTTTTCCCCATTCAGGTATGCTATTGATTTCCTTGTACCATTATATATATGAAACCTGTGCTTTCTGAGTCTTGGATTCATCAGTTTTCTTCAAGTATCTCTAAACCGTGTTTAACACATATCTGAAAAAGAGTATTAGGATACCTAGATTCCAGATCGAAGAACTATATAGAAGGTCAATGAAAATAATTGATCTGGACATATTGTATTTGGTTGGGTCGCTTCAGTTTTCTATGGCATATGATTTCGATCGATTTGGCTATGGAATTCAACTGGTTTTGGTTTGACTTGAAAAAATTAGATTCCAAAACCAAATCAAACAGAACTCATACCATTTGTAATTGAACAAACTTGAGTGCAAATTCTATTACATGGAAATGGCTTTACCTCAATTGTGTGCCAAAACACATGATTCAATTAAAAGATTTTACCTGTATCAGAGATTTTACTTTTCTGGGATTTCTATACTATTTTCAGGAAAAGCTATCACAGCATTTCCTATAGAATCTCTTTTCCAGCTTCTAAAAATGGTAAAAGTTGATTTGATTTAAAGCCTCCCCAGGCCCCTACATTAAACCATGAAAGAACCCAGAGTTTGTTTTCTTAAGGTATGGGTTTATGTTCAGTCATTGCTTCATAAGCATGGAGTATATGGTGAAAATGTTTGACAAATGTCAGCATTTTTACTGTCATACAGCAGCTTGCTTGATCTGATTTCTCTTTGTTTTTCCTACTGGCTGAGCTTGACACTTCATCACAACCCTCAACCGATACATGATCATGCCCATCACCATCATCATCTTCAGTGCTAGGGATATTCGATCTCCGAAGCACTTTTATAAAAAAATTAGGACATGGAAATGATCATTCCCTTCATATCTAAAGACCCAAATTCAAGCAAGTAATACTCTGCGAATTCTCGCCAGCCATTTTGCAACTGCACCTTTTCATCAGTGGTCTTTGTAGTTCCACCTATCATATTGCACCACTGGGGACCTCAAGCTTAACAGGGCTTGACATTGGTTTCCATATACGGTCATGGTCAATGAACTCCATGAGTGAAACTGATTACAAAGTAGAAATATAAAAAGAAGAAAGAAATACTTAGGAGTATCCCATGTGTAATAGTTTCCTGAAGAATGACTTTGAAAAAATGGAGAGTTTTGGAAGTAAACATGGAACGGTCATCGTCTATACAAGGTTGAGAAGTCATGGTGGAAGGCTGTTGAGGAGTATATTCGATCGTAGCCTACATAAACAAATAGACAAACAGTTGAGGAGCTAGCTCCACTCCAGTACTGACTTTCTGCTAGCTTTTGCTAAAGCTGCCAGGTCACTCTCACCTTCTCTTGTTAGGGGCTAATAGGAAACGTAAACCCTGAAGGACCCCTGTTTCCAAGTCAGTGAATTTGGCTTTTACTGCCTCGATGAACAAGCAAGCTGCTGTATGACAGCAAAAAAGCTGACACTTGTCAAAACATTTTCACCATATGGAACAATTTTTAGAAGCTGGGAAAGAGATTCTATAGGAAATGCTGTGATTTTCCTGAAAATAGTATAAAATTCCAAGAAAAATGAATTCTCTGATACAGATAAAAGACTTATTTTTTTAACCATGGTTGTATCTGGAAGTGCAGGCTAAGTTGGTCGACATATCTTTGATCTCCGATGAGGAAATTGAATGGCTCAACTATTACCATTCCCAAGTCTGGGAAAAGGTTGGTATTTTGACATATGCATTATACACTCCACTCCTAACTTTTTGCAATAAAAGGTGTTATCTGTTCTGTTTCGACAGACTCCCTTGTTATTCTGTCACGTTCGTTTTTCTCGTGTGATGGAAAGTTAACTCATGGTCTTTTTCAGGTTTCGCCATTGGTCGAAGGTTCAGCTCGTCAATGGCTATGGAACAATACACGAGTAATTCACAAACAGTGAATCCAGTACTGAAGTCTTCCCATTTGCTTTCAGCCCCAAAAAATTGAATTTCCAGAAATGAATCCCGTTAGTTTGTTTCCTCCACTCGATTGCTATTGATTTGGGGATTATTACATTTGTATAGAGCATCGCATTTCAATACATGTAACCACAGAGGCCCAATCTACTAGTGGGTATATATAACTTGGAAGCCTACTTAGGTTTAACTTTTTTGTCACAGAAGTCTGAAACCAAATGGAATAGTTGGCCATAAATGTGACGATTTGAAATTATTAATTTCAATAGATATATATAAAAAATCACGCTCACATCGACATGCTCTCCAATTCATTATTGCAGTAATAATAGTACAAACCGAGCTGACTCAATCGCTTTTTATTATTGATCTAAACGGAATAGTTGAGTAAACATGTTTAGTTCATTCTGTGTAGATTGTATCCAACAATCAATTTTTATTATTTTTTAGTAAATGTTCTAAGTTTAAATTGTTGGAACAGTTGAAGGATTGCACCAAGTTTTAAATATTTTACGGTTATAAGATATTATCATCTATTTTAGATATAATGTTTTAAAATTAAAAAAAAAAATAGATATTTGAATCCTTTATTATCGTAATACAAATTATAATAAAAATACAAAAATACTTTGTTATAATATGTAAAATATGAACTTTTTAAACAATTAATAAAAAATATTTATCAAATGTAAATATGAATTTTTATATTAAAACCACTATAACCATAATCATTACAAATCGAAATATACACTTTTAAAATTTGATATCAATTCCAAAAATAATAATTTTATACCCAATATAAAATACCAAATTAGTATTGCTTCAAAACTTAACAATCTAATCTAATTACACCCGTAAATTTTAACCCAAACTTGAAAATCTTACCTGATTACCTGAACCCGACATAAATATAAAAAGTACACAACTTTGTTTAATTAAATCCAATCCTAAAACAATCCAAATCTAAAAAGTAGTTTAAATCCAAAATTATCTAAATAAGTAATCCTAAATGATTGTAACCTAAAAAAAAAATTTAACATGAAAAATCCAAAACCCACAACCCCAAATCTAAGCCCAAGAACCGTAATTACCTGAAATATTTATAACTTATAACTTAAATCGATGAAATCCAAAACCAACCCACTTAATTCACATGTCTAGATTTCAATGTTTTAACACCCAATTGGCCAATAGATCTTAGAACAATGCTAAGTGCTTCTATTTTCAATCCAATCATAAAAATCCAAACAAGGCCAAAAATCTAAATTTAAAAAAAAATTATTTAGTAATAAATATGAATTTACATTACAACAGAGAATTGCATTGAAACACTCGTTTTTAAACATGACCATGAATTAGCCATCGAGCATGCACGTAAAACTACAACAATCATCGACGTCAATGTTTTATTAAGTGGAATGGGTAAAAAGTAATTACCTTTTTGAATCTGTTTTTGCATTTTATTGAAGTGAAAGCCAAATTTATAGTTTCGAAGGTGCCGGTTCGGAAGTTGAAAGCTCAGCATACATGTTGGCTATGGCTTTCGCAAAGTACTCCTTGGCTTGAGATCGCTTGATCTGGAAAATAAATAACAACAATAAGCTTTCAATGAGTAAAAGTTTTTATCTGATTTCTTGTTGACATTAGTAAGATAGAAACAAGACATTCTACTCGGGTTTAACTCAATTATTGTCAAATTAAGGACCGAATTTGAGTATCTTAATGCTCGACTTAAGGAGCTCCCAAGCTTGATCAACTCTTTTAAATGCATATTTTCCTATTTTATCTAAAATTTTCGACTCAAATTTAAACTCTAACTTGAGCTTGAGCTTGAGCTTGAGGACAAATAATTGAGGTAGAAACCGAATGTGAAATCGAGCTAATTTTACAAGTTTAATCAAGTGAGCTCAAACAGTTCAATCTTTATTTCGAAGAGATCCCAAGTTTTCAAAAAGAAACCCAATCAAGCTTCAAACATCGAATTTCAATACAACTTGAGCTTCACTCAGCTCCTCTGCACACTAGTTGAGATATAGATAATAGGTTTCATTCATGCTCCAAGATTCTATTTCTGTTTCATTCCAATTTCTCCATACATTCAGAAAGTATTGATGCTCAAGCAAATATTGCCATTAGGATTATATATAGTTCTTAAAATATGTGCGTCGATACAGATTCTAACATGGATACGAAACTATGATCACACGAAAGAACCCCCAAAAATTTGAATATAAATCTTAACACAACGGTAAACAAAGAATGGCAGATTACCTTGAATGTTGGAGTGAGAAGGCCATTTTCCAAGGTGAATTGTTCAGGCACCAAAGTTACAGCTTTAGCAAATTCAAAGCCTCTTAACTGCATTTTTTTAAGGAATTCAAATAAATTAACATGGCTTCCTAAGAGAAGGGATGGTAAAAAATCATTTGGTTAAAAATAAATTACCTGTGCTTCCCTTCCCACATCATCCATCTCAGCGAGAACAGCATTCCTTGCTCTTGGATCATTGCACAGCTGTCCTAAATCCTCGTACTGTAAAAATGCATTAAAAAGAACATTAAAACGATTAGAAAAACTCAGAATTCATTGTCTGACTTTTCATTTTCTTTTTTGATGTTTTTGTCTTTGATGCATATTCATTATTCGCACATGAGTGCCAAAGATAGATCCGTCAAGAATTCTCTAAATACATGAAAAAATTGAACATACTTGTGACTAACAATCACAGGTGAGTCCTAGTAACGTAGAACGAATGATCTCAAAAGTTGAGTAATAGCTTTTGTAGTTCATATAATCCCTACGCTAAACTATCCCAGTGAACTTGAACTGTTTGCTATCCAATATTCCTGGGCTATGTACTTTATCATCGTTGATGAACTAAATTATAGCCCATATTATCAATTTATCTTCAGAATCTTTTCCTCACGAGTTTGTTTTATTCAATATAATATTTATAATAACGATTTGTCTTTTGAATATAAATATCAACAGCATGGCCTGAAAGCTATGTTTTTAGACCCAGGAGGAGTTTCAAATACAGCTATTCGCTCGATACATATATGCTCAATTTTTTCTACATTTTTCATACGTGTAAAGGATCATACTCTTTTTCCTATGTTCAAATATGTGTACAGTATACAGGTGTCGGACATGGGCATAAGAAAAATGAAGAGTCAAGTAAGTTTTGGGGTCTTGAACTTCCGAAGGTAAATATGAAAGGACAAGAGAAAAGAACACACCTGGATACCCTCAGATGCAGCCCAGTCTCTTAGAACATCAGGTTCCACTGCAACTACCGCTACTAAAGATGAATTGAAACTATCACCTATAAACATATTAAGCATTCAGGAGAATGTACACTTGTGAAATTCAGTCGCCGTTTAGAATCTATTTCCTTACCGTATACAAAACATTGTGAAACAAATTTGCATTTCGCATATACATTCTCGATCTTCTCCGGTGCTATGTATTCGCCTTGTGCCAACTTAAATATGTTCTTTTTCCTATAACGAATTAATGAAAATGGTCAGAAAGGATTCAGAAAAAGTTGAACTGCCATGGATAAAAATGACCAAAGCAGATGGTTCATCACTGAAGAAGATCAACATTATTCTCAAGTGTTCAAAAAGGCTCTTCTAGCAACCGAATGCAGCCAACACGCACTCAAAACATGCACAAACAAGACTACTAATAAAGCACAATCACTGTCTCATATAAAAATATGTAGATATCTAGATAATAGATCAAGGTGTTATTCGTATATAGACCTCGTATAATATGAGAATAAGGTTAAACAAATATGACCTATCAATAATCTTGAGACGACCTCCGGGTAACCACAAACCAATGTCTCCCGTATGAAACCAGCCATCATCATCAAATACTTCTCTCCTGTTCAACCAACAAGGCAACTGAGTCTATTAAACATTTGCTGCTAAATAAGGCAACAAAATATAACAACGTGGGAAGATGATTACGTTTGGACTTCATCCTTGTAGTAGCCCTGAAAAACAATAGGACCTCTCACACAAATTTCCCCACGAGGATATGGCTCGTCCTCAGAGGTGTAATTCATTTCAGGAACATCTACAAGTTTCACTTCTGAGAAGACAAAAATGGATTTTAACAAAATATAAAGGACCTTGATGATCAAATGAAACAAGATTCATGATGATAACAAAATTCCAAAATCAGATTAACTCTAACCAACAAGTCCTTCATTTTAAAATGACTAGCATTTAGATATCCAGAATTTAAAGCTAGAGATTCTCAGCTGTCCCTAAAGTTCAACTTGTAATATTTGGTAATTAATGTGTCCAATTTATCCACCTGGAAAGTGATATACTGATTCTATCCATATTTTAAAGTTTTCACCTGAAAGAAATCAAGGATACTCACCACAGGCAGCATGTGGAGACCCAACATGACCAGCTAAGACGTCCCCTACATCCATCAAGGTTATGATACAAGAAGTCTCTGTCATGCCATAGCCCTCAATTAACATACAGCCAAAGCACCTGCAAAATACTTTCATATCAAAGACGAGGAACATAAAGCTATGCCAATTCAGTTGTTATCTTTACCATATCACAATCAAACCGTACCAGTGTTGCCGATTTGAATGGATATGGCCTATGGACCTCTACAGTGCTAACAAAATGCTCAGAGACAGCAGTCTTGTACAATTGCCTCATCTAAGAAAATTGACTTACACTCTCAAGAAGTCCATTACATCAGGAGACAGAGGGGAAGCACCGGATCCCAGAATACGTACTCGACCTCCAAGCTTTTCCTTTATTTTATTGAAGACCAATTTATCCCAAATTGGCGACGCATTCCTTCCTGGAACAATTGTAGGAGCCACAAGCAATTGGATAGCTAAACATGAGGCGAGCATACTGATAGAATTTACTGTTTTATGCTTCACATTCTCTCATTATAACTCTATATACATTCTCTTTGATCATCAATATGATGTACCAGAAAATTATTGAGAAAATTTACGATATAATAAAAAAGGAAAACTCAATTATTAGCTTGGATACCTTTCATGATGGCTTGCCTCTTGGAATTGTAGGCAGCTCTAAATAGCCTCTCCTTTAAAGCACCAGAAGTGCTGACAGCATTGGTGATTCTGTACAGCGAAATGATTTAAATAAGAATTGATAAACAAAAAATTTGCAATCCATTTATTTTCCAAAATCAACCACTATCATACCCAGCATAGATTCGATTATATAATCGAGGCACACTGCAAAATATAGTTGGTCTAAGAGCAGCTAAATCATCCATCAGTTTCAAATTGTCCTGCAAACAAGAGGGGCATAGACTTCATAAAACTTGTATGAAGACCAAACCAGATTTTGAGCAATACAGAATTGGGAAGAAAATTGTATCTGTTTTACCCTGGACCAAAGTTTTGAATTGGACACCAACGGAAATACACCACACCCCCCCCCCAAAAAAAAAAAAAAGAAAAAGAAAAAAGAGAAACAAACAGACAGCTACCTATCTTAACTTTTAAGATATTGCAGATCTAAACTTTTATCCCATTATCTGCTATTTATGAATGATGCAAAATTGAAAAGGAAAGAATCATTATGGTTTACAAGTAAAGATAATATAATAACAATGTCACATACCCCCTGGTAGAAGCCAACCCCAACGCCATTGTTGCAACAGATGACTTGGTTTGACCGTTCATAAATGTGCGCCAAAGGAAGATAGGATATGTAACTATAAAATGAGAACATTAATTAATAGAGAAACAATAAGCAATATATCTTAACAAAAAAAAAATTGTAACTTCGCATTATATCTGGTGATAAATTGAACACTGAACTCACACGTCTGAGGGGTAGAATTTCACTTTTCGGCAGAAAGCAGAAGCATTTGCAATTAAATTTCCATGTGTCAAGACAACTCCCTTTGCAGAGAAAACAGGCAGTATATGTTAGGCAGCAAAGAAAATGAAGGCCTGCAAGGGAAACTAGCAGGAGAAGTCCAACATCGAAGTTATCATAAGAATCTTACCTTTGGTGTCCCTGTAGTACCACTGGTGTAGCATATTGTCGCAACATCATCAGGCTTAGGAGGGCAAAATGGCTGCAGGTTTCTGCGGCCCTAAAAGAAAATCATTTAGAATAAGTTGATGTAAACTAGAAGCCAAATTAAATAGGCAGATCTGCAATTTCGGTCGCATTTCAGTTAGATGACTTGATAAACTAATTATAGATCCTGTGCTATAATACAACCACTTAGTCAGTAATCAGGTAAAGTGTTTACAGCTATCAACATTCCAAATAATTTGAGGAAAAAATATAGGTTCTGAAAAACAACTTGATTTGTATCAACAGTCATACAACAACATAAAGCACGTGTAGCAACATAAAATATAAGCAGCATATTGAAGATGGAATGATTGAACTTAAAAAAAACACAAAGAAATATTTTTATACCTGACCAAGTAATTTTAAATACGATACGAACTTCACGCCAGGTGTTGAGGGGAGTGAAGGTAAGTGTTCATCAGCTCCTCCCACCACCTGCATAATAAAAAGTGCCAAGAGAAAAAACATGCTTAGTGGGAATAAACACCTGACAGACATATAGTTTTGTTATGATTCTATAATGAGATTCTATAAGTACATACCACTATGAGACGTACAGATGGAATAGAAGATATGAAACTCAACAGCTGCAATTATAAGTCAAAATGAGATAAGCAGTATATTTTAAATCAGAAGTTAATGCAATAAGTTTTACAAGGTCTTATAGGAAGTTGAAAACTAGTATGGTGCAAAACATAGGTCCACAACTTTATGGCACTAAAAAATGCAACTGACCATATTTAAGGTTTCTGGGACACAAAAAATAGCTTTAATGCCGGAATGGTTTACAACAAACTTAACTGCATCAGGACCTGCAAAAGAGCAGAACACTGTTAGAATTGGGCTGCAAAGAATTAATAGAAAATAATTAACCAGTCAAAAGCATACCTAGAGTATCATATAAAGGAACTGAAATATACGAATATGCTGAACAAGCATGATCAACCACCATCCACTCGGGTCGGTTTATAAAATAAAGTCCAACACAAGCTCCCTGTTCCAGAACCACAAAAAGTCAAAAATGACTTAACAATATCAATAATTAAACATTGGAACAGCAAGAAATTCTATGTGTAGGGAGCTAACATGTTCCGAGTAAATCCACAGCTGGATAAAGATGGACTGTAAAACAAGGGAAACCAAGTTCCTCGAAGCAACTTACTTGTTCTAACTCATAATACCTAAGACCAGAACCTACAGCCTCCCGAGCTGTAGCTGCTTCTCCAAATGTCATCCACTTATACCTTCATATGAAAAGCATAATTAACAGAATCACACAATTAAAATCCCCGTATTAATTCTGAATAAAATTGAATTTTAAACTTTCTAAAACAAAATACTTATATAACTCACTCCCCAACTGTTCCATCCACCCTAATCCGCGTTCCCAAGTACTTGTAATCTCTATAAGTCTCCACAGCATGTCTAAGTAACCGAACATTGAAAAACATATAATAAGCGTATAGTACTTTATAACTAAAAGGAGCAATCACAGGAAAAAAAAACTCTCACACAAAGTTTTCATGCAATGTCCCGATTTCAGGATGATCATCAAACCGACTCAAAAGCTTCGTCGGAGACCGAGCTGATCTGCGGAAGCAAATTCAACATTTAAAAAAAAACTTCAAAAAGAAAATGAGAAGCAGAGTGTAGCAAGAAACAGAGACCTGTAAACATTCCATTTTCCAGTTTGCAATTTCTCAGGAAGAACCACACTGTACTGTTGATCTACAAAAACAATTATAAGCCAAAAAAAATGAGAAAACAAAGATTAAAGTGATAAAAGAGAATAAGATTAATTAACTCATATAACATGATGATCAAATCAAACTAAGCCATCAACCAGAAAACTTCTCAATATTTAACTTGAAAATACATAAAATCAGAAGAATAAGATTAATCAACGTATAGACGTCAAGAATAAGATTAATCAACTCATATACTATGATGATCAAATCAAAAACTTCAATTTTCTGGCTATTTAACAACGAAATTAAAAAAAAAAGAATAAATCAAATCAGTAACGTACGAACGAAAGAAAGAACAAGATTAATCAAGACGCTACGATGATCAAATCAAAATAAGCAACCAATCAATCAATACACAAACACATAAAAACATTTCCATTTCCTTAATATATATATATAACTTCGGAATGCATACAAAAAAAACGAATGATCACGTCGTCAACTTTACTTAATGTACGATCATGTATACGTTCAGTGACTTGCAGAGTACCTACCAACAAAGAACGGTGGAGGTGAAGAGGAGGAGGTAACATTACGTCCGATCAAGGATACATCCTCGGCGGCGGATACGGCGGAAGGGAGGAGGTGAGATTGGAGAGCGTTGAGGCGGCGTTGAGCTGGAGATTCCATTTTTCACGGCGGTTTCCTTTTCAGCGGCAAAATGAAATAAAAAAGAATATGTAAAGTCGGTAACGTAACGAGAGAGGCAAAAGTTTGCAAAAATAATTGTACTTTGTTTTTTGTTTTTGGGGGTTTTTAAGTACTTGGAAAAATATATAAATATTCAGAAAGAAAAAAACCGGATGGGCACACTTTTCAAGACAAGGTGGCTGATGATGACGTGTCTCTTAAATCCTACGTTAAAGGATAACTTTTTTCTTCTTCTTTTATTCTTTCACTATTTTGAAATTTATTACTTTAAAAATAGTGAGCGTTTCAAAGCAGGTAGTGGATGATGCTAACGTGATCATTGCGTGTACCGTGCACGTTAGAAATTATAATGTTGTATGGACTTGAGGGTTTGAATTATAATTTGGGTTGTATTTATGAAGGGTTAGTTAATGACTTTTATTTTAAATTAATTTTGTCATAACTGGTCACCAAACAATTAGTCAAACACTTTTTTCACTTTAATTTATCGTTGTATTTTCTTTTAAAAATATTTCATAATAATCTTTAATGGACAAAAAATATTTCGTTTAATAAAATTATTGGTAGAACTTTTTTTATATTAATTGAGTCAATCCATATGTACTATAATAAAATATTTCGTTTAATATACCTAATTACCTAAACCTCAACCATAACTTGACATGTGATGTCTTAAGGTTCAGGAAACTCATAAGTTAATACCTTAATTACCTAAATCCGAGTTTGAGACTTGCTTGTTCGGTAATAGTGGCACATGATGAGCATGGTAGAAGGATGCGGGGAATTAGAAGAAACATTGGTAGACGTAGTGTACAGTAAGTTGAGCTTTGGACTATTTATGATGGTCTTCAAGTAACATGGGAGGCTAATTGGGAAAATGTTATTGTTGAGACTAATTGTGCTCTAACTATCAAATGTATCCATGGTGATATTAGAGGGCATTCAAATAGAAATTTGGTGATGCAAATCCAAGAACTGTGCAGAAAAGAGTGGAGAGTGGTCATTAAGCAAATACCGAGGGATGTGAATTGTGCATCTAATATTTTAGTTGTCTTGATGAAAGGTTTTCCTATTGGTGTTCGAATTTTTCATGTTGCTCCTTCATTGATTGATGGTCAGATACGGTTAGATAGACGTTTTTTGTTATCCAACCCTACTGCTACTGTTAGTTCGTAATTGATTTTTCTTTTTATTTTGTTAAAAAAAAAGGGCCTAACTAAAATTTCAAAATTTTGGAGGATTTAATGAGAATGTTTTAAAATTTTGATAAGTTTAATTAAAACTTTCAAAAAGTTTAAAAGTTTAATAACAATGACAAAATTTGGAAGGATCTAATTAAAAATATTTATCTATTTTTTTTAAAGGCCTAATTAAATTTTTTCTAAAAGGAATTTCAAAAATTTTACGGGGAATCGATACCATCCGCCTTTGATTAGAGAGAGGTAATCAACCCATCACTAAGAACATTCATGGTACAACCAAGTTACCTCCATATAAACATGCTTACAAATTGGGGCAAAGCTCCCACATATACAAAAAAAAAAAAAAAATACCGGAAAATACCACTTTCAGAAAAATTTACCGGAATGTACCACTTTTCCCAAAAATGCGCCACGTCGGTAGCGTTTTGGGGAAAAATACTAAAGCGCGCCTCCGGGCGCGCTTTAGCCGCAACAGTCAAATTTTTTTTGATCGTTGGGCCCCCAACGGTCAAAAAAAAAAGTATAAAAACCCCTTCCAACCCTTTATTTTTTTCACATTTCAATCCTTTCTCAATCCTTTCTCAATTTTCTCTCAATATTCTCTCAATTTTCTCTCAAAGTCCTTGAAATTTACGCTCAAATTTTAAAATAATCCTTTACTATTTACGAAAGAGCCCATTATAATTTTTTTAAAATATCTATTTTTTGGAAAATTTTAAATTTTTTTGTCGGATTACAATGGCCGGGGAATTACTTCGCCTAGACAACAAGCACATCTCCGTCGAGCAAATGAATATGGTAAGTTTTAATTTTTAATTTTTCAATATTATTAAAATTTTTTTTCAATTATGCAATTTTAATTAATTTTTAATTTTATAATTTTTTAAACAGTCTGTAGATAGGGTGTTGGAATGTTATATTCGCAACATGCCTGGTCCCCCATCACCGTTGATCGAGAATTACCTGCGGGAAGCGGGTTTTTGGCACGTGGCCACGATAGGCCGGGGGTTCAAGTTGGAGCCGCCTTTGATCAGCGCGTTGATAGAGAGGTGGAGACCCGAGACGCACACTTTCCATCTGCCATGCGGAGAGTGTACCATCACCCTAGAAGATGTGCGATTCTGCTTGGGATTACTGGTGGACGGGTCGGTAGTCACCGGGTCCGCAACATCTATCGGTTAGACGACCGTATGCTACGAGCTTCTGGGTGCCATTCCGGATAGAATTCAAGGAGCTCGGATCGATATGGCTGGTTTACGAGACGCATTCCCGCGCCCGAACGAGGGTTCGGCCAGAAGAAGAAAGAATACGGTATGCTCGGGCATACATTCTTCGAGATAATTGGAGGCTATCTCGATGCCGGACCTCTCTAGAAACCTTGTCCACACGAGATGGCTCTCAAACATGTTGATTTCAGAGCAAATGGTGAATTGAGTTGGGGTCCGCCGTGCTTATCGAGGTTGTACCGGAGAGATGTGCGGGCGGCGCGGTCGAGTAAAGCAAAAATCGGAGGTTGCCTATCACTACTGCAGTCATGGGCATGGTTTCGATTTCCATTTTTACGTCCTCGACTCGACCGACCATATTCATTCCCACCGATAACGAGGTAAATTTAATATTATATTTTACAATTATTTCGTAGATTTATAGTATAATTGCATACTAAAAGGTTATTTAATTAGGTGGTCCAATCCGTCGAGTCATGTTGGAATACCTAACTCGCTTGAGGATATACGGCTCCTATTGAAACAACGGTCGGAATCACAAGTAAGTTTCAATTTATTATTATTATAATTCGATTTTAGGTATGTATGTAGTGTCTAGTATTATGTATATAACTAATATTTTGGTAATGTTAATATAGTTTCAATGGACACCGTATGGGGATCCCGAAATTCGGGCTGTAATTCCAGAGGAGTTCTTCCAAAATCCGAACAGTTGGCACGTTAAGGTCCCAATAATCACCTACGCGACCGTGGAGATGCACCAATCGATCGGGTGTGCTGCGGCAATTTGATTCCGACAACCGATTCCCGTACCACCCGAGGTGCTCGATGATGAGCACCGAGTGGACTTACGGCAGCCGCACACGGATTGGCCAAGATTTTGGTCAAGTCATATCGAGACGTGGGAGAACCGGTATGACTTTTTACCTAACCGAGAACCGATCATCGTTCCTGAGTTAACGTGCGTGCCGGAGTACATGCCATGGTTTAGAATCTATGGCAAGCCGTATCTGTTGTCGGATGAAAAGAGGCGACGGCAAATTCGTGAGCGAAGGGAACGTCGGGCCCCATTACATCCAATGAGAAGGGGTGATGAGACGGGCCATCAACGGCGCCTACTCGATCACCAATGGCCAAGAACAACGCTGCACACACGATCGCCGCCCAAAGATTAGCGCCTACACGATCCACCGGGCCCATCGGTTCGATGACAACACCGACATCACAGCGTCCACCGTTTATGTCAGGTGCGTACCTACCCCTTATATGTATCCTCCTAACCCATACATGTTTCCTTTTCCATCCCTACCCGTGTTGGAATGCATGGCGGGTTCGAGCGAGTTGCTCCCAACTACTCCCGATAGCCACCGATCGTGAGACCGACGTCGCATGTGGGATTAGAGGAGGCACCGTCGGGGAGCGCTTCTTTCTACTGAACTCTTTCGCCAGACGGGGATGCGCCATCACCCGCCGTGGTTTATGCAAACACCTCCGGGTCATTATTTTATCAAGGTGGGTCATCATCGCAACACCCGAACCAAACCCATCACGCCGAGGAACCCGATTCCCGTCCGAGGTTCCACGACCCCGCCGAAGCTAGAAGAAGGAGGAATCCAAACAGAATCACATGACCGCCCGTGTGGCACTTTGGTTCCCACCGGCATCGATCCTAAACCGTAATTTAGTTTTGTAATTTTTTTGTAATTTAATTATGTTTATATTTGATCAAATAGAAATGATCTATTTTTTTGCAATTTAATTTTTTTTATATTGAATAAATTTTGAGTTTTATTTTATTTCCTTTGTAATTTAATTTTTTTAATTTAATATTAATATCTTTGATAAAATAGAAATAGTTTAATTTTTATTTTTTGCAATTTAATTTTGTTAATTTAATATTAATATCTTTGATAAAATAGAAATGGTTTAATTTTTAGTTTTTGCAATTTAATTCTTTTTATATTTAATAAAATTTGAGTTTAATTTTATTTCTTTTGTAATTTATTTTTTAAATTTAATATTAATATCTTTGATAAAATAGAAATGATTTAATTTTTAGTTTTTGCAATTTAATTCTTTTTATATTTAATAAAATTTGAGTTTAATTTTATTTCTTTTGTAATTTAATTTTTTTAATTTAATATTAATATCTTTGATAAAATAGACATGGTTTAATTTTTAGTTGTTGCAATTTAAATTTTTTTTATATTTCATAAAATTTGAGTTATTGTACAAAAGTTCACCGTTTTCCTCCAAAAAAATAGAAATTACATAGCCAGCAGGAGACAAACAAGCTAAGAACACGGTCAACTATTCCGATTTGGACACGAGCGAGATGTATGGCCCGGTTCCTACACCATCTGCACCACTAATTTGGTTGGTCGATTCTCGGATATCCATATTGTTGCGTATTCTAGTCGAGCAAGGTCGACCTCTTGGTTTGCGCCTCAATTGTCTATCCAAAGAACGGCTTATACGGTGCAAAGCGATACCGATGGCCACTTACGTTCATCCGGGATTGGTGGCAATACGTGTCTCCACACGTTGTACATGTTTTCTAATTTGTACACTTCGCCGACACATAGCTCATGGGATCAAGACGGAGATTATTACAAGCCGCAAGTACATGAGCACATGGGTAACAAAGTGCATCAAATATCCCACAGTCGCATGTCCTATTTGTCAAGTGAACACGATAATGCCCGCCAACAATACCTTGGTTCGGTCTGTCAAACTCCGTGACACGAAACCATAGCCTGTCGCGATCGTGACACACGGTGTGCATGGTGTTCGCCCGTGCCTTCCCACGTTTAATTTCTTGCGAGACCTTCGGGCTCCATACATGGCCTCCTTGCATTTTCCCTCGATAACTCGCTGCTCTCTTCGGAAATAGTGCCGCTAAACGAAAATATGTCTCCCGCACAACCGCTGTAATCGGCAGATGACAGGTTCTTTTTAGCACAGAATTTATGCATTCGGCCAGGTTTGTGGTCATATGACCATATCGTAGGCCGCCGTCATATGCTTGTGTCCACTGTTCAAAAGGAATATTGCACAGGTACTCTGCGCCTTCGGCGTTATCTCATGCATAGGTCGCCAACATCTCCTCGAAACGGTCTTGATTGATCTCGTACCCTGCCAATATACGTTGATAGCGAATATTACATACCACTCATCAATTGCAAATAAATTGAATTTTTCAAAAGAATTTATATTAATAGATATTTCATACCCATATCGGTCACTTGCCGTTTCTGTCTTTTAGATCGATGTTGCCCATAGTAGTTAGATGAAACATGCCTCAGGCAATATCGATGGTGTGTGCGATGCCACATGCTTCACTAGCGTTCTATTGCCGCAAGTATTCCGGGCCCCCGATCCGATATAACGCATATGTCGAGGTTGAGGCGGGCATGCCTCCTTAACCTAGATAGGAAGAAGTCCCAGTCATCAACTGACTCCCCTGGTGTTATTGCGAACGCAATCGGAAGGATTCTCCCACACCGTAGTCTTGTGCCACGACTAGCAATAGCCGATGCGTATATCTACCATACATGAAGGTACCGTCAATTTGTACCAATGGCTTACGATATGTAAAAGCATCTCGGCATTGCTTAAATGTCCGAATGCACGCTTGAACACTGCGCATCCACGGAGAGCGGATCGATCGTTGTAGTCGCGCCGGTTCGCTTTCAAGGTCTGTTGTCTTTGCTCGGGACATACCTCTTCAAAGACTGACACCACCGCCACACTTCATTATATGAAGCGTCCCACCGACCGTGTAACTTTTCCAACGCCTTACGCTTGGCTATCCAAGCCTTTACGTAGAGGCGTGTGTACCCCATTATTGGCTACGAATATTGCCAATTAAGGCCGCAAGATCAGTAGTTTTGGGATCGGCCTTCACCGTCGGGATTATTAAATCGCCAACATGTCTCGAATCTATCCTCGGATGATCTTGTGTTACACCACAACGAAGTACGTTAAATAATGTAACATTACATAATATTAGTGTTATTCAAATCATTAAACATATTGTCATCTTTGTCTTAGGTAAGACATGTATGCGGACTTTTTGTACTTTTTCACCTCCCACAACCACGTCATTTTCCTCAACGACGCCATGATTTTCCATGAACATGTGCCGTCTTGAATCGCACACTTCGCCTCGTACTTATCCACTGGATTTAACCACATTGTAGTTAACCCCGCTCGCGATCTTTGTATTATTTTAATGCGAAGAAGAAAAGTATTCTTGTCGGAAATCGGTTACCAACTTCTAATTGGTCCGAATTCAACGAAGAATTTGTACGGTCACGCGTCCGGTGTGGTAGTTCAGGAAACTCCAATGCATCATCTTGAGATAGATCGACATTATGCATGTGGGCTGGAGGTGAGTATGCCCTGAATAGCGGATCTTCTTCTTCTTCGTCTGAACCGCCCTCAACGTCTTCAGGTACAATTGGAACGGGCTCCGCCGTAAAAATAATCCAACTTCGCGCACCGTCGAGCCCTCGCTCCCGAGGTGGATCCACATCGGATTCATCGTCGACTCTCCATAACCTGCAACAAACGAGGGCCCCTCGCTGGTGGATGTCGTCGGGAGTACATCATCCCTCCTTAAACATCTTTCGTAAAGATCCCAATCATATGTGGATTGCCAACCACTAGAAGTTGATGACGTCCCCCAAAACGTATTTCTGTCATCGGACGTCGACTGACGGATATGCATGTCCCATCCACCACCGAGTGTGTCGTGCGGGGGTTATGTTTTCCATACTATTACCGCACACGCAGACATACGTGTTTTGCCTCCCACTTACAGTGTCGGCTTGGGGTCGTGTATTCCCCGAGCGATACTAGATGTTGAGGTCGCAGAAAGATCACTTGGAGATGAAAATTCTACATATACCTCGATATAGGGTGAGCCACTCGGCAAGATGAGTCTCCACCATTGCCTCAAGGCTCAGGGACCTTTGATGTCGAATGAGTCATATCTCACCGGATCAACCGAAGCGCAAAATCTATACTTAATAGACACAACTTTCATTAGCGTTGTTCCGAATATTTTACGCCTAATTCTTTTGCGAAGTTCTACCAAATCAACGTTCCGATTAAAACTCAATCGCTACCGTGTTCTCCTATAAGAAAACAACACCATTTTCGGTGTCACGAACTTCACCATCGTAGTAAATAACAAAGATTAATACGTTCACTCATTTTCAATTTTTTTTGCTGAATTTGCCTTCTCGCAACTTGAGAATGAAATTTGCACGATTTATAGCCTAAGTTTGCGGATACCATCAGTAGCAAAAGAGCGTCCACGTGGGAGCGCTTTTGATACTCCTGCTCACGGTGCACCTGCTTTGGCGTTTTTGTACTTGTTTGTTCGAAACGTCTCCTCAAAATTATTTTGCCAAGACTACGGCCAAAAACTCAATTCATTTTTCACATTGCAAGTGGATGGGAAGGAACCCCAAAACGCGGCCACATCAGTAGCGTTTTTGGGAAAAAGTGGCTAAAGCGCGCCTCACGGGGCGCTTTGCCATTTTTCCCCAAAAACGCTACCGACGTTTCGCGTTTTTGGGGAAAATGGTACATTCCGGTAAATTTTTTTGAAAGTGGTATATTCCGGTAAATTTTTTTTTTTGGTACATATGGGAGCTTTGCCCTACAAATTGATTGACGTGTTCTAAAAGTATCCCACAGCCAATATTACATTTGAGTTGGTATTTAACTAAATTGAGAGAATAATTTTTAAATATTAAGTTAGAATTATTTTTAAAATCTTTAGACCAATTTAAATATTAAGTCATAGTTTGAACACGATTGATGCAATTAACTTTTATAAATTACTTTAGCCGAGTGTTTTCAAAATTATTTGTTTAGAATGGTTAATTACACCAAATGTCATCAGACTATCATGTAGATTTAAATTGAATTTTAAACTTAAAAAATGTTCTAATTGGTACTTAATGTATCAATATTATATCAATCAAGTTCTTTTATCATTTTAATTGTCAATTTAAACATTAAATACTAATTTAAATCTGATATAAAATATATTCAAAACACACTGGTCAAATTGTAAATATGTGTATATTTATCGTATGAGCAATTTAAATAAGATACGTTAAAAATGATTTTTTCAATAAAATTTAAAAGAATTATTTTTCTTAATCATTAAATTTAAATTCACCTATTCAAGATTGTGTTAATTTAAACTTAAAAACCAGCCTAAAATGCAAGAGTTTAGAAAAATAGTATGATCTCTAAAAGATAAGCTTGAACCAAATTTAAGCTTTTCTTTTTATTTGGGCTACACCTTGAAGAATTATTTTTGGGCTTCAGGTTAGATTAGCCCTACTCATATTTAATATATTTTAAATATAATAAATTCTTTTTATATCTTTACTATCACATTTAATATTTAGTCATTATATTTTTATTTGAAATAATTTAATCATTTATTTTTACAATAATATTAATTAATTTAACATAAATATGTTTAACTATCTCGATTAAAATGTTCACATAAATTTTTATTAAAACACATTTTTAACCTACATTTTTTTGACATTTCTAACATAAGAAATCATTTGTCATTTCTTGATGAATTTTTTAAAATAATTTTAACGAGTTTTTAATTAATAATAAAATATCAGTGTTATAATTATTTTAATAAATACATATTAAAATTTTTGTAAACATTTATTTAGGGAGAAATATTAAAATTACATAAACTTTGATTTAACGTGCAAAATTGTATATGAACTTTTATTTGTGTAATTTTATACATGGCATTTTGATTCGATTCAATTTCATAAACAACTAACAACATTATCTATGTAAGACCATTTTTACTTTTTTATATAATACATACATAAATAATAATATTTATCCAATATACAAATAAATTGATGTATTTATTTTTTTAATGTGTATAATTGCACAAAATCAAAATTTATGTATCAAATTATAAATTAAATCAAATTACAAATTGATATCTTATACAAATTATGCTTAACATTTGTGATTTGTAAAAAAAATAATTTTAACTATATTTTAATTAATAAAAAATAAGTAATTATAATTATTTTAATAAATACATATTAAAATTTAATAAACATCTATTACAATATAATTAAAACTATATAAAAAAATTTGAAGCTAGGCGAATTCGTGGGCAAAAAACATACTCAATATGACAAAAAAAAAAAAAAAACTATGCTAATTAGAATTTGTAGCCCTTTTTGGCAAAAAAAGGGAGGAAATTGTAAACTTTATCCAACTTCTAGGGCCAAAATACAAGAATGCAAGTATACGATTCTTGAAGGAGCCTCCTTGGTCTAGAAATCACAGAAAATATGGAACGCAATAATAGAAGAATGAATGTATAGAGAACAGCATGTTCACTTCAGGTAATTAATCCGTTTAACAGGGTAGCAACAGTGAGTCGAATTCAAACCTTCATTCCTTATCGGAAGAATGTCGTAAAGGCAAAAACGACGACTTCCGGTAACTACTTTGCATACCTTTTAACTTTAGCGGACTCCACACCAACGATTTCCGTTGTAAAGCAACAACGGTCGTATGTCTTGGCTTCAATGAACCCGCTTGCGCGGCTGGAGGGCTCCCCATGAATTTGCTACTGCTTCTCATGGCTGCAGGTGATGTCTCTGATGGGTTACTAAACTCTGGCAATGGAGAAAACAATCTAGAATACCTTGCTTTCCTGGGATCACGCGCCAATGACGGTCTCTCCATTGTACCAACATTGTTGAAACCGGAAGCAGACCGACGGAGTGGTGTTGTTGTCATGTGGGAATCTGGACGTAGGGTAGCGATGGATACTCGCCTTTTAGGCTGAAAAACTTGTGTCTTGACCGGAGGTTTGACAGCAATGGAAGTACGTCTCGGTTTCAAAAGGTTTTTCGTGTTTGTTGGTGGTGCCATCACGGTTTCGGAGTTGTTTTCTTTGTCATCTGATGGTGGTGCTGTTACCATGGACATTCTAGTTGCCTTTCCTTTTGTGGCCATAGGTGATGCTGGGGGCATGAAGTTGGTGATTCTTCGCAACGGTAACCTCATTTTTGATGGACCGAGTGGCGGCTTTTTATCCGTTTTGGTATTCTCCGTCGCTTGTTTAAGAGATGGTCTAGTAGAAGCAGCAACAGCAAAAGCTCTGGATTCTTGCTTTAATCGGGTTTTCCGTTCCTCTGCTAACTGATTTTCTAGGTCACGAACCTGACATCAAACACGAAGAGGAAAAAACGTTTATGATCCAAAAAGGCGGTTCTACTCAGAGATAACCGGTTCGATTTGTTTAATGTATGATTTACCTTTTCTTGGAGACTTTTGCATATATGTTCTCTGGCAGAAAGTCTCAACTGTAAGGACTGTACATTGTCCTGCAACTTCTTTGTTTCTTTGTCATCATGTTTTAACTTCTCTGCCTGTTAATTAATCAATAACCAAAGGTCAAACAAATTGAATCCAGTGGAAAAGTTGGAGGGAAACATTTATATTTCAATGATTTGTTATACCATTTGCTTGTACTTGTAAAGCTCGGTAAGGTCCACCTGTTTGCGGGCAGGACCACTTTCAATCCCCCTAACTCGGCTAGCAAAGTTCAATGAACAAAGGGTCTCACCAAGGTCTGCACTACACGGGCTGATCTGTACAAACATCACGGTCTTGCAATCTCCTCCTGCATTATTTCATGATTTTCCATTAGGCTACTAAGCTAGCTTTGAATAAAGGGAATCAACTTCCACTGGTACTATGATGAGATAAAGCTTACCTAGAGAGCTCTGTAGCATGTGTGTGAGCTTTGAGTTCCTGGTTTTCCATGGAAAAGTAGAAAAAGTGTTGATGTTAGACATACTGATTTTTTTTTTTTATTTGGTTGTGCGTGTTAGAAAAGAAAGAGAGAGGGAGAAACCTGTAAGGAACATGGGCTGTTTTGAATGCAAGGGCGGAAATTACATCACCAAGCGCTGAGAGAGATTTATTTATGAACTGGGATTCCTTCAACCTTTCACCTTCAACTTCGATTTTTCCGACACGCTCACTGCCAGCCAAATCTACCAGCCATAGGTGACTCTTACTCTTTTGGCTGTTTATCAAATTAGTTCCCCTTACAGTTACACGCAACAAGCTGCAAAGAGAGAGATTCTGGTCATTATAGTTAAATGCACCATTATTTCTCAGCTAGAGTTGTTGAATAGTAAAATTTTGCTATTAGATCACTAAAAGTCTAGCTTCTTAAACATAATTCAGAAACAAAACAAATAGAAACTAGTATATTACCAGTGAGAACGACTGCTTAATTCATTGGCATTGGTAGCTCCAACTGATCTGACCCGGTTTCCAGATTTTAGTAGCTCCCACACTTCCTCTGTACTGTAAACACAAGCTTCAACAAGTCCTGGAACTTCTTGTGTCCCTTCTGCTGCTTGCTTGATCTCCAGCCTTTATCAACATAATGAAGGACTTCAAATTAGGACTTTAACCAGAGACCGGTTAGAAATTATGAGCTTTATTTTATCTTCCAATTTATCTTCTCTACTTATTGTCCCTAGGAATAGTTATTAAAGTTTGTGTCAACGGATTTCCTTCTTCATGGAGATATAAGTAAACAGATTGCATGTAAGTGTCTGTTTTGCAACAAGACTAAATTGGCAAACCATATATAAATTAGTGTTAGGAACTAACTTTTTAGTAGGCTGGTTGGAGCTTTCTCCTAGGAGGTCCCTTATCTTTTCATTGTAGACCTCCATCATGCTGACAAATAGTTCATATTTCATTACACCCCCTCTCTCTCCAGCAACTCTAAACAACTCCTCCAATGTCCTGTAGTTAACTCCTCTATTTTCTGGTGTTCCCTCCATAGTAAATGTCTTCCCAGTTCCAGTTTGCCCGTAAGCAAATATGCAAACATTATAACCATCCAATACAGAAGTTACTATGGGTTTAGTTCGTGCAAATACAGCATCTGCATTGTTAAAGAAACACAAAATTAAGAACATTTACAGTACTAGTTAAAGAGGTCTCAGGTGTGTAAACTCAGTTAAGAGATCTTAGGGGTTACCTTGGCCATCGTCAGGTCTAAATACATGGTCAAACTTGAATTGCTTCTTGGAAGAATCAGAAGAAACTATCTGTAGCTCAGTATCTTGGGATGAGTCAAATTCAACTACAGAGGAGGAACCATTCGCAATTTCAACTTGGTTTAGAGGTCTACATCTGCAGAAAACCCTGATGTTTCCTTTAAGTTCAATAACTTCGTTGTAAAGGCGCTTCCTCTCTGATGACTCATCCAGGTACTTCTTCTTCAGAAGGTCATATTCATTTTCTGTACCAAAAAGTAAGTAAAAGATCAATTCAAATAAAAACAAATAAAAATAAAAAAAAAGACCCAATACTGTGATCACTTACTGAGAAGCTGAAGCGTTCCTACAATGTCGTGACCAGGAAAAGACTTCACTTGATCAGACAGAATTTCATGCTCTTTCTTCAAATTCTGTAACATTAAGTTAATCAAAGTCAACTCCTTGAACCATTAATGAGGACATAAACAAGTAAAAAAATTATACATATCAAGCTTATGAAAAGCAGCATCCTGCTCTAATTTACCTGAACACTGTTACTCAAATTAATAACTTTCTGTAATATTGGAAGAGTTGGCCCCTGAGCTGAAGATATTTCTTGGTTCATGTTGGATATAGTATCTTCATCCATGGAATCGGTATTCTCTTCTAAAATTTCTAAAGAAACAGCCAATATTCTTCAAATTAAAATTCTAATTACTAAAACACATAAACAACATACTTTCTCCCAAATAAGATCATTTCAACATGCAAATGCACCACTAAATTAAGAAAAACAGAAGCATTGCAACACATTTGCTAGCCAATAGAAGAAAATGCTTAAAATTCAACTTAATACATGCTACATAGCATATCTAAACTAAACAAGATAAAACTCAAGAATCATCAATCACATTACAAGTACAATCCAAATAGGAATTTTCTAGGGTTTTTTACACGTAAAGATCATCCCTAATTGCTATTTTTCTCTTCAAATTCAGATAATATTTCATAAAAATTTGCGTAAATGCTTTCATCAAAGTAAAGAAAGAAAGAAAAAGAAAATGAACTAACCAATGTGAGACTTCGGAGAAGGCTTCGATTCATTCTCCACCGTTTGATCTGTAAAAAAACCATAGATTTTCACAGATCAGAAAACTTGACAAAATAATTGAAGAAGAAAAAGAAAGAAAAAAACCAGAGCGCTAGCCTTTTTCAAGAACGATCTGATCGCAACTCTCCGAGCACATTTCAACCATTTGATTACAAAAAAAAAAAAGATCTCGATTATTAGAAAAAAGAAAAGAAAAATCAAGGGAGAAAATTAAACGATTTAGGAAGAGAAATTAGGAGATTAGAAAAGATATTAGGTTGAGAATTTTTGAAAAAAGTAAAAAAATTGGCGAGAGAGAGGGAGAGCTAAACTGAAGTGTTGAGTTTAAATTTTGAAAGGGAGGGTAGGGTTTTCGTTTTATTTGATTGGATTCAAAATGGAGTAACTTGAGCCGTTGGATCTTCTAACGGCTATTTTATATATAGTATTTTTATAAGGAGCGCGTGCCTCGGGTTTTTAAAAGTTTGGGTTTGGGTAATTTTAACCCGATTAAATTAAATTAGGGTTTTTCGCGGAGAATTAGGGTTTTTTTTTTTTTCAAGTTTACCATTACAGTACAAATACACTTCTCGAATTGGAATAATCCAAACTATGAACTAATTTAACCAAACTAAAACTCATACATATCAACAAGACAACAACTCATGGTAGAACTCAAAAATTTATACATTTTGATTAAGTATTATAGGTCCCGAACTTAGATATTCAAAATCTATAACTTTCACCTTTATCAATAATACCAAGATCTCGATTGTTAGAAAATTAGAGTTTGTTTAATACATTGATTAAGGTTTTTTTTTATAAATCAAATCAAAGAATTTTAATTATTACTTTAAAAAAAATTATATATTAGTGATATAAATCTCAAAATTATATATATTAATTCAATTTGTAATATAGTGTATGAAATTTAATTTTGTGGAATTGTATATATGACAAATTTAAACACGACAGATTTAAGCATACTTGTTGAATATACAAACATTTATCTTACTCAAGACGAAATTAACTGGATTAATTTATTTATAAATGTGTTTAATTACACTAAATATTTTTGAGCATTTATAAGTATAAATACAATATAACCACAAATATAATACAATTATAAGCCCATACATGATAATTGTGCATGGTGAGACCAAAGACGAGACTTGTTCAAAGGTTGGGTCACTCGGCTAAGTCCAAAGTCCTACTCAAATTTTGAAAAAGGTTTGAACAAAATATTAGACATGAAAAACATGTTTAAAAAAATTAAAGCCTGTTTAAAATATGGGTTAAGCTCAGACTTGTACATCCAAAACTCAAACTTGGCCTAATTCGTTTTCTATATTTATAATATAATTATATTACGTTATTTTATGTATTATATAATTTATAACATATTTATACTATATATAAAAGTACAAGTTTAGACAAATTTATTAACACACAAAAAATACATTTTATTTTTATATTACTAAAATCACATTTAAAGATAAAAAGTATTGAAGTAAAATAGGTGTGGTAATTATACATTTACAATAATTTAAATTTAATTTACAGTTATTAGTTAAAAAATTTTCTAATTTTGAAATAAGGTTATTACTTAAATAAAACTCTAAGTATAAAATATAGGGAAAATTGTGGTAATTAAAATTACAATTATTAATTAACAATTTTGATGTGAAAAAGAAGTTGTGCTAAATTTATTTTAAAAATGTTGTGCTAATTTCATTGATATAAAATAGAGTTATTACTTGAATAGAATTCTAAGCATCTTAATTATTTCTTTATTAATATTATGTTAATCAATTGTTGTTTTAAATAATCTTACTTTACATTAATTACATAAAGTAAAATTATATTGTATGTTAACTATGTTAAAAATGCTTAAATTATGATTTAAAACTTTTTATTATAATATTTGAATTGATAAGTTAATTTATTTTATATTTAACAATTCAAATAAGAAATATTATTTTTCGTTAATTATTTGCAATTAAAAAGATTTAAAATTTTGATTTAATATTAAATGTATAAACTTGCATGTGACACTAGAAACTAGTAAAGACTAAATATATAATAGGGTAAACTATACAAATAGTCACTTTTGTTTGCCTCAGATTACATTTTAGTCACTTATGTTTGAAATGTTACATTTTGGTTACTTATGTTATCGTTTTGTTACGAAGTGGTCACTTTATCGTTAAGTTCCGTTACCTCCCTAATGGTGGTCCTACGTGGCATTCCAAATGGGTTTTAAATGCCAACTTGGATGTCCAGTTGCCGAGATGAAAATAAGTTTTTAATTAAATAAATTTAATTTGGACTACTATAAATGACATCCAAGTTGACATTTAAAACCCATTTGGACTACCACGTAGGACCACCATTAGGGAGGTAACGAAACTTAACGATAAAGTGACCACTTCGTAACAAAACGATAACGTAAGTAACCAAAACGTAACATTTCAAACATAAGTGACTAAAATAAAATCTCAGACAAACAAAAGTAATTATTTTTGTACTTTACCCTATATAATATTATAATGTAAATATTACAAAAATCAAGTTGAGTCAAATTTGCACAAATATAAAGTAAATATCATTCTTAAACCTAACCCGACCCATAAACACCTTAGCTGGAGAGCCACACATCCTGCACATTGCAAATGCGCATAATGAGACTCAAGCATAGGTACTTATGTCCCAAGGCTTTAGCCTTTTTTAACAATGCTAAGACCTTATTGGCAAACTTAAACCTTGTTTGATAAATCATTAAAAAATAAAGCAATTAAAAATTAATATTTTTAGTAATTTTATATTTTAAGCAAGTTTAATAATCCATAATAAAAATAACTCGTATTTAATGAAAAAGTGTGAAAAATGATAAGTAAATAAAAAATTACTTATCACTTGAAATAAAACTTTTTTTCTCAATTATTTTATTTTATTTCGTTTAATATTATCCTTTAAATTTTTAATAATTTATTCAATTCAACGAGTTAAACTGATCAAACTCGTTCAACTAATAATCTAACCGATTTTGAAAACATTGATATTAGGATAGATTTTACTTTGCTTTGGCCCATGGAATCAATTTATGAGATCAGGTAATTGGATTATAATTCGGATATGATTATTATAACAAAAACATACAAATTTTCTCTAGAAAATACAACCATTTTTTTAAAAATTAGGCGTAAGTTTATCCATTGATTTAAAAAAAAAAACAAAAATTTACAAACCGACCAAATAAACTTATTTAGATCAATTTATCTAATCAAGTTACTGAAATCCCCTCTTAGAGATGATTAACATAAACAAACGGAACTAAGAAGTATCAACAAGGCACAACTTCAAAGAGAGATTAGACTAGGCTAGAAATGCCTATGCCAGTTTTCTTCTGTTTTCATAACTGGATTGGAACAGCTGGTCAAGACCAATTGGACCAGGAACCGGTCAAGATACCAGTTCAAAATAAGGAATCAGACCAATTGATCAATGAACCATCAAACCGACTACTGAATCGGTTAAACCAATTTTCTCTATTTATTAAATACAATTTTTTTGTAATTTATTCAATTGAACTGATTGAACCGAACACCGATTAATCTGACCAATTCAACCATCGGTCCGATTTTGAAAACTTTGGTTTTATTGTAGTTTTAACACGGAAGTTGTTCGAAAACAAGTATGTTCTTCGGAGGGTTCTTGGAGAGAGAACTATCTCATGTCCGAAAATATGACAAAACATCAATATTTCAAGAAAAAAAACATAACCAAGCAATGAACATTGTAACAAAATGCCTAAAAATCTAAGCAAAATTTTTTTCATTACACAATTCAGTTCAACCATTTTCCTTTTTTCCTCCTAATATTTCTACACATCAAACTCTTCCACCATTAAAGCGACAGTAGATTTTTTGCAGGTTTTTTTTTCTACGGATAAGGATTTCTTATATGAACGGAAATGAGGGTGTGGAAATTTGATAAAAGCAAGGAATAGATGTTTCTAAGAAGATGAAATTACCATGTTTAGTGTGTAAGAGATAGGAGAATCTTCATCCTTAATTGGAGGCATTCTTCCTTGCAGCATATACACGATAAGCTGCCAATCCGACAATGGCTACGGCAGCTCCAACTGTAAAAGGCAACACACGGCATTGAAAATGATTAACAATTCAGCATCATGAATGTGACTATTGAGATAAAATATAAAGAGAGAAGTTAAAAAAAAGGCAAGTCAGGGGGAAGAAACAAAAAAAAAGAAAAAAAGAACAAGCAGTGACATTCATGTCAAAGCAACTTTGAAGCAATACAAGGAGTATTGTCTCCGATTTTCCAAAAGCTTGCACATTAATCCTCCAAGAAAAGCACGGCCAAGGAGCAGTAAGCTGAAGTGTCTGAACATCCTGCGTAAGGCTTAAACAGAATTCTAACTAGATATTGTCAAGGATTTAAAGTGCACCCCGTACCCAAGTTCAAAACACAAAAGGAGAGGCACATTAGTACTTGCCCCTGACTTATGTTACTTGGATGTGGAGTGAGAGTTAGATACGGGTATGTGTTTGGCACAAATCTTTTTTTTTAAAGTTTATTCATATCTTTCGGAGGGTCTTATCCTCTATCCATGTCCAAATATGCATTGGACATTAGACTTTCAGACAAGGGTATCGCAAAAAATGGTGTGTACAGCAGCTAGTCATAAGAAAATCTGACCATGGCAAACCATGTTTCAAGAACCCGAAGCTCTGAGTGCATCAAGAATGAAACAGTTGTGGGATGCCAGACTATCAGCGTACCTGAAACAAACATGAGAGATCGGTTTATAAGCCGATGGTACTGCTTCCGACTTCTGCCAGCCTCAGTTTCAGGAATACTCAAATGAGGATGCTCAGCAGCATTTACTATCCTTCGGAATATGTTATTGAAATCACTCAATTTTGAGCTGATAGGTATAGGTGCCTCTATTCCCATATCCTGGCTAACCTGCAAAAGCAAAATTTGTAACGATATGCATTCAATCCTGTTCTTCAAGATGAAACTGCAAAGGACTTCTTCTGCAATTACCCTATACGGTGAGGCAAACAGTGACATAAACACATGTTGTACCTCTTCAATGACATTAGACCTGAAATCTGTGTATCTGTATTGTGTTCGTGCATTTTGCTATGTCAAAAATTGTGTTTAAGTTAATTTATCTTTGTTTAACTTTGACACGTTAATAATTCATTTTGAGGCATTTTTATATTAGTATCATTAATGTTTTAGTTATTTTTTCAGTCTCAAGTCTAATATTGCTGGGTCTAAATGAAATGAACACAAAATTTAGAATTTTATGAGTCCTCTAAGACATTCTACTTATTCACTTAACCATGTAAGAACTTTAAATTATTTAGACCAAAAAAAGAAAAAAAAAGGGAATGCAAAATACCCTGGTAGAATCCTGTATTGCGGTCGGAAATGAATCCAGATCATCCTTAGCAGCAACAATGAGGCAAGGCACCTCATAACCAGTGTCTTCACCATGACCGGCAACATCCACGAGCAATTCAGTTGCTCTCTTCCATGAAGACTCATCAGAACTGAAAAAGGCCAGACAATCATGACATAGCACTCAGCAAAAGGAACAAATACATGTGGATATGCATCTAAATGAATTTTTATAAAAATTCAAACGTGGAACAAAAAAAGTTTAACTATCTTTACTTAACATAAAAAGAGTACACTTCAAACCCATGTGAGAACAACCTTTTGCGTAATTAGGATCAACTACTGAAATCTTTTAACTTATAATAGCAGATACTTCTAAATTTGAAACCCTAGTTTGAATTAAGCATGCCTGTGATTTACCTGTCATGAACAAATACTGCTATGTCACAGACAGCCAAAGAATCTTTACTAGACAGTAGTTTTGCAACTCCATCTTCAGGGATTTCTCGCAAGACTAGAGTTTTCTTTATGCCCTACAAATGAAAAAGAAAATTACACTTGGCACAAGAGCTGAAACATCAACACATCAAAGCAACAATGAAGTTAACCAAGGCTCAAAATTTTATCAACCTAGCTGTATATAACTCAGTAATTGCTATGCTAACTAAATGCCCAGAAGGATATGCCAAGGAAACAATAAGCATTTATAAGCGAAAGTTCCAGGAGGAATTGCTTTGATACTGCAAGGAACATGTGGGTTCTGATAGGTTACCATCTCAAAGAAATTATTTCATCTGAACCTTATGAAACATTTTTCTAGTATATCTGTGAAAACATGCTTTATGGCATAGAATCTAGAAGAGCAAGAAATGAATATATGCTAAAGTTCAAGTTACTTCAGCTTAAGTCCCCAATCCTCTGGAAAGACATAAAAAAAATCCCTGTGTTTTGAGTTAGGGGGCCGCTTTCAACATACAATCCCAAAACATGGCACATAGTTCAATGGAACTTACCCCAGGCAGTTCGACAACATTCACAGCATATCGGTCATCAACAGTTGGAGAATACGTATCAGAATAGGGCCTACATTACAGTGAATGAAGTTTTTCAATTTGGGGAAAAGAGATCTAGTTAATAGGAAACAAGTTCTAATGAATACCTGCCAAGGAAAGAATTTATTAACACAGATTTCCCAGCATTAGCTGGACCGAAAACAAAGCACTGGAAAACATTTCTTTCTGATTGTTGCTTCTTTCGATCTAGGCGCCTTCTCTTAGTCACACGGATAGCAGATGAAGGATCACCAGGATATCCGATGTATATCAAGTTCTCCAAACTACGAGCTGGGTCTAGGAGTGTCATAATGGCCCACTGCAGCGCACAACATAAAATAATAAATTACAAGCACAGGCTGACATATATAATAGCCAAAATGTAATGATCAACCCCAAAAGCCAATCCACCCAAATGAAATAAAAACCGCAGTACAACATTTTCATAAGCAGCCACAAATGCTCATAGGGTTGCTATTCATTATTTCCATAATGAATTAATGGTTGGACTGCAAAACTCAAAACAAGAACAAGTCAAAGTTTTCATAAGATAATAGGCATTAGAGTTTCCTCAGACATAGCATAGTCAACAATGAGTTAATTCTTATGAGACTGCATGAAGTATGATATTCCCATTTCAAGAAGTTAGGAAACCATGAATACCTCTGACAGAAATGCATCAAGTGATAGCCCTCCCAGTGCAGTTTTTTCTGCAGCATCCTTGTACGGTACATCATTCCAAGGGCTGAAATTAAACAGAAAAATGTCAAACATTATCCACAACAGCGTCCTGTTGGCAACTTATAATAAAAGAGATTATCTATATGTGTAAAATACATGGTTATAAACACTTGTTTTTCTAAAATAAAATCCCCTCATTTAAGCAACTTCTTTACTTTCTATTTAGTCAGCAATAGCTTGTTATCCTACTTTTTTTGACAGACCAAATTGGTATGCTCACCCACACTCAAAGTAAAAGAAAATAAAAAAGGGATAAAGTTGGGACGGAAAAGACATTCCTGCCCTTAAATTGCCCTCTCGATAGGGCACATTTTGCAATTTAATAAAAAGAAAATGAACTAATATTACTTCAAATTGGGAACCATAATACCTGTCGGGTGCAGTTGAGAAAACATCCTCCACTTCAACTGGACGAAGGTTATTGTCCTGAAAAAGAACAATATTCAAGTTGTTAGAACTTCAAAAGCTTTAAGAACAAGTTAGGGCATTAATATTTGTAGACCGGACAATGTCAAAGGCAAGGTACATCACACTAAAATAAATGTGAGAAAAGACTGAGACATACTAAGTCACCGTCAAACAATTCATAGATGCCCCTCAGGTATTCAATAGCTTCATTTGTCAGCTCCACACTCTACACAAATTAAAAAAGAGAAGAGCAAAGAATCATAATGTCAAGTTTAAAAAATGGCACAATAAAGTGTATATGATAACAAACATAGTACATTATATTTGAAATAAGACAAAAATTGATCTAATATCAACCAATTAGGCACTGCTCATCTTAAATACAGCGAGGCATTCCATTGGTAATCAAATATATGATTATTAAATGGTTATATCCAGTCATGGTAAAAATTTCACCCTACAGCACATCGAATTATTACCAATTCTCGTATGTACAATATTGTAAGCAAAAACAATGTGTCAATCAATTCTAGTTGGAAACACAAACACCAAAGGAATAACAGTTATAAATGCTTACTTCAGTTTTTCATATAAAAATAATGTTTACTATGAAGCATTACCTGATCAGGAGCTCGTTTAACTGAAGAATGTGGAATTAGATCATCTGAAAGTTTGATATCATTGTTATATCCAAATTTCCTCAGGACAGTCCATGTAGTCTCAAGGCGGCCTTTTTCTATGAATAGTGCATGAAGAAATAGGAAACCGGTCAATGTAAGACCGCGCTCATTGACTCCTTCAACCATCTTATCTTGCACAACCCTTTTCACACCAACTATTTCCGAAGGTTGTAATGGAGCATTGAAACATTTGACCTATTTTACAACAAATTATCAGATTATTTTAGATGCTTAAGAACAAGATATCTTAAGTTATCATTGAGAAAATATTTTGTTTTGAGCTTAAAATTATAAGCATTCAACACATCAAGCAGTGTTTGGGTAATGTCAAAGCTGGTCAGGACAATCATTATTCATAAACACTGAAGCCATGACCCAAACAGGTCCTAACCACCTTAAAAATAAAAGACAAGAATAAGTCAAGGAACAAATGAGGAACCTGAAAATCGTTGAGTTCAGCATCACTAAGCGCACCATCCCTGTCATGATCACAGAGAATAAAAATTCGCTTCAAGGCTCTCACACATCGTGGCTTCAAAGTTTGTGATTCCTGATCAAATAATGGGCCTGTTGGATGAAGCACTGCCTTTTGTGCATAGTAGAAAACCTCAGGGATCTACCAAAAAGGAGATACTTTAAAAGTTCAATCTCTGATAGTATTGATGTGTTCATTAATATCAATTAGTGTCACACAGCTAACTACAATAATGCCAATTGTCACATATGTGCAAATCTGACAACAATTCACTCAAGAAGCGAAAACCAGGAATTGGTGCTAAAACTAGTCTACATTTTATCAGCATTATATAGCACCAGAATTTCAAATTAACCTCCAAAAGAAACAAAAAACATATATCCATACCTGAATGTGTTTATAAGCTGAACACTCGATACAAGTTTCAATCTCCCGAAACTGTTGCATTATCGGTGACATCACCTGTTCCAAGCTCACTTGCTGCTGATCATCTCTTAAATCCAGCTTACAGCCTACTACTATAACAGGCACTTTCACCTACTCAACAAAAATTTACTTCAGTTTCATCAAAAGTAGATTCATGAAAGAAAAAAAATATCCATATGATCTACAAGGTGTACTAAGAAAAGATAATGTGCTATTAAGTATAGTAAAATCCTGACTGAGCCAACTGGCCTCCTGAAAGCATATTTAAATTCCTTTGAAACTGGTTCAAATGCTATAAATATGAAAAAGTAACAACATGATGATATTTTGTGATTTTTCCCTATATCCATAAGGTCACTTTCCTCATAACCATCAGCCTTCTAGAGTTTGCTATGGGTCCTACACAGGCACGTGAAGTAGAATTAATAGCAGGCTGAACACTGTTAAAAAGATATTGACAACTTACTTCACCTTAACATGTTTTCTATCAAAAGAACAAACTAGCACAAATACACAAGTACAAAAGCAAATTAAGATAAAAACCTCTAATTGCCGAAGTTCTGGAAGCCAGTAAGTACTCAATCTGTTAAGGGTTTCAGGTTGATCACACGCATAAGTAAGCACTAGTGCATCAGCTCGCTTCAGTTCTTCTGCTAGTTTACCTCTATCCTCCGGACTAGAAAGGAAAAACAATAAATAAAAAATAAAAAAAAACTTAAGACAAAACATGACCATAATCAAAGAAAACAAGAACTTATCTTACTACATTCTGCGTTTTTATAATGCTACGCCTAAACTAAGTCGAAGCTAAAGCAAAATTAACACTTCTCTCACTACAAATTCACTTAAAATGCTACAATTACTGCAAACATGGCCATAATCAAAGCAAACAAGATTTTATCTTATCACATTCTGCTTCTTTAATGCGCTAAACTAAGTCGAAGCTAAAGCTGTTATGCAAAATATACAATTCTCTCACTATAAATTCATTTTAAAAAAATACAATTACAGCTCCAAATAACACTAGAATTGCGTCAAATATTAACAAAAATGAAAAAAGCAAGTAATGTAGAGAATAATTAATAGAAATATACTTAGCGGAGGTATCAATGATGGTGATGGGGACACGGTCGGGGTAGAAATCTTCCGGCAACCTTGTTGGCGGCAACAACCGAAGCACATTTGTCGGGAAAGTCTCGGCGGCGGCTGTCACAATCAAGCTCGACTTTCCAGTGCCTCGGTCTCCGGCCACCACGATTCGCACACCGGGCTTCCCTTCCGGATTCGAAGATTTAGCCATTCAGAAATTGAAAACTAAAAAAAAATAAAAAAATAAGCAAATGAAAGAAAAAAAAAACAAAGCAAAACCCTAGTTGATCGAAGATGGAAGAACGTGAAGTGAAAATAGCTAAGCTACAGTGTCAAAAACGTAAATAAAAAGTGAGATGGAGGGCAAAAATTTTGGTTTTGAGAAACGATAAATGGAAGTAAGGGGTAAGAGAGGGGCATGAAGGTAAATAACCTGAATATTGAGGTGGATAAGAGAGGGAGGTTTACTGTGTTGGTAGCGGAGAGAGGCCGCCGAAAACCCTAGGAGAGGCGGCGGTGGCGGTGGAAGAGCTCCTTAAAAAAGAATTATAGAATTTTTAAGTATATTTTTGTTTATTTTTGTTTATTTTAATTTATTTGTTTGAAATGGAGAGTGGCCCATTTCCATTGGGACGATCCTGGCTGTTCAAATTGAAGATTCATTTTGATAAACAATGCGATTAATTTCAATAAATTGAAAATAACTGTGATAGACCGGTAATTAAATAGGGTAGATATAATGAGAAATTAAGTTTTTAATGTTTAATTTTTGTCAATCTAATTTTTAGATTTTGTTAGTTTTTTTTTTTTCTAAGGAGTCGAAATTAATAATCAATTTTCTAAAAATAATTTAATTGTTTTTTACAATAAATACGGTAAACATAGATTGAAAGTAATAAACACTCAATTAAAATTGTATTTTTTTTATTCATCAGAATAAATGTTTCGATCGAAAAAAAAATTCCGCTATCTTTAAGCTCACGTTTGTCGAGTCAGATTTTCTCTCTATAATTTTCTCTTGATCCGAATCTTTTTATATATGAAGAGTTTATAAAATTAAATTATTATTAAACTTAATTACTTTAATATTAAATTAATATAAATAAATATTAGATTAAATTTAACATTAAGTCTATTAAATTAATAGAATACTTATCTATAACATAAATATTAAATTTAATATTAAGATAATTATTAAATTTAATTTAATATTAAAATTATTAAAATAATATTATATTTGGAATATTTAATTTGAAATCAAATTATCTAGTAGAGTATCAACAAAAGTGTAATTCTTTCACTGCTCAACCACAAAAGAACTATCGTCGTCGACCATCCGTCGACCACCGGAATGTCGTCATCATAGCTGCTATGTCCGATGGTGCCATCACAGGTGTGACACCCTCACGGCACCACGAACCATTCGGCTGTTGCCGGTTCAGTTCAGGCATAGTGATAACCCAATCGGTCCGATCCAGTTACCGATTGGACCGTCGACTTGATTTCACATATTAGGCTCGGTTCGACCAGTTTTGGGTCTCAATTCTATTTTGGGTTCTTGAGTCCAATTTTCAAGTCCAATTACCGATTTAGCCAATTCTTTGACTTGAAAATTAATTTCTAAACATATAATATTTATTTTAATCAATTTGATTAATTTAATTTTTCTTAATCAAAATTAATTTTCTCAAAAATTATTAAAAATTTTCAAAATTAAATTTTCAACAAAATTTTTTAATCAATTTCTCTAGTTGAATAATTATCAAGACCGCCCAATTTAATTCCATATTGAATAAATCGACTCCATTAAATTATTTTCAAAGCTGTAAAATTTTCTGCTAATTCAAATGCAGTCCAATCAAGTTCTTGTTAAGCTAGCCAAGGGACCAATCAGACATATATTGTAACATCCTAAATTTACGGGCCTATACATTTAGTGTAGGGATAGGTTTACTATGTTAATTTAATTGATAGGGGTCTAAATTTGGGCTTAGAATTAGGCAAAAAGGCTCAGATTAAAGTGGCATCATTAACAGTTAAAAAGGAACAAGTTTTGGGTCGCAAGGAGCCCATGTTTTAGGCCAAATTCGGTCTTTAAATGAAGAGAGGGTGACGCCACACACAAGGAATTAGGGGCCCAAGTATTAAGTTTAATGAGGCCCAAATATTTTAATTTAAGTGAGTTAAATTTGGCATTAGGGATTAGTAGATGTGGACGGCTACAAGGCTATAAAATAGAAGAATTTATGTGGAATTTTAAGTGATAATATCATAGATAAAAAGGAGAAAAGTTAGGAGCTTATCTTCAAGGGAAGTGTTGGCCAAAAATCCACCACCTAGAGGAGTGTAAAATTCGGCTACTGCATGGCAAGGAGGGTGCCGAATTTCTCCTCTCTTTTAGCTTGAATTTTAAGGGCATTTTCGGTTTTTAGCAGTAGGTGCCAAAATATCTATAAATAAGGGGGGCTAGCTCCTTGATTCTGACACTGAAAACCCTAAATTTCTCTCCCAGTGTGCCGAAATTTTGAAGCCTCTCTTTTATTTTCTTTTCTCATCTTCTTCCTCTCAAAAGCCGAAAATCACCATCTTCTTCACCATTTTTTCCTCTCTAAAATTTCCTGGTTGGCCGAATCTTTTAACCTCTATTGTTATTCTTCTTTTAATCCCTAAAAGCCGAAATCACATATCTATTATTCTATTCTTCTCCTTAATATTCATTGGCTGAATCTCTCTTAGCCATCTCTTCAATTCGTACATCTTCTAAAAGCCAAAATTATTAAATCTCACTTCCTGAAGTTGCCGAATTCTCTTCAAAGGAGTTTGCTTGTGCCGAATCTTGAAGGAAACAATAGGTAAGTATTGATTTCGGGATTTCAATGTTCTTCCGGCTTTTCAAAAGTCCTTAGTCGAATGGCTATTAGAAACTAATCTCTTATTTCACTCTTCTTTTCGGCATTCCGGGATTTGAAGAAGGAGGCCAATCGCATAGATCTCTAAGTTATAGAATCGTGTTACTTTCGGGATTTCAAGGTAAGAGGATTTGTTTATTTATATATATAAAATCGGGTAGAATACTAACCATGGCCGAATATAGGAGAGGCCTATTTTCGCAATTGTTCCGGCTTTTAAGCAAGGCTATAGATTGAGGATAATAGATCCAGATAGCAAGGACATCGACTAAGAATATTGGATTTCGCAATATCGTGTGTGTAATTTCTCCACACCATCTAGATCTGTTTGATTAATATATGAAAATAAGTATTACATGTTTTGTTAAATGCCAAACCCCAGGCATATTGACGGAACCCAAAGAGGTAAAAGCAAATCACCAGTTAGTAAATGATCCGATTAAATGTTATAAGTATACCGATTTTATGTGATTGCATGGGTTGGGTTGATGAAAGGAGGAAGTTATATGTTGTAGCGGTTTTTTTACCGTGATCTGTTGTAGCGATTCCTTACCGTGATCTGTTGTAGTAAAGCTTCGCGTGATCTCATTGTAGTGGCTACGACCATGATCCGATGATGAGCAAAGACGATCGCCATCAAGGCGCATGTAGCGGTGTGGGTTGATTGTAGAAATCCCCAATGATGTGAATGGTCGGTGCGGGGCGTGTAGCGGATGGACACCTAGGATATGGGTTGGGCTTTGCATATTATTTTTGTTACTTATATTTTGATTATTCTGTTTTATGGGGCTAAATCCCAAATCTAATGGTGCATGAGGGTTGCACACTGAGTCTCGCGACTCACCCTTTAATTTTAACCATCTCGGTGTGACGCAGTTAGGGCATCGGACCGGCCGAGAGGAGAGCAAGGTGGCCATGCGACAGAGCTTTGAGAATTCAAAGAAAAAGACTTAGTCTAACTTTTTTTATCTTCATTTAATTAATGGGTTCAAATTTCCTTGTAATAAGGCCATGGGCCACTAGACTACCATTTATGTCTTGGGATTTTGTTGGGCTTTTATTACTGGGTTTTAAGTTTTATGTTTTCAATTAAGTTAAGACTGCATGAAATTTCGGTTTTTATTTAAAATCTACCAAGATAATTGGTTACTTAATATTTTATACTTTAATGAATTATTAAGCTTTCGAAATAAAGGTGTAAACATAGTAATTGTTTTCCAAAATGTGACATGTTATTTAAAGTCTCTTAAGTGACATACCAAATCCGGTTGTAGCGTTTGGGCCGGGTTTGGGGTGTTACAAATTGGTATCAGAGCCCGGTTCAAAACTCCGGCTCTGGGGGTTTTTGGCTCAAAACGTTTTCTAAAGTTGGGTTTTGAAACATGCATATTTATACAGTGTCTGTTAGCTCAAGATGGCACTGCGTCTCTCTACCCCAAGTCCGCTGTAAGTATTCAACCATTGTGTGATATAATATATGTGGGCTTGATGGGCTTTATGGGACGTAGATTAGTTAGATTAGAACTTGATGGTTAGCTGAAACAACTCTTAAAATCTCATAAGACTTAACTTCACTAAACAAACCCGTGAACGAGCCGCAAGACTAGGGTGTGGTAACAGCATACGCATGTCTAGGATTGGATCCTAAGAGCACGGTATTTAAGCGATCCTAGTGACTCACCTCCTCTTCACTGGAATCATGCACAGTGCGTGGTGATTGCTCACCTTAGCCAAGTTAGGGTGTGGTAATGGGCATACGCATGTCTAGGAGTGGATTCGGGAGAGCTTGGTACTTAAGCAATCCCTAGCGACTCACCTCCTCTTCACTAGAATCCTACCAGTGCGTGGTGACTATTCACCCTAGTTACGAGGACTTGTTGATGGGATAAACCTTATAATTAAAACCCGAAAGGGACCAGCCACCCTAGTTTGAAAAAAAAAGAGAAAGAAAATTTCTCAAGTTTTGCAAAATTTTTAAAATACGTTTGATTTGTGAAAACTACCAACTAGCCATGAATTTGTAAAATACCTATGTTTTAAAAATTTACCCGAAAATCTCATGATTATAAGAGTAACCCGGACCATGAAACTAGATTTTTCCCCAAAGTACCCTGTTTGAAAAAAAAAAACAACAACAACATCGAAATATCCCTGGTTAGAAAAAAATTACCAACCTACCCTCATTTTGTCAAATGACCAAAATACCCCTGGTTTGTACAATTACCAAATTACCCCTGATTTGCAAAATTACTAAATTGCCCCTGATTGCAAAATTACCGAAATGCCCCCGGATTTCAAAATTACCAAAATACCATCGGATTATAAAATTACCAGAATACCCTCACTTCACGAAATCAACAAGGAACTTTATTATGAAAAGTTACGAAAATACCCCTGTAGGATAAAATTACGAAAATACCCCACAGGTAGTGAATCAACGAAAACACCTTTACGTGAAGAATGTAAGTGCTTGGATGTTATTTGTATGATGTATGTGTTTTATTTTAGTTAGAGGTTACAAACTTGAGATCAGATTGTGAATGCGAATTCGAAAGAACTACTCTTAAACTATTGTTCATAAAACTGTTCGTGGTTAATCAGCGGAAGAAAACTAATAATTCATAAAATTTCTAAACAGGTAAACGCGAATCGGTAAAATGAGTACAAGGGGGACGAGGACGCTCTAGATGCTAACATTGGTGCGTACTCTACCATAGTATACTAAGTGTTTCTTTTGGCTTTAGAATCGGAGTGCGCAGCGAAAGCATAGTGGTGAGACTTGGGTAGTACGATTAATAGTTAGTTGGAAATTTCAAGGACGAAATTTCTTTAAGGGGGTAGAACTGTAACATCCTAAATTTACGGGCCTATACATTTAGTGTAGGGATAGGTTTACTATGTTAATTTAATTGATAGGGTCTAAATTTGGGCTTAGAATTAAGCAAAAAGGCCCGTTAAAGTGGCATCATTAATGATTAAAAGGAACAAGTTTTGGGTCGTAAGGAGCCCATGTTTTAGGCTAAATTCGGCACTTTAAATGAAGAGAGGGTGACGCCACACACAAGGAATTAGGGGCCCAAGTATTAAGTTTAATGAGGCCCAAATATTTTAATTTAAGTGAGTTAAATTTGGCATTAGGGATTAGTAGAGGTGGACGGCTACAAGGCTATAAAATAGGAGAATTTATGTGGATTTTTAAGTGATAATATCATAGATAAAAAGGAGAAAAGTTAGGAGCTTATCTTCAAGGAAGTGTTGGCCAAAAATCCACCACCTAGAGGAGTGTAAAATTCACATCTGCATGGCATGGAGGGTGCCGAATTTCTCCTCTCTTTAGCTTGAATTTTAAGATGCGTTTCGATTTTTAGCGATGAGTGCCAAAATATCTATAAATAGGGGGCTAGCTCCTTGATTCTCACACTGAAAACCCTAAATTTCTCTCCCAATGTGCCGAAATTTCGAAGCCTCTCTTTTATTTTCTTTTCTCATCTTCTTCCTCTCAAAAGCCGAAAATCACCATCTTCTTCACCCTTTTTTCCTCTCTAAAATTTCTTGGTTGGCCGAATCTTTTAACCTCTATTGTTATTCTTCTTTTAATCCCTAAAAGCCGAAATCACATCTCTATTATTCTATTCTTCTCCTTAATATTCATTGGTTGAATCTCTCTTAGCCATCTCTTCAATTCGTACATCTTCTAAAAAGCCAAATTCTTAGATCTCACTTCTGAAGTTGCCGAATTCTCTTCAAAGGAGTTTGCTTGTGCCGAATCTTGAAGGAAACAATAGGTAAGTATTGATTTCGGGATTTCAATGTTCTTCCGACTTTTCAAAAGTCCTTAGTCGAATGGCTATTAGAAACTAATCTCTTGTTTCACTCTTCTTTTCGGCATTCCGGGATTTGAAGAAGGAAGCCAATCGCATAAATCTCTAAGTTATAGAATCGTGTTACTTTCGGGATTTCAAGGTAAGAGGATTTGTTTATTTATATATATAAAATCGGGTAGAATACTAACCATGGCCGAATATAGGAGAGGCCTATTTTCGCAATTGTTCCGGCTTTTAAGCAAGGCTATAGATTGAGGATAATAGATCCAGATAGCAAGGACATCGACTAAGAATATTGGATTTCGCAATATCAGGTGTGTAATTCTCCACACCATCTAGATCTGTTTGATTAATATATGAAAATAAGTATTACATGTTTTGTTAAATGCCAAAACCCCGGCATATTGACGGAACCCAAAGAGGGTAAAGCAAATCACCGGTTAGTAAATGATCCGATTAAATGTTATAAGTATACCGATTTTATGTGATTGCATGGGTTGGGTTGATGAAATGAGGAAGTTATATGTTGTAGCGATTTTTACCGTGATCTGTTGTAGCGATTCCTTACCGTGATCTGTTGTAGCGGCTTCCGCCGTGATCGCATTGTAGTGGCTATGGCCATGATCGATGATGAGCGACACGACGCCATCAAGGCGTGTAGCGGTGAGGGTGATTGTAGAAATCCCCAATGATGTGAATGGTCGGTGCGGGCGTGTAATGGATGGACACCTAGGATATGGGTTGGGCTTTGCATATTATTTGTTACTTATATTTTGATTATTCTGTTTTATGGGGCTAAAGCCCAAATCTAATGGTGCATGAGGGTTGCACACCTGAGTCTCGCGACTCACCTTTTAATTTTAACCATCTCGGGTGACACTTAGGGCATCGGACCGGGCTGGAGAGGAGAGCAAGGTGGCCATGCGACAAAGCTTTGAGAATTCAGCAAAAAGACTTAGTCTAACTTTTTTTATTTTCATTTAATTAATGGGTTCAAATTTCCTTGTAATAAGGCCATGGGCCACTAGACTACCATTTATGTCTTGGGATTTTGTTGGGCTTTTATTACTGGGTTTTAAGTTTTACGTTTTTAATTAAGTTAAGACCTGCATGAAATTTCAGTTTTTATTTAAAATCTACCAAGATAATTGGTTACTTAATATTTTATACTTTAATGAATTATTAAGCTTTCGAAATAAATGTGTAAACCTAGTAATTGTTTTCCAAAATGCGACATGTTATGTAAAGTCTCTTAAGTGACATACCAGATCCGGTTGTAGCGTTTGGGCCGGGTTTGGGGTGTTACATATATAATTAAGCTCTAGTAATTTTAATTATGTTGAGAAGTATTATTCCGATAATTCGCAATTTACTTAACCATGGAATCAGTCCACAATAAGTATCATGATTAAAAAAACTAATTATTGTATACTTTTTACGAAAACAATTCATCCAACTATTTTATCCAATGACTTTGTCATGTATGTGTTACTCTCATATGATATCCTTAATTTCTTTGAGTTAAATTCATTCACTTAATACAATCCTATTTTATCTCATTGTCATTATTGTGTCTTCTTAATAATTAATATTATCACTGTTAAAAAATGTCTATGATAAATTGCTTGTTCAAGAAAAAGCAACCCGTAACCAAGTTTCATATTTATTAATCCACATAATGCCAACGAAAGGATATCGTTAACTCTTTAATCGAGTTATAAAGCCATGTTATACACAAGTCATGTACTCAACATACCGACTATTACTTGATCATCTTTAGAGTATAAGCCTTCACTTATACCAAAGCACTTGAGTTACATACGCGTGGTTAATAACTAATTCAGGATTTAGGTAAATCACACCATTAACGTCACAAGTAAATTAATTTACGAATGGATTTAGAATTAATTTATCTTGGATCCAGTCAAATATATCATTCTTTCAATGAATTCATCTAGTCTCTACATGTGGAGTCAACTGCTCCGATAGCCACAATTAACCATTTCCCAAATCGAAATTGTAGACGACATAATCCTTTTGAGTATTTGAATAAAATACTTATTTTGATTTTTTTACGGGATTACGGATTCGTTTAGATTATCTACTGAAGTAAGTTATCTTTCTCGCAATGTAAATATTCTTACAATGCTATTTATCATCAGTTTAAACTTAGACAATTAATGAGCTAATATTTATTTGTCACAATTTTGCTATGCATGTAAAACATGAAAGACAGAAACACAAAAAACATAATAGTAAAATATGAAATTAACTTTATTAATTTATTTATCGTTCAAATATATAGAAAACAATTACATTTTTATTACACTATAGGCACATTTCCCAACAGATGTGACGTGTAAGACAAATAATGTAACGTTAACATGAATTATACATAGATTGTCATGCGAGTCGTAACATCAACATCGTTAAAAATAATATTTTTGTTTAAAACCAAATTAAATTTTTTTTTAAAAAATTAATAGTCAAATTCAATTAAAAAATAAAAATCAAATTAATAAAAATGTCAACATTAAGAGCTGTTTTTATGATTGTGGGAATAGGATACTACAAGGTAAGTTAAAATATAAATTCAGTTATGATTTTTGGATTTTGTACAGTGGCCTTTAATTCTTTCGATTCATTTTCTAACTATTAAAGGGATTATGACTTAAAAATAAAAACATATGACATGATTTAATCGGATAAGGTTTTTTTTTTTTTAAATGTAGTTAAATTTTGGACTAAACTATATAATATTTGGATACTTCAAATATTTAATTGGGAAAAAAATTAAGTATTGAAGTGAAATTTTAAATATATTTTAGGGACATGAATTAAACCTTTTAAATTAAAAAAAAAAAGAGAACATTTGATTAAATAATTAGATTGGATTTGAAGAGTGGATGAATTTATTTGGTTTAATGATTTTGGTACAAATTGTTGGCAAATTCTAAAAGAGATTTAGCTATTATTTTTTAATTATAATAATAGGATAAAGCCTGAACAATTAACGTAATTAGAACTCAAGCCACACTCAGAGGTGAATCCAGGGGGCTAGTAGGGGCCTCGGCCCTCCTAAAATGGAAAATTGTTGTTCTAGCTATTTAAAAAATTTCAAAATTTTAAATTAATAAAAGTAAAATTGTAATTTGGCCCCCTTAAAATTACGAAAATTTAATTTAATCATTTAAAAATTATAAAGATATAGACTATTAAAAATTAAAATTTCATTTCGGCCCCCCCCCACAAAAAATTTCTTTGACTTCGCTCCTGGCCACACACCTAGGGCGGTAAACACCCTTAACTATCAGGCCACCATATGAGATTAAGATTTTGCTCCATTTGTTTTTATTATGTTAGTTAATTAGTAATTTTTATATAAATAGTAAATATGGTTTTTTTGGAATAAATTGGTTAGCAATTTACAATTAGTCAACTAAAACAAATAATTGGAAATATTGTCTCATTCACGGTTTAGGAACTATACTTAAAATAGGTTTTCTGTTAGATAGTTTTGATGGTACTCATTCATAAAATGCCATTCTTCCGTGTATCCTTGCACATTATTCTTTTTTGTTGTTTACTTTGTGTGTTGCGGAAACCGCAAGGTTACAACATTTTAAGAATGTTGTCAATTTCTGTAACTCAGTGTCTGGTAAGGATCTCTGTTTTTGTTTTGCTTGCTTGCTTGTCTTCCAATGGCGAATCAACTCGAGAATCCCTTTCCAACATTAAAAGGTCAGATTTTCCAAATGATTTTCTTTTTGGAGCATCAACTGCTGCTGCGCAGACTGAAGGATCGGCTAAATCAGGAGGCAAAGGACCAAGTGTTTGGGACCAATTTATTCGAGAATACCCGGACAGAATAATAGACAAAAGCAACTTGGATGTAGCTGCTGATTCATATAACCGCTACAAGGAAGATGTATCGATTTTGAAAGACCTCGGCGTTAATTCCTATAGATTTTCCATAGCTTGGACAAGGATTTTGCCTGATGGAACTTTGAGTGGTGGAATAAATCAAGAGGGTATCGACCATTACAACAGTTTCATCGATGAGTTGATTAAAAATGACATCAAGCCTGTTGTGACACTTCTGCACTTTGATCCGCCGGAAGCCCTTGAAAAGAAGTATGAAAGCTTCTTAAGTCATAGAATTGTGAATGATTTCAAGGACTATGCTGAAATTTGTTTTAAAACATTCGGAGATCGAGTTAAATATTGGATTACAATTAATGAGCCACTAATTATGGCTAAAATGGGGTATGCCATGGGAGTGGCTCCACCGGTTAGATGTTCAGACAGGAAAATGTGTGTCAATGGTAATTCAGGTACTGAACCTTACATTGTTTCCCATAACCTTCTGCTTACCCATGCAACAGCTGCTGATCTTTACAAAAAGAAGTACCAGGCAACACAAGGAGGACAAATTGGAATAACCCTTAATTCTCATTATTGTGAGCCATATACAAACACATCCCTTGATATAGAGGCAGCAAAAAGAGCCATGGATTTTGAGTTGGGATGGTATATGGAACCATTAATGCATGGAGAATACCCAGAAACCATGAGAAGTTTGGTTAAAGATAGGCTACCTGTTTTCACTGCAGAACAAAAGAAGCTTGTTAAAGGATCTTTTGATTTCATTGGAATCAATTATTATACTTCAAGATATGCTAAAAACATTCCACCTAATCCAAATGAACCAGTTAGCTACTTGGTAGATCCAAATGTAAATGTCTCGATTGACAAAGATGGAGTCCTTATCGGTCCAAATGCAGGAGGGAGTATGTTTATTTACGTTTATCCTGAAGGGCTTTATAAACTTTTGAAGTTTATTCAAGAAAACTACAGCAAAAACCTTGCGATCTATATTACTGAGAATGGTTATACGGAAAAAAGCAACATCAGCGTGCCATTCTCCGAGTCACAAACGGATCACATCAGAATTGAATTTGTTCAAAAACATTTGCGTCAACTCGAAATTGCAATAAAAAATGGTGTGAATGTCAAAGGATATTTCTATTATAGTTTACTTGATTCTTTCGAATGGGGTGAAGGTTCCACGGTCAGGTATGGACTTTATCATGTTGACTTCAAAACTCTCGTTCGCTCTCCTAAGGATTCTGCAAAGTGGTACCGTGCTTTTATTAAAGATATAAAAGGATAAAGATCAATCTCTTTTTTCGATAATACTAGTATAAACTTGTATAATAAATAAACATGTAAATTATGTTCATGGATATTGTTCTAATACAAGCTTTATATTCAACCGTCTCTTTCTCTCTCTATATATATATCAATACAACACTGATATTTGTTAATTATATTTATGCCAGTTAGATTCGAGTTCTGTTTATATATATTATTTATGGGAAAAAGGATTGTATGAAACAATGACATTATCCTTTTCTAATAGTTTAATGTCACATCAGTAATTTCATCTTGAATTTCAAGATTTTCATTTGGATTTACTTTTTTTCAGGATGAAAATGTTATTGTGGCATTAAAACTATTAGAAAAGATATATAGATCATGTGATGTCACTATTTCATACAATCATTTTCCCTTATTCATCGACTGAATAGCATTTTGTGTTAAAAGAAAATTTAATCAGATAAAATATTTATCTATTTAAAAGACTAGGATAAAAAAATTTTCATTAAAAATTATTATTTTGTATTAGTTATGTTTTTTATCTATAAAATCAATAATTTTAATATAAAATAAAAATAAAATATTTTATTAATAATATTTCTACCATAATATTTAATATAAAACTAATATATAGGTTTTACATTCATTTTCGATAACAAATTATAAATATAGAATAATAATATTTTCATTATTAGTGTTACAGATTATTATTACTTTATTAAACTTTGAATTTATATTAAATTACGTTTATTGTTTTTGATTAATTATCATTTGATTAATGTTACAATTTATAATTATATATTAATTAAAAAATAATATATAATACTATAAATAAATGTATTAGCAATACATTTTCGTTCGAATAGCATCTAAAAAATATATTTTAGCATTTTTTAATAGGCATTGTTTTCATCGCCAAAAAAAATATGCTTTTGATTATTACTAGCTTCTAATGCCACATGCTTTATATGTGATTTTACACGTTTAATATTTAATCAAATTTTTACTCTAATATTAATTAAGTGATAATTAAGAGGCTTAAAAATATATTCACCAATTTTTTTTACTATAATTACATTTAACTTTTTCCTATATTTTATGCTTAGATTTCAATTCAATTAATACCTCTATTTTCAAATTAGCATAACATTTTAAACCATTAATTGTAAATTAAATTATAATTATTTTTAAATGTGTATTTCTCACAACTTCAAATTCGAATAAATTATATTTATTTTTAATGCATAATTATCATAACTTTTATTTTACTTCTATTTTTTTTAAAATGTGAATTTAGTAATATGATGAAAAACAAATGGTATTCTCATCAATATATTTTTTTTTCAAACCATGCTTTTATATATGCTAGTTCCCATGTCATGTGTGTTGCACGTTATTTATGTGTTTATTTTTTAAATAATATATTTTCATAATTATTACAAATATATTTTTCTAATTAAATAAAAATTGATCTATTATATAATAAAAGTCTATTATTTTTTGAAAAATAATTGAGAGAATAAAATAATATTTTATAAGTAATGAAAAAAAGTGGAAGATAACTCATGGTAATTCCAATAATTTTTTAGATTTTATTTTGTTTATTTTGAACGAAAATGCAGAGCAAAATATTAACTTAAATTTGTATATAACTATAATATTGATTCAGTGATAATTAATCTAAAATAATAAATTTAATTTAATTTAATATTGATCTAAAATTTAATTAAATGATAATAACTATTAAATTGACAACGAGAACATTAATAAATAATTTCATCCATTATAGGTTAGATTACCAATATATTAATATTATCTTTTTTTATATATTTTTGCTAATCTCACACATTTAATTTTTATTAATTATAAAAATGATTTTAACATCATTAATTATCATATTTAAAATAAAATAAAATAAAATATATTTATTTAATTAAAAACTTGGTTTTTATTATTTTTAATTTATTCAATTATTTTATATATTTATAATTTTATTAATTAATAATATATTACATTATTTTTAAGTAGAATTTTTAAAGATATATGACCAAATTAATTAATTTCACATTAATATACTATTATATTAATTAATATTACTTTTACTATTATCAACATGATAATATTAATAAATTATTGCTCTAATTTTAATTTAATAATATAATTCACAATAAAAAATATTTTATTAATTCAAAAAATTTTAAACTCGTGCTTTTATATATATTATGAATAAATTATAAATTTGATATATTATTATTCCAAGAAAATTAATTGATTTTTCTTAGGGGCGTTTTTCCCGGAAGTTTAATTGAACATATCAAATTATAGTTTTATATTCAATAATATAAAAAAGAAGAAGATACCAAAAAATATTTAGACTTGATGTGACTATAGTTAGGGGCAAAACCGACAAGGCAAAATAATGACTTTGGTCCCATTTGATTAAATGGTACAATTTCATGTTTTACTTTTTGTTAGATATTTTTAATTTAATTTATTTAACTTTTGATTGATATTTATATTGTTGTCTATGTAAGAGAACGTGAAATCGATTATGCTGAAATGCAATTATACTTTTATTAAATGATTGAAGAGAAATTATTAATAGCTCTAAGCATTCAAAATCCAATGTGTACACGTCAGCAACATTGCATTTATTTTGAAATGGTAATTAAAGAATCTCATTCATTCATTCTTTATTTTGTTTCTAATAACAATGCAAACTAAATAAAAAATAAAAATAGAGCTAATATATATATATATATATTGAGGTATTTAAATTTGACAATTTATACTTATTTTGTACTTAATTTTTTTTACTTAATTTGTATTTAAACTTGAAAATCGTAAGCTAACTTAGTAATTTTCGTAGGTACTTGACTAACACCATTAAAATACGTTAACATGGCCCTGACGACCAATAGTATGATAACACATGGCATCCTTACATTTTGGCACATGACAAAAAGTTTAAAAATAAAAAATATTTAAATTTTATTAAAAAATTATAATCTTTTATTTTGTCACGGGTTAAAATGTGAGGTTACCACATGTCACCATATTATTGGGCGCCAATACCATGTTAGTTTATTTTAATGGTGTTGGTACCTAAAAAAAACATCAAGTTAACTTACGGTTTCCAAATTTAAGTACCAGTTAGGTCCAAAAAAATGTTTAGATACCAAGTAGGTATGAATTCTGAACTTTAGGTACCTCCATGTATATTAACCCAAAAAGATAAGATGAGATTGCAAAAGGGAAACTTCGATGTAATTTTAATTGGGCTAAAAAGTCAAAAAAAGTCCTCTATGAAAAATAAAAAAATCAATTGAGATTTTATGAAAAAAGTGCACCCAATTAAGTCCTCAATGACCCAGAAAACATCAATTGAGTCCTTTCATTAATGAAAATTGTCAATTAACTTATTTGATCGCACCAACATGGTTGACAAAAGCCACAAGAAACGACCACATGGTAGCATGCTAATGTGATATGCCATGTTTGCAAACAAAAAACAATAATAATAATGTGCATTTGGAAAAAAATCTAGATAAATGGTTGTCCAAATTCATTTGAACCTAGACAATCATTTCTCTAAATTCATTTTAGATGAATGTGAAATTTAAAAAAGTTTAAAAATTATTAATAATTCAAATTCATTCCATGCACATTTTTATTAATTTGTTTTTTTAATTTTTGTTGATGTGGTGGTAGCTTCTGCTAGCTTCCATCAACGCAATTAACAGTCAAATTGATCAATCGATGGTTTGAATTAATAGAAATGGTCAATTGATTTTAAGGTTATTGAGACTCAATTGAGTGTATATTTTTTTTATAAATGCTCCATTGATTTTCTTATTTTTCACTTAGGATTTTTGCAAATAAAGAAAATTAGAGATAACCAATTATAGTTGGATTGCAATCAGCCCCAAGCTCTTCAAGTCACTCAAGAATGCTTCTAGACATAAGGTCCTAACGCTCATCAATTTCAATAATAGTTGTTATAATATATTGAATGAATATCTGATATATTAAACTCGAGTCAGTCTAAACTTGAGAGTTAAAGAAATTTTAAACGAATAAATTTAAATTTATCTTACTAATTTATATTCGAGAGTTTGATTACGCCTGAAAAAGGGGTTTACACCCTTACATTACAATGCCTATCCTAAAATTACACCATTTTGTAACACTTTTATTAGCCCAAGCTTATTATCTAATCGATCTAGATTTACTAATTTAGAAATTCTATATTATTCTCAAATCCAACCTAATTAATTGTCGTTTAAACTAAATTTAAAATTAGCCAAATTACATTATTACCTCCGCCCAGTAAAGTTGTCCCATTTTGACTTTTTGAAGTAAAATCTTTTCAACTTTGACTTTTTATTAATTAAAATATAATTTTGATAAAATTTTGAAAAAGATATATTTTGAAAATTTTCAATGAAGTAAATTTTAAGTGGTCCATAAAATTTAATTAATTAAAATATTTAAAATATTATAAGTCAAAGTTTAAAAAAATTAACTAAAAAAGCTAACTGCCATATTTTTATTGGAACAGAGGGAGTACAAATTAACCTTAGACCAAACCACGTAAATTGGAAACTGATCAAAGTATCTATTCAAAAAAAGTAAAAAAGTCATTTGATCGACAAATTAATATGGATTGATTAAATTAGACTAAAAAATCAATTGAATTAAATTTTAAATTTTAATTATTTATTTATTTTAAACTAATCATATTAGTCAAATCAACTACCACTCTAATTCTTAAAAAAATTGTTATAACTCTTCTAAATATTTGCATGGTTAAAAACCCATTGATTTCTTTTCTCAAAGTTTCTCAAAACTTTCCAAAATTAGCTTAAAAGTTAAAAGAAAATTAATATTATATTTTTTCTGAAAAATAATGCTAATTTCATGCATTTAATTTTTATTAATTATAAATTTTGATTTTAACATTATTTAATTATTTTTATATTAAAACAAAATCATATTTATAGATAAAATTTATATTTATTTAATAAAAATTTTAATTATAAAAATATTATATTTTTATTTTTTAATTTATCCAAAAATATTTGATGATTTTATAAATTGGAATTTTTATTAATTAATAATTTATTATATTTTTTAAGTAAAACTTTTAAAAAATATTTCAGAATTTATTAATTTTACATTAATATATCCAACACATTCATTAACAGTTAATTAATATTACTTTTTTATTATTGCATAATAATTACTGATACGCTAAAAAATTATTTTATCTATTATTAATAATTAATTAATGTTACTTATTCTGAATACTTTAATTTCAACTTTAACTCGTTTATATAGTTGAATAAAAATTTTATTATTTAAAAATAATAAAAAAATTATATTTTATATAATATCAATTTAGTAATATAAAGAATGGCAAGAATATTCACATCGATTCAAAAGTTTATCTAAACTCATGCTTTCATGTAGATTATAATTATAAATATAAATTATAGTTTTATTAAAAATATTTATTATTAATTACTTATACTTAGCTAACTATCATTTGATAATAACAAAGAGTATATATTTAATGTTAGAAAACAATCTAATAAATACGAAATACTAAAATATTAAGATAAAATTGTATAGAATGTTTTTTTTTTTTTTTTTTAGTACTCATATTCTCAAATACTTTCTTGGACTAAGATATTATTTATAATAATTTTACTCTAGGTTTTGTTACTTGTTTAGATTTTTTTTTTTAAATATTATTGATAATTTTTATAATATTTAATATTTTTTGGGAATTTAAAATTTTATAAGTGTGTAAATTTAATTTATACTGTCAAACATGACATAAAGAATTACAATATAATTATACTCTATCAATCACACATATATTACAATGTAATATTATAAAAAATACAAATACCAGACCGACTATCAACTCTATCCACGCCCGCTCACACTCGTATCCAAGTAACATTACTCTTCAAACATAACATACAACAAACTTTCCTACATCTAAAGGAAAAAAAAGTATAGAAAAGCATGGATGTTATAGTGGCTAAAGTTAAAACCTCATTGACCTTTAACTTTCAACAGCAAAGACAACACAAACTGATGCAGTAAACTAATGTACAAAGGAGAATAGAAACAGCTACAACATTGTTTTCTGTAGCAGTAGTTTTTCTTCGTTCTGGTTTAACTAGAAAACGGCTAATCCGAAAATGAAGTGTACAGAAAACGAAAGGGAAGGGAAATAACTATAACATCGATATAATGTGCTTCATGTTGTTATTCGAAGAGAGTCTTATTACGACTAAAATATGGGGACGGAAAATTAGGAAGAATGATCAAAGGAAATTTGGGCACCTTTACCACCAATTCCGGCTGTGAAACACTGGAAACCGAATGATCCGAGCTCTTCCACTAGTTTATCGATGACTTCTCCTGATATATCTGATTCATGTCATCAAGGGAACAAGTGACAGAAAGCAGCAAACTATTGATGAAACTATAAACAAAAACGGATCAAAGTCAAAATATCTGAGAAGTAGTTTCTTATCAAACCCTATCCTAGCCTCTGCCCCTTTAGGTGGGGAACAAGATCAAAATATTCATTTCTACGGGCAGAGAGACGCAAGGGAAAGCATTTTATTGCAACGAATTCAAACTCGTTTATCTCATCAAAACCTTCAGTCATAAGTAATGAAAGAATTGGCAGAGGCATAAATAAACAAATTTAAAAGAACAGTAAAGAGGATACGGGTTGGCAAGAGTGTTAGCACGCAACCTCCGCCACCAGCTCCGGTCAGCTTGGAAGCTAGCTTATACTTCATTGATGTCTGAAGAACATTTTCTATCGATGCATGGCTAACACCTATAGAGAAGAGCAAACCCTGATTCATTTCCATCAATTCTCCGAGCTTCTCTTCATTGGCAGATAAATATAGATCATCCACAGCATGCGACTGGATGATGGTAGACCATTCATCACTGATAGCTTCAATGGCATTTAACACGGAACACATGGCATCAGGATGCCTTGATTTCCTTGCCGAAACATTAGCAACCAAAGCCTTTGTATCCCTCCCGACTTTTGTGTTGGTAATGAGCATTCTCAGTGGCATATTGGAATCGACGCGGGTCATAACACCGGATTTGAATTTTATCACATTTCCTGTTCCATGGAAACCATAAATTACTTAAATCACATAGATATTGATAAACATATCATGCATTTATGAGGTAATATAGCACAAATTGCTTAGGCTACTATAAATCAGTCTTCACTCTATCCAAGCTTTCCTTTTAGATTACCGATGTTACCAAATTGGGTCTAAAATTAAAATTTGTTCCGATCGTAGTTGGTCCAGGATAGTGATGCATATGATAGAGGGACCACAAGTTAATTGTTAAAAGAATTTGAAGGCAAAAAAAGTATTTAGTGAGTTTATTTAAACAAGTTGGATACCAAATGTGCTAACTGAGTTGTCAACTCCAGAGGGTCTTCCGTGAATTATCTTCTCCCCTTCGAAAGCCCACTTATTCACCAATTCGGCCTCGGTCTCCTTAAACGTAGACCATCCTTGTTGGCTTACGTCCAATTTCACGGAATCTGAAAGAGCTAATAGAGCTGCTGAGAGTGAAACACAATATGCAGCCGATGAACCCAGACCCGCACCCACAGGAAGCTCAGAAGAAACGGTGACTGTAGCCGGCTTAAACCTGGCTCATTGAGTCAATATGTCAGAAACTAGATCATCAAGAAGAAAATTTCAGTTAAAATAAAAAGCCATAACTGGATACATACCCTAATATAGAAGTGTACAACCAAAGAAACGCATAAACCCCAGAAGCAAGTCCGATCTTTGTCTCGGGGAAACTTTGCTCATCAACAAGAGTGGCGAGAGATTTAATGGTCTCCAATGAGCATGATGTGGGTGTCGAAGAAAATGGAGAACCTAAGTAAGATAGCACTTCCTTGATTCTTCCGACTGACCATGAAAAGTCTAATCCGATGTCATTGAGCTTAAGTTTTACTGTATCGTCGTCTTCTATGGAAAAAACAAATACAACAAAATGAAACAAAGATACAAATATTAGATTGCAAGACAATGTTACGGACCTTATCAAAGTGCCAAAGATTATACAAATAAGAAACCATAATGGATCAATTGACCAAGAATTGTTATGACAAAATCAAATTTCAACTTATAAAAATTCAAGAGAGGATACTTCGATCAAAGCTTGACAGCATGTCATTATTGACAAATAGTTTGATTGTAGGTTATCAAAGAAGGAAATATCGTAAAAGAGAAGGTTTTTTAGTTCTACTCATGCACTGGAACTTATGGTTTTTAAACTCCTAGCACCATTTGCCAAAAACACATTGATATTCTTAGTAAATACCGGAAAAGGCAAGAGGGGACCGTTTGCAGATTAGTTCATGCAAATGAGTAAGTTAGCAGCCAACTATAAGCACTTATCAAACTAGAAAGTTCACAAAGATTGTTTGTTTCCCACAAGCTTGACATGCCCCACAAAATAAACCGCACACTTTGAAATTTATCAAATCCGGTGTGTTAGATCAGCTCAAGCTTGGAAACATCATTTTCACATACTTAGTTTTATCAAAAGATAAGAGCCAGTAAACACATCCAAAGAAACATTAGCAGAAAACAAACCACCAAATCTGATCTACTGGATCGTTATTAAAAGAAAACTATAATCAGCTCAATCACCGAAACTTTGTTCACAAATACTTGGTCGATTCATAGATAAGAACCAACAAACACACCTTTCAAAGCAACATATGAAAAAATCAAACATACCTTTGCACGATTGTCTTCCAAAAAAAAACCATCAAAAATCCGTAACTCATTAAAAGCAAACTATAATCAAAGCGATCTCAGAATCACTTTTCCTGAATATTTAGTTTTGTTGAAAGATAAAAATGGCCAACAAACACATCCAAAGCAAAATTTACAAAAAGACAAACATATCTTCGCACGATCGATTCCCCAAAACAAATCATTAAATCCAATTTATAGGATCCTCATAACGAGTTCAATCTCGGAAACCTTGTTTCGAGATACTTAGATTGTTCAAAAGATAAAAACCAATATCTACAAAAAAGAATCTCTTTTTCCTCATTAAAAGCAGACCATAATCACATCTCAATCTCAGAAACTTTATTCCAACATAGTTTGCTCAAAATATAAGAACTAAAAAAATACTTGAAGCAAACAAAACTTCAAGAAAGGAAAATAATGTTGATGGCTTCAAAATTTTGCTGAACCTACATAATCTTCCAAATAACGGCTAACCTAATCAAAAAAATTAAAATAACATCAAATTCCAACCTATAAAACACCAAAAACAAATATTTTGAGCAACAAATTCATATAAAAAAAAAGGCTTGGAAAACTGGAATAAAACTCCATATAGGCTAAACAAGGAAACTACCAAAACATTTTACACAATCTAAGAACAGCCCAACTCAAAATAACTTTCATTTCATAAAATTCAACCCGAAAATCACCATTTTAAAAAAAAAAATACATAACAATTAAATGAATGGAAGAAGAGAAACAGAAAGCTACCAGAACGAAGACGAAGAGAGACAACAGTGTAGAGATCAATGGAGGAAGCAACGGCAGTATATCCATGAACCACAGCATGTTCACCGGCGAGAATGATCTTCCCTGGAGCTCTGGCAGTTACCTCCATTTTTTTTAAAATTAAAAAAATGTTGAATTTGAATTTTTTTTAGTTGATGATTTGAGTTACAATTTGGGAGCAAATTTGGTGTCGAAGGTTGGATCAGTGAGTGAGAAGGAAACGAAGGAGCTCGTCGACGCAGTGGGCTTAAGACGAGGAGGCCCTTTAAATAACGCCGCCGTCAGAGGAAGCTGGATTTGGTGGGGGCGGAGAAAACTGAGTTAAAAAGAAATGGGACTTTACGCGCCATTTAAATCAACCTAAATTCCTATCCTTGTTTGCTTTGTTTGTTCTATTCCCAATTTTTTTTATCACTTAAAGATTGATGCCATGCCCACGCGACTAGCTTGCACGTGATTCTCAACTTTCAGTTTTGGGATATTTCTTCTCTGTATTAACAATGGGATAATATAATTTTTGGCCCCTGAACTTGGCAAGTAGATTCATTTTGATACCTGTACTTTTTTTTATCTACTTTGACACTTTAACTTAACAACTTGACAACTAGGTTAACTTGAAAAAATGTAAAAGTTTGATGATTGGTACATCATCATTAAAAATCATATAAATTTTCATGTGATGATGTGGTATAATTTCAATGTGTCAGATTTAGTGTTTTAATAACCAGATTGGTGATTGAATAGGTCAAACCACTAGTTCCTGATTCGTCCAATTCAACTGTCAAACCGACAATAATTAAAAATTTTATAAAAAAATTATTTAATGGACTCCATTTGTTCAACTATTGATCTTTATCCCGCTTTTCGAATTTCAAGCAATTTATGAGTCAATTAGTTCAACTCTTTTGTTCAGATCATTATATCGATCAATTCTCAGTCCAGTCGGTCCAGTCATGTTCCAATAACACAGATCACATCACCAAACCTTGACAGAATCCAAGTTCAGGGACCAAAATGGATAAACAACTAAACAAGTACAATTTGACAAATTTTGTGTACTATTTTAGTTTCTACCACTTTTTCACTTTAATCCTTATTCTTTTACCCCAATCAATACTTTAAAAAATATTTTTTGAGTTTAGGGTCCAAGGTTGATCAAAATGAAAGCATAGACGTGATATGGCATGTATAGTTTACCGCAATTAGAGATTTAATTATGACTAAAATGACAACACCCTAAAAGTTGGGTGACCAGCTAGACAGTTTACCCAAAAACTATTTATACTTACCTTTTAACTAAGGTGTTTTTATTTTTATTTTTTAAAATAGTGTCTTCATCTATTTCTTTCTTTATTTCTTTTTTTCACCTCGTTCTTTATTTAGAAATTTAAATAAAAACTACTTTCTAAAAAATAAATATTTTAAATATTTTTCATCAAAGCTTAAAACTCTAGTATTTACGAAGTATTTTCTTGAAATGGAATGGGAATATAATATTTTTTTTCAGTATTTGAAGAAAAATAATTAGTTAGTGGGACAAATCGAAACCAAAAAAAAAAAAAAAAAACTACAAATAAAGAAAGTAAAAATGGTATTTTTTTTCCATGAATTTTACAAAGGTTGGATTAAAAATTACCATTATTACCAAATTTTGTCTTATAAATTCTAGAAATTCTCTTCAATAATTCGATGGATTATTGTTAAGGAAAAATGATAGAAAAAAGTTGAATAATTCTTGTTTTATTTTCAAAACAATTTTAGAGGTAAATTTATGATTTCGTGTATCTTTTTATGTTATTTTCTTAAATTTAAGAAAAAAATAAGATATTAAATAAAGATTTAATTTTTACGTATAAAACTGGTTAACTTTTCCCTACAAATTGAGTTTTAATATTCTATAGGATTTTTTACCAAAAAAAAACATTTCTATAGGATTTTTTACCAAAAAAGAAAAGTATTCTATAGGATTTCTAACATTGTAAATACTAAAATTAAAAAATAAAATAGAATATTCACTAAACCCCTATACTCTTTACATATTTAGAATTTAACCCTTTTTTTTCAGGATTTCAATATCTGTGTTTTTAGATTTCAAAATTCAAGTTTGATTGTTAACATCGTTAAATTTCTTTCGTTAAATCCACTAATGCGATATTTTAAAATAAAAAAGCACTCATCTAGTAGTTATGTAATAAAAATATTATGTTATAATGAACTTCAATTTAATAGAATAATTTTAAAAGTGTTAACAATTCCATTCGCATTATTAAATCTGAAAAGTAGATTAACTAAATTTTTTGAAATAAAAGTAAATAGACTAAATTCTAAATGTACGAAGAGTACGTAAACTTGAAGCATATTTAACTAAATTTTTCTTTAATTTTTTTTGGTAAAAAGGTCCTCTTTGGTTCCTCTTAATTTCAATATTAAGCATATTGCTCCCTCTAAAAAAATCAAAGCAATTTAACCACCATCAATTTCAAAAGTGAGTAACTAATAACAATTAATACATCATTAATGTTTTTAGTCAATTGTACATAATTTTAATTGGTATAATAACAATTTTAGCCCTCAAAGTTTACAATCTTGTTTGTTGATATGTATATTCGAAGCTATTTATTTTTTTGAAAATTTTAAACTTTTTAGATAATTTTTCTATAACTAAGATCAAACTGATAAAATATGAAATTATTAATGGCTTAATTTGTTATCATACCAATTAAAATTATGTATAATTGACGAAAAATATTAATGTTGTGATTAATTATCTTTAGTTGTTCACTTTCAAAATCAACAATAATTAAATTGCTTTAATTTTTTTAAAAGGGACCAATATGCTTAATATCAAAATTAAGAGGGACTGGAGATGAATTTTACCAGTTTCTTATTGCATCTGTAATGCACGTGCTTGAAAGTCCATTGAGAGATAAAAGAACAATTTTCTAAAAATATTATTATTAGTATTTTGAGGGGAAAAAAACCAACCCATGATATCACTAAAATAAGTCCACATTCCACAGTCAAGTCCAATTTTAAACATGATTCAATGTTGGCATGTTCATAATAGCCACCTACCCCCAAAAATTATATAATAAAAAATCAACGTTTTATTTCATACGATTCAATTTAGTCACTTAAAAACGTTTTAATTATTATTATTTTTTTATTTAAAAAATATTATTTTTTTATTTAATTAATAAATTAAAAAAATCGTATTTTTTTAATCGAAAATAATAGTATTGGTCATGATATGAAAACAACTTGAAAAAACTATTAAAACGTGATACAAATATATGAAAATGTTAAATTTCATATAATATAAATATAAAATATTTTAAATATAATTATCGTACTAAAAAAATTCATCTATATATTACAAATACATGAAATATTAGATTTTGAATATACGACGACGGGAAAGGCAACGTTTTTAAAAATAAATTCGTGGTGGATTTAGTCAAGTCATTAATTCATCGGTCTGATTGTTTTGATTTATTCAATTAAAAATTTATAAAATTAAAAAAAAATTCAATTCAATTTGTCTATACTATTTCAGAGGTCAATTGACCCAACCTCTTATTCCGAATCGATACCCCGACCAATTTCTAGTCCAACTAGTTTGGCTCCAAAAACCATGGGAAAATGACGGGACCCCAAACAATGTTTTATACAATCAACCACTATAATAGTCCATTTGCCTATCAAAATTTTGATGTAATTGAGAGATAATTGTTATATACCTATAACAATATCCGTGACACCTATAATAGCGGTCGAGATTAATATTATATTTGAATTTTTAAAAAAAATTAAAACTAAATATTATATTAAAATAATAATATTAGTTAATGAAATTAATATCTTATTTTTAGTAAAATTTATTAATGCGATTCTATTTTATTAAAAATTATTTTCATTTAATATTTTTAATTTTTTTATAAAATTTAAATATTTTATTAAAATAACATCTTAATTAAAATTTATTATTTTTATTTTACTAAAAAATAGAACTAATTTTTTAAAATTTGAGATAAGATGCTTTTTAAAATAATTATTATATATTTATGAAGATTCCAGATCACTTGGTCAGTATTTTACTTTTTATATTATAAGAAATTAATTTTAAAATTATACAGAAATTTTAATTTAATATGTAATATCATGTACGAACTTTGATTTGATATTTTATATATAAAATTTTAATTTTTTATTTAATTTCACGTAACACTAACAACTTATTCTATGGGACACTATTTTCCTGATAAGTTAGGTGAAAATCGATTATCAACTTTATTAAGCTAAAAAAAAATGAAATAATAAATTTTAATACTTCCATGTAAATTTAAATTATGTTGTTTTTGTTTCTAAAAATAATTTCAATTATTTTTCATATAAATTTAAATTATTTTCCCATTTTCATAATAATAAACATGTACTTTCAAGATTAAAAAAAAAAACATGCATATTTAAAATCTACATGAAAATATAGTTTAAATTTATTCATTCGCATTTTAATTTAATAAAATGTCATATTAATAATTTTCACATAACATAAAAGAAAAATAACGCCACATAAACAACGGTGTTAATAAATATAAAAATCAAAAATCAAAAATCAAAAATAATATATATAATTACACTAAAATAAAACTAATATCTAATATTACGCATTAAACCTATATTTATGTATACTTTTCAGATTTATTATTTTTCTCCTTTATTCTTTTATTGCTTTTTAATGCACGTGTTTGAAAATCCCTTGGGAGATGAATGAAAAATTTACTATTTTTTTAATATTAATATTTTGAGGGAAGAAAAAATCAACCCATGATATCACTGAAATAAGTCCACAGTCCAAGTCAATTTTGAACATAATTCAATGTTTGCACCCTTTAAAAAAATAATAAAAAAACAACGCTTAATTTCATGTGATTCAAATTAGTCAGTTAAAACCAGTTACGTTATTATTATTTTATATTTAATTATTAATATAGTGTTTTAAAATTAAATATAAGTTGCCATTTTTCGCAAGAGCTGATAATAGTGGACATGGTAGCAACAACGTAAACAAATTATTTTTTGTATAAATTAGTAATGACGAGAGGTTGACAATGACAGTGTTTAAATCGAGATGCCAATAAACACTTGATCATTGTTAACAATGTAAATTTTTTTTATTAAAACTAATATAAAATAATTAAACTTTATGTTAAGGGTGAAACCAGAACAAATATTTAGGGGTTGAATGAAATTTTAATTTTTTATAGTCTATATTTTTATAATTTTTAAAGGATTAAATCATTTTTTTATAATTTTAGGGGTCAATGTGTAATTTTACTTTTACTAATTTAAATTCTTTTAAATTTTTAAGGACTTAAATAAAAATTTTATATTTTAGGAGGGCCAAGGCCCCTGCCAACCCCTAAATTCGCCTCTGCTTTATATAATATAAATTATTAAGTTATACAAAATTATGGGCTAAATTGACCAAATATATATAAAAAAAAATACTAAATAGGTCGATCTTTTGAAAATTTAGAGAAATAGGTTGTTTTCTAAGAGAATGTATGAAAGCGCACTCAACTAGAAATGCTTTCCAATAATTGCAAAGAAAGCACATCCATCTGGGTGAGCTTTCCCTGACATGTCAACAGGAAAACGCGCCCAGCTAGACGTATTTTCACCTCTCTCTCAAAATATTACATATTTTTAAAAAAATTCAAACATGTATGACTAATTTAGTCAAAATTATATGAATATATAACATTTTAAATAAAATTATTATATTAATAATTGCCAACAACCTCTTAACCTAATGACGAGAACGTTCTGTTGTAGGTATAAAAGTTTGAGTTTAATCCCAACCAACCTCATTCTCCTCCCTCAATTATCAAAAGAATTATTATATTAAGAGTTAATAGCATTAAACATCCTCAAACTATAACCCTCATTTTAAATTGACCCCTAAACTTCAAAACATTCTAATTACATCATCAAAATATCAGTGTTATATTAATCAAGTCTTTTAATTAATAAAACTGTTAATTTAACAGTTAATGACATGTCAAACCTTATATGACATGATTTCAAATAAAAAATTAAAGAAAAGTAAACATATTGTATAACTTTAGAAGTGAAAACTAAAAATAAAGTAAAATCGATAAAAGAGAGAGTGAGCTAGAAAGTTTTTGTAAAAGCTTCGAAAATTTCAAAAGTAATATTTTTATATCATCTATTTTTACAAAATTCATTTTTTTTCATTAAATTATTCATTTCAAGCTACACTATATAAGATTTAACATCTCATTTAACGACTAAATTAATGATTTTAATAATAAAAGGATCTTATTGATAGAATGTTTTAAAAATTGAGAACTAATTTAAAATAAAGATTACAATTTAGGGACGTGTGATGTAATTAACTCTTATATTAATAAATATATGAATACAATACAAAAATTTGATTTTGACTTTTTGAGTATTAGAGGGAGGGGAAAGGATAGGGACCTAACCAATGTTTAATGCTACGCATAATTAATATATTTTTAATTCAATGAATGTATTAAATATTGGCGTCTTAAATTAATTGTTAAATAAATTTTTAGCTTACGAAATATCCAAATAAATTGGTCAATATTGTGTTGCTCTGAAAATCTTATACGCTGGTCCAAGAATTTATATATAATTTTTATAAGGTAATACCAAATATTAGAACAATTTAGACTTTGGGATTTTCAAGATAAGGTCTTGGGATTGGAACTTTGAAATCAAGAGGGATTATAATTTTGTTCAGTGATTAAAAATGGGTAATATGATAAAAATGTCCTTAAACTAGCTCATTCTATTCAAGTAAGTCCTTATCCATTTTCTTTAATTAAATAAGCCTTTTAAATTTGTTTTTATTTTTCTTCATTAGAACTTTTGGAGAAAGGCTAATACTCTAGTATGTGTAAGAGCTTTACTTAAACAAATCACACTAATTTAAGAGTATTTTTGAGTAAATATATATTTTGGTATCTGAATTTAGTTTTAGTGTTCAAATTGATATTTAAGGTTTTTTTTCTCAATTAAGTACTTGAATTTGACTTCAAGATTTAATTTGGTACCTAAAGTTTATTTTGGTCCAAATTGGCACCTGAACTTAATATGAAGCCAAGTTCAGGTAAATTTAAATAAAAAGCCAAGTTTTAGTTAAATACCAAATTGGGCCTTGAGGCCAAGTTTAGGTATCTAATGAAAATAATAATAATCTTAAGTATCAATTTGAACTTTGAAGCCAAATTCAGTTACCAAAATATATATATTTACCCTTTTTGGCATATTAACCTTTAAAAAATTAGATTTGATTGGTTGGTTAAATAGGCAAAATTGAAAAAGTTGATCCAACAGTTCATCCCTATAAATTGAAATGAGTGTAGCGAATCGTTTAAAATGGTCGATAATTGATTAAAAAAAAGTTACAATTTAAGGTTAAATTATGTTATTAGACCCTATACTTTATAAAATTTATGAAATTAATTATTGTATTTTAATTTTGTCAGTTTTAGTTTATTTACTTTTCAAAATTTAAAATTCCAGATATTACCAAACGATAATTGTTAAATTCAATAAGTTGTGCTATTTCTAAAATACGATGCGACAAACATATTATTATATGTGTAATGTCATATAAACTTGTTATTTCCATATATTATTCACTAAATATCCAACCAATGAATTAATGAATGTTATGTTATGTCAAAACTAAAATTTTAAAATTAGAAAAGTATATGGGCTTAAAATGATCAAATTGGAGAATGTGAACTAAATCTACAACTGTACGCATTGTACATAACTAATAATTATATTTAACCAAACGAAATTAACTACTACCATTTAGGTCAAAACTAAAATTTCAAAATCCAGAACATACAAAAACTAAAATTAATCAAGTTAAAATATAAAAATTATTTCACAATTTTCATAAAATACAAATATTAATTGCATAATTTAACCAAACTTCAACCCTTTAAATATATAAACCCATTAATTTGAATGCTCGTGTGTAATTACATTTTGTTGCATTATAATCGTGTTTTAGGTAAATTATTTGTTGAACAATTTCATTATAAGTTTCGATCATATTTGTTATTTTTGACATAATGTCTAGAATTACCCATAGTCTCTCCCAACTCATAAATAGGAGGATAACGCGCTTCAGCACACTTGAACCTACGTTCTCCTGCGTTGACAACAACACACATGCCAATCGAGATAAGACTCAATCGACTTGATTAAGTTGACTTAAAAATTCATGAATCATGATGAATTTTGAACATTAGAATTATTCATGGTTCAATTAGTTCAATTCATCTAATTTGGATTAAGTTTGAATAAAATGATTTTGTTCATGGTCAACCTAAGTTTATATAAAAATGTTTTATAAAACGTTTTAATATAAAATATATTTTATTATTTTTTAAATAATAATTTGAAGTTTTTAGGCAAGTTAGCTCTAATCGAGGCTTAAAATTTTGTAAACAAATCGAGTCTCAATCTGATCTATCTTATGGACATTTTTTCTTGAACCGAAGACATTATGACACCTAGATTTTTCATATTTACCATTTCAATTAATGCTTCACTTGATTTTTATATAAAATTTTTAACAAATAGAATTTTTACATAAAACTTTTCATCTACATCGTAGGCGTTTGTTTTACATAAAATAAAATGTTTTCTACATTTTTCTTCGGTTTTTTAATGGAAAACAAATTGGTTAATGGAAAATGGTTTATAAGTCAAAAAAAAAAAAAACCATTTTTTTTTATAAATTAACTTATCATTTTAAAAAGTGTAAGTAATTTTTTAGAATAGAATATTTTTATTTTTATATAAAAATTAAATTGAATCAGCATTGATACAATTATATTAATGATAAATTTTAATTTTAATTTTTAAATTTTTAATACTAAATATTATAATATTAAATAATATTAAAATACATATTTAATTTTTATATTTAATAATAAAATAATTTATTAATATAATTAATTATTTTGATAAATTATTTAATATTATAATGTTTTTCATAATAAATATACATTACAATTTATAAATTTAATTATATAAATATTAGTATTTGTTTAGGTCATGTTTAACTTCATTTATCCCTTCCAGCTCTAATGTGTCACTATTCACTCTCGTATATGTAATATATAATTTAAGTTAAATTTTAATTAGGCATTATTTATTATTAAGTTTATATATGATATTAATTATCATAAAGCATTTTATTATTAAAAAATAATTTTGATGGTCTAAAAGAAATGTTACAATAATAAATTGTAACAAATATATTTATGTTGCATTTGTTTATTAAGAAAAACTCTTAGGAAAGTTTGTCAAACAACGAAAAGTATTTTACGGAAAAATGTCCAAACACAATAAAATATCAACTTTTTTTAGAAAATCAATCAATTTTTTAGAAATCATTTTCCGAAAGTTGCTTTCAATAAAACAAATGCAACTTTAATATTTATAATTGTACATAAAATAAGTTTTGAAACATTCTTATATATGTATCTAAGTTATATTATTTTTCATGTTATAATTTTCTATATTTGTTTTGGTCATACATAGATATGCTCAAGTCATTATCTTAAAATTTTCGAATTTTGAAATCTCATACCTAAATCCATTTCGATCAGTGTCGAATAGACTCAAATTATCCCGTATGACTATTTAAAGAATAATAAAATAATAAAAATATTTAAATTTATTTTTATACCGATATGTATACTAATATTTATTTAAATAAAAATAATAAATTTATTGTTAAAATTTTAATTTGGATCATATGATGTGTCTTTTTTTTTTCTACATTGGTCAAATGGTGTAATTACAACAACCTTAAATTAGTCATTATATATATCATTGTTAAACTTGATTATGGGTCGAAGAGAGTTTGGAAAAAAAAATATAGACCTAAAAAATGAGTTTAAACAAAAAAAAAAATGGTTTGTTTTCTAAATGGGTTGGGCCTCGGGTAAGATTTTTTTGGCCCAAGTCTGAATCAGTCTAAAATTTCTTTTTTTTATTGTTGTTTTGCTGTCATTTCTTTATTATATTGCTACTATTTTGTTTTTATTGATTGGATATTGTATAACTCTTGTTTTTTGCTTGCTAAGTTACAATTATTTTAATGTTATTTAAGTATAAATATTTTTTAATGTATTTTCAATTTATTTGGATGTTCTATCGTTGATCAGAGAAATCTCTACGAAAAATACGAATTGGAGTTTGAAGAAGGGGAAGAAGGAGTACTCGACCTGCAACATATAGAAGAGGATTTATTCAATCACATAGTTTGGGCTCCTAGGATATGGTGCCCTTGGGGCTTTCTATTTGATTGTATCGAAAGACTCAATGAATTGGGATTTCCCTATTAGGTTGGGTCATTTCGGGGCAAACGGATCATTTATGATGAAAATGATGAGCTTCAAGAGAATGGTTCGGCGTTTTTGCAGAGTGAAACCATGCAGTACCAGGCACGAGATAGATCTTCCAAAGAACAAGGCTTTTTTCGAATAAGCCAATTCATTTGGGATCCTGCAGATCTACTATTTTTCTTATTCAAAGATTAGCCCTTTGTCTTTGTGTTTTCACACCGAGAATTTTTTGCAGATGAAGAGATGTCAAAGGGGCTTCTTACTTCCCAAACAGATCCTCCTACATCTATATATAAACGCTAGTTTATCAAGAATACAGAAGAACATCACTTTGAATTTTTGATTCATCGCTAGAGATGATTTATATTTTTAATGCTTGTAATGTATTTGATGTATTATATTTTTTTAAAATTTGTTTTTATATAAAAATAATAATCTAAATTTTTTTTTAATACGGACGGATTGAGTCAGGCTCAAGTTTAACATTTTTAATTTGAGCCGGACCAGAATAAAATTTTAAGCCATACTTTCAAATCAAACCTAAAAAAATGTTTAAAATTTTACATTAACCCGAAGATTTTGTTGAAGTTACTTTTTGCTTTTCTAACCATCCAATCTAATGCCTCATCACTTGTTGCTGATCACTGCATCGAAGTCCTTCAAAATGTGAATGTCCTCCAAAATTGGTTTAATTCTCCAATTGACTGCAATTTGTATTTGATGACACATGAGATAATTGCCATTTAAATACCTTTGCTAAGGTAAAAGCCTAATATCAACAATTTACATACATTTCATGGTGAAGTTAGAATTTTTTTTTAGAATGGTCAATTTAATTCTGATGATAGTAAAAATATAATTTTATCATTTTAATAGCATATTTTATAATTTTTAAAAAATTCAATTATATTTTTATAATTTTTCAGAAGACAAAATATAAATTTATCTTTACTAATTTAAAATTTTAAAAAATTTAAAAAATTTAAGCTTTCCTCTTGATACTCCATCCTCATGTTGGAAATCTTTCAATGAATATAACCCATAAATAGTTAAAGATCTTCTGCTCCATCTAATCAAGATATGGTGAGAATTATTGATTACAATTTCAACCAAAGTTATTTCGACAAGACTAAATTGATAGGTCGAACTGGTTGGATTTAAAATCGGTTAGGGTATTGGTTTAAAGAGGGTTTTAAATCGGTTTATTTAGGAATCGATATAAATTGGTTGAATCAGACAAAAAATAGGTTGAATTGGATTTTTAATACTTTTTATTTTATAAATTTTTAATGATTTATTTAATCGAATTGGATGGATCCATTGAATTGGTAGGACTGACAAACCGGTGGCCTGATTAATTCATCCACTAATCTGATTCTGAAAGCCTTGACTTGATTTGGAGCTAGTCCTCTTCCACACATTTTTGGAGTTGTCCAATTAACTTGTGTTTTCTTGGTCTGATTTGTGATTTGTAATGTTGTTTGAATTGCACCAAACCGAGAATAGATTGGGATACTAATTTGAAGAAGGATTTTAAAATTAATTCGAGAACCGATATGAATCGATTAAATTGAATAAAAAATCAATTGAAACAAATTGTTTAATTATTATTTTAATTTTTTTAAATTTTAATAAATTGTTTGATTAAAATAACGAACTAATTACCTAACAGATTCGATCATCGGTCTAATTTAAAGAAACATTGGTCATCTGCCCAATTTAATCCAACCCATCGAACTGGGCTGGGCTGGGGTTGATTTTGAATTGTCAGACAAATACTGGGGCTTCAATAAGCCACAAAAAAATTGAAAAATAGGAGAAAAAAATTCACGACGGAGCTCAATCGCTAATCCGCCAAAAATTGTTCCTCCTTTCATTTCAAAAGAAAAAAAAAATCGAAATTCAATTTAAAAGATTAATGTTATAAGTTCCATTTCTTTTCCAAAATTTCAATTTTTTTTTTCACCAATCCATTTTCAATAACAATGGAGAAGAGCATTCAATTCAAATCCCAAATCCTTCACTACAGAACCAACAGTTTCTTAAACCCATTTCTCGAATCCACCATTTCTCTTCAAGCTTTTAATTGTTCATGGAAATCTCCCATTTTCACCGTTTCTCCTTTGCTTTCACCCAAAACCCAGATCCAAAAACCAATTATTTGCTCAAGAAGAAGCAAAAGAAGAAAGGGGTCTGACAGATCGACAAAGCTCGCACTCGAGTTGATGTCAATTTTGGCTTCGAATCTCAGGATCTTACCTCAACCGTTGGATCTGATCGTTCAAAATTTAGTTGCTGCAGATGAAGAAGGGCTTGGGTTTATGAACGGCTTCAATGGGGTAAGATTTAAAGGATGGAAAAAGCCAACAATGCGAAGAAGAAACGGGAAGAAAATTTTAGGGTTCTTAGTAATTTTAGGGTCTTGTATTCTTTGCTTGTTGTTTGGGAAAGAGATAAGTAGTGATTTGCTTTTTGGGATCTTAGGGTTAATCTTTTTTGTGTTTGCATTGATTAAGGAGTGGAGAAGGGGGTTTAAAGCTTGGGTTTTTGGGGTCTGTTGTGTTGGGGTTTCTGTTGGATTGGGATTAAGGGGAAATGAAGCAATGAAATGGATTAGAGAAATTAGGGTTCCTTCATCTTCTTCTTCAGTGATGGAGATCGTAAGGAGAGGCAAAAGAAGAAGCAAATGGACATTTTAAGAGGGAAAGCTTTCCATTGTTCATTGAATTTTTCAATTTATTTCTTTTATTTCCTTCTCTCCTTTTTTTTTTTTGGGGCATTAGAGGATTGAAAATTGTATTTTTGGTACAAAATGAGGTCTCAGTTTCTGATAGTAGAATAAATTTTGAGTAAAATTTTTAATTTTGTATTGCGAAATTTTGACTTGTGTATGGCAATCCTCTGTTGGTTTTTTTGCTATCATCATCAGTGAAGACGAAACAAAGGGTAAACTACATCATTCAAGATCATTAAATTATTTATAAATTTACAATTTCATCATTTAACTTTAAAAAATTACAAAATAATCATTAAATTATTCAAAAAATTCCATTTAAGCCATTGTATTGTTAAAATTACAATTATATGGCCTTATATGTTTGCACTATGTCAATCGAAATCTCTCTTTCCCCTTCACTTTTATAATTTAATTCTTTTTTATGAAATAATTTTAAATGTCATGAATCTACAAATTAAAATTCAAACAATTTTGATTTTCGATCTTTGACATTGATTGTTAGATCAATTTGAATTTAAAGTATATATTTTTTACTTGCTGATAGGTACTGAACAACGGTACCAAGTGTCACTTGGAGCTCACTAGTTGGATTTAACATAAAAACTTTCGTATAATTTAATAACTATTTTGTAACTTTTTAAAGTTAAGTAATCAAAAAATAAATTTCTTAATAGTTTAATGACCTTATGTATAATTTATATATTTAGAATATCGATAAAAAAAGAAAAAGAGTGGATTCTTGAGTGTAAGTTTGGTTCTGAAAATTTCAAGTGAAAATATTCAAATAGGCTCGTTCAATGGACTCTCAAATATTTATGAAGTGAATTTTTTGTTTCAATGGGTTTTTGGGGAAGTGTCAAGTTTTTGTTGCGGAACTTTAGGTTAAGACATTTTGGATGGTCTAATTCTGATTCAAAAACAAGATTATGATGAGGTCGAAAAATTATTGGAGACAGTAAAATTGAAAGATCAAATTCCACTCTAGTTAGACGAATTCAATAGATTTTATCAAATAAAGAGAAGTGATTCTTGCAATATGTCCCTAGAGATTTTAATAAGGCAGCGGATGCAATAACTAAAATAGCTCGTCCAGATGATCACGATTTGCATATGTTCGAAGAATTTCTAGAGGTAATTAAAGAAGTTCTACAAGGAGACGGTACTAGAGGCATTCTGTTTATGAATAAGTCTATGTAATTTTTTGTTTTATATTTCACCAAAAAAATAAAAATATTTATACTAACTATTTGATTTTAAAAATAAGACAAATCTATTTCATTGATTCCAAAAGTAGCAGATTCATCAAATATCAAGTTGGATATTCACCTTTTCTAATCTCATGCTTAAAGCATATGCAGAGTATAGTACTAAGTCCAATGCAGGGGGAAGAAAAAGCCATAACCATTGCTCTTTGAGCCTCCTCAGTTACCTTTTCTTCACAACGGCTTCAAGCAATCCATTAGCTAAACAGCTAGTAACTTTTTCGGGATCGACAGGACCCGGTAGCTCGAATGAAACAGTGAAGTGTCCAGATGGGCATAGATTTTGTGTTAGCATGTGAAAGACTTGAGAGTTCTTGACTACAAGTTTCTCACCGGTTGTTGTTATCCCTTTGATTAGCACTTTTCCATCAGACTCGATGTCACAGCTGAAGTCTTCTGCACTCGTAAAATCAACTAACACGGTTATCATTTGCGGTAAAATCATTAACTCAGCCCCTAAGGCTTGTAATAGAGGTTTAATGGCATTGGGTGAAAAAGTGCAGTGCAAATCAATTATCAAAACATCATTTTATTTCAAGGGATTAGACGGTAAAAGTATCATGGAGGCCCCTGTACTAGGAGTTGGATTGCAATTTGCCCCCTCACTCAAAAAATGGGCAAATTAGCCCATTTATGTTAAATCAAAAAACAAATTGGTGCTTCTGTTAAACTTGTCATCCATGTCTACTATTAAAAACGATCCATGTATGTCAGCATGATGTACACGTATTACTATTTGGTTATTCCATCAGCCACACAAGTTTTTAACAGTACAAATGGAAGAAAATTTTAACAAAAATGACCAATATGCTCTTTGAACTAATATACATGGACTAATTTTCCCATTTCTTGAGGGGGCAAAATGAAATCTTACTCTCAGTACAGGGGCCTCCATGATACTTTTACTAGGATTAGACATACATTTTAACCTTATGTTGTTCCAACTCTATTTTTCTTAACGGTACAGGTGTCTTAACACCTGAATCTCGTGCATATTAACACGAGTATTGAGATATGATCCTCCAAGGACCCTCCGAAATCTGAATACATCTAAAACTTGGGGCAAAATCGTACATATCCACAGCGGACCAGTGATTTATATGCATCACATGAACCATTTGCCACTATCCTTTCCACTCTTAACCAAGAGTGGTAAGGTTTTTTTTTTGATCATGAGTAGGGCGATTAACCTAGAAAAACTTACTTTTATCCGGTGATACTCCAGGAAGGGAGACACGAAAATAGTACGAATCCTCTAATACACCGATGTCCACTAACCCTATGATCGGTCCCATTGTTCCAGTTGCTGCAGCCCCAGTCAAAGCAACGCCATGTTTGGTACAAGCCGCGATACTATCCAAATCCTCACTGGTTGTTTCGGAAGGCAGAAATATCATAGCAGGACCGATTGTTTCTGTGACATCAGTATTCTCTTCAGGTGAGACAGACTTATCATCTGGATTTGTCGGGCCAACATATGGCACACAATTAAGAGGAGCTACATCAAGAACTAGTTGCTGGGGACTTGTGTGCTCATTGTTTTCACCATTTTCACTTTTAGACCTGCCAGAAGACAAATAAGCAGTCAATTTTGCAATGAAGACAAGCAATACTTACGTTACGATCATGATCCGTAATGTCAGTTCTTTTACCTCAAATATTCTGTTCCGGATTGGTTTTTGTGACTGCGAATCTTTTTTATTTGTCATAACAATTGTTTTTGGAAATAAAAGATACTCTTCTAAGCAAAATCTTTTCTGTAAATTCGAGATTTTATCCAATAAATGAAATCTGCCACATCATTAAGCATCATTGGGTTCATTACTGGTAACTGTGTTTCCAAAGTGTAGTACTAGGTGATGTTTGGTTAACTCTTTAATGAATCCAAAGCTTTATCTTATGCCTTAAGGAATCACTCCGAATGCATCAACTAGCATCTACGTGATGAACCGCAAAAGCCAGGATTTTGACATTTCGGGGTCAAAACAGTTGCGCAAACTCACTAGGTTCATCAAGTTGTTTCAGTCTATGTTGCTCCGAATCTTCATTTTTCTTTAAGTATCCGTATCTGACACATAGATATAGAGATACAGCCTCCAAGATCCTCCAAAAACATGAAGAAACTCGGAGAAATCTGACCATAAGTTCATAACCATAGCTGACACTCATGACTCCGAGTAACAAAGGTTTAATCGTTCTTATGTTAGGGAAAAATTCTGTCCTAGACAAGAAAAAAGGAAGAAAGGAACTTTCATTTGGCAGGGACAAGTCCATAAACAATACCCTTAATTTTTCAGAAGAGTATAACCTTGGTTTTCAACAGAAAAGCTTAAATTAAGCAGTTATAAAAATATCGAAGAAAATGAAAAATTAGGCCTAGAAAACCCTAGAAAACCTCTCTGGAACAGATTGTTTCTAAGCAATGAAATCCAAACCCAAGATTAATCATATAGAATCACAAACACTTTAAATCAAAATAGTTCAATTCATTTGTCAAACGAAACTAAAAACTAAAATGTGAACCAACAATAACATGAATAAAAAAAAAAACTAAGATAACACATTATCATGATCAATACTCAGTATCATATCCAAAACCCAGAAAGAACATTGCTTAAGCTATACACTAGATTTTGCAAAAAGAAAAAAAGAAAAAAAGAAAAAAAAAACAAGAAGAAGAAGAAGGATTCAAAGCTTTACCTTTTCAGATTAGCCTAGTGCATCAAATGATACATGTAAATAACATGCATGAGAATGTGGAAAAGGTTTTTACCTTAATGGAGAAGCCATTGGAGAGTCACCTGGCTGACATGAACAGAGCTAAACGTAAGGGAGTTTTTACACTTTAAAATGGTTTCTTCGCTGTATGAAGGAATTTGTTTCTTTGGGTTGGGCCACTGGTTTTGACTCGTGAGTTGAGTCTCCTCATGGATTTAATTTTTTTCAAGTTTTTTTTATAAACTTGGTGATTTTATTATAATTTTTATATTAATATTTTAAAAAAATTATTTTTCAAGCAGGTTAAAGATTTGACAAGTGTACTAGAACTCCTTGTAATAATATAGTAAAAAATAAAAAAATATATAAATATACGTCAAATTTGTCATACTTTTAATTCACTCGTGGACTATTAAAAACTACCCTAAATATTTATATATTTTTCTATTTCCATTTTAATTAAAAATAATTTTTATTAGTTAGTTTTCTTTTTTTGTTTTCTTTTTTGTCAAATTTTATAAAATGTGTTATAATTTGATTATTTTTAGTTTTTTTCCACCTTTCAAAACGTGTTTTTTTAATTAATCATTTATTTGTTGTGAAAGTGGCACAATTTTTTCATGTATTTTTTTAAAATTGAATGTTTGAAAAATATCATTTAGATTGAGTTAGTGACATGTCGATTAAGTTTTAGCTCTTGGCGTGATCGTTATTGTTAATGTAAGAAGACATGAGTTTAAGTGTGCTGAAGCATCTATAAATTGAGAGAAATTATGAGTAATTTTAGGCATTGTGTTAAAAAGAATAGATATGATTATAACCTATAATTTATAAGTGGATGATTTTACAAATTATGATCTAATAATCGTAATATATTAATTTTGAGTGAAATCATTTATTTAACTTTTAAAATCTACAAAAAAAAAAAGAATAACACTTTTTAAAAAAATAATTATTCAAACAAAAACTAGAAAATTTTTAAAAATTAGTAGCGAATGAGCAAAGGATTTTACCGATTATGATAATAGTTTTTGAATAAAATTTCAAATAGAAAATTTAAAGAGATTTATGAATAAACTAAATAAAAGGGGTAAATATCCTAAATATACCAAAAAATAAAAAAAAATTATGGAATTGGGCCGTTTTCTAGAAAATTTATGGAAAAGGGCCGATTTCCCTCAAAACGCGTCCACGTCATCGCGTTTTGAGGGGAAATGCCAGCAAAGCGCACCCATGGGGACGCGCTTTGCTGGCCAACGGTCAAAAGGCCCAACGATCATTTTTTTCCCTATAAAAACCCCTAACCCTTTTATTTTTTTCACACTTTAATCTTTCTCTCAATTTTCTCTCAAATTTCTGTCAAAGTCCTTGAAATTTACTCTCAAATTTTAAAATAGTCCTTTACTATTTACAAAAAAGCCCTTTTTAATTTTTTTAATATATTTTTTTTGGAAAATTTTAAAATTTTCGATCGTATTACAATGGCCGGGGAATTACTTCGTCTAGGCAACAAGCACATCTCCGTCGAGCAAATGGAAATGGTAAGTTTTAATTTTAATTTTTCAATATTATTTAATATTTTTTACAATTATGCAATTTTAATTAATTTTTATTTTATAATTTTTTAAACAGTTTGTAGATCGGGTGTTGGAATATTATATTCGCAACATGCATGGTCCCCCATCGCCGTTGATCGAGAATTACCTGCGGGAAGCGGGTTTTTGACACGTGGCCACGATAGGCCGGGGGTTTAAGTTGGAGCCGCCTTTGATCAGTGTGTTGATAGAGAGGTGGAGACCCGAGACGCACACTTTCCATCTTCCATGCGGAGAGTGTACCATCACTCTGGAAGATGTGCAGTTGCAGTTGGGATTACCGGTGGACGGGTCGGTAGTCACCGGGTCCGCAACTTCTGGTGATTGGGGGCCGTATGCTACGAGCTTCTGGGTGCCATTCCGGATAAAATTCAAGGAGCTCGGATCGAGATGGCATGGTTACGAGACACATTCCCAGAGCCGGATGAGGGTTCGACCGAAATTGAAAGAATACGGTATGCTCGGGCATACATTCTTTAGATAATTGGAGGCTATCTGATGCCGAACCTTTCTAGAAACCTCGTCCACTTAAGATGACTGCTGAAACTTGTTGATTTCAGAGCAGTCGGTGAATTGAGTTGGGGGTCTGCCGTGCTATCGAGGTTGTATCGGGAGATGTGCGGGGCGATGCGGCCGAGTAAAGCGAAAATCGGAGGTTGCCTATCACTACTGCAGTCATGGGCACGGTTTCGATTTCTATTTTTACGTCCTCGACTCGACCAACCATATTCATTCCCACTGATAAGGAGGTAAATTTAATGTTATATTTTACAATTATTACGTAGATTTATAGTATAATTGTATGCTAAAAATTTATTTAATTAGGTTGAACCATTCGACGAGTTATGTTGGAATACCTACCTCGCTTGAAGATATACGGCTTCTATTGGACCAACGGTCGGAATCACAAGTAAGTTTCGAATTTCGTATTTATAATTTAGTATTTCGTATTTAGTGTTCAGTATTATGTATATAACTAATATTTTGGTAATGTTAATATAGTTTCAATGGACACCGTACGAGGATCCGACAATTCGGGCAGTAATTCCGAAGGAGTTCTTGCAAAATCCAAACTGTTGGCACGTGAAGGTCCCATTGATCACCTATGCGACCGTGGAGATGCACCAGTCGGTCGGGTTCTCGCGACAATTTGGATTCCGTAGAATCGATCCCCGTGCCACCGAGGTGCTCGATGATGAGCACAAAGTGGACTTACTGGCGATTGCATTGGATTGACCAAGATTTTGGTCGAACATATCGAGACGTGGGAGAACCGGTATGACTACTTACCTATCCGAAACCGATCGTCGCCCTTGAGTTAGCGTGCGTCTTTAAATACATGCCATGGTTTAGGATCCATGGTAAGTCGTATATGTTGTCGGAAGAAGAGAGGCGACGACAACTTCACAACAAAGGGAACGTCGGGGCCCTTTAAATCCAATGAGAAGGGTGATGAGATGGGGCCATCAACAAATACCGACATCGATCATCGCCCAACAACAATACCACACAATCACCGGGCCCATCGATTCGGTAAGACGACACCGACATCACGACCTTCACCCTTTATGCCAGTGCGTACCACTTACCCTTTATATGTATCCTAACCCGTATATGTTTCCTTTTCCCGGTCCCACCCTGTGTTGGAATGCATGGCCGGGTTCGAGTCCGTTTCCGACTACTCCGGCTCGCCGATCTTGAGGCCGTCGTCGCGTGAGGATCACGGCGGAGGCGCCGTCGGGAGGGAGCACTTCTTTCTACCACCTCCTTCGCCTTTACGGATTCGAGACACCCCGCGCCGTGGTTTTGCAAACACCTCCGGGTCGTTATTTTATCAAGGTGGGTCATCCTCGCAACACCCACAACTGCACCCGTCTTGGAGGAACCGAAATCCCCGCCCGAGGTTCCACGACCCCCGTCGGAAGCTAGAAGAAGGAGGAATCCAGCGCGTAACCGCCGACCGCCCCCGTGTGGCACTGATTTCGACCGGATCAACATTGATTCGGATCGGCTTTTTTTATTTTTTAAATTATAATAATTTTTTTTATTTTTTATTAAAAAAAGTTGTTTTTTATTGTTTAATTTTTTTATTGTAATTTAATATTAATATATGTAATAAAATAAGAAGTTGTTTTTTATATTTTATTTTATTGTAATTTAATATTAATATATGTAATAAAATAAGAAGTTATTTTTTATTTTATTTTAATATTTTAAATAAATAAGATGTTTTCTTTATTTTTTATTTTATTGTAATTTAATATTAATATATGTAATAAAATAAGAAGTTGTTTTTTATTTTTATTTTTTTGTAATTTAATATTAATATATGTAATAAAATAAGAAGTTGTTTTTATATTTTATTTTATTGTAATTTAATATTAATATATGTAATAAAATAAGAAGTTGGTTTTTATTTTTATTTTATTTTAATATATTAAATAAATGAGAAGTTTTCTTTATTTTTATTTTTTTGTAATTTAGTTTTAATATATTAAATAAATAAGAAGTTTTCTTTATTTTTATTTTATTGTAATTTAATATTAATATATGTAATAAAATAAGAAGTTATTTTTATATTTTATTTTATTGTAATTTAATATTAATATATGTAATAAAATAAGAAGTTGGTTTTTATTTTTTATTTTATTTTAATATATTAAATAAATAAGAAGTTTTCTTTATTTTTTATTTTATTATAATTTAGTTTTAATATATTAAATAAATAAGAAGTTTTCTTTATTTTTTATTTTTTGTAATTTAGTTTTAATATATTAAATAAATAAGAAGTTTTCTTTATTTTTTATTTTATTGTAATTTAATATTAATATATGTAATAAAATAAGAAGTTGTTTTTAATTTTTAATTTTATTATAATTTAGTTTTAATATATTAAATAAATAAGAAGTTTTAGTTTTTAATTAAATTAAATTTTCAGCAAAGCGCGCTGTGGGGCGCTTTGCTAACATTCCTCAAAACGCTACGACGTGGGCGCGTTTTGAGGGAAATCGCCCTTTCCGTAAATTTTCTAGAAAACGCCCAATTCCGTAATTTTTTTATTTTTTTGGTATATTTTGGATATTTACCCAAATAAAAGTGTAGTAAATAAATATCATAATATTATATTATTTTATTATTGATTGTATATATATATTTTAATATTATTTCTTTTACAGATTGAGTCTTAACTCAATCGGTATAGGCATAATACAGGAGGAGTTCTAAGCATTATGTAAAAAAGAAGAGCAAATATCATCAGAACTTGTAATTAAATTATTCAAATAAAATATGAACTGATATTTTCTTATCGAATAACTGTTAATTTAATATTTTATTATTTTGAGATACTTCTAGCTTTTTAATATTAACAATCTCTTATGATGTTATTTATACAGTTAAATCTCATTTTTTATAATTGGTTATAGGATAATTATTCTAAAACAATGAGTATAATTTAATATAAATAAAAGTCTAACTTAATATTAATTAAGTAGTAATTAAATGATAATTAATGAAATTTTTTATTTATTATTACAATTTAATTTTTTTTGGTGAATTTTATATTAATCTGCCGTTAAGTGAATGACTAAAGTCTAATGTGTCTTTTTTATTAGCATAATAAAAAAAAAATTAACTTTCTAATGTTTATAAAATTTATCAGTTTAGTCCTAATTTTAAGTAAATCAATAAATATATAAAATTGTTCAATTAGATAAAAATACAAAGATGTATATGTCATCTTATCATATGTTTGATGGAATTAAAGGTTAAAATATGTTGTTAGTGATTTTAACAAAACTTGAGATTAAAAAGTTTATAATTAAGCCATTTTCTTCTATACTTAAAAGCTTAAAATTTAAGCCATTTTTTTTTTTGATTTAAAAATCTTAGTCCAATTAATCATTAATATTATTAGTATTTTTCGTTAAAATATATCAATTTGACACGTTGATTGGGTTGTCTTCATATTATGTGACAAATGATTGGCAGAAAATAAACATGTTAAGTTAATAATTATTATAAAAAAACTATCAACGACGATGATGATTGGATTAGAAAAAATATTAAATCAAAAAAAAAAAAGCATACCAATAGAATTTGACTTCTATTTTTTTTTCTTATATTGTTTTGTAGAGAGAAGATTTTTTTTTAAATAGATATAATATTTTATTAATCAAACATATAAAATGTCATTTAGAACTAGGGGCGAAACTAGGAGGCTGGTAGGGGCTCGGCCCCCTAAATTTTTTTTTTTGGTTTTGCCCCTGTTTATAACCATGTTGTATAGAGTCAATTTTCTCTATAACAGTTCTATTTTTTTTGTTAAGATTTTACCTGTTATAAAGAAGTGGTTGTTATATATCTAAAACAATAGGCTGTTATAAAAAGATAATTGTTATAAACCTACAATAGAATTTATATCTAAATTTCTATCAAATAAAAAAAAAGTGAGAATTATACGAAAAAAAATAGAGAAAGTAGAAGTCAAATTAATAAAATTAAAATACGTATACTATGTGCATGCATGATTACTTTTATTCACATTTTATTTTACATTCTTTCACATAATTAATTATAATGTTCATCAATCTAACAAGTTCAATTAATCAGTATGAGTTATCAAAATAAATAAATAAAATTTATTTTGAGTTATTAAATTCAAATAATCTATTTATAAGTTTATGAAGTTTCAAATTCCTAGTAGAACATTTAACTGGGGCTTCATAGTTTATTGAATATTAATTCCACTTATTAAAGATTCTTTTTTCATTTAATAAAATATGATTAATAGATTTTTTTTCATGTGAAATTTAAATATTTTATTAAAATAATATTTTAATTAAGATTGTTTTTATTTAATGAATTATAATTAATAACCTTACTTATATGAAATAGCTATAATTTTACTTAAAATTTTAGACAATATTTTATTATAGAGAACTAATTTAATAAAGAATGTACTTCACAACTATAGTTGGTTGTTGCTGTTATAACGAAAAAAACTGTTATAGAATGTTAAAATAAAACATAAAAATTAGATTATACTAAAAACGTATCTATTATAACGAAATGCTATTATAACAAATGACTGTTATAAATAGGGTTGACTGTATCTCATTAAAATAATCTAAACTATCACTCAATTAGAATAATATAAATTACTTATGGAATGAACACCAAAATTGTTTGATTAATCCTATTAATCTCAATATTACCATTAAGCTCTTTCATATAGAAAAAAATAGTTTAAAATATGCTGATAATAATTGTATTTTGATAAATTTTGATATTTAGTCTACCTACTTAAAATTTTAATTTAAAAAATTCAGTCTAATTATTGACATTATTAGTATTTTCTCTCAAAATTTATCAACTTTACATGTTGATTAAGTCGTCTTCGTATAATGTGACATATGATTAGCGAAAAATAAATATGTTAACAAAATTTGACAAAAATTACCGATGATAATAATGATTAGACTTGTTAAGATGATCATTATTGGGCCTGAGTTGGATCCTAATGAACTCGCAGGTTTAACCAAAATACTAAGCTCACGGAGTGAGTTTGCAAGTTAAGTTCGTAGATTGATGAGCCAGACTTGGTCTCTGTATTGCGACGTCCTGTATTGTGAGGTTGCATAAAGTCAGAACCATGCAGACACGTGTTTAGACTAGAGTAAAGAATATGTCTACATGCATGAAGCCTACCTAATTTGTCTTATCAATAAACAGTACCCTATCGTATAAATAGGCGAACCACATCATTTGAAGGATAAGCAAAAAAAAATACTCAACAGGACTAATAAATTTAAATAATAAAATGTTAATTTTTAACTATAAGGATTAAATCTCAAATTTTATCAAAGTACAGGACTAATAGCATATTTTAACCAAAAAAAAAATAATGGGTTCAACCACGTTAGAACAAACCAAGCATACTGTCGACACCAGAGGCCTTGTATGCTATCATAGAAATCTTTAGAGAGAGAGAGAGAAAGCAGTAAAAACTTTTCCATATATAGTTATTTTTAGAGTTTGAGGTTGCCATTTTCGGGGGCTTAGAATTAGAAAGCAAAACATAAACAATGGGAATTTTGTGGGGTTCAGAATTTAATTTGACTACTAAAGAACAGGGCTATAATGTCATAGAAACCATTTCTAATAATTTTTTCTTCTCCCTTTTGTTTGGTGTCTCTCTCTTTCTCTTACTTGCTTTGCTTTCTCTCTGTCACATAGTTGTTTGGTTTGGTTTATTTGCTTGTTTTGATAGTGTTCATGGCTGACATTAATGACCAGAAACAAGCAACTTTAAGGTTTGTATGCCTCATGTCATCTCATTTGAGAATGTCTTATCTTTTAAAAAATTGCTTGTAAATGAGTTCTTAATTTGTTTTCTCCTTAGTTTTATTGAAAGTTTTGTTTTTCTTCTAATTTTGATTGAATGTTAGATAAGTTCTTTTTGGTATTTTGTCTAATGGTTGGTGAGTGGTATCTCAATGGCTTCTTCCATTTGATTTTTTTGGAAAAGATATGAAAAATGTATAGATCTTTGTTTTTTTTGTGCTGTTTCTCTGTCTTACAAAGAAGATTGTTGGTTTTCATTCCCATTTAAGTGGTGATTTCTAGTTTTATTTTTGGGGATTTTCTAAACATAAATATACATGATAAACATGCATTTTTGGTTATTTTCCTCCAGGAATTTTCCCATTTTCATCATTTCTTATTCCCTGTTATGTAAATAATGCTTAAATATATATATATAATATATATATATATATATATATATATTAGATTTTCAAGTTTTCATTGGGGTGATTATGATTTTCATTCTTTTTTCTTTTGGTTATTCAACAAATCATTCACTTCTAAGTTTATAATTATCTCCTCCATAGCAAAGTCACGTATAAACATAATGAGACAAGCACAGATCCTGATTTCTAGCTTTTTATTTGGATTATTGATTTGTAATGACCATTGATTTCTTCCAGTTCGGACTCCATCGGTTCAGGCGATAGGCCGGAGCAGAACTTCGAAGATATGGCTGTTCAAGCAAGACATAGAAGACAAGAGGCTATGGTTTCTTCATATGGATCAGCCCATGGTAGTTATCTCTATCTCTCTTTATGTGGTTCATGTGTTTTAGTACTTCAAGCTCTTTACCACTCTTTGTTTCTTATTGCATCGAAGAATTACGGGGCCCCAACATCGAAAAGGAGAAACAAGATAGATCGTCTCCGAAAGGAGTTATAGAAGCATGCTTTGAAGGCTCGGAATCCAACAAAAATTCACCTGATAATAGCCCGCACGCAGTAGTTAGTTGCACAGGTTCGGTAGCACTTTCTAACTGGAAAAAACTCTTCCAATTATGGAAAAGAAGATCGAAAAAGCACTTCGCTTCGATCCCCATTCTCTCTGCATCGAAGCGATCAAGAAAGAGCTGCAAGAGGGTGGAAGAGGATCCTATGATGCAAGAATTGTACAACTACAAGTCTTCTTTACAAAACTTTAGCCTACCCGAGCTCCGAGCTGCAACTGACAACTTTAACCGCGGTATGCAATTAATTTCAAGGCTTCAAATACTTGCAAAAACAGTAAAATATAATGGCATAAAGGTTTAGTGATGCAGACGAATATAAGGTTCTTTTTCTTGTAGAAAACATAATCGGAATGGGTGGTTACTCGATAGTCTACAAGGGTTGTTTGAAAGATGGAAGGTTTGTCGCAATAAAACGAGCGACAAAAGGGACATCGGATGAGATGACAGCTGCCTTCCTGAGTGAGCTTGGCATTATAGCGCATGTAAACCATCCGAACACTGCCACATTGATTGGGTGTGGTGTAGAAGGAGGAATGCACCTTGTTTTTCAGTTATCTCCATTCGGAAGTTTGGCATCGGTTCTTCATGGTTTGTTCTTAATGTTCTGCATTGTTTATCTGAAGTAGTTATTATTCAATTTATATGAAATCTTGTGATGCTCTTGACTTCATCCAGGATCGAAAGGAATACTAGATTGGAGTAAAAGATATATGATTGCTTTGGGTACGGCCGATGGCCTCAAATATCTTCACGAGAGTTGCGAAAGGCGGATTATTCATCGAGATATCAAGGCTGAAAACATTCTGCTTACCGAGAATTTTATGCCTCAGGTACTTCTCAAGTCTTAAATTCGTAGGCTACACCGAATTAAATGTTTTAAAAACAGAGGGCCGTGAAAGATTTGCAGGAATCCAGAGTGTACGGAGTCCAAAACACACATCTATGTCATTCATGATACAAAGAAATCATGAAACTGCTACTCCAATATTAAGTAATCCAGGTTATCTATGTGAACTAGCTACTATATATATATCGAAATGATCTATGCATACTTCGTGGCCAAAATCTATATGACTATTCTCTTTGAAAATTTTCAATAATTTTGCAGGACATTGGTTTACTTCACTGTCCCTGTTGCTATTTACGTACTAAATCATAAGAACATATAGTTAGAGGAACACAAAAAAGTTGCATATTGTGTTGAAACATGCAGAAACTAATATTTCCCCATACATTGTTTTTGTAAGCCTCCATACTCAAACACATATTCAAACATGTCGAGCCAATGCGAAGCGTATGTGAGATATTGATTACTTTCTTCCTTTGTGCTCACTCTGCTGGTGGCTGTAGTTATGGTGAAAGTTTTGAATATTACATGTCGTGTTTTAGTTATGAAAGTCGAGTTTTCTGACTCCATATCCTGCCAAGAGGCTTGCAGGGATGTCAGTTTCGTGCTTTTCTTTGTTAATATAAAACAATTTATGTATAAGAACTAAGTTTATGACAGTTGTTTTATAAAGCTCTTAATGATCTGTTGTATTACCATTCCCTTTCTTCGTTCTATTGTTTGATTATGTTGGCCGATTTCTCTTCCAGATTTGTGATTTCGGCCTTGCAAAGTGGCTACCAAAACAGTGGACTCACCACAATGTATCGAAATTTGAAGGCACCTTTGGGTTTGTAAGCCTAAAGTATCTGTATCGAGTTAATAAATACTTCTTTGGTAACGCTGACACATTTGTTTCTCGAGATGCAGCTACTTGGCTCCTGAATACTTCATGCATGGCTTAGTTAATGAGAAAACCGATGTATATGCATTTGGAGTTCTACTTTTGGAGCTCATTGCAGGACGGAGAGTTTTAGATGATCAACAACAAAGCATCGTAATATGGGTACATTTCCTCGAGATGAATTTGATCCCTCCAATCATATTCTAATCGTAAAAAAAAATGGTTACTTATACTCTTTTGATTCTTGTAGGCAAAGCCTCTGCTTGATAAGAATGATATTAAAGGGCTCATTGATCCTTCCCTAGGTGATGATTATGATCCAAAGGAAGCGAATCGCATGGTTTCGACTGCCTCTCTGTGCATCGAGCACTCTCCTATTCTTCGTCCTCAAATGAGTCAGGTTCGTGATAGATCTTGAAGTTTTCGAATATCTGTTCAAGAAATTAATTAACTGGAGAACTATTTACGAGTTATAAAATCAGAGAGTGACACATTATTGATCATCTCATTAAACTAGGAAATCGTAGGTACTTTCATGATTGAATTCTTTCTTATTGATAAATCCATGGTGGTTTATTTATTTCTGGCATGCTGATCTTTTTCAATGTTATGATTTGTGTGTTTGTTCATGCTCAACGGTAGCATCCGCTTGTCAGACTGTTACTCATGCTGTAAAACAAGCCATTATGTAGTATGTACAAGAATGAAACTCTTGTTGGTGACTTAAGGACAATAACATTTTCATACCGGTGCTCTCATTTTCGGATGATTGTTGAAGTTGGTATGACTTTTAAGTGTTTATAACTGTTAATGAAGTGCTCGATTTTAGGGGTGAGCATTTCATCGGTTTGAAAATTTCAATTGTTTTGTTTTGACATCAAAGAGATGTCTTGGTCTTTGACTCATGCTTTATGTCTGTTTTTTGTTCAAGAGACGGAAGCACTGCAAACAAGTGAAATGGGTACATTGGGAACAACATAAATAACAAGTTAACCGAGTTTGTTTTTGTTGCAGGTCACAGTACGACTGAGGTGTGATGGACATCTTGCAAACTGTTGTAAAAAATCCTGGAATCGATCAATCCGAAGAACATACTCCAACGAACTCCTCGATGCACAAGAATACAACTCAACAAAGCATCTAAACAGCATCGATAGGCCTCGGGAAATTGATTTAAGTTCTTGAAAGCTACAAGTATGGAGGTTCACCGAAAGCTATATGGAAGCAAACCATTTGATGCTGTTCTCCATGGCAGTCGGAAGTACTGGTTTGTAGTTAATTGAAAACCGACTCAATTTTTATTTTTCTGAATTTCATGGGACACAGAATTTTCAAAATGAAATTATTTATGCAGACAGTTACGACCGTTATTTTACAATCTCTTTATTTACCAGTATTTATCGCAATTGATGAGAATAATGTCTATATACATTACATGGTTTGAATTGAAAATGCACCTGCCATCTCGGTTTCAATTTCTGCAGGATAAAATCCACACAAATAAGACTTGATTTTCAATGCATGCCACAATTTTCCGGATCCACCATGAATGCACCAGTACGGAGTTTATTCCGCGACATGGCAATCCACTCGAATGCACTCGCTTTAAAGACAGTTCAAACTGAGACACGAGTGGTGTTCATTCATAAATATCCAGAATACAAGTAATAAATCCAATGACCTCAATCCGTAATTTCCAGTAAAACAATGGAGTTGTTAGTGACCTTGATGTGCCCACTAACTTGAAAACCCTGTCACTTAAAAGATAACAATTACTTGGGACGAAAGGAATACAAAGTTGGCAGGCAATTGAATTCGATTGAGAATGCTCGACCATGACAACCGAGAATTGGTTGCTAATCTTGCAGATATCCTTTGTTCTCCAAGTAAGTAACTACTTCCCCAGCCATGGCACTAGGTGTGGGACAAACTCCGTCTTTCAGATTTAGTTCTATCTATAAAGGAGGAAAACGATTACCCGTAAACTAGCAGTATTTGGATCAGAATAATAGCCTAGTTTTAATTCACAATGCCGCCACTAATAATTTCCGTATTCAACTAAACACATACCTCACAGTTCAAAGGTGGTTCGTAAGGATCATCTATGCCAGTAAAACCTGCAAAAGTAATGCAATTAGTTGGTCAAGGATAAATGAGGAATCATCTTCTATAATTCATCCATTAAAAAAAAATCACCATGAATTTCTATATGACAATGCGTATATATTGCTGTTAAAATGAACGAGGCAACTTAATGTTAATGAATGTATGAAGGAAATTGTGCACACCTTTAATCTTTCCAGCACGGGCAAGCTTGTAAAGACCTTTCGGATCTCGCTCTTCGCATAATGCTAGGGGCATGTTCATGAAAACCTGCAAGTGTACAAAGAAAAAGGCATTTCAACTTAAGTACAAACAACATAAGCAAAGATGATAACCATTTAGAAGGAGACTTGCCTCGAAAAAAGCATCCGGCAACATTGCTCGGCATGCATCACGGTCTTTCCTATATGGAGATATTAGACTGGCAATGCAGATTAAGCCAGCATCTGCAAAGAGCTTTGCCACTTCACCTGAATTAGACGCACAAAATGTTAGAAACAACTTGAAATGAAATAAATCAAAGAAGAACAGCGCCCTAACCGGGCTCTTCCAAAAGAAAAGCCGAACTCGTGTAGACCATCTAGTTACCCGGACTCCAAGGTGAATGTTGGATATGGGTATACTTAAAAAAAAATTCTGAAGTCTATTCATATCTTTGGAGAATCATTCCCTCATATTGTGTCAAATACAGGTACTTTAGGGATAGTGAAGAATCGAAGCAACAAAGGTAACAATCATATACAGTAATAATACAGTGTTTAATAACAATTAAACTGCAGATAGCTGAACTTTTGCCACGATTTGCAGTCATATATTACAAGTCTTGCTTGCTGGACAAAACTAGTTACATAAACCAAACACGTTAGCTATATAGACTTCTACTTCTCAACATACTTACCAACCCTGCGAATATTTTCTGTTCGATCTTCAGCCTTGAAACCAAGATCCTTGTTTAATCCGTGCCGAACGTTGTCCCCATCAAGTATGTAGGATAGCTTGCCTCTTGTATGAAGTTCCCTACTTAGTGAACATGCAAGTGTGCTTTTACCTGAAACATGATCATTGGATCTAAGATGCATTTTTCAAATTTGAAACCAGGATGAAGCAAACTGATAATTGTTTTAAGTTTCAAGGAATGGGAATCATGGCTCGGAAGGAAAAATCGAAGCAGATAAGAGAGTCGTTTTTTACTATAAACCTGATCCGCTGAGACCAGTGATCCATACAACACAACCCTTTTGGTTAAGTAGCTTCTGTCTCTCAAGCTTCCCAACAGGCGATTCTTGCCAAAATATATTTGTTGAATTTCCCATAGTCGACATCTTAAGTTCCCTAGTCTTCAATTCTCTATGAATAAGAGAAGTAAACACAGAATCAGTTTATGACAACCAGATAACTGTATACCAGACACCACTAAAAAATAGCATGAGAGGTTTATAGTGCCCATTGTATATACAGGAGCCTCTCTAAACCTCAATACTTAATAGCTACGATATTCAGACCCAGGTGTCAGTATTGAATACTTGGAGCCCTCTTAGAACATCATACCCTCGTATCCATATCCAGATATGTGTCGGATCAGAGAAAGATAGCTTCATAGTTTATAGAAATTCATAAAATGTTCTTAATTTTCTAAAAATTAAGCTGCTGAAGGATACATAAACTTGATTTTCATTTTTCCATTTCATTCACATTGTTCTAGTCACTACTTGGAATCTTCTAAAATATGTTTCAAATCGATAAAACATGCTTATTTCTTCACAAATCTCTTTAATCCTACTCATCATAGTGAGGGAAGCAAATCTCCACCATTAAACAGCTAATGGAACAGGCAAAACAGCAAACACATAAAATGCATCTTCTATTTATCTATAAAAGGATCAAAGCTTAAAAACCCAAATCATTTCGTAGCAGACTTGTTGTGATCTAACAGTAATGACTTCAATAAACCCCAAAAGGAAAATGCTTCATCATTTACATATAAACCCCAAAAAAGGGTGCATGTTTTTATCACATTTTGAGTAGTTTTCTAGAAATTAAAAACTACCCATCACATGAAAGTAAGTAACAAAGAGGTTGGCAAGTACCTGAGAGAGAGGGCAAAAATTGAAGCTTGATTGAAAGTTGAAAGCTTAGCAAGTTTGGGGGGGAGTAAGAAGGAAACAAAAGAGAAACCAATTTTATTATTTTAGTTCTCGACCAAAAATATATATTATTTTAGAGATATATTATAGGAGCTTAAGACGGCATAGACATAGGAAAGAAAGTAACAAAGCAGGGATTTTTAGGAATTTGATTCTATAAGTTTAAAAAATTATGAAAATGATCTAGATTAATTATGGGAATAACTTGATTTCTATAGTAAAGTTGGGTGCCACAATTTTTTTTTCAGGCGGCACCACCTTAAAAATTCTCCACAAAAAACAATTTTTTAAATGCCGTCTAATAAATTGGTGGTATTAGACTGAAACGTGTAAGAGAAAAATGTTTAGGGACCTGATAAAATAATTACCCTTTTTAGATTGGCTGAAAAAGGGAAAGGTACTGCGACACCTAATTAAATTTTTAGTTTATTTGCATGTTAGTTTGTCATATTTTGAAATTAAATTTAAATAGTCTTTAAAATATATAAGAATAACAAAAATAAATTTTTCTCTTTTTTTAAAACAATAAATTTAAAAATTATATAAAATTTTTATTTAAATTACCCAATATATTCCTCAAAAAATTTCCTCAAGTTTATCTAAATTTAAATATGTTAGGGAATGAATTGAAAATATTTAAATTTAGAATTTAGCCTATTTACTTTTATTTTTAAGAATTTAGTCTTTTTATTTTTTAAATTTTAAAATTCAAGTTCAATTGTTAACGTTGTTAAGAATATTTTTGTTAAATTTATTTCATTACAATTTTTTTAGTTAAATTTCTACCAAGTGAATTTTTTTATTTCAAAATTCTATATCAATAAATTTAACAAAATAATTAATTTTATTAATAATTAGACTTGAATGTTAAAATCTAAAAAAAAAATTACCAAAAAAAACTAAATTCAAAATTTATAAAGCCTACATTAACCTTTAAAAAGTTAAACCAACAGTAAAACCATTTGTCATTAAAGCTACCCACAAAACCATTAAATTTACACATCATACAAAACATTGAAGTAATTATGACAATAAAGAAAAAGAGAGTGTAAAGATGGTGCCAAATTCAAAGCATTTTAAAAAAATATCATGCGTCTCCTAGCATCCTCTTTATTTTCTTCCAAAACAAAAACTCTCGTCTCAAAGCCTTCAACTTTTTCTCCTACAATATTTGAAGCAAGGGCGAAATTAGAAAAACAGAATCGAAATTAAATTATAATTTTTAAGATAGTAAAATATAATTTTATTATTTTAATAATTTTTATTTTAATAAATTTTAAAAGATTAAATTAATTTTTTATTATTTTTAAGATAGTTAAAGTGTAATTTTATTTTTATTAATTTAAAATTTTAAAAATTTTAAAAAAATTAAATAAAAAATTTTCTATTTTAGGGGCCCGGGCACCTATCACCCCCTCCCCGATTTCGCCCCTGATTTGAAGTTGTTCGTTTCAAATTTGTTTCAACCTATTTTTTAATTACAATTATTTGTTACTCATTTTCCTTTGTATAGTTGTTATATTAAAATCAATTTCGACGTTGAAGAAGCAATAGCAAACCGCAGGCGGCGGCTTTAACAGCAACGTAGCAAACGGCATAAATCATAAAGGTTTATCTCATCTTCCAATTTAAAAAAAAAAAATCATTTTTAACTCTCTATTTAATTTTTCATCTCTTTTGGATATTAAATTTGTATTATTTATCAAATCATCTCAAAATAGATAGAAAAATTAAAGTTTATTAATTTTACTGATGTATCATGTACCTGAATTATCATGTGAATGTCATATTAATAATTAATTAATTTTTAATTTTTTAAAATATTTTTAAAATATTCTTTTATAATTTTAAAAAAAATTAATTAATTGCTTACGTGACATCCATATGGCAATCCACGTGTATGTCATGTCATTAAAATTAACAAAATTTAATTAAAAGTGACGAAAAATTAAATGAAGAGCGAAAATAATTTTTTTATAAAGTTGAAGGGCCAAATAAATTATTATGCCAAATAAAAACTAGTTTACCCGAATGATTTCTATTTTAATTTTTACATTTTAGCTTTTTTTAAGGTTGACATGGAATGAAAATTAAATGGGTTAAAGATTACATTAGCCCAAACTGGTTTCAATTTTCGGTTTTTTAATGGTTCGAATTAATTCGATTAAAAAAGGTTTTATAATATTGATTGAATCGTTAAATCAATTGATTTTTAATTCAACCAGTTCGACCATATGGCTTAGTCTGAATTCAACAACTATGATTTATTTTTGTTATACCTTTGTCTTGACAAAAACACGTGGTAGAGCAAGAGGTGACTTGTCATGGACCCTTCATTGAGGATTGCTTGGGACGGCCCGTGAGGGCAACCCTCCATTTAGCATCCTTTAATGTGACTCTCGTCCAAAACCATCCATAAGTGACCCTCCACAAGTCTTACTCAAACTACCATAAAAGACGATTCATTACGAGCTCTTTGTGGGGACCATTAAAGTATAATAATTTCTATAAAAAAAATATCATAGCAGAATCACACAGTACTACATATGGCGACAATTGATTTGTGATGGCTCTACAACCTGGCCGATCATACAAACAGGCTACCTTTCATATTGTCAACTACATGGCATAACGGAATAGGTATACCCCTTATATCGTCAACTATAAATCATTACAATTACAAATGAACGATTTTTCAATATCCGATAACCACATTGAGTTATAACTAAATTTATAATCAAATCCAACTCTTAAACAAAATTAAAACTCACGGAATACTGTTTTCTCTATCCACAAAATTAAAATTCGAAAATTTATTGAAAAAGCATTAAGCTCTAATACAGAAATAAAATTTGCAGGAAATTCAGTTCATCAACCAAAGATTCTAATTATATAAATTTTCATTCATAAAACATGGTAAATCTACAATAATTGAAAACTTTTCATCTGTTTAGATTCAAATTTCCCTATCTTTGGAAACAACAACGAACTCAATTTCTCATACATACATTCATACATATTGAATAAGAAAAAGAAAAAAAAAATTAAAGTAGTTTGACATGATTCTACAATTCAATCAAAAACTGTTAAGAGCTCTTTAATTTCTCATCATTCTTCAATTCCTTAAAATTCCTCCACAAATACCTTCCACTAGCCATATCAACAAATACCCAGAATCCATTCTTAACCATCTGGAAATTCAATAACAGGAAAAAAAAATTACAATTAATTTATATAATATAATGATATGAACATGATTTATATGATAATACGAACACGAATACATACCATTTTGAAACTGAAATCTTGTTCATTTTTGGCAACAATTTTCCTTGAATCTTCAGAAACCCCATCATCGGCATCATCCGATGAACCCACCGCCGTTCTCCAAGCGAAATACCCAGCTAAAATCGCCGAGAAAAACACCAACAAGAACCTCATAGGACACATGTTCTTCAATTTTTTTCTTCAATGAAAGAGAAAGATTTGGAGATCCGATAAGAAACCCAGAATTTTTTTTTCTTTGTTTATGTGATGATAGATTGGAATTATGAAGAATGTAAAAGGAAGAAAGCTGAAAATTAAAGAAAAAAATGGTGAGAATTTTTTTTTGGGAAAACGCCAGAGAATGTCAAAAGTGTTTAAATGATATATTGGAAAAAAACGCGTTTGCTGAAGATTGAAGTTCTCTCCTCAAAAAAGGGCTTTTGGTATATTATTGTATGGCTTCACAAAGTCAAATGATGGCTCACCAACTCCATTAATAATTTGATCGTCATTTTATCGATTTTCAGTTTTGGGTTTTAGCAGCAAAAATGAAATATTAAATTATAGCTTTTAGTTTCCAGAAAAAGGGGAATATCGACCAAAAAGGGAAAGAAGAACCCTAATTTGTTTCTAATTTAAGATATATTTATAAATTAAACCCTTAATGTTTATATATTTTATCAATTTAGCTCTTATTCTTTTTTTAGTTAAATTTAGCCATTAACCTTTTAAAAATAATTGAATTGTTATTTTTTTAACGAAACTGTTAGATTAAAAAGTTAAATTTTTAAACATGACAACTCTCATGGCAATCTAAGTGTATTTCGTATATTTTTTTAATCTTTTTGAATTTTTGAATTTTAAAATTTTAAAATTTTAAATTATTTTTTAACGTGGAATATAAGACAAACAATGTTATGTCAGTATGAAATACACTTGGGCTCAGGGGTAAAGCCAACAATTCATTATTAGGGGGCCAAAATAAAAATTTAAAAGTTTGGGGGCTAAAGTTAAAAATTTGTTCAAAAGATAATTAAATTAAATACAAGACCACCATCTACCCCTCTAGCTACACCCCTACTTGAACGTTAATATTAATATCGTTAAAAAATTAATATTTTAATCAGTTGATGTCTAAATATTCAATGCTCAATACCCCTATAATATTCTATTAAAAAATCTATATTAAATAGAACCATTATATATATGTGAATATTAATTAAAAAGGTCAAGGCATTGTTGGTGAACCGGATTCATTGAGTACCCATGTCAAAAACTGCACTAAGAGAGCAAACAGGAGCCTTATCCTCGAATAAAATCTCATTTTACTCCCTTTAATTTATTTAAAATTATAAATTAATATAATGATAAAATTACACTTTAATTTTTAATATGATAAAATTTCAATTTGATCCTCTTAAAGATTTTGACATAATAAATCATATTTTGGCTTCGTCCTTTATCCAAGTTCAAGTTTTACATTTGCAATTGCAAAGCACCCATAATCTCATTCCAACTTTTAAAAAAAGAATAAACACGTTTGAATGCGCTTGAATCTACGTCCACTCATACTGACAACAATGTTGATACTAACCGAGCTAATACCTAATCAACTTCAATCCCGATATTTAAATATGTCATGGATGAGTTTTATCCAATTTTTTCCTTGATTCTTTGCTTGTTTATAAAAATAAAAATATATAAATATTAATATAAAAAAATTGTGGAATTGGTTTATGAGTTAACTTGAGCTTGGTCCGAATTGTGCTGAGTAAAATTTAGGCCTATTCAACAATGAACCATAGAAAATGTCAAAAAGAGCATGAGGCTGCCATTTTCTAAATCTCCCAAGAGAATTTTTTTTCTTACTAAAATTAAAATGACCTCACATTTTTGGTATTATTAATTGATATTTATAGGCAACAATTAAAAATAATTTACTATTACGTTTTGAAATAAATATTATATACACATTAATTACACTTTTCTGATATTTTCCCATCTTTAGTTTTTTATTTATTATTTATTTTATGAGTAGAGATGGACAAATAAGGTCGGCCCAAGTTTTGCATATCCATCCAATTATTAACTACGGCTTTTTCTAAATCTTTGCTGTAGAGAATCCAATGGCATTATTAATTATGAAAATAATCCAATCTAAAAGTTGTGTACATAAATGATTCGATATTTTAAAAAATAATAATTTTTAAGTGGTGCTGTCTAATAAATTGATGGCACTAAATTAAAATGTAATTTTATAAAACATTTAAGGACCTGATAAAATAATTATCCTTTTTAGATTGATTGAAGTGTGATTATATAATACTGTAAATATCGTTTTAATTTAGATATTTTTACAATTAGTCAAAAAATTTAAGTTATTTAAAGAAAAAAAAAAGCGTTAGGCAGCCACACGAACATGTTTGACTCTATGCATTGTTGGGTAGTACCAGTCGATAAGCATGACTTTTTGCATTGTTGGGTGGTACCACTTGATACTTTTTGACTATTATAAGTACCAAGTTGGGCAATATGATTACAACTCTGCTTAAAATTTAGATCACACTGATTCACTTCTTTTTTCTAGAGGTAAATTCAATTATAAAATTTTAAGGTATTAAAATATAGATTTTGTTTTATATGAATTTATAATTTCATTTTTTTAAAGGAAATAAATATTTTTTTCATATTTTTTGAGAGGGTCGAAACATAATTTTATCTCATATTAATTTATAATTTAATTATATTTAAGGCATTAGAATTATAATTTTATATTTGAGGTGGAGCCAAAACCCTTGCTTACTCTCCTTGTATTCACTGAAAATAACAATATTATTTTCATCACTAAATATTAAGTGGAATAATAATTTACATTGTACTTTCAAGAAAGATGCGAATTCGAATATTAAAAATAATATTATTGGAAAGGATAATTTCAATCATGAATTATGAAATAAATCAAGAAAATGCCAAAACACAAACCAAATAAATAATTATAAAATAATTATTTAAACCCGACAGTCAACCCAAAAATCTAAACTCAAAATTATCACTAATCTAAAATGAACTCAATTTCGATTTGACAGACTTCCAAACTCTATTATTTGGATGTTATTTGAGATCAAACTGGAGCTATGAAAGTAATAGTCTTAAGTATCATAATAATTCACTAGAGAATCTCATGTGTGGAGTTATTTTTTTAAGTATATTATTTAATTTGTATAAAAAAAAAATTGAAGTGGAAAAATGGTAAAAAGGATGTTTTCGGAATTAAGTAAATTGATTCGTCTGTTTCATAATAAGTGAGCAATTAAAGACAATTAATTATTTTGTTAATATCTTCTATCAGTTGTACATAATTTTTATTAGTATAATAATAAATTTAACTTTTGATGTTTACATATTTTTTCATTTTAACTCTAATTCTAAAAAATTCAACAAATTCATCCTCAATATGTACATATTCAGAAAATGTTGCAAGATAAATTTGTTAAATTAAGGTCAAATTGACAAAACATGTAAACTTTAAAAGCTAAATTTGTTATTATACCAATCAAACTCATGTACAATGGATGAAAAACATTAACTTCATGATTAATTATCTTTAGTTGCTCACATTTCAAAACTGACAAAATTAAATTGTCCTATTTTTTTAAAGAGACTAGTTTGCTCAATTTCAAAATTGAGAGGAACTGAAAATGTAAATTTACCAAAAATACAATATTTTGAAACTAAACTCAAATGTAAAATAATTGAGTTCAAATTTAATACATAAAAATCAAGCTCCTAAATTTCTAAACTTCAAAAACAAAAAGACTCGTTAGAAAAAATTCAAATATCAATTTATCGATTGAGTATTAACTCAATTGGTATAGACATTGTTGCCAATACAAAAGACTGAAGCGCACTATCCTCATATTTATGAGTTAAGACGAGATTATAAGTAATTCTAAACATTATGTTAAAAGAAACAAATATGATTGAAATCTATAATGAAATTATTCAAAAATAAAATAAAATTTGAACCTTGAGCTTGGCTTATGTAGGAGTAGAACAATAGAGCATAACCTATCGTGGAGAGGGGAATAAGCTGGATCACCAGCATGTATCATAAACTTGGTTATAGGCACTTTCGATAAACAAAAGTACGAGATGAACGTATCTGTGTTGAACATGCTACAGTCGCAATCAAGTTCGGAATCAAATTTTCGAAGTTGAATGCCCATGACATTGGAAAAGGATAAAATAAATGGGCATTGGTACTGTTACAAAATGTTATTACTTTAAAATCTCCCTCTGCCTCTAAAACCACCACCACGGCCACCGCCCCTAAAACCACCCCTGCCACCTCTTGGAGCACCCCTTCCACGAAATCCACCACCTCCACCACGACCACCACCTCTACCGCCACCTCTGCCTCCTCCACGACCACCTCTTCCACCACCTTGTGCTTGCCCCCTACAAAATTACATCATGTGATATTAAACACCATTTCCAATCTGAAACAAAGAACTCCTCCCAATCTGTAAACTTAAACACCATTTCCAAAAATCTACCAACTAAACCAAATATATTTAAAAAAAGTTAAAGAATCCTAACTAAAATATATTTAAAAAAGTTATAAAATTAAAAGAGGGGGTACTTTAGTAAAAATATTGAGTCGAGGCAAGGTGGATTTTATCTAAAACCGCCCCCAATATGCCCTGAAAATTTCAGCCAAGTAACTAACATGCCTAGCCTCTGAACTCGATTGTCAGATAAAAGAAAGACCTATAAGGTGAGGTTGAAACCTGAAAAGTTGGGTTATTTTTCCTCATATATGTTCGGGGCAATGTGGATTTTATCTAGAACCACTCCCAACCTGCCCTGAAAATTTCAGCTAAGAAACCAACATGCCTAGCCTCCGAACTCGATTGTCAGATAAAAGAAAGCCCTATAGGGTGAGGTTGAAACCCAAAAAGTTCGATTGTTTCTCCCATATAAGTTCATGGCAAGGTGGATTTTATCTAGAACAGCCCCACAACTTGCCCTGAAAATTTCAGATAAGAAACCAACATGCCTAGCCTCCGAACTCGATTGTGAGATTAAAAAAAAGACTTATAGGGGAGGTTGAAACCCAAAATTTTCAGTTTTTTCCCCATGTAAGTTCAGTTGAAACTCAACAAGTTTGGTTATATCATCTCAAAACAAATCCAGGACACAAGCATGGATAAAATAAATCAAAGCAAAGCAATTTGTGACAGTAAATGAAAGAATATAAGGAAAAGCAAACATACTTTGGTTGCTGAAGAAATCTAGCAAGAGGCAAAAGCTTGCTTGGGTCAATATAGAACTTATCGCCCGCAGTGTACGAGGTCGCTACAATACCTTCCAACAGCTTGATTGAAAAATACTGCAACAAGCAAGAAAGCAAATAAACTAACATGCATATGAAAGTCCAGAACATTTAAGAACAATGCATTGAAAACTAGCATTAGAACTCACGGATTCATTGATAGGACCGAAGATTTCATCAACTTTCCCGATCTGGGTCTTGTTTTGCAGATAGATATTAGCATTAAAGAAAGGTATTTTCTCATTAGTCAGCTTTGTCACTGCATCACCCTCACAAGCATGAAGGAATGTAGATACCTCTGCATAAATAACAAACAAAAGAAAGTCAAATTATTGCCCAGATTGTTCATTGTTGCTTAAGTACGGTGTATGACACCCATATCGGACATATTTTCAGACACAAATTTCAAAATGCAATCCTACAAGTGAAGGTTCTTTTAAGAAATTAGACATACCAATGTCCGATATACTTGTATCTTACACTCACACTCAAGTTCGAGTAACAAAACAAAATAATATCTTTTACTGCTAAGTAACCAAAATAATAACTTGCACTCACATCCGAGCTCTTATTTGCAACAAAATCACTGCTTTTATCCCTAATTTTGCAATTAAATTTAATTTTCTAAGCATCCAACAAGATATGTGTGTGTATAGACAACGCAAAGGGGAATGGAAGAAAAACCGCAAATAAAAAATGTTACTACTTAGTACTTACTCCTCACTGCATCAAAATGGGTTTCTTTTATTATTTCTCTCATTTTCTTAGCATCCAAACAAGAAAACCAAAATAACAATTACCAGAAAGGGGGAAAAAACACTAACCCACTACTTCAGCAGGAGGGCCTTCATCACGAAACCCACCGCCACCACGTCCACCACCGCGACCAAAGCCTCCTCGGCCACCTCCTCTCCCTCTGCCACCGTCCCTACCGCCACGGAAACCTCCGCCTCCTCTCGGTGGTCGCATGGATTTTGCCTTTTTATCACACTCTCTGTTTTGCTTCTTCGAGCTGAGGCTTCCAAAGGTTTTTTCTTCTGAAAGGGTTTATACTTGAAGAAGTAAAAAATGTAAGAAACAGGAGAAGTAGGGTTTTGCAGTTTCTTAGTATATTAAATTACTAAACTATCCTTTTAGTTAAAAGCATGTGCGTTCACGAGTAGTCGAAATTTGTCTGAATTTACTTTTATAAATTTTTTTTACTCAATTTAAAAAATATTTTAATTATCATGTTGGACTCCGGTTTTGAAGGTAATAAATTTTAATAGTTGAGTGATTATTTCATAATAAAATATTAACGTAAATAATTAAAATATAATATTTTAAATATAAGTGATTAAAATGTAATATGAGGCAAATAAAAGTAATTATTTTTATAATTTACCAATTAATATTTATATACTTCAATAATTAAATTAAAATAAAAATAGTTTGATAAACTTTTGTAGTACTGAATTTCTCAAGTTTTGAATTTATATTTTTTAATTATTTGATATATTTTAACAATTATTTATTTTACTGATTTGATCTTGTTAATATACTCGTAGTTCTAAAAAATAAAATAAAATTTATTTCAAATTATATTTTTAAAAATAAAATAAAATTGCCTTAAACATTTTCAAGAAGGTGAGCTACAAGTTTATTGGCTTGCTTAAAAATCACATTTCAAGCTAAAGTATAGCATAATTTGTTTATTTGAATCTCTAATTTTATAAAATAAAATCATTTTAGTTTTTCATTTAATTTTTTATTTATTTTAATACTTGAACTTGCATTATTTATTAAGTCACCTAAAAATGAATAGAAAAAATTAATATTGTATTAATTTTATTGACGTGACATACACGTGGAGGGTTAAAATGAAGAACTAAAATGGCCTTTTTTTTTTTTTTGGTAAAATTGGAATGCCAAATAAGTCATTTACCTTAAAGTACCATAGAGGTCCCTATACTAGGACTCAAATTGTATTTTTGCCCCCTTTACTCAAAAAATAGACAAATTAATCCTTGTACGTTATATTAAAGAGTAAACTAATCCTTTCTGTTAAAAATTTAATCCATTTCTTCTGTTAAAAACTGATGTAGTTCATAGAAAAATCAGACAGTTACAGGTCATATGTATAAGGACCAATTTTTAGCAGTAGTTATGAATGATTTTTTTAATAGAATGGTCAATTTGCTCTTTGATCTAATATACGAGTACTAATTTACACATTTTTTTAGTAGAGGGGGTAGAATGCAATTTGACTCCTAGTATAATGGCCTTCATGATACTTTTACCAACACTTTGATTACTAAAATTTTAAAAAATAATTTTTTTAAGTGTAACAAGTACAATATAATTACAAATACAAGTCCAAGTAATCACCGAGTAGAATTAAACTATTACAGCACAATATTAACAAACTAAAAATTGATATAATCCTAACTAAACCCAACAAACTAAGACTATCTAGACTAAAACTTCCATACATAATGGACTCAAAAATCTATGCATATAATTGCACACGATAAGTTTTGAATCTAAATACCAAAACCTAGAGCCTCCGTCTTTGATAACTAAGCTAAGACCTTATTGTATTTTTATGATCACTAGTGTTATCTATTTACCAATGCTCGTATTTTTTTGAGCAATTTAATTTTTTTAACTTAATTTTTCCATTTATATTTTCATTTTTCTTAAAAAAAATTGTATTAAAACAAAATTTAGTACAAATGATGGACTTTGAAAAATTTTTTCACATAAAATTATTATCTTCTTCTTTTATCTTACAACTTGATTTTTTTTTGTATATTTCAACAAATTCTTCATAAGTATTATATATACATAATATTTTTAATTTATTCAAAAATAAGTTTTCTTTTAACAATCCCATTATAGTTTTTGATTATATCTACTATTTTTAATGCAATGTCTAAAACTACCTATAGCCCTTCCTCAACCCATAAATAGAAGGATAATGTGCTTCAGGGCACTCGAACCCATGTTCTCTAGGGGTGTTCAATTGGTTAAACGATCCAACCTACCATTAATTGAATTAACTAACTCTTTTAAATCCTTAATCGTTAACTGAACCAATTTTTTTTTTAAATTAACCAAACCAAATTTTTTCGGTTAATTTGATCGGTTAACCGAATTAACAGAAATTTATATATATTTTTTGTTTTTAGTTAAAACAAATATAAAACATAAAAAAGTTAACCGAATTAACTGATCGATTAATTTATACTTCCAAAAAATTAATCGAACTGACAAACCCCAACCAAATACTTATATGTTATAATATTATTTATTAAGTTCAATTAATTTGGTTAATCGACAGATTTCAAATTAAATTAACCGTTAACCAAACTTCCAAAAAATTATTAACCGATCCCCGACCAAACTAATTCGGTTAACCAAATTAACTCGACTTTACCCAAAAATTTACACACGACTTTCCCCAAAATTTACACACCCCTAATTTTCTCCTACATTAATCGCAATGTCCATTATTATATATAAAACAAATTTTATATGTACATAATTCTATACGTTCATTATCATATTTGCAAAATATATGGAAGACAGATTTAAAAGAAATTTACTTTCAATTAACATCATAAATAAATAAAAAAATTAAAATGTCAATTAAATTTATTATTAAAGATTTAACTTAAATCTTTGTTAAAAATAAAATAGAAATTAAACCTATCGACTTATTTTCACTTGGTTCATTTTGTCTTTCTTTTTATTGAATATGCTTTTTGTTGAAGAAAAGCATTAAGTACATAAATATTATTTTTATTTAATAAAAATAAAAAATTAATTTATCATTACTTGATAATGTATACAAAACCAAACTTTCCCGAGAAATACATTTCAAAGAATGTCACATTCCTATGATAACATGAATAATACCAAACACTAAATAAAAATAATTGATTGAATCAGAAAGCTTCTGAATTATGGATTCAATCACCTCTTGAAGTAAGGCAAGCTGTAGGATATTAACCTTAACCCAATCCAACCAAAAGAGTAATATACTAAATGAATATATGGCAAATTCTTATAAACTTTAAGAGAGTTGTTATAAATATACAGATTATCAAGTATATGAAAGCATTGGCATATTTCCTCAGGTGAAAGATTTTCACTGCACATTTACTTGCAGCCATTAATGATATCTCTCAATAAAATAAAAGACAGCTTACCATCAAATTTATGCTTATAACAGAAAAACTGCTCAAGGAATTTTAATTCATTTCTTCGATTTCTCTCTTTTCTATTTCTTTTTTCAAGTTATCCCCTTTTTACGTTCACATAGGAAAAGATTATATAGAAGAATTAACCGAACTCGAGACGAAAGATACTCGGCGGGTTTCAAACCATGAACTCATTTTCTTTTTCTTTTTTTTGGTTTAAGTCAGAATGTACAGACCGGGATTAGCGAACTGTCCGCCCATAACAAATCGATGCAATGTATAGATTTTTTGCCCATTTTTCCTGTAACATGAAAATCCAAACCAATGATCAATCATCATATGGATGTTAAAAGGATATCGAGGTGCGAAAATAGGGTATACCCACCTTTACATGGGTGCTGGGAAAGGCAGTTGTACGGAGCGTTTCCTGAGTATCATCTGTTGTTTTTCGTTTTGGAATGCTAAGTATGAAGGCAGCTTGATCCACAGTTGCAGCCATTGATGTTATTCTGTAACCGCTCTCCCATCGCCGGTGTATTCCTTCACTTGGATATAAGAAGTCAAGCTCCACAACCTTGAATGGTTGAAATAAATGCAAAACAACGCATAAGTAGATACTTCGGAAATGGAGGACAGTGGAAAACTGAAGATAAATGTAAAGATCAAAAGAAAGGAATACCTGATCAGAGAATCCAGCGTTCCTTGACATTACCACACCCCAGCGAGTCCCAGCAGTTGTCATCGATGTTACATAAAAGCCTTCTTTCCACTTCTTATTTATCCACTTGAACGGAAAAGATTCGCTCACCTTGTAGGATTGCTGGGTGTAAGGAGTCCCTACGAAGTCACAGAATATCAATAATAGCTTAGTGATTAGATGGTCAATATAATTTACATGCTTTCAATATATATGAATCTCGGGCAAGCTTGGAGCATATTGCTTTCACTGATCTCATCTGCAACCCACAAGCTTGACATTAGTTTCTTTCTAAAGGTTAATTGCTGAAAATAAGCCCTAAAAACTAATGGTTTTTGCTTTTTTGAAACCAAGGAGTCAGTTCTAGCCTTTAGGAGGAAACATAACTGTAGACTATTTCATATTCACATCAGTACTATATTTAATCTCAATAAGATGTGATCGTGTATGACTGCTATGTTGCTTCAACTCGTCATTTTTCTTTTAAGTACCTGTATCGGACACCTTTGGACATGAGTATGGGATACGACCCTCTAAAGACCCTTCAAATTAAGCATACCACTTCGGATATAACATAGTATGACTTCAGCATCATGGCAGCAGGTTTAGGAAGATGAGCATAAATTCGACGAGTCTTTAACACTAGGATTCATTAATAAATTTTAATATATGAATTTATCTGTGCATGACAGTGGTCTCAGCAAACTCAATGAGACTGCTAAAAAGGTAAAAGTTTCCTAGTTTCAAAGTCGTCTAAAAAGAAATATATTTAGTATGTAATGACCAACCTTTCGACATAACAACCAAGGAACTCTCGTTATTTGCCCCAGCTACTGAAGTAATATAGTAGTTCTTTTCCCACTGCTCCATAATCCAATCCTGATAAAATCGAGTTGATATTAGAAGTCCAAAGTAAAAAAGGCGCATAAAGCAAGCATAAAAATGACACCAATTAGGCCTTAGAATGATCACCTTGTGTAGAAAGATGGTTGACAATTCATAAACCTGGGAAGAGAAACCAGTTCCCGCATCCATGATCAGGGCCCAGAGATTAGCTGCCGAAGCCACGCAACTAATAAACAAACCATCTTCATTACCCTTACTCACATGTTGGCTCAATCTCAAATCCGCTACATTGTAGTGATATCTACAAGATTGGTAAAAAGCTAAAGGTCAGATGGACACCGATTGAGAACATACTGAAGATGAGCGAACTCTAGGCAAAAACAAACATTAAGCATCATAGTTGAATATCTCGCATTTCATGGAAAGAGGCATGCACCGGAAAACAAACATCAAGGAGTGGCAATCAAATTTTAATGGACCACATGCAAACTTTGAAATGAGTATTGGGTCTTTTGTCATTTACTTTAGTTTTGGCCAGTCACTGTAAAAGTTTAATCATCAAAGACAAGACACCAATAATGAAAGTTGTTAAGCATCGATTGAATCTAAAACCGATTGAAAATAGGTGGGGGAATCCAACTTGAATATAAGACCACAGCATACCCAAGACTTTTAATAGATGTAGGATAACAGCACTTAATACTCCCCCCTAAATGCAGCTAACAAGGGGCCACATGTGGAAAGCCACGTGGGGTAAGTTAACCTCACATGGGGATAGGCCGGAAACAGAAAACCAAGGATCCGATACCATGTCAAGCATCAACCATAAAACTAATTGGCAATAGGAGGAGGGGCCCGACTTGAATATAAGATCAAACAACAAACATTAAGGATTGGAGATAAAATAAAATATTTGAGCATTTCACAACAATAAGTAGTAGAAATGGATACTATATTTAACAAGAAATGCAATTTTACCTTTGCTTCATAGGGCGATGAGCATTGTAAATCGAAATCCACTGAGTAGCAGCATTACCTATTCGTACTTTTTTCTTAGGTTGCTCATCTTCTTCCAAGTTAATGAGTATTCTTCCCCTCTTTTGCCCAATCTATTTATACAAAAGGAAACCAAGAAAAAGGTTTTTAATTGAACAACCTATGGAACCGATTTAATTGTGGGAAAAGGCATAACAACCACCTTAAGAGCTCCGTCAATTCTAATTGGTTGCAATGGTGTGCATGGTTCAATTAGGCTTTCAAAGAAGGATATGAGCTTGGCATAATTGGGCTCCTCATCGAACTTCATATTTGAAACAGCTTCGAGGAACTGCTTAAATGGTGCAGGACAAAAGCAACACATCAACTCGGGTGAAGTGGCCATCTTTTTCTTGCAAACCAGAAAACTCTTGTTATCCCCCTGTTAAGCCCCAAAAAAAGCAGGATGGTAAAGAGGAATGAAGTATACCAGATTACGTAAATCCATAATCGAAACAATGAAACAAACCTGATAACCCTGCCATGGTAACCGCCCTTTTAGAAGAAATACCAATGTGTATGCCAAAGACTCGAGGTCATCCCTACGACTTCCAGTCCGACCTAAATGTGCATGTACACTAGCATATCTAATTGTTCCCCTGATAAAAGAAATATTGAAGATATTAGCGCCAAGTATAAGCAATACCCTCCTATGTTTAAAGCAAAAAGTCCACAAACCTGAATACATCAGGCCTCTGATCATAATCAACATGCTGACCTGAGCGTGCATCTTTCCATCTAGAAGCTGATCCAAGAACACAAGAGGCAGATAGCAATTAATACCATTAGCAAATAGCATTTATTCCAGATCGGTTAAAAAACATGAGAGAAAATTATAATCTCGTAGAGAAATCTCCCATTGAAGAAGAAGAGAACACTAACAGTTAACTATAAGCGCTCATGCTAGACACAGCACAAGGGACGTTGGGACCGAGGATAACTTACCTAAACCAAGATCAATAAGATATAGCTTCTTCTCATCAGCTGATCCAGGTCGACCTAGTAAAAAATTCTCAGGCTTCACATCCCCATGCACGAACCTTATTTCAAGCAGACAATAAACAATCAGCTGCAACAATGCAAAACGGAAGGATGAATTTAATGAAGTGCAGAGAGTTCAGATATGACATACCCTTTTAAATGAAGCTTTTCAAGAATTGATATTGCCTCCATTGCTACGCAGGCAACCATATTAGGAGACATCCTGTCATATTACATGTTACAAATATGAAAGTGTATTGTAGAATCATCTAGACATGCCTCGAATATGTGCAACAAAGACAAAAGAGGAGGAATCTATTTCTTACGATTGTCCTAAAGAATTCCAAACATCCCAAAGACTAGGACCGAGCATATCCATCACCTGAAAATTTCATTAATTTTCTTTAAGATGCATTAAGTATTTCGGGTGTTATGACACAAAGGAGCACAGAATAACAGCTCACCAGAACGTAGAAGTCTCCTTGGATACCTTTGTGATGCACCCAAGGAACTCCGTAGCACCCGTTGAGGGTACTTTGCATTTCGTAAGGACATCAAGAGAAAAAAAGTAAGAATTTAGAAGCTGCACTATGTAGAAACAAAAGCTTGACTCAAAGTTTTAGGATTATAAATGCCATACTTGTACACTTGCCACTCATAAGGCGGACCATAATTGCAACCTTTACTGTTTCGGTGCTCAAGTTTCAAGGCTACCTGTTATGAAAAAATCTCATGTCATCACATCCAAGTGGTTTGATCTGGAAAACCCTTAAGCATGGGAATGAGTTTCTCGGACATACCTCAATTGCATCTGGTCCAGTTCTACCACTACCACCACTTACCCTTCGGCCAACATAAACCTGGCCAAAACCACCCTTTCCCAGTTTCCTTTCTACCTTATATACAGGAGAATTACCCACTTGTACCTGCAACAAATAATAAAAATGGTATGCATTGAGAGAAGCAACAAAATAACTACATACGTTATAGTTGGTAAGAAAGTTAAAACACTGGTTCCCTCACTTTCATGAACAATAGAAGTAGAAATGATTATCCAATTAGTTGAAGCATTCTTGAAATGCTGTCATGAAGGATACGAAGAAAAAACTGTATTTAACCGGTTTTCTTGCCAAAAGTAAGGTGTCCCGGGAATAAGCAACTTAATATGGAAGATTTAAGTAAAAAACAAATATATTTAAAAAGGAAACATATGGCAAACACTTTGGAGATACCCTTTCAGGAACCGGGGTTGTACTAGCTTCTTCATCAACTCCAACTATTTTGTCACCGCTCCTACCCTCCATTGCAATATCTTTATCTGCCACCACCTCTACTCGGTTAAAAGCCGCCGGTTCAGCAGCAACCAAAGGCAAAGCCCCCGGAGGAACCTGACAAGGTTCGGGGTCTAAATCTATCAACCTAATGCCCCGGCCTCTACCAGCAGCTGTTGGCCTCGTAGGTACCACCGCTGAGGGCCCTTTGGCTACACCTGCAGCATTACTCCTCCCTCTTCCACCAACTCTCCTCCTGGTTCGGTTTTGAGCAAGCAGTACACAATTCTCCGGTTGTTCAACTGGTTGAGGATGAGGAGGAGGAGGAGGAGGAGGAGGAGGAGGCTCAAGATCATCAATGCGTTTTGATCTCCGGGCTCCACTTCGCAAATCTGGCATCTTCACCCCATGCAATTCACATTCCAACTAATTCCCTCGATACCCCCTTCAAATCTTCTGTTAACATAAAAGTAACCAACTTTACCAATAAAAGAAACCAATAAACACATATAACATGCAAAACAGTACATATTCGGAAAGCTCTCATATAATCAATGTAACTATATATGGAACTTTTTTAACATACCCTTAGAATAAAAACTAAGTTTATATAAGCCCTGTCTCTCATGACATTACCAGATATCAAATTATAAACAATAATAATACAATCAGTGAGCAAATTATATCAAAAGAGGAAACAAATAATTCTTCCACTAAGTAGCTATCTCAAATAGACTATTTAGCAAATAGTCTTCCAAAATAAATCTATTTTTTATTGCCAAGAACAGACTAGCTATAAAGCAAATGTAGCTAAAAACATACAAAAATCAATGCAAATTCATTCCATATTTGATAAAAAAAAATCCCAACTTCATAGATTATTTGTATCAGTTATTTCAATATCAAGCAAAAAGAAAAAAAAATCAATAATTTACAATAAAAATCAACAATCTTTTGATCAACCATATTCATATTTCATTGCCCAAAAATATGATTCAAAAGATGGAAAAAAATTCAAAACATCACACAAAAACTTTCCATTTTATAATCAGTTTAAACCAGATTTTCGTAACCAAACAATCTCTAATCTGATCATTCAACTGTTCATCAAAAATAAATAATCAAAAGTAAAACCGATCATCAAACAAACTTCAAAAAAATTACAAGATCGGTTACCTCAAAAAACGTGATGGGTCAAGCTCCGATTCTTGATGAAATATTCAGAAAATACATTTTTGGGGGCTTGATTTAGAAAGAAAAAAACACCCAGAAATAAAAATCAAGACTTGGAAAAAGAAAAGGTATGCCAAAAATTAGGGTTATCGAAAGATACAGAAAAAACCAATTTTTTTTTTTTTTTTTGAGAGATTGATTGAATAGAAATGCAAGGGAAGATTGAGAAAACAAATTTTATTATGTACGGGTGAGGGTCATTTGTGTGTCAAACATAAATAATAATAATAATAATAATAATAATAATATAATAATAATAATAAATAAATAAATAAATAATATTTATTTATTATTATTATTTTAGAATGCTTAATTTTTTTAAATAAATTTACATTAACCATAACATTTCGATCCATAAAATAATAATTTTACTACTTAACTAAAATTGATATTTTATACATTTTAATTTTATTCTTTATTACCTTTTTCGAATTGAGTTTATATTATAAATTAATTAGACATCAGCACAACATTAATGATAATATTATAATAAATAATTATAATACATTTAATATTATTAATATTATATATTTAAATATTTAATTTTTATTTTACTCACAATTTAATTTAATTTTTATTTTAATATATTATATATTTTATTTATTATTATTAATTAATTTCAAATTACATATTTTATTATTTATTATATATTGTTTTTAAACATACTATAATATTTAAACACTTGATTTTCGTAATGTGTATAATAAAATTCTAATACGAAAAGGGTTTGAAGTGTAATTTAAAAAAAAAAAAAAAGTTGAAGTGCAAATAGAATGGTAATGGTAGTGTGATAGTGGTGAATTTTTTTATGTAAAATATAGTTAATAAAATAAAATTTTGATAAAACAGTACACTTAAATATCTTTAAGTTTAAATTTTATCATTTTATTGATTTTTACAAAAATACCTTAACAATAAAAATTCCTCAATAATATAATTTATTTTGTAAAAATAATAATTTTTAATAATTTTTAATTGAGTTAATATCTCTTTAATTTGTTGCATAAATTTAAAGATTTAAATAATCTTATAAATTCACACTATAATATTTATTTATTTGAAAATCATAATTAAAATGTATTCTTTATAAATAAAAATAAATAAAATCTATGTATATACTATTATTTAAGTGTGTGACTGAATTGTTGATACGAGTTAACACAACACTAATTCAATAAAGAAAGTTACGAAAATAACCTTACATATTTTAAATAATTTATGTTATTACGATGGTATTTTTGTCTTTTTATTATTTTAAAAATAAAAAAAATACAAATGTTGAGATTTTAACTCGTATGACAAGAATTTATAAAATCTTTTCTTTATCACTTTAACAAAAATTTTATTTTCATTTTTTTTATACATTTAAATGTTAGTACACAAATTGTTTCACCCACATTATTTGTATATAATGATAATTTTGTTGATTGAATTGGTGTCACAAGTTCACTCGATATCAAGTTAAGAAAAATGGTAATATTATGATAAATAATTGGAGTGTATTTAATATTATTAATCTAATGTATTTACCTAATTAAACTTTATTTTACTCACAATTTAAATTGTTTTTTATTTTAATTTCATATATGTTGCATATGTGTCGTTGTTGTTTCAAACTTTACGTTTCATTATTTATTGTGTGCTATTTTCAAGTAGATATTTATGTTCTAAATATGGAGTTTTCGAATGCATACATATGTAATAGAATTTTTAGCAAGATATTATAAAAATGTTTGATTGATTTAGTATTTCTTATCACTTGAGTCTCAACTCAATTAAAAATTTTCAAAAACTTTTTATAAAGTAACAAACAATGGCTAAATTAGGCATATTGCCGAAAAAGTAGGGAAATGGGCTGAAATTTGTGATATTTAGGGAAATAAATCGATTTTGGAGAGAGAGTGAAAACGCATCTAGCTAAACGAGTTTTATTCTTAGTTGGGTGAAAGCGCGCCCCATTGGAAGTGTTTTCTTGACAAGTCAGCAAAACACACACCCATCCTATTAGACACACCCGTCCTATTAGACACGTTTTCACTTTCTCTCTCCTTAGTCGATTGATTTTTTTTAGGTTAGGATTTTGGTTTTTTAAGGTTTAAGGTTAGAAATTTTGAGAGAAATGTTTAGGATTTTTTGACTTTCTCATATCTCCCATATAAGTAGATATTGTCAATTTGTATCAATGGTTTGCAGTATTGGAATGCTTCTTTGCATTGCTCGAAAAGTCCAAAAGAATCGATGGAAAACTCTTTTTCCACGGGTGATTGTCAATATTCATAGTCAGTACGACTATACGTCGTCGTACTACAAGGCATGAGTCGCAAAACAAAAGGCTATGGGGAAGACGCATAACGGGTGGGACAAGTCATACAATGATTTGTGACAATGGTGTCAGATACTGGCTCAATATGTATCAGGTTTCGTAACCGATCTACAAACAGAGTCTGCGTACTATCGTGATCAATTGGTTCACGGGAAAAGAGTTTTTCATCGATTCTTTTGGACTTTCGAGCAATGCAAAAAATCATTTCAATTCTGTAAGACATTGGTACAAATTGACAACATCTTCTTGTATGAGAGATATGAGAAAGTCAAAAACCCCTAAATATTTCTCTCAAATTTTCCAATCTTGAACCTTAAAAACCTAAACCTTAAAAACACAAAACCCTAACTCTAGAAAAAGTCAACCAACCGAGGAGAGAGAAAGTGAAAACACGTCTATCCTGCTAGACGTGTTTTCTGTTGACTTGTCAGGAAAGCGCTTCCAGCAGGACGCACTTTCACCCAACTAAAAAGAAAACGTGTCTCGCTGGACGCGTTTTCACATCCTTTCTCCAAAATCAACATATTTCCCTAAATATCACAAATTTTGACCAATTTCCCTAATTTTCTTTTCAACATATATGCCTAATTTAGCCAACAAACATTAGTATAATAATATTTTTTTATCTATTTATATATTATGTAAAATCTATAAAAATACACATGCTAAAAATTGGACTTAAAACATTATAGTCTTTAACATCGCTTTACTATTTCAATCGAAACATCATTTATTTGTATTTTTTTATATAAATATATATTTTTAATATTTTTTAAATATCTACTATACTTCAATTTACTTTTAAATTTTACTTTATCAATAATTAAATATTTTTCTTTTGGTCGAAAAATTATAAAATATAATATTTTTATTATTTCATAGTTAAATAAAAATTAAAAGATAGTGTATGTCTAGATATAATAAAATGAATTTTGTGGCCTTTAAAAAATGATTTTTTTATTGATGCGTCCTTGTGATGGAAAATAGAAAATTTTTCATTTAGACTTTTTCAAATTTTAAAATTTTAAATTAGTAAAGGTAAAATTATACTTTAATCTTCTTAAAATTGATAAAAATTTAATTTAATCATTTAAAAATGATAAAGATAAAGGCTATTAAAATAGTTAAATTGTATTTTCACTATAGTAAAAATTATAATTTAATTTTGAACCTTAAAAAAATTTTCTAACTTCGCCCATTCTTGATAATGTATTAATGTATCTCTATTAATAGAAACCTTCCATCGTCTAATGTTATTTCATTTGTTAGTGTTGACTATGCACAAAGAAGGTAGTATTATTCTTATTGTTTGAAACTCATATTATTCTTTCTCTCCTTTCTTTTAATCCCTCTTGTGTCCTTAAAGGTTCTAACCCAAAAAATGCCAATAAGTCGAGTTAGAGATCGTAGCTAGTCAGGGAGTAGTGAAGGTCATGCGACTTCTGATGATGAGTCCTACATGCAACACACCATGGAGGCGAAGCTTCATCTGCTCAACAAGGTTGCAGTCAGAAGAGTGCCGATAATGCCTTTTGGTCAAGAAGACCTAGCTTTAAGAAGAGCACATTGGCGTTACTGTTTGATTGTCCATTTTCACGACTCTAGGTAGTTCTTAGTTTGATTCATTTGCACATCGGAATGCATAAGCTTAAGGTCACAAGACCCACAATGTGACGAGATCCAACATTGCCAGAGTCACTTTTTGTAATGGTTTGGGTTAAAGCGGTTAACGGAAGAAAATCACATGTACCAAATCGAGAACGAAAAATCAGAGGTACTACATTAACAAATAATGTATAATGCACGGGATAAATCATTATTTATTGATTTAAAATAGGGATAAATATTAAAATTATACATAAACATTGATAAAACGTGCAATGTTGTACATAAACTATGAATTTCTGTAATTTTAGTAATGAAATTTTGATTTGATTCATTCTTTATAAATTACTAAAATAATTATCAATATAACTCCATTTTACATTTATATATTGTATACACAAATAATTATATTAATCTAATATGAAAAGAAAATGATGTTTTTTTTTTAAATGTGTATGATTAAATTACAATTAAAATTTTATGTATAAATTTGAACCACGATCAAAATTTCATGTTTATATCGTTCAAAAAAAAGTTTTATATGTATAATTGCACCAAATCAAAGTTCATATATTAAATTACACATTAAATCAAAATTAATATGCAGTTTTAAGAATTATCCCTTTAAAATATAAATATATCTTTTATATAAATGTTTTATATATTTTTTACATTTTTTTTTTCATTTTCATAATAATCTACTAAATTTATATTTCTCATTAGATACAAGTCCTTTGAAATCTAAATAAAAATTTTAGTAGGCATAATAATAAATTTAGTTGTTAAGATTTATTTATTTTAGATCATTTTAGTTTTAAATTTTCAAAATTTAATTAAATTATTTTTTTATAGAAATGTGACTAAAAATATTAAAATTTAAAGATTAAAAGTTAAGTGATTTTAAAGAAAAGGACCAAAATGATAATAAAAGTAAATATTAGAGACTAAATTTGTAAGTTTTTGAAAATCTTAAATCCATGGATTTTTGGAAGGAAGAGCTTATATCTAAGACAAACCTTTATAGAAAGTGTTTTAGGGTTTGCCTGACTTACACTTCCATTTTGCTATTTCCTTCTTCAAGACCAATTCAAGTTCCATTTCCCCCCATTTCTAGGGTTTGGATTTTTAAATTTACTCTCCTTTGATTATTGTTTGTGCAAAAAAAGAGAAATATGGCGTTCTCAATGCAACCTAATGGCATACAATCGATGCTTAAGGAAGGTCACAAGCATCTCTCAGGTCTCGATGAAGCTGTTCTGAAAAACATCGACGCTTGCAAGCAACTCTCAACAATCACCCGCACTTCCCTCGGCCCCGACGGTACCCTTCTTTCTCTTCGAATTTCTTTATTAATTGTTGTTTTTAATTTGATTTCCGCTTTGTTTTCTGTTTGAAATTCGGATCAATTGTTTTAATGTACTTTAGGTATGAGTATGATTTTTATTAATCATTTAGATAAGCTCTTTATTGCCAGTGATGGTGCTACTATTGTTCTGTGTTGTTTTTTTTTTTTTCCTGAAATCCAGGTTGATCGTTCTTTTTGTAATGCCTTATTTGCTTTAATTTTCTGTTAATGTTCTTTAGGTATGAATAAGATGGTTATTAATCATTTAGACAAGCTATTTGTTACCAATGATGCTGCTACCATTGTCAATGAGCTTGAGGTTCAGCATCCGGCGGCAAAGATATTAGTTCTGGCGGGTAAGGCTCAGCAAGAGGAAATTGGCGATGGGGCTAATTTGACAATTTCTTTTGCCGGAGAGCTTCTCCAAAATGCTGAGGAGCTTGTTAGGACTGGCTTGCATCCGAGTGAGATAATCAGTGGATATAATAAAGCAATTACCAAGGTTTGTCCTTTGCACTTTTAAGTGACTTCAATGACCTGAGTATTGTTAATTGTGATGATAAATGTGCTGTCATTTGTGAATTGGTTTTTTGTGTTTTAACTTTTGTAGACACTTGAGATTTTGGAGGAGCTTGTAGAGAAAGGTTCTGAAACTATGGATGTACGGAATAAAGAGCAAGTTATTAGTCGAATGAAAGCTGCTGTTGCTAGCAAACAATATGGACTGGAAGATATATTGTCTTCCCACATAGCTGATGTAATTCACAACTCGTTGCTCTCTGCATAACCAATCAATTATTCTAGAATCTATTGCCTTTTGAAGGATAACATAATTGCATTTTCTTTCTTTTATTTTTTTTATGTCATTAGGCTTGCATCCAAGTATGCCCCAAGAACCCTGTGAACTTTGATGTTGATAATGTCCGTGTGTCAAAGCTTGTTGGAGGAGTTTTGCATAATTGCACAGTAATTAGGGGAATGGTTTTAAAAGGTGATGCTGTGGGAAGTATAAAACGTGTGGAGAAGACGAAGGTAATTTTTTTCTTTCTATTTATCCATTTCAGATTAATTTAAGTTATACAAAGCTGCTTGATAGTTTTCACTTGGCCAAGATAAAGGTCTCGTTGCTTTTTGACTTGTATTGTTGTGTTCACTTCGTGTTAGGTGGCTGTGTTTGCTACTGGTGTTGATTCAACTGCTACTGAAACAAAAGGAACTGTTTTGATTCACTCTGCTGAGCAGGTAAATTATGATAATTTTTTAATTCTTTTTTTAAATAGGAGATCATATGAAAGAAGCAACCGATTAGAAGGCAAATTGTTTTGAATGCATTCCTGTTATTTTAAAATCTGTGGTTTTGGGCACAATGGGCATAATGATTTTCTTATCTCATGCTGTCCGTCTTTACATTTTGTAAATTGGTATAGGGTGCTTTTGTTGGTCAAATATTCTAAATGTGGATGGCTTCTCTTGATGTTTTTTTCTTACAGCTAGAGAATTATGCAAAAACTGAAGAAGCTAAGGTTGAGGAGCTCATTAAAGCAGTTGCTGATTCTGGTGCCAAAGTTATCGTTAGTGGTGGAGCAGTCGGGGAAATGGCATTGCATTTCTGTGACCGTTACAAGTACATCAAGCTTCCTTCCCATATTTCCAACTCTTTACTTTGCTCTTTCTTGTTTTGATTTGATATTAAGCCCATGATGTTGAATATGTTGTGTTGATAGATTCAGCTACTTTTTGGATTCAAAAATATTTCAATTATTTTGCTCTCTTGGTCAACATCTCTGATATGTGATTTTATTTGTGCAGGTTAATGGTCTTGAAAATCAGCTCAAAGTTTGAACTACGACGCTTCTGCCGCACAACAGGCACTTCTGCTCTTGTGAGCATTCTATCTAGATTATGTTATAAGAAAAAAGATCACATCTTTTGATTGCAATCTAATGGGCCTTTAATTCTTCTGATAGCTGAAACTCAGCCAACCAAAGCCAGATGATTTGGGATTTGTTGATTCAATATCAGTTGAGGAAATCGGTGGTTCTCGGGTATGTTTGAAGAGGTGGCTTTACTTATATTTGGTTCCTTGTTCTTGCCTCACTCTATTTTGCCTTTGCCAATTTAACGTAGGTCACTGTTGTGAGAAGTGAAGATGGGGGTAACAAGGTTGCCACTGTGGTTCTGCGAGGAAGTACTGATAGTATATTGGATGATCTTGAAAGAGCTGTTGATGATGGAGTCAATACATATAAGGTTTTTTTTTTGCTGATCTTTTTCTTTGAATGCCATATAAACCTGATTAAATTCTTTTATTCTCACCTGCTGAAATTGTCTTTTCCATTTTTTTTGGATGTAAATTCCAAGGAAAGAATCATTATCCCATTCTTAATGCCCATTCATTTTTGGTCAGGCAATGTGCAGGGATAGTCGTATAGTACCTGGAGCTGCTGCTACAGAAATCGAGTTGGCGAGAAGACTGAAAGAGTTCTCCTTCAAGGAAACAGGGTGATTTGTTTTTTCCGTGTGCTCTTCTTAATGCAAAATGCCATCCTGCATGTATTGTTTCATATTTAAGCTGCAAGTTTGTGCATTACACTTGTATGAATGACATGAACACATTTGTGGCTTGATGGAATTCTACCCAAGGTAGTCAGTACCACACTGGTCGGTACGACCAAAACCGGTGCAAAACCGACCATCATGATTCTACCTGCTGAACAACTAGGTATTCAGGCATAGTGCTGGAGAGGTGTCGAATGAGTCAACCAACTTCTGCATTGTTGGCTGTCAAGTTATTTATATATTGCATTGGTCATGTTCATTCTGATAGCTGTGTTGGGAATCTCCTACAGGTTTTTGGGATTTATAGTAGATTAGATGAGTACTAGAAGAAGCTATTAATATTAACTACGGGATATTTTGCAGATTGGATCAGTATGCCTTTGCTAAGTTTGCTGAAAGTTTTGAATTGGTACCGAGAACCCTGGCAGAGAATGCTGGACTCAATCCAATGGATATTATTTCTAAGTTGTATGAAAAGCATGCATCTGGGAATGCTCAAGTGGGCATCGACTTGAGGGGAGACGACTCTGAGGATGGTGTTTGCAAGGATGTCTCAACTGTGAATGTTTGGGACCTTTATGTCACTAAGTAAGTCGCTATTTACAATTATTTCTGGCTCAGTTCTGTTCTCTTTTGCAACGAAAATTAACCTCTGATTCTTTTATAATTTACAATTGTTGACTTTTTTTGTCAGGTTTCTTGCTCTCAAATATGCCGCAGATGCTGCCTGCACTGTGTTGCGTGTAGATCAGGTAATTTACTAGAGACAGAAAGCCTGAAAATGAAAATCGCACTTAAAATAGTTTTCTGATGGAATTAGATTCTCATGCAAAGCTGTATTTGCTGCTTAGGATCGAATATGTATTTCATTTTCCAAACATTTTCTTCCACTAAGCTCAGTAATGCCGTTGATTCAATGTTTGCAGATTATCATGGCGAAACCAGCTGGAGGTCCAGCGAGGAGAGATCAACCTGCAGGAATGGATGAGGACTAAATCTTGCATGGTATGATTGATTTCCCATCTCTTGTATCTCACCACCCGTATTCGGACTTTGTTTAGGTATCTATTTTATTATTATTATTATTTCCTTTTAGATGCTAAAACGAGCTTGAAAGAATTTTGCATGTGATTTTCGAATGTTTACGGTGGGGAGTAGTGGTGATCTATGTTTTTAGTGTATTACCCTATCCTATATTAGGGCCTGGGGTAGGGAGTTAGAAGACCGTCTCATTCATATCTTTCTCGATTTTGCATGGATGTTGGTTATATCATAGCCTATATTACACGAACCCATTCATTTTCTCTAAGTACCTATATTTAACACTTATGTTTGATACATATCTAGATATGTATATACTGAATAAGTCTGTTTGAACAGACTTTATAAAAGGGATTACATCAGTTTGGGTCAGATAAATTGATTTGAATAGACTTTTATGCATTCCTAGTGATAACTTCAATTATTATGTATTAAATGGACAAATCTAATTCAGAATAAAACTTGAGATTTAGTTATTTCGTGCAATTTGTCTTTAAGAACATTTATTTCAGAATTTTGTTTGTAAGGTTATAACATTCTCGCGGTAAAATAGAGGTGAACAATTGATAATTTCATTCTAATCATAATTGTGCACCAATTATAAAGTCAGTGGAAAATTGCGCACCAATCAAATGGAATTTCCTTCAATTTATCCTCTATTTAAGTTAGAGGAAAAGATGGTCCAAATGAGATGATACTTGAAAAGTTTAATGTTGAATTAAAACGAATTCATTATTCATGTCACGTTAATATCATTAAATTATCGGTTTAATCAACATTTGTGATAAAAAATCCATAATTTGACTCCAAATAAAATGTTGAGGGATAAATTGTTGAAAAGAAAAAAATAAGGGTCAAATTGTTAAAATTTATAAACTCTAGAACCTTTTGTCATTGTGCCTAGTTTAAAAGGTTTTATTGACATTACAATTAGATTACTATTTGAATTTACATTTTGCAAACAACAAATTGAAAAAAAAATTAATTTAAAATAATATAATTTACATTACATTATATGTAAAAAATATATATATATATATATATTAACATAATCTGTATCAAGTTTTATTTCTCAAAATTCATCCGAGCATATAATCTCCCTAAAATTTACATTTTTAGACTTTTTCAATTTTTAAAATTTTAAATTAGTAAAAGTAAAACTACACTTTAATCTCCTTAAAATTGATAAAATTTGATTTAATTATTTAAAATTTATAAAGATGTATGTTATTAAAATAGTTAAATTGTATTTTTATTATCATAAAAATAAATGTCTAAACATAAATACTTTATAAATATCTAAACATAAATACTTTGTAAAAAATATAAAGTAAAAAGTTGGAATAATATTATTTGTACTTCAAGCCATGAAATTTAAATGGTACTTAAGTACAATTAAGGACTTATATTTAATCTTTCAAATATATAAAAACAATTTTGACTGATTAAATTGAACACATAAATTGATCTCAAATAAACATGTTGGTTTTTAATTCAAGTGAAATTATAATCTAATCCTCATCTGAGGATTTTCACATTTTTATTCCGTGCTTTGTTATAGAAGATATTCCACATTTGTCTAAAATTAATTATATTTACTTCAGCTTAAAAATAAAATATAGATGTAAGTGAATATATCTATAATAAAAATAAAAATTTAATAAAAAATAAAACTAATATATATGTACACATTTTAATTACGAATGAATTAAGTGTCTAAAATTTTAAATGATATGAAAACCAATGTTATCAATATTTGCAATATGCATAGAATATGGACTCATGATCAATACGAGTATGAATAAAAATTTTAGAACTTTTTGATATATAATGGAAGGATCATATTTTGTTCGTAAGTAAATAAATTTAGAATGATTACTTTAAATGAAATAAAAAATACAAACAAGATAGATGTGTAAAAAAAAATCAACAGGAGGTTGGTTAAGTAGTGTACCACAGTTAATGCTTCTCCCCCGATTGGTGCATTATAAAATTGAAAAATTTCTGCATCCGTTTTGGTTGCGGCCCTTCTTCCTCCGCTTCATCGTAATTACTAGCTTTTCGTTTTATGTGAGAAGTGCTATCTACTGATCCATGGTTGTGAGCAGAGTGTTGGTGGATGTGTTCAAAATTTGGTGAAGATTGAGTGGAATGGCACTGCAACTCTTTTGTTTCTTCCAAATCTTTCTCATACACTATTCTAACACCACACTTCTTCACCTTAGCACTGCATTCAAATGGATGTGTGAAAGACACCTCAAGCTTATCGCATTTCTGATCTAAGCAATCTGTTGCCCCTAAATTATTGGTTTCACAATGACCATATTTATCTTCCATGGAAATTGGATATAGTTTATCTCGCGACCAATAACGAAGAAAAAGGTGATCTTTCATTATGGGCTCGTTACATCTTTTACCCACCAACCAGCAGGTCCCATTAATATGTCTACGATTTCTACCTCGAAAAATAGATCCATCACAGCTGGCTTGTTCAGAATTTCTGCAATAGATAAATGCACTACAACCGATAACCTCGTCATCCCCTGAAGCATCATTATTGATAAAAATGCAGCAAGAAGCAACTCCAATCCATTGACTATCTTTCGGAAGGGGTATCTTAATTGAAGAGTCACTTTTTTGTTGGCTAAACCATTCTGAGATTTCACTTGCGGGCATAATAATATCAAACATTTTTCTTGAATTTGCAAATGCCTGCAAAATAAAACACAAGTCGTTTGGTAACTAAAACCATAAATTCTCAAGTATGAGATTTTGTAAGGGAGAAAATAGAGATTAATCGACCTTAAGATGTTTTCTCAGCAGTGTTAATGCATTGATGTTCTCAGCCAATTTGAAGCAGTTAATGGCTTTAACGGAAGCCTCATCCACTAAATTGCATACTTTTGATGGACTTGCAACTACTTCAAGTGAAGCACAACCATCTATACGCACATCTTCTATACTTGTTAGAAGCTCAGGTAACGATTTAAGCATCTTGCAATTTGATAATACAAGCAATTCAAGCCTGCAAAGTTGAGTAAGAGCCAAAGGAATGGTGATGAAATTGTTACCCGTAAGCCAAAGCCAACTCAAAGAGGATAGACCGTGAATATGTGCTTCACCAAGACTGCAGATGTTGCAATTTGAGAAGTCAAGAAACTCAAGCTTTGAGAGTCGAGTAAGAGATGCAGGTATGCTGATGAAATTGTTACCACCAAGATCAAGATATTTCAAAGAGGATAGACCAGAAATATCACGTGGAATATCTCCTTCACAAAGATTGCAGTCCCTTAGATTTAGCTTTCTTAATGAACTCAAACCTGACAACAAAGGCAAAATCCGAGCCATGGGATTCGTCCGTCCATGGATTACCTTGAAAAGAGAAGGCAAATTTGGTCGTGACTTATATGATGGTCCCTTGCGCCCATTGAAAGATAGAATTTTAAGATTTTTCAATTGAAAAATGAAGGATGGTGGCTCTGTTATGCTTGTTTCACTCAAGTCAAGCTCTTCCAAAAACTCTACTTGTTGCAAATTCACTGGCAAATATTTAATTTTATAACAATTAGAAAGATGAAGAGTTTTTAGATGTTCCATCCTCCCATCAATCTCCGGAAACCTTACAAGACTTGAGCAACCTGAAAGAATTAATGTTTCAAGAGATTCCATTCCAATTCTGGTTGGAAGATTCCTAAGACTTTTGCAGTCTCTTAAATTCAAAAGTTTAAGCATCTTAAGCACTCCGATTGACGGATGGACATCTACTAATCTGGTACAACCTTCCATAATCAAAGCTTCAAGTTTTGGTGCTGTAGTGAAGTCTGGTGTCTTGATCAGGTTTTGGGACCCTTTAAGGTCTATCATTTTCAACTTATACAATGGCTGTTGAAGACAATAATAAATTAGACAGAAAACAGAATAATGCTACTTTTTGTTTTCTTTACCTTAATCAAAGTTAAAATAAGCTAAAACGATGAGTTAATTCTTACTCTATTTCCCTTCCATAGTTGTTCAATGCGACTATATGGTAAAAGAAGTGCGACAAGGTTGTCCGGTTGGAAGCTTGAAGGCAAGTATCTTAAAGGACATTTTATCCAATCTAAAAGCCGTAGTTTATTTGAAAGATATTTGAGATCATCACAATTTGATAGGCAAAGCACTTTGAGCAATCTCAAGTTTTTCATCTTTGAGAAAGTATCGGCACTCAAATTGAGTATCTTGCTCGATTCCCTAATAACCATGAGCAAAACAATAATAAACTTCAAAATATACAAAAACATTCAATATCTAAAAATTATGTTGCATCAATATTGTTTTTTTTTTTAAGTACTTGTATCAAATACTTATATCTTGTGATAGCCGAATATGGTATTGAGATATCATTGAAAATATTAGACAACAATCTATCTATTACTTCATTAGAATTTTAATTACCTAAGCCTAAAAAAAACTAGAACTAATATTTTGATTTATGTTTGGTGCATTGACGTGTAATTCTATGCATTATCATGAACCAAATGATGACATCACTTGGATTTATTTTTGAAAACTTTTAACCACATGTTATAACCTAGTTCATTGATATATATTGTTATTACATCTAAAAATTAAGAATTAAGGGGTGTATAGTTGAGTGGAAAAGTGGAGGATATGAGAATGGAGTGGAAATGTGAAAATAAAATAAATTTTAAGTGTGGTTGGTCAAAATAAAAATAAAAAAAAATATAACAGATCAATTTCTATTATAATGAATAAAAAATCAAACCTTCTAAATTTTATTTTCAAATGGTTTATTTTCTTACTTTCCCACTTCTCTCTATACCAAGTAATAGTGAGGAGAGAAATATATTTTCCATCTTTCCACTCTAGTTTTCCATCATTCTAGTTTTCTATCTCTTCATTTTTCATCTTTTTAATTTTCTTTCCACTCTACCAAGCAACCCCAAAAGATTTTTTTGTCATTTTTTTATTGGATTTTTTACAAAAAATAATAACAATATTAATAGTACATATTGATAAATTTATATGTATGCTTTCTTACCTTTCATTGTCGATGATCATACCTTCAATCACTTCGGTGGCCTAAAAGTAATCAAAAATAGACAATAAGAATACAAAATAAATTATCTAAATTGTGCAATAAAACATTTGAAATTTACATACATATTCAACATTATCACAATCTTTTGGTCGAAATATAGTAAATAAAATATTTTCGAATGAGAGTAATTCAATAAAATTAAACACTTATATTACAAATACTTATTAATATTTATAATCAAAAAATGGAAATTATCTTAAAGCTACTCAATGCCACTTAAGGATCGATATATAAACCAAATAGACTAAGCTTTCGGTTTACACCATATATTGATAAAAGAAAATTTTGAATGTAATTTTTGTTGAATGGTTTACCGTGTTTTTTGTTAGAACATGATGGACATCCTTTTCCTTCCACAATCTGCAACGTTTTCCAGGTTCATTAACACATTTTTCTTCAACAACTTTTCTTCCCATTTCTTGCAACAAGGCATGCATCCACAAATATTGATTATCATCATCAATTTTTACGAGAGATTTCTTAATGAGAACATCGATTCCAATATCTGGGAAGAAGTCACAACCATCCAATACTTTCGTTACAAAATCTTTCTTCTCCCAATTGAAAAAGCATGCTATATCTAGAAATATATTCTTCTCCCTTTCTTCCAATCCATCAAAGCTAATTTTTAGTGTGTCAAGAATTTCTTTGTTAGAATCTCGTTTAAGCCTTTAGATTGCACTTCTCCAGTGAGCTAAATCTCTACCACACAAAAAAGAACCCAAGACTTCAAGAGCTAAGGGGAGACCACCAGCGTAATGTACAACATCTTCAGAGAGTTCAATGAAATCAGCTTTTAGCTCTGTATCACTATCAAAAGCTTTCAAATTGAAAAGCCTAAGTGCATCATCGGGATTCAATGTTGTAGGCTTATACACATCATCGATTCGATAAGATCGGAGCAAATGTTCATCTCTTGTTGTTACAATGATCCTACTCCCTAAACTGAACCAATCACGCCTTCCAACTAAGCATTTTAAGTGTTGTATGTTATCAACATCATCAAGAACAACAAGAATCTTTTTACTAGACAACCTGTGGCTAATTATGGCATTCCCTTCATGAATATTGAAAAAATTGAAGCATTCATCCGGCAAGATTTGATAAAGAAGTTGTTTCTGTAAAGAAACAAGTCCATGTTTATTTGAAACTTCTCGAATATCAGCAAGAAAGCATTTACCTTCAAAATGAGGTAACATTTGAGTGTAAGCAACCCTTGCAAGAGTTGTTTTACCGATGCCACCCATTCCGCAAATTCCTATAATGCGGACATCGTCTTCCCCAATATTTATTTTCGAATACAATTCCTCCAAACGTAAACTAATTCCAACCAACTCATCATGAACAACCGGATATGTCTGACATAATTTTGCTGATATCTTCTTAACAACGTCTCCAATAAACTCTGATTCGTGCCTACAATGAAATTAAAATCCGATATGCACTCTTTCATTTTTAGTTGAGTGAATCATGAAGGATAATATGGTTGGAAGCAAACAAAAAGCATGAATAAGACAGTAAGATATATTATAGCATCAAAATACACAACTTGCTCGTTAGTTGAAATATGGGAAATCTCAATTAAACACAAAATTATAAAAAATAACATGCAATCCAATAAAAAAAAACAATTTTTTAGTCATTAAAATTAGGAAATAGAGAAGATAAGAAAGAAATACCTATTATTTAAATGCCATCCCTTGATGTTAGCCACTTCAATCAAAGCATTTCGCCACTTTTGGATCTTGTCTTTATCTTCCTTGTATCTTTCTTCGTGTTTGGCAAAGGCTTCTTCAACTTTTCCTTTTCGTTTTCTTAAATCGGATGGATCAACATGGTAGAAAATTGGAAATACTTTATGACCCTTGTCATTTTTTTGTTTAACAATCTCCGCAAGCTCCTCCAAGCACCAACCTGAAAGGGCATAGGTCTCGGAAAAAACGATTACCGAGCACCATGATTGCTGAATTGCTGTGAAGAGTTCCGGTGCAATCTCTTCACCAGCCTCCAACTTTGGATCATCTCTAAAAGTGACGATCCCACTTCTATTTAGAGCATCGTAGAGATGATCCGTAAAGCTCTTGCGGGTATCTTCACCTCTAAAACTCAAGAACACATCGTATTTCTTTTTAGAAATGGATAAGGAAGTCGAAAGAAACGACGACATGAGGATGTATGAGAAGAAAAATATGTGGATGTAGTGTTCAAAATCAGTCGCTCAATATATACCTCAGAAACAATAAGTATATGAGCATGAGGAAGGAGGAAAACAGATGAAATTTCGAGGGAAGAACAAAGGGAGTAGGTGAATCTATCAGTATAATAATAGCTATGAAAGGGAGTAGGTGCGGGAATTCGGGGTCATAGATGCTCTTTCCGGGAAGACTCCAAGAAGGTGAGAGTTCACAAAATGCAGCCTACAATTTTTACTTTTTTTTTTTTTTTTTATATTATCATATCTACTTTATAATTAGTAGCTAATGTTACATATTTAATTTTACACATTTAATATTTGATTAAATTTTTTTAAATATTATACTTTTAATTGAAGTAATTAGTATAAAATAATATTTTTTAGTTGAATTATTGAATATGTGTAAAATATATTAACTATTAATTCAAACAAATATTATAATAGAAAATTTTTAAATAATAATTAAATAACTTTTAACATATCCAACACATAATATAGTTTTCCTTTATGTAATGCAAAGTAATATTTTTCAAAATAATAACTATTTAACTTAATTGTCAACAACCTCTTAAGTTCAATATTAAGCAACCCCATTTTCCTCCCTTAAATATAAAAAAAAAATGAACACAATTAACTCTAATAATAATTACGTGATAATTATAAATTAAATATTATAATTATATTCAAATATGAATTTAGTAATATAAAAAAAATATCTTTTTCAAACTCGTTGTTATATATATATATTACAAATTAAGTATTAAAATTGTGTTTTACGTGTCAAAGCATTTCACCACCATTGGATCTTATCTTTTATCTTCCTTGTACCTTTCTTCGTGTTTGGTGAAGGCTTCTTCATCTTTTTCTTTGTTTTCTTAAATCGGATGGATCCACATCGGGGGCCATAGATGAGCCTTAGATGTTCTTTCCCAGAAGACTCCAAGAAGGTGAGAGTTGACAATTGGTGCCTACTTTAATAACAACTAATATTTATAGAGTTTTTCTTGGTTAAAATGTGACAGAAGTCCCTGCATTTTTTATAAAATTAAAATTTAATTCCTATACCATTAATCACTAAATTATGGATAAATTTTTGCGGGTATCTTTACCTCTAAAACTCAAAAAAACATGATATTTCTTTCTGGACATGGATGAAGAATTTGAAAGTCACGACGACATGAGGATGTATGGGAAGAAAAATATATATGGATACGGACATAGTGTTCAAAATCAGAAAATAGATGGCTCAATACCTCAGAAACAAAGTAGAAACAATAAGTATATGAACATAAGGAAGGAGAAAAACAGAAGAAATTTACAGGAAACAGCAAAGGACTTGTCTAATAAATTTGTATATACGTTTCCCACCTTTTACTTTTCCAAATGAATCTATCTTGATTATAATACCTATGAAAGGGAGTCGGTAACAATTAATTCGGGGGCCACATTAGAGTTTTAAGAGTTCTTTTGTTTAATTTTTTTCACAAGTCCCTGTACTTTTTATAAATTTAAAATTTAGTCCTTACATTATCAGCCACTAAATTATAATAAGTTTTCGTTTTGGTCACTTAACTAAAGAAAGTTACAATTTGGTCACTGAACTTTTTAAAATTATTTTTTTATCACCCAACTATTAAGTAATACTTTTTTTATTTGTATAATAACAAATTTAGTCATCAATTTTTCTTTTTCTTGTAGGTGACAGTGGTAGAGGAGTGGTTGATGGTGGTGGTGGCAGAGGGGTGTCAGACGGGCATGCCTACCGACGTGGAGAAACGACACAAGGGAGGCTAGGGTTTTTTTTTTGTTTTACTGAAAATGTTTAGGCTTTTGGGCCATTAGGGTTTTAATTTTTGGGCTTTGTAATTTAGGTTTGATATGGACAACTTTTTTATTTGATTTGGTTTGATTTGTTTGGGCCCAGACAAAATTGGGCTTCTACAAAAGCAATTTTGACTGATTAAATTGAACACATAAATTGATCTCAAATAAAAATGGTTTTTTAATTCAAGTGAAATTATATCTAATCCTCCTTAGAGGATTTTCACATTATTATTACAAGCTTTATCATGGAAGATTTTTTTTTCTCCGCATTTCTGCCTCAAATTGATTATGTTTACTTCAGCTCAGAAATAAAATATAGATGTAAGTGATATATCTATAATAGACAAACTTCCTCCACCTTGGAAAGACTTTAAAAGAAGTCTAAAACATAAGAAAGAGGAAATATCTCTTGAGGCTTTGGCAAATCATCTTCGTATTGAAGAAGAATATCGAAAGCAAGATCAGAATCTAAATTCTGAAATTGCCAAAGTGCATGTTACGGAGGAAGTACAGACTACTAAACCATTCAAGAGAAAGTTCAGACAGACTGATAGAGCACCTAAGTTTAAAAAGAAACAAAAGGGCTCATGCTATCATTGTGGTAAGTCGGGACATTTCAAGAATGAATGTCGATTTTTAAAGAAGAAATCATCTTCTAAGGCTGATAATAACGAAAAGTTCGTTGCAATGATATCTGAAATTAATATGGCACAAGATGATAATACATGGTGGATTGATACCGAGACAACCAAACATGTGTGCAAAGACAAAAGCATGTTCACAAAGTTCACACAATGTGAAAATGACAATGTCTTGTACATGGGAAATTCTTCCACCGCAACAATCAAAGGCAAAGTCTGTTTGAACTGCAATTCACTACGGAAAGGTTTTAACCTTAAATGATGTATATTATGTACCGAAGTTAGAAAGAATTTAGTGTCCGAAGTCTGTTAAATAAGTTTGGTTTCAAACTTGTTTTTGATGCAGATAAGTTTATTTTGTCTAAGGGAGGAATTTTTGTAGGGAAAGGGTATATGTATGAGAGTATGTTCAAATTGAATATTATTAATAAGAATAAAAATACTATTTCTGCTTATATGGTTGAATCTTTTTGTTTATGGCATTATAGATTAGGTCATTTGAATTATAGAAAATTGAATGACATGTATAAGTTAGATTTAATTCCTGTTTTTAATAATAATATTGAAAAATGTAATACATGTATGTTGACTAAAATTACAAGAAACCCTTTCCCTAAGGTTAAAAGAAAAACAAAAATGCTTGATTTGATACATTGTGATTTATGTGACATACATAATACTCCTACATTAGGTGGAAAGAAATATTTTGTTACTTTTATTGATGATTGTTCTAGATATTGTTATGTATATTTATTGCATTCAAAAGATGAAGCGCTTGATAAATTTAAAGTTTATAAATCTGAGTTGAACTTCATGTGAATCATTTATCAAGTGCTTAAGATCGGATAGAGGTGGAGAATACTATAATCCAAGTTATTTTGAATCCATCGGGATTGTCCATCAAGTTTCAGCCCCTTACACACCACAACAAAATGGTGTAGCTGAAAGGAAAAATAGAGTATTGACTGAAATGGTAAATTCAATGTTATCATATTCAGGTCTTGGACAAGGTTTTTGGGGAGAAGCTGTTCTAACAGCTTGTCATATATTGAATAGAGTTCCTAATAAGGAAACTAAAATAACCCCTTATGAACAATGGAAGAAAAGGAAACCAAACCTTAATTATTTGAAGGTTTGGGGTTGTAGAGCTATTGTCAAAGTTCCAACACCTAAACGTAAAAAGTTAGGTGAAAGAGGAATTGAATGAATATTTATAGGATATGCACATAATAGCAAGACATATAGGTTCATGGTAATTGAACCAAATGATTCAATTTCAATTAATACTGTTATTGAATCAAGAGATGCTATTTTTGATGAAAATAGATTTAATTCTATATTAAGACAATTACAGCCACAACAATTGATTCATTCTTCAATTGAGAATGAGATTCCATTGGAACAAATTGATAATAATGATGAATCTTGTCAAGAATTAAGAAGAAGTAAGAGGATTAAAAAGATCAAAGATTTTGGACCAGATTTCATTATGTTTCTTGTAGAAGGAAAAGGTGAAAGTATATGCAATAAGATACCTTATTGTTATAATACGTAATCTGATCCTATTACATTTGAAGAGGCAATGAAATCTCAAGACTCGCTTTTTGAAAAGAAGCAATAAATGATGAGATGGATTCAATAATGGGAAATCAAACTTGGATCTTAGTTGATCTTCCACCGGTTCCAAACCAATAGGTTGTAAATGGATCTTCAAAAGAAAATGAAGGTCGATGGAACCATTGATAAGTTTAAAGCAAGGTTGGTAGCCAAAGGTTTTACACAAAAATAAGGTATTGATTACTTTGATACCTATGCTCCAAAGAGCAAGAATTGCTACAATTAGACTCTTAATATCACTTACCTCTATATATAATTTGGTTGTTCACCAAATGGATGTTAAAACTGCATTTTTAAATGGTGAATTGGAAGAGGAAGTGTACATGGAACAACCGGAAGGATTTGTTGTTCCAGGACAAGAGCATAAGGTATGTAAGCTTGTTAAATCTTTATATGGACTTAAACAAGCACCAAAACAATGGCACCAAAAGTTTGACAATGTTGTTTTAGCTAATGGCTATAAAATAAATGAATCCGATAAGTGCATATATAGCAAATTTGAAAATGGAAAAGGTGTCATAATTTGCTTATATGTAGATGACATGCTCATTTTTGGCACGGATTTGGAACAAATAGAAAACACAAAGAAATTCTTGTCAAACAACTTTGCTATGAAGGATATGGGTGCAAAGGATGTTATTCTTGGGATTAAAATAACCCGAGATGAAAGCACTATATCACAATCACATTATATTGAAAAGGTACTTAAAAGTTTGATCTTTTCAACTGTATACCAACATCTACACCCATGGATCCTCAAATAAAATTAGTATCTAATGCTGGTAGGAAAATTGATCAATTGAAATATGCAAGTCTAATTGGTTGTCTTATGTACATAATGACTTGTACAAGACCAGATATTGCATATGCTTTCGTTGGGAAATTGAGTAGGTACACAAGTAATCCAAGTAGTTTGCATTGGCAAGCATTGAATAGAGTACTTAGGTACTTGAAGAAAACTATTAACTATGGATTGTGTTATAATGGATATCCTCCGCTTTTAGAAGGGTATTCGGATGCTAGTTGGATTACAAGTTTGGAAGATCATGCATCTACTAGTGGATGGATCTTCATTCTTGGTGGAGGAGCCATTTCTTGGGGTTCCAAGAAACAAACATGTATTCTTGATTCCACCATGGCAAAGAATTTATTGCATTAGCCATTGCATCTAAAGAAGCAGAATGGTTAAGAAATTTACTTTATGATGTACCTTTATGGCCTAAGCCAATTTCACCTATTTTTATCCGTTGTGATAGTGAGGCTACTCTAGCAAAGGCATATAGCCAAGTATATAATGGAAAGTCTAGACACATTGGATTAAGACATAGTTATGTCCGACATTTAATCTCTGATGGAGTGATCACTATTAATTATGTGAGGTCAAGTGAAAATTTGGCGGATCCTTTGACAAAAAGTCTTGCTAGAGATGCAATAAAAAGGACCTCAAAAGGAATGGGACTCAAGCCCATTAATTAGAGTCATCCATGATGGAAACTCGACTCAACGCTTGGTATAACGTCAAGTCTTGAGTTCAATGAGACAAAGCACATCATTAGTATGTGACTGTTAGCACTATAAATAAATCCATCCTAAGATTAAAGTGCTAGGTACCCGTAATGATAAGGGAAGGATGAGTAATGTACTCTTAATGGACCCATAACATAAATATGTTAGAGTGCTATAATTACGGGAACACTCTTGATGGGATCTACCTATGTGAGTGGAAGTGTGGCCGCTTCTAGGAGCTCAAGGGCTTGCCTCTGACAGCACTCATGAAAAGAGGACACAGACACATGGCCATAATAGTGTCCCTAGATACTATGCATTGACTGATGTTGAAATCATTGTGTGAGATGCGTTCGGTTAATCAAATGAAATAGTTGGTTCAAAGCTTAGTCTACCATACAATTTCGATTAACTTTAACATGTTTTCACTAAGTGAAGGTTCAATCGTAAGATACCTTCATTTATGCAAATTGATTTCCAAGAATATCAAAATCTAAAATATTTTGAAAATGGGGGGAGATTGTTTGAACATTTTCAAATATTTATAGTATTCCGATAACTATAAATGAATGGTGTAATTAATCAAAAGATTATATTTTTTGATTTTTTGAAAAAGAATTATAACTATTTAAATAATATTATTTGAATAGTTATAATTAAATGAATAATTATATGTTTATTTTAAAAACATTATTATTCAGAAAGACACCTATTGATGAAAGATGTCTCTATGAAGAGACATGAAAATTCCTAAATAGGAATAAGATTTCATTTGGAAATCATACCAATAAATTCTAATATTATTTCTTTCTTCCTTCATTTTCTAATATTGTTAGATTGTTCTATAAAGTATTACTGCAGAAATCCTTTATAGAAATTGAGTTTCTTGTCATACATTGCTCAGTGTGTAGTGGGCTATTCTCGTCAGTGCAAAACGCAAATAGCCATTGGCTTCATTGTATCCTCGAGGTTAATTTGCTTGGAACTCGTTTGCACACTAAAGATAGGTGGGGGCGAATATAACCATAGAGATAGTGGTTTGATACACGCCTTGAAGCCTTGTCCTATTTCTTCTGTTCGAGTTTCGCTTATATGTTCGAGATTTTCCTCACCGGAAATTTGTACTAACATGAATAAAAAATTTAAAACTTATTTGATATATAATGGAAGGATCATATCTCTTTTGTAAATAAATTTAGAATGATTACTTTAAATGAAATAAAGATTACAAACAAGATAGATGTGTAAAAAAAAATCAACAGGAGGTTGGTTAAGTAGTGTTCCACAGTTAATGCTTCTCCCCGAATTGGTCCATTATAAAATTGAAAAATTTCTGCATCCGTTTTGGTTGCGGCCCTTCTTCCTCCGCTTCATCGTAGATATTAGCTTTTCGTTTTATGTGAGAAGTGCTATCTACTAATCCATCGTTGTGAGCAGAGTGTTGATGGATGTGTTCGAACTTTGGAGAAGATTGAGTGGTATGGCACTGCAACTCTTTTATTTCTTCCAAATCTCTCTCATACACTATTCTAACACCACACTTCTTCACTTTAACACTGTGTGGCCTTGTGAAAGAAACCTCAAGCTCATCCCATTTCTGATCTAAGCAATCTGTTGCCCATAAATTATTGGTTTCACAATGACCATATTTATCCTCCATGGAAATTGGATATAGTTTATCACGCGACCAATAACGAAGAAAAAGGTGATCTTTCATTATGGGCCCGTTAAATCCTTTACCCACCACCCAGCCGATCCCATCAATCTGTCTACGATTTCTACCTCGAAAAATAGATCCATCACAGCTGGCTTGTTCAGAATTTCTGCAATAGATAAATACACCACAACTAACCCCCTCATCCCTTGAAGCATCATTATTGATAAAAATGCAGCAAGAAGCAACTCCAATCCATTGACTATCTTTCGGAAGGGGTATCTTAATTGAAGAGTCACTTTTTTGTTGGCTAAACCATTCTGGGATTTCACTTCCGGGCATAATAATATCAAACATTTTTCTTAATTTGCAAATGCCTGCAAAATAAAATACAAGTCGTTTGGTAACTAAAACCATAAATTCTCAAGTATGAGATTTTGTAAGGGAGAAAATAGAGATTAATCGACCTTAAGATGTTTTCTCAGCAGTGTTAATGCATTGATATTCTCAGCCAAATTGAAGCAGTTAATGGCTTTAAGTAAACAAAAATCCGCTAAATTGCATACTTTTGATGGACTTGCAACTACTTCAAGTGAAGAACAATCATCTATACGCACATCTTCTATACTTGTTGGTAGCTCAGGCAACGATTTAAGCATCTTGCAATTTGATAATCCAAGCGAATTAAGCCTGCAAAGTTGAGTAAGAGCCAAAGGGATGGTGATGAAATTGTTACCCGTAAGAAGAAGACAACTCAAAGAGGATAGACCATGAATATCTGCTTCACCAAGAGTGCACATGTTGCAATTTGAGAAGTCAAGAAACTCAAGCTTTGAGATTCGAGTAAGAGATGCAGGCATGCTGATGAAATTGTTACCCCTAAGATCAAGATGTTTCAAAGGGGATAGACCAGAAATATCACATGGAATATCTCCTTTACAAAGATTGCAGTCCCTTAGCTTTAGCTTTCTTAATGAACTCAAACCTGACAACAAAGGCAACATCCGAGCCATGGGATTCGTCCGTCCTTGGATTACCTTGAAAAGAGAAGGCAAATTTGGTCGTGACTTATATGATGGTCCCTTGCGCCCATTGAAAGATAGAATTTTAATATTTTTCAAATGAAAAATGAAGGATGGTGGCTCTGTTATGCTTGTTTCACTCAAGTCAAGCTCTTCCAAAAACTCTACTTGCTGCAAGTTCACTGGAAAATATTTAATTTTATAACAACTAGAAAGATCAAGAGTTTTTAGATGTTCCATTTTCCCATCAATCTCCGGAAACCTTACAAGATTTGAGCAACCTGAAAGAATTAATGTTTCAAGAGATTCCATTTCAATTTTGGTTGGAAGACTCCTAAGACTTTTGCAGTCTCTTAAATTCAAAAGTTTAAGCATCTTAAGCACTCCGATTGATGGATGGACATCTACTAATCTGGTACAACCTTCCATAATCAAAGCTTCAAGTTTTGGTGCTGTTGTAAAGTCAGGTGTCTTGACGAGGTTTTGGGACCCTTTGAGGTTGATCATTTTCAACTTAAACAAGGGCTGTTGAAGACACTAATAAATTAGACAAAAAATAAAAACAATGCTAATTTTTGTTTCTTTTTTACCTTAATCAAAGTTTAATCATTTATATTAAAATAAGCTAAAACACCACGATAAGATGAGTTAGTTCTTACTCTATTTCCCTTCCATAACGTGACTATATGGTAAAAGAAGTGTGACAAGGTTGTCCGGTTGGAAGCTTGAAGGCAAGTATCTTAAAAGACATCCTATCCAATCTAAAAGCCGTAGTTCATTAGAAAGATATTTGAGATCATCACAATTTGATAGGCAAAGCACTTTGAGCAATCTTAAGTTTTTCATCTTTGAGAAAGTATCGGTACTCAAATTGAGTATCTTGCTCAATTCCCTAATAACCATGAGCAAAACAATAATAAATTTCAAAATATACAAAAGCATTCAATATCTAAAAGTTATATTGCATCAATATTGTTTTTTTTTAAAGTACTTGTATCAAATACTTATACCTTGTGCATAGCCGAATATGGTATTGAGATATCATTGAAAATATTAGACAACACTCTATCTAATACTTCATTAGAATTTTAATTACCTAAGCCTAAAAAAACTAGAACTAATATTTTGATTCATGTTTGGTGCATTGACGTGTAATTATATGCATTATCATGAACCAAATGATGACATCACTTGGATTTATTTTTGAAAACTTTTAACCACATGTTATAACCTAGTTCATTGATATATATTGTTATTACATCTAAAAATTAAGAATTAAGGGGGTGTTTAGTTGAGTAGAAAAGTGGAGGATATGAGAATGGAGTGGAAATGTGAAAATAAAATAAATTTTAATTGTGCTTGGTCAGAAAGAAAAGTAAAAAAAAAAAAAATAACAGATGATCGATTTCTATTATAATGCATAAAAATCAAACCTTTTAAATTTTATTTTCAAATGGTTTATTTTCTTACCTTCCCACTTCTCGCTATACCAAGCAATAGTGAGGAGAGAAATATATTTTCCATCTTTCCACTCTAGTTTTCTATCTCTTCAATTTTTCATCCTTTTAATTTTCTTTCCACTCTACCAAGCAACGCCAAAAGGTTTTTTTGTCATTTTCTTATTGGATTTTTTACAAAAAATAATAACAATATTAATAGTACAATTGATAAATTTATATGTATGTTTTCTTACCTTTTATTGTCGATGATCATACCTTCAATCACCTCGGTAGCCTAAAAGTAATCAAGAATAGACAATAAGAAAACAAAATAAATTATCTAATAAAACTTTTGAGAATTTATGCACATGTTCAACATTATCACAATCTTTTGGTTGAAATATACTAAATAAAATATTTGTTAACGAGAGTAATTCAATAAAATTAAAGCTACTCAATGTAACTTAAGGATCAATATATAAACCAAATAGACTAAGCTTTCGGTTTACACCATATATTGATAAAAGAAAATTTTGAATGTAATTTTTGTTGAATGGTTTACCGTGTTTTTTGTTAGAACATGATGGACATCCTTTTCCTTCCACAATCTGCAACGTTTTCCAGGTTCATTAATACATTTTTCTTCAACAACTTTTCTTCCCATTTCTTGCAACAAGGCATGCATCCACAAATATTGATTATCATCATCAATTTTTACGAGAGATTTCTTAAAGAGAACATCGATTCCAATATCTGAGAAGAAGTCACAACCATCCAATACTTTCGTTACAAAATCTTTCTTCTCCCAATTGAAAAAGCATGCTATATCTAGAAATATATTCTTCTTCCTTTCTTCCAATCCATCAAAGCTAATTTTTAGTGTGTCAAGAATTTCTTTGTTAGAATCTCGTTTAAGCCTTTCGATTGCACTTCTCCAGTGAGCTAAATCTCTACCACACAAAAAAGAACCCAAGACTTCAAGAGCTAAGGGGAGACCACCAGCGTAATGTACAACATCTTCAGAGAGTTCAATGAAATCAGCTTTTAGCTCTGTATCACTATCAAAAGCTTTCAAATTGAAAAGCCTAAGTGCATCATTGGGATTCAATGTTGTAGGCTTATACACATCATCGATTCGATAAGATCGGAGCAAATGTTCATCTCTTGTTGTTACAATGATCCTACTCCCTAAACCAAACCAATCATGCCTTCCAACTAAGCATTTCAAGTGGTGTAAGTTATCAACATCATAAAGAACAACAAGAACCTTCTTGCTAGACAACCTGTGGCTAATTATGGCATTCCCTTTGTGAACATTGAAAAAATTGAAGCATTCATCCGGAAAGATTTGAGAAAGAAGTTGTTTTTGTAAAGAAACAAGTCCATGTTTGTTTGAAACTTCTCGAATATCAGCAAGAAAGCATTTACCTTCAAAATGAGGTAACATTTGAGTGTAAGCAACCCTTGCAAGAGTTGTTTTACCGATGCCACCCATTCAGCAAATTCCTATAATGCGGACATCGTCTTCTCCAATATTTATTTTCGAATACAACTCCTCCAAATGTAAACTAATTCCAACCAGCTCATCGTGAACAACCGGATATGTCTGACATAATTTTGCTGATATCTTCTTAACAATATCTTTGATAAACTCTGCTTCGTGCCTACAAAGAAATTAAATTTCGATGCTATCTTTCAAATGCAATTTTTCATTTTTAGTTCAGTGAATTATGAGATATAATATAGTTGGAAGCAAACAAAAAGCAAGAATAAGACAACAAGATCTGTTACAGCATCAAAATACACAACTTGCTCGTTAGTTGAAATATGGGAATTCTCAATTAAACACAAAGTTATCATAAATTACATGCAACCCCAACAAAAAAAAAAAACAATGTTTTAGTCATTAAAATTAGGAAATAGAGAAGAAAAGAACGAATTACCTATTATGTAAATGCCATCCTTTGATGTTAGCTACGTGAGTCAAAGCATTTCGCCACTTTTGGATCTTGTCTTTATCTTCCTTGTACCTCTCATGGTGTTTGGCGAAGGCTTCTTCAACTTTTTCTTTTTGTTTTCTTAAATCGGATGGATCCACATCGTAGAAAATTGGAAATACTTTATGTCCGTTTACATTTTTTTGTTGAACAATCTCAGCTAGTTCCTCCAAGCACCATCCTGAAAAGGCATAGGTTTCTGAAAAAAATGATTACCGAGCACCATGACTGCTGAATTGCTTTAAAGAGTTCCGGTGCGATCTCTTCACCGGCCTCCAGCTTTGGGTCATCCCTGAAAGTGATGATCCCACTCCTCTTTAGAGCATCGTATAGTTCTTGCGGGTATCTTCACCTCTAAAACTCAAGAAAACATCGTATTTCTTTATGGAAATGGATGAGGAAGTCAAAAGTAACGACGACATGACGATGTACGAGAAGAAAAATATATGTGGATGTAGTGTTCAAAATCAGTCGCTCAATACCTCAGAAACAATAAGTAGATGAACATGAGGAAGGAGAAAAACAGATGAAAAACAGTAAGTATGAACAAAGGATTTTTGTGTATACGTTTCCCACCTTTTACTTTTCCAAATGAATCTATCTTGATAATAATACCTATGAAAGGGGGTCAGTAGGTAACAGTAAATTCAGGGCCATATTAGAGTTTTAAGAGTTTTTTTGGTTAAAAATTTCCACAAGTCCCTGTACCTTTTATAAATTTAAAATGTAGTCCCTAAACTATTAACCATTAAATTATAGTAAGTTTTCGTTTTAGTAACTTAAGTAAAGAAAGTTACAATTTGGTCATTAAACTTTTCAAAATTATTTTTTATACCCAACTATTAAGTAACTTTTTTTACTGGTATAATAACAATTTTAGTCATTAATTTTTATACTTTTCTGTCAATTTAAAGTCTATGTTCTTTGACTATTGGTATTGGAATAAAGGATTGCAATCTATTGTCACATGGCAAAATTTTGTATTTATATTCCAACAAAATTGAAGTTTGTATACTTGATGATTTTTAACTTATGCGATATATATGATACGTGAACATGTAATGTTTTAATTTTGAAGATAACACATGAATCACCTAGTTACTTTCCCATGATCCATACTCAAATTTCTCAAATATCTACCTAATATCTGAAAAATGTATGTAATATTTTTGTACATATAAACCTGAGCATACATTAGATTCTCCACTATTTAAGCATAGTGATATTTTTCATTTTCTTAATCTTAAAATCAATGTTGAGACATTAATCAAGACTAAACTTGTCTCTTTTAATGATATAAGTATCGCCTAATCTACAATCCTACATGAAGGAGGAGATCTAAAAACAGATCAAAATTCAAGGGAACAACGAAGATTCTTGTAAGCAATTTCTCTATACATTTCCTTTTTTTCTTCCAAATGAAAGTGCGTAGGTGTGGAAATTGAGGGATGATAGATGAGTGATAGATGTTGTCTCCAGGAAGAATCCAAGAAAGACTCGACAAAATGGAGCCTACAATAATTAAAAGTGTTGGACCCTTTGTATTTTACATTATCATATTTACTTCATAATTATTAAGTATTAACTAATTGTGTTTTACATGCTTATTAACTAGTTTCTTATGCAACATACATCTAATTATTTTTATTTCATTAATTATATATTTATTTTATTAATTAGTGTATTGAATTATTATTTAAAGATATATGATTATTTAGTTAAAAATATATTTTGTTTTATGTAATGTAAAATAATTAAAATATTTTATTAAACTTAATATATAATTTGGTACTTGAGTTTGACACTTTTTTTTTAATATGATGCTTATGTTATTTTTTGGTCCAATTTTAGGTACCTGTATTTAACAAAAGTTATATATTTTGGTACCCAAAACTAATGATGTTTACTTTTTAGCGTTTAATTCGAGTTTTACTGTTGGTTTGATAAAAGTTAATTACTAATTATGTATTTTCATCAAATCAACTCTAATACCCGAATCGAATCACATCCATTGGACTGTTTTTGACAAATTAAATGCAAAATTAAACAAATCCATAATTAACACTAAATTAATTCTAATAACAAAATCATGAAAAATTCAAAGTTAATAATATTAGCAATTAACTTTCATCAAATCAATTCCTGCATCGGACCCGAACTAAACACTAAAAAGTTATATCATTACTTTTGAATACCAAAATATATAACTTTTGTCAAATATATGTAACAAATTGAACAAAAAAAAAAAAACAATAGTACCACATTAGAAAAAAAGTGTCAAACTCAAGTACCAAATTATGCATTAAATCATTTTATTACAAGATATTGTTTAATTATCAATTTCAATATTTAAATTAAAAAAAAAAAGTGTAATTCAAAGACAAATGTAAAGCGAAATTTAATATTTATCTAATTTTATCTACTTAAAATATTTATTTAGGCCCTATTTGATAAATGGTTGAAAAAAAATCAACTAAAAAGCTAATATTTTCAACAGTTTTATTTATTTCAATAGGTTTGATAGCAGCTAATATAAACTACTTCATAGAATTTTTTTCTTCATTTCTTTTGGTGAATTACAATAATATAACCTGAACAACAAATGCGACTAACATGAGTCGAACCCAAACTACACCTCCCAACTATCAGACCGTCACACATTAGATTCAATTTTTTCTCACTTTATTGTTTTATTCAACAAAATTTTCTATGAAACATGAACCTTCATTTTTTTTTTATTCTCGGTATAATATTTATATTTCATAATGTTTATAATATTTTATATGTAATACTATAATTTACTACAAATATTTCATATTTATAGTAACGTTATTTAATATATGACTTTGTTTAAAATAATGTGCAATGTTTAAAAATTAAGAATAAAATTATAAAATAAATTTTTTATAATTTAATATTTGTATTTATCAAACAATCTAATTATATTTCAAGTATGTTAAGAACTAAGGTATGAAAGAGTTTGATAGAATGAAAATATTTCAACAGAATAACCTCTGTTCTGAATTGTTGAATACTTCCTTCTTGTACATTTTACATTGCATTTATAGAGAAAACTTTAGCTAACTGGTTCTTAACAAATTGCAAGCTGAATAACAACTTTTCTACTGACTTAGTAACTGATTACTGACTTAGTAACTATCTACTACTCTAACATTCACCTATCTTCTTGACGGGCAAGACCCGAAGAGAATTTTGAAACTGATTAAAAACTGTTATTGATAGCGTTTTAGTTAGAATATCCGCTACTTGATCACAGGCAGGAACCTCACCTACCAAAATAGACCCGTCTGCAACTTGCTCACGAACAAAAAACAGGTCAAGCTCAACATGTTTGAACTTAGAATCTAATACAAGATTGGCTGCAACTGCAACAGCACTAGAACTATCGCACCAAATATTTGGAGTATCATCAGACTTAATCTGTAGTTCCTGAAGTAACGAAAGTAACCAGGTAACCTCACTAGTAGCTGCAGCGAGGCTCCTATACTTTGCTCCAGCCGTAGAACGAGAAACAACTTGCTGCTTTTTGGAGCACCATGATACAGAAGAGGATCCAAAATAAACACAATACCCCAAAGTTGACCGACGATCGTCAAAATCTAGCCCCTAGTTGGCATCAGCATATGCAACTAGAGAAAGTCGAATAGATGGTCGAAATACAATTCCAAATTCAAGAGTCCCACACAAATATCGCAAGATGCGTTTTAGAGCAACCATGTGAACCGTGGTAGGGTTATGCATAAACTGGCATATCCGGTTTATTGCATATGCAATATCAGGCCTAGTAATTACAACGTACTGAAGCGCACAAGCAAGGCTCCTATATACAGTCGGATCGTCTAAACGATCACCACCCTCTTTGGAGAGAGTGGACGAGCTAACCATTGGAGTGTGAACACTCTTTGCATTTGTCATTGAGGCGCGAGCAAGAATATCCCATATGTATTTGGTCTGGTAGAGATGAAGACATCCGGAAGAAGAGCGTGTTACCTTTATGCCGAGAAAATAGTGTAGCTCACCCATATCCTTAAGTGAGAACTTATCATTTAACAATCGAACAAACCAATCAATAGCAGTAGGAACACTCCCGGTAATGATAATGTCATCAACATAGACCAGAACATAAAGTGTGGAGTCAGTCTTAACCCGAATAAATAGAGAAGCATCAGACTTCGAGGAAGTGAAACCAATAAACACAAGGAACTACTTTAGCTTTTCAAACCAAGCCCGAGGGACTTGCCGGAGACCATATAAAGCTTTCTTCAGATGGCACACAAGAGGTTTGCCTGTTGAATCATACTGAACATATCTCGGAGGTTGTTGTATAAATACCTCAGTATCCAAGTCGCCATTTAAGAAGGCATTATTGACATCTACCTATCGCAGTTGCCACTTCTTGGAAACAGCAACGGACAGAATAACTCTAATAGTGGCAGGTTTCACCATTGGACTAAATGTTTCCTTGAAGTCACAGCCCGGAGTTTGAGAACAACCTTTTGCTACCAATCGAGCCTTTTTACGGGCAATTGTGCCATCAGGGTTCCTTTTAATTTTGAACAGCCATTTGCATCCGATGACCTTGCGATTTGGAGGTAGAGCAACCAACTCCCAAGTGGAGTTACTAACAAGAAAATCATACTCAGCCTGAGCGGCTGCACGCCACTCAGCTGTAGATAGGGCTTCTTCTATCGAAGATGGTTTGATAGCTTCAACAGAAAGAGCTTTCGGCTTGAAGATACCTGCTTTAGCCCACGTTACCATAGGATGAGTGCTGGTCACTGGCATGAGAGAACTCGTTTCACCAGTGGATGAGGACGTATTGATGTTGTCGAAGGGTAATTCCTCATTATTTTACCAAAAAATTGGTTGATGAGATTCAGGAGCAGCAGTAGACACACTATCGCTCAGCAACGAAGTGGTCATAGATGGTGACGCTTGAATGGGCTCCATAGATTGAGGTGATGAATTAATCATTGGTGGGAATGTTGAAACAGAATCCACAGGTCGAGTTGAAACAGTTCGAACCAAAGGTACTACTGTTGAAACAGATGTATCCGAGTCCATTGCCAGTCCTTGTGAACATGCTCAGAGAACAAAAACCTATTTTCATCAAATACAACATGTCGGGAAATAACTATTTCGCCATTCGGTAAAATAGACTGATAACCTTTATGTTGAGCACTATAGCCCAGAAAAGTAGACGGTTGAGAGCGAAACTCCAATTTATGAGCCACAAATGGTCGTTAATATGGATAACAGCAGCAACCAAAAACCCGAAGATGATCATAAGTTGGGTCACATCCATAAAGAGCCTTAAACGGGGACTGATTTGAGAACCGCAGTAGGAAGGCGATTAATAAGATTAACTGCACAGCAGAAAGCATACTCCTAGTAATCCATAGATTGACCGGCTTGAGCCAACAGTGATAAGCCCATTTCAACTATGTGCCGATGTGTGCGTTCAGCCTCTCCATTTTGTTCAGAAGTATACGGGCAAGTCAATCAATGAACAATCTCTTGAGATGCTAGAACAGATGTGAGGGCCCGGTACTCGCCACCCCAATCACTCTGACCAAACTACGTTTTTATCAGCTGTTGGAATCTAGTGAAGCACTCTACTGTTTGAGACTTTTGACGGAGAAGATAAATCCAGGTAAATCTAGTGTTCATATCAATAAACATCAAATAATACCAATTGACAGCACAAGTAACATACCCGGGACCCCAAAGATCAGATACAATCAAATCAAAAGGTTGATACTCAGTATTAGACATAGGAAACGGTAGTTTATGCGACCGTCCTTGTTGACAAGCAGTACATAAATTAACCATCAAGACTGTATTTAGTAGATACAATTTGACATTTATCTAAAACATTCTTAACTACGAATACTGACGGGTGTCCAAGGCGTTTATGCCATAGAGTAAAAATTAGACACTCAACAGTCTTATTTTGAACCTTCGTATGAGCAACAAAGGGAGTCTCAGTGGACGGAGCAGTCATCACAGGTACAGAAAAATGATATAGTCTTTCACGAATGTGGCCGTCAGCAAAACTTCCCGGGTCACGATATCCTTAATAACACAATGTGTCGGATGAAATTCAAAGAATATAACATTATCATTAGCAAACTGTGATACTGATAGTAGATTCTTGCGTGTACTGGGCACACATAAGACATTAGACAAACGCAACAATTTTGACTGAGTAGGTAATATACTACTACTAACCGAAAAAATCATAGCAGGAGTCCCATCCTCCATTAAAAGAGAAGAGTTACCTGAGTACGGAGTGGGGTCGCACAAGACTGACGAATCCCGACAGACATGATGACTGGCACCAGAATTAGGATACCAGGATGTGGTACCAACGGGCATGGGAATGTAGGAGTCATTGTTACCACTGGTTGACTCAAGCTAAGTAGTGTTAGCCTGATACCCTAAAAACTGGAGTAATCCGAGGCATGTAGATCGCCTACCCGAGGAAGGCCAATGCATGGGTCAAACCTTGTGTAAACCCGAGCTTGGGGTTTAGTGGGCCACAGAACCGGGCCACCATCAACCGGTCCAAAATTTTGCCGAATCCTAGGAGACGAGTCGACTTGGACATTATTGGAAGTGGGTGTATTGGGAACCATAGGCGCCGTTGGCTTGGCATTAGAAGGCCCGCTAGCATATTGCCTAGCATTAAGAGGCCCACTTGAATATGGCCCACCATCATTTGACATTCCAAAAATATGCCTATTTAAATTCGGCCTATGTACATGCGGCCTAGAAGGAATCATGTGCTGTCCATGTTGGTAAGTCCTATGCGGCCCACTTACATTGGGCATAGAAGACAAAGATGGCCCATGTGGCATGGTCCCATGACCATCATAATAACCGGCCCCATAACCATCATAATAACTGGCCATTAAAAAATATTGACCATCATCATAGGCGTGTTGACCATAAGACACCCTAGCCGATTTTTGAGGAGTCCCCCATTCACGCACTCCTTCACCTTGCGTCAGGCTAGGCTTGAATAAATCACCATAGTACGGTAGTGTAGAACCCGACGGCAGTGCCTCTATGTTCTGGTGGTAGCGGTAGTAGCACCGCTTGGCATCGTGACTGAATCTAGAGTAGATCTGACATTGAAGTCTAGATCGAAAAGTACGCCCTCGTCCACGGCCGGATGCATGACCGTCATGATCAGAGATCTCCAATCTTTGCGACGGTGCACTCATCGGCTCACCGTCCACCAGATTTGTATGAAGAGAACGCTGGCCGACAGTGACGCAAAGGAAACGATTGCCTCAAACTTCGGTGAAAGATCGACGAGTAGGATTTGAACCTTCTCCTCTTCCGAGATGCAAGATCCAGACGATTCTAGAAGAGCACACAAGTTTGTTATACGAGCAACGTAAGATTTTATTGTGAGTGTACCTTTTTTAAAAGAATGAAACTCATGACGAATTCTTGACTGTTTCGCTCCTGTATCAGCCGCAAATAGACTTATCGCCATGGTCCAGACATCGTACACCGTGTGAGCATCAGTAAAATAGGGCAAAATCGACGAGCTAACAGTGGATAGGAGCCACGACGTCAGAAGTCGGTCCTGTTGCGTAAACACCAAAGTCGAGGGGTTAGGAACATGATTTTCTTTAGGAGTTTGAATAAAGCGCGGTGGTGGAGGTGCGGTTCCGTCTAAGAAACCGATTAGATCGTATCCATCCACAATCAACTTCACCTGCTTACGCCATTGAACATACGTGCCTTCGTTAAGCTTAACGACCTCATGCCAAGGGAATGAATTTACAACACGGTCACCAGTGAAGGTAGCCGAGCCAGGTTCGACGAAGGTGGAGTCAGCGGAGTTGGTGTTGGCCATGAATCCCGAGATCAACTGGCGAAAGATACCATGTTAAGAACTAAGGTATGAAAGAGTTTGATAGAATGAAAATATTTCAACAGAATAACCTCTGTTCTGAATTGTTGAATACTTCCTTCTTATACATTTTACATTGCATTTATAGAGAAAACTTTAGCTAACTGGTTCTTAACAAATTGCAAGCTGAATAACAACTTTTCTACTGACTTAGTAACTGATTACTGACTTAGTAACTATCTACTACTCTAACAAAGTATAACACCCACCGTTGAAACAACACTTCCCAAGCTTTCCAAGAAAGAAAAATATGATCGAATACCTCGATCCCTTAAAAAAATATTTTGAAGGTATACCTTTCTGGAATAACAGCAGAAATATGGTTTTGTCAATATGGGATCTTCTGTTAGCAGGAATTGAAGCCATTTAAGTAGTGTTAAGGACATATATAAACTACAAAATGTAGCTATTTAAATACCATTTAAGCAACACAAAAACAGAGTACAAGTTCCCACGGCGTTTGATGACAAAGATAAAAGATGATTATATTTCGCCCTATTACCTACTTCTTCATGGAGCAATCCAACTTTCTCCACCCTTTTGTCTCAAAGTTGGATTATATTTTCTCAACCTATATTGAAAATATATGAGTAAGTTTATACATACTGTAGGGGCCCAATTTTGTCCGGGCCCTAAACAGAAACAAAATATAAGAACAAAAATAAATAAAAAGGTCCAGTCCATTTACAAAAAATCTCAAACCCAAAAAGCCCAAAACAAAACCCTAAGACCCATTACAAGCCCAAAACTTAAACAGTGTTCAACAGAAACCCTAGCGCTGCACCCTAACCCTAGCCTGCCGCTGTCGCTCCTCCCACATCAGCGTCGCACCCTAGCCTCTGCCACCACCAACCACTACCTGCAAAAACAAGAACAAACACGTAAAGAAAACAGTGGCAATAACAATAGAAAAATAGAAAAATAATACTGTGAAATCGGCTATAAAAAGCCTAAAAAAATCGATTGTAAGGCTTTTTTTTTTTGAAATAGAAATCAAATAAAAAAACACAAAAAAAATCAAAAACAGAATACAAAAAAAAAGTAACCTTTTTTTATCTTTTATTTTTATAAAAAATATAAATAAAAAAGGAAAGGTAAGAAACTTACCAGTGTCGCACGGCGAAGAACGTCGAAAACGAAAGGTTTTCTCATTTTTATGGAAGATTAGCTTCGGTTTTGGCGGTTTCGACTCCAAATCGGAGTCCTACGCTATAAGGCGAGTGAGAGGGGTGTTTTGGTTTTTCTCCGGCCACCGTATATGGCGGAGACGTCGTCGGCGGCCATAGTGGAGGCTCGCCAGAACAGTGGCCGGATTCTAGGTTTGCTTCAAAGAGAAAGCAAAAAGGAGAAGACTTTTTTTTTTTAAGGCATGAAGGAAATGAAATTTTTATAGAATATTTTTTGGTTTATATAGACTCCAAAAATGGCGTCGTTTCGGGATTGACCTCAGACTCCCAAAACGGCGTCGATCTGAGGATGGTGTTTGCAAGGATGTCTCAACTGTGAATGTTTGGGACCTTTATGTCACTAAGTAAGTCGCTATTTACAATTATTTCTGGCTCAGTTCTGTTTCTTTTTTGCATCGAAAATTAACCTCTGGTTCTTTTATAATTTACAATTGTTAACTTTTTTTTGTCAGGTTTTTTGCTCTCAAATATGCTGCAGATGCTGCCTGCACTATAGGAGGTTGGTTAAGTAGTTTACCACAGTTAATGCTTCTTCCCCGATTGGCCCATTATAAAATTGAAAAATTTCTGCATCCGTGTTGGTTGCGGCCCTTCTTCCTCCGCTTCATCGTAGAGCTGCGGCACTGCAACTCTTTTATTTCTTCCAAATCCTTCTCATACACTATTCTAACACCACACTTCTTCACCTTAGCACCGCGTTCAACATCTAGGTCTGAGAAAAACAGCTCAAGCTCATCCCATTTCTGATCTAAGCAATCTGTTGCCCATAAATTATTGGTTTCACAAGGACCATATTTATCCTCCATGGAAATTGGATATAGATCATCACGCGACCAATAACGAAGCCAAAGGAGATCTTTCATTATGGGCTGGTTAACTCCTTTACCCACCACCCAGCCGCTCCCATCAATCTGTCTACGATTTCTACCTCGAAAAATAGATCCATCACAGCTGGCTTGTTCAGAATTTCTGCAACAGATAAATGCAATACAACCGATATCCTCGTAATCCCTTGAAGCATCATTATTGATAAAAATTCAGCAAGAAGCAACTCCAATCCATTGACTATCTTTCGGAAGGGGTATCTTAATTGAAGAGTCACTTTTTTGTTGGCTAAACCATTCTGGGATTTCACTTCCGGGCATAATAATATCAAACATTTTTCTTGAATTTGCAAATGCCTGCAAAATAAAAAACAAGTCGTTTGGTAACTAAAACCATAAATTCTCAAGTATGAGATTTTGTAAGGGAGAAAATAGAGATTAATCGACCTTAAGATGTTTTCTCAGCAGTGTTAATGCATTGATATTCTCAGCCAATTTGAAGCAGTTAATGGCTCTAACGGAAGCCTCATCCACTAAATTGCATACTTTTGATGGACTTGCAACTACTTCAAGTGAAGCACAACCATCTATATCCACATCTGCTATACTTGTTAGAAGCCCAGGCAAGAATTGAAGCTCTATGCAGTTTGATAATCCAATATATTCAAGCCTGGAAAGTTGAGTAAGAGCCAAAGGGATGGTGATGAAATTGTTACCCGTAAGGCAAAGACAACTCAAAGAGGATAGACCGTGAATATCTGCTTCACCAAGACTGCACATGTTGCAATCTGAGAAGTAAAGAAACTTAAGCTTTGAGAGTCGAGTAAGAGATGCAGGTATGCTGATGAAATTGTTACCACTAAGATCAAGACTTATCAAAGAGGATAGACCAGAAATATCAGGTGGAATATCTCCTTCACAAAGATTGCAGTCCCTTAGATTTAGCTCTCTTAATGAACTCAAACCTGACAACAAAGGCAACATCCGAGCCATGGGATTCGTCCTTCCTTGGATTACCTTGAAAAGAGAAGGCAAATTTGGTCGTGACTTATATGATGATCCCTTGCGCCCATTGAAAGATAGAATTTTAATATTTTTCAAATGAAAAATGAAGGGTGGTGGCTCTGTTATGCTTGTTTCACTCAAGTCAAGCTCTTCCAAAAACTCTACTTGCTGCAAGTTCACTGGCAAATATTCAATTTTATAACAACTAGAAACATCAAGAGTTTTTAAATGTTCCATCCTCCTGTTAAGATTTGACCTGCATTGCAACAAAATACCAGCTGCAAATTTAGCTCAACTATGCTGCAACACTGTTTTGAAGTGCAGAAATGGAGCTGGTCCAAATGCAACAACTCATTTTGATTATTTTGTTCCTATGCAACTTAGTCTAGTTCTTTTGTAATGTGATAGCTAAGTTAGTAGGATATGATGACTGATTTATATTGATTTAATAGCTAGTATATCAGCTAGCTACTTTGTATATTTTAATCTAAGTTTTAGTCAATGTACTAGGGGGAGTAGTTAGCTTTTTGTAACCGTCAAAAAATTGCTTGTGTAGTTGTTATATATTATCAAGTTTGAATGAAAATAGAAGCTGACAAGAGTTTTTTCAGCCATCTTTTGCTTCAACTTTTATCTTTCTGCTGTTTTAAGTTTTTGCTTTCTCGTTTTGCTTCCTTGATCACATAGCAAGTTCAATTTTGTTTTGCTATGTTGCTGCCAATGTTCCAACAAATGGTATCAAGAGCCTGTTGTCTTTGAGGGCCTTGGTTGTGCATTGTTTCTAAGCTGATCGAGTGTGAAACAAGAAGCAAAAGCTATTTTTGTTGGCGCTTTTGGTTGTCTTTGTAAAACATGAGTTTCTCACCACCTCCTCCACTGTTTTTGTTGGTGAAAATTACAATATTTGGGCGGTGAAAATGAGAACATACCTGCAGGCAAATGACTTGTGGAATGTTGTTCTAAATGACACCGATCCACCACCTTTGAGAGCCAAACCCACTATAGCTCAAATAAGGCGACATAGTGAAGACAGTGCTAAGAAGTATAAGGCCATGTCATGCCTTCAAAGTGGAGTCTCGGATGTTATCTTCACTAGGATAATGGCCTGTGCTACACCAAAGGAGGCTTGGGATAAACTCAAGGAGGAGTTTCAAGGGTCAGACAAGACCAGACCAGAGAAAGACAACTAATCAACCTAAGAAGGGACTTTGAGAATTTGAGAATGAAGGACTCGAAACCATTAAGCAATATCTTGTGAGAATCATGGCTCTCTCATCAACAATATAAGATTGCTTGGGGATGAGTTTAGTGATCAAAGAGTAGTTGAGAAGGTCATTACCACCCTTCCTGAGAAGTTTGAGTCTAAAATCTCATCACTTGAAGACTTAAGGGATTTGTCAGCCATTTCATTGTCCGAGTGATAAACTCATTGTATGCACTTGAGCAAAGAAGGGCCAATAGGCGGGAAGAGCATCCCGAGGGAGCTTTCCAAGCAAAGGCCGTGGAGGCTCAAGTCGAAAAGAAAAAAAAAGCCTTGGCTCGATAAAAGGGAGAAACCAAGGAAGACTCGGGCAAGAGGAGGTTTCCACCATGCATTCATTGCAAGAAAACCACTCATTTGGAAAGGTACTCATGGTATAGGCCGGACATCCAATGCGAAAGTCGTAGCGGTTTGGCCACATTGAAAAAGTATGCAAAAACAAAGAGATGGCACCAGCTCAAAGAAGAAAACCAAGCTCAGTTTGTGAAGATGTTGAAGTGCAGGAAGAGTATGTTTTCTCAAAGATCCCGCTTTGCAAGCTCGAGCAAGGTGAGCAAAATCGGCTAGTTGACAGGTGGGTGTACTCATCACATGGCTTCGATAAGAGCATGTTCAAGGAGTTGGACACCACCTTTAAGTCCAAAGTCGAAATAGGCAATGGTCAATTTTGGAGGCAAAAGGAAAGGGTAAGGCTTTGATAAGCACCAAGTCGTAACAAACCATTTCTCGAGGTTCTTTATGTTCCCGACATTGACCAAAATTTGCTGAGTGTTGGTCGGCTATTGGAGAAGGGCTATTCCTTAGTTTTTGAAGGCAAAACTTGTGTGATCAAAGGTGCTCTTTGGTCGTGTTAACAACAATGAGCTATGCAAGACAGAACCTTCATTGTGGATGTGAATCACCGCAAGCTAAGGCAAATGCAAGTCAAATTGATGATACAACCTTATGGCATAGGAGGCTGGGGCATGTGAACTACAATTCTCCTAGTCAGTTGCAAAAAATGAATTTGGTGGAGCCTTCCTGCTATGATGAAGATGTAAAAGAAAGTTGCTGGCAAGAAGCTATGAAAGCTTGTCATGCTCTACAGTTCTTTTTGTGTCTTAGTTTTGTATTTTCAGTTTGTCTCCTCATTATACCTTTCATTATTTTTTGGATATGGCAGTTGGCTTTTGTGAGGAGTTTTGGTGAAGCTCAGAGATTATTCTTGAGCCATATTTCAACCACAATCATTCTTACTGATTGTTTGCATGGGTTCCTACTATCTGCTAGCATTGTGTTTATTTTTCTTGGAGCCATTTCTTTGAGGGATTATTTTCAGCATTTGCAAGAGCTTGGAGGAGATGTTGAGAGAAAAGATGAAGTGGATAGGAATGGTGCTCATGCTGCTAGACCACCCTTAGGACAAGCTAATAGGAATTTAGCTAGTGATGGAAATGGTGAAGATGCTTTCTTGGAGCACAAACTATTGGTGGAACCGATCAAGTGATCGGAAGGAATGCTGAAAATGTGGCTGCACGTTGGGAAGTGCAGGCAGCTCGTCTTGAAGCTCATGTTGAACAGATGTTTGATGGTCTGGATGATGCTGATGGTGCTGAGAATGTACTTTTTGATGAGCTTGTTGAAATGCAGGGTCCTGTTTTCCATTTGGTTGAAAATGCATTTACGGTTCTAGCAAGTAATATGATATTTCATGGCCAAGAAAATGGCATGCATGGTCAGGTTGCAGAAATGTTGAAAGCAAACTCTACTGCAATCGCTGAAGTTTCAAGCAATACAAATGCACCATTTTCAGTAGATCCTTTGAAAGGAGTTACCAGGTTTGAAACCTTGAAAGGAAAAATTGGTGTTTGTTGCATACAGTCCAAGGAGGAGTGTTAAGATTTGACCTGCATTGCAACAAAATACCAGCTGCAAATTTAGCTCAACTATGCTGCAATACTGTTTTGAAGTGCAGAAATGGAGCTGGTCCAAATGCAACAACTCATTTTGATTATTTTGTTCCTATGCAACTTAGTCTAGTTCTTTTGTAATGTGATAGCTAAGTTAGTAGGATATGATGACTGATTTATATTGATTTAATAGCTAGTATATCAGCTAGCTACTTTGTATATTTTAATCTAAGTTTTAGTCAATGTACTAGGGGGAGTAGTTAGCTTTTTGTAACCGTCAAAAAATTGCTTGTGTAGTTGTTATATATTATCAAGTTTGAATGAAAATAGAAGCTGACAAGAGTTTTTTCAGCCATCTTTTGCTTCAACTTTTATCTTTCTGCTGTTTTAAGTTTTTGCTTTCTCGTTTTGCTTCCTTGATCACATAGCAAGTTCAATTTTGTTTTGCTATGTTGCTGCCAATGTTCCAACACCTCCCATCAATCTCCGGAAACCTTACAAGACTTGAGCAACCTGAAAGAATTAATGTCTCAAGAGATTCCATTCCAATTCTGGTTGGAAGATTCCTAAGACTTTTGCAGTCTCTTAAATTCAAAAGTTTTAGGCTCTTAAGCACTCCGATTGATGTATGGACATCTACTAATCTGGTACAACCTTCCATAATCAATGCTTCAAGTTTTGGTGCTGTTGTGAAGTCTGGTGTCTTGATCAGGTTTTGGGACCCTTTAAGGTCGATCATTTTCAACTTATACAATGGTTAAGGTCGATCATTTTCAACTTATACAATGGCTGTTGAAGACAATAATAAATTAGACAGAAAACAGAATAATGCTAATTTTTGTTTTCTTCACCTTAATCAAAGTTTAATCATTTCTATTAAAATAAGCTAAAACAATGAGTTAGTTCTTACTCTATTTCCCTTCCATAGTTGTTCGATATGACTATATGGTAAAAGAAGTGCGACAAGATTGTCTGGTTGGAAGCTTGAAGGCAAGAATTTTAAAGGATATCCTGTCCAATCTAAAAGCCGTAGTTCATTAGAAAGATAATTGAGATCATCACAATTTGATACGCAACGAACTTTGAGCAATCTCAAGTGTTTCATCTTTGAGAAAGTATCGGCACTCAAATTGAGTATCTTGCTCGATTCCCTAATAACCATGAGCAAAACAATAATAAACTTCATTAGAATATGGTATTGAGATATCATTGAAAATATTAGACAACACTCCATCTAATACTTCATTAGAATTTTAATTACCTAAGCCTAAAAAAACTAGAACTAATATTTTGATTCATGTTTGGTGCATTGACCTGTAATTCTATGCATTATCATGAACCAAATGATGACATCACTTGGATCTATTTTTGAAAACTTTTAACCACATGTTATAACCCAGTTCATTGATATATATTGTTATTACATCTAAAAATTAAGAATTAAGGGGGTGTTTAGATATGAGAATGGAGTGGAAATGTGAAAAGAAAATAAATTTTAAGTGTGCTTGATTAGAAAGAAAAGTAAGAAAAAAAATATAACAGATCAATTTCTATTATAATGCATAAAAAATCAAACCTTCTAAATTTTATTTTCAAATGGTTTATTTTCTTACCTTCACACTTCTCGCTATACCAAGCAATAGTGAGGAGAGAAATATATTTTCCATCTTTCCACTCTAGTTTTCCATCATTCTAGTTTTCTCTCTCTTCAATTTCTCATATTTTTAATTTTCTTTTCACTCTTCCAAGCAATGCCAAAAGTTTTTTTTTTTGTCATTTTTTTGGATTTTTTTACAAAAAATAATAACAATATTAATAGTACATATTGATAAATTTATATGTATGTTTTCTTACCTTTCATTGTCGATGATCATACCTTCAATCACTTCGGTGGCCTAAAAGTAATCAAAAATAGACAATAAGAATACAAAATAAATTATCTAAATTGTGCAATAAAACTTTTGAAATTTACATACATGTTCAACATTATCACAATCTTTTGGTTGAAATATAGTAAAAAAAATATTTTCGAATGAGAGTAATTCAATAAAATTAAACACTTATACTACAAATACTTATTAATATTTATAATCAAAAAATGGAAATTATCTTAAAGCTACTCAATGTCACTTAAGGATCGATATATAAACCAATTAGATTAAGTTTTGGATTTATATCATGTATTGATAAAAAGAAAATTTTGTATGTAATTTTTGTTGAATGATTTACCGTGCTTTTTGTTAGGACATGATGGACATCTCTTTCCTTCCACAATCTACAACGTTTTCCAGGTTCATCAGCACATTTTTCTTGAACAACTTTTCTTCCCATTTCTTGCAACAAGGCATGCATCCACAAATATTGGTTATCATCACTGACTTTTATGAGAGATTTCTTAATGAGAACATCGATTCCAATATCTGGGAAAAACTCACAAGCATCCAATACTTTCATTACTAAATCTTTCTTCTCCCCATTGAAAAAGCATGCTATATCTAGAAATATATTCTTTTCCCTTTCTTCCAATCCATCAAAGCTGATTCTGAGTGTGTCAATAATTTCTTTGTTAGAATCTTGTTGAAGTCTTTCGATTGCACTTCTCCAGTGAGCTAAATCTCTACCGTACAAAAAAGAACCCAAGACTTCGAGAGCTAAGGGGAGACCGCCAGCGTAATGTACAACATGTTTAGAGAGCTCAATAAAATCATCTTTCGGTACTGTATCACTATCGAAAGCTTTCAAATTGAAAAGCCTACATGCATCGTTTGGATTCAGTGTTGTAGGTTTATACACATCATTGATTCGATAAGATCGAAGCAAATGTTCATCTCTTGTTGTTACAATGATCCTACTCCCTATATTGAACCAATCACGCCTTCCAACCAAGCATTTCAAGTGTTGTACGTTATCAACATCATCAAGAACAACAAGAACCTTTTTACTAGACAACCTGTGGCTAATTATGGCATTCCCTTCATGAACATTGAAAAAATTGAAGCATTCATCCGGCAAGATTTGAGAAAGAAGTTGTTTCTGTAAAGAAATAAGTCCATGTTTATTTGAAATTTCTCGAATATCAGTAAGAAAGCATTTACCTTCAAAATGAGGTGACATTTGAGTGTAAGCAACCCTTGCAAGAGTTGTTTTACCGATGCCACCCATTCCGCAAATTCCTATAATGCGGACATCGTCTTCCCAATATTTATTTTCGAATACAATTCCTCCAAACGTAAACTAATTCCAACCAACTCATCATGAACAACCGGATATGTCTGACATAATTTTGCTGATATCTTCTTAACAACGTCTCCAATAAACTCTGATTCGTGCCTACAATGAAATTAAAATCCGATATGCACTCTTTCATTTTTAGTTGAGTGAATCATGAAGGATAATATGGTTGGAAGCAAACAAAAAGCATGAATAAGACAGTAAGATATATTATAGCATCAAAATACACAACTTGCTCGTTAGTTGAAATATGGGAAATCTCAATTAAACACAAAATTATAAAAAATAACATGCAATCCAATAAAAAAAACAATTTTTTAGTCATTAAAATTAGGAAATAGAGAAGATAAGAAAGAAATACCTATTATTTAAATGCCATCCCTTGATGTTAGCCACTTCAGTCAAAGCATTTCGCCACTTTTGGATCTTGTCTTTATCTTCCTTGCATCTTTCTTCGTGTTTGGCAAAGGCTTCTTCAACTTTTCCTTTTTGTTTTCTTAAATCGGATGGATCAACATGGTAGAAAATTGGAAATACTTTATGACCCTTGTCATTTTTTTGTTTAACAATCTCCGCAAGCTCCTCCAAGCACCAACCTGAAAGGGCATAGGTCTCGGAAAAAACGATTACCGAGCACCATGAATGCTGAATTGCTGTGAAGAGTTCCGGTGCGATCTCTTCACCAGCCTCCAACTTTGGATCATCTCTAAAAGTGACGATCCCACTTCTATTTAGAGCATCGTAGAGATGATCCGTAAAGCTCTTGCGGGTATCTTCACCTCTAAAACTCAAGAACACATCGTACTTCTTTCTAGAAATGGATGAGGAAGTCGAAAGTAATGACGACATGAGGATGTATGAGAAGAAAAATATATGTGGATGTAATGTTCAAAATAGAAAATAGACGGCTCAATACCTCAGAAACAAAGTAGAAAGAATAAGTATATGAGAATGAGGAAGGAGAAAAACAGATGAAAATTCGAGGGAAAAACAAAGGACTTATGTAAGAAATTTCTGTTCTACTTTTGGAAATGAATCTATCAGTATAATAATAGCTATTATTATATCAGTAGAAAGAATAAGTATATGAGCATGAGTTGGTGTGGAAATTCGGGGTAATAGATGCTCTTTCCGGGAAGACTCTAAGAAGGTGAGAGTTGACAAAATGGACGGTTTGTGTTTTACTTTTTTTTCTTTACATTATTATATCTATTTTATAATTAATTGCTTCTAATATAATCGTATTTAATATTAATTAAATTTTTTAGATATTATACTTTTAATTGAAGTAATTAAGTATAAAATGATATTTTTTATTTAAATTATTGAATATAAGTAAAATATATTAATTTATTAATTCAAATATTATAATAGAAAATTTTTAAATAATAATTAACTATTTTTAACATATTCAACATACGATATAGTTTTCCTTTATGTAGCTAATGCAAAGTAATGTTATTCAAACTTAATATAATTGTTAACAACCTCTTGACCTATTGACAAAAATATTATTTTGTATTCACGAGAGCTTGGATTTGATCTCCATTCCCCTCCCCCAAATATAAAAAATAATAAAAAAAACTTAACACAATTAACTCTAATATTAATTGAGTGATAATTATAATTATCGTGACTTGTATTAAATTATATTTATTTTTAAATGTGTAATTATCATAACTTATATTTTATTTCAACTTTCTTTAGCGAATAATTCTAGATTAAATATTACACTTATTTTTAAATATGAATTTTATAATATAAACGTAAATAAATAGTATTCTAATCGGTTCAAAATAATAACTTCTTTTAAATTATAATTATTTTTAAATTTATAATTATCACAACTATTTTAATTCAATTTTTTTCAATGGATAATTTTAAATTAAATATTATAATTATTTTTAAATATAAATTTAATAATATAAAAATAAATATTATTCTCATGGGTTATTTTTTTTTAACTCGTTATATGTATATTACAAATTAAGTATTAAAATTGTGATTTACGTGTCAAAGCAATTCCCCACCTTTGGATATTGTCTTTATCTTCGTGTTTGGTGAAGGCTTCTTCAACTTTTTCTTTGTTTTCTTAAATCGGATGGATCTACATCGAGGGCCATAGATGAGCTTTAGATATTCTTTCCAGGAAGACTCCGAGAAGGTGAGGTTGAAGGGTTTCTTTTGGTTAAAATGTGCCTGTACTGTTTATAAATTTAAAATTTAGTCCCTATATTATGGGTAAATTTTTATTTTGATCACTTAATTAAAAAAGGTACAAATTGATTATTAAATTTTTTAAATTTATTTTTTTGTCGCCCAACTATTAAGTGACACTTTTTATTTATTTATTTATTTAAAATTATATTTTATTTTATCTAATGTAATATAATTAAAATATTTTATTAGACTTAACACATAATTTGGTACATGAGTTTGACACTTTTTTCTAGCGTCGTACCTATATTATTTTTTGGTCTAATTTGATACTTGTATTTGACAAAAGTTATATATTTTGGTACCCAAAAGTAAAAATGTAATTTTTTCGTGTTTAATTCGGGTTTTAGAGCTTATTGGATGAAAATAAATAATTAGCTAATAATATTAGCAATTAAATTTTATTGAATCAACCTTAAAACCCGAAATAAATCAGATCCATTAGATTGTATTTTACAAATTAAATATAAAATTAATCAAATCCATAATTAACACGAAATTTATTTTATTCACAAAAGCATAAAAAAATTAAATCTAATTATATTAACAATCAAGTTTCATCAGTAGATAACAATAAATTCGGGGGCAATTGATGAGTTAGATGTTCTTTCCGAGAAGACTCCAAGAAGGTGAGAATTCACAATTGGTGCATACTTTAATTACAACTAATAATTATACAGTTTTAAGAGTTTTTTTTTGGTTAAATGTGCCATAAGTCCCTTTACTTTTTATAAATTTAAAATTTAGTCTTTATACCATTAGTCACTAAATTATGGGTAAGTTTTCATTTGTTCACTTAACTAAAAAAAGTTACAAGTTGGTCACTGAACTTTTAAAAATTATTTTTTTTGATCACCTTACTATTAAGTGACACTTTTTTTAGTTGGTATAATAATGATTTTAGTCCTCATTTTTATACTTTTCTATCAATTTGACCTTGATTATATATAAAATAATAAAAATGGAAATCCATAATTTGACCCAAAATAAAATTGTAACAGTCCGAATTTGACCCTAATCGGAACGGTGGTTTCGGGATCACGAACCCGAGTCCGAAAAATTTTAAATATTATTTTTGGTGTTTATTATATGTGAATTATTATGTGTGAAAGTTTCGTATGAAAATTTGATTGTTTGTGTGTTTAATTTAACAAAAAGGACTTAATCGTGTAAAGTGCAAAAGTTACTAACTATAGTGAAAGGTGCTAATGTGATAGTGACTTTTTAATATGAGGTACTAAAAGGGGAATTAGCCCTTTTTACTTATAGTGGACGACAAAATTATTTTACACCATGTTTTTATATGTTATTTTTTTTAGATTAAAGTTATATTATATATTATAATTTTATAATAAAAACAACATTGGTTTTATCATCCTTTATATTTGTTTCTTTCACCGAAAAACAAGAAAAGAAAAAGAAAGTTTGAAGCTTGATATTTCGGCACTCACAAGCTTAAATTCAAGGTTAGATTTTGTTCCGTTTTCGATAATTTCTACGTTTTTGTAATCGTTGCTTCGAGAGCTTTAAAACCCATGTCTTAATTTCATGAGTTGATGATGTTTGTGAAAAATGCCATTGATGTTATGTTGAGTTTTGTGATGTTTTTGGTGTTAAATGATAGATATGTAATTGATGAACAAAAATTTATTCTTGAATTTTTGATAAATTTGGTTAAATAGGGCTAAATTGAGAAAATAAATTTTTGAGGGAGTTAAAATGCAAAATAAATGAAATAAATGGACTTGTATAGTCTTTATGAATATTCGGCCCTTAGGTTGTGAAACCTAATTTTGTGTATTTTGTGTTTTGTGCAAATAGGACTAAATTGTAAAGGTGTGAAACATTAGGGGTAAAATGATAATTTGTCCATTTAAGTGTTTTAGGACTGAATTGAATTGAAATGTGTTTGAATGAGCTTAAATTGAACATGTTTAGATCAAGAGCAAAGGAAAAAGGATTTGGATCGGGGAAAAGTGAAAGTTAACGAATAGCCGGTCTACGTTATCCATCGATAGTCGAGGTAAGTCTTTAAGCAAGTTAATACCGTAAGTATCGATTATAACCTAGTATACATGCTGAATTGTGAATTGGTGGATTGAAATGTGATAAAGCCGAATGTGTTAAAGTAATTTAGCAATGAAATATAGTTGTATTAATTGAGTTTACTATGTGAAAGTGATGCGAATTATATATGATATATGTGATATTACTAATGTGTAATGTAAATGAGTTGGCTCAGTAATATGAATATTCGGGCTTATTGCCTAGCAGGCCTTGTGCCGGTAAATTATATCGGGCTTATTGCCTAGCAGGCCTTGTGCCGGTGAACTATATCGGGCTTATTGCCTAGTAGGCTAAATGCCGGTGTTTAAATTTCAGACCTCAGGTCTAGCAGGCCTAGTGCCGGTGTATGATTCAGGCTGACGTCTAGTAGGTTTAATACCGATGACAGAATATTAATATGTGGCTTATGAAAGTGCAATGTGATATGCTTATGGAGCAAGTAAGTTGTCATTACGAGATATTTATTTTCGGTCATACAGGTAAGTGCCTACAAGATATTTAATTGAGTTCCTACTTCCGATCAAATAAGTAGGCATATATGTGTGTGTCATTTGAGCAAGAATGTGGCTATATACTGTATATGCATATTCGGCCTTTAGTATGTGATTATAATATTTTTTTTTACATGTATGTTAAATACTTAGATATTCAAATGTTGAATGGATAAGTATATATATGTTCTTGTATGTGGCTTCAATGAATGATGTGCACATGAAATAAGTATATGGCTGAAAGTTTATAAGTACTATTAAATCTTGAATCGAGATAGTAAATTATTTGTTTAAGGTAAGATAATGAAGTATGCGTAGCTAAATAATGCATTGGAGTTCGGCAATGTGATACCATATGAGTTTTTGTTGAAGTTTAGTAGATATTAAATGTTTGAATTACTTTTAATTGACTTACTAAGCTAGTAAGCTTACTCCGTGTGTTTTTCACTCTGTTTTATAGATTTAATTCAAGCTACGAGTTCAGGGGATCGTCACCGAAGTCATCCATACTATCGACCTATTTTGGTACCTTTAAAGCTGAAATTTTTAAGTCTAAGGCATGTATAGGCTAACTTAATGTTTAAATGATATTTTGTCGATGTATATAAGCCATGCGAAAATGGCTTGCTTTATTATTAAATAATCTAAGGTTATGCAAGACTTGATGAAAGTATGAAAGCAAGTTTTATGTGAATGATGAATATGGGTGAGTATAAAATCATGCTATGCATAATGGTTGTATATGTATGTTTGATATGAAATCACATAGATGAATTTTTGCTAGTTCTTTGGGAAGTGAATATATATATATATACATGAGATAGTATGTTAGGTTATGAATGACATTGGGTATGTATATTTTTTTTAAAAAAATTCAATTGATGTGATTTGATAATGAAATGATCAAACTATGGTACTATGGTTCGGTTGTATTCGGTCTTGTTGCATGATCTTTAAACGGGTAAATTTGGCATAGTAAGCAAGCATATCTTATAGTACATTGTTCATGATTATGTTTTAGTTAGTTATAAATATATATATATGCTTGAGGTGTGACATATGTTTGTGCATATTCGGACATGATAGAAGTTTGTTAAAGTATAGGTAATTTATGAAATTATGATAGAAATATTACCCATAAGTTTAAGTAGATATTTCATGCAAGTTTAATGAACTTAACTTAAGAGTTGCTACATGTTATGTTATGTGCATTATATGGATATTAACTTGGTTGAATAAGGTTATAATGCATTATGGATAATAGATAAATTTTTGCTTGATTTGCGCGCACTTATAAGGTAAAACATGAAAGAATAAAAGAATTTGGTGTATCAATGATCTATTGGATTTATACTCACTTTTGAAATATTCGTTTGTGGCATGAACTTGGTTGGCGTTATAATTATTTGGATTTCTTATAAACATATATTTATAATCGGTCAAGAATTTAAAGGTTAAATCATTGATGTGAATAACTAGTGATGTTTGCAAGTGATTGAAGGAACTTGGTGGTTAGTTGAGTAACACCTCGTAACCCTAATTCGGCGACGGATACGGGTTAGGGCTGTTACAAAAATGTTGAGGGTTAAATTGTTGAAAAGAAAAAAATAAGGGTCAAATTGCTAAAATTTATAAACTCTAAGAACCTGCCTAGTTTAAAAGGTTTTATTGACATTACAATTAGAATACTATTTGAATTTACATTTTGCAAACAACAAATTGAAAAAATTTCATTTAAAATAATATAATTTACATTACATTATATGTAAAATAAAAAACTAATTATATATTAACATAATCTATATCAAATTTTAATTCTCAAAATTCATCCGAGCATATAATCTCCCTTACATTTTTAGACTTTTTTAATTTTTAAGTTTAAATTAGTAAAAGTAAAATTACACTTTAATATCCTTAAAATTGATAAAAATTTGATTTAATCATTCAAAATTTATAAAGATATAGACTATTAAAATAATTAAATTATATTTTTACTATTGTAAAAATTATAATTTAATTTTGACTTCCTTAAAAATTCTCAAAATTCATCCGAGCATATAATTGCACAAGTGTCTGCTTCCATTTCAACTTGAAAACCTTTGCTGGTCCTTCACTTGCATGATCCTTTGAGCAGAGTTTCATGTTTTTATCGGTCTAAGGGATAAACATAAAACACCAAGATTATTTTTGTTGCATTGAGATAATCTATATCACTGGTATATTAATTTACTTCAAATCGAGAAATTTTTGTTAATATCATAGAAAATATAATCCGTTAAACAAGAACAAAAAATTGAATTTATTGAATTTTGAAAAATATATTGGATATGAATATGTTTCTCACACAGAAAAGATTTTTCAATTAATTAAAAGAGTATACTTTATATTCGTATTTGAATAAGTGATAAAAATAAATGTCTAAACATAAATACTTTATAAAAAATATAAAGTAAAGAGTTGGAATAATTTATTATTTGTTGATAAACCAAAATAGTAACATATTTTAATCCCACATTTAGCATACTTTTGGATGATTTATCCCTTGATTTATGTAAAAAGGTGCTCTTAATCCTTTCTTTTCATGTCTTATACTCAGGAAAGCACCCAAGAATAAAAAGAATGAGAAACGGGCTCAAAACGGACCAAAATGGGCCAAAGAAGAAATCGACACGGCCTGGACTAAAGCCCACACGGCCGTGCCTCCTCAATATACTAGAACACGGCCTGAAGTCGATCTACACGGCCGTTCCTCACTAGCGGAGTCCAACACGGCCTGGCCACGATTCACACGGGCATGTGCCATGGCCGTGCCTCTGCCGTGGAGGAGAGTAATTTCACTCGGAAAAGGATACTTAGGGGCAAAGAAACCTATTTCAAAAGCCTATATAAAGACCCTAAGTATAACCTAAAAGGGGGCGGTTAGCTAGGCCAATGAGCCGAGCTGAAAAGGTCAGATTTGTGGGAAACTCTCAAGGGATAGCCAGTTGATCCATCTCCAGAAGCCAAAATTCTACTCAAGACGGAGGATCTCTCCTTCAATTCCTTCAAGGAGTTTTAGGGATTTCTTATGTTTTGTTTTATCTTTTCTTCTTACGAGATGTTTTTCTTTATTATTATGAACTAAACCCTTGAGATACCAAAGGGGATGAAACCTAGATGAATCTTGTTATTGTTTTCTGAACTATATGATAAATACTTGATTTGTTCTTGATTATGTGTGCTTAATTCTTGTGTTGATATTTCGCGGATATTAATTCAAGTTGAATGTGCTTAGGTGGTGGAGCAAAAGTCCCTGTTTAAGAGTAGATCTAGCATAATTAAGCGGAGTTGATCGCGCGCCTAGAGATAGGGTGACAAGATTTTGCCGAATTAGGGTGAAACCTAATATGTGAGTCCATAGATCGATTTACTGCTATTCTAGGGGTTTTAATTAGAAATAGATTTCAATTAATCAACCTAGGGTTAGACGTTATTCGCCTCGAGAGAGGGTTTAATATAAATTAGGGAGTCTTACGGATCAAGTCAAGTGAATAAATCGTCTGATTTAGTGTTAGATAACAAGTGAAGTCTAGGTGGATTCTTCCTAAGGGTATCGTCTTAATCAACCGAGTTTTTCCCAAGTATTTCCCCAATTCATTCTTTTTGTCTTTGCGTCTTTAGCTTAGTAATTAGTTAATTTAGATTAATAAATAACTTCACTTATTTTAGGCTAAATAATAGAAAGAAAGTTAGTATTAGTACTTTTAGTTCCTTTGGGTTCGACAATCCGGTCTTGCCTAAGCTATACTACTGTTCGATAGGTGCACTTGCCTCAATCGTTGTTATAGTTAGTTCCAGGATCGATCATTATAAATTTAAAACTCTGAAATACAACGATCAAGTTTTTGGCACCGTTGCCGGGGAACTAAAATATTAAGAAAGCTCTATTTTTATTACTTTAGCCATTATTTTTTTTATTTTCTGCAATTTACTTTTATTTTTAGTTTTAATTTTAACTTTGCTAAATTTTCTTTCTTTCTTTTCCTATCAGGTATCTCTAGTTTATGACTAGAAGGAACCCGGGAGGACCACTAGTATACGACAGTGATATTGACGCTACCGTTCGCAGGAATCGCAAAGAAATTAGGCAAGCCCTAAATTACACAGAAGAAGAGCGAGAAAGATCCAATCCTACTGAAGGGATGGACGAAAATAACCCTCAACCACAAAATGTGAGAGAGAATAATGCTCCGCATACTATGTATAATTATGCTAAACCTCATTTAACAGGAGCAGAATCAAGTATTGTTAGGCCTGCTATAGCCGGTAATAATTTTGAATTAAAGCCTAACACTATACAAATGATTCAACAATTTGTTCAATTTGATGGTTTACAGGACGAAGATCCAAATACTCATATAGCTAACTTTTTAGAGCTCTGTGATACCTTCAAAATAAATGGCGTTTCTGATGATGCCATACGTCTTCGGTTATTTCCCTTTTCGTTAAGGAATAAGGCCAAACAGTGGTTAAACTCGTTACCACGAGGGTCAATCACTACATGGGATCAAATGACCGAAAATTTTTTATTAAAATATTTCCCACCGGCCAAAATGGCCAAATTACGGAATGATATCTCTTCTTTTGTGCAGATGGATTTAGAGACATTATATGACGCATGGGAGAGATATAAGGATCTCTTGAGAAGGTGTCCGCACCATGGTTTACCCTTGTGGCTCCAAGTCCAAACTTTCTATAACGGTGTAAACCCCTCAACGAGGCAACTAATTGATTCACCATGCAGTGGAACCCTGAACAATAGAACTCCCGGCGACTTACGAGTTTATTGAAGAGATGTCATCGAATAACTATCGCAAGGCGAGTTACAAGGACCAAACCAACAAAATCAGCTAGGAGGTTTCAACATAGATGTAGTAACCATGCTATCAACACAAGTAGAGATGATGAATAAAAAGCTTGATAGTTTGTGTTCTTCGCAGTACATCCAAAGAATGCAAAGCACGGCGTAAGTGGAACCGTGGCGAATCCTGAGTACCCACCCTTCCAATCGGGCACAGAGAGCGAACAGATGAACTATATAGGTAACAATTTCAGATCTAATAATAATCCTTATAGTAATAATTATAACCCAGGTTGGAGGAACCACCCAAATTTTTCATGGGGAGGACAAGGAAATCAAGGAAATCAAAGACAACAACCTCCTCAAAATTTCCAAAATCAGCCCTATCCACAGGAGAAGAAGCCGAACCTTGAGCAGATGCTGACAAAATTCATGGCAGCCATAGAAAATTGTCTCCAAGACACTGAAACCACCCTTAAAAACCAACAAGCATCGATCAAAGGGATCGAGAACCAAGTTGGAGAACTTACTAAGTCAGTTGGGGAAATTACTAAGTCAGTTGGGCAAGTTACTAAGATAGTTTCTGAAATTCGATCGAGATTTTTTCTAAAGAAACAGTAATGTAAAGGCGATTACAATCGAGAAGTGGAAAGGAGTTAGTCGAACCAAAGAAAAAAATACTACATGAAGATGACAAAGCAAAGGATGAGAGAGTTGAGGATGTAACTCCAAGCATAAAAAGAAAGTAAACCATCAATCCCATACCCAAAGAAAGTTGAAGAAAGACCGATTAGATGCCCAATATGGTAAATTTCCGATTAGATGCCCAATATGGTAAATTTATTGAACTTTTTAAACAAATACATATTAACTTACCCTTTGTTGAAGCCATTTCACAGATGCCGACATACGCAAAATTCTTAAAAGAACTCCCGATTTAATAAAAGGAAGCTTGAAGAAGTATCAATCAGAGAGCTTGATGAAGAATGTTCACCATCCTCCAAAACAAGTTACCAACCAAATTAAAAGACCCAGGAAGTTTTACTATTCCTTGTTTAATTGGTAGTTTAAATATTAAGAAAGCATTAGCTAATCTAGGTGCCAGTATTAATTTAATGCCTTATAAAATGTTTAAACAATTAGATCTAGGGGAACCAAAACCCACTAGGATGAGTATTCAATTAGCTGATAGATCAATTAAATATCCTTGAGGAGTTATCGAGGATGTTTTGGTAAAAATTGATAAATTTATTTTCCCTATTGATTTTGTTGTGCTTGACATGGATGAGGATATTGAGGTTCCCTTAAATTTAGGGCGCCCTTTTTTAGCTACCGCTAGGGCTGTTATCGATGTAGGTGACGGTAAACTTGCATTAAGAATAGGCGATGAGGAAATTATTTTTCAAATTTATGATGCCATGCGATATTCTAAAGAACAAGATGATTCCTGTTATTTTGTTGATACTACTGATCATATCATTCAAAACTCATTACATGAAATTATACATGATGACACGATGGAACTGTGCCTGACTCAAGAAGAGGGGGAAGAAGATGAAGTTGACAAGCTGAATCTGAATACATCTTTATCTAGACAAACGGAAAAAGAGAGCATTGAAGTCAATGACGAACTAAAACAAAAACCCTCTATTGATGAGCCGCCCAAATTAGAATTAAAATAATTACCAAAACACTTAGAATATGCATTCCTCGGGGATAATTCTACGCTACCAGTAATTATCTCTTCAGAATTGGAACCCAAGGAAAAAGAGGAGTACAGGTACTGAGAGAACATGAAAGAGCCATAGCTTGGAAAATCTCTGACATTAAGGGAATAAGCCCATCATTTTGCACCCACAAAATTTTAATGGAAGAGGAATACAAGCCATGTGTGCAACCTCAAAGACGATTGAATCCCAACGTAAAAGAAGTTGTGAAAGCTGAGGTAATTAAACTTCTAGATGCTGGAGTAATTTATCCTATTTCTGACAGCAATTGGGTAAGTCCTGTGCAGGTTGTTCCAAAGAAAGGAGGCATGTCGGTGGTAGCCAACGAGAAGAATGAACTAATTCCCACTAGAACAGTTACAGGTTGGAGAGTCTGCATTGATTACAGGAAGCTGAACGACGCCACTAGAAAAGATCACTTTCCTTTGCCCTTCATTGATCAAATGTTAGAAAGGTTATCTGGGCATATGTACTATTTCTTCCTAGATGGACTCTCCGGCTATTTCCAAATCCCAATAGCACCTGAAGATCAAGAGAAGACAACATTCACATGTCCATACTGTGACGCTTGCTTATCGTAGAATGCCTTTTGGATTATGTAATGCTCCTACTACTTTTCAGCGTTGCATGTTGGCAATCTTTGACGAACTTGTGGAAGACATTATAGAGGTATTTATGGGCGATTTCTCGGTATTCTGTAATTCTTTCCATCTTTGCCTTAAAAACCTAAAACGAGTTCTAATGAGATGTGAGGAGACAAATCTTGTCTTAAATTGGGAAAAATGCCACTTTATGGTACAAGAGGGAATTGTATTAGGACATAAAATTTCTAGTAAAGGAATCGAGGTAGATAAAGCAAAGGTCAAAACCATAGAAAAATTACCTCCTCCTAATTCAGTTAAGGCTATTAGAAGCTTTTTAGGACATGCAGGATTTTATAGAAGATTTATTAAAGATTTTTTAAAATAGCTAAGCCTCTAACGAAATTGCTAGAAAAAGATGTACCTTTTAATTTTAATCAGGAATGTTTAGATGCATTTAATATTCTTAAAGAGAAATTAATAAACGCCCCAATTATAATTGCCCCTGATTGGAATCTCCCTTTTGAACTAATGTGTGATGCAAGTGATTTTGCAAAGAGGGTGCGCTTTTAGCACAAATGAAAAGACAAGCACTTCCACCCGATTTATTACGCCAAAGAAGACATTAACAACGCACAAGAAAATTATACTACCACCAAAAAGAATTACTAGTCGTGGTCTTTGCGTTTGATAAATTTAGACAATATTTAGTATTATCTAAAGTTGTCGTTTACACCCACCACTCGCTTCTTCGTTATCTTTTAACTAAACTCGATGCAAAACCACGACTCATAAGATGGATTTTACTTTTACAGAATTTGACCGGAAATACAGATAAGAAGGGAGCCAAAACCTTGCAGCAGATCACCTCTCCAGGCTTGAGAACCCACATATCGAAGAGCTCGACGAAAGTGAGATAAACAACTCATTCCCTGAGGAACAACTCTTTTCTATAACCTGCTCCGAGGTACCATGGTTTGCAGATATTGCGAATTATTTAGTCGCTAACGTCCTAACGAAAAAGCCAACACATCATCAAAAAAAGCGATTCTTTTATGATGTGAAGAACTATTTCTGGGAGGACCCCTTTCTTTTCCGCATTTGTGCAGATCAGGTAATTCGGAGATGCGTTACAAAGACAAAAGCGAGCAAAATCCTACAACATTGCCATTCAGGACCTTCAGGAGGACACTACAGTGGCATTAAAACAGCACATAAAATACTCGAATCAGGTTTTTATTGGCCCACTCTATTCAAAGATGCCAACAGGTATGTCACTTCATGTGATAAATGCCAAAGAACAGGTAATGTTTCTAAAAGTGATGAAATACCTCAAACATATATGCTATCTTGTGAAATATTTGATGTATGGGGTATTAATTTTATGGGTCCATTCCCTAGTTCATTCGGAAATAAGTACATCCTAGTAGCAGTTGATTACATGTCAAAATGGGTGGAAGCTGAAGCTTTACCTACCAATGATGCCAGAGTAGTAGTTAAGTTTCTCAAGAAACTGTTTTCTCGATTCGGAACACCTAGAGCCATCATTAGTGATAGGGGTACTCATTTTTGTAATACTCAATTTGATAAGGTCTTAAAAATATGGAGTACACCATAAGATAGCTACCCCATATCACCTCAAACCAAGGGCGGTAGAAGTAGCAAACCGAGAACTTAAGCGGATCTTAGAGAAAACAATTTGAATCCAACAGAAAGATTGGGTAATAAAAGTAGATGACGCTTTATGGGCTTATAGAACAGGCCTTTAAAACCCCTTTAGGAACATCCCCGCACAAACTTTGTCTACGGGAAAAGTTGTCATCTACCATTTGAGTTAGAACACAAAGCTTACTGGGCTATAAAATTTTTGAATTACGATATTAAAACTGCAGGTGAGAAGAGAATGATGCAAATGAACGAGCTCGACGAATGGAGAGCTGATGCCTACGAGAACTCAAAACTATACAAGGAGGCAACTAAGCGACACCATGATGCTCGTATAAAGAAATCAAAATAATTCGAAGTAGGGGACTTGGTCCTGCTATACAACTCGAGGCTTAAACTGTTCCCTGGGAAATTGAAATCAAGATGGTCAGGTCCATTCATGATCAAAACAATTTTTCCCTATGGCACAATCGAGGTAACTCATCCCACTCAAGGCACATTCAAGGTAAATGGTCACCGACTCAAAATCTATAATGGTGAAGATTTTAGGGATATGAGAGAGGAGCTTCAGCTCCGTGAACCTTCTTTTAAAAATGAAAACAGGTAAGTCTAGCTTAAGACTTTAACGAGCGCTTCTCGGGAGGCAACCCGAGCATTAACCACACTAACATTAGATTCTTAATTTTTAGCATTTAATCCCATACTAATTAATCCAATAAAGCGCAGGTTTTAGACCACACGGCCTTGCACACGGGCGTGCCCGTGGCCGTGTGGAAGCCATGGAACAAAACACGAGTGCACTTATAGCCGTGCTCGAAAAAGGTGACTTTTATCCTCAACACGGGCTCAACACGCCCGTGCTTCACAACCGTGGACTATACTGACTTGTCAAACACGGGCGGAACACGCCCGTTTTGAACAACCGTGTGAAGAAGAACACGGGCGTGTCACTTTAACCACGACCGTGGCCAAGCACCCTGATCGCACCCAAAATTTGAAAATTATGAAAAGCACGGGCTGAAAAGAATCGAGCACGGGCGTGTCCTTTGCCCGTGTTCGATCCCCTATATATAGAACACGACACTCATCTTCCCCAAATTTCATAACCCTAAACTGATTTCTCCCAAAATCCCTACCCTCACTTCGGCCATCACTCACAAAACTCATCCCCATTGCCTCCCACCACCTCCTCAACCCTCTCCTTTCACATAAACACAAAAATTCGGCCACGCCCGTGTTAGCGAGCCACGCCCGCCTCCACCACCGTGGTACCCAGAAAATTTTACGAGAACATGACCGTGCGCCCCGTCCACGCTGTGTGCTCGCTGCTCATCTCGCCACACAACCACTTCTTTGGTCACTCTTCATTATTTCATTTTCATTCATTTTACCTATTGTTTGATTAAAAACTTCATGATATTTAGTTTCTTACTTTTAGTATTATTTAAGTTTTAAGTATAAATTCTTGAATTTTAGAACTAACTAGATTGCTTTATTTGTTTAACTTAGTTAATTTTGACAATATAATTTCTCATGATTGAAATGCTCTTATTTAAACCTTAAATATTTTGGGAATTGAACATAGTAATTGCTTTAGTAGTACTTGAATATCAATTGTTTTCGCCACAATGTCGTCATCTCGAGGAAAGAAAACAATGACCCGAGCTCGAAAAGCGAAAGGGATCAGGATCATCATCCGCAAGCGCATCCGCCGAAGTCCGTCATCCGTTTCTTCAATTTCATCCAGGGGTCCAAGAGGACCGTTATAAATTACTGCGCACGCAACCCCTCGGAACAGGTAGATGTATTGACTGGGCTGCTTTAGAGAAGGTCCATCTTGACAGTGATTTACGAGCTTTCTTGACCACTGATCCGTGGGAGCAATTCTTCAACATTGTCGAGCACACATACCTAGAGCTCACTCTGGAGCTCTGCTCAACGTTTCAACTGCAAATAGTGATGAGCCATTACGATGATCCTGGCACGATACAATTCCGTCTTGGCGGCACTATACGACAAAATGAACGTGCCCACGCTTCGAGTCGCTTTAGGACTTTATACAGACGACTTCGTAGCAGAGAATGACCTTTCGAAGTTGCATCACCATATACATTTCAGCCCCACCCAATGTTGGCACAAGATAGCTACCCACTCTTTCGATTATGACCCTAGTCGCTCAAAAGCGACGGCCCTGGAACCGTCTCTAAGGTACGTACACGCTCTTTTGGCTCATACTTTGACAGGTCGACGAGAGAGCACCGGCGTCGTAAATACTCATGACTCCTATTACCTATGGTGCATGTCAAACAGACATGTTATCGACCTAGCATATTTTATAGCACGAGCTATTCAACATCAGACGGAGTAGCATCGGCGAAGGATTATATCGATGGGTCCCTATATCACACGCTTAGCTCAGTACTTCGGGCTACTCAACACCGCCGCACAAACCTCCTCACTCACACTGATAGGATAGATGGCCCCACAAGGCATCCAGACGATGCTCCATATGAGGATGATCCAGTGTCGACGTGGGACCGATCCTCCTCAATACCGGTTAGCCCTCCCCATTGACGAGGAGGAGCCCGAGGACATTATTGATGATGTCCCACCAGCACAGGAGGCACCACCCCCCGAGCCAGCGGCCCTCCCATACAGCAGCTTCATTCTCAGACATTTCTGCATGCCTCGATCGATTTGAACAGTACTGTACCCAGTAATTTCAACGCTTTGACGGAATCGAGGCCACCCTCCAGCAGATTTGTCACCACTTCAACATTTCTACACCACCACCACCGGACCCAGCTGATGATGAGGACCTCTGAGTTCTTCTATTTTCCTTATGTTTATTTTCTTTATTTTTATTTTTCTTAATTTAAACCCTTTTGCCTTTATGTTTCACACCTCTATTTTATTTATATTATCATTGGCTATCGAACCTTAGAGTATTACTAACAAACACTTATTTAATTCCGCCCCCGAGACATCTAACTACTGACTTCACAGTTTCAATTAAACACTCCAAAATAACAAATAAATCAATAGGAGTAATTCACTGCTACATAAGTCATCTGCCACCTCCAACTCAAGGAATCCATCCAAAATTCAGGAAGTATTCTTTCTCCCCATATGATTTTCTTATTATCATGCTATTATCTATCTTTGTACATTGAGGACAATGTACATCTTAAGTGTGGGGGGGTGAATCTTAAGGTGCCAAACTTTTTTCATTATTCTCAAAATCCCGAATTTAGTCTTGTTTTTAAGTAATTTCCTCATATTACTAATTAGGATGAAAATTCTGATGATTTATTATTTTTATTGATATGTTTTAGATTAAGTCATTGATAATTGTGCATTGATAATTAAATTTTAAGATACTAAAGAATCAAGCATGATAAGTCCATTTTTCCTCAATTAAAATTTGCTAGGTTGTTGAACTGAATTTAAATATTACTTTGATGTTTAAAATTTACGAGGTTGATGTCAAAAATACCCATAATTTTTGTGAGTTTTTGAGCCTTTTAGAGCATATATTCTTTTTCATGCTCACTTTATTGATTATGAGTATGTCAACATTGATTTGTTATTCTAGAACTTGCCTCGTTTATACATATCGAGACCACACCTATGATTTGATATACAGAGATGATTAAGACACCTAGGTTTTAACCCACTAACTCCATTAAAAGCCTACCTTCACAATTAACCCTAGTGAACCCCTTTTAATCCTAACAACCCTTTTTATTGACATAACCCCTAATATTAACCCAAAACCTTTTGTATTTGTTATCACCATTCTTTTTCGACTTCCCTTATATCGAGATTTGATTTGATTAAGCTACCTAATTATTTCATCTTAGTATATGAATATATGTATTATATATATATAAAAAAATTCAGTATTAAGTACGATGAAAGGCGAGCTTGTACAGTTAAAGTCTATTTATTGAAGAAGAAGCTCGTATTATTAGTTTAAAGTTTCAATCCATCATGTAATTATTCAGTTTATTGTTTCTAGTTAGGTAATTTATCAATTCAATCTCGATTCTAACCTTCTAATTCAGCCTCTATCCACACCTTAACCCTAGCCCCGTTACAACCCTAATTAAAGACCTTTTGATTTGTGCATCATCTCATATTACAGTGGTGGAGATTTGATTTTCAGGCAAGCCTATGGGATTAACTTTTCATGTTCGACTTTTGAGTGCCTAAATTTTGAACCTTAAACACTTTGAGTGATTTGAGTGAATCTCTAGTGAGGATATCAATCTTTGTCGGTTTTGAATTAAAGGTAATCATTTAGATAAGGGGAGACGCCTATGTTTTTCAAGCTACAAATCTATGACTTAGATTGTTTGAATTTTTAGAACTCTTTGAGTTGAATTATCCATGTATAAATTATATATGAATTATGATGAAACATTGTTGCTAGGAATTATGAATTATAGAAAGTTTGTTTTAATTGTAAGTTGAGAATTTTGGTTGAGGACAAGTAAAAGCTTAAGTGTGGGGGTATTTGATAAACCAAAATAAGAACATATTTTAATCCCACATTTAGCATACTTTTGGATGATTTATCCCTTAATTTATGTAAAAAGGTGCTCTTAGTCCTTTCTTTTCATGTCTTATACTCAGGAAAGCACCCAAGAATAAAAAGAACGAGAAACGGGCTCAAAACAGACCAAAATGGGCCAAAGAAGCAATCGACACGGCCTGGACTAAAGCCCACACGGCCGTGCCTCCTCAATATACTAGAACACGGCCTGAAGTCGATCTACACGGCTGTGCCTCACCAACGGAGTCCAACACAACCTGGCCACGATTCACACAGGCGTGTGCCATGGTCGTGCCCCTGCCGTGGAGGAGAGTAATTTCACTCGGAAAAGGATACTTAGGGGCAAAGAAACCTATTTCAAAAGCCTATATAAAGACCCTAAGTATAACCTAAAAGGGGGCGGTTAGCTAGGCCAATGAGCCGAGCCGAAAAGGTCAGATTTGTGGGAAACTCTCAAGGGATAGCCAGTTGATCCATCTCCAGAAGCCGAAATTCTACTCAAGACGGAGGATCTCTCCTTCAATTCCTTCAAAGAGTTTTAGGGATTTCTTATGTTTTGTTTTATCTTTTCTTCTGAGATGTTTTCAGATACCTGAAGGGGGATGAAACCTAGATGAATCTTGTTATTGTTTTCTGAACTATATGATAAATACTTGATTTGTTCTTGATTATGTGTGCGTAATTCTTGTGTTGATATTTCGCGAATATTAATTCAAGTTGAATGTGCTTAGGTGGTGGAGCAAAAGTCCCTACTTAAGAGTAGATCTAGCATAATTAAGCGGAGTTGATCGCGCGCCTAGAGATAGGGTGACGAGATTTTGCCGGATTAGGGTGAAACCTAATATGGGAGTCCATAGATCAATTTACTGCTATTCTAGGGGTTTTAATTAGAAAGAGATTTCAATTAATTAACCTAGGGTTAGACGTTATTCGCCTCGAGAGAGGGTTTAATATAAATTAGGGAGTCTTACGGATCAAGTCAAGTGAATAAATCGTCTGGTTCAGTGTTAGATAACAAGTGAAGTCTAGGTGGATTCTTCCTAAGGGTATCGTCTTAATCAACTGAGTTTTTCCCAAGTATTTCCCCAATTCATTCTTTTTGTCTTTGCGTCTTTAGCTTAGTAATTAGTTAATTTAGATTAATAAACAACTTCACTTATTTTAGGCTAAATAATAGAAAGAAAGTTAGTATTAGTACTTTTAGTTCCTTTGGGTTCGACAATCCGGTCTTGCCTAAGCTATACTACTGTTCGATAGGTGCACTTGCCTCAATCGTTGTTATAGTTAGTTCCAGGATCGATCATTATAAATTTAAAACTCCGAAATACAACAATCATTTGTACTTCAAGCCATGAAATTTAAATGGTACTTTTATTAAAAGGAATTAAATAATTTGTTCAGTTTGATGGTTTGCAGGATGAGGATCCAAACAGTCACTTGGCAAATTTTCTTGAGTTTTGCGACACTTTCAAGATTAATGGCGTTTCTAATGATGCCATTCGCCTTCAGTTGTTTCCCTTCTCATTGAGAAACAAAGCTAAACAGTGGTTGAACTCGTTACCACGAGGATCAATCACTACATGGGAACAAATGATCAAAAATATTTTTTTAAAATATTTTCCGTCGGATAAAACGGTTAAGTTGAAGAATGATATCTCTTCTTTTGTGCAGACGGATTTAGAGACACTTTACGATGCATGGGAGAGGTACAAGGATCTACTGAGAAGGTGCCTGATCGTTGTATTTCAGAGTTTTAAATTTATAAAGATAATGATCGAACCTGGAAACTAACTATGACAACGATTGAGGCAAGTGCACCTATCGAACAGTAGTATAGTTAAGGCAAGACCGGATTGTCGAACCCAAAGGAACTAAAAGTACTAATACTAACTTTCTTTCTATTATTTAGCCTAAAATAAGTGAAGTTGTTTATTAATCTAAATTAACTAATTACTAAGCTAAAGACGCAAAGACAAAAAGAATGAATTGGGGAAATACTTGGAAAAAAAAACTCAGTTGATTAAGACGATACCCTTAGGAAGAATCCACCTAAACTTCACTTGTTATCTAACACTGAACCAGACGATTTATTCACTTGACTTGATCCGTAGGATTCTCTAATGTACATTAGACCCTCTCTCGAAGCGAATAACGACTAACCCTAGGTTGATTAATTCAAAATCTCTTTCTAATTAAAACCCCTAGAATCGCATTAACTCGATCTATGGATTCCCATATTAGGTTTCACCCTAATCCGGCAACGCTTCGTCACCCTATCTTTAGGCACGCGAACAACTCCGCTGTAATTATGCTAGATCTATGAATAGGCAGGGACTTTTGCTCCACCACCTAAGCACATCATACTTGAATTAATATCCGCGAAATATCAAAGCAAGAATTAAGCACACATAATTAAGAACAAGTCAAATATTTATCATATAGTTCAGAAAACAATAACAAGATTCATCTAGGTTTCATCCCTCTTCATGTATTTGAAGGGTTTAGTTCATAATGATAAAAGAAAACATCTCAGAAGAAAAGATAAAATAAAACATAAGAAATCCCTAAAACTCCCTGAAGGAATTGAAGGAGAGATCCTCCGTCTTGAGTAGAATTCCGGCTTCTGGAGATGGATCAACTGGCTATCCCTTGAGAGTTTCCCACAAATCTGACCTCTTCGGCTCGACTCCTTGGCCTAGCTAACCGCCCTAACCTATAGCTTTGGGCTCCGGCTTCTGCCGAACTCCCCGATTAAGTTGCCCCCTAGGGTGTTTATATAGGCTTTGAGATGTGTTACTTGGCCTCCAAGTATCCTAATTTGAGTGCAATTCCTAATTGGGGGTTTAATTAGACTTTGGAGTGTGTTTCTTTGCCTCCAAGCATCCAAATCTGAGTAAAAATCCTCTTGGCCGTGGCAGGGCACGGCCTCTGGCACACGCCCATGTGAATCGTGGCCAGGCCGTGTGGACTCCTTTCATGAGGCACGTCCGTGTGGTCTTGGGCCCAGGCCGTGTTGATTTCGTGCTTTGGCCCATTTGGCCCGTTTTAAGCCCGTTTCTTGTTCTTTTTATTCTTGGGTGCTTTCCTGAGTATAAGACATGAAAAGAAAGGATTAGGAGCACATTTTTACATAAACCAAGGGATAAATCATCCAAAAGTATGCTAAATGTGGGATTAAAATATGTTACTATTTCGGTTTATCAAATACCCCCACACTTAAGCTTTTGCTTGTCCTCAAGCAAAATTCTCAACTTACAATTAAAACGAACTTTCTATAATTCATAATTCCTACCAACAATGTTTCATCATAATTCATAGATAATTTATACATGGATAATTCAATTCAAAGAGTCCTAAGGATTCAAACAATCTAAGTCATAGATTTGTAGCTCGAAAATATAGGCGTCTCCCCTTATCTAAATAATTACCTTTAATTCAAAACCGACAAGGATTGACATCCTCACTAGAGATTCACTCAAATCACTCAAAGTGTTTGAGGTTCAGGAAAAAGCGCTCAAAAGTCGAACATGAAAAGTTAATCCCATAGGCTTGCCTGAAAATCAAATCTTCACCACTATAATATGAAATGATGCACAAATCAAAAGGTCTTTAATTAGGGTTGTAACGGGGCTAGGGTTAAGGTGTGGATATAGGCTGAATTAGAAGGTTAGAATCGAGATCGAATTGATAAATTACCTAACTAGAAACAATAAACTGAATAATTGTAATTACATCAACTGAAAGCTAATAATACTAACAATATGAGCTTCTTCTTCAATATTTGGAATTCAAACGTATAAGCTCATTTAATCACAACTAATATTGAATAATGAATATACTTTTGATTTTTCTCTCTTTTTTTATTATATATAATACATCTATTCATATACTAAGATGAAATAATTAGGGAGCTTAATCAAATCAAATCTCGATATAAGGGAAGTCAAAAAAGAATGGTGTTAAAAATAAAAAAGGTTTTGGGTTAATATTAGTGGTTATGTCAATAAAAAGGGTTGTTAGGATTAAAAGGGGTTCACTAGGGTTAATTGTGAAGGTAGGCTTTTAATGGAGTTAGTGGGTTAAAACCTAGGTGCCTTAATCATCTCTGTATATCAAATCATAGGTGTGGTCTCGATATGTATAAACGAGGCAAGTTCTAGAATAACAAATCAATGTTGACATACTCATAATCAATAAAGTGAGCATGAAAAAGAATATATGCTCTATAAGGCTCAAAAACTCACAAAAATTATGGGTATTTTTGACATCAACCTCGTGAATTTCAAACTTCAAAGTAATATTTAAACTCAGTTCGACAACCTAGCAAATTTTAATTTCTGAAAAATAGACTTATCATGCTTGATTCTCTAGTATTCTTAGATTTTAATTATCAATGCACAATTATCAATGACTTAATTTAAAACATATCAATAAAAATCATAAATCATAGGAATTTCATTCTAATGATAATATGAGAAACTTACTTTAAGAAACAAGACATAATTCATGATTTGAGAACAATGCAAAAAGTTTGGCACCCAATTTCAGGAATTTGAGAATAATGAAAAAAATTAGGCACCTTTTTAGGTTGTTCACCCCCCACACTTAAGATATACATTGACCTCAATGTACAAAGTTAGATAATAACACAATAATACTAAAATCATAAGATATGGGGAGAAGTGAAACTTCCTGAATTATGGATGAAATTAATGAAAAGGAACCGGATAGGATTGGAGGTGAACGTGGGGTAGCGCCTCGAACCGTTTGAACTTGAATCCTCAAGGTAGCCGGTCTGATTTTATTGTATCCTAAGCTAAATCTAAATGGTATGAAGAATAAGAAGAAAATAATAAAGAAAATAAAAATAAAAATAAAAATAGAAGTAAATAAAAATAAGAATAAAAGTAAATAATGGAAAATGAAAGAAGAAAGACAACTGAATAAGAAAAAGGAAGAAGGGGGGTCTAAATAGAGATTATGGATCTGGTGGTTGCCCCCGCCCTTGTACCTTCCTGTGATGGCCACACGGCCACGGCCACGGCCGTGTGGTATGGAAATCTGTACCTTGGTTAGTTTATGGTTAGGTGCTAAAAGGAAAAATAAAAGTAAAAATAAAAAAAATGTAAAAATTAATGGGGTTAGTGCTCGGGTTGCCTCCCGAGAAGCGCTCGTTTATAGTCTTAAGCTAGACTTTACCTCTCATTCGTATGGTCATGGTGGTTTGAGGAGGTGAAAATCCTTTCTCATGCTATCAATTCGGTTGTGGATATAAAGTTTAAGTCGAGTAGTGTTTACCTTAGAAGTGCTAAATTTAGGATTAGTTACCTCGACTGTTCCATCTGGGAAGATTTTGAGCACCTGATCTCCTATCTTAAGCTGGGTTGTCCCATCATTAAGATCGTCGTGGATTTGCCTCGTTTTTGCTTTGTGTGTTTTTAGTCTCTCCTTGAAGTGTGTCTTCCATTCGTCTAGTTTGTCAATCCAAAGCCTTCGTTCCTCATGAATTTCTTCTTTATTGATACGAGGTCTAGGATCTAGCATCTGCGAAAGAGCTTCAAGAAATGGCAAGTTAATATGAAATTTCTTTGGAAGTTTAAGAGACTTACCGAATTCTTCCTCTGTGTGGTCTTTCTTTGTCGCATTGGGGTATGGCACACGAGCTTGGTACTCTGTAATTACCGGGTTTGGTAAATCCTGGCTTACCTCAACCTTACCTCCACTCACCACAGGCTCTTGCCTTGGGTCGATTCCACTAACCTTTCACCGCCATGAGTCACATACGGCTTGAATTTGCTCTTTTGGGTTAGTTTCAGTGTTGCTTGGCAAGCTTTCTTGTAGTTGTTCGGAAATCAGCTTCGCAAGTTGTCCAACTGACTTAGTAATTTCCCCAACTGACTTAGTAAGTTCCCCAACTTGGTTCTTGATCCCATCAATCGATGTTTGTTGGTTTTTAAGTGTTGTCTCAGTGTCTTGGAGACGGGTATCTGTGGCTGCCATGAATTTTGTCAGCATCTCTTCAATGTTTGACTCCTCTTCCTGTTGGTGAGGTGGTTGTTGAAAATCTGGATGTAGTTCCGGTTCTTGGCTATTTTGATCATCCCACGAGAAATTGGGATGGTACCTCCAACCTGCATTATAAGTGTTATTATAAAAATTATTTTGTGGTCTAGAATAGTTACCCGTATAGTGAGCTTGCTCGTTTTCCATGCCATATCCGTAGAGTGGGTACTCAGGATTCGCCACGCCTCCTAAATTCGAATCATATTGAATTTCTGGGTGTACCTGCGAGACACTATTCAAACCATCAAATTTTTATTCATCATCTCTAATCGATTAGATAACTTTGGTGACCACGCCGAGGTTGAAGACACGGCCGCTTTAGTAGGAATTGTCTCATCGCTTGCCACTGATAATTATTCAGTGCCATCTTCTCTATAGACTAAAATTATCTGCCAAAAGCAATATAGAGGAAAAATTAGCAAAGTAAAAAAATAATAAAAATAAAAATATAAATAAATTGCAAAAAATAAAAAAAAAAGGCTAAAGTAATAAAAATAGAGTTTTCTTAATATTTTAGTTCCCCGGCAACGGCGCCAAAAACTTGATCGTTGTATTTCAGAGTTTTAAATTTACAAAGATAATGATCGAACCTGGAAACTAACTATGACAACGATTGAGGCAAGTGCACCTATCGAACAGTAGTATAGTTAAGGCAAGACCGGATTGTCGAACCCAAAGGAACTAAAAGTACTAATACTAACTTTCTTTCTATTATTTAGCCTAAAATAAGTGAAGTTGTTTGATCGCTGTGAATCAGAGCTTTAAAATTTATAAAAAGAATGATCGAACCTGGAAACTAACTCTGACAACGATTGAGGGAAGTGCACCTATCGAACAGTAGTATAGCTTAGGCAAGACCGGATTATCGAATCCAAAGGAACTAAAAGTACTAATACTAACTTTCTTCTTATTATCTAGCCTAAAAATAAAGAGAGATTGTTTATCTAATCTAAATTAATTAACTACTAAACTAAAGACTCTAAGACAAAGAAGAATGAATTTGGAAAATAACTTAGGAAAAACTCAGTTGATTTAGATGATACCCTAGGAAGAATCCACCTAGACTTCACTTGTTATCTAATACTGAACCATACGATTTATTCACTTAGTTTGATCTGTAAGACTCCCTAACGTATATTAAACTCTCTATCGAGGCGAATAACGTCTAACCCTAGGTTAATTAGTGGAACTCTCGTTCTCTTATAATAACCCTTAGAATAGCAGTAAATCGATCTATGGATTCCCATATTAGGTTTCACCCTAATCCGGCAGAATCTCGTCACCCTATCTCTAGGCGTGCGATCAACTCCGCTTAATTATGTTGGATCTACTCTTAGGCAAGGTCTATTCCTCCTCCACCTAAGCACATTGAATTTGGATTAAGCTCACATAATTAAGAACAAACTAAGTATTTATCATATAATTGAGAAAACAATAACAAGATTCATCATAGGTTTCATCCCTTCTGGGTATCCGAAGGGTTTAGTTCATAACAATAAAGGAAAACATCTCAAGAGAAAAGATAAAACAAAACATAAGAAATCCCTAAAACCCCCAAAGGAATTGAAGAAGTGATCCTCCGTCTTGAGTATAATTACGAAGCTTCTTGAGATGGATCAACTGGCTATCCCTGAGTGAATCCCCACAAATCTGCCTTCTTTGGCCTAGCACGAAGCCCCTAGACGATGGCTTTGGGCTCCCCATTTTAGGTCATACTTAGGGTGTATTTATAGGCTTTTGAAATACGTTTCTTTCTCCCTAAGTATCCTTTCCCGAATGAAATTGCTCTTCTCCACGGCAGAGGCACAGCCATGGCACACGCTCGTGCGAATCGTGGTCAAGCCGTGTTCGAATTTCTTTAATGCGACACAGCCGTGTGAGTCGGGGTTAGACCCTGTTCTAGATGATTGACTTGGCACGGCCGTGTGGGTCCAAGTCCAGGCCGTGTCGATTTCCTCTTTGGCCCTGTTTTGGTTCGTTTTGAGCCCGTTTCTCGTTCTTTTTATCCTTGGGTGCTTTCCTGAGTATAAGACATGAAAAGAAAGGATTAAGAGCACCTTTTTACATAAATCAAGGGATAATTCATCCAAAAGCATACTAAATGTGGGATTAAAATATGTTACTATTTTGGTTTATCAAATACCCCCACACTTAAGCTTTTGCTTGTCCTCAAGCAAAATTCTCAACTTACAATTAAAATGAACTTTCTATAATTCATAATAGTCATTGATAGTGTCTCATCATAATTCAGGGATAATTTATACATGGATAATTCAACTCAAAGTGTCCTAAAAATTCAAACACTATAAGCCTTATATTTTGTAGCACAATACATAGGTGTTTCCCTTCATCTAAATAATTACCTCTGATTCGAAATTTTCAAGGATTGACATCCTCACTAAAGATTCACTCAAATCACTCAAAGTGTTTAAGGTTCAAAATTTAGGCACTCAAAAGTCAAACATGAAGAGTTAATCCCATAGGCTTGCATGAAAATCAAATCTCCACCACTGAAATATGAGATGAAACACAAATCAAAAGGTCTTTGTTAGGGTTGTAATGGGGCTAGGGTTAAGGTGTGGAATAAGGCTGAATCAGAGGGTTAGAATCGAGATTGAATTGACAAATTACCTAACTAAGAACTAATGAACTAATAATAATAATTACATCAATTGAAAACTAATAATACTAATAATACGAGCTTCTTTTTCGATATTTGGGATTTAAATAAATGTATAAGCTCGTTTAATCACATAACTAATAATGAATATACTTCATTTTTTTTAAGTACATAATAAATACATAATAAAGGATAAATTTCTAAAATTCATAATTAGGCAACTAATCAGATCAAATCTCGATATAGGGGTAGTTAGAAAGAATGGTGATAACAATTACAAAGGGTTTTGGGTTAATATTAGTGGGTGAGTTAATAAATAGGGTTGTTAGGATTAAAAGGGGTTCACTAGGGGTTAATTTGTGAAGGTAGGCTTTTAATGGAGTTAGTGGGTTAAAACCTAGGTGCCTTTATCATCTCTGTATATCAAATAAAAAAATGTGGTCTCGACATGTATAATCGATGCAAGTTCTAGAATAACAAATCAGTTTTGACATACTCATAATCAATAAAGTGAGCAAGAAAAAGAATTTATGCTCTATAAGGCTCAAAATCTCACAAAAATTATGGCTATTTTTGACATCAACCTTATAAATATCAAATTTCAAGGTAATATTTAAATTCAGGTAGACGACCTAGAAAATTTTTAATTCAGAAAAATAGACTTATTATGCTTGATTCTCTAGTATTCTTAGAATTTAATTATCAATGCACAATTATCAATGACTTAATCTAAAACATATCAATAAAAATCATAAATCATCAGAAATTTCATCCTAATTAGTAATATGAGGAAATTACTTAAAAACAAGACTAAATTCAGGGATTTGAGAATAATGCAAAAAGTTTGGCACCTAATTTCAGAAATTTGAGAATAATGAAAAAAGTTAGGCCACTTTTTTAGGTTGTTCACCCCCCACACTTAAGATATACATTGCCCTCAATGTACAAAGATATATAACATAAATGTAATGTTCAGATCAGAAGATATGGGGATAAGTAAAACTCCCTGAATTATGGATGAGCTCCTTGGAGGATGTGGAAAATAAGTTGGAGGGGCCGGTCTGGGTGACGATCCTGCGCTATATGAAGAAATTGGGAAGCTCATGCAGGATTAGCCAAGAAATCTAAAGAAACCTTAATAATATACTAATAATATAATTAAAGACAAGAAAGATAAAGAGAAGGAGACTAAGAAGGAAAATAAACTAAGTTTAAAAGATAAAGGGGCTTGAGAATCCTTATTGGTAGATGGTTCGAGAGGTGGGTGTGACTTTGAAGGTGACGGAGGTGTTAGTGATGGTGGAAGTGGCGTGATTCCCAAGCAGCCTTAAGAACCTAAAAACAAGAAAATAAAACAAAATAAACTAGATAAAGCATAAGATAGTCAAAGGGAAGGAGAATGAAAGGAAAGAGAAAAGAAAAATAGAAATTAAATGGTCTCAAAGACCCTTGGCTTGTTGTTTGGATGAAGCTGCCAGCATGAACTCATGTGAATCGTTCTCCTTTGAGGAGATTGGCCTTTTACACTTCTTTGCCATAGATATGATTTTGTTGTAGCTCAAGAGTCTAAGGATTTATTAGGAAAAAGGGAAAAAGAAAAAGAGGGAAAAGAAATAAAGAGAGAAGAAGGAGAGTAGGTAAGAAGAGAAAGGAGAGGGGCATGGTGTTTAAATAGAATTTCAAGTCTGGCAGTTTCCCACGCCCGTGGGTTGAGGGTGTGTCGATTCACACGGCCGCATCGCACGACCGTGCTCCTAGGCGTGTTGGTTACCCACGCTCGTGTCTAGCCTTTGTTCGACAAGTCAGTATGTTGGCACGGTTTTAAGGCACGGGCGTGTTCTGCCCGTGGTTGGAAAGTCAGTAGCTTCACACGGTCATGGGGCACGACCGTGCCCCTTTGTCAGTGCCCGTGGTAGAGTGGTTGAGTCCATGAGCTCGAAAAGTGGTTAGAACTGATTCGCACGGCCTCTGCTATGTCAGTACGGGGATTCTTATGGTCCACACGGCCACGGCCACGACCGTGTGCAAGGCCGTGTGACTTAGAAATCTGCACTTCTGGTTAGTTTATAACTAGGTGTAAAGAAAAGAAGAAAAAAAAGAAAAATAAATTTAAAGCAAGATGTAAAAATAAATTGTGTTAGTGCTCGGGTTGCCTCCCGAGAAGCGCTAGTTTATAGTCTTAAGCTAGACTCTCCTCTCTTTTGCATTGTCAGGGTGGTTTGAGGAGTTGGAAGTCCTTCCTCATGCTATCATTTGTGTCTTCGTGAAAAATTTAAGTCGAGATGTGTTTATAGTAAAAGTACCAAAAATAGGATTACTTACCTCATTGTTAAGGTATGGGAAAACACTTGTTACCCTAAAAGGTATTTCTTTGTTTGTGTTAGGGTCCGGAGGAGATATTCGAGGATCTGCCTGGATCTAACAGAACCTGGTCCCCTATTTTGAAGTGGTTTGTTGTTCCTATTAGCTCTTTTGGGGCTCCTTCATTTTTATCCTGTGTGGTTCCGGTTCTTCGTCGTGTATCCCTAATTTCTCCTTGAAGTGTGTCTTCCACTGCGTCTAGATCATCGATCCAATCCCTCGCTTCCTCATGAGTTATTTCTTTATCGGCATGGGGTTTAGGATCGGGTTCGATTGTATTCTTTGGTGGTGCTTCACGAAAATAAGGGTTAACCGAATGGTTATCGTGAGAATTTACGTTCTCACCTTGATTACTCGATGTTCTATCCGAGTCGAGAGCCTTGAGGGTGACCGTCTCATTACCTACACAAAGTATGAGTTCTCCCGCATCAACATCAATTTAAGTCCCAGCGATCGCTAAAAAGGGTCTTCCTAAAATTAGGGAATCGAATTATCCTCATCCATGTCTAAGACAACAAAATCTACTGGGAAAACGAATCATCAATTTTTACAAGAACATCTTTGATAATACCCCTAGGAATTCTAACAGTTTTATCAGCTAATTGAATGCTCATCCTAGTTTGCTTGGGTTTCTCTAGACCTAGTTGTTTAAATAATTTATAAGGCATGACATTAATGCTTGCCCCTAAATCGCCTAACGCATTATCAGCGGTTAGTCTACCAATTAAACATGGAATTGTAAAACTCCTGGATCTTTTAGCTTTTGTGGTAGTCTATTCTGTAACATTGCTGAGCATACTGCGTTTAATTCCACATGTGGATCTTCGTCTAATTTGCGCTTATTCGTCAAGAGATGTTTTAAAAATTTCCTCGAATCTGGCATCTGTGAAAGAGCTTCAAGTAGCGGTAAGTTAATATGTAATTTCTTTAAAATATTAAGAAACTTACCTAAGCTGTCCTCTGTATCGCCTCTCGTTAACGCCGGGATATGGCATGCGAGGTTGGTACTCCTTGATTACCGGTTTGGCTTGTCTTGTGTTACCTCAACTTTACCTTTTTCTACCTCGCTTCCTTGTGTTGACCGGGTTCGTCTACTTCTTCGCTTTCTTGAGTCATTATGGCTTGGATTTGCTCCTTTGGATTAATTTCAGTATTACTCGGTGGACGCCCTTGCGGTCGTTCGGATAATAGCTTCGCAATTTGTCTGACTGACTGGGTAATTTCCCCGATTGCCTTTGTAAGTCCTCCAACTCGGTTCTCGATCGTTTTGATCGATGTTTGTTGGGTGTCGAGTGTTACCTCGCTTTTTGGAGACGGGCTTCGTGGATGCTATGAATTTGTTCAACGCCTCTTCAAGATTCGGCTTCTTTTCCTGTGGATAGGGCTGATTTTGGAAATTTTGAGGAGGTTGTTGTCTTTGATTTCCTTGTCCTCCCCACGGAAAATTTGGGTGGTTCCTCCATCCTGGATTATAATTATTACTATATGGGTTATTATTAGATCTGAAATTGTTACCTATATAGTTCATCCGTTCAAGCTCTCGTGCTGCTGGTTGGTAGGGTGGGTACTCGTGGATTCGCCCACGAGCCCACTTGCATCGCATTTGCATGACCGGATGTACTGCGAAGAACACAAACTATCAAACTTCTTATTCATCAACTCTACCTGATTTGATAGCATGGTTATCACGTCGAGGTTGTAAACTCCATTGTTTTTGTTGGCCTTGTTCTTGTAACTTGCCGTGATAGTTATTCAAATGACATCTCTTCTATGAATTCGTAGAGGTCGCCTGGGAGTTTTATTATTCGAGTTCCACCGGCAGCTGAGTCGATTAGTTGCCTTGTTGAGGGGTTTACACCGTTATAGAAAGTCTGGACTTGGAGCCACAAAGGTAAACCATGGTGCGGACACCTTCTCAAGAGATCCTTATATCTTCCCCATGCATCGTATAATGTCTCTAAATCCATCTGCACAAAAGAAGATATATCATCGCGTAATTTGGCCGTTTTGGCCGGTGGGAAATATTTTAATAAAAAATTTTCGATCATTTGATCCCATGTAGTGATTGACCCTCGTGGTAACGAGTTTAACCACTGTTTAGCTTTATTCCTTAATGAAAAGGGAAATAACCGAAGTCGTATGACATCATCAGAAACGCCATTTATTTTGAGGATATCACAGAACTCTAAAAAATTAGCTATATGAGTATTTGGATCTTCGTCCTGCAAACCATGAAATTGAACAAACTGTTGAATCATTTGTATCGTGTTAGGCTTTAATTCAAAATTATTAGCAGCTATAACAGGCCTAACAATACTAGATTCGGCTCCTGTTAAATGAGGTTTAGCATAATCATACATAGTACGCGGAGCATTATTTTCTGCCACATCTTGTGATGGTGGGTTATTTTCGTCCATCCCTTCAGTAGGATTGGATCTGTCTTCTCGCTCTCCTTCTTGATAATTTAGGGCTCGCCTAATTTCTCTGCGATTCCTGCGAACGGTAGCGTCAATATCACTGTTGTATACTAAAGGTCCTCTCGGGTTCGTTCTAGTCATAAACTAGAGGTACCTACTAGGAAAAGAAAGAAAGAAAATTTAGAAAATTTAAAATTAAAACTAAAAATAAAAATAAATTGCAAAAAATAAAAATAATGGCTAAAGTAATAAAAATAGAGCTTTCTTAATATTTTAGTTCACTTCAAAGAACGCGCGCCAAAAACTTGATCGTGAATCGTAGCTTTAAAATTTATAAAAAGAATGATCGAACCTGGAAACTAACTCTGACAACGATTGAGGCAAGTGCACCTATCGAACAGTAGTATAGCTTAGGCAAGACCGGATTATCGAACCCAAAGGAACTAAAAGTACTAATACTAACTTTCTTCTTATTATCTAGCCTAAAAATAAAGAGAGATTGTTTATCTAATCTAAATTAATTAACTACTAAACTAAAGACTCTAAGACAAAGAAGAATGAATTTAGAAAATGACTTGGGAAAAACCCAGTTGATTTAGATGATACCCTAGGAAGAATCCACCTAGACTTCACTTGTTATCTAACACTGAACCATACGATTTATTCACTTAGGTTGATCCGTAAGACTCCCTAACGTATATTAAACCCTCTCTCGAGGCGAATAATGTCTAACCCTAGGTTAATTAGTGGAACTCTCATTCTCTTATAATAACCTCTAGAATAGCAGTAAACCGATCTATGAATTCCCATATTAGGTTTCACCCTAATCCGGCAGAATCTCGTCACTCTATCTCTAGGCGTGCGATCAACTCCACTTAATTATGTTGGATCTACTCTTAGGTAGGGTCTATTCCTCCTCCACCTAAGCACATTAAATTTGGATTAAGCTCACATAATTAAGAACAAACTAAGTATTTATCATATAATTCAGAAAACAATTACAAGATTCATCATAGGTTTCATCCCCTTCGGGTCTCCGAAGGGTTTAGTTCATAACAATAAAGGAAAACATCTCAAGAGAAAAGATAAAACAAAACATAAGAAATCCCTAAAACCCCCTGAAGGAATTGAAGGAGAGATCCTCCGTCTTGAGTATAATTCTGGCTTCTTGAGATGGATCAACTGGCTATCCCTGAGTGAATTCCCACAAATCTGCTTTCTGCTGCCTAGCACGACGCCCCTAGACGATGGCTTTGGGCTCCCCGTTTTAGGTCATACTTAGGGTGTATTTATAGGCTTTTGAAATACGTTTCTTTCTCTCTAAGTATCCTTTCCCGAATGAAATTGCTCTTCTCCACGGTAGAGGGACGGCCATGAAACACGCCCGTGCGAATCGTGGTCAAGCCGTGTTCGAATTTCTTTAATGCGACACGGTCGTGTGAGTCGGGGTTAGACCGTGTTCTAGATGATTGACTTGGCACGGCTGTGTGGGTCTAAGTCCAGGCCGTGTCAATTTCCTTTTTGGCCCTGTTTTGGTCCGTTTTGAGCCCGTTTCTCGTTCTTTTTATCCTTGGGTGCTTTCCTGAGTATAAGACATGAAAAGAAAGGATTAAGAGCACCTTTTTACATAAATCAAGGGATAATTCATCCAAAAGCATACTAAATGTGGGATTAAAATATGTTACTATTTCGATTTATCATTGTTTATTAATCTAAATTAACAAATTACTAAGCTAAAGACGCAAAGACAAAAAGAATGAATTGGGGAAATACTTGGAAAAAAAAAAACTCAGTTGATTAAGACGATACCCTTAGGAAGAATCCACCTAAACTTCACTTGTTATCTAACACCGAACTGCATTTATTTATTCACTTGACTTGATCTGTAGGATTCCCTAATGTACATTAGACCCTCTCTCGAAGCGAATAACGACTAACCCTAGGTTGATTAATTGAAATCTCTTTCTAATTAAAACCCCTAGAATCGCATTAACTCGATCTATGGATTCCCATATTAGGTTTCACCCTAATTTGATAGTGCTTCGTCACCCTATCTCTAGGCGCGCGAACAACTCCGCTGTAATTATGTTAGATCTATGAATAGGCAGGGAGTTTTGCTCCACCACCTAAGCACATCATACTTGAATTAATATCCGGGAAATATCAAAACAAGAATTAAGCCCACATAATTAAGAACAAGTCAAATATTTATCATATAGTTCAGAAAACAATAACAAGATTCATCTAGGTTTCATCCCCCTTCATGTATCTGAAGGGTTTAGTTCATAATGATAAAATAAAACATCTCAGAAGAAAAGATAAAACAAAACATAAGAAATCCCTAAAACTCCCTGAAGGAATTGAAGGAGAGATCCTCCGTCTTGAGTAGAATTCCGGCTTCTGGAGATGGATCAACTGGCTATCCCTTGAGAGTTTCCCACAAATCTGACCTCTTCGGCTCGGCTCCTTGGCCTAGCTAACCGCCCTAACCGATAGCTTTGGGCTCCGGATTCTGCCGAACTCCCCGATTAAGTTGCACCCTAGGGTGTTTATATAGGCTTTGAGATGTGTTACTTGGCCTCCAAGTATCCTAATTTGAGTGCAATTCCTAATTGGGGGTTTAATTAGACTTTGGAGTGTGTTTCTTTGCCTCAAAGCATCCAAATTCGAGTAAAACTCCTCTTGGCCGCGGCAGGGCACGGCCTCTAGCACACGCCCGTGTGAATCGTGGCCAGGCCGTGTGGACTCCTTTCATGAGGCACGGCCGTGTGGTCTTGGGCCCAAGCCGTGTCGATTTCGTGCTTTGGCCTATTTGGCCCGTTTTAAGCCCGTTTCTTGTTCTTTTTATTCTTGGGTGCTTTCCTGAGTATAAGACATGAAAAGAAAGGATTAAGAGCACCTTTTTACATAAATCAAGGGATAAATCATCCAAAAGTATGCTAAATGTGGGATTAAAATATTTTACTATTTCGGTTTATCAGTGCCCACACCATGGATTACCTCTATGGTTACTGGTTCAAACCTTTTACAATGGTGTGAACCCCTCAACTATGCAGTTGATTGATTCAGCCGCCGGTGGAACTCTAAATAACAAGACCCCTGAAGAGGCTTATGAGTTTATAGAGAAGATGTCACTGAATAACTATCAGTGGCAAGTTACGAGGACAAAGCCAACAAAAGCCGCTAGTGTTTTCAACCTCGACGTAGTAACCATGCTATCAAATCAGGTAGAACTTTTAAGTAAGAAAATTGATGGTTTGTGTAGTTCTTCGCAGGTACATCCAGTGATGAAGTGTGATACGAATGGAGGAGGAATGAACAATATAGAATATCCATCCTACAACTCTGGCATAGAAAACGAACAGATGAACTATATGGGTAACAATTCTAGACCTCAAAATAACCCTTATAGTAACACTTACAATCCAGGTTGGAGGAACCACCCAAACTTCTCATGGGGTGGCCAAGGAAATCGAGACAACAACCCTCTCCAGGGCTTTCAACAAAGAACCCTACCCACAAGAGAAAAAGCCGAACCTTGAGGAGATGCTAACAAAATTTATCGCGGTGTCAGAAACCCGTTTCCAAAACACTGAAACATCACTCAAAAATTAGCAAGCATCGATTCAAGGACTCGAGAACCAATTAGGACAACTTGCTAAGCTCATATCTGAACGACCACAAGGCAGCTTGCCGAGCAACACTGAAACTAACCCAAAGGAGCACATTCATGCCATTACTGCTCACGATAGTGAAGGGTTAGATAAACCAAAATTGAGGCAAGAGAATGTTATAGAAGAAGGTAAGGTTGAGATAAGCCATGAAAAACCAAAACTGGTAAGTACAGAATACCAACCTCGTGTGCCATATCCCAATGCGACGAAGAAAGACCGCACAGATGAACAATTCAGTAAATTTCTTAAAATTTTAAAAAAAATTACATATTAACTTACCGTTTATTGAAGCTCTTTCGCAGATGCCCAATTCAAAAAAAATTTTAAAAGAGCTTTTGACAAACAAACGGAAGTTAGACGAGGCGTCGCATGTGGAGGTAAATGAAGTGTGCTCAGCAATCTTACAAAATAGACTACAACAAAAGGTAAAAGATCCAGGGAGTTTCACGATTCCTTGCTGAATTGGTGGTTTTTCTGTTAATAATGCTTTAGCAAATTTAGGGGCAAGCATAAATGTTATGCCTTATAAAATATTTAAACAGCTAGGTCTAGGGAAACCCAAACAAACTAGGATGAGCATTCAATTGGATGATAAAACTATTAGAGTTCCTAAGGGTATAATCGAAGATGTACTAGTAAAAATTTATAAATTCATATTTGATCGTTGTTTTCGCGATGTCAAAGTCTTAAAATTTATAAATGAGAATGATCGAACCTGGAAACTAACTATGACAACTATTTGAGGCAAGCGCACCTATCGAACAACAGTATATTTAAGTTGCAAGACCGGAATGTCGAACCCAAAGGAACTAAAAGTACTAATACTAACTCTCTTTTTATTATTTAGCCTAAAATAAATGGAATTGGTGTGTTTAATCTAAATTAATTAACTACTAAATTAAAGACTCTAAGACAAAGAAGAATGAATTTGGGAAAATAACTTGAGGAAAAACCAATTGATTAAGACGACACCCAAGGAAGAATCCACCTAGACTTCACTTGTTATCTAACTATGAACCAGACAATTTATTCACTTGACTTGATCCGTAAGATTCCCTAATGTATATTAAACCCTCTCTCAAAGCGAATAACGTCTAACCCTAGGTTGATTAATTGAAATCCCTTTCTAATTAAAACCCCTAGAATTGCATTAACTCGATCTATGGAATCCCATATTAGGTTTCACCCTAATTCGACAAAATTTCGTCACCCTATCTCTAGGCGCGCGATCAACTCCGCTTAACTATGCTAGATCTACTCTTAGGCAGGGACTTTTGCTCCTCCACCTAAGCACATCCAACTTGAATTAATATCCCGGAAATACCAACACAAGAATTAAGAACACATAATTAAGAACAAGTCAAATATTTATCATATAGTTCAGTAAACGATAACAAGATTCATCTTAGGTTTCATCCCCCTCAGGTATCTGAGGGTTTAGTTCATAATAATAAAAGAAAACATCTTAGAAGAAAAGATAAAACAAAACATAAGAAATCCCTAAAACTCCCTGAAGGAATTGAAGGAGAGATCCTCCGTCTTGAGTATGATTCCGGCTTCTAGAGCTGAATCAACTGGCTATCCTCAAGTGAATCCCCACAAATCTGCCTTCTCTGGCCTAACAAGACGCCCCTAGACGATAGATTTGGGCTCCCCCTTTTAGGTCATACTTAGGGTGTATATATAGGCTTTTGGAATGTGTTTCTTTGCCCCTAAGTATCCCAATCCGAATGAAACTTCTCTTTGCCACGGCAGGGGCACGGCCTTGGCACACGCCCGTGTAAATCGTGGCCAGGCCATATAGACTCCGTTAATGAGGCACGACCGTGTGGTCTTGGGCCCAGGCCATGCCGATTTTGTGCTTTGGCCCATTTGGCCCGTTTTAAGCCCGTTTCTTATTCTTTTCATCCTCCGGTGTTTTCCTGAGTATAGAACATGAAAATAAAGGATTAAGAGCACCAAATTACATAAAATAAGGGATAATTCATCCAAAAGCATGCTAAATGTGGGATTAAAATATGTTACTTTTACGGTTTATCAAATACCCCCACACTTAAGCTTTTTCTTGTCCTCAAGCAAAATTCTCAATTCATAATTAAAACGAACTTCCCTCAATTTATAATATTCATCGATAGTGTCTCATCATAATTCATAGATAATTCATACATGGATAATTAAACTCAAAGGGTTCTAAAGATTCAAACAATCTAAGTCATACATTTGTAGCACAAAACATAGGTGTTTTCCCTCATCTAAATAATTACCTCTGATTCAAAATCGACAAGAATTGACGTCCTTACTAAAGATTCACTCAAATCACTCGAAGTGTTTAAGGTTCAGAATTAAGCACTCAAAAGTCAAACATGGAAAGTTAATCCCATAGGCTTGCATGAAAATCAAATCTCCACCACTATGATATGAAATGATACACAAATCAAAAAGGTCTTTGAAAGGGTTGTAACGGGGCTTAGGTTAAGGTGTGAATAAAGGCTGAATTAGAAGGTTAGAATCGAGATTGACCTGATAAATTACCTAACCAGAAACAATGAACTAAATAAAAGTAATCAATTGAAAATTAATAATACTAATACTACGAGCTTCTTCTTCAATATTTGGGATTCAAACGTATAAGCTCATTTAATCACAAAACTAATAATGAATATACTTCGATTTTTTTAATTACATCATAAATACATAATAAAGAATAAATTACTGAAATAAAGATCATATTTAGGCAACTAATCAAATCAAATCTCGATATAAGGGTAGTTAAAAAGGATGGTGATAATAAATAAAAAGGGTTTTGGGTTAATATTAGCGGGTAAGTCAATAAATGGGTTGTTAGGATTAAACGGGGTTCACTAGGGGTTAATTATGAAGGTAGGTTTTTAGTGGAGTAAGTGGGTTAGATCCTAGGTGCCTTTATCATTTCTGTATATCAAATCAAAGGTGTGGTCTCGACATGTATAATCGATGCAAGTTATAGAATAACAAATCAATGTTGACACACTCATAATCAATAAAGTGAGCAAGAAAAAGAATATATGCTCTATAAGGCTCAAAATCTCACAAAAATTATCGGTATTTTGATGTCAACCTCGTAAATTTCAAAATTCAAAGTAATATTCAAATTCAGGTAGACAACCTAGAAAATTTTAATTCTGAAAAATAGACTTATCATGCTTGATTTGCTAGTATTCTTAGAATTTAATCATCAATGCACAATTATCAATTACTTAATCCAAAACACATCAATAAAAACCATAAATCAGGGAAATTTTATTCTAATCATAATATGAGAAACTTACTTTAAGACAAGGCATAGTTCAGGGATTTGAGAATAATGCAAAAAGTTAGGAATCCTTAAGATTCACCCCCCACACTTAAGATGTACATTACCCTCAATGTACAAAGATAGATAATAACATAATAATCATAAGATATGGGGAGAAGTGAAACTTCCTGAATTATGGATGAAATCCTTGAATTGGATGTGAAAGATAAGTTGGAGGGGTCGTTCTTGATGACGATCCGGCGCTAGATGAAAAAATTGGGTGGCTCATGGAGGATTAGCCAGGATATAATAATAATAATTAAAACTATACTAATTAAATAATAAATGGACCGTAGGGTCCTTATTGTTGGATGGTTCGCGAGGTGGGCGTGATTTCTAAGGCTGCGGTGAGTTGGTGGTCGTGGTCGAGGTGTGATTCCCAAGCAGCCTTTAGAACCTAAAATTAAGAAACTAAAATAAAATAAACTAAATTAAGCAGAAGAGAAGTAAAGATAAGGAAATTGAAGCAAAAGGGAAAAATGAAATAAAAACTAAATGGCCTCAAATGTCCTTGGCTTGTCGAATAAATGAAGCGGCCGGCATGAACTTATGTAGATCGGTCTCCCACAGGGAGACTGTGCTTGGTTCCTTCCGCTTCTTTGGCATTTAGTGTAGCTTAAGGCTTTGTTAGAAAGAAAATGGGAAAAATGAAAGGAGTGGAAAATTGATAGTGAGTAAGGGAAGAGAGAAAGGAGGGGGTTTAAATAGATTTTTAGGCCTGGTATAACCCCACGCCCGTGTACCGTGGGCGTGCCAAGTCACACGACCGCCTCGCACAGCCGTGTTGGGCGTCATTTCATTTCTCCCACGCCCATGTTCAAGTTACCACGCCCGTGTATAATCTGAAAGTGTCGACCACGACCGCATTGCACGGCCGTGGGGTTTTGTCGGTGCCCGTGGTGTGGTGGTTTGAGTCCGTGACTCTAAAAATTGATTCTCTCTAACTCGTACCACCTCTTCCATGTCAGTACGGCGATTCGGTGCATCCACACGGCCACGGCCACGGTCGTGTGTAAGGCCGTGTGGTCTGAAATTCTGTACTTTTGGTTAGTTTATAATTAGGTACTATAAAGAAAGGATAGAATAAATAAAAATTTAAAAGTTAATGGGGTTAGTACTCGGGTTGCCTCCCGAGAAGCGTTCATTTATAGTCTTAAGCTAGACTCTCCCTCATTTGTATATTCATGGTGGTTTGAGGAGTTGAAAGTCCTTCCTCATGCTATCGGTTTCATTATCATGATAGAGTTTAAGTCGAGATGCGTTTATATTGAAAGTATCTAAAATAGGATTACTGACCTCGACTGTTCCGTATGGGAAAACACTGGTTACCCTAAAATGGATTTCTTTGTTTGTGTTAGGGTCCGGAGGAGATATTCAAGGGTCTATTTTATCTATCAATACTTGATCTCCAATTTTGAACTTGTTTGCCTCGTGGAGCGGATCTGGTTCTGCTTCGTGTATCCCTAATTTTTCCTTGAAATGCGTCTTCTACTCGTCTAGATCATCGATTTGAATCCCTCGTTCCTCATGAGTTGTTTCTTTTTTGGCACAGGGTTTAGGATCGGGATCATACTGTGGTGTTTCCTGAAAAGAAGGGTTAATCGAATGGTTATCAATAGAAATTACCTTCTCACCTTGGTTATTCGATGTTCTAGTTGAATCGAGGGCTTGAAGAGTGACTGTCTCGTCACCTACACAGAGTATAAGTTCGCCTGCATCAACATCGATTTTAGTTCTGGCAGTTGCTAAGAATGGTCTCCCTAAAATTAGGGGGATCGTGTTGTCCTCATCCATGTCTAAAACGACAAATTCTATTGGGAATACAAATTTGTCAATTTTTACAAGTACATCTTCAATTATGCCCCTAGGAATTCTAACAGTTTTATCAGCTAATTGAATACTCATCCTAGTTTGTTTGGGCCTCCCTAGACCTATTTGTTTAAACAATTTGTAAGGCATGACATTTATGCTTGCCCCTAAATCAGCTAATGCATTATCAATAGATAAACTACCAATTAAGCATGGAATTGTAAAACTCCATGGATCTTTTAATTTTCATGGTAGTTTATTTTGCAACATTGCTGAGCACACTGCGTTTAGCTCCACATGTGATTCCTCATCTATCTTCCGCTTATTTGTTAATAGCTTCTTTAAAAATTTTCTGGAATTTGGCATTTGCGAAAGAGCTTCAAGAAATGGTAAGTTAATATGTAATTTCTTTAGAAGTTTAAGAAACTTACCGAACTATTCCTCTGTGTCGTCTTTCGTTATTGCCTCGAGATATGGTATGCGAGGTTTGTACTCTTTGATTACCGGTTTCGGCTTGTTATTGACCTCAGCTGTATCTTCTTCTACCACCTTCTTTTGTTTTGAATTAGGCGCGTCTAACCCTTCACTATCTTGAGCTGTTATGGCTTGAACTTGCTCCCTTCGGTTAGTCTCGGTGTTGCTCGGTAGCCTTCCATGTGGTCTCTCGGAGATTTGCTTAGCGAGTTGCCTGATTTGTTCCTTGAACTCTTGTGTCAATGCCTCAAGTTTTGTTTCTATCTTTTGGAAACGTGTTTCTATATTTTTAGAACGTATTTCTTAGGCTACTATGAAGTTTATCAGCATCTCTTCAAGGTTTGGCTTCTTTTCCTGTGGGTAGGGCTGTTGTTGGAAGTTTTGGGATGGTTGTTGCCTTTGATTTCTTTGACTGCCCCATGAGAAATTGGGGTGGTTCTTCCAACCTGGATTATAAGTATTACTATAAGGGTTATTGTTAGATCGGAAATTGTTACCCATATAGTTCATTTGTTCGCTCTCCATGCCCTGTCTGTAAGGTGGGTACTCAGGATTCACCACTCCTTCACTTGCGTCACACTGCATAACTGGATGTGCCTGCGAAGAACCATATAAACCATCAAATTTTTTATGTAGTAATTCTACCTGGTTTGATAGCGTAGTCACAGCATCGATGTTGAAAACTCTGGCTGCTTTGGCTGGCCTTGTCCTTGTAACTTGCCACTGATAGTTATTCAGTGACATCTCTTCTATAAACTCATAGGCCGCTTCAGGAGTTTTGTTGTTTAGGGTTCCGCCGGTAGCTGAATCGATTAGTTGCCTTGTTGAAGGGTTCACACCATTGTAAAAAGTTTGGACCTGTAGCCATAAAGGTAATCCGTGGTGTGGGCACCTCCTTAACAGATCTTTGTATCTCTCACATGCATCATAAAGTGTCTCTAAATCCATCTGCACAAAAGAAGAGATATCATTCCTCAATTTGGCCGTTTTGGCTGGTGGAAAATATTTTAATAAAAATTTTTCGGTCATTTGATCCCATGTAGTGATTGACCCTCGTGGAAGAGAATGTAACCACTGTTTGGCTTTATTCCTCAAAGAAAAGGGAAATAACCGAAGACGAATGGCATCATCAGAAATGCCATTTATCTTGAAGGTATCACAGAATTCTAGAAAATTTGCTAAGTGTGTGTTAGGATCTTCACCACAGAAACCATCAAATCCGAACAAATCGTTGTATCATCATCAGATAGTGTTAGGTTTCAGCTCAAAATTATTTGCAGCAAATAGTAGGCCTAACAATACTAGATTCAGCCTCTGTTAAACTAGGTTTAGCATAATCATACATAGTACGTGGAGCATGATGTTCGGCGATCTCTGGAGGTGGCGGATTATTTTCAGCCATCTCTTCTGTGGTGTTTATTTCGACTTCTTGCTCTTCTTCTGTGTAGTTTAAGCTTCGCCTTATTTCTCAGTGATTTCTACGAATGGTACCTTCAATATCACTGTTGTAAAGTAGGGGTCCTGTCGGGTTCCTCCTAGTCATAAACTAGAGGTACCTGAAAGGAACAAAAGAAGGAAAATTTAGAAAAGCAAATAAAATAAAATAAAATAAAAATATGGCTAAAGTAATAAAAATTAAGCGTTCTTAATATTTTAGTTCCCCGGCAACGGCGCTAAAAACTTGATCGTTGTTTTCGCGATGTCAAAGTCTTAAAATTTATAAATGAGAATGATCGAACCTGGAAACTAACTATGACAACGATTTGAGGCAAGCGCACCTATCAAACAATAGTATAGTTAAGTGGCAAGACCGGAATGTCGAACCCAAAGGAACTAAAAGTACTAATACTAACTCTCTTTTTATTATTTAGCCTAAAATAAAGGGAATTGGTGTAACACCCCTAACCCGAGACCGTCACCGGAACAGGGTTAAGAGGTATTATCGATCAATCAGAACATTTAACATCTAGGATTTTACGACACAAAGTCAATCATCTTCAATCTCATTCAATTACAATCATGGTGTCCCTTATCGAGGTCTACGAGACCTAATTCACATGCTAAAGAGGGGTCGAGACTAAATTGAAACACATACAGAAATTCTCAAAAATTTAAAACTTTTCTAAGATACAGGGGAGACACGCCCGTGGGAGGAGGCCGTGTGCCCTCCACGGCTACTAGACACCCCCGTGTGTCCATCCATGTCTATATACTGTCTATTTCAACACGGTCACTAGGCACGCCCGTGTACCCATTCGTGTCTATATACTGACTATTTTAACACGGTCACTAGGCATGCCCGTGTACCCATTCGTGTCTATATACTGACTATTTTAACACGGTCACTAGGCACGCCCGTGTACCAGGGCCGTGTAATACTAAGCTACATTCTGCCAATTCACCCACGGTCTCAGGCACGCCCGTGAGCCTCAACCGTGTAACATTATAGGCCATTTTACAAGGCCAAAGTGCCACCTATTTGGGTCAATCCTACAAGCACATTTGAGCAACACCACTTCATGCTTCTAATTGCATTCAAACATACCATTTCATACACCAATTAGTCATCCACAATATTATCTACTTCTATACCTATTGACCTCACAAATGAGTCCATCCAAGTATCAATTATACATCTCAAAACATTTATAACTCAAACATCATATAATCCATACCAAAACTCATCCTCTAATCACCTCTTTCATCAACCATAAAGTCATGAAACATACCACAATCATAGCTCATTCACAAACTCAATATTTTCACACTTCTAAGCCAACTCACATGGCAAGGATTAAACATCACAAATCATACCATAACCTCTAGCCTATACATGCCATATTTAATCTATATACATCTTTCCAGAAGTACCATAATAAATTGCCGATAGTGTGATTGGTATGCTGACGATCCCCGGATCCGAGCTAGCTTTACTGACACTACAAAGTAGAAAAACAAATCACACAGTAAGCTTTCCAAAGCTTAGTAAGTTCGTAATATAACACATGTAATTCGATAATTCAAATTAATATACAAATATAAGCCATCACTTAGATTAATTTATCAATGCTAAACCAACTTAACTATACTCAATGTTCACATAGTACTCCTTCCATATACTTTCAAAATCCACCAACACATAGATATCATACATACCTTAATCAACACATAGTTATCATACAAACCTTAGCTAATACGTAGTTATCATACATACCTTTGCCAACACATAGTTACTCACCAACCAAGCTACTCAATTGTTCAACTCTACATTTCGATCAATCTTTACTATACTTTTGATTTATTCGCACATTTAGTGCCAATTCGTAATCAAAACTTATTTATCATCGCACACTTAGTGCCAGTCCGTTAAACCGAACTTGTATCGGTATCGCACACACAGTGCTAATTCGGTAAGCTGAAATTTAATTAACATTGCACACACAGTGCATCTATATCAATCAGATCTTAAATCGATATCGCACACACAGTGCCAACTACAAAGTCTAAGCTTATATCAATTCGCACACACAGTGCCAATCATCTCGTTCATATTTCCGAATACGCACACTTAGTGCCACATAACTCAAACTCTCACATAGCATCCACATTTCAATATCATTATAACATTCATTTCATAGCAATTAATATAACTAAGTATTCGTATTATGTCCGAACTTACATCAATATCGCACACACAATGCTAATCACAAAGCCGAAGTTTATATTATTTCGCACACACAGTGCTAATCATATCGGTCACATTTCTGAATACGCACATCTAATACCACATAACTCAAGCTCTCACATAGCATTTGAAATTTGATACATCATACCATTCATTTCGTAACATTAAGCATAGTTAATTACGTACATTATGTTCGGACTTACCTCGGACGTCGAAATACCGAAGCGGTTGATTAATCGAGCAATTTTTCCTTGCCTCGATCTCGATCCGAACCTCTCCTTTGATCTATACACATTCAAATTCAATCCATTAAATCACCAAATCATTCATTTTAGTCCAAACACACACATTTAGGGCATTTTACAAAATAGCCCTCATATTTTCACATTTCGACACTTTAGTCCTTAATTCATCAAATCACCAAATATACATAATTTGCTTGTGCTCAAGCCTAGCCGAATTCTCACTATGCTCATACAAGACCACACATTTCATTCATTTCACATTTTAGTCCTTCAAATTACTAATTTCTCAATTTAGCCCTAATTAGCTAAATTCACCAAAAATCCAAGAACAAAACATGTTCATTAAACACATATCTTCCATTCTACACCAACATTCATCACAAAGCTCACCATTTCATCAATGGCACATTTCATAAACATCATCAATTTAGAAAATTTAAGATGGGTTTTGAAGAGCACAAAGCAACGATCACAAAAACGTAGAAATTATCAAAAACTGAAACCAAATCATACCTTAATTTGCATCAAAAGCTAGCCGAAACCTAGCTTTGTTTTCTTTCCTTTCTTTCCTTCAAAAGTCGGCACTTACAAAGATGATGACATTCATCTTTTCTTTCATTTGTTTTATTATAATAATTACATCAATTACCTTATTACCCATTTTATTATTAATCCATTTCCACTATCCATTGGTATTTTTGTCCATCCAACATCCACTAACTTGAAAATGGACTAATTACCTCATAAGGCCTCCACCTTAAAAAGCCATCAACACATAGGTACTTATAAATAAGCACACAGCTTTTACACCTTATACAATTAAGTCCTTTTCGCAAATTCGACACACAAACAATCAAATTATCACATAGAATTTTCACACAGACTAAGTCACATAATATTCACACAGAAAATATCATTAAAATATTTATACGACCTCGGATTTGTGGTCTCGAACCACCATTCCGACTAGGGTATAAACCGGGATGTTACAATTGGTGTGTTTAATCTAAATTAATTAACTACTAAATTAAAGACTCTAAGACAAAGAAGAATGAATTTGGGAAAATAACTTGAGGAAAAACCAATTGATTAAGACGACACCCAAGGAAGAATCCACCTAGACTTCGCTTGTTATCTAACTCTGAACCAGACGATTTATTCACCTGACTTGATCCGTAAGATTCCCTAATGTACATTAAACCCACTCTCGAAGTGAATAACGTCTAAACCTAGGTTGATTAATTGAAGTCTCTTTCTAATTAAAACCCCTAGAATTGCATTAACTCGATCTATGGAACCCCATATTAGGTTTCACCCTAATCCGGTAAAATCTCGTCACCCTATCTCTAGCCGCGCGATCAACTCCGCTTAACTATGCTAGATCTACTCTTAGGCAGGGACTTTTGCTCCTCCACCTAAGCACATCCAACTTGACTTAATATCCCGGAAATATCAACACAAGAATTAAGAACACATAATTAAGAACAAGTCAAATATTTATCATATAGTTCAGTAAACGATAACAAGATTCATCTTAGGTTTCATCCCCCTCAGGTATTTGAGGGTTTAGTTCATAATAATAAAAGAAAACATCTCAGAAGAAAAGATAAAACAAAACATAAGAAATCCCTAAAACTCCCTGAAGGAATTGAAGGAGAGATCCTCCGTCTTGAGTATGATTCCGGCTTCTAGAGATGAATAAACTGGCTATCCTCGAGTGAATCCCCACAAATCTGCCTTCTCTGGCCTAGCAAGACGCCCCTAGACGATAGCTTTGGGCTCCCTCTTTTAGGTCATACTTAGGGTGTATATATAGGCTTTTGGAATGTGTTTCTTTGCCCCTAAGTATCCCAATCCGAATGAAACTTCTCTTTGCCACGACAGGGGCACGGCCTTGGCACACGCCCATGTAAATCGTGGCCAGGCCGTGTGGACTCCGTTAATGAGGCACGACCGTGTGGTCTTGGGCCCAGGCCGTGCCGATTTTGTGCTTTGGCCCATCTAGCCCATTTTAAGCCCGTTTCTTGTTCTTTTCATCGTCCGGTACTTTCCTGAGTATAAAACATGAAAATAAAGGATTAAGAGCACCAAATTACATAAAATAAGGGATAATTCATCCAAAAGCATGCTAAATGTGGGATTAAAATATGTTACTTTTACGGTTTATCAATATTCCCAATAGACTTTGTTGTTTTAGACATGGATGAGGACAATAATGTTCCTTTGATTTTAGGAAGACCCTTTTTAGCAACTGCTAAAACTAGAATTGATGTTGGTATAGGTGAACTCACACTTCGTGTAGGTGACGAAATGATCACTTTCCAGGCTCTTGACTCGGCTAGGACAACGAGTAATAAATGTGAGAACATAAATTCTATTAATAACCATTTGGTTTAACCCTCTTTTTAGGAAGCACCACAGAAATACACAACTGAGCCACATCCTAGACCTCATGCCAACAAAAAAATAACTCATGAGGAGCGAAGGCTTTAGATCGATGAACTAGACGAGTGGAAGACACATGTTAAGGAGAAACCAAGAACACACGAAGCAAAACCGAGGCAACTCCATAACAAACTTAAAGATGAAGCAAACTACTTCAAGGTTGGAGACCGAGTTTTAGTGGATAATACAAATCCTTGTGTTACCACTTCTGAACCTAATGGAATAACTCCTTTCACGGTACTTAATACTTTCCCATACGGTACAGTCGAGGTAACTCATTCTCAATTTGGCACCTTCAAGGTAAATCATACTCGTCTAAAACCTTATTTTAACAAAACTGATAGCAAGAATGAGGAGTTTCAACTCCTTAAACCACCATGATTATGCGAATGTAAGGTAAGTCTAGCTTAAGACTTTAAACGAGTGCTTCTCTGGAGGCAACCCGAGCACTAACCCCATTAATTTTCATATTTTCAATTTCTAGCACCTAACTAAAAACTAACCAAATCAATAGGCGCAGGTTTTCCTACCCACACGGCCTCACACACGGGCGTGGCCGTGGTCGTGTGGATACCATAAGTAGGTACACCGGCATGGTGGAGACCATGTGAGAACAGGACGAATAATTTTCCCTAAAACACAGGCTACGATAAAGTACCACGGCCGTGCGATATGGCCGTGGTCAATACTGAGTAAAAGAAACGGATGTGCGACACGCCCGTGCCCTAAGCCGTGGTCGACACTAATCAATCAATATGGGCGTGGAAACCTCTACACGACTGTAGGAGAAACGAACGAACCACGACACGACTGTGTGAACTAACACGCCCAGGGCACACGGGTGTGGATAGCTACCAGATGCCACGATTTCTATTTAAACCCCCTTCTTCTGTTCACTTTCTTCCCCAATTTTTCTTCTCCCAAATCCTAGCCACCACACCCCTTTCTTTTCCCATTATCTTCTCCCTTCATTTTCCTTTCCCCCTTTCCCTTATTCCTTATTTACACCACCACCACACCAACCACCATCCTTGCCACCATATACAAATACTAGAGGCAAGACCAAAGCCACCATCTCCATGTCGAAAAAGTGAAAGGATCCTGGCGCAGTCTCCCCGTGCGCACCGGCCGCTTCATTAACTCGACAAGACAAGGACCTTTGAGTTCATTTATTTTTTCTTTTTCTTTTATTTTCATTTTTAAATTCTTTCCTTTTATTTTTCTTGTCTTTAATTTATATTATTATATTTTGATTTCTTTAATTTAGGTTTAAAGGGGCTATTATGGAACGACCACACCACTACCGGAGTATCCATCACCCCTGCCCAACTTTACACCGTTTCTTTTCTTTGACTGCATCCAAAATTCAAGAAGTTTCACTTCTCTCCCTCTCTTATGATTTTCTTACTATATTGTCATTATTTATCTTTGTACATTGAGGACAATGTACATCTTAAATGTGGGGAGGTTATTGATTTCATTACCAGAAAATCCCTGAATTTTGTCTTGTTCTTAAGTAAATTTTCTCATATTACTAATTAGAATGAAACTTCTTTTGACTTATGATTTTTATTGATATGTTTTGGATTAAGTCATAAGTAATTGTGCATTGATGGCTTAAACTTTGAGATATTAGAGAATCAAGCATGATAAGTCTATTTTCAGAATTAAAAATTTATTAGGTTGTTTCCCTAAATTTAAATATTACTTTGAAGTTTGAAATTTACAAGATTGACATCAAAAACCATAATTTTTGTGAGATTTTGAGCCTTTTAAAGCATATATTTTTCTTTCTCACTTTATTGATTATGAGTGTGTCAAACATTGATTTGTTATTCTAGAACTTGCTTCGATTATGCATGTCGAGACCACACTTTTGATTTGATATACTGAGATGATAAAGGCACCTAGGATTTAACCCACTTAATCCACCAAAAAGCCTACATTCATAATTAACCCCTAGTGAACCCCTTTGATCCTAATAAACCGTTTCTTGAATTATCCTTAATATTAACCCAAACTCATTCTTTTTGATTCATCAAGAATTTTCCCCATTGAATTAACCCTTTTTGTCGAGAATTGATTTGATCAGTTGCCTAACTATGTTTTCTATTTCAGTTGTTAAGTTCTTTCTTATTATTGTATGTTTTTATTCTTAAAAAAATTGGAAATTTATTCATTATTAGTTTTAAGCTTGAACGATTAATGTCACATCTTTAGAAGGAGCTCATGTTATTAGTGATAAGTTTTCAATCAATGTAATTATTTAGTATTAGTTATTTTTCTAGTTAGGTAAATGGTCAATTCGATCTCGATTCTAACCCTATAATTCAGCCTTTATCCACACCTTTAACCCAAGCCCCATTACAACCCTTTTAAGACCTTTTGATTTGTGTATCATCTCATCTTATAGTGGTGGAGATTTGATTTTCATGCAAGCTTTTGGATTAACTTTTCATGTTTGATTTATGAGTGCTTAATTTGAACCTTAAAACACTTTGAGTAATTTGAGTGAATCTTTAGTGAGGATGTCAATTCTTGTCGATTTTGGATCAAAGGTAATTATTTAGATAAGGGGAAACACCTATGTTTTCGTGCTATAAAAAATTATGACTTAGATTGTTTGAATCTTTAGGACTCTTTCAGTTAAATTATCAATGTATGAATTATCTATGAATTATGATGAGACATTATTGATAAGGATTATGAATTAAGGGAGTTAATTCTAATTGTGAGTTGAGGATTTTGCTTGAGGAAAATCAAATGTTTAAGTGTGGGGATATTTGATAAACCATAATTTACACATATTTTAACCCCATGCTTGGCTTACTTTTGGATGAATTTTCATTAGATTTGATGAATTCGATACTCCTAATCCCTTAATTTCAAGTTTTATACTCAGGAGAGCTTAGGGAGTCAAAAAGATCGAGAAACGGGCCAAAAAGGGGCAAAATGAGCCTACATAGGAAATCAACACGGCCTGGACCATTGAACACTACCGTGTGTTACGAGCAGGATCAAACACGGCCTGGAATGTCACACATCGGTAGACCACATGGCCGTGTATGGCGAGCAGAAGTGAGCACGACCTAAGGCCATCGAACACGGGCGTGTCCCTGCCGATCCTAGGTTTAATCCTATTCGAAAAAGGTTACTTGTGGGCCAAGAAAGGTGTTCCAAAGCCTATATAAACACCCTAGGGGGCAACCTAAAAGGGGACGTCGAGTAGACGCCGAGTAGAAGGCAAAAAATACTCTAAGACAACCGTCGGGAATAGCTTAGGAGAAGGATCTCCATCAAGACTGAAGATCTCCTATCAATTTCTTTAGAAGTTTTTGAGTTTTCTTATTTTTTTGTTTTCCTTATTTTAAGATGTTTCCCTCTATTAGTATGAACTAAATCCCTTAAATACCAAAAGGGATGAAACCTAAGACAGATCTTATTATTATTTGATTTATAAGATAAATACTTGTTCTTATTCTTAATTGTGAGTTCTTATTCTTGTTTTGATAATCCAGGTTATTGATTCAAGTCGAATGTGCTTATTTAGTGGAGCAAAAGTCCATGTTTAAGAGAAGATCAACACAATTAAGCGAAGTTGATTGCAACCTTAGAAATAGGGCGACATAAATCTGCTGGATTAGAGTCAAATCTAATAAGGGGATCCATAGATCGAGTTAATGCGACAATAGGGGTTTTAATTAGAAAGAGATTTCAATTAATCAACCTAGAGTCAGTTGTTTTTAGTCTTGAAAGATATATTAACATAAATCAGGGATTTCTACAGATTAAGTCAAGTAAATAAATCGTATGAATCAAAAGTAATAAGTGAAGTCTAGGTGGATTCTTCCTTAGGTATTGCCTATCTCATAAAGTTGTCTTAAAGTATTTTCTCAATTGTTTCTCTGTCGTATTTTTAATTAAGTTTTAGTTTAAAAGAAATCACTCTTAATTATTAGGCTAGATAATAAAAAGATAGTTATTACTAGTAATTTTAGTCCTTGAGGATACGATATTCCGGACTCACTACAACTATACTACTGTTCGATAGGTGCGCTTGCCTTTGTCGAAATATTAGTTAGTTTCGAGACCATCAAAGGCTTCAAGATCAGACAATGGAACTGAATATTTGTCAGAAAAGTTCCAGAAGCTGTGTGAGCAAGTTGGAATTCATCATCAGCTAACAACAGTATATATTCCTCAGTAAAATAGAGTTTGTGAAAGAAAAAAATCGAACAATGCTTGATATGGCTAGATGCCTGTTATTTGAAAGCAAATTGCCAAGCAAAATTTTGGGCTGAGGCTGTTGATCATTGATTTCAGAGTTTTAAATTTATAATGATCGAACCTGGAAACTAACTATAACAACGATTGAGGCAAGTGCACCTATCGAACAGTAGTATAGCTTAGGCAAGACCGGATTGTCGAACCCAAAGGAACCAAAAGTACTAATACTAACTTTCTTTTTATTATCTAGCCTAAAATAAGTGAAGTTGTTGTTTAATATAAATTTAACTAACTACTAAGCTAAAGACTCAAAGACAAAAAGAATGAATTGGGGAAATACTGTTGGAAAAACTCAGTTGATTAAGACGATACCCTTAGGAAGAATCCACCTAGACTTCACTTGTTATCTAACTCTGAACCAGACGATTTATTCACTTGACTTGATCCGTAAGACTCCCTAATGTATATTAAACCCTCTCTTGAAGCGAATAACATCTAACCCTAGGTTGATTAATTGAAATCTCTTTCTAATTAAAACCCCTAGAATTGCATTAACTCGATCTATGGACTCCCATATTAGGTTTCACCCTAATCCGGCAAAATCTCGTCACCCTATCTCTAGGCGCGCGATCAACTCCGCTTAATTATGCTAGATCTACTCTTAAGTAGGGACTTTTGGTCCTCCACCTAAGCACATCCAACTTGAATCAATATCCCGAAAATATTAACACAAGAATTAAGAACACATAATTAAGAACAAATCAAGTGTTTATCATATAGTTCAGCAAACGATAACAAGATTCATCTAAGTTTCATCCCCTTCAGGTATCTGAAGGGTTTAGTTTATAATAGTAAAAGAAAACATCTCAGAAGAAAAGATAAAACAAAACATAAGAAATCCCTAAAACCCCCTGAAGGAATTGAAGGAGAGATCCGCCGTCTTGAGTAGAATTCCGGCTTCTTGAGATGGATCAACTGGCTATCCCTCGAGTGAATCCCATAAACCTGACCTTTTCGGCTCGGCTCCTTGGCCTAGCTCACCGCCCTCTTCTAGGTTATACATAGGGGGTTTATATAGGCTTTTGAAATAGGTTTCTTTGCCCCTAAGTATCATTTTCCGAGTGAAATTGCTCTTCTGCACGACAGAGACACGGCCATGGCACACGCCCGTGTGAATCATCTTTAGGCTGTGTTCGGACTTCTAATGAGGTGACATGCCCGTGTAAATCGTGATCAGGTCGTGTTCTATTCTATCAAGGAGGCACGGCCGTGTGGGCTTAAGTCCAGGCCATGTCGATTTTCACTTTGGCCCAATTTGGTCCATTTTGAGCCCGTTTCTCGTTCTTTCCATCCTCTGGTGCTTTCCTGAGTATAAAACATGAAAAGAAAGGATTAAGAGCGAGTTTAATCATTAGTCAAGTCGCAGTAAATGAGGGAACTACTCTGAAAAGACTAAAACCTCGAGCTCGAGGACGAAGTTATCTGATAAAAACAGCCCCCAAAATTGTGAATTTTTATTCATCATTTTACCCTTTAATAACTCATAATCAGACCTCAGTAGCGAAATATTTGGAGCTTGACAATTTAAAACAGGCTTTTCAAGTACTTAACTATTATTTAATAGCTGAAAATGGGAGAATTTATAATTTTGATCCATGCCGTAACATCTTTTTTAATGCACTCAATTTGAATTGGTATTTTCCCCATCATCATTATCATCATAATTATTGTGAAGAAACGCACCTTTTTACATAAATCAAGGGATAAATCATCCAAAAGTATGTTAAATGTGGGATTAAAATATGTTACTTTTACGGTTTATCTGCTGTGAACACCTCAGTGTACCTGCTCAACAAGCTACCAACAAATGCAGTTAAAGAAAAGACTCTTTTTGAAGCTTGGCATGGACTTAAACCAACTGTTTCACACCTAAAGGTGTTTGGTTGTGTCTGCTATGCTCTCATTCCAACTGGAAAGAGAACCAAACTTGAAAGAAGATCTGTGCCAGGGATCTTTGTTGGTTACAGCAGCACCAAAAAAGGCTATAGGGTATTTGATCCTTCAACAAAGAAGATCATTGTGAGCAGGGATGTAAAATTTGATGAAGGAAGGGTATGGAACTGGATTGATACAGATGCAAGCCTAAATGACGAAGATCAGCAATAGATCAATCTGTAACCAAATGAAGAAGGGGCCAATTGGTGATGATTTTGATGATGAACCTGTAAGAGGCACAAGAACTATTGCTGACATTTATCAAAGATGTGATGTTGCAATAGTTAAGCCTTCAAATTTTGATGAAGCTGCCAAATAAAAGTGTTGGAAAAGGGCCATGGAAGTAGAAATGGAGATGATACACAAGAATGACATTTGGGAATTAGTTGAAAGACCAGAACAGAAGAAAGTTATTGGTGTAAAATGGGTATTTAGAGTCAAATACAATGCTGATGGCTCTTTAAACAAACACAAGGCAAGACTTGTGGTGAAATGATACAACCAACAATATGGGATCGACTTCATTGAGACGTTTGCTCCTGTTGCAAGGCTATACACAATAAAGCTTTTGTTTGCCTTAGCAGCTCAAAAGGGTTGGAGAGTGCATCAGCTGGATGTCAAGTCTGCTTTTCTGAATGGCTTCCTCAAGGAAGAAATTTTCATTGAACAACCAGAGGGGTTCAAGGTTCCTAATGAAGATAACAAGGTTTACAAGCTGAAAAAGGCCTTGTATGGTCTGAAGCAGGCACCAAGGGCCTGGTATGATAGGGTTGATACACACCTGTCTAGGCTCGGGTTCGAGAAAAGTGTTAGTGAACCTACACTTTATGTGAAGAAGTCAGAACATGAAACTCTTCTAATTGTCTCACTCTATGTGGATGACTTACTTGTAACTAGAAGCAAGGGGGAGCTGATTGATGAGTTCAAAATGCAAATGCAGAATTTTTTTGAGATGACTGACTTGGGAGAAATAACATATTTTCTTGGCATGGAAGTAATTCAAACTGACCAAGCCATCTTTATAAGTCAGCAAGCTTTTGCATTGAAGATCTTAAACAAGTTTTGTATGTCTAATTGCAAAACTGTCAGCACACTAGTGGCTCAAGGTGAAAAATTAACAAGCAATAACAGTCATGAAAGAGTTGATGAGAAGGAATATCGAAGCTTGGTAGGTTGTTTGCTTTACTTAACAGCTACTAGGCCTGATATCATGTATGCTGTTAGCTTACTGTCCAGATTTATGCATTGCTGTGATATTGTCCATTTTAAAGCAGTTAAGAGAGTTCTCAGATATGGGAAGGGGACTTTAAATTTTGGAGTGAAATTTGAGAAGGGAAAAGAGCTCAAGCTGACAGGGTATTCTGACAGTGATTGGGCAGGGTCCATTGATGACATGAAAAGTACTTCTGGCTATTTCTTTACTCTTGGATCAGGAGTTTTCTGTTGGTGCTCAAAGAAGCTACAAACTGTTGCTCCATCGACAGTTGAAGCAGAGTACATTGCAGCTGCTACAGCTATTAATCAAGCCATTTGGCTTAGGAAGTTGCTGTGTGATTTGAATGAAGAACAAATTGAAGCTACTGAAATCAGAATTGATAATCAGTCAGCAATTTCCATAGCCAAAAACCCTGTTTTTCATGGAAAAACTAAACATTTTAAGATTAAATTCCATTTTGTTCGAGAGTCTGAACAATTGAGGGAAGTGAATCTGGTTCATTGCAGCTCAAAAAATCAGTTTGCTGATATTCTAACCAAGTCTCTCAGTGCTATAATGTTTGATACTTTAAGAAGAAACACTGGCGTTTGTTGCATACAGTCCAAGGAGGAGTGATGAACTTTGGCCTGCAATGCAACATTAGACCAGCATGGATGCAGCATGGAAGCCAAACCAGTGCAGCTGCAAACTTTTGTTCATTTGTAACTTGATTTAGTTCTTTTGTAATTTGACTATAAAGTTGGTAGGATTTGTTGATGATTTGAATTTGATGTAATGGCTGATATGTCAGCTACATTTTGTGTGTAATTCTAGCTAAACTTTAAGCCATGTATTAGTGGTAGCAATTATACATTAGGTAACTGTTATATTTTATTGTAACATATATGTTACTTTTTCTGGATGAAACATTTATGTTACTTTTGCTGGATGAAGAAAATGAGAAGTCAACTTTATTTCTTCTTCAACATTTTGTTTTTGCTTCTGTTTTCTTTGGTTGTTTCTCCTGCAAGTCTCAAGTCTTTGAAGCTCAAGCTTCTTTCATTCTTCATCCAGATTTATTGCTTTGTTGCTCTAGCTTCAGACAGAGCTTCATACTTCATCCGGATAAATTGTTACTAAACCCCAACACATAATTGCATTTTCTTTCTTTTATTTTTTTATGTCATGAGGCTTGCATCCAAGTATGCCCCAAGAACCCTGTGAACTTTGATGTTGATAATGTCCATGTGTAAAAGCTTGTTGGAGGAGTTTTGCACAATTGCACAGTAATTAGGGGAATGGTTTTAAAAGGTGATGCTGTGGGAAGTATAAAACGTGTGGAGAAGGCGAAGGTAAATTTTTTTCTTTCTATTTATCCATTTCAGATTAATTTAAGTTATACAAAGCTGCTTGATAGTTTTCACTTGGCCAAGTTAAAGGTCTCGTTGCTTTTTGCCTTGTATTGTTGTGTTCACTTCGTGTTAGGTGGCTGTGTTTGCTACTGGTGTTGATTCAACTGCTACTGAAACAAAAGGAACTGTTTTGATTCACTCTGCTGAGCAGGTAAATTATGATAATTTTTTATTTCTTTTTTTAAATAGGAGATCGTATGAAAGAAGCAACCGATTAGAAGGCAAATTGTTTTGAATGCATTCCTGTTATTTTAAAATCTGTGGTTTTGGGCACAATGGGCATAATGATTTTCTTATCTCATGCTGTTCGTCTTTACATTTTGTAAATTGGTATAAGAAAAAAGATCACATCTTTTGATTGCAATCTACTGGGCCTTTAATTCTTCTGACAGCTGAAACTCAGCCAACCAAAGCCAGATGATTTGGGATTTGTTGTTTCAATTTCAGTTGAGGAAATCGGTGGTTCTCGGGTATGTTTGAAGAGGTGACTTTACTTATATTTGGTTCCTTGTCCTTGCCTCACTCTATTTTGCCTTTGCCAATTTAACGTAGGTCACTGTTGTGAGAAGTGAAGATGGGGGTAACAAGGTTGCCACGGTGGTTCTGCGAGGAAGTACTGATAGTATTGGATGATCTTGAAAGAGCTGTTGATGATGGAGTCGATACATTGAAAATACAATCGTTGAAAATCTTGCTCACGCTAAACAAGAACAAAAAAAATGAATCTATTGAATTTTGAAAAATATATTGGATATGAATATGTTTCTCACACAGAAAAGATTTTCCAATTAATTAAAACAGTATACTTTATATTCATATTTGAATAAGTGTTAAAAATAAATGTCTAAACATAAATACTTTATAAAAAATATAAAGTAAAGAGTTGGAATAATATTATTTGTACTTCAAGCCATGAAATTTAAATGGTACTTTTATTAAAAGGAATTAAACCTATTTGAGTAACTTATATTTAATCTTTCAAATATATAAAAATAATTTTGACTATTAAATTGAACACATAAATTGATCTCAAATAAAAATGATAGTTTTTTTAATTCAGGTGAAATTATATCTAATCCTCCTCAGAGGATATTTTCACATTATTATTACATGCTTTATCATGGAAGATATTTTTTTCTCTGCATTTTTGTCTCAAATTGATTATGTTTACTTCAGCTCAGAAATAAAATATAGATGTAAGTGATGTATCTATAATAAAAATTAAAAATTAATAAAAAATAAACTAATATAAATATACACATTTCAATTATGAACGAATTAAGTGACTAAAATTTTAAATGGTATAAAAATTTATGTTATCAATATTTGCGATATGCATATTCTATGCACTCATGTTCAATAAGAGTATGTATAAAAATTTTAAAACTTTTTGATATATAATGGAAGGATCATATCTCAGTTCGTAAATAAATTTATAATGATTACTTTAAATGAAATAAAAAAATACAAACAAGATAGGTTGGTTAAGTAGTTTACTACAGTTAATTCTTCTTCCCGATTGGCCCATTATAAAACTGAAAAATTTCTGCTTCCGTGTTGGTTGCGGCCCTTCTTCCACCGCTTCATCGTAGATGTTACGTTTTCGTTTTATGTGAGAAATGTTATCTACTGATCGATCGTTGTGAGCAGAGTGTTGGTGGATGTGAGAAGATTGAGTGGTATGGCACTGCAACTCTTTTATTTCTTCCAAATCTTTCTCATACACTATGCTAACACCACACTTCTTCACCTTAACACTGCTTCTAATGAAAGACAGCTCGAGCTCATCGCATTTCTGATCTAAACAATCTGTTGTCCATAAATTATTGGTTTCACAGTCACCATATTTATCTTCCATGGAAATTGGATATAGTTTATTACGCGGCCAATAACGAAGAAAAAGGTGCTCTTTCATTATGGGCTCGTTAAATCATTTACCCACCAACCAGCCACTCCAATCAATTTGTCGACGATTTCTACCTCGAAAAATAGATCCATTGCAGCTGGCTTCTTCAGAATTTCTACAACAGATAAATGTTTCACAAGCGATAACCTCGTCATTGTTGGGTCCACAATCAACTAGCAGCTAGCATAAGCTGAAGCTTGAGCTCCAAGGATCGAGACTTGCAGCAAAAGAAAGAAGGAAAAGAGATGATAAAGAAAGCAGGAGAATGGAGCTTTTTGTTTTTTGAATGAATTCAGATCAACTTTCATTGCAAAACATTGATAACTTATAGCTAATACAAATGACAAAAGTAAATCATAGTTGTCATCACCTAATTTCCACCTAACACCACTTTAACTTATGGAAACTTGAAATAATAACTTGTAAACTTAACCTTGCTGATTTGATCAGCTTTGTCACCATCAAAATGACATGAAATATCAACCTAACATGGTTCAAAATAAACCAAACTAAGTTACATTGACATTAGATCACAAAATAGCAAAACTAAGACTTGGTTCACATGAAATAACAGTTGCAGCATAGCTAGTATGGTTGAGCTGCTCTTGGACGTTGCATGGGCTGCATGGAGGCCATATTTCAACACTCCTCCTTGGACTCCTTGCTGCATACACCTAATTTCTTTCTTAATTCATTGAATCTTGTTGTTTTGAGGGCCTTGGTGAAGATATCTGCAATTTGATTCTCTGAATTGCAATGAATCAGCTCAACTTCTCGAGCTTGCTCCATCTCCCTTATCACATGTAGTTTAATATTGAAGTGTTTGGTTCTACCATGGAAGACGGGGTTCTTTGCAATTGCAACAGCCGATTTGTTGTCACAATAGATCTCTGTTGCTCCCTCCTGATACAAATTCAAATCAGCTAGGATTTTTCTCAACCAAACTGCTTGATTAACTGCATTTGCCATAGCAACATATTCAACTTCTTCTGTTGGCTGAGCAACTAGGTTACGCTTCTTTGAACACCAAAGAAATGATGTTGATCCAATGGTGAATCCATATCCAGATGTGCTCCTCATGTCATCACTCGATCCACCCCAGTCACTGTCAGTGTAGCCTATCAGTTTTAGCTCTTGAGCCTTGTTAAACTTCAACCCATAGCTCAAGGTACCTTTGATGTACCTGAGCACCCTTTTTGCTGCTTGAAGGTGCTGCATATTACAGCAATGCATGAATCTCGATAACATACTAACAGTAAACATTACATCAGGCCTAGTTGCTGTTAGATACAACAAGCAGCCAACTAGGCTTCTGTAGGAGGATTCATCAACCTGCTCATAAGCCCCTTGACTTGATAATTTTACTCCAACAGCTATTGGTGTGCTTGTTGGTTGGCAGTTTTCCATTGAAAACTTGCATAACACTTTCTTAGCAAATGTTTGTTGCCTTAAGAAGATTTCTCCTTTAGATTGATTTACCTCCATTCCTAGAAAATAAGTCATGTGGCCCAAGTCTGACATTTCGAACATCATCTTCATTTTGTTCTTGAAATCCCTCAAGACATTATTGTCTCCTCCTGTAACCAGCAAATCATCAACATAAAGAGACACAATGAGCTGAGTTTCAGCTTCATTCTTCTTAACATACAGTGTGGGCTCACTGATGCTCCTTTGAAATCCCAAACTGATGAGATAGCTATCAATTCGAGCATACCAAGCTCGGGGAGCTTGTTTCAGACCATATAGGGCTTTCTTGAGCTTATAGACCATGTGATCTTTGCCTGGCACTTCAAAGCCTTGAGGTTGGTCAATGTAAATCTCCTCTTCAAGCAGTCCATTTAGAAATGCTGACTTGACATCGAGTTGGTGTATGGACCATTGCTTTTGTGCTGCTAAAGCAATCAACATTCTGATGGTGTCGAGCCTGGCTACTGGAGCAAAGGTTTCCATGTAGTCCAGGCCATATTTCTGACTAAAGCCCTTGACAACCAGCCTTGCCTTTAGCTTGTTTAGTGTCCCATCAGCATTATGCTTGGCACGATAGACCCACTTAACACCTATGACCTTTCTGTTTTGTGGCCTTTCAACTAGATCCCAGGTTTGGTTCTTCTCGATCATCTTCATTTCTTCAACCATTGCAGCCTTCCAGCCCTGGTGTGCTTCAGCCTCTTCAAAGTTTGTTGGCTCCATTATGGCCACTTGGGCCCTTTCATAAACATCAGTCAATGATCTAGTCCCTCTGACTGGGACATCATCGATGTCCATTTCTGGACCAGCTTGTTCAGATTCTGTCTGCCCTACTACAAGCTCTTCTGAAGTCTCCATTGGTTGATTATTATCCCAGTTTCAGGAGGCATTTTCATCAAAGACCACATCCCTACTCACTTGAACTTTCTTTGTGGTTGGATCTATGATCCTATAACCCTTTTTTACTGAGCTATATCCTACTAAAACACCAGGAGCTGCTCCCTTTGATAGTTTGTCCCTCTTTACTGATGGAATCTGAACATAGCATAGACAACCAAAGACTTTTAAATGAGCTAATGAAGGTTTGAAGCCATACCAAGCTTCAAAAGGTGTCTTTCGAGCCAAGGCCTTTGTTGGGAGTCTGTTCTAAAGGTAGACAGCTGTGTTGACAACTTCAGCCCACATAAACTTTGGCATATTCTTCTCAAACAACAAGCATCTTGCCATATCCATGATGCTTCGATTTTTTCTTTCACTTACCCCATTTTGCTGAGGTGTATACACATTTGTCAGTTAGTGTTTGATGCCTGCATCACTGCAAATTGCTTGGAATTGAGCTGAAATGTATTCAGCCCCATTATCTGACCTGACAGTCTTCAGTTTGCAACCTGTCTCAGTTTCTGCTTGAACTTTGAACTTCATAAACACTTGTGGAACTTCAGACTTGTGTTTTAAAAAATAAATCCAACAGAATCTTGAATAATCATCAATAAAGAGAGTGAAGTACCTGTTTCCACTAACTGATTCTGTCTTCATGGGGCCACATACATCTGTATGAACAAGTTGGAGCTTTTCAGCTGCTCTCCAGGCTTGGTTCGAGGGAAAGGGTAGTCTGGCTTGTTTTCTAAGCTGACAGACATCACAAACTTCATTATTGCATGCTGAATTAGTGAAGTTTTCGACCAGTTCTTCATGGATCATCTTGGCCATTGCTTTAAAGTTTGCATGACCGAGTCTTTTGTGCCATACCTTAGAGTCACTTTCAGAAGCAGTGTAGGCTGCATTCGAGCTTTCTGACCAGTTAATCTCAAAGGACTTATCAGTCATAATGACTGTCATGAAACATGATCCACTTGGATCAGTTATTTGACACTCTTTATCTTTGAAAACAAGTGAGTATCCTTTATCAAGGAGCTGAGGTATGCTTAGCAAGTTTTTTTCAATCTCGGGTACAAGTAACACATTAGAAATCACCTTGTTACCTTTTGGAGTTGATATCAGAACATCACCTTTGGCTTCAGCATTGATGAACTGACCATTTGCAACCTTGACCTTGGTTTGAACACTCCTGTCTAAGGTTTTGAAGATAGCTGCATTAGGTGACATGTGATTTGTACATCCACTGTCCAATAGCCAAGCTTTAGAGCCTCTCTTCTGATCACTTGAGCATGACACAACAAAAACTTGTTCTTCTTGATCACTTCCACCTTCAGCCACTCGAGCCTCAGTCTTTGGTTGCTGTTGAGCCTGCCTCGGTCTGCCTTTATTCTTACAGACCTTTTCAACATGCCCTTTCTTTTTGCAATCTTTGGCATACGCATCGAGGCCTAAACCAAAGATTGTCTTCTGATGGCACGGCTTCTTCAAAAATCTGCAAAGGTGGTCATTGGTCTTTGCGGCATCGAGCTTAGGCCTGCTTTTCCAGTCCTCTTCTTGTTTTTATAGGCAGTGTTGGTTGAGGAGGTCCTGGCTTTAGCTTGGAATGCACCTTCATGGTGCTCCTCATTCCTGCTTGCCCTCCTTTGCTCTTGAGCATAAAGGGCATTGATCAACTCGGTCAAAGTGATGCTTGAGAGGTCCCTGGAGTCCTCGAGGGAGGATATTTTTGCTTCATACCTTTCAGGTAAGGTTGACAGCACCTTCTCCACTATCCTTGCTTCACTAAACTGCTCACCAAGGAGCCTTATACTATTTACAACAGCCATTATCCCATGAGTCTTCGTTTCTGCCTCCTCTTCTTTCATCCTTAAATTCTCAAAGTCTCTCCTCAAATTCGGAAAAATTGCTCTTTGCTGGTTCTTCTGTACCTTGAAACTCCTCCTTAAGCTTGTCCCAGGCCTGCTTTGGAGTCTCACAGGTCATAATCCTTGTAAAGATGACATCCGAGACACAATTTTGGATGCAAGACAAAGCCTTGTGTTTCTTGGTCTTCTCCTCAGCATGCTGTCTTATCTGAGCCACAGTTGGGTTGGCTCGAAGAGGTTCTGGATCAGCATCAGTGTTCACAACCTCCCATAGATCAAGAGCCTGCAGGTAAGTTTTCATTTTAACTTGCCATATATGAAAGCCTTCTCCATTGAAGATCGAAGGTACAGCAGGTGAGAAGCTTGATGAAGCCATTCCAATTTGAATTTAACAGCAACAGGTCCTCCAAGAATGAAGCTCTGATACCAATTGTTGGGTCCACAATCAACTAGCAGCTAGCATAAGCTGAAGCTTGAGCTCCAAGGATCGAGACTTGCAGCAGAAGAAAGAATGAAAAGAGATGATAAAGAAAGCAGGAGAATGGAGATTTTTGTTTTTTGAATGAATTCAGATCAACTTTCATTGCAAAACATTGATAACTTATAGCTAATACAAATGACAAAAGTAAATCATAGTTGTCATCACCTAATTTCCACCTAACACCACTTTAACTTATGGAAACTTGAAATAATAACTTGTAAACTTAATCTTGCTGATTTGATCAGCTTTGTCACCATCAAAATGACATGAAATATCAACCTAACATGGTTCAAAATAAACCAAACTAAGTTACATTGACATTAGATCACAAAATAGCAAAACTAAGACTTGGTTCACATGAAATAACAGTTGCAGCATAGCTAGTATGGTTGAGCTGCTCTTGGACGTTGCATGGGCTGCATGGAGGCCATATTTCAACAGTCATCCCTTGAAGCATCATTATTGATAAAAATGCAGCCACAAGCAACTCCAATCCATTGACTATCTTTCCGAAGGGGTATCTTAATTGAAGAGTCACTTTTTTGTTGGCTAAACCATTCTGGGATTTCACTTCCGGGCATAATAATATCAATCTTTTTTCTTGAATTTTCAAATGCCTGCAAAATAAAACACAAGTCGTTTGGTAACTAAAACCATAAATTCTCAAGTATGATTTTTTGTAAGGGAGAAAATAGAGATTAATCGACCTTAAGATGGTTTCTCAGCAGTGTTAATGCATTGTAATTCTCAGCCAATTTGAAGCAGTTAATGGCTTTAAGGAAACCCAAATCCACTAAATTGCATACTTTTGATGGACTTGCAACTACTTCAAGTGAAGAACAATCATCTATACGCACATCTGCTATACTTGTTAGAAGCTCAGGCAAGGATTTAAGCATCTTGCAATTTGATAATTCAAGCGATTTAAGCCTGCAAAGTTGAGTAAGAGCCAAAGGGATGGTGATGAAATTGTTTCCCGTAAGACAAAGCCAACTCAAAGAGGATAGACCATGAATATCTGCTTCACCAAGAGTGCACATGTTGCAATTTGAGAAGTCAAGAAACTCAAGCTTTGAGAGTCGAGTAAGAGATGCAGGTATGCTGATGAAATTGTTACCATTAAGATCAAGATCTGTCAAAGAGGATAGACCAGAAATATCACGTGGAATATCTCCTTCACAAAGATTGCAGTCCCTTAGATTTAGCTTTCTTAATGAACTCAAACTCGACAACAAAGGCAACATCGAGAGCTATGGGATTCGTCCTTCTTCCTTGGATTACCTTGAAAAGAGAAGGCAAATTTGGTCGTGACTTATATGATGGTCCCTTGCGCCCATTGAAAGATAGAATCTTAATATTTTTCAATTGAAAAATGAAGGATGGTGGCTCATATGCTTGTTTCACTCAAGTCAAGCTCTTCCAAAAACTCTACTTGCTTGCAAGTTCACCGGCAAATATTCAATTTTATAACAACTAGAAAGATCAAGAGTTTTTAGATGTTCCATTTTCCCATCAATCTCTGGAAACTTTACAAGATTTGAGCAACCTGAAAGAATTAATGTTTCAAGAGAGTCCATTCCAATTTTGGTTGGAAGACTCCTAAGACTTTTGCAGTCTCTTAAATTCAAAAATTTAAGACTCTTAAGCACTCCGATTGATGGATGGACATCTACTAATCTGATACAACCTTCCATAATCAAAGCTTCAAGTTTTGGTGCTGTTGTGAAGTCAGGTGTCTTGATCAGGTTTTGGGACCCTTTGAGGTTGATCATTTTCAACTTAAACAAGGGCTGTTGAAGAAAATCATAAATTAGGCAGAAAACATAATAATGCCAATTTTTGTTTTTACCTTAATCAAAGTTTAATAATTTATATTAAAATAAGCTAAAACACAAGGATAAGATGAGTTAGTTCTTACTCTATTTCCCTTCCATAGTTGTTCAATATGACTATATGGTAAAAGAAGTGCGACAAGATTGTCAGGTTGGAAGCTTGAAGGCGAGAATTTTAAAAGATATCCTGTCCAATCTAAAAGCCGTAGTTCATTAGAAAGATAATTGAGATCATCACAATTTGATACGCAAAGAACTTTGAGCAATCTCAAATTTTTCATCTTCAAGAAGGTATCGGCACTCAAATTGAACATCTTGCTCGATTCCCTAATAATCATGAGTAAAACAAAAATGAGCTTCAAAATATACAAAAACATTCAATATCTAAAAGCTATGTTGCATCGATATTTTTTTTAAGTACCCACATCCGGTACTCATATGTAATGCATATCTGAATATGGTATTGAGATATGATTGAATATATTAGAAAATACTTTATCTGACACTTACTTTCATACTTTTAATTACCTAAGCTAAAAAAATTAGAACTAATATTTTGATTTATGTTTGATGCACTGATGTGTAATTCTATAGATTACTAGCGAAATGATGGCATTACTTGGATTTACTTTTGAAAACTTTTAATGATATGTTATAGCCTAGTTCATTGATATATGCTGTCATCATTACATCAAATATAAACATTTACATTAGCAAAGATAATGATATTAACCTCTCTATAGTTTCTTTTGAAAGAGTAATGTGTTTCTTTATAAATTTCATAAATATAAAATTGAAAAATTAAGTATTAAAAGTGTGTTTGGTACTTTGGTTGGGTGAAAAAGTGAAGGGATATGAGGATGAAGTATGTTTAGTAAAAAAAAAAAAAAAAGTCAGAAGAAAGAAAAAGAAAGAGAGATGATCATTTATGTTTATGTTTTCCTATCATTTATTGTCGATGATCATGCCTTCAACCACTTCGGTAGCCTAGAAGTAATCAAGAATAGACAATAAGAAGGGAAAATAAATGCTCTAAATTGTACGATAAAACTTTTGAAAATTTACATACATGTTCAACATTGTCACAATCTTTTGGTCAAAATATACTAAATAAAATATTTTTTAACGAGAGTAATTCAATAAAATTAAAGCTACTCAATGTAACTTAAGGATCAATATATAAACCAATTAGACTAAGCTTTGGGTTTACACTATATATTGATAAAAGAAAATTTTGTATGTAATTTTTGTTGAATGGTTTATCATGTTTTTTGTTAGAACATGATGGACATCCTTTTCCTTCCACAATCTGCAACGTTTTCCAAGTTCATTAACACATTTTTCTTCAACAATTTTTCTTCCCATTTCTTGCAACAAGGCATGCATCCACAAATATTGATTATCATCATCAAATTTTACGAGAGATTTCTTAATGAGAACATCGATTCCAATATCTGGGAAGAAGTCACAACCATCCAATACTTTCATTACCAAATCTTTCTTCTCCCCGTTGAAAAAGCATGCTATATCTAGAAATATATACTTTTCCTTTTCTTCCAATCCATCAAAGCTAATTCTGAGTGTGTCAAGAATTTCTTTGTTAGAATCTTGTTTAAGTCTTTCGATTGCACTTCTCCATTGAACTATATCTCTACCATACAAAAAAGAACCCAAGACTTCAAGAGCTAAGGGGAGACCACCAGCGTAATGTACAACATGTTCAGAAAGCTCAATGAAATCAACTTTCGGCATTGTATCACCGTCAAAAGCTTTCAAATTGAAAAGCATTAGTGCATCGTTGGGATTTAATATTGTAGGCTTATACACATCATTGATTCGATAAGATCGGAGCAAATGTTCATCTCTTGTTGTTACAATGATCCTACTCCCTAAGTTGAACCAATCACGCCTTCCAACCAAGCATTTCAAATGTTGTATGTTATCAACATCATCAAGAACAACAAGAACCTTTTTACTAGACAACCTGTGGCTAATAATGGCATTCCCTTCATGAACATTGAAAAAATTGAAGCACTCATCCGGAAAGATTTGAGAAAGAAGTTGTTTCTGTAAAGAAACAAGTCCATGTTTGTTGGAAACTTCTCGAATATCAGCAAGAAAGCATTTACCTTCAAAATGAGGTAACATTTGAGTGTAAGCAACCCTTGCAAGAGTTGTTTTACCGATGCCACCCATTCCGCAAATTCCAATAATGTTGACATCATCTTCCCCAATGTTTATTTTCGAATACAACTCCTCCAAACGTAAGCTAATTCCAACCAACTCATCATGAACAATTGGATATGTTTGACATAATTTTGCTGATATCTTCTGGACAATATCTTTGATAAACTCTGCTTCGTGCCTACAAAGAAATTAAATTTCGATGCTATGTTTCAAATGCAATCATTTTTAGTTCAGTGAATTATGAAATATAATATAGTTGGAAGCAAACAAAAAGCAAGAATAAGACAACAAGATCTGTTACAGCATCAAAATACACAACTTGCTCGTTAGTTGAAATATGGGAATTCTCAATTAAACACAAATTTATCATAAATAACATGCAATCCAAAAAAAAAAAAAAAAATGTTTTAGTTATTAAAATTAGGAAATAGAGAAGAAAAGAAAGAAATACCTATTATGTAAATGCCATCCTTTGATGTTAGCTACTTGAGTCAAAGCATTTCGCCACTTTTGGATCTTGTCTTTATCTTCCTTGTACCTCTCTTCATGTTTGGCGAAGGCTTCTTCAACTTTTTCTTTTTGTTTTCTTAAATCGGATGGATCCACATCATAGAAAATTGGATATACTTTATGTCCGTCAACATTTTTTTGGTTAACAATCTCAGAAAGCTCCTCCAAGCACCATCCTGAAAAAGCATAGGTTTCTGAAAAAATGATTACCGAACACCATGATTGCTGAATTGCATTGAAGAGTTCAGGTGCAATCTCTTCGCCAGCCTCCAGCTTTGGATCATCCCTGAAGGTGACGATCCCACTCCTCTTTAGAGCATCATAAAGATGATCCGTAAAGTTCTTGCGAGTATCGTCACCTCTAAAACTCAAAAAAAATCATATTTCTTTTTAGAAATTGAAGAAGAAATTGAAGGTAACGACAGCATGAGGATGTATGAAAGGAGAAGGATATCCACAAAATCAGAAAATAGATCGCCCAATACCCACAAAGAAACTAGAAAAATAAAGTATATGAGCATAGGGGCGGAAATTCGGTGTCAAAGATGAGCAATGGATGTTCTTTCGAGGAAGAATCCACGAAGGGGAGAGTTGGCAAGTGGAAATTAAGTAATAATATTAAAAATGTTGGACGGTTCGTATTTTAATAATTATAGAGTAGATAAGATTATGACTAATAATTATAATTAATTGTGACTAACACGTGGAAGACTTCTATCTCGAAACACAGATCCATTTCGACCGGCTTGTCCAGAATTTCTAAAATGGATACCAGTTCTGCAATTGATATACTTATCATCATTGACAAAAATGCAACAGGAAGCAACTCCAATCCATTGACTATCATTCTGAATATCAAAATTTGTCTTGAATTTGCAAATGCCTGCTAAATGAAACTTCAGTTGCTTGGTAAATAAAACCTTAAATTCCCAAGTATGAGAGGGAAAGAAAGAGAGATTAATTAACCTTGAGATGTTTTTTCAACAATGTTAACGCATTGCTGTTCTCAGACAATCTGTAGCAGTTAATGACTTTAATGGAAGCTAAATCCAATAAATTGCATGCTTCTGAAGGACTTGCAACTACTTCAAGTGAAGCACAACCACTATTCCCACCCTTGCTATACTTGTCAGAAGCTCAGGCAACGATTTAAGCTCTTTGCAATTTGATAACATGAAAAGTTTAGGCTTGGGAAGTCGAGAAAGAGACGCAGGTATGCTGATGAAATTGCGAGCGGAGATTGCTCCGGATCTGCACTTCAATACATTATCAACGAGTATTCTCTTTACTCTTCTTTTTTATTCTTTTATTTATATTTCTTTTCTTTGGTCAATTAACGATTGTATAGATATTAAAATAAATCTTTTTTGCTTTATTTACATCTTGCATGATTTGATTATTAAACTAATTTATTTGTTAAGTGATTATTTATCTGAAATTTATTATTTATTAAAGAGTACTTAATATTTTAGGGAGTGACGTATTTGATAGAATATCTAAACAGGTGAGACCAGAAGGGTATCCTGTTGTATATAACTTGTGCCAAGTGGTTAGACCGAGAGAGTATCCATATGCCTAATTTAAAAGGTTTTATTGACATTACAATTAGATTACTATTTAAATTTAAATTTATATTTTGCAGACAACAAATAGAAAATATTCATTTAAAATAATATAATTTACATCACTCTTTTTTTTTCTTTTTTTTTTTTTGCTTCATTCGAACTACTCTGTTGTCAGAGACAAAACAGAGCAGCACCAAAATAGAAAATTATAGCAGTCAAGTTAAGAGCATAGTCCCAACAACAAGAAAACAACTAACAAAACAAGATATCACCACCAAGCTTTAAACACTTGCGACCGATTAACACTAGCCAACGCCAATGAGAAAGCCATGTCATTGCCATCCCAATCTGCCAAAGAGAAGACGACAGATCCGGCCTTAAGCTTAGCAGTTTCAATATCTAAAAAAATTGCATGAAGCGACCAAGGTCTCAAAAACTTGTTAATACACCAAGAAAACAACCACCGAAGAACCTAATTCAATAAATAAAGAATCGTTAGTCTTCCAATTCATAGTTAAAAAGACTTCAAGGGCAATCTTCACCGCACCAATCTCAGCTTCCTCAGCAACATTTGTATCAACAGCACCAGAGAATATCCCTCTTGCAATCCCCTTCATATCTCTCAAAACTCCTCCACACCCTACTTTGTCCTCTTTCGCATTCTACACACATTGAATTTTAACCAACCAAGAGGAGGGGACCTCCAAAAAGAAGCAACAGATTTGGATTTATAGGGCACAACTCGACACCTTTGTGGAGAGATCCACCAAAAATTCTCCTGCATCATGATTTCATTATGAATTGATCTAATCCATAACAAAGCCCTCATCTTAGATTGAAACACCAAATTTTCCATATGCACTCTCCTTTCGTCAAAAACTAGCCCATTTCTTGCTAACCATAATGTCCAACATGCTGCTGCAATAGAAATCAGCCATAAGCTTTTCTTACTTTCAGCCATTTTTACATTATTACATAAAGCGAAGAAAACCACAAAACCATCGACCTTCTTCCAAACAACATCCCACCAATTGAAGATTTTAGTCCAAAAGCCTTCGATAAATCTGCATTTGAAGAACAGGTGTGATGCACTTTCCGGCTCTCCTCCGCACCAAGGGTAGCTTATCGAAAAATTTTGAATGTTCATTCCTCTTTTAGTCAGAATTTCCTTAGATGGAATTCTGTCAATCGCGAACATCCAAAGAAAACTACGAACTCTAGGGGGAACCTTAATATTCCAAACTCTACCGCAAGCAAAATTAACGTCTGCCTCATCATCCAGAATCAATAAATCCGAACATTTTTTAACCGAGAACACCCCAAATTTATCATTAACCCAACACAACCTATCCTCTACTTCCGATAACAACACCCTGCCACTCACCTTATCAACCATATCTTTGCACATCCCCTTCTCCCTACCCAACTGTCGTAACCATTTTTTTGAAAAATGAGAATCGACTTGGTTTTGAAAACGAAAATAAAACGGGAGTCGCCACCGATCTTTATTAGGTGTGATCGAATCACCTTTGTTTTAATAAAACATTTTGGTTTACTAAAACGGCATTTTTGGTCTATGAAATTTGAGAAAACAGGTTCGGGAGTCAGTTACGTGCGAGGAAGGATTAGCACCCTCGTCACGCCCAAAATTGGTACCAAATCGATTAATTAGTGGCTTAATATCGAAAGTTGAAAACCGAGAATGAATTAAAAATACGATCATTTTTATTAATGTTGATTTTAAAACACCTGAATGAGTTGGAATAATCATAAAAGACCATCTCATCTCGAGGCGACAAAATGCCACATCCAGTAAGTTAGGACACGACACCCTGAATACTTGAGAATAAGCTCGCCTTTTATTTAAAAAGCACGTGTATTTTAATCTTAAAGAATATTCGGTTATTTAGATTAAACGAGGAAGAACGAAACCCAGTAAGTTAAGGCACAGTCTATCGAATTTCTAAATACGGAATATTATTATTTTTAGAAATTCTTATCTCGAGGTAACGAGATGTCACACCCAATAAGTTAGGGCACAACATTTTGTACTCTCGAGAATAATCTTTTTATTTTAAACTTGTATTTTGTTTTAAAAGGATATTCCGTTGTTTTGGCTAAACGAGGAAAATCGAAACCCAGTAAGTTAGGGCACGATTTTCTCGAATTTCTAAAATGCGAAATATTACCTTATTTTGAAAATTTTTATTTTAAAATGATAGCAGATACAACATTCAAAAGACATGTGTGATTTGTTTGGATTAAAAAAAATGACGATCTAGGTTGAAATAATATGTTAGGGTTTAATTCACGATGTGATGACAAAAGAATATAGTAATGAGCATGGGACAAGAATGCATGAACACAATATAATACGAGTGAATGAGAATAATACAAAAGATATGAAATAAACGAATTAAAAAATACAATGGCAATAATCAAGCAATATACGTTATCTAAATACTAGCATTAATAATCAAGGAACAATGAAATAAATAATATATAAAAATGATACACAAAACAAATTTAAAATAAGTAACAAAACAATTTTAAATAAATGATACGTAACAAAAAGTTTGAAGTAAATAACATAAAGAGCATTTTAAAATATTATAATAAAGGTCTAAAAATAAATAATATATAAAATCATTTTTGAAAAGAAATGTATATATATAAACATATAAGATTTAAAAGTCAATATATAATAGTTTAGCATGAATAGTATCAAAGAAATTAAATAAATAATATGTAAAACATTTTGAAACAAATAATATACAAAAAGATCATTTAAAATAAATAAATATAAAAGAGTGGTTTTTTTAAAAAATGAATAAATTAAATGGATTAAGGACGAGATTGAAAATAGAACGGAAATTCAGGGGTCTAAATCGTAAATAACTAAAAGGGGTACTAGGGGACCACGATAGAATGCGCTTAAAGTAAGAGGGACTGATCGGAAAATATTCCCCACCCTTATGTGCATCTATAGGGTAAGGACCCAATTGAAGACCCCAAAAATTAAAGGGTAAAAGCAGTAAAGAGGAAAAAATAACAACAAAGGGCCGATTGAATGACTTTGCAATGGAGAGGATCTATTGCGCAAATATCCCTTTAAGGGAAAATGCGCATCACCCCCTAAAGCCAAACGGCGCCGTTTCATTTTATGCATAAAGACCCAAATTTTTTTAAACCATATTTTAAACCCATTTTTTAAAAAAAAAAGCAAAGCAAAGACCATTCAAAAACCCTCCCTGTCATCTTCCTTCTCTCCCGAAAGGGGGTTTTCCGACCTATCATCGTATTACCACCATCGCATCTGGTGGTCGACAACGCTGCGGAGATGGGCTTTCAGCCCCGCTTGAAGGCGAGCTTGAAGGTTCACGCCTTTAGCCCGACAAGTGTCGGAACCACAAGCCTCTCCACCTTCCTTAGCCGATTTTTAAGATCAAGAAAGGGGGTTCCGACGACGGGGCACCGATCTAGGTATATTTCTCTCTTTTCTTTTTTTATTTTCGTTTTTACAAAGAAAAAGATTAAAAAATAAAAATAAAATTCAAAGAAGAGGCGAGATTGAACAAGCTGAAAAAAAGAGACTAAAATCCACCTTTTATTTCGATTTTGAGTTCTTAGTGTTCGTGAAGCGTTCGTAAAAAGTTACAAAGAGTGGATACTGGCTTTTAAAGCCGATTTACAAATATCTTCAACTCTAATTCTTTGTTTTTTTATTTGCCATTTATTTCTCTGTCTTTAGCATGCTTTCTTTCTCTCATCAGGCTCGCTTGTGTCGACGACGTGATGATGGCGCGCGTGGAGGAGCCAAGGGTTGGTCTGAAGGGAGTTGGGGAGGTGGTGGTCTGCTGCTATTTTTTCTTTGAAATGGGCTGGTATAGATTGGGTTAGGTTTTCGGTCTTGTTGGGCCCGGGCCAAATTGGGCTGTCTGCATTGCCTCTCTTTTTGCTCATTGTCGTGTAACGAGAACAGAGCAAAGACTTTCAAAAAGGACCAATTTTGCCCGGCCTCACCGAGCCTTGACTTCTTCGGTGTTTCACTTCTGCATCTTGTTGCTTTGATCCACTCCACCACCACTTCAGGGAGATAGGACTTCATAGTTTCAATATGTTTCTCTGTAACTTCAGAGTGATATGGGATTTGTGATTTTAGTTTGCTCCACTGCAACTTCAAGGGGATAAGACTCGTATCTTTAACCTGCTCCACTGCAACTTCAGGGGGATAAGGTTTGTTTTGATCTGCTCTACTGCAACTTCAGAGAGATAAGATCTGATAATTCAGCTTCAATCTGTTCCACTGCAACTTCAGGGAGATAAGACTTGTATCTTCAACCTACTCTAATGCTACTTTAGGGAGATAAGGTTTGTATCTTCAACCTGCTCCACCGTAACTTCAGGGAGATAAGGTTTGTTTTGATCTACTCTACTGCAACTTCAGAGAGATAAGACCTGTAATTTTTAGCCTGCTCCACTGCAACTTCAGGAGATAAGACTTGTATCTTCAACTCGCTCCACTTTGCAACTTCAAGGAGATAAGGTTTGTTTTGATCTACTCTACTGCAACTTCAGAGAGATAAGACCTGTAATTTTTAGCCTGCTCCACTGCAACTTCAGGGAGATAAGACTTGTATCTTCAACCTGCTCCACTGCAACTTCAAGGAGATAAAGTTTGTTTTGATCTACTCTACTGCAACTTCAGAGAGATAAGACCTGTAATTTTTAGCCTGCTCCACTGCAACTTCAATGAGATAAGACTTGTATCTTCAACCTACTCCACTGCAACTTCAGGGAGATAAGGTTTGTTTTGATCTACTCTACTGCAACTTTAGAGAGATAAGACCTGTAATTTTTAGCCTGCTCCACTGCAACTTTAGGGGGATAAGACTTGTATCTTCAACCTGCTCCACTGCAACTTCAGGGAGATAAGGTTTGTTTTGATCTGCTCTACTGCAACTTCAGAGAGATACGATCTGATATTTTTTTATATTGCTACACCATCCTCTTGGGGACCTATCCTGTAGACTAGATTTCTTATGCTTATGTTTATGCCAAATGATTAGGACGCAATGACCAGAATGAATCTAATGCTCCTAACTAAATGTATTATGGATGACATTTGCATGAATGTAGAATGGTATGAGAATGATCCTTCTTATTTAAGGTGTCGTTGCTCATTGTTCATCTCTAATACTGACGTATTATGTTATTTTCTTGCTCGGATGGTACTTTGACAAGATGTGAGGAGATTGTCCCAATTTAGATCATTCTTTCTTAAATCGCTCCCAACCCCTGAACCTGATTAGTTCTGAATAGTGGTCTCACTTCAGGTTCTTGTAATATTTAGAAGTTTTTCAGAGTAGTATGCAAAACTCCTTTTAAATATTAATAGTCCATTAATCGTTATTTCAACGAGAAATGCTTGAAAAAGATTCTTAAGATGATATTTTAATGAGAGCAAAGCTCGAAATGAATAAGTTGATCGAGATATCAAACTTTATTGAAGTACAAAATGAGAACAAGTTAAGATAGCGAATTTGCTAAGAATACAACAATGAATAAGTTAATCAAGAATAGCAAATCTACTAAAATATAAAATGAATAAGATGAAAATAGGTCCCCCAGATATCATAGCATTAGCTCTTCTGTACAAAACTTCTCGAAGACCCCTTTCGAACTTGATAGGTGTATGGCAGACTTAGAAGACTTCTTTGATGTCCCAAGACGTAACGTCCCTCCTTTTTGTCAATTTGGGCATAGCAAGACTACGGCGTGCCTCCCCTTTAATCAAAAATTTGAATTGCCCATTCTTGGGTTTTCAATTCAAAACTCCTTTGGTCGCAAGGCGCCCTTTGCGGGTTTTCACCTTGGCCTCTCCCTTTTTCTTTTTTTTTTTTGCTTAAGACGCCCTTTGCGGGTTTTTGCCTTAAACCGTTCCTTTTCTCCTTTTTTTTAGGCAAAGTATTTCTTGACTAAATCTGAGTTCACAGGATTAGGCAAGCTTTTTCCATCCATCTCGGTCAAAATTAGAGCTCCTCCAGAGAAGGCCTTCTTCACCACGTAAGGTCCTTCCCAATTCGGCCTTCATTTTCCTCTAAAGTCCTTTTGTATGGGAAGAATCTTTTTCAAAACAAGGTCTCCTTCATGGAATTCTCTAGGGCAAACCTTTTTATTATAAGCCCGCATCATTCGTTTTTGGTACATTTGACCATGACGAATAGCCTTCAGCCTTTTCTCCTCAATTAGGTTCAGCTGATCGTACCGAGATTGAATCCATTCTGCTTCATCCAACTTTAGTTCAGACAAGACACGAAGGGAAGGGATCTCAACTTCGATAGGAAGTACTGCCTCCATTCCGTAAACCAAGGAGAAAGGAGTTGCCCCGGTAGAGGTTCTAACTGATGTATGATAAGCATAAAGAGCAAATGGTAACTTCTCGTGCCAATCTCTGTAAGTTTCAGTCATCTTCCCCATGATTTTCTTGATATTCTTATTAGCCGCCTCGACCGCACCATTCATTTGTGGACGATACAACGACGAATTGTGGTGTTTGATTTTGAATTGACTGCAGACCTCCGCTATCGTACTATTGTTCAAGTTCAATACATTGTTAGATATGATCCTTTCGGGCATTCCATATCGGCATATGATCTCCTTCTTTATGAACTTGCTGACTGCCGACTTTGTGACATTTGCATACGAAGTGGATTCTACCCATTTAGTGAAATAATCAATGACCACGAAGATGAATCGATGCCCATTAGACGCCTTTGGTGATATTGGCCCAATGACGTCCATCCCCCACATAGAGAAAGGCCATGGGGAAGTCATGACATGAAGAGGTGAAAGAGGTACGTGAATCTTATCTCCATAAATTTGGCATTTATGACACTTCTTGGCATAGCTGATGCAGTCTCCTTCCATAGTGGACCAATAATACCCAAATCTCATGATCTGTCTGGCCATTGTAAAACCGTTGGCATGCGTTCCGGAGACACCCTCATGGACTTCTTCTAGGATTTTCTTAGCTTCAATAGCATCTACGCATCTTAGAAGCACATGATCCTTCCTTCTCTTATATAGGATTTCTCCATCCAAGACATAATCACTGGCTAGTCTTCTCAGCGTTCTCTTATCGTTCTTGGTTGCTTGGTCAGGGTATTCACGATCTTTCACATATCACAATATATCGCGATACCAGGGGCGGTCATCTTTCTCTTCTTCTTCATTGATGTTGTAGCAATGTGCTGAAGCCTCGTAAGTGCTCATTTGGATAGGCTTCATCTCCTCTTGCTTGTTTACTCTGATCATGGAGGCTAAGGTAGCCAAGGCATCGGCCATCTGGTTTTCTTCTCGTGGGAGGTAACAGAAAATGATATCATCAAACTCCTTAATTAACTCTAAAACTAGCTTTCGATAACTGATCAACTTGGGATCTCTTGTTTCCCATTCGCCTTTGAGCTGATAGATCACTAGCGCAGAATCGCCATATACTTCCAATACTTTGATTTCGCGTTCAATGGCTGCACGGATACCCATGATGCATGCCTCGTATTCGGCCATGTTATTTGTACAATCAAAATCCAATTTGCTGGTAAAAGGACAATGATCTCCATTTGGGGATATCAGGACTGCCCCAATTCCATTTCCTATTGCATTTGAAGCTCCGTCAAAGTATAGTTTCCAAGAACAGCCCTCCTTTTGAGCACCTTCTTCACTGACCACAACATACATTAGATCTTCATTCGGGAAATCAAAGTCTAGTGGCTCGTAATCTTCTAACGCTCTGCTGGCTAAAAAGTCTGCTATTGCACTCCCTTTTACAGGTTTCTGGTTTACATAGATTATATCAAACTCAGAAAGTAGGATCTGCCACCGGGCCACTCTTCCATTCAGTGCAGTCGACTCCATCATGTATTTGAGAGGATCCAGCTTCGAGATGAGCCAAGTTGTATGGTATAGCATGTACTGTCTCAGTCTTCGGGTCGTCTAAATCAGAGCGCAACACAGCTTCTCAATTGGCGAATATCTTGTTTCGCATTCCGTGAACTTCTTGCTGAGATAGTATATCGCTTTCTCATTTCTTCCCGACTCATCATGTTGGCCTAACACGCATCCCATAGAATTTTCAAATACCGCTAAATACAATATCAGTGGTCTATCTGGGCAAGGTGGCATTAGTACTGGTGCTTTGGACAAGTAATGCTTGACCTTATCAAAAGCTTCCTGGCACTCTTCATTCCATACACCTGGGTTGTGTTTCCTAAGAAGACGGAATATAGGGTCACACTTCTCCGTTAGTTGTGCAATGAATCGGGCGATGTAGTTTAGTCTTCCTAGAAAACCTCGAACTTCTTTGTGAGTACGTGGTGGAGACAACTCCTGTATAGCCCTTACTTTATCTGGATCAATCTCAATCCCTTTTTCGCTGACTACAAATCCTAGCAACTTTCCCGACCTAGCCCCGAAGGTACATTTTGCTGGATTGAGCTTCAGTTGGAATTTCCTCAACCTTAGGAACAGTTTCCTCAAGACTTGTACATGCTCTTTCTCAGTCCTGGACTTTGCAATCATATCATCTACATAAACTTCGATCTCCTTGTGCATTATATCATGGAAAAGGGTTACCATGGCTCTTTGATATGTTGCCCCCACATTTTCAGTCCAAAGGGTATTACCTTATAACAGAATGTTCCCCACATGGTTACGAATTTGGTCTTCTCCATATCTTTAGGGTGCATCTTAATCTGGTTGTACCTGAAGAAGTCGTCCATAAAAGAGAAAAGTGAGTAACCAGCCGTGTTATCCACTAAAGTATCAATGTGAGGCAACGGGAAGTTATCTTTTGGGCTGGCCTTATTTAAATCCCTATAGTCCACGCACATCCGTACCTTCCCATCTTTCTTAGGAACGGGTACTATGTTCGCCACCCATTCTGAGTATTTAACTACTTGTAAGAAACCGTTATCAAACTGTTTCTTGACCTCTTCTTTTATCTTCAACAAAACATCGGGCCTCATCCTTCGAAACTTCTGTTGAACTAGTCTACATTCTTCCTTTATGGGGAGTCGGTGTACCACGATATCCGTATTTAACCCAGACATGTCCTGGTATGACCATGCAAAGACGTGCTTGAATTCCTGGAGTAACTCAACGAGGTCTCGCTTTGTTTCTGCGGCAATGCTGGCCCCAATCTTTAACTCTTTTCCTTCTCCTATGCTCACAACTTCCACTGACTCCTTATGAGGTAATATTTATTTCTCGTCTTGCTCTACCATCCTTAACAAATCAAGAGATATATTACGGTCCTGGTCATCTTCAAAATCCTGAGAATCCTCCATACCCGCATCTTGCTCAAAAAGAGATTCTGATATAGTAACAGTGTCGCTCATATCATTGATATCTGGGGACCTATTAGAAAGGTAAAGAAAGGTTTAAAAATAAAAGAATCTAAGAATGATTATTTGCATGATTGGTTATGAATGAAATGTAAAGAATATTTTGGTTATGAATGAAAAGGATAAAAGAACATTTGCTCGGAAGTGATACAAAAAGGTTCATTTTTATTGAAATAAAGATATTCGGGCATATGCCTATTTAACAAAAGGATTCTTATTGCTCCTAGGCTTAGAGCAACAAGTGTGTTTTGAACATTACTCTGAATTAATTCTAAAGGTTACAGGAATCTCTTCCATGGTCCAATTGTTTAGAACACTTCCAGGAGGGTAAGGGCAAATCCCAGATAAATCTCTTTCTTCGGTTTCTTCCTCGGATACAGCGTTTATGCTCAAACTTCCTAACATTTCCTCTACTACTTTTCTTCTTGCCATCCTTTGTTCAGGGTATATGGTCCCTCCTGAAACAAATGTTTTGGATAAATGAGGAAAGGTCATTGGGTCCCATTTGGCTTCCTCACCGCTCAAACATGCACTTCTTCTCTCTTACTTTTTCTCCGCTTCTTTCCTCTTTTGCTTTACATCTGGCTTGAATCCCAAACCGAAGCAGTCTCATTTTTCTTTCAGCATTGGCGCCTCAGTTTTTCCTTGAAGGTATTTCCCGAGTCCCTTTCTCGATAAGGCTCCCTTTCCAACTGTCATTTGCAGGCCTATCCTCGTGGATTTGGATATTTTGGGCATGGGAATCTTGTTGCCTTCGACGACGAAGGTTGCGTTGACAAATTTTAGTGATCAAAAAGAACATTCTATCGCCTCGTCGTCGGCCCCTATATATGGGGCATCACTGGTAACAGATGTTATGACATCCTCCTCCGCGTTTATTGTGACCAATCTACCTTCAGTTACCAATTTTAACTTTTGGTGCAGTGAGGACGGCACTGCCCCCACCGAATAGATCCACGATCTTCCTAACAAGAAATTGTGGGAAGGCTTGATGTCCATCACCAAGAAATCCACCTCATACGTATTTGGACCAATCTAAAGAGGTATATTGATCCGTCCCATAACCCTTCTTTCAGTACCATCGAATGCCCTCACAATATTCTAGCACGTTTTCATATGGGAACTATCCACGGGCAACCTATTTAGTGTGGATAAGGGTAAAACATTCAGGGCTGATCCGTTATCAACTAATACCCCTGGCAATGTATATCCCTTGCAGCGTGTGGTTATGTGTAGAGCCTTTGTAGATCCCAGCTTGTTGACAGATATATCACTCGCGACGTATGTTTCGTTCAACACTTTCATCAATGCACTACGGTGGGCCTCTGAACTCATGAGCAAGGCTAGTACTGATATGGGAGCCGACTGCTTGTGCAATTGCTCCACAACACTGTACTCGCTGTGCTTTAGGAATTTTAGGAACTCTTTAGCCTCTTTTTCTGTCACCGGCTCATTGACGGGTGATTCAGGTCCGACCGTCTTTTCTTTCTTTTGCTCAACCATCACGGATTTTCCTTTAACTTACTCTACCTTTATGTTCGGGGTATAATGCCTTCCGCTGCGTGTGAAGAATCCCACGTCTTGACCTTCCTTTGAAGTATTAGCCAGGTTCTCCTCCCTCTGAATCGTTACATTACAGTCATAATTCCACAGAACCCTTTTACTATCCTTATAGGGGAAAGCTACAGGCTTCTGAATTATGACCTTTGGTGTGATTGGTACTCCAGCTTCACTAACCCTTGGTCGCGAGATAATTACCAAAGGGTGATTAACCCCGTAGACCTTCTTTGTTGATCTTTCTTCTGACGCGCAGACCTCTCCTCCTTCCAATCCTTCGATCTCTTCATAAAATTCCATTTCTTTGTTATCCATGAAACTTTGTACTGTGGCCCTGAACTCGATCCATTCTTGGATGTCATGACCCACCTCGACGTGGAACTCGCAGTATTTTCCAGCTCTTTCAGGCTTTTCTCCTGATTCTTGCATGATTAATCCCCCACTTACCATTTGTTTCCAAACCCATCTCAGTGGGGTTTTTACTTCAGCCAGATCAACCTTGATTCTTTTACCTCCACTCTCGGTTATTGCATTTACCCCTTTTTCAGAATGATTGGGTAATGGGTTGCCTGCTACGTTAGGCCCTGATGGGTCATTGATCTCTACTACTCCCATTTTGATAAGTTTCTCGACCACCTTTTTAAACACAGTGCAGTTCTCGATCGAATGCCCAGCTACTCCCGCATGGTACTCACATTGAGCGTTTGCGTCATTGATCGCTGTGAATCAGAGCTTTAAAATTTATAAAAAGAATGATCGAACCTGGAAACTAACTCTGACAACGATTAAGGCAAGTGCACCTATCAAACAGTAGTATAGCTTAGGCAAGACCGGATTATCGAACCCAAAGGAACTAAAAGTACTAATACTAACTTTCTTTTTTATTATTTAGCCTAAAATAAGTGAAGTTGTTTATTAATCTAAATTAATTAACTACTAAACTAAAGACTCTAAGACAAAGAAGAATGAATTTGGAAAATGACTTGGGAAAAACTCAGTTGATTTCGGAGATACCCTAGGAAGAATCCACCTAGACTTCACTTGTTATCTAACACTGAACCATACGATTTATTCACTTAGTTTGATCCGTAAGACTCCCTAACGTATATTAAACCCTCTCTCGAGGCGAACAATGTCTAACCCTAGGTTAATTAGTGGAACTCTCGTTCTCTTATAATAACCCCCTAGAATAGCAGTAAATCGATCTATGGATTCCCATATTAGGTTTCACCCTAATCCGGCAAAATCTCATCACCCTATCTCTAGGCGTGCAATCAACTCCGCTTAATTATGTTGGATCTACTCTTAGGCAAGGTCTATTCCTCCTCCACCTAAGCACATTAAATTTGGATTAAGCTCACATAACTAAGAACAAACTAAGTATTTATCATATAATTCAGAAAATAATAACAAGATTCATCATAGATTTCATCCCATTCGGGTATCCGAAGGGTTTAGTTCATAACAATAAAGGAAAACATCTCAAGAGAAAAGATAAAACAAAACATAAGAAATCCCTAAAACCCCCTGAAGGAATTGAAGAGGAGATCCTCCGTCTTGAGTATAATTCTGGCTTCTTGAGATGAATCAACTGGCTATCCCTGAGTGAATCCCCACAAATCTACCTTCTCTGGCCTAGCACGATGCCCCTAGACGATGGCTTTGGGCCCCCCTTTCAGGTCATACTTAGGGTGTATTTATAGGCTTTTGAAATACATTTCTTTCTCCTTAAGTATCCTTTCCCGAATGAAATTGCTCTTTTCCACGGCAGAGGCACGGCCATGGCGCACGCCCGTGTAAATCGTGGCCAGGCCGTGTTCGGATTTCTTTAATGAGACACGACCGTGTGAGTCGAGGTTAGACCGTGTTCTAGATGATTGACTTGGCACGGCTGTGTGGGTCCAAGTTCAGGCCATGTCGATTTCCTCATTGGTCCATTTTGGTCCGTTTTGAGCCCGTTTCTCGTTCTTTTTATCCTTGGGTGCTTTCCTAGGTATAAGACATGAAAAGAAAGGATTAAGAGCACCTTCTTACATAAATCAAAGGATAATTCATCCAAAAGCATACTAAATGTGGGCCTATAATATGTTACTATTTCGATTTATCAAATACCCCCACACTTAAGCTTTTGCTTGTCCTCAAGCAAAATTCTCAACTTACAATTAAAAGGAACTTCCTATAATTCATAATAGTCATTGATAGTGTCTCATCATAATTTAGGGATAATTTATACATGGATAATTCAACTCAAAGAGTCCTAAAAATTCAAACAATATAAGTCATAGATTTTGTAGCTCGAAAATATAAGTGTTTTCCCTTCATCTAAATAATTACCTCTGATTCGAAATCGACAAGGATTGACATCCTCATAAAAGATTCACTCAAATCACTCAAAGTGTTTAAGGTTCAAAATTTAGGCACTCAAAAGTCAAACATGAAAAGTTAATCCCATAGGCTTGCATGAAGATCAAATCTCCACCACTGAAATATGAGATGAAATACAAATCAAAAGGTCTTTGTTAGGGTTGTAACGGGGCCAGGGTTAAGGTGTGGAGTAAGGCTGAATTAGAGGGTTAGAATCGAGATTGAATTGACAAATTACCTAACTAAGAACTAACGAACTAATAATAATTACATCAATTGAAAACTAATAATACTAATAATACGAGCTTCTTTTTTCGATATTTGGAATTTAAATAAATGTATAAGCTCATTTAATCGCATAACTAATAATGAATATACTTCATTTTTTTAAGAACAATCATAAATACATAATAAAAGATAAATTACTGAAATAAAAACACAGTTAGGCTATTAATCAAATCAAATCTCGATATAAGGGTAGTCAAAAGGAATGGTGATAACAAAAACAAAGGGGTTCTGGGTTAATATTAGTGGTTATGTCAACAAATAGGGTTGTTAGGATTAAGAGGGGTTCACTAGGGGTTAATTGTGAAGGTAGGCTTTTTATAGAGTAAGTGGGTTAAATCCTAGGTGCCTTTATCATCTCTGTGTATCAAATAAAAAAAAATGTGGTCTCGACATGTATAATCGATGCAAGTTCTAGAATAACAAATCAGTGTTGACATACTCATAATCAATAAAGTGAGCAAGAAAAAGAATTTATGCTCTATAAGGCTCAAAATCTCACAAGAATTATGGGTATTTTGATGTCAACCTTGTAAATATCAAACTTCAAAGTAATATTTAAACTTAGTTCGACAACCTAGAAAATTTTTAATTTCTGAAAAATAGACTTATCATGCTTGATTCTCTAGTATTCTTAGAATTTAATTATCAATGCACAATTATCAATGACTTAATCTAAAACATATCAATAAAAATCATAAATCATCAGAAATTTCATCCTAATTAGTAATATGAGTAATTTACTTTCAAACAAGACTAAATTCAGGGATTTGAGAATAATGCAAAATGTTTGGTACCTAATTTCAGAAATTTGCGAATAATGAAAAAAAGTTAGGTACCTTTTTAAGTTGTTCACCCCCCACACTTAAGATGTACATTGCCCTAAATGTGCAAAGATAGATAATATAAATGTAATGTTCAGATCAAAAGATATGGGGATAAGTGAAACTCTCTGAATTATGGATGAGCTCCTTGAGTTGGCAGTGGTCGTGGTGACGTATAAGTTGGAGGAGCGGTCTGGGTGACGATTCTGCGCTAGATGAAGAAATTGGGAAACTCATGCAGGATTAGCCAAGAAATCTAAAGAAACCTTAATAATATACTAATAATATAATTAAAGACAAGAAAGATAAAGAGAAGGAGACTAAGAAGGAAAATAAACTAAGTTTAAAAGATAAAAGGGCTTGAGAATCCTTATGGTAGATGGTTCGAGAGGTGGGTGTGACTTTGAAGGTGACGGAGTTGTTGGTGATGGTGGAAGTGGCGTGATTCCCAAGCAGCCTTAAGAACCTAAAAACAAGAAACTAAAATAAAATAAACTAAATTAAGTAGAAGAGAAGTAAAGATAAAGAAAATAAAGGAGAAGATAAAAATAAAAGAACAGATAATTGGTCTCAAAGACCCTTAGCTTGTTGTTTGGATGAAGCTGCTGGCATGAACTCATGTGAATTGGTCTCTTTTGAGGAGACTGTGATTGGCCTTTTATGCTTCTTTGTCATGGATATGATGTTGTTGTAGCTCAAGAGTCTAAGGACTTATTAGGAAAAGGAAAAAAAAAAGAAAGAGGGAGAACAGAAGGAGAGAAGATGGAAGAATGTGGGGTGAAGGGGGAGGGCTGTGGGTTTTAAATAAATTTTGTATCTAAGGCTCTCCCACGCCCGTGGACGGAGGGTGTGTCGATTTACACGGCTGCATCACACGGCCATGTTCCTAGGCGTGTTGGTTACCCCACGCTCGTGTCTAGCCTGTGTTCGACAAGTCAGTATGTTGACACGGTTTTTAAGGCACGCGCGTGTTCTCGCCTGTGGTTGGAAAGTCGCAGCTTCACGGGTCATGGGGCACGGTCGTGCCCCTTTGTCAGTGCCCGTGGTGTAGTGGTTGGATCTGTGATGTCGAAAAGTGGTTGGAATTGATTCGCACGGTCTCTGCTATGTCAGTACGGGGATTCTTATGGTCCCCACGGCCGTGTGTAAGGCCGTGTGTCCTGGAATTCTGTACCCCTTGTTAGTTTATAACTAAGTGTTTCAGAAAGGAAAGAAGAAAAGAAAAATAAATTTAAAGCAAAATATGAGAATAAATTATGTTAGTGCTTGGGGTGCCTCCCGAGAAGCGCTCGTTTATAGTCTTAAGCTAGACTCTCCTCTCGGTTGCTTTGTCAGGGTGGTTTGAGGAGTTGGAAGTCCTTCCTCATGCTATCATTTGTGTCTTTGTGAAAAAATTTAAGTCGAGATGTGTTTATAGTAAAAGTACCAAAAATAGGATTACTTACCTCGACTGTTCCGTGTGGGAAAACACTGGTTACCCTAAAAGATATTTCTTTGTTTGTGCTAGGGTCCGGAGGAGATATTTGAGGATCTGCCTGATCTAACAGTACTTGGTCCCCTATTTTGAAGTGGTTTGTTGTTCCTATTAGCTCTTTTGGGGGCTCCTTCAGTTTTATCTTGTGTGGTTCTGGTTCTTCGTCGTGTATCCCTAATTTCTCCTTGAAGTGTGTCTTCCACTCGTCTAGATCATTGAACTGAATCCCTCGATCTTCATGAGTTATTTCTTTGTTGGCATGGGGTTTAGGATCGGGTTCAGTTGTATTCTTTGGTGGTGATTCCTGAAAATAAGGGTTAACCGAATGGTTATCAGTAGAATTTACATTCTTGCCCCGAGTCGAGAGCCTTGATGGTGATTGTCTCATTACCTACGCAAAGTATGAGTTCTCCTGCATCAACATCAATTTTAGTCCCGCGGTTGCTAAAAGGGGTCTTCCTAAAATTAGGGGATCGAATTATCCTCATCCATGTCTAAGACAACAAAGTCTCTGGGAAAACGAATCATCAATTTTTACAAGAACATCTTCGATAATACCCCTAGGAATTCTAACAGTTTTATCAGCTAATTGAATGCTCATCCTAGTTTGTTTGGGTTTCCCTAGACCTAATTGTTTAAACAATTTATAAGGCATGACATTTATGCTTTCCCCTAAATCAGCTAACGCATTATCAACAGTTAGTCTACCAATTAAACATGGAATTGTAAAACTCCCTAGATCTTTTAGCTTTTGTGGTAGTCTATTTTAGAGAATTGCTGAGCACTTTGCGTTAAGTTCCACATGTGCCGACTCGTCTAACTTCCGCTTATTCGTCAAGAGATGTTTTAAAAATTTCTTCGAATCTGGCATCTGTGAAAGAGCTTCAAGTAGCGGTAAGTTAATATGTAATTTCTTTAAAAGTTTAAGAAACTTACTGAACTGTTCCTCTGTATCATCTCTTCTTAACGCTTCGGGATATGGTATGCGAGGTTGGTACTCCTTGATTACTAGTTTTGGCTTGTCTTGTGGTACCTCAACTTTACCTTCTTCTACCTCGTTTTCTTGTGTTGGACTGGGTTCGTCTACTTCTTCGCTTTCTTGAGCTGTTATGGCTTGGATTTGCTCCTTTGGATTAATTTCAGTATTACTCGGTAGACGCCCTTGCGGTCGTTCGGATAATAGCTTTGCAATTTCTCCGACTGACTGGGTAATTTCCCCGATTTCCTTTGTAAGTCCTCCAACTTGGTTCTCGATGTTTGTTAGGTGTCGAGTGTTACCTCAATTTTTTGGAGACGGGCTTCTGTGGATGCTATGAATTTGTTCAACGTCTCTTCAAGATTCGGCTTCTTTTCCTGTGGATAGGGCTGATTTTGGAAATTTTGAGGAGGTTGTTGTCTTTGATTTCCTTGATTTCCTTGTCCTCCCCACGAAAAATTTGGGTGGTTCCTCCAACCTGGATTATAATTATTACTATATGGGTTATTATTAGATCTGAAATTGTTACCTATATAGTTCATCTATTTGCTCTCTGTGCCCGGTTTGTAGGGTGGGTACTCAAGATTCACCACAGTTCCACTTGTGTCGCACTGCATGACTGGATGTACCTGCGAAGAACACAAACTATCAAGCTTTTTATTTATCAACTCTACCTGATTTGATAGCATGGTTACTGCATCGAGGTTGTAAACTCTGGCTATTTTTGTTGGCCTTGTTCTTGTAACTTGCCACTGATAGTTATTCAGCGACATCTCTTCTATAAATTCATAGGCTGCTTCAGGAGTTCTATTATTTAGGGTTCCACCGACGGCCGAGTCGATTAGTTGCCTCGTTGAGGGGTTTACACCGTTATAGAAAGTTTGGACTTGGAGCCACAAGGGTAAGCCATGGTGTGGACACCTTCTCAAGATATCCTTATATCTCTCCCATGCATCGTATAATGTCTCTAAATCCATCTGCACAAAGGAAGATATATCATTACGTAATTTGGCCGTTTTGGTTGATGGGAAATATTTTAATAAAAAATTTTCGGTCATTTGTTCCCATGTAGTGATTGACCCTCGTGGTAACGAGTTTAACCACTGTTTAGCTTTATTCTTTAATGAAAAGGGAAATAACTGAAGTCGTATGGCATCATCAGAAACGCCATTTATTTTGAAGGTATCACAGAACTCTAAAAAATTAGCTATATGAGCGTTTGGATCTTCGTCCTGTAAACCATCAAATTGAACAAACTGTTGAATCATTTGTATAGTGTTAGGTTTTAATTCAAAATTATTAGCAGCTATAGTAGGCCTAACAATACTAGATTCGGCTCCTGTTAAATGAGGTTTAGCATAATCATACATAGTACGCGGAGCATTATTTTCTGCCACATCTTATGGTGGAAGATTATTTCCGTCCATCCCTTCAGTAGGATTGGATCTGTCTTCTCGCTCTCCTTCTTGGTAATTTAGGGCTCGCCAATTTCTCTGCGATTTCTTCTGAGCGGTAGCTTCAATATCACTGTCAGATTCTAAAGGTCCTCTCGGGTTCCTTCTAGTCATAAACTAGAGGTACTCAGAGAAAAAGAAAGAAAGAAAGTTTAGCAAATTTAAAATTAAAACTAAAAATAAAAATAAATTATAGAAAAATAAAAATAATGGCTAAAGTAATAAAAATAGAGTTTTCTTAATATTTTAGTTCTCTCAAGACAATACCAAATACTTGATCGTTTGTGAATCGAGCTTTAAAATTTATAAAAGAATGATCGAACACGAAAACTAACTCGACAATGATTGAGGCAAGTGCACCTATCGAACAAAGAGTATAGCTTAGGCAAGACCGGATTATCGAACCCAAAGGAACTAAAAGTACTAATACTAACTTTCTTTTTATTATTTAGCCTAAAATAAGTGAAGTTGTTTATTAATCTAAATTAATTAACTACTAAACTAAAGACTCTAAGACAAAGAAGAATGAATTTGGAAAATGACTTGGGAAAAACTCGGTTGATTTCGAGAGATACCTAGGGAAGAATCCACCTAGACTTCACTTGTTATCTAACACCTGAACCATACGATTTATTCACTTAGTTTGATCCGTAAGACTCCCTAACGTATATTAAACCCTCTCTCGAGGCGAATAACGTCTAACCCTAGGTTAATTAGTGGAACTCTCGTTCTCTTATAATAACCCCCTAGAATAGTAGTAAATCGATCTATGGATTCCCATATTAGGTTTCACCCTAATCCGGCAAAATCTCGTCACCCTATTTCTAGGCGTGCAATCAACTCCGCTTAATTATGTTGGATCTACTCTTAGGCAGGGTCTATTCCTCCTCCACCTAAGCACATTAAATTTGGATTAAGCTCACATAAGTAAGAACAAACTAAGTATTTATCATATAATTCAGAAAACAATAACAAGATTCATCATAGGTTTCATCCCCTTTGGGTATCCGAAGGGTTTAGTTCATAACAATAAAGGAAAACATCTCAAGAGAAAAGATAAAACAAAACATAAGAAATCCCTAAAACCCCCGGAAGGAATTGAAGAGGAGATCCTCCGTCTTGAGTATAATTCTGGCTTCTTGAGATGAATCAACTGGCTATCCTCGAGTGAATCCCCACAAATCGCTTTCTCTGCCTAGCACGACGCCCCTAGACGATGGCTTTGGGCCCCCCCTTTCAGGTCATACTTAGGGTGTATTTATAGGCTTTTGAAATACGTTTCTTTCTCCCTAAGTATCCTTTCCCGAATGAAATTGTTCTTTTTCACGCCAGAGGCACGGCCATGGTGCACGCCCGTGTAAATCGTGACCAGGCCGTGTTCGAATTTCTTTAATGAGACACGGTCGTGTGAGTCGGGGTTAGACCTTGTTCTAGATGATCGACTTGGCACGGCCGTGTGGGTCTAAGTCCAGGCCGTGTCGATTTCCTCATTGGTTCGTTTTGGCCCGTTTTGAGCCCGTTTCTCGTTCTTTTTATCCTTGGGTGCTTTCCTAGGTATAAGACATGAAAAGAAAGGATTAAGAGCACCTTCTTAAATAAATCAAAGGATAATTCATCCAAAAGCATACTAAATGTGGGCCTAGAATATGTTACTATTTCGGTTTATCAGTCATACCATTTTGGGAATGGGGGTTGCATGGGTTTTATGTGGAAAGGGGCTACCACGTGTGCATCGAACAAAGTTTGGTAAAATTCCCTAAATGTCATAGGAATCGGTGTGAATTGGTTTCTTTCCATGGTAGGCCTTGGGTTGGAATCTTGCCTTGGTGGGCCCTGATGGCTAGCAGTCAACGTCCTTGGCTGGCTAACAGTGATGGGCTTTGAATAGCCCTTGTTGTACATGCTTACATTGTTCACTTCATTGTCCTTTTTTCTCGGGGCTGGTCTCCTTGCGCTTTCCCCCGCGTCTATCTTCCCGCTCCGGACTGTATTTTCTATCATCTCCCCCGACATCACTATGTCTGAAAAGCTCTTAGTAGCGCTTCCCAGCATGTGGTTGATGAATGGAGCTTTCAGCGTGTTGATAAAAAGCATAGTCGTTTCTTTCTCTAGAAGAGGGGGTTGGACTTGCGTCGCTACTTCTCTCCACCTCTGGGCATATTGTCTAAAGCTCTCACTTGGCTTCTTCTCCATGTTTTGCAATGTTATTCTATCCGGTGCTATGTCCATCACATGGCCGTATTATTTCATAAAAGCCTGTGCGAAATCCTTCCATGAATTAATTTGAGTACGGCTGAGCTGGTTGTACCACTTGGCCGCCGATCCGATCAAGCTGTCCTGAAAGCAGTGAATCAGCAGCTAATCATTATTGACATAATTTGTCATCTTTCGACAGAACATCGTAATATGAGCTTCAGGGCAGCTAGTCCCATTATATTTTTCAAACTCCGGAGTCTTGAATTTTGGTGGGAGTATTAGGTCTGGGACCAAGCTCAAATCTTTAGCACTAACCCCACCACGGTAGTCTGCATTCTCCATTGCCTTAAACTTCTCTTCTAACCATTTACACCGGTCTTCAAGTTGTTTAGACACATCAACCCTCGCCTTCTCTGTTTCTGCCAAGTCGTCGAGATCAGGAACGACAGGATTAGTTGGGTGATCTCCCATATTAGAACCCGAGCCAGTTGGAAAATTCATCGGTATCGAAGCATCAGCCTGATATTGGGGTCTGACGGTAACATGTACCCTTTGTGGGTTTACATCTGGTTGCACTTGGGTGTGCGTTGGGGTAAGACCTGGAGGGTAGGGAGGTTCTTCATTGTCGTCACCAGGATTGGTCAAAGGGTCTTTTCCTTTGTCGGATCCCCCGGCCAATAACTGAGCTAGCTGGTTCATCATGTTCCTTTGGGATTCGAGCATCTGATCCCTCATATCTTGCTGCATTTTCGCTAATTGTTCTTGCATTTGAGCTTGCAACTGATCTTGCATATCCCTTTGCATCTGTTCCAGTCTTTCTATCTTCTGATCCATTGTTTTTGCTTTACGACGGGTATTGTAGTAATATATAATAGGTTGGTTTTCGTCGGTTTCCAGGGTAACTTCTGTCATAATTTTAATCAATTAGGGTCTTTTTATAGAATTTAATGCAAATGATGTAATTTAATGCAAATGAATGAGATGATTGCAAAAAGGTGTTGATTTTGATTCAATTCCATTAGATAAACTTTATTAGAAAATGAATTTCTTTACATAGAACGGACGATTACATATACGACTTCGCCCTAATATCTAAATTCTTGACTTTCCTAAGAAGCCAAGCCAAGTTTTTGCCTCGATCTGATACCGACTCGTATTGTAGACTTAATACATCAGCTTGAATAGCCAAAGTCTATAAATGGTCGACCACCTCTCGAACTTGAGCCACAGCCTTGCCCATAACATAATCTCTATCTCTGACCTGATTTTGTGAGCGGTGGAGCTGCTCTTTCCAATGTTCATTGTCTGGTTCAAGAAGTTCGACTCGAATCTTACTATCTCGTAGTGCAGTCTCAAGCTCCTCTATCCTTCCTTTCAGTTCCTCAATCTTGTTTTGGCTAGCCCTTAATTCGATTACCGAGTTGCGACTACGGTGCAGATGCAGTGACTTTTCCAATTCCGCTACTCGGGCTCGTAACTTCTCTTTTTCACTTTGACTTTCCAACAGATTCTTTTTCAAACCATCCTCCCGTACTCGAGCATCTTGGAACTTCTTTTCCCACTGATCGGCTCTAGTCTTTTCTTCTTTGATTTCTTGACGCCATCGCTCTGATGTCTTGCCTAAACCAGCGGTTCTGATTGACATGCGTAGCTTCTTGTAGTCCGTCTTTAAGCTGTCCAAATCCTCTTCAGCCTTATTTTTACCTTTTCTCAATTTCTCGGCCTCGAGCTTGTGGATGTCGACGTCTAACCCTAACTGCATCTTTTTCTCCTCTAGCTGCTCTATTTTCTTTCCCAATTCCCGGCTCCTTTTCTTAAAGTCCTGCTTGATGATTTTTAATTCGGATGGGACAACTAGTAAATGCTCTTCTATAGGCTGAGCATTCTTTTGACTCATCATAGGGATGTTTTCATTGACTCTTTGACTTCGCCACCTATCATATTCAAGGGTCGCCATCGGGTTTGTAGTAAATATCTTCATTCTGCGAGTTTGGTTCCAAGCGCTCGACATTTCACGAACTCTCTTTTTGTAATTATCGTCCTTGTATGTAAACTCGCACTGAGCTAATCCTTGTGTCGCCGGTATGAACTGTCTTGATCGAAACTGCCATAGTACGAGCAGTGGAGCGTACCCAATAGCTCCCCATATTCCGAGTAGAGGGACCCAGTCAAAATTACCACACCAGTATAAGATTTCATCTAGGATCAACCACGGAGCTCTCCATTCAACATCTTCAACCTGCAGATTTCAAAGAATAGCCATCCATTTCTCTTCACAGATGTCATCTCGCCTTGGTGTAGCCACTACTTCTCTCAATGGGGAGTAGTTCACAGAAAAAACTCGACAGGAGACCTTTTCCAATTTCCAAAAGTGGCTATGGAACCAAGCCAACAAAAGCTGTGCGCACCCTATGAATCTGCCCTCACCTGCTCTCCGACATGCATTCAAGGATCTAAAAGTTTCTGCTAAAATTACCGGGACGGGTGTGACACTTTTGTCGAGTCGTTCAAACAAATCTGAGACCGCTTCACCCACGTGCCCTAAAGCCTTGGGAAAGATCACCAATCCATAGATACTAAGAGCGAAGACATCGACCCACTTCTTTATATTAGGATGTGCTAAGATCAAATCTTTCAAGTTTTTCCAAGGAATGCACTTACTATCACCCTTCTGCTGACTTCGGGCTGCAACCCACTGTTCGCTCATCCTCGTGATATTCATCAACTTTCTTACGAAAGTCAGGGCGTTAGGGGATCTGGAGTAAATTCTATTAGCATGAATCTTCATGCAACAGAGCAAGGCCGAGTATTCTTTTACGGTAGGCACCAAATCTACCTCTCCAAAAGTAAAACAACTATAAGCGGGGTTCCAAAACTGGGTGAGGGCTCGGAACAAGTGCTTGTCCACTTTAATATCGAGCAGGTAGGGCAAGTCACCATAATTGCAGTAGAATAGTTGTTTGATCTCGTCATTGATAAACCGTAAAAGTAACATATTCTAAGCCCACATTTAGTATGTTTTTGGATGATTTAAGCTCTAATTTATGTAAAAAGGTGCTCTTAATCCTGTCTTTTCATGTCTTATACTCAGGAAAGCACCTGATGACGAAAAGAACGAGAAACGGGCTTAAAACGGACCAAATTGGGCCAAGCCACAAAATCAGCACGGCCTGGACTTCAAGCCACACGGCCGTACCACCATTCCTACTAGAACACGACCTTACCACGACTTACACAAAATGTGCCTCATTCAACGATGTCGAACACGGCCGGCCATGATTTACTGAGCGTGTGCCATGGCCGTGCCTCTGCCATGGAGAAGAGCAATTTCATTCGTGAAAGGATACTTAGGGAGAAAGAAACGTGTTTCAAAAGCCTATAAATACACCACAGGTACCGGTGAAATGGGGCGAAGAGCTAGGCCAAGAAGCCAAGCCGAAAGGTCGATTTGTGGGAATCACTCAAGATAGCCAGTTGATCCATCTCAAGAAGCCGAATTCTACTCAAGACGGAGGATCTCCTCTTTAATTCCTTCAGGGGTTTTAGGGATTTCTTATGTTTTGTGTTATCTTTTCTCTTGAGATGTTTTCCTTTATTGTTATGAACTAAACCTTCGGATACCCGAAGGGGATAAAACCTATGATGAATCTTGTTATTTGATTTTTGAATTATATGATAATAACTTAGTTTGTTCTTAATTGCGTGAACTTAATCCAAATCTAATGTGCTTAGGTGGGGGAGGAATAGACCATGCCTAAGAGTAGATCCAACATAATTAAGCGGAGTTGATCGCACGCCTAGAGATAGGGTGACGAGATTTTGCCGGATTAGGGTGAAACCTAATATGGGAGTCCACAGATCGATTTACTGCTATTCTAGGGGGTTATTATAAGCGAACGAGAGTTCCACTAATTAACCTAGGGTTAGACGTTATTCGCCTCGAGAGAGGGTTTAATATACGTTAGGGAGTCTCACGGATCAAACTAAGTAAATAAATCATATGGTTCAAGGTTAAATAACAAGTGAAGTCTAGGTGGATTTTTCCTAAGGGTATCGTTTGAGTCAACTGAGTTTTCCCAAAAGTTATTTCCCAAATTCATTCTTTTTGTCTTTGCGTCTTAGCTTAGCTAGTAGATTATTTTTAGTTTAAATAATCATCACTTTATATTAAGGCTAAATAATAAAAAGAAGGTGAGTATTAGTACTTTTAGTTCCTTTGGGTTCGACAATCCGGCCTTGCCTAAACTATACTACTGTTAAATAGGTGCACTTGCCTTTAATCGTTGTCAGAGTTAGTTTCCAGGTTCGATCATTCTTTTATAAATTTTAAAACTCTGATTTACAGCGATCAAGTTTTTGGCGCCGTTGCCGGGGAACTAAAATATTAAGAAAACTCTATTTTTATTACTTTAGCCATTATTTTTATTTTTCGCAATTTATTTTTATTTTTGAATTTGCTAAACTTTCTTTCTTTCTTTTCCTAGCAAGTACCTCTAGTTTATGACTAGAAGGAACCCGAGAGGACTTTTAGAATACGACAGTGATATTGAAGCTACCGCTCGAAAAAATCGCAGAGAAATTAGGCGAGCCCTAAATTACCAAGGAGAGCGAGAAGACAGATCCAATCCTACTGAAGGGATGGACGAAAATAATCTTCCACCACAAGATGTGGGAGAAAACAATGCTCCTCGTACTATGTTTGATTATGCTAAACCTTATTTAACAGGAGCCGAATCTAGTATTGTTAGGCCTGCTATAGCTGCTAATAATTTCGAATTAAAGCCTAACACTATACAAATGATTCAACAGTTTGTTAAATTTGATGGTTTACAGGACGAAAATCCAAACGCTTATATAGCTAATTTTTTAGAGTTCTGTGATACCTTCAAAATAAATGGCGTTTCTGATGATGCCATACGTCTTCAGTTATTTCCCTTTTCATTAAAGAATAAAGCTAAACAGTGGTTAAACTTGTTACCACGAGGGTCAATCACTACATGGGAACAAATGACCGAAAACTTTTTATTAAAATATTTCCCACCGGCCAAAACGGCCAAATTACGTAATGATATCTCTTCTTTTGTGCAGATGGATCTAGAGACATTATACGACGCATGGGAGAGATATAAGGATCTCTTGAGAAGGTGTCCACACCATGGTTTACCCTTGTAGCTCTAAGTCTAAACTTTCTATAACGGTGTAAACCCCTCAACGAGGCAACTAATAGACTCAGCTGCCGGTGGAACCCTGAGTAATAGAACTCCTGAGGCAGCCTACGAGTTTATTGAAGAGATGTCGTTGAATAACTATCAGTGGCAAGTTACAAGAACAAGGCCAACAAAAGCGGCGAGTTTTACAACCTCGACGCAACCACCATGCTATCAAATCGGTAGAATTGATGAATAAGAAGATTGATAGTTTGTGTTCTTCGTAGGTACATCCAATCATGCAAAGGCATGACGCAAGTGGAACTGTGGCGACTCGAGTACCCACCCTACCAACCAGCACAGAGAGCGAACAGATGAACTATATAGGTAACAATTTCAGATCTAATAATAACCCATATAGTAATAACTATAATCCAGTTGGAGGAACCACCCAAATTTTTCATGGGGAGGAAAAGGAAATCAAGGAAATCAAAGACAACAACCTCCTCAAAATTTCCAAAATCAGCCCTATCCACAAGAAAAGAAGCCGAGTCTTGAAGAGACGTTGAACAAATTCATAGAATCCACGAAGCCCGCCTCCAAAAAAATGAGGTAACACTCGACACTCCAACAAACATCGATCAAAAGATCGAGAACCAAGTTGGAGGACTTACAAAGGCAATCGGAAATTACCCAATCGATCGGAGAAATTGCAAAGCTATTATCCGAACGACGCAAGGGCGTCTACCGAGTAATACTGAAAATTAATCCAAAGGAGCAAATCCAAGCCATAACAGCTCAAGAAAGTGAAGAAGTAGACGAACCCACCCAACACAAGGAAACGAGGTAGAAAAAGGTAAAGTTGAGGTAACACAAGACAAGCCAAAACCGGTAATCAAGGAGTACCAACCTCGTGTACCTTACCCTGAGGCATTAAGAAGAGACGACACAGAAGAACAGTTCGGTAAGTTTCTTAAACTCTTAAAGAAATTACATATTAACTTACCATTACTTGAAGCTCATCGCAGATGCGATTCTAGGAAATTTTTAAAAGAGCTTCTGACAAACAAACGGAAGTTAGACGAGTCGTCACATGTGGAACTTAACGCAAAGTGCTCAGCAATTCTCCAAAATAGGCTACCACAAAAGCTAAAAGATCCAGGGAGTTTTACAATTCCATGTTTAATTGGTAGACTAACTGTTGATAATGCGTTAGCTGATTTAGGGGCAAGCATAAATGTCATGCCTTATAAATTTTTTAAACAATTAGGTCTAGGGAAACCCAAACAAACTAGGATGAGCATTCAATTAGCTGATAAAACTGTTAGAATTCCTAGGGGTATTATCGAAGATGTTCTTGTGAAAATCGATAGATTCGTTTTCCCAGTAGACTTTGTTGTCTTAGACATGGATGAGGATAATTCGATCCCCTAATCTTAGGAAGACCCTTTTTAGCGACTGCCAGGACTAAAATTGATGTTGATGCAGGAGAACTCATGCTTTGTGTAGGTAACGAGACAGTCACCATCAAGGCTCTCGACTCGGCTAGAACATTGAGTAATCAAGGTGAGAATGTAAATTCTACTAATAACCATTTGGTTAACCCTTATCTTCAGGAAGCACGACCAAAGAATACAACTGAACCCGATCCTAAACCCCATGACAACAAAGAAATAACTCATGAAGATCGAGGGATTCAGTTGATGATCTAGACGAGTGGAAGACACACTTCAAGGAAAAATTAGGGATACACGACGAAGAACTGGAACCACACGAGATAAAATCGAAGGAGCCCCCAAAAGAGCTAATAGGAACAAAAATCACTTCAAAATAGGGGACCAAGTCATGTTAGATCGTGTAAATCCTCGAATATCTCCTCCGGACCTGGCACAAACAAAGAAATATCTTTTAGGGTAACCAGTGTTTTTCCACACTAATAAAGTCGAGGTAAGTAATCCTACTTTTGGTACTTTTACTATAAATGCATCTCGACTTAAATTTTTTCACGAGGATACAGATAATAACATGAGGAAGGACTTCCAACTCCTCAAACCACCCTAAAGATGCAAATGAGAAGAGAGTCTAGCTTAAGACTATAAACGAGTGCTTCTCGGGAGGCAACCCGAGCACTAATACTAGTATATTTTTTATATATATTCAGTTTATCTTAATTCTCCTTTTTATCTTCCTTTTTAGCAACTAACAACCAACTAACCAAGTGCAGAATTCTAGGCCACAAGGCCTTACACACGGCCGTGGCCGTGGCCGTGTGGGTACTCCGACGCTTTGAACTAACAGAGCAGAGAAGGTACATGTCAGGGCAAAACAGATTTTCAGAATCACGGACCCAACTACTACCCCACGGGCACCGACAAAGTGGCACGGCCGTGTAAGGCTACTGACTTGCCAACCACGGGCTAAACACGCCCGTGCTGGATAACCGTGCCAATATACTGACTTGCCGAACACAGGCTAGACACGAGCGTGGGGAACCAACGGCTCGAAGATAGCCAGTTGATCCATTTCAAAAAGCCGAAATTCTACTCAAGACGGAGGATCTCCTCTTCAATTTCTTCAGGGGGTTTTAAGGATTTCTTATGTTTTGTTTTATCTTTTCTCTTGAGATGTTGTCTTTTATTATTATGAACTAAACCTTCGGATACCCGAAGGGGATAAACCCTATGATGAATCTTGTTATTTGATTATTTGAATTATATGATAATAACTTAGTTTGTTCTTAATTGTGTGAACTTAATCCAAATCTAATGTGCTTAGGTGGAGGAGGAATAGACCCTTCCTAAGAGTAGATCCAACATAATTAAGTGGAGTTGATCGCACGCCTAGAGATAGGGTAACGAGATTTTACCGGATTAGGGTGAAACCTAATATGGGAGTCCACAGATCGATTTACTGCTATTCTAGGGGGTTATTATAAGCGAACGAGAGTTCCACTAATTAACCTAGGGTTAGACGTTATTCGCCTCGAGAGAGGGTTTAATATACGTTAGGGAGTCTCACGGATCAAACTAAGTAAATAAATCATATGGTTCAAGGTTAAATAACAAGTGAAGTCTAGGTGGATTTTTCCTAAGGGTATCGTTTGAGTCAACTGAGTTTTCCCAAAAGTTATTTCCCGAATTCATTATTTTTATCTTTGCGTCTTAGCTTAGTTAGTAGATTATTTTTAGTTTAAATAATCATCACTTTATATTAAGGCTAAATAATAAAAAGACGGTGAGTATTAGTAATTTTAGTTCCTTTGGGTTCGACAATCCGATCTTGCCTAAACTATACTACTGTTCGATAGGTGCACTTGCCTTTAATCGTTGTCAGAGTTAGTTTCCAGGTTCGATCATTCTTTTATAAATTTTAAAACTCTGATTTACAGCGATCAGTCATCCCATCGATCCCATATTTCTTTCATCTCTTGAAGATCATTTTGGACCACGCTGATGCGAGTGAAATCCCATAACTCAGAAATGTACCCCTTCGCAAGACTATCACCCTTCTCTTGTTGCACTGTCTCGGCCCATATCCGGACGGCCGCGTTATCCTCTGTTTTATCAAGAAACCCCCTTTCCATGTCAAGCTTTTCTATCTAGTAACCGAACGTGAATCAACACATTTTATGATGAAATGCCATACAATAACAGCAAAACACAACAAGTCAGATATCATATACAAAAAGAACTCAAAGCAAACAAGGAATAATCAAGCACCTATTCAGGTAATCACTAGGGTTTACGCGGCTTTACCTAAGGTGGGCTCTTAAGGTTCACTATATGTGGTTCGGTTCTAAAGTAAAGGTACCTGAACCAGCAGATTCCTCGATCTTCACCCATTATAGGTTCATATAGACTGAGTTCAATTCAAGGGGATACATTTCCCTATGGCCATGCGGAGATGAAAATCTCACGAAGACATAGGTACGGATGTATCCCGGAAGCAGTCCACTAGCCCATGCGGAGGTGAAAACCTCAAGAAGGCATAGCTTCTCACTCCCACTTAGGAGGGTGAAATTGACGAATCGGTGTGATGCAATATGCAAGGATACACCAAGAGATTTAAACCAACAGAATAGGCATATTATCAGCGAAACCATGAAAGTAAAGAATATCATGCAATGAAATGACTGTAATTTTAAACCAGATTTCAAATTTTGACAAAAAGACAGGAATTAATCAATTTTTGGCTCGACTCTCATATTGACCTCCCCAGTGGAGTCGCCAAGCTGTCGTAACCATTTTTTTGAGAAACGAGAATCGACTTGGTTTTGAAAACGAAAATAAAATGGGAGTCGCCACCGATCTTTATTAGGTGTGATCAAATCACCTTTGTTTTAATAAAACATTTTGGTTTACTAAAATGACATTTTTGGTCTACGAAATTTGAGAAAACGGGTTCGGGAGTCAATTACGTGCGAGGAAGGATTAGCACCCTCGTCACGCCCAAAATTGGTACCAAATCGATTAATTAGTGGCTTAATGTCGAAAGTTGAAAACCGAGAATGAATTAAAAATACGATCATTTTTATTAATGTTGATTTTAAAACACCTAAATGAGTTGGAATAATCATAAAATACCATCGCATCTCGAGGCGACAAAATGCCACATCCAATAAGTTAGGACACGACACCCTGAATCCTTGAGAATAAGCTCGCCTTTTATTTAAAAAGCACGTGTATTTTAATCTTAAAGAATATTTGGTTATTTAGATTAAACGAGGAAGAACGAAACCCAGTAAGTTAGGGCACAGTCTCTCGAATTTCTAAATACGGAATATTATTATTTTTAGAAATTCTTATCTCGAGGTAACGAGATGTCACACCCAATAAGTTAGGGCACAACATTTTGTACTCTCGAGAATAAACTTTTTATTTTAAACTTGTATTTTGTTTTAAAAGGATATTCTGTTGTTTTGGCTAAACGAGGAAAATCAAAACCCAGTAAGTTAGGGCACGATTTTCTCGAATTTCCAAAATGCGAAATATTACCTTATTTTGAAAATTTTTATTTTAAAACGATAGCGGATACAACATTTAAAAGACATTTGTGATTTGTTTGGATTAAAAAAAACGATGATCTAGGTTGAAATAATATGTTAGGGTTTAATTCACGTTGTGATGACATAAGAATATTGTAATGAGCATGGGACAAGAATGCATGAACACAATATAATACGAGTGAATGACAATAATACAAAAGATATGAAATAAACGAATTAAAAAACACAATGGCAATAATCAAGCAATATACTTTATCTAAATGGGCAAACCTCCCATATATACCAAAAAAAAAAACAAAAATTACCGGAAAATACCACTTTCAGAAAAATTTACCGGAATGTACCACTTTCCCCAAAAAACGCGCTGATGTGGCCGCGTTTTTGGGGTTCCTTCCCGTCCACTTGCAATGTGAAAAATGAATTGAGTTTTTGGCCAGTAGTCTCCGGCAAAATAATTTTGAGGAGACATTTCTGAACAAACAGTGGCCAAAAATGCTGCCGCGTGGACGCTTTTTTGCTACAGTGGAGTCCGGCAAAATTATTTTGAGGAGACATTTCTGAACAAACAGTGGCCAAAAATGCTTCCAGCAGGGTGCACTGTGAGCAGGAGTACTGAAAAGCGCTCCCACATGGACGCTCTTTTGCTACAGTGGTATCCGGCAAACTTAGGCTATAAATCAGACAAATTTCATTCTCAAGTTGCAGAAGGCAAATTCAGGCAAAAGAAAAAAAAATTGAAAATGAGTGAACGTATTAATCTTTGTTATTTACTACGATGGTGAAGTTCGTGACACGAAAATAGTGTTGTTTTCTTATCGGAGAACACAGCGCGATTGAGTTTTAATCGGAACGTTGATTTGGTAGAACTTCGCAAAAGAATTAGGCGTAAAATATTCGGAACAACGCTAATGAAAGTTGTGTCTATTAAGTATAGATTTTGCGCTTCGGTTGATCCGGTGAGATATGACTCATTCGACATCAAAGGTCCTCGGAGCCTTGAGGCAATGGTGGAGACTCATCTTGTCAGTGGTTCACCCTATATCGAGGTATATGTAGAATTTTCATCTCCAAGTGAGCTTTCTGCGACCTCAACATCTAGTATCGTTCGAGGGGAATACACGACCCCAAGCCGACACTCTGTAAGTGGGAGGCAAAACACAGAAGTGCCCGTGTGCGGTAGTAGTATGGAAAACATAACCCCGCACGACACTCGGTCGGTGGATGGGACATGCATATCCGTCGATCGACGTCCGATGACGTAAATACGTTTTGGGGGACGTCATCAACTTCTAGTGGTTGGCAATCCACATATGATTGGGATCTTTACGAAAGATGTTTAAGGAGGGATGATGTACTCCCGACGATATCCACCAGCGAGGGGCTCTCGTTTGTTACAGGTTATGGAGAGTCGGACGATGAATCCGATGTGGATCCACCTCGGGAGCTAGGGCCTGACGGTGCGAAGTTGGATTTTTACGAACCGAGCTGTTCCAATTGTACCAAGACGTTGAGGCGATTCGAGGCGAAGAAGAAGAAGATCCGCTATTCAGGGCATACTCACCTCCAGCCCTAATGCATAATGTCGATCTATCTCAAGATGATGCATTGGAGTTTCCTGAACTACCACACCGGACGCGTGACCGTACAAATTCTTCGTTGAATTCGGACCAATTAGAAGTTGGTAACCGATTTTCCGACAAGAATACTTTTCTTGCTGCATTAAAACAATACAACATCGCAACGGGTTAACTACAATGTGGTTAAATCCAGGCGGATAAGTACGAGGCGAAGTGTGTGCGATTCAAGGCGGCACATGTTCATGGAAAATCATGGCGCCCGTTGAGGAAAAGGACGAGGTTGTGGGAGGTGAAAAGTACAAAGGTCCGCATACATGTCTTACCGATGCGATGCGACAATATGTTTAATGATTTCGAATAACACTAATATTATGTAATGTTACATTATTTAACGTACTTCGTTGGCAGTGTAACACAAGATCATTCGAGGATGGATTCGGACATGTTGACCGATTTAATAATCCCGACGGTGAAGGCCGATCCCAAAACTACGATCACCGCCATAATTGGCAATATTCGTAGCCAATTGGGGTACACGCCTCTTCTGAAAAGGCTTGGATAGCCAAGCGGCGTTGGAAAAGTTGCACGGTCGGTGGGGCGCTTCATATAATGAAGTGTGGCAGTGGTGTTAGGTGCTGGAGAGGTATGTCCTAGGCAGCACAACATACCTTGAAACAGAACCAGCGTACTACAACGATCGTCTGCTCCGTGGATGCGCAGTGTTCAAGCGTCTGTTCTGGACATTTAAGTAATGCCGAGATGCTTTTACATACTGCAAGCCATTGGTACAAATTGACGATACCTTCATGTATGGTAGATATACGCATCGGCTATTGCTAGCTGTGGCACAAGACGGCTGTGGGAGAATCCTTCCGATTGTGTTCACAATAACACCAGGGGAGTCAGCTGATGACTGGGACTTCTTCCTATCTAGGTTAAGGAGGCATGTCTGCCCTTAACCTGACATATGCGTTATATCGGATTGGGGCCCTGAAATACTTGCGGCAATAGAACGCCAGGGAAGCATGTGGCATCGCACACACCATCGATATTGCCTGAGGCATGTTTCATCCAACTACTATGGGCAACATCGATCTAAAAGACGAAAACGACAAGTAACTTAATATGGGTATGAAATATCTATTAATATAATTTCTTTTGAAAAATTCAATTTATTTGCAATTGATGAGTGGTATGTAATATTCGCTATCAACGTATATTGGCGGTGCGAGATCAATCAAGACCGCTTTTAGGAGATGTTGCCACTATGCGCAGATAACGCGCCAAAGCGCGAGTACTGTGCAATATTCCTTTTGAACAGTGGACACAAGCATATGACGGCAGCCTACGATATGGTCATATGACCACAAACCTGGCCGAATGCATAAATTTTGTGATTATTGGGACCTTAACGTGCCAACTATTCGTATTTTGGAAGAACTCCTCCGGAATTACAGCCCGAATTTCGGGATCCTCGTACGGTGTCCATTGAAACTATATTAACATTACCAAAATATTAGTTATATACATAATACTAGACACTACATACGAAATACTGAATTATAATAACGAAATTCGAAACTTACTTGTGATACCGACCGTTGTTCTAATAGGAGCCGTATATCCTCAAGCGAGTTAGGTATTCCAACATGACTCGCCGGATGGGACCACCTAATTAAATAACCTTTTAGCATGCAATTATACTATAAATCTACGAAATAATTGTAAAATATAATATTAAATTTACCTCGTTATCAGTGGGAATGAATATGGCTGGTCGAGTCGAGGACGTAAAAATGGAAATCGAAACCATGCCCATGATCGCGGTAGTGATAGGCAACCTCCGATTTTTACTTTACTCGGGCTCGCGCGCCCGCACATCTCCTGTACAACCTCGATAGCACGGCGACCCCAACTCAATTCACCGGGTGCTCTGAAATCAACAAGTTTCGAGGAGCCATCTCGGTGGACGAGGTTTCTAGAGAGGTCCGGCATCAGATAGCCTCTAATTATCTGAAGAATGTATGCCCGAGCATACCGTATTCTTTCTTCTTCAGTCGAACCCTCGTTCGGCTGCGGGAATACGTCTCGTAACCAGGCCATATCGATCCGAGCTCCTTGAATTCTATCCGGAATGGCACCCAGAAGCTCGTAGCATACGACCATCCAATCGATAGATGTTGCGGACCCGGTGACTACCGACCCGTCCACCGGTAATCCCAACTGCAACTGCACATCTTCTAGGGTGATGGTAAACTCTCCGCATGGCAGATGGAAAGTGTGCATCTCGGGTCTTCACCTCTCTATCAACGCGTTGATCAAAGGCGGCTCCAACTTGAACCCCAGGCCTATCGTGGCCACGTGCTAAAAACCCGCTTCCCGCAGGTAATTCTCGATCAACGGCGATGGGGGACCAGGCATGTTGTGAATATAACATTCCAACACCCGATCTACAGACTGTTTAAAAAATTATAAAATTAAAAATTAATTAAAATTGCATAATTGAAAAAAAATTTAATAATATTGAAAAATTAAAATTTAAAACTTACCATATTCATTTGCTCGACGGAGATGTGCTTGTTGTCTAGGCAAAGTAATTCCCCGGCCATTGTAATCCGATAAAAAAATTTAAAATTTTCCAAAAAATATATATTTTAAAAAAATTATAATGGGCTCTTTCGTAAATAGTAAAGGATTATTTTGAAATTTGAGCGTAAATTTCAAGGACTTTGAGAGAAAATTGAGAGAATATTGAGAGAAAATTAAGAAAGAATTGAAATGTGAAAAAAATAAAGGGTTGGGGGGTTTTTATACTTTTTTTTTGACCGTTGGGGCCCAACGGTCAAAAAAAATTGATTTGCGATGCTAACTAGCGCGGCCCAGAGAGCGCTTTTGGCCACCTCAAAGAAAAGCGCCCACGTGGACGCTGCTTTGCTGAGGTGGCCAAAAGCGCGCCTCTAGTCCGCGCTTTAGCCATTTTTTCCCAAAAACGCGCTACCGACGTGGCGCGTTTTTGGGAAAGTGGTATATTCCGATAAATTTTTCTAAAAGTGGTATTTTCCGGTAATTTTTATTTTTTTTTTGTATATATGGGAGCTTTGCCCTTATCTAAATACTAGCATTAATAATCAAGGAACAATGAAATAAATAATATATAAAAATGATACACAAAACAAATTTAAAATAAGTAACAAAACAATTTTAAATAAATGATACGTAACAAAAAGTTTGAAGTAAATAACATAAAGAGCATTTTAAAATATTATAATAAAGGTCTAAAAATAAATAATATATAAAATCATTTTTGAAAAGAAATGTATATATATAAACATATAAGATTTAAAAGTCAATATATAATAGTTTAGCATGAATAGTATCAAAGAAATTAAATAAATAATATGTAAAACATTTTGAAACAAATAATATACAAAAAGATCATTTAAAATAAATAAATATAAAAGAGTGGTTTTTTTAAAAAAATGAATAAATTAAATGGATTAAGGACGAGATTGAAAATAGAACGGAAATTCGGGGGTCTAAATCGTAAATAACTAAAAGGGGTACTAGGGGACCACGATAGAATGCGCTTAAAGTAAGAGGGACTGATCGGGAAAATATTCCCCACCCTTATGTGCATCTATAGGGTAAGGACCCAATTGAAGACCCCAAAAAATTAAAGGGTAAAACTGTAAAGAGGAAAAAATAACAACAAAGGGCCGATTGAATGACACTGCAATGGAGAGGGATCTATTGCGCAAATATCCCTTTAAGGGAAAATGCGCAGTCACCCCCCCTAAAGCCAAACGGCGCCGTTTCATTTTATGCATAAAGACCCAAACTTTTTTTAAACCATATTTTAAACCCATTTTTTTAAAAAAAAAAGAAAGCAGCAGCCATTCAAAAACCCTCCCCTGTCATCTTCCTTCTCTCCGGCGAAAGGGGGTTTTCCGACCTATCATCGTACCACCATCGTACCCGGTGGTCGACAACGCGCGGAGATGGGCTTTCAGCCCCGCTTGAAGGCGAGCTTGAAGGTTCACGCCTTTAGCCCGACAAGTGTCGGAACCACAAGCCTCTCCACCTTCCTTAGCCGATTTCGGCACTGAAGAAAGGGGGTTCCGACGACGGGGGGCACCGATCTAGGTATATTTCTCTCTTTTCTTTTTTTTATTTTCGTTTTTTTACAAAGAAAAAAGATTAAAAAAATAAAAATAAAATTCAAAGAAGAGGCAGTATTGAACAACCGAAAAAAAGAGACTAAAATCCACCTTTTATTTCAGTTTTTGAGTTCTTAGTGTTCGTGAAGCGTTCGTAAAAAAGTTACAAAGAGTGGATACTGGCTTTTAAAGCCGATTTACAAATATCTTCAACTCTAATTCTTTGTTTTTTTTTTGCCATTTATTTCTCTGTCTTTAGCATGCTTTCTTTCTCTGCTACTGTGCCTGTTTCAGGTGTCAGACGACGTGATGATGGCGCGCGTGGAGGAGCTGAAGGGAGTTGGGGAGGTGGTGGCTGCTGCTATTTTTTCTTTGAAATGGGCTGGTATAGATTGGGTTAGGTTTTCGGGTCTTGTTGGGCCCCGGGCCAAATTGGGCCTGTACACCAACAAAGGTCTAGAAAACCAGCCTTCCCAATTAACACTTCCATTCCCTGAATAACTTAAAGAATCGGCTACAGTACTTACTTTATTTTTAGCAAGGCGGAAGAGCCTTGGAAACAACAATTTCAATGGTCGATTCCCACACCAAATTATATGTTAACATAACCTATATCAAATTTTAATTCTCAAAATTCATCCGAGCATATAATTGCGTAAGTGTCTGCTTCCATTTCAACTTGATAACCTTTGTTGATCCTTCACTTGCACGATCCTTTGAGCAAACTTTCATGTTCTTATTGGTCTAAGGGATAAACATAAAATACCAAGATTATTTTTGTCGCATTGAGAGCATCTATATCATTAGTATATTAACTTACTTCAAATCAAGAAGTTTTTGTTGATATCACATAAAACACAGTCACTGAAAACATAAATACTATTTTATCTATATCATTAGTATATTAACCTACTTAATGTTAGACAAGAACAAAATATAACTTATTGAATTTTGAAAAATATATTAGATGTAAATATGTCTCTCACATAGAAAAAAATTTCCAATTAATTAAAGGAGTGTAGTTTATATTCATATTTGAATAAGTGTTAAAAATAAATTTTAAAAAATATAAACCGAAAAGTTGAAGTAATATTATTTATACTTCAAGCCATTACATATAAATGGTACTTTTATTAGCAGGAATAAAAACCTATTTAAGTACTATTAAGGACTTATATTTAATATTCCACATATATAAAAATAATTTTGATTGATTAAATTGAATACATAAATTGATCTCAAATAAAAATGATGGTTTTTTTAACTCAAGTGAAATTATGATCTAATCCTCGTTAGAGGATTTTCACATTATTATTACATGTTTTGTCATGGAAGATATTCTTTTTTCTCCGCATTTGTGTCTCAAATTGATTATATTTACTTCAGCTTAGAAATAAAATATAGATGTAAGTGAATATATCTATCATAAAAATAAAAATTTAATAAAAAAATAAAATTAATATAAATGTACACATTTCAATTACGAATGAATTAAGTGACTAAAATTTTAAATGATATAAAAACCTATGTTATTAATATTTGCAATATGCATAAAATATGCGCTCGTGTTCAATATGAGTATGAATAAAAATTTTATATTTTTTTATTATATAATGGAAGGATGATATCTTTTTCGTAAATAAATTTAGAATGATTACTTTAAATGAAACAAAAACTAGAAACAAGATAGATGTGTAAAAAAAAAAACAATAAGAGGTTGGTTAAGTAGTTTACCACAGTCAATGCTTCGTCCCCGATTGGCCCATTATAAAATTGAAAAATTTCTGCATCCGTTTTGGTTGCGGCCCTTCTTCCTCCGTTTCATCGTAGATATTAGCTTTTCGTATGTTTTCATACATTTTATTGTCGATGATCATACCTTCAATTATCTCGGTAGTCTAAAAGTAATTAAGAATAGACAATAAGAAAACAAAATAAATTATCTAATAAATTAATCAACATTATCACAATCTTCTGGTTGAAATATACTAAATAAAATAATTTTTAATGAGAGTAATTCAATAAATTTAAAGCTACTCAATGTAACTTAAGGATCAATATATAAATCAATTAAACTAAGCTTTGGGTTTACACCATATATTGATAAAAGAAAATTTTGTATGTAATTTTTGTTGAATGGTTTAACGTGTTTTTTTTGTTAGAACATGATGGACATCCTTTTCCTTTCACAATCTGCAACGTTTTCCAAGTTCATTAACATATTTTTCTTCAACAATTTTTCTTCCCATTTCTTGCAACAAGGCATGCATCCACAAATATTGATTATCATCATCAAATTTTACGAGAGATTTCTTAATGAGAACATCGATTCCAATATTTGGGAAGAAGTCACAACCATCCAATACTTTCGTTACTGAATCTTTCTTCCCCCTATTGAAAAAGCATGCTATATCTAGAAATATATTCTTTTCCTTTTCCTCCAATCCATCAAAGCTGATTCTGAGTGTGTCAAGAATTTCTTTGTTAGAATCTTGTTTAAGTCTTTCGATTGCACTTCTCCAGTGAGCTAAATCTCTACGGTACAAAAAAAAACCCAAGACTTCAAGAGCTAAGGTGTAACATCCTAGATTAGGGGTTATGCGTTCGTGTGTAATTCATGAGATAGTGGGCTCAGTGGGTGTGTTGGATGTGTTCTAAGGAGTTCTAGGAACCCTAAGGTGCATGGAAATGTATGGAAATGTAAGGCAATGTATGGAAATGTAAGGAAATGCTTTGGAAACGTTAAGTTTAAAAGAGGAAAGTGAACATTTTTGGAAACTAGGGGATGTAAGGAAATGATGTGGAAATGATTCAAAAGAGGAAAGTAAACATTTCTGGAAACTTGGAAATGTAAGGAAATGTCAAGTTTAAAGAGCCAAACGAAAATTTTTGGAAACTTGGAAATGTAAAGAAATGTCAAGTTTTAAGGCTTAAAAAGAAAACTAAGGCAATGTGGCCTTAAGAAAAATAATATGAGGAATTTGACACACAAACAGGCTTGGAAAAGTGGCACTGGAGATGCCACTTAGGGCCTCTGGAAATGGCGCCACATGCAAGGTGTTGGGCCCGAGTTCGAAGTCACATGGGAAGCAAATAAAAGAAATTTTATTTTGCTTCCGTAAGAAATGAGGTGGACGGCACATGGCTATAAATTAGGAGCTTTTATTCTTTTATTTTTAAGAGATAAAGGGTGGATAAATAAGGGATAAATAATGGATTTATTTTAGATTATTTTCAAGAGATAAATGTGGATATTATTTCTTTTATTTTGATAGATAAGGAAGAGATAAAAGAGGATTATTATTAGTATTATTTTTATTAAGAGATAAGAGATAATTATTGGATTAAGTTTTATTAAAGTGATAAATCAAGGGATAAAGCTATCAAAATAGAAGAGTGGTGGCCAAGTAAAGGACTCTAGCTAGTAATTTTGGCTATAAAAGGAAGAGTAAGGCTATTCTTCATTCATTCTTTTCTTTTCAAGAAAACCTCTGCAAATTCTCTAAAGTTTCTCCTCTTCTCTCTGTAATTTTCTCTGCCATTATTCTCTTTTTCTCTTTTCTTTTCTTCTTCTATTACAAACACAAACAAAAGCCGAAGATACCAATCGCCTAGTCGATTTCTCACTAAGCCTCAAGAGCCGAAATTGTTATCCACATCAAAGCCATAGCCGAATCACTGCTAAGGGTTCAAGCAAGAGTTCCATCAAATTCTTGATGAGGGTAAGATTAGGTTAGATTCTCATTCTATTTCTTTTAAGGTTGTCGAAATTAAGATTCTAATACCCTTAATATCTGTTGCAGAAGAGATCTTTCGGGATTTACTAAGTGTCGACTACAAGGAAGGAGAAGTTCTTTTCCGAAGGTACACCATAAGCCGCGTGTTCCCTAGTTATTCGGTGAATTTGGGATTTAAGAATCTAAGGTAAGTCATATTTAACATACGGCTAAGGGTTATTTGTTGTGAATAAATGTTAGAAATTGATCTAACATGTAGTTATAGGGATTTCAACGAGGAGGATACAAGGATTTTGGGATTTGAGAATTTCAAGGTAAGTTTTAAGAATACTAATCCTACTAGGATTTGGATTTATGGCCGAATGGCTTTTTATTAAATTAGTAAGTGATTAATCAAATGTAGGAATTTGAGATCTAAGGCGATGGATCGATTTCGGGATTTCAAGGAATTCGTTAAGCAAATCAGTGTGTACCCTACCCTAAGTTTTGATAGGTTCATGGCTATGTTTAAATTAAATGTATTATTAAGAATGTGTGTACTCATACTAACCTTCGATATATCATATGGCAATTATTTTAATATATGAATATGCATAAGAATGTGAATGTGGCTAAGTACCACAAATGTGGTAAAAGTACCAGTGCACGTTTCCTACTACGATAGGATTATGAATATAATATATTTTGAACATATGAATAGTAACATGAATGAGAATTAAGTATGTTATGCATGATATAAAATTTATGGGGCATTCGGGATCTATGTGAAAGGGGAAGAAGGTGTTGACTTGGTCTCACTAACGGAATATGGTGACTACGGTCACAAAATTTGAATATGGTAACCGGTTACATTATCGAATTTGGTAACTTCATTTACATTATTTGAATATGGTGTCTAATGACACAAATTATATGGGCGATGAGCATGTCATTGCAAATGACGCCTTCGATGGTGTGTAGCGGATGGAGGGTTGACTTAGTAGTCCCCACGGTGTGGACCGGCGTGTGCACGGGTGGTGTGTAGCGGATGGTTAATTAGGTTTGGGTTTGGGAATGCATCATTAATTGTATTCTATGATTTGAATGTGTATCATTTGCATGCCTGATTCTATTATGACTTAGTGTTGTGTACACATTGAGTCTGTTGACTCACCCCGTTTGGGGAATATTTTTCAGTGTGATGAGCGATAATGGACCGGGTCGGCGGGAGCTTAAAGGTGGCCATGCATAGCAAGAAATTTATGATTTGGACTTTCAATTTATTTTAAGTATTTTAAGTTTTACTTTGGGATCATTGATATAATAAGGCCATTGTGGTTTACTTTATTTTTCTTTTATTTATTATGTTTATGGATTTTTATCAATTAAAGTTTAAGTAAATTCCTTTTTAAAATTAACTCTAAATGTTTTGTCACCTTAAATAAATGGATTTTAACATAAGATAAATTTGTTTTCAACTCAAGCCCAACCCAAACAATATTTTTTAAAAATCATACAAGTTTTTCCTAAGTAACAAAAGAATTTTGAACCGGTTTACTTGAGGAACATACCAAATCTGGTCAAAGCTCGTGGGCCGGGTTTGGGGTGTTTCATAAGGGGAGACCACCAGCATAATGTACAACATGTTTAGAGAGCTCAATGAAATCATCTTTCTGTATTGTATCACTATCAAAAGCTTTCAAATTGAAAAGCCTACATGCATCGTTTGGATTCAGTGTTGTAGGTTTATACCCATCATTGATTCGATAAGATCGGAGCAAATGTTCATCTCTTGTTGTTACAATGATCCTACTCCCTATATTGAACCAATCACGCCTTCCAACTAAGCATTTCAAGTGTTGTACGTTATCAACATCATCAAGAACAACAAGAACCTTTTTACTAGACAACCTGTGGCTAATTATAGCATTCCCTTCATGAACATTGAAAAAATTGAAGAAAGAAGTTTCTGTAAAGAAACAAGTCCATGTTTGTTTGAAACTTCTCGAATATCAGGAAGAAAGCATTTACCTTCAAAATGAGGTTACATTTGAGTGTAAGCAACCCTTGCAAGAGTTGTTTTACCGATGCCACCCATTCCGCAAATTCCTATAATGCGGACATCGTCAAATGTTTATTTTCGAATACAACTGCTCCAAACGTAAGCTAATTCCAACAAACTCATCATGAGTAGTTGGATATATCTGACATAATTTTGCTGATATCTTCTTAACAATGTCTCTGATAAACTCTGATTCATGCCTACAATGAAATAAAAAATCGCTGCTATCTTTCAAATGCTGTTTTTCATTTTGAGTTCAATGAATCATGGAATATAACATAGTTGGAAGCAAACAAAAGGCAGAATAAGACAGATATATTATAGCATCAAAATACACAACTTGCTTGTTAGTTGAAATATGGGAATCCTTAATTAAACACAAACTATAAAAAAATAACATGCAATAAAAGAACAAGTTTTTAGTCATTAAAACTAGGAAATAGAGAAGAAAAAAAAAAGAAATACCTATTATGTAAATCCCATCCCTTGATGTTAGCCACTTCAGTCAAAGCATTTCGCCACTTTTGAATCTTGTCTTTATCTTCCTTGTACGTCTCTTCGTATTTGGCGAAGGCTTTTTCAACTTTTCCTTTTTGTTTTCTTAAATCGGATGGATCCACATCGTAGAAAATTGGAAATACTTTATGACCCTTGTCATTTTTTTGTTTAACAATCCCCGCAAGCTCCTCCAAGCACCAACCCAAAAAGGCATAATTCTCCGAGAAAACGATTACCGAGCACCATGATTGCTGGATTGCTGGATTGCTTTGAAGAGTTCCGGTGCGATCTCTTCACCAGCCTCCAACTTTGGGTCATCTCTAAAAGTGACGATCCCACTTCTATTTAGAGTATCGTAGAGATGATCCGTAAAGTTCTTGCGGGTATCATCACCTCTAAAACTCAAGAAAACATCGTATTTCTTTCTAGAATTAGATTAGGAAGTTGAAAGTAACGACTACATGAGGATGTATGAGAAGAAAAATATATGTGCATGTAAGGTTCAAAATCAGAAAACAGATCGCTCAATACCTCAGAAACAATAAGTATATGAGCATGAGGAAGGAGAAAAATAGATGAAAAACAATTAGTATGAACAAAGGACTTTTGTAAGAAATTTCTGTATAATAGTACCTATGAATGTGAGTGGTGTGGAAATTTGGGGTTATAGATATTTACGGGAAGACTCCAAGAAGGTGAGAGTTGATAAGATGGAGCATACAATTATTATTAAGTGTTGGACGGTTTGTGTTTTACCTTTTACCTTTTTTTCTTTTTACGTTATCATATTTACTTTATAATTAGTAGCTTCTAATATCAAATATTATACCTTTAATTGCAATAATTAGTATAAAATATAAATATTTCAATAGAAAAATTTTAAATAATAATTAAAGCATTTTAAACATATTCGATGTTCTCTATGTAACTAATGTAAAGTAATATTATTCAAAATAATAGTTACTTAACATAATTGTCAACAACCTCTTGGCTTAGTAACAAGAGCATTATTTTGTAGACATGGGAGCTTGGGTTCAATCCCAAGCAACCCCATTCTCCTACCCCAAATATATATAAAAAATTACTTAACATAATTAACACTAATATTAATTAAGGAGCTTAAAATTTTATTCAAATAATAACTCTATTTTTCATCAATAAAATTAGCATGACTTTTGTTTATGTCGAAATTATAATTATCATAATCTTTTTTCCCTATATCTTATTGATAGAGTTTTATTAAAGTAATAACTCGATTTTAAAATTAGCACAAGTGTTTTTAATTAATAATTTTAAATTGTAAATTTTAATTATTTTTAAATGGATAATTATCACGACTTCTATTAAATTATAATTATTTTTAAATGTATAATTATTACAACTATTTTATTTCAATGTTTTTGAGCTAATAATTTTAAATTAAATATTATAATTAATTTTAAATATGAATTTAGTAATATAAAGAAATAATAAAATTCTCTGATGACATTCTTATATATATATATTACAAATTAAGTATTAACGAAAAGTCTGCCAATATGGCACGTTTTCTTTCTTCGTCTGCTTGGTGTAGCACGGATTAGATTTTATTTTTGAAACTGATTGAAACTCCTTTACGTGTAAGGGTTAGGTGATTTAGGGTTTTTGCAATTATTGTTGTTTGTCTTTAGCATATTCTTCGTTTGGATTGTGTTTTGTAAGTCTGTCATCATGGAAAACGATTTGGCGAGGCAAAGTATTAATGAAGTTGAGGAGGAAGTGTGGCAGTTCCATGACAGTTCGGAGAATCAAATGCTAGTGTATGAGTTTTGTTTGGTGAGATGTTTTCTTACTGCTAGTGTGGTTCACTTCCCGGCGATGAAGAATACATTGGCAAATTTGTGGCATCCTTTGGGGTGTGTACAGATCTCGAATATAGGGAGAGAATCGGTATTTGTTTAGATTTTTCAATAAGGTGGACATTGATAGGGTGATTAATGGAGCACCATGGACTTTCAACAATCATTTGTTAGTGTTCCATTGTTTGGCTATTAACGAAGATCCCATGCAAGTATTGTTGATTTTTCGTGGTTTTGGGTTCAAATACATGATATTTCCTCAGGATTTTTCTTTGAAGCAGTGGCAAGATAGTTTGGTAATTGTATTTGGGAATTTGCGGATTATGATTTGAAGTAGATTTCGAGAGGTGTTAGTCAATATTTGCGAATAAGGGTTAAATTAGATGTGAGATCCCCATTGAAGAGGAGGAAGAAAATTCAAGTTTCCCCATCAAGTTTCATATATGTGAGATTTAGTATGAAAAACTTGCATTATTTTGCTTCATATGTGGCTGTTTAGGGCATGGAGAAACTTTCTATCTAGTTAGATTTGTCACACCCCAAGTTTGGCAAATCCGAATTATGGCATAGAGTTACAAAGATTATCTGTTTGGCATATTATAGTTTTCCATTTTTGGTCTTTCAGCGAGTACGATTGGGCGTAATGTACCCACCACTTAGGAGATTAAATATTTTTGTCTCAAATTATTTTGCTATTTTAAGGAAGTGATTCTAGAAGCTTAAAGTAATTCTAGTAAAGGATACCGCCAAATGTTTAACATGTCTGGTTTGTCTGAGCACTGTGCTAGTTAAGTTGAACATGATCTGGTTAAGAACCAACTGGATTGGCTGGTCAAATATTTATTAAAAAAGGACTTTCATTTATGTTTCTCTCGGAATCTGAAGGCCATTAAGAAGGACAATTCTAAATGTATTAGCACCTATTAAGTTCCCACAAGTTGAGTAGGATATATATATATGGGTGAGAAGGGTTTATTGAGAATTCTTCTTCTCCTTCTTCCTTCAGTATTGCTCTCTATTTCTTCATGCTAAGTGCTATTTCAATCTCTTCAAGTTAGATGTTAAGATGCTGGGATTAGTTAGAGGTCACTCTATCTCCTAGTAAGTAATATGGCTTTGCATGTTAAGTTTTGAAGGATTTATGATGTTATGAGTTTAATGAGCAGTAGGACTAAAACAAGGTCTTGCATGGGGTTTATTTATGATTGAGATGTTGAAAATTTGTGTATATGGATTTTAATGGTGAAATTGGGGTCTTTGAGTAGCTGTTGCTGCTGGGCAAAGAAAGACGTTCGAGTTTGGAGCTTTGAACTACAGTTGGTGAGTATCAGGTGAGTGTTCATATTGACTCTTGCATGTTTACTGTTTAGATATAAACAAGCATAAGTGATAACGATATCTTTGAATATTGTTAAGAATGTGAAAAATAAATGATGATATATATGGTTATGATGGAATGTATGAAACTCAGTGTGAATAGAATGTTGTTTGTAAGTATATATGTAAGAATCAAATAAGTATGAATAATCTGAGAAGCGGGGTTGGAGTAACATTCTTTTGTGGTGCCTCTGGTATGAAAGGTATATTGCTAACCAGACTGATATATCACGATATGAATGTATGTGTAAGAGTGGTGGAAACCCATGACACTGTATGCATGATATGAAAACACCCATGGTGTATCCTCTAGTGAAACATAATCTGAATTGGAAGGTCACGATACATGAAGTGAATAAGTCCATGTGTTTGAGACCATGGCAAGATGTGTTTGTATGAATACTCATGGTGATGCCTCCATTATGATAAATGTTAGAACCTAGAACATAAACCAGCAATCAAACCAAAAGCTTGAGCTTCAAGGCTCGATGCTTGTTGTTGAAGAAAGAAAGAAAATGAGCAGATTTTGCTAGGAGGAAAGAAAGACAAGAAAGAGAGCTCAATTTTTGAATGAATACTACTGATTTTCACTCATTCAATTTCACTGGTAAATTAGCCATTACATATAGTAGCAAAAGTCAAACATAGATCACATCTATCTTATACCTAATGCTTACCTAATGCCACTAATTTTAATCAAGTAAGCAAGGCTTAACTTGTAATCTTCAACAAATCTGCTATGTCAGTTCCAATTACATCATTTTACATCAAAATCAAACCTAACATAGTTCTAAATGAACTAAGTTTCATTACACCAACTGGTGTTTACAAAATAAGCATAAAGGGATAGAAAACTGTCATGCAATATCAGCTTCACTGGAGCATGTGTGCATGGTAACATTTGCTGTTGCATCTTCTGGTTTGTTGCATTGCATGGACTGCATGAAGTCCACATTCAACACTCCTCCTTGGACTTTATGCGTTGAACTCCCAATAGGTTTCTCGGTTTGCGAGAATCTTGACTTGTTGAGAGCTTTAGTCAAGATATCGCCTACTTGGTCTTCTCGAATTACGATGAACTAACTCAACTTCTTCACTTGTTCCATTTCACGAACAACATGCAATTTTATGTTGAAATGTTTGGTTCTTCCATGAAAAACAGATTCTTTGCTATAGCAACAAATGACTTGTTGTCACAATAAATCCTTGTTGCACCATTTTGTTCAAGGTTTAAATCGACATGATCTTTCTCACCATATGGCTTGATTAACAAAGCAGCAAAGCAGCAGCTACACATACTCTGCCTCACCGTGTTGATCATACTACAAGGCTTTGTTTTCTTGAGCTCCAGTGAGAACATAGTTGAACCAAGACTAAAGGCATAACTCGATGTACTCTTCATATCAACTATGGAGCCAAATTTCACTATCCTGCATCAGATATCCCACCAATTTCAACTCTTTTGTCTTGGTGAACATCAAGCCATAGTCTAAGGTGCCTTTTAAGTATCTAAGAACCCTCTTGGCGACTTTGAAGTGAGTTTCATTGCAAAGCGAGTGCATGAATCTTGCAAGTAAGTCGATCGCATACATTATATCGAGTCTAGTGGTCATCAAGTACACAGAAATGACCCACTAGACTTCTATAAGTTGTTTCACTCACCTTTTCAAAAGAGCCTAAGCTCGATAATTTTTCTCCCAGAAGCAACAGGAGTATTTGTTGCTTTACAATTTTCCATTGTGAATTTGCTTAAAATTTTGACAGCAAAGGTCTTCTGACTTAAATGGATTGCATTTTTGCTTTGTATAACCTCCATTCCTATGAAATATGTCATCAATCCCAGGTCTGACATTTCAAACATTTCCTCCATTTTAGTCTTGAAATTCATCAGCATGGCTTCATCTCCTCCTATCACTAATAAATCATCAACATATAAAGAGACTATGAGTAGTGTTTGAAGTCCCTTTTTGTTCACATACAGTGTAGGCTCACTGATACTTCTTATGAATCCCAGGCTAATCAAGTAGCTATCGATCCTGCTATACCAAGCTCTTGGAGCTTGCTTTAAGCCATACAAGGCTTTATTTAGTTTGTATACCATTGTTTCCTTTCCAGGCACTATGAAGCCTTGAGGTACATTCAACAAAGATTTGTTCTTCAAGGAAACCATTTAAGAAAGCTGATTTCACATCAAGTTGATGGATTTTCCATCCTTTTTGAGCTGCTAATGAAACCAGCAACCTGATGGTGTCTAGTCTGGCCACAGGTGCAAATGTTTCAAGATAATCCACACCATGTTTCGATCAAAACCTTTTACCACAAGCTTTGGCCTTCAATTTGTTGAGACTTCCATCAACGTGCGCTGGCCCTATAGACCCATTTGACCCTATGATTTTTCTCGTTAGGAGGCCTTGGAACCAACTCCCATGTTTCATTTTTTTAATCATTTTCATTTCTTCATCCATCATAGCAGACTCTCCAGTCTCGATGTGCTTGTGCTTCCTCAAAGTAACTCGGCTCCATAATTGCTACTTGTGCTCTGTCATAGATCTCGCCAAAAACCTTGTGCCTTACTGGAATATCATCCAAATCTAATTCAGATCGGCTTGATCAAAGTTGCACTTGATCAACAATTTCTTCTTGAGAAGTTGCCTCGGGTTCATTTTCTTCCAGTCCCAACTTGCCTTTTCATTGAACACTACATCCTGCTGACCAAGACTTTGTTTGTTGAAGGAATGAAGATTCTGTAGCCCTTTTGTTTAGGCTATAACCAACCAAGTATGCTGCTGAGCTCTCTCATCAAGTTTACTCCTTTTGATTCTTGGTACTGCACAAAGCATAAGCGACCAAAGGTTCTAAGGTGTGCCGGGGATGGCTTAAACCGAACCAGGGCCTCAAATGGTGTTTTGGAGGCCAAAGCTTTAGAGGGTAGTCTATTTTGTAAATAGACAAAGCAGTATTCTTGCCTCGGCCCACATGTTTTTGGGCACATTTTTCTCGAATGACAAAGCACTGCCATATTCATCACGATTCTATTTTTCTTTCACTTCGACTCCATTTTGTTGTGGAGTATATACATTTGTAAATTGATGTTTGATGCCAGCATTAATGCGGCTAGCTTGAATCATTGTGAGGTGTATTCAAATTTCATTATCGACCTTATGGTCTTCAATTTACACCACATTTTGTGTCTCTCTTGACCTTAAAAATTTTGAACACTTCAATCACCTCGATTTATGCTTCATAAAATAAACCCAACAAAGATCTTGTAAAATCATCAATAAACAAGATAAAGTACTGTACCATTGAGTGTTTCTGTTTTCATTGGACCACACACATCGGTGTGTACAAGTTGTAACTTGGTTGTAGCTCTCCAGGCTTGATTTTTAGGAAATGAGTGTCTAGTCTGTTTTCCCAGCTGGCACACTTCACAGACACCTTCTTCAGTCACTGAGTTGGTGAAGTTTTTAACTAGGTCTTCCCTAGCCATCTTGGACATTGATTTGAAGTTTGTGTGCCCAAGTCTCTGGTGCCATATCTTGGAGTCTTCTACAGAGGCAATGTAGGCTGAACTTGAGCTTCTTGACCAATCGATCTCAAAGCATTTGTCAGCCATTGTTACTATCATGAAGTTTGATCCATTTGGATCAGTGATTTGGCACTCCCTGCCTTTGAATACTATTGAAAATCCCTTTTCCAGCAGTTGTGCTATACTTAGCAAGTTCCTGTCAATCTCAGGTACAAGAAGCACATTGGTAATGAGCTTGTTACCTGTTGGAGTAGATATCAAGACATTTCCTTTCCCTCGAGCTTTGATAAATTGACCATTGCCCACCTTGACCTTGGTTTGAAAGCTTGTATCCAAGGTTTTAAAAATGGATGCATCTGGTGACATGTGGTTGGTACAACCACTGTCAAGAAGCCAGCCATATGAGCCTTTATTTTGTGCAACGTAACATGTCACTTTGCAAAAACTTCTTCATGGTCACTGCCTTCTTCAGCTACGCGTACTTCAACCTTTTGCTGTTGTTGCTGTTGAGACTGCCTTGGCTTGCTTTTATTTTTGCAGACCCTTTCAACATGGCCTTTCTTTTTGCAGTGTTGACATGTAGCATCTGGCCTAAACCAGCATCTGTCTTCAGGATGGCCTGGTCTCTTACAAAATCTGCGAGGTCGTTCATTGTTTCTTGCAAACATCGGGCTTTTTAGGCCTGTTCTTCCGTGTCTTTTGCTCTGTCCGGAAGTGTTGCTCGAGGTTGGCTTGACTTTTGCTTGAAAAACATCTTCTCGATGCTCTTCATTTCTTGTTGCTCTCCTTTGCTCTTGTGCATAGAGAGCATTAATTAGCTCAGTCAAGGAGATCCTTGACAGGTCTCTTGAATCCTCAAGAGAGGATATTTTAGCTTCATACCTCTCGAGCAAGTGTTGAGAGAACTTTTCAACAATTCTTGCCTCACTGAAAGTCCTCTCCTAGCAACTTTGATGCTATTAACTATAGCCATAATTCACCGAAATATTTCTTTCTTGTCTCCTCTTCCTTCATTTTCAAGTTTTCAAAGTCCCTCCTTAGATTCAAGAGCTGCTGCTGTCTCGTTCTTTCATTGCCTTGAAACTCCTCCTTAAGCTTGTCCCAAGCCTGCTTTGGAGTCTCACAAGCCATAATTCTTGTAAAAATAACATCCGAGACACTATTTTGGATGCAGGGACAAAGCCTTATGCTTCTTGGTCTTCTCAAAGATGTCTTTGTCTCATTTGAGCCACGGTTGGGTTGGCTCGAAGAGGTTCTGGTTCAACATCAGTTGTCACGACCTCCCATAGATCAAGAGCCTGCAGGTAAGTTTTCATTTTTACCGCCATATGTGTGAAAGCCTTCTCCATTGAAGGGTGGTGGTGCGGCCAGTGAGAGAAGGCGGATGCGACCATTCGAACAAAGAACGAGTCCTCCAAGAATAAAGCTCGATACCAGTTGTTAGAACCTAGAACATAAACCAAAGAATCAAACCAAAAGCTTGAGCTTCAAGGCTCGATGCTTGTTGTTGAAGAAAGAAAGAAAATGAGCAGATTTTGCTAGGAGGAAAGAAAGACAAGAAAGAGAGCTCAATTTTTGAATGAATACTACCGATTTTCACTCATTCAATTTCACTTTGTAAATTAGCCATTACATATAGTAGCAAAAGTCAAACATAGATCACATCTATCTTATACCTAATGCTTACCTAATGCCACTAATTTTAATCAAGTAAGCAAGGCTTAACTTGTAATCTTCAACAAATCTGCTATGTCAGTTCCAATTACATCATTTTACATCAAAATCAAACCTAACATAGTTCTAAATGAACTAAGTTTCATTACACCAACTGGTGTTTACAAAATAAGCATAAAGGGATAGAAAACTGTCACGCAATATCAGCTTCACTGGAGCATGTGTGCATGGTAACATTTGCTGTTGCATCTTCTGGTTTGTTGCATTGCATGGACTGCATGAAGTCCACATTCGAACAATAAAAACTGGACTGGCAGATCACGACATAAGGTTTAAGTATAAGACCATGACTAAGGAACCATGACATCTTCTATGAAAGTCCGTCGAGACACTAAACACGTGATTCTAAATGTGTCCCGTATGGCATATTGATCAACTAAACCTTTGTGGAATATTTTGTTTGGTCCTTGTGGCGTATTCGACCAAGTCTTAATGAGAAATGGTGACCATCTGTCTTCCTTATGGTAAGTCCTGGATGTATTCTGGGTATGTTGTGATATGATCAAGGTTAAAATGAGTCGAATTAAGCCTATGAAGTAATCAAATAAGTTCATTAAAGAATATTTTTGGAAAAGAATTGTGTATCTGTTGGTCTGAAGAATGGGGAATCCGCCTCGGTAATGTGTTAGTCTAGAAAGAGTGTATTTGTGGTTATGAAAGCTATGAGAAATTGGCAGTTGGAGTTCTAATGAGCTGTATAGTGTTGAAATCTGGGTACGTGATATCCACCATATTTGATTAGTATCTCATTCGATTCTAGAATTTCAAAGTAAATACTCCATTTGTTAATTCAGGTTATTACGTATTTGTTGTAAGAGGTACAAAGAACTCTTTGATTGATCTGGTTAGTTAGTTATCAGTGTGATATTGTGTTGGGTATTGAATTAGAATATAGAATGAAGGAAAAACTGATAATATTCAACTCAACGTGGGAATCCACCAAAAATGTAAGTATCTGCCAGTGAATTGTATGGCATCTCACTCAAGAATCTTATGAAATTGGAGCTATTCGTCATCTTGGGTTGTTGTGCGATGAATTAACCTGAAGGTCTCAAACGATCCATAATTAATATAGGTATGTTTTGAGCTTAAGTTAGCAAATAATTTATCTTTCAAAAAGGGTATGGAGAGATCGTAAATCATTCAGGTAGTTAAGAGAGTATGACTATGATAAGAGTGGTGTGTTTGGCATATAGGAAGTGTAGTCCAGGTATTACTTATTGATACATGACAGAATCACTCAAACATCACAGGAGATACTTGAAAGAGTAGGATCTTACATTGGTGAACTCGATGCTCTTAGGACCAGGTCATCTGCAAATATAATGGAGTCAGAGAGATGAAATCCTCCGGGTAGGGGTTGGTTTAAGATTAATTACGATGTAGCTTTTCAATAGCACTCGTTGAGATCATGCACATGGATTATCATCAGAAATCATGAATGGGGCACTCTTGTATCCTCAATAATACAGAACAAGCACATACCTACTGAGTTTGCGGCGGAGGCTCTTGCATGCCTTCAAGAAATTAGATTGGGGCTAGATCTGGAACTCCAAGACGTTATTGTTGAAGCCTCGAAGGGATGCTCTAACGGTGCATAAAAACATCTGTACAAAAATAGAGATGGATCAGTTATCGGTGCGTTCATTGAAGAGTCAAATCCCTTTTAAGTCAATTAAAATTTAAGTTTAGATTTATAAATAACATCTAATAGTTAGACGAGAAAGGATTGTATGAAACAGTGACGCCACGTCATCTGTATCCCTTTTCAATAGTTTTATGCCACATCAGTATTTTTATCCTGAATTTCAGGATTTTAATTTGGATTTGATTTTTTCGGATGAAAATGCTGAAATTCGTGATGAAAATGCGATGTGGCATAAATCTATTGGGAAAGGGATACAGATGACGTGGCGTCACTGTTTCATACAATCCTTTCCCATAGTTAGACATATTTAATTAAATAGCATGTAAGAAAAATTGTCAATAAAAAATTAAAAATTGTTAATATTAATAAGTTAGAATTATATTTTTATAAAGAGAATATTATATATAAATATATATAAAGAAAAGTACCGGTTAAAATTGGAGTGCATGACATAAAGAGAATATTATATATATTATGAAAAATATAGTGTTTTCGGTTTTAATCTCATCATGATAACATTTTATAATTTTTTTTATAAAAATATAAAAATAAAAATACTATTATATTAATATTTTTCACTTTGTAAAATTTTCACAAAGAATGTAAAAAATAACAAGTAAATAGGAATCTATTTAATATTTAATAAAGAATATGTTCAATTCTTTTTATTTTATTTTATTTCTTTTTAGACTATATTGTCCCAATTTTTTCTTCACTTTGTTCTTTTATTCAACATAATCTCTGTACAATATTTATTTTTCATAATGTTTATAATATTTTATAAATAATAGTATAATTTACTATAAATATTTCATCTTTATAGTAACATTATTTAAAATATGACTTTGTTTAAAATAATGTGTAATGTTTAAAAATTAAGGATAAAATTGTAAAATAGTTTTTTTTTCATAATTTAATATTTAAATTATCAAACAATCTAATTATATTCAATTCTTAATTTTAAATAATATATCAAACATATATTATAACTTAATTTTCCGCACTTAATTTTTTTAGTTTATCAAACGGGACTTTAGTTTAAATATATTAATAAAAATATTTTCTTACGTTAAGGAATAACTATTTAAAATAATAAAATGTTTTTATTTATAAACTTGAATAATTTATATTATATTGAAAATGTAATTAAAGAAGAATATATAATGTAAATCAATATTTATATTTAGTTGCAATATAATATTAAAAATAGTAGTTTAAATCACAATGAAGTACAATTAAAAATGAATATAAAGTGTGATTCAAAACTTCATCAAAGTTTTATTTAATTTTAATAGAAATAAATAAAAATATTCTTATGTTAAAGTAAGAAATAATTAAAATAATAAGATATTGCTCATCTATAAGAAATAATAAATATTTTTCTATCTCCCAAATAGAAAAAGTACATCTTTCAGAAAAGGCGATCATCATTGCCTAGCAGTTGTGGGATTGGGAGAGATGGGAAACAAAAGGTCTCTTTTTTACCTGCATTTATAAGCACCGGTAAAAGACCGGTATTGATTTTCCTGGCAATCATGAACCACTGGCTGACCGTCGTAGGCGGATGCCAGTAAAAATTTTCTGACGAGCTAACCATAGGTGTCGGTGAAGTGTGAACATTTGCCGATAATAGTCAAAATCATAAAAAATAACATATATCTCTTACTAAGTCCCACAAAATATCGTATACCAAAGAATGTGATAGAACTTACAAAGTCGATTACAACAAAATAAAGGTTCTTACAAAACATAGATTTTGAGTTTTAAGCATTCTGAAATACATCCTATGCGAAAAAGCTTGAACCCTTACTTATTTGTTGATGCATTTGAAACCTGCGTAGAAAAAAGAATCAACATGAAGCAAACAAATTACAAAATAGAGAATGAAAACTGAATAAGCAATCAACACCCATACATTACGCACCAAGGATGAACATGAAACACACTGACAAATTTAAATCCCCTTCTAGCTTGTTAATAAGAAGCAGAAACCAAAATTGTAGAGTGAAAGAATATATGAACAAGAACATATTCACTTTTAACCAAGCACATAAATTGTGGAAATTAACCTCCTTTGCATGGCCTTGATGAAAGAGATAGGAGGCTTATAATCATTAATCTCAAAGGCTTTTCTCAAAACTGATATCAGTAAATACAACGAAAGATGAAGATAAGGTTATGTGATGGAAGAGAATAGAATGTACAGATCCTAAAAACACTCGTGCAACATTTTAGCTCCATCATATCATATCTTTCCCCAGCTTAAAAGAAGTTGAACTTAGTTTTCTTCAAATATAAATAGTGGAATTTGAGGTGATGATAATCGAATTTCAGCATGATTTCTCAAGGATTATTACAAAAAATATGGAGCTTCTGAATTCGTTAACAAAGAACAAGGTAAGCAATTATAGACAGTTGTTCCTTGGTTAATTCTGTTGTTAAGGTGGAAATGATCACAGCATTGTTAAGCTCCTGCAACTTCTAAACGGAGGCAAGGGCCCTGTTTGTACCAACATCACTCTCGGAAAACACAAAATTGCTGGATAAATCCCACAATTCCACCACCCCTTCATCATGCAAACTCATTGGTTTGACACCAGCGAGAATGAGATTCTTTGCTGCACAATGAAGAATAAAAATTGATCACTAATGGCAATTTGCTTCTTTTGCTATGTCTAGTGTAGAGCAGTTAATAAAAATGAAGAATAAACATTGCCACCTAATGTGGGGGAAATGAAAGAGTAAATTATTCAAGCCCAGCATTTTTTTAAAAATTTAAAAATAAAGTGCCCTTAAAACTAATATATGTTGTAGTGGGCAAAAATCACGTCGGTTGCTGCATAGATATGTCGCTGAACCAATCGTCGCAACTCTTTGCCAAAGGTGCATCAATCCATACAGTGCCACTACTCTATATATAGCTCATCAGCGTCTCTTATCATCTGCATATTCAAGGAAGTTAATTTTTCTGGTTACATTAGCAAGAGGTAATGCTTATCAGTGAAGCTGGAAGATTACGGGTGCGGTATCAGTTCGATAGCCATGATGCTGTCGGTGGTTGCTCTGCTGTTTTTGGCTCCGCTCAGAATGCCACCGTTGCAGCCTCCTCCCCGCTTACATTTTCCTCATCTTCGCTTTCGTCTTGGTATTCCTTTTCATATCCATGGCGATTTCATTTGCTTTCCAGTATTATTATTGTCTTTTATTCAGTCGTTATCTTAAATAAAACTATTAACCGTACAAATATATATATTTGAAGGATGATATTTCATACTCATATTATGAGTAAAGATATCTAAAATAATTATTTTATGTAAACAACGTAAATGTGTAAAAAAAAAAAAAGGAATTAATAGGACAAAGGTGGTTATATAGTTTACTATAGTTAATGCTTCTTCCACGACTGGCCCATTATAAAATTGATAACTTTTTGCATCCGTTTTGGTTGCCGCCCTTCTTCCTCCGCTTCCTCGTAGGCATTACGTTTTCGTTTTATGTGAGAAGTGCTACCTACTGATCCATTGTCGTGAGCAGATTGTTGGTGGATGTGTTCAAAATTTGGAGAAGATTGAGCGCTATGGCACTGCAACTCTTTTATTTCTTCCAAATCTTTCTCATACACTATTCTAACACCACACTTCTTCACCTTAGCACGGCGTCCAAATCGATCTATGAAAGACACCTCAAGCTCATCGCATATTTTATCTAAGCAATCTGTTGCCCATAACTTATTGGTTTCACAGTCACCAAATTTATCCTCCAAGGAAAATGGATATAATTTATCACGCGACCAATAACGAAGAAAAAGGTGATCTTTCATTATGGGCTGGTTAAGTCGTTTACCCAACAACCAGCCTCTTCAATCAATCCGTCGAGGATTTCTACCTCTAAAAATAGATCCATTACAGCTGGCTTGTTCAGAATTTCTACAATAGATATATGCTCCACAACCGATATATTCGTCATCCCTTGAAGCATCATTATTGACAAAAATGCAGCAGCAAGCAACTCCAATCCATTGACTATCTTTCCGAAGGTTGATAGGCAGGGGTATCTTAATTGAAGAGTCACTTGTTTGTTGGCTAAACCATTCTGGGATTTCACTTCCGGGCATAATAATATCAAACATTTTTCTTGAATTTGCAAATGCCTGCAAAACAAAACACAAGTCGTTTGGTAACTAAAACCATAAATTCTCAAGTATGAGATTTTGTAAGGGAGAAAATAGAGATTAATCGACCTTAATATGTTTTTTCAGCAGTGTTAATGCATTGATATTCTCAGCCAATTTGAAGCAGTTAATGGCTCTAATGAAAGCAGAATCCACTAAATTGCATACTTTTGATGGACTTGCAACTACTTCAAGTGAAGAACAACCATCTATCCACACATCTTCTATACTTGTTGGTAGCTCAGGCAACGATTTAAGCATCTTGCAATCTGACAATCTAATAGAATAAAGCTTGGAAAGTCGAATAATAGATGCAGGTATGCTGATGAAATTGTTACCCTTAAGATCAATGAGTTTCAAAGAGGATAGACCAGAAATATCACTAGGAATATCTCCTTCACAAAGATTGCAGTCCCTTAGTTTTAGCTCTCTTAATGAACTCAAACCTGACAACAAAGGCAACATCCGAGCCATGGGATTCGTCCTTCTGCCTTGGATTACCTTGAAAAGAGAAGGCAATTTTGATCGTAACTTATATGATGGCCCCTTGCGCCCATTGAAACACAGGACTTTAAGATCTTTAAATTGACAAATGAAGGATGGTGGTTCTGTTATGGCTGTTTCACTCAAGTCGAGCTCTTCCAAAAACTTCGCTTGCTGCAAATTCTCTAATAAATTTTCAACTCTGTAACAACCAGAAAGATCTAGAGTTTTTAGGCACTCCATTATCCCATCAATCTCTGGAAACCTTACAAGACTTGAGCAACCCGAAAGAATTAATGTTTCAAGGGATTCCATTCCAATTTTGGTGGGAAGACTTTTAAGACTTTTGCAATCTCTTAAATTCAAAAGTTTAAGGCGCTTAAGCACTCCGATGGATGGATGAACATCCACTAATTTGGTACAACCTTCCAAAATCAAAACTTCAAGATTTGATGCTGTTGTGAAGTCTGGTGTCTTGATCAGGTTTTGAGACCCTTTGAGGTTCATCATTTTCAACTTATACAAGGGCTGTTGAAAACAATAACAAATTAGAGAAGTTTTTTTTTTTTTTCTTAATCAAAGTTTAATCATTTATATTAAAATAAGCTAAAACACAAGGATCAGATGAGTTAATTCTTACTCTATTTCCTTTCCATAGTTGTTCAATGCAACTATATGGTAAGAGAAGTGCAACAAGGTTGTCCGGTTGAAAGTTTGAAGGCAATGATCTTAGAGGGCATTCTTTCCAATCTAAAAGTCGTAGCTCATTAGAAAAATATTTGAGATCATCACAATTTGAGAGGCAAAGCACTTTGAGCAGTCTCAATTTTTTCATCTTTGAGAAGGCATCGACACTCAAGTTGAGCATCTTACTCGATTCTCTAATAACCATGAGAAAAAAAAAGTTTTAGAAGATACAAAAATATTCAATATCTACAAGCTATGTTGCATCGATATTGTTTTTTAAAGTACCCATACCCAACACTTATATCTAATGCATATCCGAATATGGTATTGAGATAAGATCGAGCATATTGATAGTACATATTGATAAATTTATATTGATAGTACATTCAACTTTTAATTACCTAAGCCTAAAAAAACTAGAATTAATATTAATAGTACATATTGATAAATTTATATGTATCTTTTTTTACCTTTTATTGTCGATGATCATGCCTTCAATCACTTCGGTAGCCTAAAAATAATCAAGAATAGACAATAAGAAAGACAAAATAAATGGTCTAAATTGTATGATAAAACTTTTGAAAATTTACATACACAATCTTTTGGTGGAAATATAGTAAATAAAATCTTTTGAACAAAGTAAAACATTTTCTAATGAGAGTAATTCAATAAAATTAAATGCTTATATTACAAATTCTTATTAATATTTATGATCAACAAATGAAAATTATCTTAAAGTTATTCAATGTCACTTAAGGATCGATATGTAAATCAATTAGACTAAGCTTTGGTTTTACATCATATATTGATAAAAAAAAATTGTATGTAATTTTTGTTGAATGATTTACCGTGTTTTCTGTTAGGACATGATGGACATCCCTTTCCTTCCACAATCTACAACGTTTTCCAGGTTCATCAACACATTTTTCTTCAACAATTTTTCTTCCCATTTCTTGCAACAAGGCATGCATCCGCAAATATTTATTGTCATCACTGACTTTTATGAGAGATTTCTTAATGAGAACATCGATTCCAATATCTGGAAAAAACTCACAACCATCAAATACTTTCATTACCAAATCTTTCTCCTCCCCATTGAAAAAACATGCTATATCTAGAAATATATTCTTCTCCCTTTCTTCCAATCCATCAAAGCTAATTCTTAGTGTGCCAAGAATTTCTTTGTTAGAATCTTGTTTAAGTCTGTCAATTGCATTTCTCCATTGAATTATATCTCTACCATACAAAAATGAACCCAAAACTTCAAGAGCTAAGGGGAGACCATCAGCATAATGTACAACATGTTTAGAAAGCTCAATGAAATCATATTTCGGCGTTGTATCACTATCAAAAGCTTTCAACTTGAAAAGCCTAAGTGCATCATTGGGATTCAATGTTGTAGGTTTATACACATCATCGATTCGATAAGATCGGAGCAAATGTTCATCTCTGGTTGTTACAATGATTCTACTCCCTAAACCGAACCCATCTTGCCTTCCAACTAAGCATTTCAAGTGTTGTACATTATCAACATCATCAAGAACAACAAGAACCTTTTTGCTAAACAACCTATGGCTAATTATGACATTCCCTTCATGAACATTGAAAAAATTGAAGCATTCATCTGGCAAGATTTGAGAAAGAAGTTGTTTCTGTAAAGAGACAAGTCCACATTTGTTTGAAATTTCTCGAATATCAGCAAGAAAGCTTTTACCTTCAAAATAAGGTGACATTTGAGTGTAAACAACCCTTGCAAGAGTTGTTTTACCGATGCCACCCATTCCGCAAATTCCAATAATGCGGACATTGTCTTCCCCAATGTTTATTTTCGAGTACAACTCCTCCAAATGTAAACTAATTCCAACCAACTCGTCATGAATAATTGGATATGTCTGACATAATTTTGCTGATATATTCTTAACAATGTCTCCAATAAACGCTGATTCCTGCCTACAATGAAATAAAAAATCGCTGCTATCTTTCAAATGCATTTTTTCATTTTTAATTGAGTGAATCATGAAATATAATATAATTGGAAGCAAACCAAAAGCTAGAATAAGACAGCAAGATCTCTTATAGCATCAAAATACACAACTTGCTCATTAGTTGAAATATGGAAATTCTCAATTAAACAGAAAGTTACAAAAAATAAATGCAATCCAAGAAAAAAAAACAACTTTTTAGTCATTAAAATCAGGAAATACCCATTATGTAAATGCCATCCTTTGATGTTAGCTACTTCAGTCAAAGCATTTCGCCACTTTTGGATCTTGTCTTTATCTTCCTTGTATCTTTCTTCGTGTTTGGCGAAGGCTTCTCCAACTTTTTCTTTTTGTTTTCTTAAATCGGATGGATCCACATGGTAGAAAATTGGAAATACTTTATGCCCGTTAACAATTTTTTGTTGAACAATCTCAGCAAGTTCCTCCAAGCACCATCCTGAAAAGGCATAGGTTTCCGAGAAAATAATTACCGAGCACCACGACTGCTGGATCGCTTTGAAGAGTTCCGGTGCGATCTCTTCGCCGACCTCCAGCTTTGGATCATCCCTAAAAGTGATGATGCCACTCCTCTTTAGAGCATCGTAGAGATGATCCGCGAAGTTCTTGCGGGTATCTTCACCTCTTAAACTCAAGAAAACATCGTATTTCTTTCTGGAAATGGATGAGGAAGTCGAAAGTAACGATGACATGACGATGTATGAGAAGATAAATACAAGGAGAAAAACAGATGAAATTTACAGAGAGCAACAAACGACTTTTCCAAGAAATTTCAGTATACGTTTCCCACCTTTTACTTTTTCAATAAATTCGTGGGCCATAGATGAGTTAGATTTTCTTTCCTGGAAGACTTCAAGAAGGTGAGAGTTGACAATTGGTGTCTACTTTAAGTACAACTAATAACTATAGATTTTTAAGAGCTTTCTGTTAAAATTTGCTATAAGTTTCTGTACTTTTTTATAAATTTAAAATTTAATCTTTACATTATTATTTATTAAATTATGGGTAAATTTTTATTTTGATCATTTAATTAAAAAGTTTCTATTTGATTATTGAACTTTTCAAAATTATTTTTTTAGTCACCTGACACTTTTTTAGTTAGTATAATAACAATTTTAATCTTTAAATTTTATACTTTTTCGTCAATTTGACCTTGATTTTATATAAAATTAATAAAAATTGAAATTTCTTTTAAAAAAGTTAGACAACTCTAAAAATTTAAATTAAAATAAAAGTAAATAAAAATTTCAAAAATATATAAAATGAGAAAATGAGCTAAAACTATTATAAACATTCCAAAATTTCTCTCAAATTATTGGTTCTATGGTTTTTTTTTTTTTATCTCTTTTGTTTCTTTACATGGTTCTTTCCTTATAAGAAATGAAAATTCAAAATATAATTTTTTTACTGTTTGGTTTTATAAAAAAATAAATAAAATTTTGAATTGAGTCTAAGAAAGAAAATTTTATGGTATATTTTAAATTTTTTTTTCTAAAAAATGGCATTAGAGTCAATTTCTTAAGCCTCTGTAATATTAGTTTAGGATGTTCTTCAAAGGCATGAAACTTGACTTGAAGACATTATTAATTTGGTTTCAAAAAACATTGAGCAAGCATGTAATGATCTAACAATTTTTGATTTTGTTTTATTTTTAATTTTTTCTAGGGTTCTATTGAATAATAATTTTCTATATTTCCCATACATATTAGTTCTTCAAAAACAATATTTTCGAGATTTTATTTTTCTATAATTTTCATATAGAATTTTCTACTTTTTAAATAGTTTTGAGTTTTTTTTTATAATTTTATATAGAACCATAGTCAAATTTACAAAATATAAAAATTGTGCACTAAAATTGTTATTTTACCAACTAAAAAGTGCCATTTAACAACTGAGTAACCAAGAAAAATAATTTTGAAAAATTTAGTGACCAAATCATAATATTTTTTAGCTAAGCGACCAAAATAAAAACCTACCATAATTTAGAGACTAATTGTGTAGTTTACCTTAAGAAATAGTGGTTTGGACTTAGCTGTAAGTCCTATTAGAACTTACCGACCGTAAAGGTAGTATTAATAAGTTAGAATTATATATATAAAGAGAATATTAAACATTAATACATAAAGAAAAACAATGGTTCTTCGAATGAATATTAAATCCTATTCAAATTAAATTGCATTAAAGAAAAATGCCATAACTTACCACTACTGAAAACAAAGGCATTTCTATTTCCATAGCAAAAAGAGTACCCCAACCAGTTCCTTCCACAGGAAAAGTTGTTCGAGTCTCGAAGAAACTCACAGTTCTCCCATTTCCTAGTGCCCAATAGACACCATTGACTACACCTTCCCAAATATTGGACAAAGCCCTCCAGAGAAACGAGCAATTAGAAGGATGTATCGAAGATGACCATTTACTTATTACCCCATACTTGTTTCGAAGGACTTTAACCCATAGCACCTTCATGTTAGAAATGACATTAAAAGCTACTTTAAGTGTTAAGTATGACTCCTATTTTCAGTTAAATTTGAGAAGTAATCTTCTATTTAAACCCTGTTTATTTGTTTCAATCAAACACTGATTAGTTAGATTATTTTATTATTATTTGACCTATGAATTTAGCCTATAAATGGGCTCTTTTACAACTTTAGAAAATACACCCATTAGATATTAGAACTCATAACACATTTAGAGAATTTTGTGTTTACGTTTTGAGGGTTCTTTGTTTTCGGGTTTTCGGGGTTTAGTTTTTATCTCCATATTTTGTACTCTTCGTTCTGTTGCCATTATAGTAAAATTATCTTTGCCCGTGGTTTTTTATCCTCTTTGGAGGGGTTTTTTCACGTTAAATTTTGTGTGTCCAATTTCTCAATTTATTCCGCTATTTTTACTTGTTCGTTGCTTAATCGGGTCGATCCTAACAAGTGGTATCAAGAGCTAGTTCAATTTTCATAGATCAGCCCATTCAGATATGGCAGCAACAAGGTTTGAAAATGAAAAGTTCGATGGTGAGACAAATTTCAATCTGTGGCAAGTTCGGATGATGGCAATTCTAGTTCAATCCGGTTTGAAAAAGGTTGTTACCGGGAAAAAACCTGAGAATCTAAATAAAACAGAATGGGAAGAGCTTGATGAAAAGGCTTTGTCTGCAATCCAGTTGTGCCTCGCGAATACGGTATTGCAGGAGGTATTGATGGAGAAGACCTCATCTGCCTTATGGAAAAGGTTAGAAACTCTTTATGCGACTAAGTCTCTGGCTAACCGTTTAGTGTTGAAACAACGTCTATTTACGTTTCTCATGAACGAAGGTGAGCTTCTTAGAGAGCACATCAGTCAATTCATTACTCTTTTAAATGATTTAAAGAATGTTGAGGTTCATATTGACGATGAAAATCAGGCTATATGCTATTATTGTGCTCTTTACCCCCTTCATACAAGTCTTTCAGGGAGACCCTGATTTATGGCAGAGACAAACTCTCGCTCGAAGATGTGAAGGGTCATTTGTTGAGTAGAGACAAACTCGACAATGAGCTTCATTTGGATAGCAAGACAGATAGGCAAGCTTCCGTTTTGATAGCATCAAAGAAACGAGACAAAAGGTGTCGCTATTGTAAAAAGTTAGGTCACGTCAAAGCAGATTGTTATAAACTGCGAAAGAAAAGAGCTACTGAGAGTAACGAGGAAGATGTAGATGGTGCTAATTTGGCCGATGAAAGCGGCGATGATTTCTTGTTAGTGTCAACGAGCGATAACTCCAATCTCACGTCGTCAGTGGGTCCTAGATTCGGGATGTTCTTTCCACATGTGTCCCAATAGAGAATGGTTCTCCACATACAGTTCGGTTGAAGGTGGAGTTGTGTGCATGGGAAACGATTCATCTAGTAAGGTAATTGGTATTGGTACTGTTAAAATTAGGATACACGATGGGACGATTAGGACACTCTCAGATGTCAGGTATGTACCTGATTTACGAAAGAATCTCATCTCCTTGAGTATTTTAGACTTGAAAGGATGCAGAATCAACATCGAGTCGAGCGGCATTAAAGTATCTCGTGGAGCTTTCGTTTTGTTAAAAGGTAAAAGAACTGGCAGTCTTTATATTCTGGAAGGTTCTACAGTGACTGGTGAAATCGGACGTCCCTCGTCCGTTACAGAGTCGAAGTCAACTCATTCAGAGCGGAGGCAACTTGATCATAGGAGGGAAAAAGGTATGGCCATTTCGTTGAAGAGAGGTTCTCTTTTGGATGCAGGTTTTGAAAAGTTAGGGCACTGTGTTCGTGAAAATCAAACCCGGGTTAGTTTTAATTTGGCAGTGTACAAGTCGAAGGCTAGAAGTCTTCCAGTTTCTAAGCACAGATTCGACTCAGTTAATTCCCTACATGGTTCAAGATAGGCTCGTGGCGGGTTTTGGCAAAGATGGCATTGTGGAAATATGAGTCAAGGTGGAGATTTGTTAAGTATGACTCCTATTTTCAGTCAAATTTGAGAAGTAATCTTCTATTTAAACCCTGTTTATTTGTTTCAATCAAACACTGATTAGTTAGATTATTTTATTATTATTTGACCTATGAATTTAGCCTATAAATAGGCTCTTTTACAACTTTAGAAAATACACCCATTAGATATTAGAACTCATAACACATTTAGAGAATTTTGTGTTTACGTTTTGAGGGTTCTTTGTTTTCGGGTTTTCGGGGTTTAGTTTTTATCTCCATCTTTTGTACTCTTCGTTCTGTTGCTATTATAGTAAAATTATCTTTGCCCGTGGTTTTTTATCCTCTTTGGAGGGGTTTTTCCACGTTAAATTTTGTGTGTCCAATTTCTCAATTTATTCCGCTATTTTTACTTGTTCGTTGCTTAATCGGGTCGATCCTAACATTAAGCATGAAAGCTTTATTGTGGTATCATACTTTCCTCAACCCAAGTCCACCATTCTTCTAAGGCATACAACATTTATCCCAGCTCACTAAAGTTGGTTTCCAGTTACCAGACGTTGACCCCAAATGAATCCTCGAACCAGCTTCTCAATTTCATTGCATTTGTCTAGGTGATCACCTTAAATAAGACCATATAGAGATTGACCAGTCTAAATTGAGATTAAGGGACCAACTAGGGAATACCAAAAATCCTAAGCTACCACAAAAAAACCTGAAGAATTATAAACAAATATTATGAGGGATTACCAAATATTGATTTGTCTTATAAAACTAATTTTCACTATTTTTAAACTTATCTTTATATATAATATTTGTAGTACCAAATATTAGTATGCAAAGTTGACAAATTTAAAATTATCAATTTTTTTCATCAGTTAAATCCCATTACAAATTTATTAGGATGAAGCATAAAAATAGTCACTAAAATATTTCCCGTAAACTTACAAAATTTATTTTTTGATGAATGAAATCAAGTACAAAGTCGAGACTTTTGTAATGGACCAAAATAAATTGGTGGGGTTTAGTGGCCTCTTTCTCCCTTTATAACATTTGAAAATAGTCACAAATTTAGAGAGATTCGTGGACAGATGTTCAGTAGCATGTATTGGGGTTATGAAGTCAAATGTATATGTTGTGATTTGGGCCCATACCATCTCCATCTCCATTTTCATTTTTAAGTTACTATTATCTTTCACATTATTTTATTTTATCTTAATTTCTTTTCATCAGTCTTTTCTTTTTGCTTTTGATTGTTGGAAACTTGGAGTCTAGGGCATTCCCAAGCCTCGGTTTGGGACTTCTTGATAGCACACCCGCCTTATAGCAAATCAAATGGGATATAAACATTGTGAGATTAATTTCTCATATTTTACAATATCCAATAGAAAGTCTTCAGAATCAGATTAGTGATTAAATTAATCAACTCATTAGTTTTTAATTCAGTCGATTTAATTAGTCTAGTTAATTCATTCGATTTAATTAAGTAAATTATTAAAAATCATAAATATTAAAATATTAGATAATAGTAAAAATTAATTTAACTGTTGATTCAACATGTTTCGAGCGGTTCGTGAGTCAAACGGTAAATACACTTTTAGAAAATCTCCACCATATCACATCTTTCCCCAGCTTGAAAGAAGTTCAACTTACTTTTCTTCAGATAAAAATAGTGGAATTTGAGGTGATGATAATCGAATTTCAGCATGATTTCTCAATGATTGTTACAAAAAATATGGAACTTCTGAATTCATTAAAAAGGAACAAGGTAAGGAATTATAGACAGTTGTTCCATGGTTAATGCTGTTGTTAAGGTGGAAATGGTCACATCATTGTTAAACTCCTGCAACTTCTAAACAGAGGCAAGGGCCCTGTTTTTACCAACATCACTCTCGGTAAACACAAAATTGCTGGATAAATCCCACAATTCCACCACACCTTCATCATGCAAACTCATTGATTTGACACTGGCGTGAATGAGATTCTTTGCTGCACAAGCAAAAGAAATAAACGTCGAAGTGAGATACCAATCTATTCATCAACCCTGACCTAAACCATGAGAAGAGTAAGTTGTTTAATGAAGAGTAATCTATTTTGTTACATATAAAAGGAATATAACCCACAAATCCATAAATCCAAAACGATATTTTTTTATTCTTCTATTTCCATCTTTTTTTTTCTGATGAAGTAGTGAATCTTCAATTTCTCTCTTGATGGCGATTCCTAAAAGAAACCCTAAATTCCTAGAAGCCTAAAGGTGACAATTCTGTTGGAAAATTGTACTTTTTTTTCCTTCTAAAATTAGTAATTAAGGCATTGAAGTTCGATCCTTTCATTTGGTCTTATTAAGTTCTTAATCAATAGTTTTATTTTCTCCTTAGGATATGGACACACTTGCTTTGATTTCGTTTACTTTGTTCTATTTAAAAGTTGCATTATTTAATGGCTACATCAATTTTAGTGCAGAGTTCATTCTCTTGTAGGATCCACACCCAGATATTATCCGCTGTGATTTGAAAATTATATGATTTTGTAGACCTCACAAGTATACAAGTGTTCTTATGTAAAACTAGATTAATTGGACCTTTTTTTTAATTATAGTTTCCTTTTGTTTGGGGTTATGGGTGTTCTTATCATGAATACTACTGAAGAACACAGTTCATGAATAATCTTGCAGAAGCCTTCTTCGCTTTACTCTCTACAACCTGCGTATTTTGTACCCTTTTGCATTATATATCATAATCCCCCATAGTTCTTAGTTCGTTGATTACATGCCAATTCCATGGATTCATTATTGAAGAAGCTATATTCTTGTAAGTAATACTTCTCAGGTAGTAAAATCCTTCTTCATTCGGAAAAAAATCTATTAAATCTTTAAATTTTATATTAAATAGTTCGGTTATTAGAGTTATTCAAGTTATCGAGTCAACTCAAGTAGATAATTATAACTAAATAGTTTAGTTCATGTTTGAAATGTATAATTTGAATTATTTGAGTAATTTAAATAGTTAATTATAATACAATCTGACCTCTTTTGAACCGTTTTGATCGAATCAACATTCATATGTAGTCCAATTAAACTGCTTTTCTACAATGATTGGAGAACTCGTAGATCTTAGTTTTAAATGGTCGGATTAGTCATCTAACTAACATAGTTTTTTTTTTATCGATAACCTAAACAAAAATTTGAAAATAAAATATAAAAATAAAAGTATCAACAAAAATCCTGAAATTCAGGATTTTAATTTGGATTTGATTTTTTTCAGGGTAAAAATCCTGAAATTCAGGATGAAAATATTGATGTGGCATAAAACTATTAAAAAGGGATACAGATGACATGGCGACAATCCTTTCTATTTGTACGAAAGGGCTAGTGAAGTAGTTTACACAATTATTGCTTCTTCCCTGATCCGCCCGTTATAAAATTGAAATTTTTTTGCATCCGTTTAGGCAGCGGCCCTTCTTCCTCTGTTTCCTCCTGGATATCACGTTTTCGTTTTCCAAGGGAAGTGCTGCCTGCGGATCCATCGTTTTCAGTAGAGTGATGATGGATATGTTCCAAGTTTGGAGAAGATTGAGTGGTATGGCACTGCACCTCTTTTATTTCTTCCAAATCTTTCTCATACATTATTCTAACACCACACTTCTTCACCGTAACAGAAGAAGACCTTTTTGAGTCTTGGAAAGACGTCTCAAGCTCATCGCATTCATGATCAGAGCAATCCATTGTCCATAAATTCTTGGTTTCACATTTATCCTCTAAGGATAATGGATACAGTAATTCACGCGAGAAATAACGAAGAAAATGGTGGTCCTTCTTTATGGGTCGTCGATTTAAAATAGGAAACTGGAATGGACCTCTCGAGAATTTTTAACTTGAAAAACAGATCCATTACTACTAGATTGTCCAGAATTTCTAGAATGGATATAAGTTGGACCACCGAAAACCTTTCTCTCGGAATCACCATCATTGACGAAAATGCAGCAGAAAACAACTCCAATCCATTGACTGTCATTCTGAATATTGAGAGGTAGAGGTATCTTAATTGAAGATTCGCCTCTCTGTTGGCTGAACCATTCTGGGATTTCATTTCCAGGTACAACAATTTCAATTTTCTTTCTTGAATTCGCAAATGCCTGCAAATTAAAACATCAGTCGTTCTTGAATTTGCAAATGCCTGCAAATTAAAACATCAGTCGTTCTTGAATTTGCAAATGCCTTTCAAAATAAAATATCGGTGGTTCTGTAACTAAAACCATGAAAAAAAAGAAGAGAGATCAATCAACCTTTGTATGTGTTTTCAGCAATGTTATTGCACTAATGTTCTCAATCAATCTGTAGCTGTTACAGGCCAAAAAGTAAGAAAAATTATGTGTCCAATCACTTGTCATCCTTGATAGAAGCACAGGCAACGATTCAAGCTCACTGCAGTCTGACACTCCAAGATATTGAAGGTTGGAAAGACGAGTAAGAGACGCAGCTATGCTGGTGAAATTGTTACCATTAAGAACAAGATATCTCAATGAGGATAGACCAGAAATATCACTAGGAATATCTCCTTCACCCATATTGCACAGGCTGCAATTTGACAACCGAAGATCTTCAAGTTTGGAGAGTCGAGTAAGAGATGCCGGTAAGCTGTTGAAATTGTTACCGCTAAGATCAAGATTTGTCAAAGAGGATAGACAAGAAATAGCACTAGGAATATCTCCTTCACCAAGATTGCAGTCCCTTAGTTTCAACTTTGTCAATGAACTCAAACCGGATATTGAAGGTAGCATTGGAGCTATGGAATTCGTCCTTCCTCTTTGGCTTACCTTGAAAAGAGAAAAGAGATTTCTTTTGAACTTAGACGGACCCTTGCATCCATCAAAAGAAAAAACTTTAAGATTTTTTAATTGAGAAATGAAGGATGGTGGTTCTTTTATGGCTGTTTCACTCAAGTCAAGCTCTTCCAAAGATACTGCCTGCTGCAAATTCTCTGGCAAATATTCAACTTTATAACAACCAGAAAGATCAAGAGTTTTCAGACGTTCCATTTTCCCATCAATCTCTGGAACCCTGACATGATTTGAGCAACCCGAAAGAATAAATTTTCAAGGGATTCCACTCCAATTTTGGTTGGAAGACTCCTAAGACTTTTGCAGTCTCTTAAATCCAAAAGTTTAAGTCTCTTAAGCAGTCCAAAGTGATGGATGAACATCTACTAATTTGGTACAACCTTCCATAATCAGAACTTCGAGATATGGGGCTGTTGTGAAGTCTGGTGTCTTGATGAGGTTTCGAGACCGTTTAAGGCTTATTATTTTCAACTTATACAAGGGCTGTCGCAAACAATAACAGATTAGAGAGAAGAGAAAACATAATAAAGCACATTATTATTATTATCTTATTCTAAATTTAACCATTTATATTAAAATAAGCTAAAACACAAAGATAGGATGAATTTAATTCTTACTCTATTTCCCTTCCATAGTTGTTGAATGTGATTATATGGTAAAAGAAGTATGACAAGGTTGTTTGGTTGAAAGTTTGAAGGCAATGATCTTAAAGGATATCCTGTCCAATCTAAAAGTCGTAGCTCATTAGAAATATATTTGAGGTCATCACAATTTGAGAGGCAAAGTACTCTGAGCAATCTCAAATTTGTCATCTTCGAGAAGGCATTGGCACTCAAATTGAGTATCTTGCTCGATTCCCTAAAAACCATGAGCAAAACAAAAATGAGCATTAAATGTGCATGTATGTTTTCTTACCTTTGATTGTCGATAATCATGTATGTTTTCTTACCTTTAATTGTCGATAATCATGCTTTCAATCATTTCTGTAACCTAAAAAGGTAAGAATAAAGAATAAAGCATTTTAAATAAAGTAAAACATTTCCAATGAGAGAATTAAATTAAATAGTTATTTATACAAATCCTTTTTAATAGTTATCATCAACAAAAGGAATTTATCTCAATGCTACTGATCGTCACTTTTTTATGGACTGCTATATTAATCAATTGGACTAAGCCTTACGCAATTTTATTTCAGAAATAAAGTAAAACATTTTCTGATGAGAGTACATAGAGGTGTTCATGGGTCAAGTTGGGTCAGGTTCAGGTTGGGCCTAAGCATGGTATTAATATATTTTATGTTTGCCCAAGCTTGGCCCAACCTGAAATATGGGCTTAAAATTTTGTCCAAACCCGCCCATATTTACAAAGACTAACCCAAGTCCATTTTAGGCCCGCCAATATTATTTTTTAATTTTTTTAAAATATTTATATTAAATTATTTTAATATTTAATAATTTTATACATTTTTTATTTATTGAAATTTTTTATATATTCATCTTAATATTATTTTAATGTTTATATAAGAGTAGTATTGTATATTTAACATAGGTTTGTTTTTTAAAGTGTTCTAAATTACGTAATATATAAAACTAATATAATATAAAGTATTATAAACTTAAAAGCAGGTCAGGCTTAGGCCTTGAATGTTCAGGCTCGAGCCGAATCCATATTTTAAGCAGGCTTAATTTTTTTCTTAAGCTCATTTTTCGAGCCTAATATTTTTACCCAAACCTTCTAAAATTTCGAGTGAGCCATTGGACCTGGACAGATAGCCTAATCCATGAATAGGTGTAAGAGGAAGTCAATAAAATTAAACACTTATATTACAAATCCTTATTAATATTTGTATTCAGCAAATGGAAATTATCTTAAAAGCTACTCAACGTCACTTAAGGATATATATGTAAACTAATTAGAATAAGCTTTGGATTTACATCATATATTGATAAAAAGAAAATTTTATATATAATTTTTGTTGAATGATTTACCGTGTTTTTTGTTAGGACATGATGGAGATCCCTTTACTTCCACAATCTACAACGTTTTCCAGGTTAATCAAGGCATTTTTCTTCAACAATTTTTCTTCCCATTTCTTGAAACAAGGCATGCATCCGCAAATATTTCAATTATTTTGCTCTCTTGGTCAACATCTCTGATTCGTGATTTTATTTGTGCAGGTTAATGGTCTTGAAAATCAGCTCAAAGTTTGAACTACGACGCTTCTGCCGCACAACAGGCACTTCTGCTCTTGTGAGCATTCTATCTAGATTATTTTATAAGAAAAAAGATCACATCTTTTGATTGCAATCTAATGGGCCTTTAATTCTTCTGATAGCTGAAACTCAGCCAACCAAAGCCAGATGATTTGGGATTTGTTGATTCAATTTCAGTTGAGGAAATCGGTGGTTCTCGGGTATGTTTGAAGAGGTGGCTTTACTTATATTTGGTTCCTTGTTCTTGCCTCACTCTATTTTGCCTTTGCCAATTTAACGTAGGTCACTGTTGTGAGAAGTGAAGATGGGGGTAACAAGGTTGCCACTGTGGTTCTGCGAGGAAGTACTGATAGTATATTGGATGATCTTGAAAGAGCTGTTGATGATGGAGTCAATACATATAATTTTTTTTTTTTTTTTTGCTGAAATTGTCTTTTCCATTTTTTTTGGATGTAAATTCCAAGGAAAGAATCATTATCCCATTCTTAATGCCCATTCATTTTTGGTCAGGCAATGTGCAGGGATAGTCGTATAGTACCTGGAGCTGCTGCTACAGAAATCGAGTTGGCGAGAAGGCTGAAAGAGTTCTCCTTCAAGGAAACAGGGTGATTTGTTTTTTCCGTGTGCTCTTCTTAATGCAAAATGCCATCCTGCATGTATTATTTCATATTTAAGCTGCAAGTTCGTGCATTACACTTGTATGAATGACATGAATACATTTGTGGCTTGATGGAATTCTACCCAAGGTTGTCAGTACCACACTGGTCGGTACGGCCAGAACCGGTGCAAAACCGACCATCATGATTCTACCTGCTGAACAACTAGGTATTCAGGCATAGTGCTGGAGAGGTGTCAAATGAGTCAACTTCTGCATTGTTGGCTGTCAAGTTATTTATATCTTGCATTGGTCATGTTCATTCTGATAGCTGTGTTGGGAATCTCCTACAGGTTTTTGTGATTTATAGTAGATTAGATGAGTACTAGAAGAAGGCAAGAAGCTATTAATTAACTACGGGATATTTTGCAGATTGGATCAGTATGCCTTTGCTAAGTTTGCTGAAAGTTTTGAATTGGTACCGAAAACCCTGGCAGAGAATGCTGGACTCAAATACTCAATCCAATGGATATTATTTCTAAGTTGTATGAAAAGCATGCATCTGGGAATGCTCAAGTGGGCATCGAATGGTGTTTGCAAGGATGTCTCAACCGTGAATGTTTGGGACCTTTATGTCACTAAGTCGCTATTTACAATTATTTCTGGCTCAGTTCTGTTCTCTTTTGCAACGAAATTAACCTCTGATTCTTTTTATAATTTACAATTGTTGACTTTTTTTGTCAGGTTTCTGGCTCTCAAATATGCTGCAGATGCTGCCTGCACTGTGTTGCGTGTAGATCAGGTAATTTGCTAGAGACAGAAAGCTTGAAAATGAAAATCGCACTTAAAATAGTTTGCTGATGGAATTAGATTCTCATGCAAAGCTGTATTTGTTGCTTAGGATCAAATATGTATTTCATTTTCCAAACAGTTTCTTCCACTAAGCTCAGAAATGCCGTTGATTCAATGTTTGCAGATTATCATGGCGAAACCAGCTGGAGGTCCAGTGAGGAGAGATCAACCTGCAGGAATGGATGAGGACTAAATCTTGCATGGTATGATTGATTTCCCATCTCTTGTATCCCACCACCCCGTATTCGGACTTTGTTTAGGCATCTATTTTATTATTATTATTATTTCCTTTTAGATGCTAAAACGAGCTTGAAAGAATTTTGCATGTGATTTTAGAATGTTTACGGCGGGGAGTAGTGGTGATCTATGTTTTTAGTATATTACCCTAACCTATATTAAGGCCTGGGGTAGGGAGTTAGAAGATGGTCTTATTCATATCTTTCTCGATTTTGCATGGATGTTGGTTATATCATAGCCTATATTACACGAACCCATTCATTTTCTCTAAGTACCTACATTTAAAACTTATGTTTGATACATATCTAGATATGTATATACTGAATAAGTTTGTTTGAACAGACTTTATAAAAGGGATTACATTAGTTTGGGTCAGATAAATAGATTTGAATAGACTTTTATGCATTGTGAGGAAGGATTTAGTGATAACTTCAATTATTATGTATTAAATGGACAAATCTAATTCAGAATAAAACTTGAGATTTAGTTATTTCGTGCAATTTGTCTTTAAGAACATTTATTTCAGAATTTTTGTTTGTAAGGTTATAACATTCTCGCTGTAAAATAGAGGTGAACATTTGATAATTTCATTCTAATCATAATTGTGCACCAATTATAAAGTCAGTGGAAAATTGCGCACCAATCAAATGGAATTTCCTTCAATTTATCCTCTATTTAAGTTAGAGGAAAAGATGGTCCAAATGAGATGACACTTGAAAAGTTTTAATGTTGAATTAAAACGAATTCATTATTCATGTCACGTTAATATCATTAAATTATCCGTTTAATCAACATTTGCGATAAAAAATCCATAATTTGACTCCAAATAAAATGTTGAGGGCTAAATTGCTGAAAAGAAAAAAATAAGGGTCAAATTGTTAAAATTTATAAACTCTAGAACCTTTTGTCAATATGCCTAGTTTAAAAGGTTTTATTGACATTACAATTAGATTACTATTTGAATTTACATTTTGCAAACAACAAATTGAAAAAAAATTCATTTAAAATAATATAATTTACACATTATATGTAAAAAAAAAACTAATTATATATTAACATAATCTATATCAAATTTTATTTCTCAAAATTCATCCGAGCATATAATCTCCCTAAAATTTACATTTTTAGACTTTTTCAGTTTTTAAAATTTTAAATTAGTAAAGATAAAATTACACTTTAATATCCTTAAAATTGATAAAAATTTGATTTTATTATTTAAAATTTATAAAAATATATACTATTAAAATAGTTAAATTATATTTTTACTATCGTAAAAATAAATGTCTAAACATAAATACTTTATAAAAACTATAAAGTAAAAAGTTGGAATAATATTATTTGTACTTCAAGCCATGAAATTTAAATGGTACTTAAGTACTATTAAGGACTTATATTTAATCTTTCAAATATATAAAAACAATTTTGACTGATTAAATTGAACACATAAATTGATCTCAAATAAACATGTTGGTTTTTAACTCAAGTGAAATTATAATCTAATCCTCATCTGAGGATTTTCACATTTTTATACCGTGCTTTGTCATGGAAGATATTCTTCTTTCTCCACATTTCTGTCTCAAACTGATTATATTTACTTCAGCTTAGAAATAAAATATAGATGTAAGTGAATATATCTATAATAAAAATAAAATTTTAATAAAAAATAAAACTAATATAAATGCACACATTTCAATTACGAATGAATTAAGTGGCTAAAATTTTAAATGATATAAAAACCTATGTTATCAATATTTGCAATATGCATAGAATATGCACTTATGATCAATACGAGTATGAATAAAAATTTTAAAACTTTTGATATATAATGGAAGGATCATATTTTGTTCGTAAGTAAATAAATTTAGAATGATTACTTTAAATGAAATAAATAGATGTGTAAAAAAAAAAATGAACAGGAGGTTGGTTAAGTAGTGTACCTCAATGCTTCTCCCCGAATTGGTCCATTATAAAATTGAAAAATTTCTGCATCCGTTTTGGTTGCGGCCCTTCTTCCTCCGCTTCATCGTAGTTACTAGCTTTTCGTTTTATGTGAGAAGTGCTATCTACTGATCCATGGTTGTGAGCAGAGTGTGGGTGGATGTGTTCAAAATTTGGAGAAGATTGAGTGGTATGGCACTGCAACTCTTTTGTTTCTTCCAAATCTTTCTCATACACTATTCTAACACCACACTTCTTCACTTTAGCACTGCGTCCAGATGGCCATGTGAAAGACACCTCAAGCTCATCGCATTTCTGATCTAAGCAATCTGCTGCCCGTAAATTATTGGTTTCACTATGACCATATTTATCCTCCATGGAAATTGGATATAGTTTGTCACGCGACCAATAACGAAGTAAAAGGTGATCTTTCATTATGGGCTCGTTAAATCCTTTACCCACCAACCAGCCGCTCCCATCAATCTGTCCACGATTTCTACCTCGAAAAATAGATCCATCACAGCTGGCTTGTTCAGAATTTCTGCAATAGATAAATGCACAACAACTGATAACCTCGTCATCCCTTGAAGCATCATTATTGATAAAAATGCAGCAAGAAGCAACTCCAATCCATTGACTATCTTTCGGAAGGGGTATCTTAATTGAAGAGTCACTTTTTTGTTGGCTAAACCATTCTGGGATTTCACTTCCGGGCATAATAATATCAAACATTTTTCTTGAATTTGCAAATGCCTGCAAAATAAAACACAAGTCGTTTGGTAACTAAAACCATAAATTCTCAAGTATGAGATTTTGTAAGGGAGAAAATAGAGATTATTCGACCTTAAGATGTTTTCTCAACAGTGTTAATGCATTGATATTCTCAGCCAATTTGAAGCAGTTAATGGCTTTAACGTAAGCCTTATCCACTAAATTGCATACTTTTGATGGACTTGCAACTACTTCAAGTGAAGAACAATCATCTATACGCACATCTGCTATACTTGTTAGAAGCTCTGGCAAGAATTTAAGCTCTATGCAGTTTGATAATCCAAGGAATTTAAGCCTGCAAAGTTGAGTAAGAGCCAAAGGGATGGTGATGAAATTGTTACCCCTAAGATAAAGATAACTCAAAGAGGATAGACCATGAATATCTGCTTCACCAAGAGTGCACATGTTGCAATTTGAGAAGTCAAGAAACTCAAGCTTCGAGAGTCGAGTAAGAGATGCAGGTATGCTGATGAAATTGTTACCACTAAGATCAAGATGTTTCAAAGAGAATAGACCAGAAATATCACGTGGAATATCTCCTTCACAAAGATTGCAGTCCCTTAGATTTAGCTTTCTTCATGAACTCAAACCTGACAACAACGGCAACATCCGAGCCATGGGATTCGTCCTTCCTTGGATTACCTTGAAAAGAGAAGGAAAATTTGGTCGTGACTTATATGATGGTCCCTTGCGCCCATTGAAAGATAGAATTTTAATATTTTTCAAATGAAAAATGAAGGGTGGTGGCTCTGTTATGCTTGTTTCACTCAAGTCAAGCTCTTCCAAAAACTCTACTTGCTGCAAGTTCACTGGCAAATATTCAATTTTATAACAACTAGAAAGATCAAGAGTTTTTAAATGTTCCATCCTCCCATCAATCTCCGGAAACCTTACAAGACTTGAGCAACCTGAAAGAATTAATGTTTCAAGAGATTCCATTCCAATTCTGGTTGGAAGATTCCTAAGACTTTTGCAGTCTCTTAAATTCAAAAGTTTTAGGCTCTTAAGCACTCCGATTGATGTATGGACATCTACTAATCTGGTACAACCTTCCATAATCAAAGCTTCAAGTTTTGGTGCTGTTGTGAAGTCAGGTGTCTTGATCAGGTTTTGGGACCCTTTGAGGTTGATCATTTTCAACTTAAACAAGAGCTGTTGAAGACAATAATAGATTAGGCAGAAAACATAATAATGCTAATTTTTGTTTTTTTTGTTTTTTACCTTAACCAAAGTTTAATAATTTATATTAAAATAAGCTAAAGCACAAGGATAAGATGAGTTAGTTCTTACTCTATTTCCCTTCCATAATTGTTCGATATGACTATATGGTAAAAGAAGTGCAACAAGATTGTCTGGTTGGAAGCTTGAAGGCAAAAATTTTAAAGGATATCCTGTCCAATCTAAAAGCCGTAGTTCATTAGAAAGATATTTGAGATCATCACAATTTGATAGGCAAAGCACTTTGAGCAATCTTAAGTTTTTCATCTTTGAGAAAGTATCGGCACTCAAATTGAGTATCTTGCTCGATTCCCTAATAACCATGAGCAAAACAATAATAAACCTCAAAATATACAAAAACATTCAATATCTAAAAGTTATGGAGAAAGGATTGTATGAAACAGTGACGCCACGTCATCTGTATCTCTTTCCAATAGTTTTATGCCACATCAGTATTCTTATCCTAAATTTCAGGATTTTAATTTTGATTTGATTTTTTTCAGGATAAAAATCCTGAAATTCGGGATTAGAATACTGGTGTGGCATAAAACTATTGGAAAGGGATACAGATGACGTGGCGTCACTGTTTCATACAATATTTTCTCAAAGTGATGTTGCATCAATATTGTTTTTTTTTTTAAGTACTTGTATCAAATACTTATATCTTGTGATAGCCGAATATGGTATTGAGATATCATTGAAAATATTAGACAACACTCCATCTAATACTTCCTTAGAATTTTAATTACCTAAGCCTAAAAAAACTAGAACTAATATTTTGATTCATGTTTGGTGCATTGACGTGTAATTCTATGCATTATCATGAACCAAATGATGACATCACTTGGATTTATTTTTGAAAACTTTTAACCACATGTTATAACCTAGTTCATTGATATAATTAAGGGGGTGCTTAGTTGAGTGGAAAAGTGGAGGATACGAGAATGGAGTGGAAATGTGAAAAGAAAATAAATTTTAAGTATGCAGAAAGAAAAGTAAGAAAAAAAATATAATAGACCAATTTTTATTATAATGCACGAAAAATTAAACCTTCTAAATTTTATTTTCAAATGGTTTATTTTCTTACCTTCCCACTTCTGGCTATACCAAGCAATAGTGAGGAGAGAAATATATTTTCCATCTTTCCACTCTAGTTTTCCATCATTCTAGTTTTCTATCTCTTCAATTTTTCACATTTTTAATTTTCTTTCCACTCTACCAAGCAACCCCAAAAGGTTTTTTTTTGTCATTTTTATTGGATTTTTTTACAAAAAATAATAACAATATTAATAGTACATATTGATAAATTTATATGTATGTTTTCTTACCTTTTATCGTCGATGATCATACCTTCAATCACTTCGGTAGCCTAAAAGTAATCAAGAATAGACAATAAGAAAACAAAATAAATTATCTAATAAAACTTTTGAGAATTTATGCACATGTTCAACATTATCACAATCTTTTGGTTGAAATATACTAAATAAAATATTTATTAACGAGAGTAATTCAATAAAATTAAAGCTATTCAATGTAACTTAAGGATCAATATATAAACCAAATAGACTAAGCTTTCGGTTTACACCATATATTGATAAAAGAAAATTTTGAATGTAATTTTTGTTGAATGGTTTACCGTGTTTTTTGTTAGAACATGATGGACATCCTTTTCCTTCCACAATCTGCAACGTTTTCCAGGTTCATTAACACATTTTTCTTCAACAACTTTTCTTCCCATTTCTTGCAACAAGGCATGCATCCACAAATATTGATTATCATCATCAATTTTTACGAGAGATTTCTTAATGAGAACATCGATTCCAATATCTGGGAAGAAGTCACAACCATCCAATACTTTCGTTACAAAATCTTTCTTCTCCCAATTGAAAAAGCATGCTATATCTAGAAATATATTCTTCTCCCTTTCTTCCAATCCATCAAAGCTAATTTTTAGTGTGTCAAGAATTTCTTTGTTAGAATCTCGTTTAAGCCTTTCGATTGCACTTCTCCAGTGAGCTAAATCTCTACCACACAAAAAAGAACCCAAGACTTCAAGAGCTAAGGGGAGACCACCAGCGTAATGTACAACATCTACAGAGAGTTCAAAGAAATCAGCTTTTAGCTCTGTATCACTATCAAAAGCTTTCAAATTGAAAAGCCTAAGTGCATCGTCGGGATTCAATGTTGTAGGCTTATACACATCATCGATTCGATAAGATCGGAGCAAATGTTCATCTCTTGTTGTTACAATGATCCTACTCCCTAAACTGAACCAATCACGCCTTCCAACTAAGCATTTTAAGTGTTGTAAGTTATCAACATCATCAAGAACAACAAGAACCTTCTTGCTAGACAACCTGTGGCTAATTATGGCATTCCCTTCGTGAACATTGAAAAAATTGAAGCATTCATCCGGAAAGATTTGAGAAAGAAGTTGTTTCTGTAAAGAAACAAGTCCATGTTTGTTTGAAACTTCTCGAATATCAGCAAGAAAGCATTTACCTTCAAAATGAGGTAACATTTGAGTGTAAGCAACCCTTGCAAGAGTTGTTTTACCGATGCCACCCATTCCGCAAATTCCTATAATGCGGACATCGTCTTCCCCAATATTTATTTTCGAATACAATTCCTCCAAACGTAAACTAATTCCAACCAACTCATCATGAACAACCGGATATGTCTGACATAATTTTGCTGATATCTTCTTAACAACGTCTCCAATAAACTCTGATTCGTGCCTACAAAGAAATTAAATTTCGATGCTATCTTTCAAATGCAATTTTTCATTTTTAGTTCAGTGAATTATGAGATATAATATAGTTGGAAGCAAACAAAAAGCAAGAATAAGACAACAAGATCTGTTACAGCATCAAAATACACAACTTGCTCGTTAGTTGAAATATGGGAATTCTCAATTAAACACAAAGTTATCATAAATAACATGCAACCCCAAAAAAAAAAAAAAAAAACAATGTTTTAGTCATTAAAATTAGGAAATAGAGAAGAAAAGAACGAATTACCTATTATGTAAATGCCATCCTTTGATGTTAGCTACTTGAGTCAAAGCATTTCGCCACTTTTGGATCTTGTCTTTCTCTTCCTTGTACCTCTCTTCATGTTTGGCGAAGGCTTCTTCAACTTTTTCTTTTTGTGTTCTTAAATCGGATGGATCCACATCATAGAAAATTGGATATACTTTATGTCCGTTAACATTTTTTTGGTTAACAATCTCAGAAAGCTCCTCCAAGCACCATCCTGAAAAAGCATAGGTTTCTGAAAAAATGATTACCGAACACCATGATTGCTGAATTGCATTGAAGAGTTCAGGTGCAATCTCTTCGCCAGCCTCCAGCTTTGGATCATCCCTGAAGGTGACGATCCCACTTCTCTTTAGAGCATCATAAAGATGATCCGTAAAGTTCTTGCGAGTATCTTCACCTCTAAAACTCAAAAAAACATCATATTTCTTTTTAGAAATTGAAGAAGAAATTGAAGGTAACGACAGCATGAGGATGTATGAAAGGAGAAGGATATCCACAAAATCAGAAAATAGATCGCCCAATACCCACAACGAAACTAGAAAAATAAAGTATATGAGCATAGGGGCGGAAATTAGGGGTCAAAGATGAGCAATGGTGTTCTTTCGAGGAAGAATCCAAGAAGGGGAGAGTTGGCAAGTGGAAATTAAGTAATAATTAAAAATGCTGGACAGTTCGTACTTTAATAATTATAGAGTAGATAAGATTATGACTAATAATTATAATTAATTATGGCTAACACGTGGAAGACTTCTATTATGTAAATAACATAAATAACATGCAATCCCCCACCGAGAAATGATTGTATGAAACAGTGACGCCATATCATTTGTATCTCTTTTCAATAGTTTTATGTCACATCAGTATTTTCATCCTAAATTTCAAAATTTCAAGAAAACATCGTATTTCTTTTTGGAAATGGATGAGGAAGTCAAAAGTAACGACGACATGACGATGTATGAGAAGAAAAATATATGTGGATGTAGTGTTCAAAATCAGTCGTTCAATACCTCATAAACAATAAGTATATGAACATGAGGAAGGAGAAAAACAGATGAAAAAACAGTAAGTATGAACAAAGGATTTTTGTAAGAAATTTCTGTATAATAGTACCTATGAAAGTGAATGGTGTGGGAAGACTCCAAGAAGGTGAGTGTTGATAAGATGGAGCCTACAATTATTATAAAGTGTTGGACGGTTTGTGTTTTACTTTTTTTTCTTTTTACGTTATCATATTTACTCTTTTAATATCAAATATTATACCTGCAATAATTAGTATAAAATATAATTATTGCAATAGAAAAAAATAAATAATAATTAAAGTATTTTAAACATATTCAACTTTCAATATAGTTTTCCTCTATTAAGTGACACTTTTTTAGTTGGTATAATATAAGTGGATATAGTGTTCAAATTCAGTCACTCAATAACTCATAAACAAGAAGTAAATGCGCATGAGGAAGGAGAAAAACAGAAGAAATATACAGGAAACAACCAAGGACTTGTCTAAGAAATTTGTGTATACGTTTCCCACCTTTTACTTTTCCAAATGAATCTATCTTGATTATAATACATATGAAAGGGGGTCAGTAGGTAACAATAAATTCGGGGGTCATATTAGAGCTTTTTTAAAAATAAGTTTTCGTTTTGGTCATTTAACTAAAGAAAGTTACAATTTGGTCATTAAGCTTTTCAAAAATGTTTTTTTATACCCAACTATTAAATAACATTTTTTATTAGTATAATAACAATTTTAGTCATTAATTTTTCTACTTTTCTGTCAATTTAAAGTCTATGTTCTTTGACTATTGGTATTGGAATAAAGGATTGCAATCTATTGTCACATGGCAAAATTTTGTATTTATATTCCAACAAAATTGAAGTTTGTATACTTGATGATTTTTAACTTATGTAGATATCTGATACGTGAACATGTAATGTCTTAATTTTGAAGATAATGCATGAATCACCTAGTTACTTTCCCATGATCCACACTCAAATTTCTCAAATATCTACCTAATATCTGAAAAATGTATGCAATATTTTTGTACATATAAACCTGAGCATACATTAGATTCTCCACTATTTAAGCATAGTGATATTTTTCATTTTCTTAATCTTAAAATCAATGTTGAGACATTAATCAAGACTAAACTACAAACCTACAATCCTAATCTACAACCTATTCTCATCTCATCTAATGATATAAGTATCGCCTAATCTACAATCCTACATGAAGAAGGAGATCTAAAACCAGATCAAAATTCAAGGGAACAACGAAGATTCTTGTAAGCAATTTCTCTATACATTTCCTTTTTTTCTTCCAAATGAAAGCGCGTAGGTGTGGAAATTGGGGGATGATAGATGAGTGATAGATGTTGTCTCCAGGAAGAGTCCAAGAAAGACTCGACAAAATGGAGCCTACAATAATTAAAAGTGTTGGACCCTTTGTATTTTACATTATCATATTTACTTCATAATTATTAAGTATTAACTAATTGTGTTTTACATGCTTAACTAGTTTCTTATGCAACATACATCTAATTATTTTCATTTCATTAATTATATATTTATTTTATTAATTAGTGTATTTAATTATTATTTAAAGATATATGATTATTTAGTTAAAAATATATTTTGTTTTATGTAATGTAAAATAATTAAAATATTTTATTAAACTTAACATATAATTTGGTACTTGAGTTTGACACTTTTTTTTTAATATGATGCTTATGTTAGGTACCTGTATTTAATAAAAGTTATATATTTTGGTACCCAGAACTAATGATGTTAACTTTTTAGTGTTTAATTCGAGTTTTACGGTTGGTTTGATGAAAGTTAATTACTAATTATGTATTTTCATCAAATCAACTTTAATACCCGAATCAAATCACATCCGTTAATAATAACAAAATTAAACAAAATCATAATTAAATGCAAAATTAAACAAATCCATAATTAACACTAAATTTATTCTAATAACAAAATCATGAAAAATTCAAAGTTAATAATATTGTAATTAACTTTCATCAAATCAATTCCCAGACCCGAACTAAACACTAAAACGTTAATATCATTACTTTTGAATACCAAAATATATAACTTTTGTGAAATATATGTAACAAATTGAACAAAAAAAAAAAAAACAAGAGTACCACATTAGAAAAAAAGTGTCAAACTCAAGTACCAAATTATGCATTAAATCATTTTATTACAAGATATTGTTTAATTATCAATTTCAATATTTAAATTAAAAAAAAGTGTAATTCAAAGACAAATGTAAAGTGAAATTCAATATTTATCTAATTTTATCTACTCAAAATATTTATTTAGGCCCTATTTGATAAATGATTAAAAAATATCAACTAAAAATTTAATATATTCAACAGTTTTATTTATTTCAATATGTTTGATAGCAGCTAATATAAACTACTTCATAGAATTTTTTTCTTCATTTTTTTGGTGAATTATAATAATATAACCCGAACAACAAATGCGACTAACATGAGTCGAACCCAAACTACACCTCCTGACTATCAGACCATCACACATTAGATTCAATTTTTTCTCACTTTATTGTTTTATTCAACAAAATTTTCTATGAAACATGAACCTTCATTTTTTTTATTCTCGGTATAATATTTATATTTCATAATGTTTATAATATTTTATATGTAATACTATAATTTACTACAAATATATTTTCCATCTTTCCACTCTAGTTTTCTATCTCTTCAATTTTTCATCCTTTTAATTTTCTTTCCACTCTACCAAGCAACGCCAAAAGGTTTTTTTGTCATTTTCTTATTGGATTTTTTACAAAAAATAATAACAATATTAATAGTACAATTGATAAATTTATATGTATGTTTTCTTACCTTTTATTGTCGATGATCATACCTTCAATCACCTCGGTAGCCTAAAAGTAATCAAGAATAGACAATAAGAAAACAAAATAAATTATCTAATAAAACTTTTGAGAATTTATGCACATGTTCAACATTATCACAATCTTTTGGTTGAAATATACTAAATAAAATATTTGTTAACTAGAGTAATTCAATAAAATTAAAGCTACTCAATATAACTTAAGGATCAATATATAAACCAAATAGACTAAGCTTTCGGTTTACACCATATATTGATAAAAGAAAATTTTGAATGTAATTTTTGTTGAATGGTTTACCGTGTTTTTTGTTAGAACATGATGGACATCCTTTTCCTTCCACAATCTGCAACGCTTTTCCGGGTTTCATTAATACATTTTTCTTCAACAACTTTTCTTCCCATTTCTTGCAACAAGGCATGCATCCACAAATATTGATTATCATCATCAATTTTACGAGAGATTTCTTAATGAGAACATCGATTCCAATATCTGCGAAGAAGTCACAACCATCCAATACTTTCGTTACAAAATCTTTCTTCTCCCAATTGAAAAAGCATGCTATATCTAGAAATATATTCTTCTTCCTTTCTTCCAATCCATCAAAGCTAATTTTTAGTGTGTCAAGAATTTCTTTGTTAGAATCTCGTTTAAGCCTTTCGATTGCACTTCTCCGAGTGAGCTAAATCTCTACCACACAAAAAGAACCCAAGACTTCAAGAGCTAAGGGGAGACCACCAGCGTAATGTACAACATCTTCAGAGAGTTCAATGAAATCAGCTTTTAGCTCTGTATCACTATCAAAAGCTTTCAAATTGAAAAGCCTAAGTGCATCATTGGGATTCAATGTTGTAGGCTTATACACATCATCGATTCGATAAGATCGAGCAAATGTTCATCTCTTGTTGTTACAATGATCCTACTCCTAAACCAAACCAATCATGCCTTCCAACTAAGCATTTCAAGTGGTGTAAGTTATCAACATCATAAAGAACAACAAGAACCTTCTTGCTAGACAACCTGTGGCTAATTATGGCATTCCCTTTGTGAACATTGAAAAAATTGAAGCATTCATCCGGAAAGATTTGAGAAAGAAGTTGTTTCTGTAAAGAAACAAGTCCATGTTTGTTTGAAACTTCTCGAATATCAGCAAGAAAGCATTTACCTTCAAAATGAGGTAACATTTGAGTGTAAGCAACCCTTGCAAGAGTTGTTTTACCGATGCCACCCATTCAGCAAATTCCTATAATGCGGACATCGTCTTCCCCAATATTTATTTTCGAATACAACTCCTCCAAACGTAAGCTAATTCCAACCAACTCATCATGAACAATTGGATATGTTTGACATAATTTTGCTGATATCTTCTGAACAATATCTTTGATAAACTCTGCTTCGTGCCTACAAAGAAATTAAATTTCGATGCTATCTTTCAAATGCAATTTTTCATTTTTAGTTCAGTGAATTATGAGATATAATATAGTTGGAAGCAAACAAAAAGCAAGAATAAGACAACAAGATCTGTTACAGCATCAAAATACACAACTTGCTCGTTAGTTGAAATATGGGAATTCTCAATTAAACACAAAGTTATCATAAATTACATGCAACCCCCCCAACAAAAAAAACATGTTTTAGTCATTAAAATTAGGAAATAGAGAAGAAAAGAACGAATTACCTATTATGTAAATGCCATCCTTTGATGTTAGCTACGTGAGTCAAAGCATTTCGCCACTTTTGGATCTTGTCTTTATCTTCCTTGTACCTCTCATGGTGTTTGGCGAAGGCTTCTTCAACTTTTTCTTTTGTTTTCTTAAATCGGATGGATCCACATCGTAGAAAATTGGAAATACTTTATGTCCGTTTACATTTTTTGTTGAACAATCTCAGCTAGTTCCTCCAAGCACCATCCTGAAAAGGCATAGGTTTCTGAAAAAAATGATTACCGAGCACCATGACTGCTGAATTGCTTTAAAGAGTTCCGGTGCGATCTCTTCACCGGCCTCCAGCTTTGGGTCATCCCTGAAAGTGATGATCCCACTCCTCTTTAGAGCATCGTATAGTTCTTGCGGGTATCTTCACCTCTAAAACTCAAGAAAACATCGTATTTCTTTATGGAAATGGATGAGGAAGTCAAAAGTAACGACGACATGACGATGTACGAGAAGAAAAATATATGTGGATGTAGTGTTCAAAATCAGTCGCTCAATACCTCAGAAACAATAAGTAGATGAACATGAGGAAGGAGAAAAACAGATGAAAAACAGTAAGTATGAACAAAGGATTTTTGTGTATACGTTTCCCACCTTTTACTTTTCCAAATGAATCTATCTTGATAATAATACCTATGAAAGGGGGTCAGTAGGTAACAGTAAATTCGGGGGCCATATTAGAGTTTTAAGAGTTTTTTTTGGTTAAAAATTTCCACAAGTCCCTGTACCTTTTATAAATTTAAAATGTAGTCCCTAAACTATTAACCATTAAATTATAGTAAGTTTTCGTTTTAGTAACTTAAGTAAAGAAAGTTACAATTTGGTCATTAAACTTTTCAAAATTGTTTTTATACCCAACTATTAAGTAACTTTTTTTACTGGTATAATAACAATTTTAGTCATTAATTTTTATACTTTTCTGTCAATTTAAAGTCTATGTTCTTTGACTATTGGTATTGGAATAAAGGATTGCAATCTATTGTCACATGGCAAAATTTTGTATTTATATTCCAACAAAATTGAAGTTTGTATACTTGATGATTTTTAACTTATGCAGATATATGATACGTGAACATGTAATGTTTTAATTTTGAAGATAACACATGAATCACCTAGTTACTTTCCCATGATCCATACTCAAATTTCTCAAATATCTACCTAATATCTGAAAAATGTATGTAATATTTTTGTACATATAAACTGAGCATACATTAGATTCTCCACTATTTAAGCATAGTGATATTTTTCATTTTCTTAATCTTAAAATCAATGTTGAGACATTAATCAAGACTAAACTTGTCTCTTTTAATGATATAAGTATCGCCTAATCTACAATCCTACATGAAGGAGGAGATCTAAAAACAGATCAAAATTCAAGGGAACAACGAAGATTCTTGTAAGCAATTTCTCTATACATTTCCTTTTTTTCTTCCAAATGAAAGTGCGTAGGTGTGGAAATTGAGGGATGATAGATGAGTGATAGATGTTGTCTCCAGGAAGAATCCAAGAAAGACTCGACAAAATGGAGCCTACAATAATTAAAAGTGTTGGACCCTTTGTATTTTACATTATCATATTTACTTCATAATTATTAAGTATTAACTAATTGTGTTTTACATGCTTATTAACTAGTTTCTTATGCAACATACATCTAATTATTTTTATTTCATTAATTATATATTTATTTTATTAATTAGTGTATTGAATTATTATTTAAAGATATATGATTATTTAGTTAAAAATATATTTTGTTTTATGTAATGTAAAATAATTAAAATATTTTATTAAACTTAATATATAATTTGGTACTTGAGTTTGACACTTTTTTTAATATGATGCTTATGTTATTTTTGGTCCAATTTTAGGTACTGTATTTAACAAAAGTTATATATTTTGGTACCCAAAACTAATGATGTTTACTTTTTAGCGTTTAATTCGAGTTTTACTGTTGGTTTGATAAAAGTTAATTACTAATTATGTATTTTCATCAAATCAACTCTAATACCCGAATCGAATCACATCCATTGGACTGTTTTTGACAAATTAAATGCAAAATTAAACAAATCCATAATTAACACTAAATTAATTCTAATAACAAAATCATGAAAAATTCAAAGTTAATAATATTAGCAATTAACTTTCATCAAATCAATTCCCAGACCCGGACCCGAACTAAACACTAAAAAGTTATATCATTACTTTTGAATACCAAAATATATAACTTTTGTCAAATATATGTAACAAATTGAACAAAAAAAAAAAAACAATAGTACCACATTAGAAAAAAAGTGTCAAACTCAAGTACCAAATTATGCATTAAATCATTTTATTACAAGATATTGTTTAATTATCAATTTCAATATTTAAATTAAAAAAAAAGTGTAATTCAAAGACAAATGTAAAGCGAAATTTAATATTTATCTAATTTTATCTACTTAAAATATTTATTTAGGCCCTATTTGATAAATGGTTGAAAAAAAATCAACTAAAAAACTAATATTTTCAACAGTTTTATTTATTTCAATAGGTTTGATAGCAGCTAATATAAACTACTTCATAGAATTTTTTTCTTCATTTCTTTTGGTGAATTACAATAATATAACCTGAACAACAAATGTAGAAGGCCCAAATTGCCCGGCCCACTTCACATACCAAATAACAGACCTAATTAACCCAATTCACTCCAAATCAAATAGCCCAAATAAAAAAAAAAAAAAATAAAACAAAAAACCTAAAAGCTACCTAGGCGCCGTCCCCATCCGCCCCACCACCCCCTCGACCACTGCTCCACATCCCACTCGCCGGAGCCACTTGTGCTTTGCCACCGCCCAAATGCTCATGAAATGTAAAAGGAGAAAAGACAGAAAGTAAAACAAGAGCATTTTTCGGCTATAAAAGCCGATCCAAATAGATTTGTAATGGGAGGATTTTTTTATTTTTGAATACAAAAAGAGAGAGATTTGATTCACAAACAATCAAGTGATTAAATACAAACGCAAAAAGCGGAGATTAATCCCTACAAAAAATTAGAATCAAAATAGAGGAAAGAGGTGATTTCATTTTTATTTTCGAAGTTCTTTTTACTCTTTTTTTATTTTATTTTCGGCCTATATATAGTTTTATTGTTTATCATTCGTTTTTTTAGACTAATATATATATATATAAATATAACTTTAAATAAAAGAAAAAAATAAAACTTTTACCTTTTCCGCCCACCGTGTACGGTGGTGGCGAGCGACGGCACGACGACGGGAGGCAACCGGAGCGACACCGAATCCCTCTCCTTCGGACTGCGAGAGAAAAGAGGAGAGGGGATCAGTTTTTTTTACAAGCAGCTCAAAATGATTTTTTTTCTAACCTTAGGACCTTATATAGCCCCTCGAAACGACGTCGTTTTGGGGGCTGGCCTTTAACCTCAAAACGACGTCGTTTTGACCTTGACCCGATCCGACCGACCCGACCCGCCTCAGGATCCGCGTGTTTTTTATAAGGGGGATATTTGCTCGCGCGGTCCTTCCGCATTTTTAAGTTTTTTTAAAATCAAATCTTCCATATTCGCACATTGGCCCCAAAATTTACACCGGTTTGCAATCTGGTCCCCGTTCTTCTTTGCTGCTTTTTTGGGAAAGGGTTTATTACCTTTTGGTCCCTTCAGTCCTTTCACACACATAAATAGGTCCCCTAATCTTCATTTTTAAGAAATTCACCCAAATTTTGTTCTTTCACTTAGTTTAGTCCTTTTTATGTTTTTTACTATTTTTAACCTAATTAAATTTTTATTTTCTATTATTATTATTACCTTGTTACTTCTACCTAATATCTTTATTAACACTATAGTTATATTATAGTTTTTAATATATATATATATACACATTTTTTTGTTTGTTCTTGCATATATCTCATTATTTATTTCTAAAATATTTTTACCATTATTATTACTACCCTTTTATCATTCATTATTTATTTTTCATCACCATTCATGTATTATGTGTTATTATTAATATATTAATATTTTCATCATCATCATCACTAATATTATATTATCATACTTTATGTACATATATATATATATTATATTCATTACTATTATTATTACTATTATTTGATATTATTGCCGTGACTATTATTGTTGTTATTATTAGTATCTTTATTATTACTATATTTATATCTATATTTATTCTCTTAGTTAAATACTATTATTATTTATTTAATTGTCATTTATCTATTTATATTTATATTATTTCACATACATATTTCTATTTTCACTCATATTATTATCGTATTTTATATATTTCTACTCATATTTCTACATCAATATTATTTTCATTATCACCGTTATTATCATTATTATTATCATCATATCATTATTTTCATATATATATATATAGCTTTATTTATTCATTTTATATATCTTTGTTTCATTCATTAATCGCCATCACTATTTTTATATATCATTGTTATTATCATTATTTTCTCACACCGTCAATATATATATATACTATTGTCACAAAATTTTCCTTTTACCATTACTTACATTCTCACTGTTCGTCGCACTAATCCTTCCCGATACCTCAGTTTTTATAGCGACCAATATTCCGCACTAGCAATTCGAGTGAATTAAGCCCTAACTTATTGGGTTCTGATTTTTCTCGCTTAAGCTAAACGACAGAAAGATCCTTTCCAAAAATCGCAAATTCAAGTTTTCAATCGACATCCCGTATTAGCAATCCGAGTAAATCGAGCCCTAACTTACTGGGTTCCGGTTCTTCTTGTTTAAAGCTAAATAACGGGATATCCCTTTTGAAATCGAAATTTAGATTTTTAACAAAACACTTAATCTCGGAAATTCAAATGTTGCGCCTAACTTACTGGACTCAACATCTAGATATTTCGGGATAAGTTTCTTTTTTAAAATAGAGGCAATATTCCTAATTTGGATTTTCGAGAGAAACGAGCCTTACTTTGATCGGTTCCGATTTCTCGTTAGACAAATGACGGAAGATCCTCTTCGAGATATAAAACTAAGTTTTAAAAGGAGGGCTTAGTTTCGGGAGCCTAAAGTATGCTTGATCTCTTCAAAATAAGAGAGTCTTAACGTCCCTTCCAATTCCTTCAAATTTTAGAAATAAAAAGTATCCTATTTTCAAACCATTTCAAAGTTTTCAACATTAGGACATCGATCAATCGGTTTGGTACCGATTTCGGCGTGTCGAGGTGCTAATCCTTCCTCGCATACGTAATTGACTTCCGAACCCATTTTTCTCAAATTTTCGTAGACTAAAAGTATCGTTTTAATAAACTCGAGACGTTTTATTAAAACAAAGGTGATCCGATCACACCCAAATAAAGATCGGTGGCGACTCCCTTCCTTTTCTTCCCTTTTCATTTTCAAAAATCGAGTCGACCGCGTCGTTTACTGTTTTATCAAAAAAAAATGGTTACGACAACAAATGCGACTAACATGAGTCGAACCCAAACTACACCTCCCGACTATCAGACCGTCACACATTAGATTCAATTTTTTCTCACTTTATTGTTTTATTCAACAAAATTTTCTATGAAACATGAACCTTCATTTTTTTTATTCTCGGTATAATATTTATATTTCATAATGTTTATAATATTTTATATGTAATACTATAATTTACTACAAATATTTCATATTTATAGTTACGTTATTTAATATATGACTTTTGTAAGAAGCCCATTTTGCTCGGGCCCGTGAAAACCAAAAAAAAAAAACAAAAAATTTTCAATAAACAGTCCATGTACAATCACAACCCAAAACCAATTAGCAGCAGCCCAAACCACTAAACTACCCGAGCCCACTTACAGACCCAATATCTAAACTAACTCAGACCCTAAACTAACCCATACCCAGACCCAAAATCTACACGGCCCATAGGGGTCCAAAAACTTAAACACTTTCGGTGGCCTAGGGTTTCTGAAACCCTAGGCGCCGCAAGCTTCGCCCCAGCCTCACGCCGCAATCAGCTCCTCGCACCCCATCAGCCCTCGGTCACGCCGCCATCAACGCTCACGAACCCCACATCATCGCCGCCGCGTTCTCCTCGTTCACCTGCTAAAAAGAGGGAAAGACAGCAGCAAAACGCAGCAAACATGACTGTACAACCCATTTTATGCCCAGCCCATTCTACAACCTTAGACCCAACTACCCAACAACTCGATTCAAGCCCAATCCTAAATTACTAAGCCCAAATAAAAAAAAAGCAAACAAACAAAAAAAAAACCCTAAAGCTACCCTAGGCGACGTCCCATTTGCCCACTTGCCTTCTGACCAGCCACCTGCCACCACTGCCCATATCCTACAAAGAAAAGGCAGACACGCAAGAGAATAGAAAAATGAACAGCAAAAGATTGTAAGAATTGACTATAAAAAGCCGATCTAAACCATTTGTAAAGGGGGGATTTTTTCTGAACTCAAAAAAAAAAGAAAAACGAATACAGAGAAATCGAAAACAAGAATAAACTTTGAAGGTTGATTTTGCTTTTTCCTTTCGATTATTACTATTGATTTCTATTTATTTTTACTTATTATCTTCAAACTTTTAAAACAAAATAAAGAGGAAGAGGAAGAAGATACCTGAAAAGGCTCGGGGATCCGTCGTCGGAGATCCCCCACCGTCGTCGGAATCGGGCTTAACAACAGAAGGGAGCTCAATCGTCGGAAGAGGAGAAGGGGGAGGGGTTCAAAGGACCCCATTTTAGTTTTTTTTGAAGGAGTGCTGTAAATGAAAAAAAAGGGAAATTTGGGCTTAAATCTGCCCACCGAAACGACGACGTTTCGTTGGGTTCCCCCAGGCGCCAAAACGGCGTCGTTTTGGGGGAACCCGATTGACCCGACCCGAATGGCCACAAGATCCGCGTGTTTTTGCGGAAGGGTCTATTTGCGACCCTGGACCTTTCGCTTTTTGGGGCTGTTATGATTTAGTCCTCTTTCTTCTTTTATTATTTTTTTAAAAAATTCGACCACGAATTTGTTGCGCACTTCAATTGAGTCCCCGACCCCTTAACACTTCGAGAGACTGACACGTGTCCAGGATCGGGTTATTTTCTGAATAGATCCTCGTTGTTTTTTAAGCGTATTCGATTTTGGTCCTATTTTGTTTAGATTTATTATGATTTGGGCTTTGAATTTTATTTTTATTTTGATTTAGTTCTTTTTATTTTCCTTTGTTAATTTTTCTATTCTTTCTTATTATTTTAATATTGATATTGTTATTATTAATATTACTGTTATTATTTCTATTACTATTATTATTTTTTAAATAGTATTATTATTACCATCTTTATTACTATTATTTTTATATACTACTATTATGATTAATTAACATATCATTTTCTTTTCATCTATATTATTGTTTTTTACTTTATTATTATTGTTAACTTATTAGTATTACTCATATTAATATATTATTATAGTCTTTTATTTTTATTGACATATTATTATTCTTATGAAGTTACCCTTTTTTATTTTCCTTTGTTTTCTTTATTTATTTATTATTACCATTATTCTTATTTCTATTATAATTATATTTTCGTTTTGTGTCTATTTACTTGTTATTCTATTATTATTATTACTATTATTTGATATTATTATTATTATTAGTATTATTATATTTACTATATTTACATCTATATTTATTTTCTTAGTCTAATACCACGTTATTAAATAAATATACGTTTTGTAAAATTACCATATTTCATCTAACGGTTTTTAAATAAGGTAATGTTTCGTGTTTGGAAGTTCGAGGAATCGTGCCCAATCGTGTTGGGTTTCGATTTTCCATTCGTCCAAATGACTAAATATCCTTTTAAGATTTTGACCGTAAGGCAATATTTCATGTTCAGAAAATTCGAGAAATCGTGCCCAATCGTGCTGGGTTTCGGTTTTTGGTTTGTCCGAATAGTGGAATACCCTTTTAAAATCGCAATGTATGAATTTTGGAAATCATGAAATGATCTCGGTATCGAGGGTTGAAACATCGTGTCCTATCGTGCAGGATGTGATATTTCACCTTTTCGGAACAAGAGAATTTCGATATCCAATTCGAATTATCCAAACATTTTCTAAAGGATTCGTATTTTAAAACCTCTTTCAATTTTCGACATTAGGACATTAATTAATCAATTAGGTACCAATTTTGGGTGTATCGAGGGTGCTAACCCTTCCTCGTACGTAACCGACGCTCGAATCCATTTTCTGAGTTTCGTAGACCAAAATCGTTGTTTTGATAAATCGAACTGTTTATTAAAAATAATCGTTTTACTAGGTGACCCGGTCACACCTCATCAAAAATGATTGGTGGCGACTCCTGTTTTATTTTCGTTTTCAAAACCAAAGTCGACCCCGTTTTTCCAAAAAATGGTTACGACAACTTGGCGACTCCGCTGTGGACTATAAAGAGAGTCAAGCCGTGAATTGATTATTTTCTATCTTTTGTCGGAAATTTGAAAATTCGATTTAAAAATTTGATTTGAAAATTACGATCCTTTTGTTGCATTTTTTTGTGCCATTGCATATGATTGTTATTTTCTTGCGAACATTTCATTGCATGACCGTTGTGGTCGCACCTTTAAGTGGGAGTGAGAAACTATGCCTTCGTGAGGTTTTCACCTCCGCATGGGCTAGTGGACTGCTTCCGAGATACATCCGTACCTATGTCTTCGTGAGGTTTTCACCTCCGCATGGCCATAGGGAAATGTATTCCCCTGAACCAAACTCGGTCCGTATGAGCCTATAATGGGTGAGGATCGAGGAATCTGTTGGTTTGGGTACCCTTACTTTAGAACCTAACCACATATAGTGAACCCTAAGAGCCCACCCTAGGTAGAGCTACTCTGAACCCCTAGTGGTCACCTGGATAGGTACTCTATTTTATTTATTTCTCCTGTGCTAACATGTTTTCTTTTGTTTTGATTACATCATCATCATAGAAAGGAGGTGTTGATTCATATCTGATTGCTAAATAGAAGAGTTTGTCATAAGGAAATGGATTTTTTGATAAAGTGGATTATAATACGGTCGTCCGAGTATAGTCCAAGTAAACAACGAGAGAAGGCTGATAGTCCGCAGAAGAATACAAGACTTTGCCCGAGGATTCAAACCAACAAGGATTATTCGAGAGTTGTCACGTCTTGACTTTCTTAAAGAAGCTTATGAGCATCGCAAGGGATAGGTGAGTGAAAAGTCGTGGCCTGGATCAAACAACAAGAAGGTAGAAGAGGCATCTATTGAGGAAGTTCACGGGGCACGACCATGACGTCCGAATATGAAGAAAAGGATCAGTATCTTCGCTTGGAATATGAGGGCAAGGCCGCATATGTAATCCGTTTTATGTAAAGGAATTTATTTTCTAGTAAATTTCTTCTAATGGAATTGAATTTAGAATCAACGCCTCTCTTACTTTATGCATTCATTCCATGCATTTGCATTGCATTTCATGCATGCGCATTACATCTCATCATATACATTAAAATTTGTAGAAAGGTCTTAATTAGGTAAAATTATTTCAGTTAACCTGGAAAACATGGAACAAAGGTTGGAAAGAATAGAGAAAATGCAAATACAGATGCAAGAGCAATTGACCGAGATTTAACAAGAAATGCGGGAACAAATGCTAGAGTTCTGAAGGAATGTGATGGGCCAGTTAACCCAGTTACTAGCCGGAGGACTTGAAAGAAGGAGTAGCCCAGTGGTCAATAGTGTGGACGATGATGAAGACATCGTTTATTCCCTAATAAGTGTCTCAACTCAACCAGACACGCATTCGCATGCTGTACCTGTCATTATTGGATCCCAATATCAGACTAATGCCTCGGTACTGCTGAACTTGCCGATGGGTCCTAGTGATGATCGAGTCAATCCTATTGTTCTAGGCCTAGTAGAGACAAAAGAAAAGAGAGAGTGGGCTTCAAAGGCCTCGAAGAGGAAAGACAAGGATGTGAATAATACGAGTGGGTATAACAAGGGCCGTTCGAAGCCGTTTATAGTAAGCCAGCCAAAGAAGGCAGTTACCAGTTATCTGGTCTCCCTAAGAGAAGAACTCAATCCAAAATCGAACTCAGAAAACCCCGGTTCGTACCCATCCCAATATCGTATAGAGAGATGTACCAAATGTTGTTTGACGCACATGTTGTAGCTCCTCATTACCCGAAACCGATGCAACCTCCATACCCAAAATGGTATGACCCAAATGCCCAGTGCGAGTACCACGCGGGGGTCACTAGGAATTCGAAGGAAAATTGCCTTGGTTTCAAGAAATTGGTGGAAAAATTCATCAACATGGGTATTGTGAAGTTAGATGATGCGCCAAATGCAGAAACATGAACCTGGGAGCGTTTTGGACAATAAGACTGCGGAAGAAATTCCTGTAGTATTTAGAGCTTACTTAGAGTAATGTACAAAACGCACTTGTTGCTTTAAGCCTAGAAGCAATAAGATTTCTTTTGTGAAATAGGCTTGTGTCCAGAATTACTATTTCAGTAAAATGCATCTTTTTGAACAAATATTTTTTTCTTTTTCATACTATACATTCTTTTGAATATCCCTTCATTCTTCATGCATAAATAATCATTCCTGGAATCATTTATTCTCTAGAATTTACCTTCATACCCAAAATGGGTCCCAAATATCAATGATATAAGCGACACTGTTACTGACTCCCTTTCTAGTGAGATATGTGTCTAGAGAGATCTAAGGACTTGGAAGATGACAGAGATTGCAACTTATTTCCTAACTTGTTAAAAATGGTAGATCCTACCTTACGAAGTGTCAGCGGACACTACGAGCTAACGAGGGAGATGAAGATGGAAGCTTAGCTCACCGCAGGAATAAGGCAAGGCATCATTGAGCTATCTCTAAGAATTCGAAGATGTTATCGCATGATCACATCAAGACACGCCTAGGCTTCTGAAACGTGGGTATGCTGTTAAGATTGGTGTTTAAAGAACCCATGTTAATGGTTCTACAACGGCTAAGAGGTTCGAGCTACTGGTTTACCAAGAAAGGGAAATTGAATACAGGACTTATGCGCCTCCTCTATTTCTTCACAGATTCCCTATATGTGGGGTATGGATGTTATCAAGCCAGTCTCCTCAAAAGCTTTTAGCAACATCGATTTATATTCATGGTCGTTGGTTACCTCACTGAGAGGGTGAAGGTCGCTTCATATGCCAAAATTACAAAGTCAGTAGTCATCAAATTCAAATTCAAATTCAAAAAAAAAAAGAGAGTGGCAATAAAGAATACCAGAAAGAAACATGTTTAACATAATTGTACAAATTTACAGTCTGTTTAAAGATCAGACACCATATCAGTACAGCAAAGTCAGCCAAAATTTTTGAAAAACGACTGATATTTGTAAAAGTTGGCATAGGGAAGTTACCATTTACCTTCTGTGCTTCTTGAACGTTGGCCAGGACCTTCACCGGGGCAACGTCTTTCTCGTTGGCTTACAAAAGGGAAGCAATTGTTGGAAGTTAAGATTCCTTTTCTCCAAATTGGATGAAGTAGAATGTCTACAGTAAGCTTGATTGCGAGTATTCATCATGATCAAATGTACCAAAAGTGAATGATACGGGCCTATAACAAGAAGGTTCGCCCTAGAGAATTCCAGAAAGAAGGCCTAGTTTCAGAAAAGATCCTTCCCATACAAAATGGCTGCAAAGGAAGGTGGATACCAAACTGGGAAGGACCTTATGCAGTAGAGAAGGCCCGTGCTGGGAAAGCACTGATATTAACCGAGATGGAGGGCAAGGACCTGCCCAGTCCGGTGAATTCAGATCCAATAAAAAAGGTTTTCCAAAAAAAAAAAAAGAAAGAAAAAGAAGAAAAGGAGAGGCCGAGGAGAAAACCCGCAAAAGGCGTCTTGAGACCAAAGGGGATTTAAGTTGAAAACCCGAAAAGGGCAGCTCAAATTTTGATCGAAAGTAGGGCATACAGTAGTCTTGCTACGCTTGAATTGACAATGAAGAAGTATGTTACGTCTTGGGGCATCGACAAAGTACTCCGGATCCCCTAAACACATATTGAGCTTAAAATGGTCCTCAAGAAGTTTGAACAGAGAAGCTCAGGATACGATATCTGGGGCACCTAGTTTCCATCTTACCCATTCTGAATTAGCTATCTTTAATACATTACCAATAAATTTCCTTCTCGAGTGCATTTGCTATCTTTGCTTAACCTATTTGTTTCGAGCTATGCTCCTAATTAACTTTGTTCTTATCCATAGTTATGATCTCTTTCAAAGCATTTCGCATTGAAATAACGATTAATAGACTAACGATACTTTCACAAAAAGAGTTTTTCATATTACTCTGGGAACTTCTAAATAGTACAAGAACTTGAAACAGGACTTGTTCAAAACTCCTCAAGTTTAAGGGATAGAAATATTGGTGGAGGAAAAGTCTGAACTGAGACTATCTCTTTGGTTTTGTCAAAAATGGTGATTGAACAAAATGACAAGATATTACGTCAGTAATACCATCTTGATGAAAAATGGGCAATGTTAACCCAGGTGTAAATGGGGAATCTTTCGCAAGAAAAAATGATATTATGTGTAATAGGCCAATTTAGCCCGGGCCCATACAAAAAATAATAAACCCAAAATAATAAAATAAAGTCCAAGTCCAGTCCAAAATATATCATTTGGCCCGATCGGAATGGCCCATTACTTAAAAAGATTGAAGGTCTATCTACAAGCTTGACGTATATGGAAGTACAATCTTCAAGGATATGCAATCTTAGATATGATATGCAAATCTTAGATATGATATGTAATCCTAGAAGATATGGTATGCAATCTTAGATATGATATGCAATCCTAAAAGTTATGGTATGCAATTTTAGATATGATATGCAATCTTAGAAGATATGGTATGTAATATTAAAAGATATGATTTTGTAATCTTAGAGATTTAATTTGTAGATACCTTTTAATCTTAGCCGTTGATGTAATTGATCTGCATGCTGCAGTTGGATTTGGGGAGGCTCAACTATAAATAGAGGCCTCTCCCTTCATTGTAAACACACTTGAATGACACTTGAATGACACTGGAATGAGACTTGAGTTTTGAGTAATAAAAATTCTTGAGAACATTCACTCAAATTTCTCTCTCTTTTGCGTTCTTATTTTCTGTGGCTTGTTCTTATTTTGTTCTTCGCTCATCTTCGTTTCTTTTGAGTTGCTTCATTCGAGTTAGTTTTTGGTGGAGGAATTTCATTGAATCCTCATATTGCGGGAGTTAGGTTGACTTATGTGTTTTTTTTTTTATCCATTTAATTGCTTAATCATTATTTATTCATTTATTTTAATTATTTTAAATTTATTTTAATTACCATTTTAACCCCTGTGATTTAACGCGTGTTTTAATTTAATCATTTTATTTGTTTTAATTGCTATTCAACCCCTGTTTTCTTTGTTTTATTTTTATTTTTATCCTTTTACTTTATTTTATTATTTTACATTATTTTAAATTATTTTATTAAATAGTTTATATTGTTGTCTTTATTATAATTTATTAAAATTTATATATATTTTTATATGTAATATCCTTATATATATTATTATTATTTATTATTTTATTTAGCTTAATATTATTTTTATGATTTATATATTAAGTACTATATTATGTTTTTTTAATTTGTATATTATATAATAGTACATTATATCATATATTATTTTTGGAATTTTTGTTTTATAAAATTTATTTATGTTTTATAACCTATTTTATTACATATGTAATTTTTATGACTATTAAATTATATATATGTTTTATATAGAAGTATTATATATCGTTTACTAATTATTATTTTTATATATATGTATTAAATTATTAACTTATATTTATTTATCATAAATACTCTTTTATTTTTGTTATTATGTATATACATTAAATCATTTTAAAAATCATCATATTCTTTTTTTCTCGATGTTTAAATATGTTATTCTTTTTTCATTTAATTTTGTTATTTCGTGAAGATGTCAATTATTGCTATATTATATGTTTATTTATATTCTTTAGATTGTTTATTATTGTTTAGCATATTCTATTGTATATTCATGTTATATTATCCTTTAATTATTTATTGTTAGTATAATTTGTACTTTTGTAAAATTGTTATTTGTATACTCAAACCATTGTTTTATAAAAATACCTTTCAAATTAAAATATTTATTTCAAATAGTTTTCAAAATACGGTGATATGTGATATTTGAAGGATTTCGAGAAGAATTTTGCCCTAACTTATTGGGTTCGATTTTTCTTCTGAAACTTTATGTATTACCTATCCCTTTTTCCTTAAAAAAAATGAGATTTACCAATTTTAAATTAAAAAAAACCTATTCTTGGGAATTCGGATCGTTGTGCCTTAACTTATTGGGTTCGACGTTTTGCTTCTCGAGGTAGGAATTTTCTAAAATAAAGACGTACTTAGTTTCAAGGTCATAAGATGTTATATCCTAACTTACTGGGTATGGTGTTTTATTTCTTTGAAGATAGGTAAGTCTGGGTTTTTCTTTTCAACTAAAAAGGACTATTTTCTAAATTTTTCAAAATTTCAATATTAGGACATGATGTTATCGATTGGGTACCAATTTTGGGCGTTATGAGGGTGCTAACCCTTCCTCATATGTAACCGACTCCCGAACTCATTTTTCTTGTTTTTGGTGGGCCAAAATAAGTATTTTAAAATAAACGATTTTCAAGGTGATCCAATCACACCTAAGTAAAAAAGATTGGTGGCGACTCCATTTTCGTTTTTGAAAGTCGATTCCGTTTTTTTAAATCAAATTTTAAAATGGTTTCGACAGCTTGGCGACTCCACTGGGGACAAATAAGAGAGTCAAGTCGTAAAGTCGATAAATTCATGTCCTATTGTTGCAAATTTGAAATTCTGATTTGAAAAATCATCCTTTTTATTGCATGTGTTTTTTCTATAAAATATCTTTGCATTGCATTCGCATGACCGTTGTGGTCGCACCCTTAAGTGGGAGCGAGAAGCTACTCCTTCGTGAGGTTTTCACCTCCGTGCAGGATAGTGAATCGCTTTCGGGATACATCCGTACCTATGTCTTTGTGAGATTTTCATCTCCGTGCAGCCATAGGGAAATGTATTCCCCTGAATTGAACTCGGTCCACATGAGCCTATAATGGGTGAGGATCGAGGAATCTGCTGGTCCGGGTACCTTAACTTTAGAACTAAACCGCATATAGTGAACCCTAAGAGTTTACCTTAGATAGAACTATGTCAAACCCTAGTGGTCACCCTGATAGGTGTTCTATGTTATTTATTTCTCCTGTGCTAACGTGTTCTCTTTTGTTTTGATTGCATTGCATTCACATCATAGAAAAGAGGTGTTGATCTCAAATTCGATTGCTAAATAGAAAAGTTGGTCATAAGAAAATGGATTTTTTGATAAAGTGGATTATAATACGGTCATCCGAATATAGTTCAAGTGAATACAACGAGAGAAGACTGATAGTCCGTGAAGGAATACAAGACCTTATCACCCAAGGATTCAAGTTGACGAAGACTATTCGAGAATTACCACATCTCAGTTTTCTTGAAGAGGCTAACAAGTGAACAGGAGTCGCGGTCCAAATCAAGCAAAAGGAGCTAGAGATGGCATCTATTAGAAGTTTGCAAGATTTGACTTTTACGAAGAAGGGGATTGATGTTCTCACTTGGACTATGAAGACAAGGCCGTGTATGCGATCTGTTTTGTGTAAAGAAATTTATTTTCTAGTAAAGTTTTTCTAATGTAACTGAATTCAGAGTCAACGCCTCTCTTTCTTTGCATTTATGCATTTGCATTACATTGCATCATTTGCATTAGACTTTTACAAAAGGACCCTAATTAGGTAAAATGTTTCAGTTAACCTGGAAAAATGGAACAAAGATTGGAAAGAATAGAGCAAATGCAAATACAGATGCAGGGGCAATTGACTAAAATTCAACAAGAAATACGGGAATCTCAAAGGAATATTATAGGCCAGCTAACCCAGTTACTAGCCGAAGGACTTGGAAAAATGAGAGGCCCAGTAGTCAACAACGTGGATGATGAGGAAGACATTGTCTATTCCCTGATTGGTGTCCCGACTCAACCAGACATGCATTCACATGAGGTACCCGTCATTATTGGACCCCAATGTCAGACTAATACTTCGGCCATATTGAACCTACTAATGGGTTGAGGTTTTGACTTGAATGATGATCAAGCTAAACCGGTTGTTCTGGTAGAAACAAGGGAAAAAAGAGAATGGACCTCAAAGACCCTGAGGAAGAAGGAAAAGAGAGTAAATAATACTGGTAGGTATAACAAGAGCCATTCGGAGCCAATTACAATGAACCAGCCAAGGACGGTAACTACCAACGATCATGTCTCTCTAAGGCAAAACTTTGAAAAACTCCAATTTACGTCAATCTCGATGACGTATAAGGAGCTATATCAAAGTTTATTTGACACGCATATTGTGTCTCCATTTTATCTAAAACCGTTACAACCCCCATATCCTAAATGGTATGACTCAAACGCTAAATGTGATTACTATGCGAGAATATCGGGGCATTCCATAGAAAACTGCACTACCTTCAAAAATGTAGTTGAGAGGCTCATCAAAATGGGAATTGTGAAAGTCGACGATTCATCAAAACCTGATCACTTTGACGAGGCAGTAAAAGTAATAATTGAAGAAGGAGACAAAAAAGTTGCGATCCCTTGGAGAAATCAAAAATGAAGAGGGAATCAGAGGACAATGTTTCCAAATCCTTGTGTACTTGGGAGCGTTTTGAATAATGGGACTGTGGAGGAGATCCCTATATTCTTAGAGCTGATCTAGAGTAATATTCGAAACATGCTTGTTGCCTTAAGCCCAAAGGCAATAAGAACTCTTTTGTAAAATAGGCTTGTGTCCTAAATTTTTATTTCAATAAAATGCATTCTTTCCATTTCATATTGTACATTCTTTTGTTTTACAATATTCTTTCATTCTTTATTCATGATCATACAAATAACTGTTCTTTGAATGATTTATTCTTTTAAAATATTCTTTCGAGCCTATACTAGGTCCCCAGATATCAACGACATGAGCGACGTTGTTACTGACTCCCTTTTTGAATGAGATATGGGTTTAGGGGATCTCAGGACTTTGAAGATGATAGAGATTGTAACATACCTTCTGATTTGTTAAGAATGGTCCAACAAGATGAAAAACAGACCTTATTCAACAAAGGGTCAACGGATATTATGAGCCTAGAAAAGGGATGAAGATCGAAGCCTATCTCATCACAGAAATAAGGCGAGACATTATTGAGTTATCTTCAAAAATTTAAACATGTTTTCGCGATCATATCAGGATATGCCTGGATTAATAAGACGCGGGCTAAACAAGAGGATGGGGCACTGTTGGTCTACCATGAAAGGAGATTGCATCAGTCATACCGCAAATACTAAAATTAAAGAAGACAAGATTTATGTGACTCTTCTATTTTCTTCACAAATTTTCCATATGTGAGGCATGGATGTGATGGGGTCAATCTCGTCAAAAGCTTTTAGCCAATATCGACTCATCGGCATAGCTATCGTTTACTTCACTAATAGAGTGGAAGTAGCTTCATATACCAATGTCACACAGTCGAAAGTCATCAAATTCGCAAAAAAAAAAGATCAGATGCCATAAATGATCATGTTTAATAATGCATAACTGTACAAAGTCAAAGTTTACAGTTTGTCCAAAGATCAGGCAGTATATCATAGTGCAGCAAAAGCTGCAAAAAAAACAAAAAAAATAAGAAAAAAGAAAAAAGATGAAAGGTGACCAAGACTTGTAAAGATTGGCATAAGAAGCTACCATTTGCTCTCTATCTTATCGAACGTCGACTAAAACCTTTGTTGGGGCAACACATTGGAATAGAAACAGTTTTGCCAATTGAACCTTGTATAAGCCCAATATTTGCCCGGCCTGAAATAAACAAGCCCAAACCGACAAGGCCCAACAGCCCATTTTTCTTTTCATAAGCTAGGGTTTCGAAAACCCTAGCGCCGCAAGCCTAGGGCCACTTGCCTAGCCACTTGCCCTCGACCCTCGACCTGCAGCGACTGCCACCATCTTGTCCACCGCCCTAGCACCGCCTCAAGACTGCAAGCATTAAACGAAAAGGGACGAAACATAGCAAAACGGTAAAGAAGATGGCTATAAAAGCCGATTTGTATTTCGTGTAAAAAAACCCTTTTTTCTCGGATTATCAAAAAATAAAAAAAAAAACAGATTCAAACAACGAGCAAAGATCGAAAACTAGTGGGCATAAAAACGCGAAAGAAAACTAAAAATCAAAAATGTTGAAAGGAGGTGATTATTTTATTTTATTTGCGAAAGCCTTTTTTTGCTTTTTACATATATATATAAAAGTATATATAAAAAAATACATATTTTACCTTTTCCGCCACCGCAGCTTGCGGTGGCAGCGACTGGCCGGCGACGACGGAGAGGCAACCGGAGCGACACCGAATCCCTCTCCTTCGGACTGCGAGAGAAAGAGAGAGAGGGGATCGGTTTTTTTTACAAGCAGCTCAAAATGATTTTTTCTCGACCTTAGGACCTTATATAGCCCCTCGAACGACGTCGTTTTGGGGGTGGCCTTAACCTCAAAACGACGTCGTTTTGACCTTGACCCGATCCGACCGACCCGACCCGCCTCGGGATCCGCGTGTTTTTATAAGGGGATATTTGCTCGCGCGGTCCTTCCGCATTTTTAAGTTTTTAAAATCAAATCTTCCATATTCGCACATTGGCCCCAAAATTTACACCGGTTTGCAATCTGGTCCCCGTTCTTCTTTGCAAGCGTTTTGAAAAGGGGTTTATTACCTTTTGGTCCCTTCAGGTCCTTTCACGCGCATAAATAGGTCCCCTAATCTTCATTTTTAAGAAATTCACCCCGAAATTTTGTTCTTTCACTTAGTTTAGTCCTTTTTTATGTTTTTTTTTACTATTTTTAACCTAATTAAATTTTTATTTTCTATTATTATTATTACCTTGTTACTTCTACCTAATATCTTTATTAACACTATAGTTATATTATAGTTTTTAATATATATATATATATACACATTTTTTGTTTGTTCTTGCATATATCTCATTATTTATTTCTAAAATATTTTTACCATTATTATTACTACCCTTTTATCATTCATTATTTATTTTTCATCACCATTCATGTATTATGTGTTATTATTAATATATTAATATTTTCATCATCATCATCACTAATATTATATTATCATACTTTATGTACATATATATATTATATTCATTACTATTATTATTACTATTATTTGATATTATTGTCGTGACTATTATTGTTGTTATTATTAGTATCTTTATTATTACTATATTTATATCTATATTTATCCTCTTAGTTAAATACTATTATTATTTATTTAATTGTCATTTATCTATTTATATTTATATTATTTCACATACATATTTCTATTTTCACTCATATTATTATCGTATTTTATATATTTCTACTCATATTTCTACATCAATATTATTTTCATTATCACCGTTATTATCATTATTATTATCATCATATCATTATTTTCATATATATATATATATATAGCTTTATTTATTCATTTTATATATACTTTGTTTCATTCATTAATCGCCATCACTATTTTTATATATCATTGTTATTATCATTATTTTCTCATCACCACAATATATATATATACTATTGTCACAAAATTTTCCTTTTACCATTACTTACGTTCTCACCGTTAAATCGCACTAATCCTTCCCGATACCTCGGTTTTATAGCGACCAATATTCCGCACTAGCAATTCGAGTGAATTAAGCCCTAACTTATTGGGTTCTGATTTTTCTCGTTTAAGCTAAACGACAGAAGATCCTTTCCAAAAATCGCAAATTCAAGTTTTCAATCGACATCCCGTATTAGCAATCCGAGTAAATCGAGCCCTAACTTCTTCGGGTTCCGGTTCTTCTTGTTTAAAGCTAAATAACGGGATATCCCTTTGAAATCAAAATTTAGATTTTTAACAAAACACTTAATCTCGGAAATTCAAATGTTGCGCCTAACTTACTGGACTCAACATCTAGATATTTCGGGATAAGTTTCTTTTAAAATAGAGGCAATATTCCTAATTTGGATTTTCGAGAGAACGAGCCCTAACTTCTCGGGTTCCGATTTCTCGTTCGACAAATGACGGAAGATCCTCTTCGTATATAAAACTAAGTTTTAAAAGGAGGGCTTAGTTTCGGGGCCTAAAGTATGCTTGATCTCTTCGAAAATAAGAGAGTCTTAACGTCCTTCCAATTCCTTCAAATTTTAGAAATAAAAAGTATCCTATTTTCGGACCATTTCAAAGTTTTCAACATTAGGACATCGATCAATCGGTTTGGTACCGATTTGGGCGTGTCGAGGGTGCTAATCCTTCCTCGCACGTAATTGACTTCCGAACCCATTTTTCTCAAATTTTCGTAGACTAAAAGTATCGTTTTAATAAATTGAGGCGTTTTATTAAAACAAAGGTGATCCGATCACACCCAAATAAAGATCGGTGGCGACTCCCTTCCTTTTCTTCCCTTTTCATTTTCAAAAATCGAGTCGACCGCGTCGTTTACTGTTTTATCAAAAAAATGGTTACGACAGCTTGGCGACTCCGCTGGGGACTTATTCGTTGAGAGTCAGGCCATAGATTGATTGATCATTGTCCTTTTGATTAAAATTGGAAAAGGTTTCGAAAATCATGCTTCTTTTAATGCACTTTCAATATTGGGTCTCGTAAATATTTTGGCATTGCATTGCATGACCGTTGTGGTCGCACCCTTAAGTGGGAGCAAGAAGCTATGCCTTCGTGAGGTTTTCACCTCCGCATGGGCTAGTGGATCGCTTTGGGATACATCCGTACCTATGTCTTCGTGAAGTTTTCACTTCGCATGGCCATAGGAAATGTATCCCCGAACCGAACTCGGTCCGCATGAGCCTATAATGGGTGAGGATCGAGAATCTGCTGGTTCGGGTACCTCAAACTCTAGAACTAAAACCACATATAGTGAACCCTAGAGCCCACCTTAGATAGAACTACATCAAACCTTAGTGGTCACCTGGTGGTGTTTGTTCATTTTCACTTGTTTTACTTTGCGATACTGACTCGTTGTATTTTATTTTCGTGCATTCATCTCATTTTCTTTGGAGGTATCGATTCACGGTCAGTTTCTGAGTTAGAAAGCTGGTTATGGAAAACGGATTCCTTGATAAAATGGAAGACAATGCAGTCGTTCGTATAGTTAGAACCTAGGCAGTTAGAAGGGTATGGATCCATTTGAGCAAAAGGAAATGTGGCAGTGCTAAAATCTGGTGGTCATCCTTTAGACGACAAGGGTGTTGGAAGGAAAGTGATTGGCAGAGGGCAAGAGACCTGTGACATTGAATTGGCTGAAAAGGACTTTGCTTACGACGGGGAGAAAAGTTTATTTACTATTAGTACTCCTCCAAATAACAAGCATGAATTTATAGTTGTATTTGAGGATGTTACATCTAACAGAAACAACGGTAATGCAAGACCTGATGTCCATGATGACTCAAATGGGCAAGACAGAAAGAGAGTTAAACGGCCTTATCGGTCAAATCAACTTTGTTGCATAGACACCCATGCGAGCAACTCAAAATGCTTGGCGCGGACAGGAATCTGAAAACTCTCAAGAAGCATTGAGGGTGATAGATGTCATTTTAAGATAGCATCTTTGCGAAAAACAGGGGATGCCTCTCTACCGTTTGCCAATCTTTCAAGATAATCAGAACAACCTCACAGACATTGGAAGAGGTGCCTTTGGCAATAGGGGCTTCTATTCAAATTTCATGGCCACTCAAAGAGGCTTTTCCCTGAATATTGATATTCGTCCTAGCCCGGTTATGGATCCTTTGCCAATCAGAATGCTATGGATCCTGGACTGGACCATGGCTAAGCAAAGCTTTAAGAACCTGAGGACAAAAGTCAGTCCATCCAATCACGAGTACAAGATCACTGGATTGAGCGACCAGTTGTGCAAAGATCCGTTGTTTTCATTGAAGGAGAAAAGTGTGAAAAAGGTTAATGGTGAAGCTGAGAATCTAGAGATTACTGTCTATAATCATTTTGTCGACCATCATAACATACGGTCGCGCTTCTCTGTAAGGCTTGCCATGCTTAAATGTTGGAGAGCCAAACAACCTACATATATTCCTTTGGAGCTCCATTCCTTGATGTATTTGCAATTGACAAAGCGCTAACTAGAGAGCTTCTTTGGTTAAGCGCGTAAGTCTCGGGAAAGAATGAAAGCCTTATTCTATACTTCATAGGGGAGCAACCATAGTGCCGAGCCAATCTTTGTGTTCTTATGGTGTTTCTTTCAAAGACTAATTTCACCCAAGTTGAAGGTCGTGCTCATTCAGGGGCAATGATGGAAATTTCTTTCCAAGAAGAATGGGCGTTGAAATTGGTAACCATCTAGGATTGAAGGATAGGCTGTTGTCAACTTCTAGGCTCATCGTGGTGATGCAAACAACATTGCAAGGGATTTGATTCGTGTGAAGAAATGAAAGGAATTTGTATTGACCCGATTAGATAGATTCAAAAGAGACAAACCAGAATAGACGACTTTCACCTGAGGTTAGAATTGGAAAAGCTATCGAACAGATACAATCTAAAATATCTGGAGCTCCGTAGTTTCTTCTTTGTCTAGAAAAACTCTAATCTTTATGAGCCTTGGAAGCGGAAGAATCCTTCGGGGCATGGCGCTAGCTAGAGTGAATGATCAATACTTTTCTGAAGAATTGATGCTAAGCTTGGATAGCCTCTTCACTACCATCGAAGCTATAACTCTGCAATCGAGTTAAAGTTAAGCCTGAACATGATTAAGGAAATGAAATGTGGGATCGAAAAGTTAGAACCAGCATTACACAATTGTGAACTGCGGATCGAGCTTCTTGAAACAAGAGAGGAGTAGGAGACCTTCATCATTCTTATGATCAACAATTTAAAGAGTCGAGATTACCTCGTGAGGGAAGCAATAGTGCAGATTCAAGAGGTAGCTGGTCATCTATAGATTTTGGCATTACAGGTGAATATGCTAAGCATAAAATATGGGCTGCAGCTTAACTATAGTCAAGAGCTAGATCCACTGCTTGGGAAACCAAAAACCTTTAGGACTTAGGACGAAAGCATATAGTAGTCCGTTTTATGTAAAAGAACTTGTTTTCTAATAAAGTTTCCTAAAATGAAGTTGATCAGAATCGATACTTCTTTGCATTCATGCATTTGCATTGCATCACATTACATGCATTTAGGTTTTAAAAAAAGGGGGGCCTAATTAGCTAAAATTATCAGAGAAAAAAGAAAGTGAAAAGGGAAAATCTGGAAGCGGAACATCACTACGGAACACGCGCCAAAACTAAGAGAATGGATCAGAGGTTCGAACAATTCTAGAAAGAAATGCAGAAGAAATGCAACGAAGAAATGTTGAAACTCCAGCGAGAAATGAAGGACCAAATCTTTGGAGGCCCAGAGAAACATGATAGCACAGATGGCCCAAATGCTGAATGGAGTAACGGACAAAGGGAAAGGTCCAATGCCTCCGATCGAAGAGGATAGCGAAGGCGCTCCCCCGGGTTTTACCCCGCCGCACTCAAGAGCCCTGCCTGAGGAATATCTCCAAAGGCCATCAATTACGATCAGGCCCCAGCAAGGGCAGGATGACACTAGACCTCCCGTGAGCCATCACATGGGCTCTGGGTCCCAACCAGGAGATAACTCGGCCAACCCTGTTGTGCCCGATTTAGATGCAGTAGAGAAAATGGGGTCGAGAATGGAATCATCAAGGCAACTAGAGGACCGTTGCAAATGGCTGGAGAAAAAATTCAAGGCGTTGGAAAATTTTGATCATCATCATAAGATCGACGCGAAAGATTTAAGTCTAGTTCCGGATTTGGTACTACCCCATAAGTTTAAAATGCCTGAATTTGAAAAATACAGTGGGGCTAGCTGCCCGGAGGCCCACATTACCATGTTCTGCAGGCGGATGGTGGCTCGTGAGTAAAGATCAACTCTTAATCCACTTGTTTCCAAGAAAGTTTAGTAGGTGCGGCGGCGGATGGTACAACCAAACTTAGCCGGGCTAACATTAGTTCCTGGAGAGACTTGGCTCAAGCATTTACGAAGCATTACACCACGTCACGGACATGGCACCGGACGAGAATTACTTTGCAAGGCATGGAGAAAAGACAAAATGAAAGTTTCTGCACGGTATGCGCAAAGGTGGAGAGAGGTCGCCATGCAGGTCCAACCACCCCTCTTAGAAAAAGAAACTACCATGCTCTTCATTAACACCCTAAAAGCTCCTTTCATAACCCATATGATAGGGAATACCACTAAGAGCTTTGTCGACATAGTAATGGCGGGGAAATGATCGAACATGCCATCGATGCGCAAAATTGAAGCGGGGAAACCACTAGAAGGTATACTCCTAGAAAAATGATGGCGAGGTGAATAATACAAACATGGGGCACTCAAAGTCAATTACTGTTGATCAGCCAAAAACGGTGACTACTGAGTATCAAGGTTCATCAAGAAAAGAACCTCGTACAAGGAAAAATGTTGAAAAACTCCAATTTACGCCGATCCCGATGACGTATAGCGAGTTGTATCAAAGTTTATTTGATGCGCATGTTGTGTCCCCCCAATATCCGAAACCGATGCAGCCTCCGTACCCAAAATGGTATGACCCAAACACTCAGTGTGAGTATCACGCGGGGATCACAGGCCATTCGATAGAAAATTGCCTTACTTTCAAGAAATTGGTGGAAAATCTCATCAACATGGGTGTGGTGAAGTTCGACGATGGAGCAGTGGTAATTGAAATTGGGGGCAGGAAAATTGTGTCTCCTTGAATGAGTCATCAGAAACCTAGAGATCGGGGGATCAGAACGCCAATGGTATACCCGAAGAGAGAACCGAGGAATAAAAGTTTTTCGAATACGCCCTTATGTACTTGAGAGTGTTTTGAACAACGAGACTGTGGAAGAAACATGTATTTTTAAAGCTAATCTAGAGTAATGTGCAAAACACACTTGTTGCTTTAAGTCTAGAAGCAATAAGATTCCTTTTGTGAAGTAGGCTTATGTCCGAATTTTTATTTCAATAAAATGCATCTTTCTAAGCAAATACTTTCATTCTTTACATTTCATACTAAATATTTTTCACTCATGACCGTATCATACGAATAATCATCCTTAGGATCATTTATTCTTTGGATTTTCTGCTCGCAATGGGTCCTCAGATATCTATGACATGAGCTGCTATTCATCGACTCCTTTTAATGAGATATGTGTCTAGAGGGATCTAAGGGCTTTGAAGATGACAAAGATTGCAACTTACTCCTCAATGGTAGATTCTACCTTATGAAGTGTCAGCGAACGCTATGAACTAACGAAGGAGATGAAGATGGAAGCAACAGCCTAGCTAATCAAGAGGTTCGAGCTATTAGTTTACCAAAAAAGAAAATTGCTTCTGTTATGCCGTAAATGCCAAGTTGAGAAAGACTGTGCCTCCTCCATTTTCCTTATATGAAGCATGGATGTTAACAAACCAGTTTTATCAAAAGCTTCTAGCCCACATCAATTTATTCTCGTGGATGTCGGTTACTTCACAAAATCCCGTGGATGTCGGTTACTTCACAAGATGGCGAAAGTCGCTTCATGTGTCAATCTTACAATGTTGACAGTCATCAAATCCCACTCAAAAAAGGATTTGCTACTGACAAAAAAAATGCCAAAAAGGACAGTGTCAAAAATTTGTAGTATGTTCAAAGATCAGACACCATATCATAGAGCAACAAAGGCAACCAAAAAGAATGAAAAAAAAAAGAGAAAGAAAGAAAGAGAAAAAGGAACAAAAAATAAAACAGAGGATTGCAGAAAGATGGCGAGACTTATAAAGTTTGGTACAAGGAAGTTACCTTCTATGATTACAAAACGTTGGCGGTGGTTTTTGCTGGGGCAACCCTTATCCATTGGTTTGGGAATGGAAGTTTTTAACCTAATCAAAGAAGAGGTTAAAAGTCATCCACCTTGGTCAGATGATGCAAGCTTACAATAAAGGGGAATTCCACGAAAGGAGAACCTGATCCTTCTTTTACAAAAAGATTTCAGATTAAAGAAAATGCCGATCTGGAAGGACCTTATGCAACAAAGAAGGCATGTTCATGGGAAACATGGGTTATTGACTTCAGATTCTTGAAAAAAAAGAGGGTTTCAAAAAAAAAACACAGAAAAGAAAATGAAGAAAAAGAAAAAGGAGAGGCCAAGGTGAAAACCCGCAAAGGGCGCTTTGAGACCAAAGGGGCTTTGAGTTGAAAACCCAAAAGGGCGGCTCAAACTTTGCTTGAAAGTGAGGCATATAATAGTTGCTACGCTTGAGGTAACGATGAAGAAATATGTTATGTCTTGGGGCATCAACAAAGTACTCCAGATCCCCTGAACACATATTGAGCTTAAAATGGTCCTCAAGAAGTTTGAACAGAGAAGCTCATGCTGCGATATCTGGGGCACCTAGTTTCTATTTTACCCATTTGCAGTTATTTTCCTTGCAAAATACACTGCCAATAAGTTTCCTTCATTGCATTTGCTAGCTTTGATTAAACTTTTTTGTTTTGAGCTATGCTCCCAATAAATTTTCGTTTCGTCCATCATTATGATCTTTTTCAAGCATTTTGCGTTGAAATAACGATTATTGGACTAATAATACTTTCATGAAAAGTTTCGCATATTACTCTGGAAGTTTCAAAAAAACAAATGACCTAAAACAGGACTATTGTTTAGAACTCACTCAAACTTAAGGTTTGAAAATATTAGAGAAAGATTATTATCTCTTTGGGCCTTTTGGTTGAACAAAAGACAAGACATTTTGTCGGTGATACAATCTCGACGAATAACGAGCAATGTCACCCCAAGTGTAAAAGGGAATCATTCTCGAAAAAATGATATTCGGCATCCATGCGAATATCATGCATACGCATTTGGTTAAGTCACCCGAGGAGTGATCAGTTGACCGAACAAGTTACTGATCCTACGCCCTTGAGTTGCGAGTAGGATGGGTTGAAGTTGATCTGAGATCCTATAGCCATAAGTCGCAGATAGGATGGTTTCAAGATAATACAAATCTTACGTCCCTAAAGTACGGTGGAAAGGAGGCTGAAGTTACAGTGGGGCAAACTTGTTGAGCAAGATATAATGGTTCCTTCAAGCTCTATCAAAATACCAGCCGAACAAGATAGAGGTATAATATGTCAGTGATAAATTCTGATGGATGACGAACAGTGACAACTCTAAACATCAAAAAGGGATCATTACATCTTGCATTCGTACATCTTCATTCAAGACGCATTTAGTTAGGAGCATTTGATTCATTCTGATCATTGCGTCTTAATCATTGAAAAAATCATTCTCATAGAATTTGGCATTCATGCAAATATCGTCCATAGGGCATTTAGTTAGGGGCATTAAGGTCCCTTCTGATCATTGCATCCTAATTGTTATACATTTAACAAAGGATCATTCTCATGACATTCTGCATTCATGCAAATGTCATCCATGGTCATTTAGTTAGGAGCGTTTGATTCACTCTGATCATTGTTCCTAACCATTGTGAAAAGACCATTCTCACGATATTCTGCATTCACGCAAGTGTCGTCCATAACACATGTAGCTTAGGAGGCTTTGAGTCATTCCGATCATAGCATCCTCATCGTTTGCACAAGCATAAGCACATAAAATTAATTCTACAGGACAGGTTCCTCAAAGAATGGTGCAGCAATATCAAAATTCAGATTTTGTTCCCCAGTAGAGCAGGCTGAAGATTGAAGTCTTCCTGAAGATAGTGAGGAAGCGAGTTGGAAAGTTCAGATTTTATTTCCTCAAAGTTCCCGTGGAGTAGGTTGAGATTACAAATCCCGTCTCCCTGAGTTAACAATGAGGATTAATTCTTTTTTTGAAGTTTCAGTAGAGAAGATAGAGACTACGAATCTCTTCTCCCTGAATTCTCATTTCCTCGGCGTTCGATGGAGTAGGTTGAGATTACAAATCCGTCTCCTTGAGTTAACAATGAGGATCAATCATTATTTCTTTGAAGTTTCAGAGAGAAGATAGAGACTACGAATCTCTCTCTCCCGAATTCTCATTTCCTCGACGTTCGATGGAGTAGGTTGAGATTACAAATCCGTCTCCTTGAGTTAACAATGAGGATCAATTCCTTTTTGAAGTTTCAAAGAGAGAAGATAGAGACTACGAATCTCTTCTCCCTGAATTCTCATTTCCTCGACGTTCGAGTGGAGTAGGTTGAGATTACAAATCCCGTCTCCTTGAGTTAACAATGAGGATCAATCATTATTTCTTTGAAGTTTCAGTAGAGAAGATAGAGACTACGAATCTCTTCTCCCCGAATTCTCATTTCCTCGACGTTCCAGTGGAGTAGGTTGAGATTACAAATCCCGTCTCCTTGAGTTAACAATGAGGATCAATCATTATTTCTTTGAAGTTTCAGTAGAGAAGATAGAGACTACGAATCTCTTCTCCCTAAATTCTCATTTCCTCGACGTTCCATTGGAGTAGGTTGAGATTACAAATCCCGTCTCCTTGAGTTAACAATGAGGATCAATTCCTTTTTTGAAGTTTCAGTAGAGAAGATAGAGACTACGAATCTCTTCTCCCTGAATTCTCATTTCCTCGACGTTCCAGTGGAGTAGGTTGAGATTACAAATCCCGTCTCCTTGAGTTAACAATGAGGATCAATCATTATTTCTTTGAAGTTTCAGTAGAGAAGATAGAGACTACGAATCTCTTCTCCCTGAATTCTCATTTCCTCGACGTTCCATTGGAGTAGGTTGAGATTACAAATCCCGTCTCCCTGAGTTAACAATGAGGATCAATTCCTTTTTTGAAGTTTCAGTAGAGAAGATAGGGACTACGAATCTCTTCTCCCTGAATTCTTATCCTAAAGTCACAATGGAGCAAGTTAAGGATGAACAAATCTCATTCCCTCGAAGTTGCAGCAGGAGAAAATTGAAGCTACAGGTCCTATCTCTCTGAAGTCACAATAGAGCAGATCATTAAATCTCATTTTTCAAGGCTACAGTGAAGTGGATTAAAGCAACAAGATGTGGAGGACAAGAATGAGGCTACTTGAAGAAGAGCACCTGAAAAGTCAAGACTCGTGGCCAAAGCAACAACATTGGGCTTCTTTAAGTCTTTACTCTATTCCCGTTTCACGATAATGAGCAAAGAGGGGCAGCTGTATAAGCCCAATATTTGCCCGGCCTGAAATAAACAAGCCCAAACCGACAAGGCCCAACAGCCCATTTTCTTTCGATGGCTAGGGTTTCGAAAACCCTAGCGCCATGCAAGCCTAGGGCCACTTGCCTAGCCACTTGCCCCTGACCCTCTGACTTCTGCAGCGACCTGCCACCATCTTGTCCACCGCCCTAGCACCGCCTCAAGATGTAACATCCCAAAATAGGGGTTATTTGTGATTGAATTATTTTTCTTGTATTTGAATTTCTGTGATGTTATTCGTGATAATATAAGGCTTAATTAGGGGTCTTGAGTAAGCTCGGTTTAGTAGAATAATTCTTAGTAAGGCTTTTTTAAAGAAGAGGATTAAATGAGCTTAGCACTTAAGTTAATTTAAGTAGCAATAAGTGACACAAGATGAGTGCATGGCAAGTTGGTAATGGCGCATGGAGTTTGGCTTGAGGTTAGAGGTTCGAGTAGCATGTTTAGCAATTTGAAGGTTTATTTTTATATCCTTGCTTTGATGGACGGTCAAACTTATTTATGATAGGTTGGACTAATTTTTTGGTAAGTTGAATATATGATTAAGGAAAGCTTGATAGTAGGGATAAGAATCTTGAAGTTATGGCATGATGAGGGGACAAAAGGCATGAAGGGTGGAGGATGTTTTGGAAAGTTTCCTAAGCCTTTAGTGGATGAATGTGGACGGCATGTATGGCTAGGGGGGTGGCCGAATTTGATAGGTAGCTTGGGGGAAGGAATAGTTGGCCAATTTTCTTGTCATTTGAACATCTTTTTGCTTTGTTTTTCTTTCTCTCCAAAATTTCTCTCTTTGGCCGAAAGTGTCTTGTGCATTTTGGTGCAATTTTTCTCTTTTGGTTTTTAGCCTCATTTCATGTGAACCAAATACCATTTCTTTTCTTTCATTTGTCCTTTTTGAAACCGAAACAACATGGGAACTTTTGTGCATCTTTTTCTTCTTTGATAACTAGGTGTTGGCCGAAACTCTTACTCCCTTTTCTCTCTTTTTCTTTCTTTCAATATTGCTCAACCACTTTCTCTTTCTCTTTCTTTTGGACGAACCATTCTCTTCTTGTTGCTCTCTCTTTTCTTTTGTTGATTAAACCGAATTCCCTCTCATTTCAATTCTCTTTTCTTTCACATATTCTTCATTTTCCATAACCATATAGCCGAATCTTCTACTTTCTTTAGATTTATCTTTGGCCGAATATTGAAGGTAAGATAGTTATCATCGGGACTTCTCTAGATATTGGTTTTGGTAAGGTGGTAAGGTTTATTTCGAAGGATTTTAATTTTAAGTTTCGTTTAAGCCGAAGGCTAATAAACATTATTGATGATGGTTGATTGTAGGGAAGTGAGGCCGATTCTTTTAGAAGTGTGTTGGATAAGTGTTCGAAGGCTTTGGGTAAGATTTTAGGTTCACAAGGAACCTTTCTCAATTATTTTGGTTTGGCCGAATAGGCCATGGTTCTAATATTCATTTTTGGCCGAATATAGGGGCAAGAATACTTGTGTGGCCGATTTGTCTATTCGGGTTTTAGAACTCTTTTTGGTGCCAGGTGTGTATACATACACATCTTATAACTTTTTAATATGCTAAGTGTTATTTTATGCCTAAACGTTTTGTGTAGACATGGATGAAATACCTTCATGGTATTAACAAGGATTTGGGTAAGTTCCTATTACTATGTGATTATTATTTGATGCTTTTGGGAAGCATGACACATTTGGTATGTGTATTACTTGATATATGGCTTATGATAAATCGATTGGATGTTGTTAAATAAATCTATCAACATGATTTGTGGTACATGCATAAAAATGATTGTTATGGGTTGATGAGAGGAGAGGCGTGATATTCGTGTCGACGGACACCGGTGTTTTGGTAACACATCGTGACTACGGTCCACGGAGGTTTGGTACCTCCAGAGGTTTGGCACCTCATAGCGACTTGTCCCCTGTGGTTAATACCACCGTGGGTTGGCCCCACTTTGAGATATGGGATTGTCTGCGGTGATTTGGTATCACACGATGGGTTGGCCCCATCATCTATTTGTGACTTCGGTCACCGGTGTTTTAATTAACACAATTGTGTCTTGGACACGGAGATTTGGTATCTCCAAAGTGATTTGGTATCACATTTGTGACTATACGTCACCAGTGGTTTAGCACCACCAGGTGGTTTGGTACCACAAGGGGGTAGAAAAAGGCGTATGGATGGTTAGGTTGGGTGCATTTAAACTTATGCATGTTAATTGGTTATAATTTGTGTATGTTATTGCATTAAATCGGAAAAGGGTTACACATTGAGTCTTGGTGACTCACCTTCTCCTTTAATTTTTCAGGTGACTCGTAGATCGCGGATGAGGAGCGGATGGACTCGAGTGGCCATGCGATGGAGATTTTTAATAAATGAATTTTGGATTTTATCTATTTTTCTCATTTGGGTTTATGTTGCTTAATTGTAATAAGGCCTCCTAGTATGATTTCATTATTGCTGCGTGTTTGAATGTTTGGTTTAAACTACTTGATGATGTTAAAACGGTTGCACATGTTTTCTCAAATTAAACGCAAAATGTTTTTAAGTACCATCGGGTACATTCGAAACTTGTAACCAACTCGACTCAGCAAATATTTTAAGTTTGATTTTTAACAAAGAAAATTTAAATTGAAAGGCATTTCGACTAATTTTCAAAATCGGTTTTAAAATGATTTTCAAAATCCTTTTCTCTGTAGCAAACCAAATTCGGTCGTAATGTTTGGGTCGGGTTTGGGGTGTTACAAAATTGGTATCAGAGCCCAGTTCAAAGCTCGGCTGTGGGGGCCCAAGGCCCAAAAATGTTTTGGTAGGTCTATTTGAAATATTATGGTTTTGAATAAGCATGGCACTTTGAGTCTCCCAACACCGATCCGCCTGTAAGTATTACTAATTTTTTTGTATGAATTATTTCTTGTAGAAGGGTAGGAAGCATGGGACGTAGATAGTGATAGTATTTTAAACTTTAGGACTAGTTTACTCCAAACAAAGACATAAGACTTTAAAAGCCTAATTAAACCAACCTACGACCAAGTCGCCGAGTTAGGGTGTGGTAACCTTGGTGCGCATGTCTAGGATTGGATCCGGAAGAGCTTGGTACTTAAGCGGTCCTCGTGACTCACCTCCTCTTCGCGGGATTCCTACAGTGCGTAGCCGGTTCACCCTAACCAAGAGGACTCGGTCATAGGCAAAATCCTAAATAAAACCCGAAAGGGATTAGCCATGTTTTAAGGAAAACTTTGGTTTTAAAATCATTAAATTATTTTTGATGGTAGGACAAATTTATCTTAGAAAATTTTCAAACTATTCTTGATTGACAAAATTACAAAAATACCCTTTTAGGAAAAATGACGAAAATACCCCTGGGTTAGAAACGGACGATAATGCCTGAAGAGTGCATAGGTATGAAAGGTATAGGAAATGGATGTATTATTCTGTGTAAACCAAGATAGAAGACTTAAAACCTTGTTTGATCGAAAGAATCTCTATTAAACTCTTTTCATAAAATTTCTTCGCGGATAATCAAGTGAAACATGTACTAATTCATAAAATTTCCTAATCGAGTTAAAGCGCGATAGTTAGAATGAGCTTTAGAGGGCGTGGCCGGCGTGGGCGTGGAAGGGAAGGATGGCCGTGTCGTAACTCATCGCGCCGGGTCAAGGATCTCGAGAATGAGATACCGCCACCACCACCCCCAACCTTTGGAGTGAAGAGCGAGGATCGGGCGGGTGACGACGCCGTTTGTGTCACAAGCGATGCTACGGGTTCGGAAAGGGTAGCTGGAATTGGTGGAAGTGGAGGAGCTCGGAAGTCGGTTCTGAGAGACTTGAGCTAACGGAGCTGAATTTTTCCGAGGTGTGTGCAGTAGCGCCCAATACTGGTGAGTATTGGTGGAATCGACCGAAAGAATCATGGATGAGATAGATTTGACAAATGAGGAGAAAAAAGGAGCGGTGTCGCTTCTCAAGGATGAGTCATATCGATGGTGGCTCACGGTCCGAGATGGTGCTACGGCGGATGATCTCACTTGGGAGTACTTCAAAGTGCATATCGGAAGAAGTATGTTGGATCAAGCTACATTGGCGCTCAAAGGAAAGCTTTTAGGGGTTAGTGCAAGGGAATAAGTCCGTCTCGGAGTATGAAGCGGAATTCCGAGGCCGAGTCGTTATGCTCGGGGAATAGTGGCATCGGAACATGATCGTTGCGTTCGTTTTGAAGACGGACTTAGAGGCGAGTTAAGGCGCGGATTGCTCCACGGCAAAGAACGTGAGTTTCTTTGTCTTGGTGGAGAAGGCCAAGGTAGCCGAAGGAATCAAAGGAGTCCGCGAGGCAAAGTTATGATAGGAGTAAGTTGAAGAGAGGCTTTGGATCGTGCAGGTCGTGGTAATGTTCGAGAAAAGATTTAGGCGAGTGGGTCAAATCGGCGGGGAGGTCCACAACGCTAATCAAAGATCGGCCCGGTGTAACCGTTGTGGAAAGTTTCATTAGGGTGAATGTTGGACCGGAGGGAAAGGATGTTTCGAGTGTGGTTCGCTAGAACATCGTGTGAGGGACTGTCGCGTAAGCAAACTAGGAATCGATCCCGAAGGTCAGGTCGTGCCCATTCGAGAAAGGAGGGACCAGCACCGCAGAGAAGTCGTGGGTTATGGTAGAGGTGGTTATGGCTCTAGTGGAGGTCGCGGAGCGGTGGCGGTATTGGCAACACGGAGGCTAGGCGGCTGGTTTGGTGTATCTTTGCGAGGCGTCGTGAGAGGAAGGAGACGCACCGGACGTCATAACCGAATGCGTTTTTAATTTTTGGTGTTCCGTATATTTTGCCTTGATAGATGTGGGTTCGACGCACTCTTACGTTGCTAGTAGTATAGTTGAGACCATGAGTTTAGTTCCCGAGATCGCTTCTAAGAGGATGACTATGTACTTAGTCCTTTAGGTCACTCTGTAAAGTAGATAAGTCAGATAGAGATATACCCTAGAACTTCAAGGGGTAGTGTTTGTAGCCGATCTGATGGAACTAGCCGTTTGAGGAGTTTGATCGATTCTTGGGATGGACTGGTTGGTCAAGTACCAAGCAAGTTTGGATTGTCTTTGCTAAGCGTATGGTTTTGAAGACGGTTGAAGGTAAAGAAGTGGTCATGATAGGTAATAGGAGAGATTATCTATCCAACGTGGTATCTGTATTTGAAAGCCGTGAAGATGGTCGGGAAGGGTGTGAGGCGTTCGTAGTTCATGTGTGTGCTTTGGAAGCTAAGGAGTCTTCGTGGGAAATGTTCAAACGTAAAGGAATTTGCTTGACGTATTTCTGAAGAACTTCCGGGATTGCCTCCGGATCGTGAAGTCGAATTTAGTATAGATCATTACAGAGGCAGCGCCGTGTCTATAGCTCCGTATAGGATGGCACCGAAGGAATTGATGGAATTGAAGGCTCGAGATACAAGAGTTGTTGGATCGAGGTTTCATTCGACCAAGTGTTTCACCTTGGGGAGCGCCGGTACTTTTGTCAAGAAGAAGGATGAGTGCGATGCGAATGTGTATAGACTACCGCCATTGAATAAGTGACGATTAAAAACAAGTATCCTTTACCGAGGATAGATGACTTGTTTGATCACCGAAAGGGCTGCGGTTTTCTAAGATTGATTTAAGGTGCGGATATCATCAACCGAAGGTGAAAGAGGTGATATCCATAAGACGGCATTTCGTACTCGGTATGGACACTACGAGTTCCCGGTGATGCCGTTTGGTTTGACTAATGCACCAGCGGCTTTCATGGACATGATGAATAGGGTATTTCAACGTTTTGGATCGGTTTGTTGTGGTCTTTATAGATGATATTTTGGTGTATTCAAGTCGGAAGAGGAGCATGATGCGCATTTGCGAGTGGTGTTGCGATTCTGAGGAAAAGCAAATCATGAGAAATTTAGTAAGTGCGACTTACGGCTTAAGAAGGTGACTTTCTTGGGTCACGTTGTTTTTCAGTAGAGGATTAGAGTGGATCCTCGAAAGATTGAGGCGATGTTAGATTGGAAGCCGCCCAAATGTGGCTGAAATTCGGAGTTTTCTAGGTGCAGCGGGGTATTACCGAAGATTTGTGGAAGGATTTTCTTTGATTGCCGCACCGATGACCAAGTTATTGAGAAAGGAGTTCCATTTGTGTGGACCGAGGAGCAGCAAGAAAGTTTCGACAAATTGAAGAAGATTACATCAAGCTCGGTTTTGATTCAACTTTGAGGCGAGCAAGGAATTCACGGTTTATTGCGATGCATCACATATTGGTTTGGGAGTGCGTCTTGATGCAAGAAGGGAAGGTAGTGGCTTATGCATCTCGGCGATTGAGACCACATGAGGCTAATTATCCGACTCATGACTTGGAGTTAGCAAATGTAGTCTTCGCTTTGAAGATATGGAGGCACTATTTGTGCGGAGAGAAGTCGATAGTTTATACGGATCACAAGAGTCTTAAGTATCTCTTGACTCGGAAGGATTTGAATTTGAGGCGGCGTAGATGGATTGAGCTATTGAAGGACTCACGATTTGTTCGATCGAGTATCATCCCGGTAAGGCTAACGTGGTGGCGAGCGCGTTGAGTCGTAAGGTTGTATCGGATTTAAGATCGATGTTTGCTCGACTTAGTCCGTTCGATGATGGGAGTCTTTTGGCGGAATTGCAAGTCAAGCCGACTTGGTTAGATCGGTTAAGGAGAAACAGCGGTTAGAGGATGATGGTTTGAATGATCGGAGGTTGCAAGTCCGTAATGGTGGATTAGAGGATTTTAGTACATCGGTGATGGAGTTTTGTGCTTTAAAGGAAGAGCTTGTATGCCGAAGGATGTGGAGTTGAGACAGAGGATTCTTCGGGGCGCACATAGCAGCCATATGCTATGCATCCCGGAGGTAGCAAGATGTATCGGGATTTGAGAGAGCAATTTTGGTGGCAGTGCAAACGGGAAATGGCGAGTTCGTGGGTAAGTGTCGACATGTCAACAAGTCAAGGCTGAACATCGGTTGCCATCCGGTTTACTTCAGTAGGTGAAGATTCCTCGATGGAAGTGGGAGAGAATCACCATGGACTTTGTCGGTGGATTACCTCTTACGCCTAGCAAGAAGAATTCGATTTGGGTGATTGTGGATCGTCGACTAAATCGGCGCATTTCATACACCGTAAGGGTAGATTATTCGCCTCGAGGTTAGCTAAGTTATATGTAGCCGAGATAGTGAGATTGCATGGTGTGCGATGATCGATTATCTCGGATAGGGATCCGAGGTTTACATCGAGGTTTTGGAGAGCGTTGCATCAAGCTTTGGGTACGAGATTGGACTTGGCCTGACTTTTCATCCGCAATCCGACGGACAATCGGAGAGAGTGATTCATTTTAGAAGATATGCTCGAGAGGTTGCGTTACGGATTTCGATGGCGGTTGGGAGGAGTATCTACTGTTGGCGGAATTCGCTTATAACAATAGTTATCAAGCGAGTATCCAAATGGCTCCATATGAAGCAATCAGTATGGGCGAAAATGTCGTACTCCTACGTGTTGGGCGGAATTGGGTGAACGACATGTCTTGGGTCCAGGTGGTGACGGAAACCGAGGACAAAGTTAAGGTAATTCGGGCTCGTCTCAAGGAAGCATCGGATAGGCAAAAGTCTTACGCCGATCTCAAGCGCAAGGAGATGGAATACGAGGTAGGAGATAAAGTCTTTACGAAGGTGTCGCCTTGGAAAAAGGTGTTGCGCTTTGGGCAAAAAGGAAATTAAGTCCAAGGTTCATCGGCCCGTATCTTTGTGTTGAAGCGAGTAGGACCGGTGGCTTATCGGAATCGCCGCGGCGAGTTGAGTCAGATTCACAATGTCTTCCATGTGTCGATGCTTAGACGGTATAGGTCGGATCCATCGCACATCGTGCGATGAGCGAGAGATTGAGGTTAACTCCGACTTATCATTCGAGGAGGAACCGGTTCAGATTTTAGATCGTGATGTCAAGGTATTGCGTGAAAGTCGGTACCCTTTAGTGAAAGTGCTATGGCGAAACCATGGTACGGAGGAAGCGGCGTGGGAACTGAGGAGGTGATGCGGCGACAATACCCTCACCTTTTACGATCGGGTAATTTGAGGTCGAAATTATTTTAAGGGGTAGAAGCGTAACATCCCAAAATAGGGGTTATTTGTGATTGAATTATTTTTCTTGTATTTGAATTTCTGTGATGTTATTCGTGATAATATAAGGCTTAATTAGGGGTCTTGAGTAAGCTCGGTTTAGTAGAATAATTCTTAGTAAGGCTTTTTTAAAGAAGAGGATTAAATGAGCTTAGCACTTAAGTTAATTTAAGTAGCAATAAGTGACACAAGATGAGTGCATGGCAAGTTGGTAATGGCGCATGGAGTTTGGCTTGAGGTTAGAGGTTCGAGTAGCATGTTTAGCAATTTGAAGGTTTATTTTTATATCCTTGCTTTGATGGACGGTCAAACTTATTTATGATAGGTTGGACTAATTTTTTGGTAAGTTGAATATATGATTAAGGAAAGCTTGATAGTAGGGATAAGAATCTTGAAGTTATGGCATGATGAGGGGACAAAAGGCATGAAGGGTGGAGGATGTTTTGGAAAGTTTCCTAAGCCTTTAGTGGATGAATGTGGACGGCATGTATGGCTAGGGGGTGGCCGAATTTGATAGGTAGCTTGGGGGAAGGAATAGTTGGCCAATTTTCTTGTCATTTGAACATCTTTTTGCTTTGTTTTTCTTTCTCTCCAAAATTTCTCTCTTTGGCCGAAAGTGTCTTGTGCATTTTGGTGCAATTTTTCTCTTTTGGTTTTTAGCCTCATTTCATGTGAACCAAATACCATTTCTTTTCTTTCATTTGTCCTTTTTGAAACCGAAACAACATGGGAACTTTTGTGCATCTTTTTCTTCTTTGATAACTAGGTGTTGGCCGAAACTCTTACTCCCTTTTCTCTCTTTTTCTTTCTTTCAATATTGCTCAACCACTTTCTCTTTCTCTTTCTTTTGGACGAACCATTCTCTTCTTGTTGCTCTCTCTTTTCTTTTGTTGATTAAACCGAATTCCCTCTCATTTCAATTCTCTTTTCTTTCACATATTCTTCATTTTCCATAACCATATAGCCGAATCTTCTACTTTCTTTAGATTTATCTTTGGCCGAATATTGAAGGTAAGATAGTTATCATCGGGACTTCTCTAGATATTGGTTTTGGTAAGGTGGTAAGGTTTATTTCGAAGGATTTTAATTTTAAGTTTCGTTTAAGCCGAAGGCTAATAAACATTATTGATGATGGTTGATTGTAGGGAAGTGAGGCCGATTCTTTTAGAAGTGTGTTGGATAAGTGTTCGAAGGCTTTGGGTAAGATTTTAGGTTCACAAGGAACCTTTCTCAATTATTTTGGTTTGGCCGAATAGGCCATGGTTCTAATATTCATTTTTGGCCGAATATAGGGGCAAGAATACTTGTGTGGCCGATTTGTCTATTCGGGTTTTAGAACTCTTTTTGGTGCAGTGTGTATACATACACATCTTATAACTTTTAATATGCTAAGTGTTATTTTATGCCTAAACGTTTTGTGTAGACATGGATGAAATACCTTCATGGTATTAACAAGGATTTGGGTAAGTTCCTATTACTATGTGATTATTATTTGATGCTTTTGGGAAGCATGACACATTTGGTATGTGTATTACTTGATATATGGCTTATGATAAATCGATTGGATGTTGTTAAATAAATCTATCAACATGATTTGTGGTACATGCATAAAAATGATTGTTATGGGTTGATGAGAGGAGGGGCGGTGATATTCGTGTCGACGGACACCATGTTTTGGTAACACATCGTGACTACGGTCACCAGAGGTTTGGTACCTCCAGAGGTTTGGCACCTCATAGCGACTTGTCCTCGTGGTTAATACCACCGTGGGTTGGCCCCACTTTGAGATATGGGATTGTCTCGCGGTGATTTGGTATCACCACGATGGGTTGGCCCCATCATCTATTTGTGACTTCGGTCACCAGTGTTTTAGTAACACAATTGTGTCTTCTGACACCGTAGATTTAGTATCTCCAAAGATTTGGTATCACATTTGTGACTATACGTCACCAGTGGTTTGGCACCACCAGTGGTTTGGTACCACAAGGGGTAGAAAAAGGCGTATGGATGGTTAGGTTGGGTGCATTTAAACTTATGCATGTTAATTGGTTATAATTTGTGTATGTTATTGCATTAAATCGGGAAAGGGTTACACATTGAGTCTTGGTGACTCACCTTCTCCTTTAATTTTTCAGGTGACTCGTAGATCGCGGATGAGGAGCCGGATGGACTCGAGGTGGCCATGCAGTGGAGATTTTTAATAAATGAATTTTGGATTTTATCTATTTTTCTGTTGGGTTTATGTTGCTTAATTGTAATAAGGCCTCCTAGTATGATTTCATTATTGCTGCGTGTTTGAATGTTTGGTTTAAACTACTTGATGATGTTAAAACGGTTGCACATGTTTTCTCAAATTAAACGCAAAATGTTTTTAAGTACCATCGGGTACATTCGAAACTTGTAACCAACTCGACTCAGCAAATATTTTAAGTTTGATTTTTAACAAAGAAAATTTAAATTGAAAGGCATTTCGACTAATTTTCAAAATCGGTTTTAAAATGATTTTCAAAATCCTTTTCTCTGTAGCAAACCAAATTCGGTCGTAATGTTTGGGCCGGGTTTGGGGTGTTACACAAGACCTGCAAGCATTAAACGAGAAAGGGACAGAAACATAGCAAAACGGTAAAGAAGATGGCTATAAAAGCCGATTTGTATTTCGTGTAAAAAAAAAACCCTTTTTCTCGGGATTATCAAAAAAAAAAAAAAAAGCGATTCAAACAACAGAGCAAAGATCGAAAAACTAGTGGGCATAAAAAGCGAAAGAAAACTAAAAATCAAAAACAGAAGTTGAAAGGAGGTGATTATTTTATTTTATTTGCGAAAGCCTTTTTTGCTTTTTACATATATATATAAAAGTATATATAAAAAAATACATATTTTACCTTTTCCGCCACCGCTTGCGGTGGCAGCGACAACTGGCGGCGACAGCGGAGGCAACCGAGCGACACAGAATCCCTCTCCTTCGGACTGCGGAGAAAAGAGGAGAGGGGATCGATTTTTTTTACAAGCGGCTCAAAATGATTTTTTCGACCTTAGGACCTTATATAGCCCCTCGAAGCGACGTCGTTTTGGGGTGGCCTTAACCTCAAAGCGACGTCGTTTTGACCTTGACCCGATCCGACCGACCCGACCCGCCTCTCGGGATCCGCGTGTTTTTATAAGGGGATATTTGCTCGCGCGGTCCTTCCGCATTTTTAAGTTTTAAAATCAAATCTTCCATATTCGCACATTGGCCCCAAAATTTACAGGTTTGCAATCTGGTCCCCGTTCTTCTTTGCAGCGTTTTGGGAAAGGGTTTATTACCTTTTGGTCCCTTCAGTCCTTTCACGCGCATAAATAGGTCCCTAATCTTCATTTTTAAGAAATTCACCCCAAATTTTGTTCTTTCACTTAGTTTAGTCCTTTTTATGTTTTTTTACTATTTTTAACCTAATTAAATTTTTATTTTCTATTATTATTATTACCTTGTTACTTCTACCTAATATCTTTATTAACACTATAGTTATATTATAGTTTTTAATATATATATATATATACACATTTTTGTTTGTTCTTGCATATATCTCATTATTTATTTCTAAAATATTTTTACCATTATTATTACTACCCTTTTATCATTCATTATTTATTTTTCATCACCATTCATGTATTATGTGTTATTATTAATATATTAATATTTTCATCATCATCATCACTAATATTATATTATCATACTTTATGTACATATATATATTATATTCATTACTATTATTATTACTATTATTTGATATTATTGTCGTGACTATTATTGTTGTTATTATTAGTATCTTTATTATTACTATATTTATATCTATATTTATCCTCTTAGTTAAATACTATTATTATTTATTTAATTGTCATTTATCTATTTATATTTATATTATTTCACATACATATTTCTATTTTCACTCATATTATTATCGTATTTTATATATTTCTACTCATATTTCTACATCAATATTATTTTCATTATCACCGTTATTATCATTATTATTATCATCATATCATTATTTTCATATATATATATATATAGCTTTATTTATTCATTTTATATATACTGTTTCATTCATTAATCGCCATCACTATTTTTATATATCATTGTTATTATCATTATTTTCTGTCACCGTCAATATATATATATACTATTGTCACAAAATTTTCCTTTTACCATTACTTACGTTCTCACTGTTCGTCGCACTAATCCTTCCCGATACCTCAGTTTTTATAGCGACCAATATTCCGCACTAGCAATTCGAGTGAATTAAGCCCTAACTTATTGGGTTCTGATTTTTCTCGTTTAAGCTAAACGACAGAAGATCCTTTCCAAAAATCGCAAATTCAAGTTTTCAATCGACATCCCGTATTAGCAATCCGAGTAAATCGAGCCCTAACTTACTGGGTTCCGGTTCTTCTTGTTTAAAGCTAAATAACGGGATATCCCTTTTGAAATCAAAATTTAGATTTTTAACAAAACACTTAATCTCGGAAATTCGAAATGTTGCGCCCTAACTTACTGGACTCAACATCTAGATATTTCGGGATAAGTTTCTTTTTTAAAATAGAGGCAATATTCCTAATTTGGATTTTCGAGAGAACGAGCCTAACTTATCTGGGTTCCGATTTCTCGTTCGACAAATGACGGAAGATCCTCTTGAGATATAAAACTAAGTTTTAAAAGGAGGGCTTAGTTTGGGAGCCTAAAGTATGCTTGATCTCTTGAAAATAAGAGAGTCTTAACGTCCCTTCCAATTCCTTCAAATTTTAGAAATAAAAAGTATCCTATTTTCAGACCATTTCAAAGTTTTCAACATTAGGACATCGATCAATCGGTTTGGTACCGATTTGGGCGTGTCGAGGGTGCTAATCCTTCCTCGCATGCGTAATTGACTTCGAACCCATTTTTCTCAAATTTTACGTAGACTAAAAGTATCGTTTTAATAAACCGAGACGTTTTATTAAAACAAAGGTGATCCGATCACACCCAAATAAAGATCGGTGGCGACTCCTTCCTTTTCTTCCCTTTTCATTTTCAAAAATCGAGTCGACCAGCGTCGTTTTCTGTTTTATCAAAAAAATGGTTACGACAAACCTAATTGAAGGAAAGGTTAAAAGTTATCCATCATGGTTAGATGATGCGAGCTTACGACAAAAAGGTTCATCCTAGAGAATTCCACAAGGGAACTCGATGTTGAAACAGATCTTTCTTCTACAAAAAGATTTGAGAGGAAAGCATATGCTAAACTGGGAAAGACCTTATGAAGGCCTATTTTGAAGGAGCATTCATATTGGCCAGAGATAGATGGCGAAGACTTGCTTAATCTGGTGAATCGGGTTCAATCAAGAAGTATTTTACTGAAAGGGGAAAGGTGAAAACCGTAAAGGGCACCTTGAGTCCAAATTCAAAAAAAAAAAAAGAAGGCCAAGGCCAAGCGAAAACCCATGAAAGGGCGCTTTGAGACCAAAGGGGATTTGAGTTGAAAACCCAAAAAGGGCGGCTCAAATTTTGAACAAAGATAGGGCATGTGGTAGTCTTGCTATATCTGAATTAACAATAAGGAAGTATGCTGTGACTTGGGGCATCGACAAAGTACTCCGGATCCCCTAAACACATATTGAGCTTAAAATGGTCCTCAAGAAGTTGGAACAAAGAAGCTCAGGCTGCGATATTTGGGGCATCTAGCTTCATTCTTACCTATTTTTGAAATTCGTTATCTTTGATTGCTTTATTCTTTTTTGAGATACGCCCAAATCAATTTTATTTTATTACATGGGTTATCTTTGATTAAATTATTTCTCGAGCTATGCTCTGACTAATTTCTTTCTCGTCCATTTTGTGACCTTTTTCAAGCATTTTATATTGAAGTAACAATTTATGGACTAATAACACTTTCATAAAGGAGTTTAGCATATTACTCTAGAAGCTTCTAAATAATATGAGAATCAAGCATGACTATTGTTCGAAACTCACCAAGCCTAAGAAATGGAAACATTGAAGAATGATTATCTCTTCAGATTTTTATTGGATAAGACAATTTCATTGGTGATACCACATCGGCAAATGATGAACAAGGTCAATCCAAGTGTAAAGGGGATTATTGTCGGGATACCCTGCATTCATACAACTGATTATTACACTCAGGGAATAGTGTAACAAATCAAATTGATTGAAAGTGATACAAGTTCTGTACCTCTGAGTGGTAACAGAAAGATGCAAGGAACCAAATGTTATTCCCCAGAAGTTGCAGTGGGAGGTATAAATTTTTATGTCCTAAGGTTTAAGGAAAGGGACTCTGGAATTACAGCGGGGCAAGCTTGCTGAGTAGAATGATTGTTTCTTTGGGTTTTTGTCCAAGATACCAGCTGAATGAGAAAGCATGGTAGCGTATCAGTGATAGAACCTTGATGAACTATGAGCAATGACAACCCATAGGGATCATTCTCTCATTTCCAATTAGGAGTATTTGATTTATGCCAATCATTGCGTCCTAATCATTTTACAAAAAAATAAAATAAAATCATTTTCATGACATCCTGTATTCATGCAAATGTCATTCCTAATATCATTTAGTTAGAAGCATTAGATTCATTCCGATCATGCGTCCTAATCATCATTCTCATGACATTCTGCATTCATGCAAAAGTCATCCATAATACATTCAAATATACAGGACAGGTCCCTCAGAGGACGGTGTAGCAAAATAAAAAATTTCAGATTTTGTTCCCTAATGGAGCAGACTGAAGAATGAAGTCTTCCTGAAGATAGTAAGGAAGTAAACCATGAAATTTCAGATTTTGGTCCTTAGTGGAGCAAACTGAAGAATGAAATTTCAGATTTTGTTCCTTAGTAGAGCAGACTGAAGAATGAAGTCTTCCTGAAGATAGTAAGGAAGCAAACCATGAAATTTCAGATTTTGTTCTTTAGTGGAGCAAACTGAAGAATGAAATTTCAGATTTTGTTCCCTAGAAATGGTAGTGGAGCAAACTGAAGAATGAAGTCTTCCTGAAGATAGTAAGGAAGCAAATTGAAAATTTCAGATTTTGTTCCTTAGTAGAGCGGATCAAGAATGAAGTCTTCTGAAGATAGTAAGGAAGCAAACCATGAAGTTTGATTTTGTTCCTTAGTGGAGCAAATCGAAGAATGAAATTTCAGATTTTGTTCCCTAGAAATGGTAGTGGAGCAAACTGAAGAATGAAGTCTTCCTGAAGATAGTAAGGAAGCAAATTGAAAATTTCAGATTTTGTTCCTTAGTAGAGTAAACTGAAGAATGAAGTCTTCTGAAGATAGTAAGGAAGCAAACCATGAAATTTCAGATTTTGTTCCTTAGTGGAGCAAAAATCAAGAATGAAATTTCAGATTTTGTTCCTAGAAATGGTAGTGGAGCAAATGAAGAATGAAGTCTTCCTGAAGATAGTAAGGAAGCAAATTGAAAATTTCAGATTTTGTTCCTTAGTAGAGCAGACTGAAGAATGAAGTCTTCCTGAAGATAGTAAAGAAGCAAATTGAAAATTTCAGATTTTGTTCCTTAGTATAGCAGACTGAAGAATGAAGTCTTCCTGAAGATAGTAAGGAAGCAAACCATGAAATTTCAGATTTTGTTCCTTAGTGGAGCAAACTAAAGAATGAAATTTCAGATTTTGTTCCCTAGAAATGGTAATGAAGTCTTCCTGAAGATAGTAAGGAAGCAAATTGGAATTTCAGATTTTGTTCCCTAGAAATGGTAGTGGAGTAAACTGAAGAATCAAATTTCAGATTTTGTTCCCTAGAATTAGTAGTGGAGCAAACTGAAGAATGAAATTTCAGATTTTGTTCCCTAGTGGATCAAACTGAAGAATGAAGTCTTCCTGAAGATAGTAAGGAAGCAAATTGAAAATTTCAGATTTTGTTCCCTAGTGGATCAAGCTGAAGAATAAAGTTTTCCTGAAGATAGCAAAGGAGCAGACTAAAGACATCAGATCCTGTCTCCCCGAGTTTGCAGTGGAGCAGATCGAAGATAGCGGATATTGCCTTCCTGAAGTTTGCAGTGGAGCAGATTGAAGTTATCAGACTTATTGAAATCAAGATGAAGTTCCAAATACCGTTGAAGTTGCAATGGAGTTGGAAACCATTTGAAGAAGATGAGGACCAAGAAGTCAAGGCTTAGCAAAGACCGGGCAAAATTGGGCCTTTTATAGTCTTTGCTCTATTCTCGTTACACGACAATGAGCAAAGAGGGGCAGCTGTAATAGGCCAATTTAGCCCGGGCCCATACAAAAAGTAATAAACCCAAAATAATAAAATAAAGTCCAAGTCCAGTCCAAAATATATCATTTGGTCCGATCGGAATGGCCCATTACTTAAAAAGATTGAAGGTCTATCTAGAAGCTTGACGTATATGGAAGTACAATCTTCAAGGATATGCAATCTTAGATATGATATGCAAATCTTAGATATGATATGTAATCCTAGAAGATATGGTATGCAATCTTAGATATGATATGCAAATCTTAGATATGATATGCAATCCTAAAAGTTATGGTATGCAATCTTAGATATGATATGCAATCTTAGAAGATATGGTATGTAATATTAAAAGATATGATTTTGTAATCTTAGAGATTTAATTTGTAGATACCTTTTAATCTTAGCCGTTGATGTAATTGATCTGTACCGTTGGATTTGGGGAGGCTCAACTATAAATAGATGCCTCTCCCTTCATTGTAAACACACTTGAATGACACTTGAATGACACTGGAATGAGACTTGAGTTTTGAGTAATAAAAATTCTTGAAAACATTCACTCAAATTTCTCTCTCTTTTGCGTTCTTATTTTCTGTGGCTTGTTCTTATTTTGTTCTTCGCTCATCTTCGTTTCTTTTTGAGTTGCTTCTGTTCGAGTTAGTTTTTGGTGGAGGAATTTCGTCGAATCCTCATATTGCGGGAGTTAGGTTGACTTATGTGTTTTTTTTATTATTTATCCATTTAATTGCTTAATCATTATTTATTCATTTATTTTAATTATTTTAAATTTATTTTAATTGCCATTTTAACCCCTGTGATTTAACGCGTGTTTTAATTTAATCATTTTATTTGTTTTAATTGCTATTCAACCCTTGTTTTCTTTGTTTTATTTTTATTTTTATCCTTTTACTTTATTTTATTATTTTACATTATTTTAAATTATTTTATTAAATAGTTTATATTGTTGTCTTTATTATAATTTATTAAAATTTATATATATTTTTATATGTAATATCCTTATATATATTATTATTATTTATTATTTTATTTAGCTTAATATTATTTTTATGATTTATATATTAAGTACTATATTATGTTTTTAATTTGTATATTATATAATAGTACATTATATCATATATTATTTTTGGAATTTTTGTTTTATAAAATTTATTTATGTTTTATAACCTATTTTATTACATATGTAATTTTTATGACTATTAAATTATATATATGTTTTATATAGAAGTATTATATATCGTTTACTAATTATTATTTTTATATATATGTATTAAATTATTAACTTATATTTATTTATCATAAATACTCTTTTATTTTTTGTTATTATGTATATACATTAAATCATTTTAAAAATCATCATATTCTTTTTTTTTCTCGATGTTTAAATATGTTATTCTTTTTTTCATTTAATTTTATTATTTCGTGAAGATGTCAATTATTGCTATATTATATGTTTATTTATATTCTTTAGATTGTTTATTATTGTTTAGAATATTCTATTGTATATTCATGTTATATTATCCTTTAATTATTTATTGTTAGTATAATTTGTACTTTTGTAAAATTGTTATTTGTATACTCAAACCATTGTTTTATAAAAATACCTTTCAAATTAAAATATTTATTTCAAATAGTTTTCAAAATACGGTGATATGTGATATTTGAAGGATTTCGAGAAGAATTTTGCCCTAACTTATTGGGTTCGATTTTTCTCGTGAAACTTTAGGTATTACCTATCCCTTTTTCCTTAAAAAAAATGAGATTTACCAATTTCAAATTAAAAAAAAAAAAACCTATTCTTGAGAATTCGGATCGTTGTGCCTTAACTTATTGGGTTCAACGTTTTGCTTCTCGAGGTAGGAATTTTCTAAAATAAAGACGTACTTAGTTTCAAGGTCATAAGATGTTATATCCTAACTTACTGGGTATGGTGTTTTATTTCTTTGAAGATAGGTAAGTCTGGGTTTTTCTTTTCAATTAAAAAGGACTATTTTCTAAATTTTTCAAAATTTCAATATTAGGACATGATGTTATCGATTGGGTACCAATTTTGGGCGTTATGAGGGTGCTAACCCTTCCTCATACGTAATCGACTCCCGAACCCATTTTTCTTGTTTTTGGTGGGCCAAAATAAGTATTTTAAAATAAACGATTTTCAAGGTGATCCAATCACACCTAAGTAAAAAAGATTGGTGGCGACTCCATTTTCGTTTTTGAAAGTCGATTCCCGTTTTTTTTAAAATCAAATTTTAAAATGGTTTCGACATTATGTATCCATGCAAATATCATGCATACACATCTGGTCATGACACCCAGAGAATGGAAGGTGTAGTAGACCAAATCGATCGAATAAGTTACAAATTCTATATCCCTGAGTCGTAGTGGGATGGATTGAAGATGATACAAATTCTATACCCTTGAGTCGCAATAGGATGGATTGAAGATGGTATAAGCCTTAAAGTCCTATAGGTACCGTGGAATGGACCTTGAAGCTACATTGGGGCAAGTCATTTGAGCAAAATATGATTGTTTCTTTGAGTTTTTGGCGAAGGTACCAGCAGAGCGAGATAGCAGCGTAATATGTCAGCAATATGACTCTGATGTACGACGAGCAGTGACAACCCTAAGCATTAAAAAGGGGATCATTTTATTTTGCATTCATACATCATCATTCAAAGCACGTTTAGTTAGGAGCATTCGAATTATTCTGATCATTGCATCCTAATCATTGTAAAAAGACCATTCTCATGACGTTCTGCATTCATGCAAATGTCGACCATAATACATTTAGTTAGGAGCATTAGATTCATTCCGATCATAGCATCCTAATCATTTGAAATAAACACAAGCATATAAAACCGAGTCTACAGGATATGTCCCCAGAGAACGGTGTAGCAACATTGGTGAAGCCACCATCCTATTGCCACTGACCAGCAGTGGAATAGGTTGAAGATTGTCCTATTGCCACTGACCAGCAGTGGAATAAGTTGAAGACCATCCTATTGCCACTGACCAGCAGTGGAATAGGTTGAAGATCGTCCTATTGCCACTGACCAGCAGTGGAATAGGTTGAAGATCGTCCTATTGCCACTGACCAGCGGTGGAATAGGTTGAAGATCGTCCTATTGCCACTGACCAGCGGTGGAATAGGTTGAAGATCGTCCTATTGCCACTGACCAGCGGTGGAATAGGTTGAAGATCGTCCTATTGCCACTGACCAGCGGTGGAATAGGTTGAAGATCGTCCTATTGCCACTGACCAACAGTGGAATAGGTTAAAGATCGTCCTATTGCCACTGACCAACAGTGGAATAGGTTGAAGATCATCCTATTGCCACTGACCAGCAGTGGAATAGGTTGAAGATTGTCCTATTGCCACTGACCAGCAGTGGAATAGGTTGAAGATTATCCTATTGCCACTGACCAGCAGTGGAATAGGTTGAAGATTGTAGATCTTGTCGCCCTAAACAGTAGTGGGATAAGATCGAAGGTAAATCCTGTAGCCCTTAAACAGTAGGGAAACATGATTTAAGCCACCGTCCTATTGCCCTGACCAGCAGTGGAATAAGTCAAAAATTGTAGATCCTGTTGCCCTAAACAATAGTGGAACATGATCATCCTATCTTCCTGACCAGCAGTGGAATAGGCTGAAGATCACAAACCTTATCTCCCTAGAGATACAGTGGAGCCATTTAAAATAAACAAGTCTCATCCCCTCGAAGTTGCAGCAGGAGCAAATTGAAGCTACAGGTTCTATCTCGCTAAAGTAGCGGTGGAGTGGATCGAAGCGACAAGATGCGGTGGACCAGAATGAGGCTACTTGAAAAAGAGAAGCACCAAAGAAGTCAGGACTCTGGAAGACCGGGCAAAATGGGTCTTTCTTAAAAGTCTTTGCTCCATTCCCGTTACACGACAACGAGCAAAGAGGGGCAGCTGTATAACCCATTTTCTGCCCAGCCCATACTACAACCTTAGACCCAACTACCCAACAACCCGATTCAAGCCCAATCCTAAATTACTAAGCCCAAATAAAAAAAAGCAAACAAACAAAAAAAAACCCTAAAGCTACCCTAGGCGACGTCCCATTTGCCCACTTGCCTTCTGACCAGCCACCTGCCACCACCGCCCGTCGCCTCATCAAGACCGCCCATATCCCGCGCAAAGAAAAGCGGACACACGCAAGAGAATAGAAAAATGAACAGCAAAAGATTGTAAGAATCGACTATAAAAAGCCGATCTAAACCATTTGTAAAGGGGGATTTTTTCCGAACTCAAAAAAGAAAAAGAAAAACGAATACAGAGAAATTGAAAACAAGAATAAACTTTGAAGGTTGATTTTTCTTTTTCCTTTCGATTATTACTATTGATTTCTATTTATTTTTACTTATTATCTTCAAACTTTTAAAACAAAATAAAGAGAAAAATGAAGAAGATACCTGAAAAGGCTCGGGGATCCGTCGTCGGAGATCCCCCTCCGTCGTCGGAATCGGGCTTAACAACGGAAGGGAGCTCAATCGTCGGAAGAGGAGGAGGGGGAGGGGTTCAAAGGACCCCATTTCAGTTTTTTTTAAGGAGTGCTGTAAATGAAAAAAAAGGGAAAATTTGGGCTTAAATCTGCCCACCGAAACGACAACGTTTCGTTGGGTTCCCCCAGGCGCCAAAACAGCGTCGTTTTGGGGGAACTCGATTGACCCGACCCGAATGGCCACAGGATCCGCGTGTTTTTGCGGAAGGGTCTATTTGCGACCCTGGCCCTTTCGCTTTTTGGGGCTGTTACGATTTAGTCCTCTTTCTTCTTTTATTATTTTTTTAAAAAATTCGACCACGAATTTGTTGCGCACTTCAATCGAGTCCCCGGCCCTTTAACACTTCAAGAGACTGACACGTGTCCAGGATCGGGTTATTTTCCGAATAGATCCTCGTTGTTTTTTAAGCGTATTCGATTTTGGTCCTATTTTGTTTAGATTTATTATGATTTGGGCTTTGAATTTTATTTTTATTTTGATTTAGTTCTTTTTATTTTCCTTTGTTAATTTTGCTATTCTTTCTTATTATTTTAATATTGATATTGTTATTATTAATATTACTGTTATTATTTCTATTACTATTATTATTTTTTAAACAGTATTATTATTACCATCTTTATTACTATTATTTTTATATACTACTATTATGATTAATTAACATATCATTTTCTTTTCATCTATATTATTGTTTTTTACTTTATTATTATTGTTAACTTATTAGTATTACTCATATTAATATATTATTATAGTCTTTTATTTTTATTGACATATTATTATTCTTATGAAGTTACCCTTTTTTATTTTCCTTTGTTTTCTTTATTTATTTATTATTACCATTATTCTTATTTCTATTATAATTATAATTTCGTTTTGTGTCTATTTACTTGTTATTCTATTATTATTATTACTATTATTTGATATTATTATTATTATTAGTATTATTATATTTACTATATTTACATCTATATTTATTTTCTCAGTCTAATACCACGTTATTAAATAAATATACGTTTTGTAAAATTACCATATTTCATCTAACGGTTTTTAAACAAGGCAATGTTTCGCGTTTGGAAGTTCGAGGAATCGTGCCCAATCGTGCTGGGTTTCGATTTTCCGTTCTTCCAAATTACTAAATATCCTTTTAAGATTTTGTGATGAAGGCAATATTTCATGTTCGAAAAATTCGAAAATCGTGCCCAATCGTCTTTGGGTTTCGGTTTTTGGTTTGTCCGAATAGTGGAATACCCTTTTAAAATCGCAATGTATGAATTTTGGAAATCATGAAATGATCTCGGTATCGAGGGTTGAAACATCGTGTCCTATCATGCAGGATGTGATATTTCACCTTTTCGGAACAAGAGAATTTCGATATCCAATTCGAATTATCCAAACATTTTCTAAAGGATTCGTATTTTAAAATCTCTTTCAATTTTCGACATTAGGACATTAATTAATCAATTAGGTACCAATTTTGGGCGTATCGAGGGTGCTAACCCTTCCTCGTACGTAACCGACGCCCGAGTCCATTTTCTGAGTTTCGTAGAGGAAAATCGTTGTTTTGATAAATCGAACTGTTTATTAAAAATAACCGTTTTACGAGGTGACCCGATCACACCTCATCAAAAATGATTGGTGGCTACTCCTGTTTTATTTTCGTTTTCAAAACCAAAGTCGACCCCGTTTTTCTAAAAAATGGTTACGACAATGGCAACAGTTTTTTATTTCCTTTTTATTTTTTATTTTGAAAGCTATAAAAGCCTTACAAAAATCTGTAAATGGACACGGATACAGATACGCAAATATTCATAGAAAATCGCAGTGAAATAAAATACAAAAAGCGATTCAGAGGTGATTTCTGTCTTCTTTCGTATATTTTCTTTTTATTTTTTTTATTTGCGCATATTTTATACATAGAAAATAATAAAATGAAAAGAGAAAGACTTTTTACCTTTGCGCCGCCATGGGTGACGGCGCGTGCGGCGCGTGGGACGGTGGTCCCAAAAATTCGATGACCAGACTCCATCAGGGGAGGGGAGGATTTCAGAGAGTTTTTTTAAGTTTTTTTTTTAAAAAACAGTTTTAAAAATGATTTTTTCAGCCGAATTTTTTACTTATATAACAGTATAGAAACTGCGCCGTTTTAGCTTAATCCAATAAGCACAAAACGACGTCGTTTTAAACAGGGGATTCGCGCGTCGACCCGAAAATCCAAGAGGATCCGCGCGTTTTTATTAAATGGTTTAATTGCTTCATAGGCCCTTCCGCGTTTTTTAAAATTTACAATTATGTTCAATAGCATTTTTCTGTATTTACAATTTAGCCCTAAAACTTATATTCTGTTTCAATTCAGTCCCTCGGGCTCCTTAAAGATTAAAATTTGAACGACGTCGTTTTGAAAATTTGGCATAATTGCCATATTAATCCCTTGCAATGTGGCCCGCATTTTAATTTAACCCCTTTATATTTATTTTTATTGATATTTAATCCTGGTTTATTTATTTATTTATTTATTTATTTATTTAAATTATTCTAGTATTATATTAAAATGTTTTATCATATTAAAATTGTTTAGATTTTATTATTATTTGTATATTAATCTATTAACAATATAAATTCGTATATATATTTTTTTACATATTATCTTTATATGTATATTATTAATACTATGAATTATTTTATTTGGTTTAATATTATTTATATTATATATATTATTTTATAATTTATATATTAGCTATATGTTATACAAAATTTTTGTATTATTATATTATATCATATATTACTTTTAAAATGTTATTCTATGTAAAATTTACTTATATTATATAACATATATTTATTTTTATATAATATATATATATATTAGATTATTATATTATAAATGTAATTTTATTTAAAGTTATATATTATTTATTCCTTTAACAATATATTTTACTTTTTTATGTATGTATATATTATTTTTGATTACTCCGCATCATTTTTATTATTAATTCATTTTTTTATATATGATTCATTTTTATTATTCCATATCATTTTTATTTAAAGCCATATGTCTTAATTTACAATATCAATAATAATTCATCTTGTGTTGTTATGCATGTAAAGCTTTATATTTATTTGTTATTTATTGCTTTATATCTTATATTTGTTTATCTTTTGTTTATGTTATTCATCCATCAATTTTATATTTCTGCTTTAGTATAATTATTTTATTGTTTGCATCACTTATTATTTCATATTATTCTTTAATTATTCATTAGTAGTAATTGTTAATATAATTGTTAGTTATGATAAACTGATATTTGGTATATATGTTGTAATGTATGTCTTACTCAAACCATTTTTATAAAAATACCCTTTGAATTAAAGTATTTTATTCAAATAGTTTTAAAAAATAATACGATGATATGTGATATTTGGGGACTTTGAGAAGAATTGTGCTCTAACTTATTGGGTTTCAATTTTTTCTCGTGGAACTTAAGGTATTAGATATCCCTTCTCTTTTAAAATCGAAATTTACAAATTTCAAATCAAAAAACTTATTCTTGAGAATTCAAAACGTTGTATCCTAACTTACTGGATATGATGTTTTGTGTCTCAAGGTAGGAATTTTCTAAAATAAAGACGGGCCTAGTTTCGAAGTCATAAGATGCTATATCCTAACTTACTGGGTATAGTATTTTATTTCTTTGAGATAGGTAAGTCTTGGTTTTTTCTTCTAATAAAAGGATCTTATTTTCAAATTTAAAACATTAGGACATGATTTTATCAATTAGGTACCAATTTTTGGGCGTTACGGGGGTGCTAACCCTTCCTCGTACGTAACCAAATCCCGAACCCGTTTTCTTGTTTTTCATGGACCAAAATCAAATGTTTTAAAATAAAATGTTTTGCAAGGTGATCCAATCACACTTAAGTAAAAAGGGATTGGTGGCGACTCCCATTTTCGTTTTTAAAGTCGACCCCATTTTTTACCAAAACTATAAAAATGGTTTCGACAGCTTGGCGACTCCGCTGGGGACAATAAGAGAGTTAAGCCGTAAAATCGATAATTTCATGTCCTTGTGTCTGAATTTAAAAATCTGGTTTAAAAATTATGATCCTTTTTGTTGCATGTGGTTCTATTTTTATAAAATATCTCTGTATTGCATTGCATGACCATTGTAGTCGTACCCTTAAGTGGGAGCGAGAAGCTACTCCTTCGTGAGGTTTTCACCTCCGTGCAGGATAGTGAACCACTTTCGGGATACATCCGTACCTATGTCATCGTGAGATTTTTATCTCCGTGTAGCCATAGGGAAATGTATTCCCCTGAACTGAACTCGGTCCATATGAGCCTATAATGGGTGAGGATCGAGGAATCTGCTGGTTCAGGTACCTCAACTTTAGAGCTAAACCACATATAGAAAACCTAAGTGCTTACCCTAGGTAGATCTATACCAAAACCTTAGCAATCACCCAGATATGCGTTTGATTATTTGCTTTATATTTTACTTCATATTACTAATTGATTGTGTTTTATTTTGTTGCATGTCATTTCATATTTAAAGAGGTGTCAATTCACAGTTAGTTTCTAAATTAGAAAGCTTGTTATGGAGAACGAATTCCTTGATAAAGTGGAGGACAATGCAACCGTCTGTAGGTGGTCAGAGCAAACACAGTTAGGAAAAGAAGATAGCTTAGTCGAAGGGTACAAATCAGAGCTATGGGACTACACTCGCATCAGTGTGACACAGAACAATCTTCAAGAATTAAGGGAGATATGGGATCAGTGGAGTAATGAGACCAAGCATCTATTTTACTGCAGCTATAGGGATTTGCCGTACCTGTTGGATATTAAGGTAGATGAACATCTGTTTCGAGCCATCTCCCAATATTGGAACTCTGCATATAGTTACTTTACTTTCGGAAGAGTTGATTTGGTGCCTACGGTAGAGGAGTATACAGCTCTAATGCGATGTCATAAGATTCAAGTTGATAAATGTAACACCCCAAACCCGGCCCAAACGCTACGACCGAATTTGGTTTGCTACAGAGAAAACAATTTGAGAACCATTTTAAAACCGATTTAAGTTTTGTCGAAAACCTTGTGTTTTCAAGTCTCTTGTTAAAAACCATACTTAGTGTTGCTTAGAAATATTTATTAAGTCGGGTTGTTTATAGATTGCAAATGTGCCCGATGGCATTTTTAAAACATTTTACGTTTGATTGGGAAAAACATGTGAATTCATTTTTAACATAATTAAATAGTTTAAACAAATATTCAAAGCATGTAACAATAATAAAATAATTCTAGGAGGCCTTATTACAACTTAATTAAAATAAACCAACATTAAATAAAATAAAACAAAGTCCAGTTCATCTATTAAAACGTCCATTTGCATGGCCACCTCGAGTCCATCCGGCTCCATCTCCGCGATCTACTCATCTGCAAAATGTTAAGGGAAAGGGGTGAGTCACCAAGACTCAGTGTGTAATCCCCCACCCGGAAAATATATCTCATACACAATTCATTAATAAACATGCTCATGCAACCCAACTAGCCATCCATACTCCTTTTCTACCCCGTGTGGTCAAAACCACTGATGACTTAAAGTCACAATTTAAATGATGGGGCCAACCCATCGTGTGGTCAAAACCACTGATGACCATAGGTCACAATATATCAAATGTGGTCAAAACCACTGGTGGTACCAAACCACTGGGACTTAGTCGCAGATAATCAATCGTTGTGGTCAAAACCACTGATGACCATAGGTCACAAATAATCTGATGGGGCCAACCCATCTTGTGGTCAAAACCACTGACGACAGTCCATAATATCATCCCCCTCCTCTCATCAATCCCACCATCACATGCTTATTCATCAATTTCATATATATCATGTCATAGTATTAAACATCATGTGATGGCATATAACATATATCCAAAGTTACAAGACAGGGGACTTACCCGAAATCCGTGATTATGCCACAAGCTAATCACAATCAAAATAATCAAAACAAATAATAATGTCATGTAAATTAATAAAGTGTGTAGAGATCTTACACACCTGTTACTATCGTAATTCCTAGATCCCGAAAAGCCGATCTACGATGCTAGATCTTGACCCTTGAACGGATTTGATTTCCAAACAAATCCGAAAGCCTTAACTAGACCCCTAAATCCATGGCACATACATTAGTTTGGCATTTAAACAATAAGCTTTTATCAAAGGCCTTTGGCGAATGTGCTTACCAACTTACCCTTGGAAAAATAAACCCATAAGCTTTCCTACAACAATCTAATCGTATTAGCAAGAATCATAGGCCATAACTTAAATTTCTAAGGAGAGGATTACCCCTTACCACACTTATTGAAAAATCAACAGCACCCTTTTTCCTCAAGGGAGATTCGGCCTAAGCACAATTGGAAGGGCTGGAATTTTGAGAAGAGGAGAAAGGGTATTCGGCTAAAAGAAACAACAAAAAGCGAAATTTCTAAGCAAATTTTGCTAAGAGTTGGGAGAGAATTCGCAAAGACTATGAAGGGAGAAACAAGAAAAGAATTTGCTGGAAATTTTGGCACTTCTTTGTGTAACAAAATAAAATATGGACAGACCCAAGGAGTCCAACAATCGGCAACCACCCTTTTCTTTGTGATAATTTCTAGCCTTGAATTATCACAAGTAAATCTAGCTTCATCATATTTTTAATCTCCTAATCCCTCAACACTTTAATAGCTATTAAAACACTAATAGCTCTCCTCTTCCAGCCGAAAAATAGGTAAAAATAAATAAATAATAATAATAATAATAAAGACCAAAGATATACCCCAGCCGAATTCAACACCAAAACTGGCTTAATCTTGTATCAATTTCCTATATATTCTCCTATCCTTTAACAAATAAATTAATCCCTTGCATAATCCTTATCTTATCACCTCTTCAATTAAAATATAATAATAATAATAATAATTAAAATAATACACCCACACTTCCAGCCGAATGTAAATACAAAGCTTCTAGCCTATCCTAATTGAAGACCCCATGTGCGGACCAATTCATGCCAAGACATAAAAATAGAATAAAAATAAAAAAAAAACCAAAGTGCATTACCCCACGGTTCGAACCAATGACCCCAAGCGGCAAAGAATAGCCTCCTTTTAAGCGCCCCAAACCAACTCTTCCAACCCGACTTCCATGTCAAATCCCCTCTCCATTTATTTATAAAGCCTTTATAACTGGGCCCTTTTTCCTTTCAACGCCAAAGCCTAAAAAAACAACGTCCTTGCGCCTACCATGAGTCGAACCCGAGTCCTCACTGCAGCCCTCACTCTCCAACGTCCTTTGCCACTTCTCCCCATTAAACTTTCATGCCATGAACCTTACCCAAAATTTCTTTAAGGCCTTCTTTACAGGGCCCTTCCTTTAATGCATAAAAAAACAATTCCCCTTGTTGGTTCCACGGATCGAACCTCCTCCCTTGTAACCCTCCCTTAGACGCACCAAGCCACTACACCAAATACATTCTTGTGTCATGTTTCCCTCGATTTTTATTTAAACCCTATCTCCACCTAGCTCCCTCCTTTTAAGTACTTTAATTTAATTCTTTTTTTTTTAACCCAAATTCGACCTAAATCAGGGTTATTTCTAGACCCTAAATCATGCTAAATAAAATAATATTTATTCATTTCTTGAAGCCCACATGGAATTTATTTAAATTACAAATAGCCCCTAATTCAGGGTGTTACAATTCTACCCCCCTTAAAAATAATTTCGTCCTCGAAATTACTTTCTAACGAATAGTCGTACATCTAACTCACCGTCTTTGTGCTTATCTTTGCGCATTCGATCCTAATAGAACTATCCTACTTCCTAGGCACAATCTCTAAGTTCACAACCAAGGTTTGAGGCACTTCCCTAGTAAAACAAGAAAACTCTACAACGATCAAAGCAATTAAGGGTATTCCGTAAAGGAACATACCCGTTGTCGCATCTGGTGCATCCTCCTCCTCGCGACGACCAACCGCATAAACCACCCTTGGTTGCCTCGCCTCTGCACCTTCAGCACCTCGACCACGCCCGTTACCATTATCATTACCTCTAGCTGCACCTCGACCCCTCTGTGGTGGTCCTTCATTTCTAACCTGAGCGCGGTTCTGACCCTCTGGTTGATTCCTAGCTAACTTCCGAGGACAATCCCTTACACGGTGATCGCATGCGATCCACACTCAAAGCACCCTCGATTACCACTCCAACACTCACCCTTGTGAGGCTTGCCACCGAGCACATTGTGGCGGCCATTGGGTATTAGCGGCAGCAGAGGCCTAGCAGTTTGATCCGACCCATCAAACTTCGTCCTCTTCTGTTCATTACCCAAGAACCTTGAAGGTTCCGAGCTTCTCTTATTCCAATTCCGTTCTTGGTTCCTCTTTACGGACTGTCTTACTCCCTCAGCAACTTTAGACTTCTCCACAAGAACAAAGAAACTCGTTCTGTTGTGGAGCTATCATCATCCTCGGCTCATCTCTCACCCCATCCTCGAATCTAACACAGCGTTCATGCTCGGTACCCACAATACCACGAGCATACCTACTCAACCAAAGAATTCGGCCTCATACTCCGCCACTTTGTCTTATTGCCTTGGACCAGTTCAAGAAAGCCTTTCGTTGTGCATCTCGTAGCTAGTTCCGATGTACTTCTTTTGATAGGTGGTTACGAAATACTCCCAAGTCAAATCATCTGCTGTCGCCCCATCTCGAACCGTAAGCCACCAACGTCACGCTTCATCCTTTAGAAGCGACATCGCCCTTTTCGACTTTTCTTCCTCGGTCAGTCAAGATCATCCATGATCCTTTGATTGACTCTAGCCGATGATTCTGCGCACTAGGTGCCACTCGACACACCTCGGAATACCTCCGCTCCGTTAGATCGGAGTCGCTCGGGAACGATTTCCGAGCCCCCACATTTCACACAGCCCCGACCACCATCTCCAAGACTCGCAACACGACTTGCGATACCGCCTCGACACCCGGTGCGATCCGGCTCCTCGGCTCTAAAAGTAGGAGGTGGTGGTGGCGATGGTACCTCATTTTCGAACATTGTCACGACTTTGTGGGTTCGGACACCGTCATCCTACCCTACCACGTCCACGGCGTCCCACGTCCTCTAGAACTCATTCTATCTACCGCGCTTTTAATTTGATTAAGAAAAATTTTATGCGTTAGCATTTGTTTCACTTTATTACTCGCGAAGAAATTTTATGGATAAGGTTTAATCAGGGATTCTTTCGAGCAAACAATGTTCCAGTCTTCTTTCCTAGTTCACACAAAGAAGTTCATGCATCCATTCCTTAATACTTTCCATACCTATTCGCTCATCGGACCTTTTTTGCCCATTTCTATCCCAGGGGTATTTTCGTCTTTTTCCTACAGGGTTTTTTTTTTTTTTTTCCGTAATTTTTCAGAACCAGGATATTTTGCTGATGATTTCCAAAGCTAAGTTGTTGAATATTTTTAAAATAGTTGAAATTTTTGGGCAAAACCATTGAATTAATATTTTATGGGTCAGGGGCATTTTGGTAATTTTACTCCTAAGGGTATTTCTGTAATTTTTCACAAGTCAAGTTTTTCGAGAAAAAAAACGTCGTAAAAGTAATGTTCTAGGATTTGAGAAAGTTATTGCACAAGTTTTGAAAACATTAGGGTTTGTTGTTTCATTCTATTTCGGAAAACAAGGCTAATTCCCTTTTCGGGTTTTAATCATTGTGTTTAGCCTATGACCGAGCCCTCCTGGTCAGGGTGAACCAAAGCTACGCACCAGGCAGAATTCGAGTGAAGAGGAGGTGGGTCACGCGGACCGCTTAAATACCAAGCTCTCACTGAACCTTTCTAGACATGCGCACGCAGGTTTGCCACACCACCGAGCCCTCCGAGTTAGGGTGAGCCAGAAGCTACGCACTGGTAGGATACTGCGAAGAGGAGGTGAGTCACGAGGACTGCTTAAATACCAAGCTCTTCCGGATCCAATCCTAGACATGCGTACAGGGGTTACCACACCCTAGCTCATTGACTAAGTCATAGGTTGGTTTAGTTCCTTAAGTCTTATGCTTCGTTTGTGTTTGAGTAATCTAACCTTAGGGTCCAAGTCCTATAAGTCTATCTACGTTCCATGCTTCCTACCCTTCTACAGAATATAATTCACCAAGAGGTTTAGATATACTTACAGGCGGATTGGTGCCGAGACTCGGGCCATCTTTGCTTAAAAACCCAAAAGTCATACCATAAGGCCTACCAAAACATTTTTGGGCCTTGGGCCCCCACAGCCGAGCTTTGAACTGGGCTCTGATACCAATTTGTAACACCCCAAACCCGGCCCAAACGCTACGACCGAATTTGGTTTGCTCTGAGAAAACAATTTGAGAACCATTTTAAAACCGATTTAAGTTTTGTTTAAAACCTTGTGTTTTCAAGTCTCTTGTTAAAAACCATACTTAGTGTTGCTTAGAAATATTTATTAAGTCGGGTTGTTTATAGATTGCAAATGTGCCCGATGGCATTTTTAAAACATTTTACGTTTGATTGGGAAAAACATGTGAATTCATTTTTAACATAATTAAATAGTTTAAACAAATATTCAAAGCATGTAACAATAATAAAATAATTCTAGGAGGCCTTATTACAACTTAATTAAAATAAACCAACATTAAATAAAATAAAACAAAGTCCAGTTTCATCTATTAAAACGTCCATTTGCATGGCCACCTCGAGTCCATCCGGCTCCATCTCCGCGATCTACTCATCCGCAAAATGTTAAGGGAAAAGGGTGAGTCACCAAGACTCGATGTGTAATCCCCACCCGGAAAATATATCTCATACACAATTCATTAATAAACATGCTCATGCAACCCAACTAGCCATCCATACTCCTTTTCTACCCCGTGTGGTCAAAACCACTGATGACTTAAAGTCACAATTTAAATGATGGGGCCAACCCATCGTGTGGTCAAAACCACCGATGACCATAGGTCACAATATATCAAATGTGGTCAAAACCACTTTGGTGGTACCAAACCACCGGGACTTAGTCGCATGAGATAATCAATCGTTGTGGTCAAAACCACCGATGACCATAGGTCACAAATAATCTGATGGGGCCAACCCATCTTGTGGTCAAAACCACGCGGCGACGATCCATAATATCATCCCCCTCCTCTCATCAATCCCACCATCACATGCTTATTCATCAATTTCATATATATCATGTCATAGTATTAAACATCATGTGATGGCATATAACATATATCCAAAGTTACAAGACAGGACTTACAAAAAATCCGTGATTATGCCACAAGCTAATCACAATCAAAATAATCAAAACAAATAATAATGTCATGTAAATTAATAAAGTGTGTAGAGATCTTACACACCTGTTACTATCGTAATTCCTAGATCCCGAAAAGCGATCTACGATGCTAGATCTTGACCCTTGAACGGATTTGATTTCCAAACAAATCCGAAGCCTTAACTAGACCCCTAAATCCATGGCACATACATTAGTTTGGCATTTAAACAATAAGCTTTTATCAAAGGCCTTTGGCGAATGTGCTTACCAACTTACCCTTGGAAAAATAAACCCCATAAGCTTTCCTACAACGATCTAATCGTATTAGCAAGAATCATAGGCCATAACTTAAATTTCTAAGGAGAGGATTACCCCTTACCACACTTATTGAAAAATCAACAGCACCCTTTTTCCTCAAGGGAGATTCGGCCTAAGCACAATTGGAAGGGCTGGAATTTTGAGAAGAGGAGAAAGGGTATTCGGCTAAAAAGAAACAGCAAAGCTGGAAATTTCTAAGCAAATTTTGCTAAGAGTTGGGAGAGAATTAATGCACACTATGAAGGGAGAAACAAGAAAAGAATTTGCTGGAAATTTTGGCACTTCTTTGCTGTAACAAAATAAAATATGGACAGCCCCCAAGGAGTCCAACAATCGGCAACCACCCTTTTCTTTGTGATAATTTCTAGCCTTGAATTATCACAAGTAAATCTAGCTTCATCATATTTTTAATCTCCTAATCCCCTCAACACTTTAATAGCTATTAAAACACTAATAGCTCTCCCTCTTCCAGCCGAAAATAGGTAAAAATAAATAAATAATAATAATAATAATAAAGACCAGCATATACCCCAGCCGAATTCAACACCAAAACTGGCTTAATCTTGTATCAATTTCCTATATATTCTCCTATCCTTTAACAAATAAATTAATCCCTTGCATAATCCTTATCTTATCACCTCTTCAATTAAAATATAATAATAATAATAATAATTAAAATAATACACCCACACTTCCAGTAGAATGTAAATACAAAGCTTCTAGCCTATCCTAATTGAAGACCCCATGTGCGGACCAATTCATGCCAAGACATAAAAAATAGAATAAAAATAAAAAAAAAAAACAAAGTGCAGCCCCAGGGGTTCGAACCAGGCGACCCCAAGCAGCGACAATAGCCTCCTTTTAAGCGCCCCAAACCAACTCTTCCAACCCGACTTCCATGTCAAATCCCTCTCCATTTATTTATAAAGCCTTTATAATCGGGCCCTTTTTCCTTTCAACGCCAAAGCCTAAAAAACAACGTCCTTACGCCTACCATGAGTCGAACCCGAGTCCTCACTGCACCCTCACTCTCCAACGTCCTTTGCCACTTCTCCCCATTAAACTTTCATGCCATGAACCTTACCCAAAATTTCTTTAAGGCCTTCTTTACTGGGCCCTTCCTTTAATGCGCAAAAAAACAATTCCCTTCTTTGGTTCCACGGATCGAACCTCCTCCCTTGTAACCCTCCCTTAGACGCACTCAAGCCACTACACCAAATACATTCTTGTGTCATGTTTCCCTCGATTTTTATTTAAACCCTATCTCCACCTAGCTCCCTCCTTTTAAGTACTTTAATTTAATTCTTTTTTTTAACCCAAATTCGACCTAAATCAGGGTTATTTCTAGACCCTAAATCATGCTAAATAAAATAATATTTATTCATTTCTTGAAGCCCACATGGAATTTATTTAAATTACAAATAGCCCCTAATTCAGGGTGTTACAATAAAGCTTACTCAAGGGCTCCTAATGTTCTAACCTTTGTGAGGAAACTGATGAATATTACGGGGATGAGCGAACAATGGGTCACAACCAGAATCAAACAAAAGGTGAGTATAAGTGCATCTCGTGGAAAGCTTTGAAAGATTTGATTTTAGAGCATCCTGATATGAAAAAGAAAGTCGATGTATTTGCTTTGAGTATATATGGATTAGTGATCTTCCCTAGGGCATTGGGATACGTAGATGAAGCTGTCTTAGATCTTTTTAATCGACTTGACAAGCAAGTCACACCTGTTCCTGCGATCTTGGCGGAAACATTTCGGTCATTGAGTGCATGTAGGAGAGCTAGGGAAGGCAGATTCATAGGATGTGCACAGTTATTATTGGCTTGGTTCCATAGTCACTTTTAGAGAGTGGACAAGGTTTCTTATCAGGTCTTCTCAGAAAATTACTCTCCATTAAAAGAGATAGTGGCCACACCAAAGAGAGACGACATAGCCGAAGAAAATTGGATAGCGCTTCTACAAAATCTCCGAGAAGAAGATGTTGAGTGGAGAGCTCCCTAGATGGTTCCTAATGAAGTTCTGTATCGGTGTGGGAGTTTTGATTGGGTCCCTCTACTTGGAATTTGGGGAACCATTAGATATGCGCATTTGCTTGTATTAAGGCAATTCAGAACAAGACAGTTTGTACCGGCTACATACGGATTAGCTCAAAGTGAGTTTTTGTATAAAGGGGATAGCTACAAGAAAAGGGTTAAGGAGATTTCAAGTGCTTGAAACCAGACTCATCGCATAAAGAGAGTGGATGTAAGCCCAACGACGACCTCAGAGTATAGTGGATGGTGGAGTAGGAGAGTCAATGACAATATCCCTGTGCCAGAAGATGCTCGATCGATCGAAGATTTTTTACATGTGGTCTCATCGGAATTGGAGATGATAAAACTAGATTTTGAAAGGAGGAATTCAGAGCTCGGAAAGAGGATAGAGAAGTGGGAAGAAAAGAAGATATACTTGAGGCTAGATGTGGATGTTCAGAAATCAGAAGCCGAGAAAGTAAGAAAAGAAAAGAGGAAGATAGAGGAAGATCGAGACAGTTTGAAGACAAAATATAAGAAGATACGTCTGATTATGAAGAACGCTGGATTGAGAAAGACTTCAGAACAATGGCAACAGGAGATTCAAGAGGAAAAGGCCAAAGCTGACTATTGGAAGATGAAATTTCAAGAAATGCAAGCGCAAAATGAGGCCCTAGAGAAGAGTTTGTCAGAAAGTCAAAGTGAAAAGGAAGAATTAAAAGCTAGAGTAACTGAACTTGGACGATCCCTTCATCACCACCGAAGTCGTAATTCTAAAATTGAGCTAAAATCAAGTCTGAACAAGATCGAGGAAATGAAAGGTAGGATTGAAGAGTTAGAATCAGCATTGCACAGTTGTGAACTTCGGATCGAGCTTCTTGAAACAAGAGAAGGGCGTTGGAAAGAAGAGCTTCACCATTCTCATGATCAAGTTAGGAGTCGGGATTACCTCAAGGGTGAAGTAATAGTTCAGATTCGAGAGGTAGCTGATCATCTATAGACTTTGGCATCACAGGCTGATACGTTAAGCATGAAGTATGAGCTACAATCTGATCGTAGTCAAGAACTAGCTTCATTGCTTGGGAAAATCAAAACTTTAGGACTTAGGGCGAAAGCATATTTGTAGTCCATTTTATGTAAAGGATTTTGTTTTCTAATAAAGTTTTCTAAAATAAAGTTGAATCAGAATCGATGCCTCTTTGCATTCATGCATTTGCATTACATAACATCATATGCATTCAAATCCATAGAGACAGTCTAATTAGTTGAAATTATTTAGAGAGAGAGAGAGAAGGGAAATCTAGAAGCTGAACACCACTACGGTACACATGCAAAGACAAGGAAAATGGATCAAAGACTTGAACAAATCCAGAGGGATATGCAAGACCAGATGCAGGAGCAAATGGCAAAGCTCCAATAAGAAATGAGAGACCAGATGTTGGAAGCTCAGAGGAACATGATGGCCCAAATGGCCCAAATGCTGAACGGGGCAATGGACAAAGGAAAAAGTCCCATGGAAATTACAGGAGAAGAGAGCGAAGGCATTCCTCTGGGTTTTACCCCACCACATGCGCCAGCACAGCCTGAAGAATATCCCCAAAGGCCATCTGTCACGATTAGGCCTCTACAGGGGCAAGCTGATACTAGACCACCCATGAACTTCCAAATGGGCTCAGGATCTAACCTAGGAGATAACCTTGCTAACCCCGTTATCCCTGATTTGGATATAGTAGAAAAGGAAGGTACAAGAACTGAATCCTCGAGGCAGTTAGAGGATCGCTGTAGATGGTTGGAAGAAAAATTCAAGGCTTTAGAAAATGCCGACCATCACCATGGCATTGACGCAAAAGACTTGAGTTTGGTCCCAGATCTGGTTCTTCCTCATAAATTTAAGATGCCGAAATTTGGGAAGTACAATGGGACTATTTGCCCTGAAGCCCACATCACTATGTTTTGTAGACGGATGATTGGTTATGTGAACAATGATCCACTTTTAATTCATTGTTTCCAAGACAGTTTGACGGGAGCAGCGTCTAGGTGGTACAATCAACTTAGCCGTGCTAATATTAGCTCATGGAGAGACTTAGCTCAAGCCTTCATGAAGTAATACAATCATGTCACAGACATGACGCCTTATAGAATAATGTTGCAAAATATGGAAAAAAAAATCGAATAAAAGTTTCAGGCAATACGTGCAAAGATGGAGGGAAGTTGCCATGCAAGTTCAACCACCTCTCCTGGAAAAGGAAACCACCATGCTGTTTATCAACACTTTAAAGGCACCATTTATCACTCATATGATAGGAAATACCACCAAGAGCTTCGCAGATATAGTGATGGCAGGTGAAATGATAAAAAATGCCATAAGGGGTGGTAAGATTGAAGTAGGAGAAACCACTAGGAGATCTGCTCCTAGGAAAAAGGACAATGAGGTGAACAATACGAGTACATATAACAAAGGGTACTCAAAGCGCGATTCTCATTAGCAGGTAGAAGTAGTTCTTCTTGGGGCAACAAGGGTCGACAAGACAAGAATCAGGCCCAAGACAAAATTCTGAAAAGCTCCAATTTACGCCAATCCCAATGACGTATAAGAAGCTATATCAAAGTTTATTCGATGAACGCGTAGTGTCTCCATATTATCTACAGCCGTTACAACCCCTATATCCTAAATGGTATGACTCCAACGCTCATTGTGATTACCACGCGGGAATATCATGGCATTCAATAGAAAATTGCACTACCTTCAAAAAGGTAGTTGAGAGGCTCATCAAGATGGGGATTGTCAAGTTTGATGATACACCCAGTGCAGAGAACCCATTACCCAATCACGGAGATAAGGGGATAAATGCGATTGGGGAAAATATCGTGAGAAATATTAAAGGAGATATTTTGGAGGTAAAAACTTCGTTGAGAATGGTGTGGAAAGAAATGGTAAGAAGAGGAATGATATTATCCGATTCTTTGGAAGGAGGTGAAGAACCAAAGAACTACTGTGAGTTCCACAAAGCTGAAGGACATGAGATCCAGGAATGTGCTGAGTTTAGGGTATTGGTACAGAGCCTTATGGACAATAAGGAACTGGAGTTTTACGAAGAAGGCTTAGAGGGAGGAAACATACATACAACCGAAGGAGAGTTGACAAATCAAAAAGTCAATTATCTGAGGGTCATTATTTCCCGACTGAGAAACACAGAAGGCGGAGCACAAATCGCGCCTAAAGTTGTAATCCAGAAACCTGTGCCCTTTCCTTACAAGGATAACAAGATGGTACCATGGAATTACAATTGTAACGTGACGACACCGGGAGTGGAAAAATCAGCTAGCACTTCCAAGGATGTCCAAAGTGAGGGATTCTACACACGAAATGGGAGGCGTTACGACTTGGTAAACGTTAGAAAAGAACCAGCAAGATCAAAGACTGTGGCAGTTGAACCAGGGAAAGGACCTGGCGCCCTTATCAATGAACCTGTGAAGGAGGAAGAGGCTAAAGAAATTTTAAAATTCTTAAAGCATAGTGAATACAGCATGGTAGAGCAGCTGTGCAAGCAACCTGCTCGTATATCGGTGCTAGCCTTACTCTTAAGTTCGGAAGTACATCGTGAGGCATTGATGAAAGCGCTGAATGAGACTTACGTGACTAAAGATATATCTGTCAATAAACTTGACCGATTGGTTAGTAACATAAGTGCTGATAACTTTATTTCCTTCAGTGACGATAAAATTCCACCTGGAGGTATGGGATCGACCAAGGCCCTACACATAACTACTCATTGTAAGGGATATACTCTACCGAGTGTGCTAATCGACAATGGATCAGCCTTGAATGTCTTACCATTGTCAACACTGAAGAGGTTGCCGATAGATAGTTCTCACATGAAGACGTGCCAGAACATAGTGAGAGCGTTTGATGGCACCGAGAGAAGAGTGATGGGAAGAATTGATATACAGTTGCAGATTGGGCCAAACACGTATGAAGTGGATTTTTTGGTGATGGATATCAAGCTCTCGTACAATTGCTTGCTGGGAAGGCCCTGGATTCATTCGGCAGGGGCAGTGCCCTCATCCCTTCATCAAAAACTGAAACTGGTAACGGATGGTCGACTGGTCACTATAAATGCAGAGGAGGACATCATAGCGACTGTTACAAATGAAGCGCCATATGTAGAGACAAATGAGGAGGCCATGGAGTCTTCTTTCCGGTCTTTAGAGTTCGTCAACGTAACATTCATTTTGGAAAGAAATAAAGTTCCGGTGCCTAAGATATCCAAGACGAAGGAGATGGGCTTCCAAATGATGGTGGGGAAATGAGCCTTACCAGGAAAAGGACTGGGCAGACATCTCCAAGGGGAAGTTCAAGTGACGATACTGAAAGAAAAGAGAGACCGTTTTGGCTTGGGTTTCAGGCCAGATGCCAAACAAAGGAAGAGAAAAATAGAAAAGAAGCAGGAAAGAAGAAGAGCACGGTTGAACAGGGAGGAAGTCCAGTAGAAATCCATGATATTCCCCCACATATCCCAGACCTTTATATCTGGAGGGATAATTCACCCTGAGAGAGGGTTATTGGAAAGTCTTCACATCAATTCCATACATGGTGAAGAAGTTGAACAAAAAAACCTGTTGGGTATTCGCCCTTATGAACCTGGAAGTGTTTTGAACAATTGGACTGCAGAGGAACTTCCTGTAGTTTTTAGAGATTATACAGAGTAATATTCAGAATGCTCTTGTTATTTTTTAGCCTAGGAACAAAAAGGTTTCTTTTGTGAAATAGGCTTATGTTCAGAAAATGTTGTTTTAATAAAATACATTTTTGATAATTAACTTGAGCAAATATTCTTTCATTTTATTCTTTTGACCTTCTAATTTCATTCCAAATTTTTTATTTCTCATTCATATCATGTGAATAGTTGTTCTCGAATTCATTTGTTCTTTGTACATCCTTTGGTACCCATCACAGGTCCCTAGATATTAATGATGTGAGCAACGATAATACAGATCCAGAGGTCTACTTTGAGCAAGGCATATGTTTAGAGGAATCTCAGGATTTTGAGAGTGACCGAGATTGTAATTTATCTCCAGATTTGTTAAGAATGGTAAAGCAAGAGGAGAAACAAATTTTACCCCATGAAGAGGAGGTAGAGAACATAGTCTTGGAGGAAGGGAAAGTTGTGAAAATTGGAACACGCATAGCCGAGGAGACGAAACAAGATCTTGTTGAGTTGCTACGAGAATTTAAGGACGTCTTTGCATGGTCATACCGAGATATGCCTACTCTAAGTACTGATATTGTGGTGCATCACCTTCCCATAAGAGAAGAGTGCAAGCCAGTTCAGCAAAAGCTACGAAGGATGAGGCCGGATGTAGTGCTGAAGATAAAGGAGGAGGTCCAGAAACAGTTTGATGCTGGTTTTCTACAAGTGGTCAAATACTCAGAGTGGGTTGCCAATATTGTTCCTGTCCCTAAGAAAGATGGAAAGGTCCGGATGTGTGTAGACTATAGGGACTTAAACAAAGCCAGCCCAAAAGACAATTTTCCTTTGCCTCATATTGACACATTGGTGGATAATACGGCGGGATATTTATTATTTTCTTTCATGGACGATTTTTCAGGATATAATCAGATTAAGATGCACCCTGAGGATATAGGGAAAACTACCTTCATAACATTGTGGGGTGCCTTCTGCTATAAAGTAATGCCATTCGGACTAAAGAATGTTGGGGCAACATATCAAAGGGCCATGGTAACATTGTTCCACGATATGATGCACAAAGAGATTGAAGTATATGTTGATGATATGGTCGCCAAATCTCAAACAGAAAAGGAACACATTGAGGTTTTGAAGAAATTATTTTTGAGGTTGAGAAAATTTCAATTAAAGCTCAACCCGGTAAAGTGTACTTTTGGAGCTCGGTCAGGGAAATTACTGGGTTTTGTGGTCAGCGAGAAAGGAATCGAAGTTGACTCAAACAAGGTCAAAGTAATACAAGAATTGCCTCCACCACGCACTCAAAAGGAAGTTCGAGGCTTTCTCGGAAGATTAAACTACATTGCTCGGTTTATTTCACAATTAATTGAGAAATGTGATCTCATATTTCGTCTTCTCAAGAAACACAACCAGGGTGTATGGGACGATGAGTGCCAAAAAGCTTTTGACAAAGTCAAACAATATCTGTCAAACACCCCGGTATTGTCTCCACCTAATCCAGATAGACCATTGATACTGTATTTGTCAGTATTCAATAACTCCATGGGATGTGTGCTTGGCCAACATGATGAGTCAGGAAAGAAAGAAAAGATGATATACTATCTCAGTAAAAAGTTCACTGATTGTGAAATGAGATATTCGTCGATCGAAAAATTGTATTGTGCCTTGATTTGGACAACTCGGAGATTAAGGCAGTACATGCTATATCATACTACCTAGTTGATTTTGAAGCTTGATCCGTTAAAGTATATGATGGAGTCCACTACTTTGAATGGAAGGATGGCTAGGTGACAGATTTTGCTGTCTGAATTCGATATAGTCTATGTGAACCAAAAGGCTATAAAAGGGAGTGCAGTAGTAGAATTTTTGGCTAGCAGAGCTTTGGAGGATTATGAACCTTTGAGCTTTGATTTCCTAAATAAAGAGCTGATGTATGTGGCAAATACTAAAGATTATCCGTGGAAGCTAAATTTTGATGGAGCGTCAAATGCTGTGGGAAATGGAATTGGGGCAGTCTTGGTATCCCCTAGTGGTGATTATTATCCATTCACATGCAAATTGGATTTTGATTGCACAAATAACATGACGGAATATGAAGCCTGCATCATGGGAATTCGAGCAGCCTTAGAACGTAAGATCAGAGTGCTAGAAGTATATGGAGATTCTGCCTTAGTAATCTACCAGCTTAAAGGAGAGTGGGAGACAAGAGATCCCAAACTAATTGATTACCGAAAAATAGTTCTGGGATTGATTGAGGAGTTTGATGACATTACTTTCAATTATCTCCTACGCGATGAAAACCAGATGACAGATGCTTTGGCGACCCTGGCTTCTATGATCAAAGTAAACAGACCAGAGGATATGAGACCTATTCAGATGAGTATCTTTGAAGTTCCAGTTCATTGTTATAATGTGGAAGAGGAGGAAAAAGATCATCACCCTTGGTATCAGGATGTATTACGATACGTGAAAAATCGTGAATACCCGGAGCATGCCACTGAGAATGAGAAAAGGACTTTAAGAAGATTGGCCTCTAACTATATTTTAGACGGGGATATCTTGTACAAAAAGAGAAAAGATCAAGTATTATTGAGATGCGTTGATGCAGTTGAAGCTAGGAAAATCCTGGAAGAGGTTCATGAGGGTGTTTGTGGAACACACGCTAATGGATTCACAATGGCCAGACAGATAATGAGATTTGGATATTATTGGTCCACCATGGAAGGTGATTGTATCAACTATGCTAAGAGATGTCATAAATGTCAGATTTACGGAGATAAAATTCATATGCCTCCGTCACCTTTGCATGTTATGACTTCCCCATGGTCATTTTCCATGTGGGGCATGGATGTTGTTGGACCAATCTCACAAAAAGCTTCGAATGGACATCGATTCATCTTCGTGGTAATTGACTACTTCACGAAATGGGTAGAGACTGCTTCATATGCCAGTGTCACTAAGTCAGCAGTTAGTCATTTCTTGAAAAAGGAGATCATTTGTCGATATGGAATGCCCGAGAGAATCATATCAGATAATGCACTGAATTTGAATAATAGTACGATAGCAGAAATTTGTAGTCAATTTGGAATCAAGCACCACAACTCGTCTCCGTATCGTCCAAAAATGAATGGGGCAGTGGAAGCGGCTAACAAAAACATCAAGAAGATAGTAGGGAAGATGACTGAGACTTATAAGGATTGGCATGAGAAACTACCGTTTGCACTCTATGCTTATCGGACATCCGTCAGAACCTCTACTGGGGCAGCGCCTTTTTCATTGGTCTATGGGATGGAGGCAATTCTACCTATTGAAGTGGAAATACTTTCTATTCGAGTTTTGTTAGAAATAAAGCTGGGTGAAGCTGAATGGATCCAAGTTCGGTATGATCAGTTTAACTTAATTGAAGAAAAGATGCTAAGGGCTATTCGTCACGGTCAGATGTACCAAAAACGAATGATGCGAGCCTACGATAAGAAAGTTCGCCCAAGAGAGTTTCATGAGGGGGACCTTGTATTGAAAAAGATCCTTCCCATACAAAAGAATTTCAGAGGAAAATGGATGCCGAATTGGGAAGGACCATATGTCGTGAAGAAGGCTTTCTCTGGAGGAGCACTAATCTTGACCGAAATGGATGGGAAAAGTTTACCCAATCCTATGAACTCGGACTCAGTTAAAAAGTATTTTGCTTGAGAAGGAGAAGAGGCCAAAGTGAAAACCCGTAAAAGGGTGCTTTGAGTTTCTGAAAAAAAAAGGAGAGGCCAGGGCGAAAACCCGCAAAGGGCGCCTTGAGACCAAAGGGGTTTTGAGTTGAAAACCCAAAAAAGGGCGGCTCAAATTTTGAATGGACATGCAGTCATCTTGCTACACTTGAATCAACAATGAAATGAAGAATGTTGCATATCGAGGCATCAACAAAGTACTTTGGGTCTTCTAAACACATGTTGAGCTCAAGGTAATCTTCATAAAGTTTGTATATAGAAGTTCAATCGGCGATATCTAGGGCATCTGATTTTTGTCCTATTCATTTTACTATCTTGAGATTCTTTTTTCTTCTCAAAGATATATTCCTGGTTAATTTTCCTTGTATTTTTGATAATTCATTTAACTCTTTTTGAGATCAATTTATTGGTTACCCATTATTCATAAATGTGTTGCATTGAAATAATGATTGACGAACTAATAATTTCACAAAAAAAAGTTCTACATATTACTTTGGAAATTTCTAGATAAGACAAGGAACCAAAACAGGAAATTATTTAGAGTTTCCATGTGCATAGAAATATTTGAGAAAGAAAAGTCTGGATAGAGACTATTTCTCTGAATTCTTTGTCCAATTGATAATTGGACAAAGTAAATGAGTTGATGTGATAGAAGTAAGTGATGTCATCAGGTCATAACATTCGGGGGTGGTCTGATGAACTAAGAAACCCTGAATTGTAGTGGAATGGGTTGAATTCGAAATAAACCCTATACCTTAGAAATTACAGACGGGTCAGCTTGAAAAAGTTTCAATTCCCATTATGGTAGGATGATACAAGCCTTGTGTTCTCAAGATTCAAGCGGATTTGACTCAAAAATTACATTGGGGCAAGCTTGTTGAGCAGAACATGATTGATGAACAAAAAATGAAGAACAAATGAGTGATAACACCTAGAGTAGGAATCATACTCATAACATTTTTGCATTATAGCAAATCTTATTAGGAGCATTTGATTCATTCCAATAATTGCATCCTAATCCTTTAAAAGGAATCATTTTCATGACATGTTACATTCATGTCACTCATAACGCATGTAGCTAGAAGCATTTGATTCATTCTGATCATAGCATCTTAGTCATGTGACATAAACATATGGAACCGAGTATACAGGACATGTCCTTCAGTGGACGGTGTAGTAATATCGGTGAATTTGCAGATCTTATCTTCCTGAAATTGTAGGAAGCAGATCGAAGGCACTTTCAGTTTTATCTCCCTGAAGTTGCGGTGGAGTAGACTGAAGATAGAAGATCTTATCTTCCTGAAGTTGCAGGAAGCAGATCGAAGGCACTTTCAGTCTTATCTCCCTGAAGTTACAGTAGAGTAGATTGAAGACAGAAGATTGCAGAAAGCAGATCAAAAGCACTTTCAGCCTTATCTCCCTGAAGTTGCAGTGGAGTAGACTGAGAACAGAAGATCTTATCTTCCTGAAGTTGCAGGAAGCAGATCTAAGACACTTTAAGCCTTATCTCCCTAAAGTTGCAGCGGAGTAGACTGAAGATAGCAGATTTTGTCTCCCTGAAGTTGCAGTGGAGCAAATCGAAGACAGAAGATCTCATCTTCCTAAAGTTGCAAGAAGCAGATCAAAGGCACTTTCAGTTTTATCTCCCTGAAGTTGCAGCGGAGTAGACTGAAGACAGAAGATCTCATCTTCCTGAAGTTGCAGGAAGCAGATCAAAAACATCAGATCTTATCTCCTTGAGTTTGCAGTGGAGCAGATAAAAAAATAGTAGATCTAACATTCCTGAAGTTGCAGGAAGCAGATTAAAGCCATCAGATTAATTGAAATCGAGATGAATTTCCAATACCATTAAAGTTGCAGTGGAAAAAGGCGAGGACTAAGAAGTCGAGGCTCGGCAAAGATCGGGCAAAATTGGACCTTCTATTATCTTTACTCTATTCTCATTTCATGACAATGAGCAAAGAGGGGCAGCTGTAAGAAGCCCATTTTGCCCGGGCCCGTGAAAACCAAAAATAAAAAAAAAACAAACAAAAAATGTTCAATAAACAGTCCATGTACAATCACAGCCCAAAACCAATTAGCAGCAGCCCAAACCACTAAACTACCCGAGCCCACTTATAGACCCAATACCTAAACTAACTCAAACCCTAAACTAACCCATACCCAGACCCAAAATCTACACGGCCCATAGGGGCCTAAAAACTTAAACACTTTCAATGGCCTAGGGTTTTTGAAAGATATAGACTATTAAAATAATTAAATTATATTTTTACTATTGTAAAAATTATAATTTAATTTTGACTTCCTTAAAAATTCTCAAAATTCATCCGAGCATATAATTGCACAAGTGTCTGCTTCCATTTCAACTTGAAAACCTTTGCTGGTCCTTCACTTGCATGATCCTTTGAGCAGAGTTTCATGTTTTTATCGGTCTAAGGGATAAACATAAAACACCAAGATTATTTTTGTTGCATTGAGATAATCTATATCACTGGTATATTAATTTACTTCAAATCGAGAAATTTTTGTTAATATCACAAAAAATACAATCGTTGGAAATCTTGCTCACGTTAAACAAGAACAAAAAATGAATCTATTGAATTTTGAAAAATATATTGGATATGAATATGTTTCTCACACAGAAATTTTTTTCCAATTAATTAAAAGAGTATACTTTATATTCATATTTTAACAAGTGTTAAAAATAAATGTCTAAACATAAATACTTTGTAAAAAATATAAATTGAAGAGTTGGAATAATATTATTTGACTTCAAGCCATGAAATTTAAATGGTACTTTTATTAAAAGGAATTAAACCTATTTAAGTACTATTAAGGATTTATATTTAATCTTTCAAATATATAAAAATTGTCGAAACCATTTTCTTGAAAGTCGACTTTTTATTTGAAAAAACAAAAATGAAAATAAAAATGGGAGTCGGAAAAAACAAAAATGAAAATAAAAATGAGAGTCGCCACCAATCATTTTTTTTATAAGGTGTGATCGGGTCACCTCGTAATTTCATAGTTTTAATAAATGGTATGATTTACTAAAAAAACGATTTTTGGTCTATAAACTTCGAGAAATGAGTTCGGGAGTCGATTACGCACGAGGAAGGATTAGCACCCTCGTAACGCCCAAAATTGGTACCTAGTTAATTAATTAAGTGTTGAAAGTTGAAAACTTGAAAATAGCTTAAAATACGATCCCTCTAGAAGAAATGAAACGCGCGAAAAGGGATGGGGATTAAACATGAAATTATACCGAATCCTTTAAATACAGCATTCCATAGGGACTAAAATGAAATAAAAATAAAATTACAGGGTATAAATTAAAAAACAAAAAGGACTGGATTGAAAAACATCTTAAAAGCAGAAGGGTCAGGACCACAAATAACCCATCTGACGCGAAAACAGGCGAATCTTGGCTGTTTTTCGGTCAGGTCTTCGGGTTGGCAAAACGACACCGTTTTAGGTGTTCACCTTCTAAATTGATCCAAGGACCAAATTGAAACAAAGGTAGAAATAAGTGGCAAAATAAAAAAAATATAAAAAAAGGATAGGACCAGATCAAAATAAGCCTCAAAAGCGGAAGGACCTATCGCGCAATATCCCATCCAGCGAAAACACGCGGAGCCTAGGGGAAGGATCGAGTCGAACGCGGGTCCCGTCAAAACAACGCCGTTTTGGCGTCTGAACTTGAATCCCAAAACGACGCCGTTTTGCATGGGTATATAAGTTAAAGTTTAACCAAAAAAAAAATCAGCTCTTTGTTTTTTAAAAAAAAACATCTGAAAGCCTCTTTTATTTTTTTTTCTCTCAAACAAACCCAACTCCGGCCTGGCTCCGGCAAACCCCGCCGCGACGGCCACCAGTCGCCGGTGATGGGATCCGCCGTTCTCGATGGCCGAAAAACGCCAAAAACACCACCTTTTTGTATTTTTCGCGTAGAACTCTTTTTTGGACTTGAAATCACCAAAAATATAAAGCCAAAAAAAAAAGACGACAAAAACCCCCTCGAATCCCGCCATCCTCCGCCGCAGCCTTTGGCTGAATCCCAAGGGATCTGACAGCCTCGCAGACCGGCGGTGGCTCCAACGATGAAACAATAGGTGAAAAAGTTCCTTTTTTTTATGTTTTTATTATTATTTATTTATTTATTTTGGAAAAGAAAAAAAGAATAAGATGCAACACCTTTTAATATTTGAATCGATTTCAAAATCTCTGTTTTTGTGTATATTTCTCTGTATATTTCTTCCTTTTCTCTTAAAAAAAATAAATAACAGGTAAAAAATGAAGCAAATTACCTTAGATGTTTTTGTTTTTTGTTTTTTTTATTACTCTAGTGTGTGTGAAAAAAAAAAACATGGTAGCTGTTATGGCTTCTTTATAGCCGAATTACAAAACTGTTTGTTACTACTCTTTTGTTTTTTCTTTGTTGTTTTTACTGCTTTGCGTGTTTGCGCTTGCATCGACCCTTGTTCTTTTTCTTGCAAGTGACAGTGATAGAGGAGTGGTTGATGGTGGTGGTGGCAGAGGGGTGTCAGACAGCACGCCTGCCGACGTGGAGAAACGGCGCAAGGGAGGTTAGGGTTTCTTTTGTTTTACTGAAAATGTTTAGGCTTTTGAGCCATTTGGGCCATTAGGATTTTAATTTTTTGGGCTTTATAATTTAGGTTTGATATGAACTGTTTTTTATTTGGTTCGGTTTGATTTGTTTAGGCCCGGACAAAATTGAGCTTCTAGAAAAATAATTTTGACTGATTAAATTGAACACATAGACTAAAATTTTAAATGGTATAAAAACTTATTTGATATAAAATGGAAAGATCATATCTCTTTTGTAAATAAATTTAGAATGATTACTTTAAATGAAATAAAAAATACAAACAAGATAGATGTGTAAAAAAAAAAAAAAATCAACAGGAGGTTGGTTAAGTAGTGTACCACAGTTAATGCTTCTCCCCCGATTGGTCCATTATAAAATTGAAAAATTTCTGCATCCGTTTTGGTTGCGGCCCTTCTTCCTCCTTCATCGTAGAAAGTCAAGAAAGTCAAGCTTTGAGAGTCGAGTAAGAGACGCCGGTATGCTGTTGAAATTGTTACCGCTAAGATCAAGACGTGTCAAAGAGGATAGACAAGAAATAGCACTAGGAATATCTCCTTCACCAAGATTGCAGTCACTTAGATTCAACTCTCTTAATGAACTCAAACCGGATAATGAAGGTAGCATTAGAGCTATGGAATTCATCCTTCCTCTTTGGCTTACCTTGAAAAGAGAAAGGAGATTTCTTTTTAACTTAGACGGACCCTTGCATCCACTGAAAGACAAAACCTTAATATTTTTCAAATGAAAAATGAAGGGTGGTGGCTCTGTTATGCTTGTTTCACTCAAGTCAAGCTCTTCCAAAAACTCTACTTGCTGCAAGTTCACTGGCAAATATTCAATTTTATAACAACTAGAAAGATCAAGAGTTTTTAAATGTTCCATCCTCCCATCAATCTCCGGAAACCTTACAAGACTTGAGCAACCTGAAAGAATTAATGTTTCAAGAGATTCCATTCCAATTCTGGTTGGAAGATTCCTAAGACTTTTGCAGTCTCTTAAATTCAAAAGTTTTAGGCTCTTAAGCACTCCGATTGATGTATGGACATCTACTAATCTGGTACAACCTTCCATAATCAATGCTTCAAGTTTTGGTGCTGTTGTGAAGTCTGGTGTCTTGATCAGGTTTTGGGACCCTTTGAGGTTGATCATTTTCAGCTTAAACAAGGGCTGTTGAAGACAATAATAAATTAGGCAGAAAACATAATAATGCTAATTTTTGTTTTTTGTTTTTACCTTAATCACAGTTTAATAATTTATATTAAAATAAGCTAAAGCGCAAGGATAAGATGAGTTAGTTCTTACTCTTTTTCCCTTCCATAGTTGTTCGATATGACTATATGGTAAAAGAACTGGGACAAGATTGTCTGGTTGGAAGCTTGAAGGCAAGAATTTTAAAGGATATCCTGTCCAATCTAAAAGCCGTAGTTCATTAGAAAGATAATTGAGATCATCACAATTTGATACGCAACGAGCTTTGAGCAATCTCAAATTTTTCATCTTCGAGAAAGTATCGAAGCTCAAATTGAGCATCTTGCTCGATTCCCTAATAATCATGAGTAAAACAAAAATGAGCTTCAAAATATACAAAAACATTCAATATCTAAAAGCTATGTTGCATTGATATTTTTTTATGTACCCACATCCGGTACTTATATGTAATGCATATATGAATATGGTATTGCGATATGATTGAATATATTAGACAATACTTTATCTAAAACTTACTTTCAGACTTTTAATTACCTAAGCCTAAAAAACCTAGAACTAATATTTTGATTTATGTTTAGTGCACTGATGTGTAATTCTATACATTACTAAGGAAATGATGGCATTACTTGGACTTTTGAAAACTTTTAATGATATGATATGGCCTAGTTCTTTGATATATACAGTCATTACGTCAAATATAAACCATTAATATTAACAAAGACAATGACATTAATCTTTTTAAAATTTCTTTTGAAAGAGTAATGTGTTTCTTTATAAATTTCATAAATATAAGATTGAAAAATTAAGCATTAAGAGTGTGTTTGGTTGGGTGAAAAAGTGATGGGATATGAGAATGAAGTATGCTTGGTAAAAAAATGAGAAGAAAAAGAAAGAAAGAGATGATCATTTATGTGTATGTTTTCCTACCATTTATTGTCGATGGTCATGCCTTCAACCACTTCGGTAGCCTAGAAGTAATCAAGAATAGACAATAAGAAGATAAAATAAATGCTCTAAATTGTAGAATAAAACTTTTGAAAATTTACATATATGTTCAACATTATCACAATCTTTTGGTCGGAATATAGTAAATAAAATATTTTCTAATGAAAGTAATTCAATATATAAACCAATTAGATTAAGCTTTGGGTTTACATCATATATTGATAAAAGAAATTTTTGTATGTAATTTTTGTTGAATGATTTACCGTGTTTTTTGTTAGGACATGATGGACATCCCTTTCCTTCCATAATCTACAACGTTTTCCGGGTTCATCAACACATTTTTCTTCAACAATTTTTCTTCCCATTTCTTGCAACTAGGCATGCATCCACAAATATTTATTGTCATCATTGACTTTTATGAGAGATTTCTTAATGAGAACATCGATTCCAATATCTGGAAAAAACTCACAACCATCCAATACTTTCATTACCAAATCTTTCTCCTCCCCATTGAAAAAGCATGCTATATCTAGAAATATATTCTTCTCCCTTTCTTCCAATCCATCAAAGCTAATTCTTAGTGTGCCAAGAATTTCTTTGTTAGAATCTTGTTTAAGTCTTTCGATTGCATTTCTCCATTGAATTATATCTCTACCATACAAAAATGAACCCAAAACTTCAAGAGCTAAGGGGAGACCATCAGCATAATGTACAACATGTTTAGAAAGCTCAATGAAATCATATTTCGGCGTTGTATCACTATCAAAAGCTTTCAACTTGAAAAGCCTAAGTGCATCATTGGGATTCAATGTTGTAGGCTTATACACATCATCGATTCGATAAGATCGGAGGAAATGTTCATCTCTTGTTGTTACAATAATCCTACTCCCTAAATTGAACCAATCACGCCTTCCAACCAAGCATTTCAAATGTTGTATGTTATCAACATCATCAAGAACAACAAGAACCTTTTTACTAGACAATCTGTGGCTAATAATGGCATTCCCTTCATAAACATTGAAAAATTTGAAGCATTCATCCGGAAAGATTTGAGAAAGAAGTTGTTTCTGTAAAGAAACAAGTCCATGTTTGTTTGAAACTTCTCGAATATCAGCAAGAAAGCATTTACCTTCAAAATGAGGTAACATTTGAGTGTAAGCAACCCTTGCAAGAGTTGTTTTACCGATGCCACCCATTCAGCAAATTCCTATAATGCGGACATCGTCTTCCCCAATATTTATTTTCGAATACAACTCCTCCAAACGTAAGCTAATTCCAACCAACTCATCATGAACAATTGGATATGTTTGACATAATTTTGCTGATATCTTCTGAACAATATCTTTGATAAACTCTGCTTCGTGCCTACAAAGAAATTAAATTTCGATGCTATCTTTCAAATGCAATTTTTCATTTTTAGTTCAGTGAATTATGAGATATAATATAGTTGGAAGCAAACAAAAAGCAAGAATAAGACAACAAGATCTGTTACAGCATCAAAATACACAACTTGCTCGTTAGTTGAAATATGGGAATTCTCAATTAAACACAAAGTTATCATAAATTACATGCAACCCCAACAAAAAAAAAAAAAAACAATGTTTTAGTCATTAAAATTAGGAAATAGAGAAGAAAAGAACGAATTACCTATTATGTAAATGCCATCCTTTGATGTTAGCTACGTGAGTCAAAGCATTTCGCCACTTTTGGATCTTGTCTTTATCTTCCTTGTACCTCTCATGGTGTTTGGCGAAGGCTTCTTCAACTTTTTCTTTTGTTTTCTTAAATCGGATGGATCCACATCGTAGAAAATTGGAAATACTTTATGTCCGTTTACATTTTTTGTTGAACAATCTCAGCTAGTTCCTCCAAGCACCATCCTGAAAAGGCATAGGTTTCTGAAAAAATGATTACCGAGCACCATGACTGCTGAATTGCTTTAAAGAGTTCGGTGCGATCTCTTCACCGGCCTCCAGCTTTGGGTCATCCCTGAAAGTGATGATCCCACTCCTCTTTAGAGCATCGTATAGTTCTTGCGGGTATCTTCACCTCTAAAACTCAAGAAAACATCGTATTTCTTTATGGAAATGGATGAGGAAGTCAAAAGTAACGACGACATGACGATGTACGAGAAGAAAAATATATGTGGATGTAGTGTTCAAAATCAGTCGCTCAATACCTCAGAAACAATAAGTAGATGAACATGAGGAAGGAGAAAAACAGATGAAAAACAGTAAGTATGAACAAAGGATTTTTGTGTATACGTTTCCCACCTTTTACTTTTCCAAATGAATCTATCTTGATAATAATACCTATGAAAGGGGGGGTCAGTAGGTAACAGTAAATTCAGGGGCCATATTAGAGTTTTAAGAGTTTTTTTTGGTTAAAAATTTCCACAAGTCCCTGTACCTTTTATAAATTTAAAATGTAGTCCCTAAACTATTAACCATTAAATTATAGTAAGTTTTCGTTTTAGTAACTTAAGTAAAGAAAGTTACAATTTGGTCATTAAACTTTTCAAAATTGTTTTTATACCCAACTATTAAGTAACTTTTTTACTGGTATAATAACAATTTTAGTCATTAATTTTTATACTTTTCTGTCAATTTAAAGTCTATGTTCTTTGACTATTGGTATTGGAATAAAGGATTGCAATCTATTGTCACATGGCAAAATTTTGTATTTATATTCCAACAAAATTGAAGTTTGTATACTTGATGATTTTTAACTTATGCAGATATATGATACGTGAACATGTAATGTTTTAATTTTGAAGATAACACATGAATCACCTAGTTACTTTCCCATGATCCATACTCAAATTTCTCAAATATCTACCTAATATCTGAAAAATGTATGTAATATTTTTGTACATATAAACCTGAGCATACATTAGATTCTCCACTATTTAAGCATAGTGATATTTTTCATTTTCTTAATCTTAAAATCAATGTTGAGACATTAATCAAGACTAAACTTGTCTCTTTTAATGATATAAGTATCGCCTAATCTACAATCCTACATGAAGGAGGAGATCTAAAAACAGATCAAAATTCAAGGGAACAACGAAGATTCTTGTAAGCAATTTCTCTATACATTTCCTTGTTTTCTTCCAAATGAAAGCGCGTAGGTGTGGAAATTGGGGGATGATAGATGAGTGATAGATATTGTCTCCAGGAAGAATTCAAGAAAGAGTCCACAAAATGGAGCCTACAATAATTATTAAGTGTTGGACCCTTTGTATTTTACATTATCATATTTACTTTATAATTATTAAGTATTAACTAATTGTGTTTTACATGCTTAACTAGTTTCTTATGCAACATACATCTAATTATTTTTATTTCATTAATTATATATTTATTTTATTAATTAGTGTATTGAATTATTATTTAAAGATGTATGATTATTTAGTTAAAAATATATTTTGTTTTATGTAATGTAAAATAATTAAAATATTTTATTAAACTTAATATATAATTTGGTACTTGAGTTTGACACTTTTTTTTTAATATGATGCTTATGTTATTTTTTGGTCTAATTTTAGGTACCTGTATTTAACAAAAGTTATATATTTTGGTACCCAAAACTAATGATGTTTACTTTTTAGCGTTTAATTCGAGTTTTACTGTTGGTTTGATAAAAGTTAATTACTAATTATGTATTTTCATCAAATCAACTCTAATACCCGAATCGAATCACATCCATTGGACTGTTTTTGACAAATTAAATGCAAAATTAAACAAATCCATAATTAACACTAAATTAATTCTAATAACAAAATCATGAAAAATTCAAAGTTAATAATATTAGCAATTAACTTTCATCAAATCAATTCTCAAACCCAAACTAAACACTAAAAAGTTAATGTCATTACTTTTGAATACCAAAATATATAACTTTGTCAAATATATGTAACAAATTGAACAAAAAAAAAAAGAGTACCACATTAAAAAAAAAGTGTCAAACTCAAGTACCAAATTATGCAGTAAATCATTTTATTACAAGATATTTTTTAATTATCAATTTCAATATTTAAATTAAAGAAAGTGTAATTCAAAGACAAATGTAAAGTGAAATTCAATATTTATCTAATTTTATCTACTCAAAATATTTATTTAGGCCCTATTTGATAAATGGTTGAAAAAAAATCAACTAAAAAATTAATATTTTTCAACAGTTTTATTTATTTCAATATGTTTGATAGCAGCTAATATAAACTACTTCATAGAATTCTTTTTCTTTATTTTTTTGGTAAATTACAATAATATAACCCGAACAATAAATACGACTAACATGAGTCGAACTCAAACTATACCTCCTGACTATCAGACCATCACACATTAGATTCAATTTTTTCTCACTTTATTGTTTTATTCAATTTTTTCTCACTTTATCGCCGCTCCTCCCACGTCAGCGCTGCACCCTAGCCTTTGCCACCGCCAACCACTACTTGCAAAAATAAGAACAAACACGTAAAGAAAACAGTGGCAAGAAAAGTAGAAAAATAGAAAAATAATAGTGTGAAATCGGCTATAAAAAGCCAAGAAAAATCGATTGTAAGGCTGATTTTTTTTTTTGAAATAGAAATCAAATAAAAAAACACAAAAAAAAAATCAAAAACAGAATACAAAAAAAAAGTGACCTTTTTTTATCTTTTAGAACTATTATATTATTTTTTTTTTTTTATAAAAATATAAAATAAAAAAGGAAAGGTAAGAAACTTACCGGTGTCACGCGGCGGAGAACATCGAAAATCGAAAGGTTTTCTCCTCTTTCTGGAAGATCGGCTTCAGTTTTAGCGGTTTCGACTCCAAATCGGAGTCCTACGCTATTATGCGAGTGAGAGGGGTGTTTTGGTTTTTTCCCGGCCATCGTATATGGCGGAGACGTCGTCGGCGACTGGCAGCCGTAGTGGAGGCTCGCTGGAACAGTGGCCGGATTTTGAGTTTGCTTCAGGGAGAAAGCAGAGAGGAGAAAACCTTTTTTTTTTTTTTTAAGGCATGAAGGAAATGAAATTTTTTTGAATATTTTTTGGTTTATATAGACTCCCAAAACAGCGTCGTTTCGGGATTGATCTCATACGCCCAAAACCGCGTCGATATGAGGATGGTGTTTGCAAGGATGTCTCAACTGTGAATGTTTGGGACCTTTATGTCACTAAGTCGCTATTTACAATTATTTCTGGCTCAGTTCTGTTCTGTTTTGCATCGAAAATTAACCTCTGATTCTTTTATAATTTACAATTGTTGACTTTTTTTGTCAGGTTTTTTGCTCTCAAATATGCTGCAGATGCTGTCTGCACTGTGTTGCGTGTAGATCAGGTAATTTACTAGAGACAGAAAGCTTGAAAATGAAAATCGCACTTAAAATAGTTTGCTGATGGAATTAGATTCTCATGCAAAGCTGTATTTGTTGCGTAGGATAGCATATGTATTTCATTTTCCAAACATTTTCTTCCACTAAGCTCAGTAACGCCGTTGATTCAATGTTTGCAGATTATCATGGCGAAACCAGCTGGAGGTCCAGCGAGGAGAGATCAACCTGCAGGAATGGATGAGGACTAAATCTTGCATGGTATGATTGATTTCCCATCTCTTGTATCCCACTACCCCGTATTCGGACTTTGTTTAGGCATCTATTTTATTATTATTATTATTTCCTTTCAGATGCTAAAACGAGCTTGAAAGAATTTTGCATGTGATTTTAGAATGTTTACGGTGGGGAGTAGTGGTGATATATGTTTGTAGTGTATTACGCTAACCTATATTAAGGCCTGAGGTAGGGAGTTAGAAGATCGTCTTATTCATATCTTTCTCGATTTTGGATGGATGTTGGTTATATCATAGCCTATATTACACGAACCCATTCATTTTCTCTAAGTACCTACATTTAAAACTTATGTTTGATACATATCTAGATATGTATATACTGAATAAAAGGGATTACATCAGTTTGGGTCAGATAAATTGATTTGAATAGACTTTTATGCATTCCTAGTGAGAGAGGATTTAGTGATAACTTCAATTATTATGTATTAAATGGACAAATCTAATTCAGAATAAAACTTGAGGTGATACTTGAAAAGTTTAATGTTGAATTAAAACGAATTCATTATTCATGTCACGTTAATATCATTAAATTATCGGTTTAATCAACATTTGCAATAAAAAATCCATAATTTGACTCCAAATAAAATGTTGAGGGCTAAATTGCTGAAAAGAAAAAAATAAGGGTCAAATTGTTAAAATTTATAAACTCTAGAACCTTTTGTCATTATGCCTAGTTTAAAAGGTTTTATTGACATTACAATTAGATTACTATTTGATTTACATTTTGCAAACAACAAATTGAAAAAAAATTCATTTAAAATAATATAATTTACACATTATATGTAAAAAAAAAAACTAATTATATATTAACATAATCTATATCAAATTTTATTTCTCAAAATTCATCCGAGCATATAATCTCCCTAAAATTTACATTTTTAGACTTTTTCAATTTTTAAAATTTTAAATTAGTAAAGATAAAATTACACTTTAATATCCTTAAAATTGATAAAAATTTAATTTTATTATTTAAAATTTATAAAGATATATGCTATTAAAATAGTTAAATTATATTTTTACTATCGTAAAAATAAATGTCTAAACATAAATACTTTATAAAAATTATAAAATAATAAAAAGTTGGAATAATATTATTTGTACTTCAAGCCATGAAATTTAAATTAAGTACTATTAAGGACTTATATTTAATCTTTCAAATATATAAAAACAATTTTGATTGATTAAATTGAACACATAAATTGATCTCAAATAAAAATGTTGGTTTTTAACTCAAGTGAAATTATAATCTAATCCTCATCTAAGGATTTTCACATTTTTATTCCTTGCTTTGTTATGGAAGATATTCTTCTTTCCTCACATTTCTGTCTCAAATTGATTATATTTACTTCAGCTTAGAAATAAAATATAGAAGTAAGTGAATATATTTATAATAAAAATAAAAATTTAATAAAAAATAAAACTAATATAAATGTACACATTTCAATTACGAATGAATTAAGTGGCTAAAATTTTAAATGATATAAAAACCTATGTTTTCAATATTTGCAATATGCATAGAATATGCACTCATGATCAATACGAGTATGAATAAAAATTTTAAATTTTTTTGATATATAATGGAAAGATCATATCTTGTTCGTAAGTAAATAAATTTAGAATGATTACTTTAAATGAAATAAAAAATACAAACAAGATAGATGTGTAAAAAAAAAAATGAACAGGAGGTTGGTTAAGTAGTGTACCACAGTTAATGCTTCTCCCCGAATTGGTCCATTATAAAATTGAAAAATTTCTGCATCCGTTTTGGTTGCGGCCCTTCTTCCTCCGCTTCATCGTAGTTACTAGCTTTTCGTTTTATGTGAGAAGTGCTATCTACTGATCCATGGTTGTGAGCAGAGTGTTGGTGGATGTGTTCAAAATTTGGTGAAGATTGAGTGGTATGGCACTGCAACTCTTTTGTTTCTTCCAAATCTTTCTCATACACTATTCTAACACCACACTTCTTCACTTTAGCACTGCGTCTAGATGGCCATGTGAAAGACACCTCAAGCTCATCGCATTTCTGATCTAAGCAATCTGTTGCCCGTAAATTATTGGCTTCACAATGACCATATTTATCCTCCATGGAAATTGGATATAGTTTATCACGCGACCAATAAAGAAGAAGAAGGTGATCTTTCATTATGGGCTCGTTAAATCCTTTACCCACCAACCTGCCTCTCCAATCAAACCGTCTACGATTTCTACCCCGAAAAATAGATCCATCACAGCTGGCTTGTTCAGAATTTCTGCAACAGATAAATGCATTACATCCGATAACGTCGTCATCCCTTGAAGCATCATTATTGATAAAAATGCAGCAAGAAGCAGCTCCAATCCATTGACTATCTTTCGGAAGGGGTATCTTAATTGAAGAGTCACTTTTTTGTTGGCTAAACCATTCTGGGATTTCACTTCCGGGCATAATAATATCAAACTTTTTTCTTGAATTTGCAAATGCCTGCAAAATAAAACACAAGTCGTTTGGTAACTAAAACCATAAATTCTCAAGTATGAGATTTTGTAAGGGAGAAAATAGAGATTAATCGACCTTAAGATGTTTTCTCAGCAGTGTTAATGCATTGATATTCTCAGCCAATTTGAGGCAGTTAATGGCTTTAACGTAAGCCTTATCCACTAAATTGCATACTTTTGATGGACTTGCAACTACTTCAAGTGAAGAACAATCATCTATAGCACATCTGCTATACTTGTTAGAAGCTCAGGCAAGAATTTAAGCTCTATGCAGTTTGATAATCCAAGCAATTTAAGCCTGCAAAGTTGAGTAAGAGCCAAAGGGATGGTGATGAAATTGTTACCCCTAAGATAAAGATAACTCAAAGAGGATAGACCATGAATATCTGCTTCACCAAGAGTACACATGTTGCAATTTGAGAAGTCAAGAAACTCAAGCTTTGAGAGTCGAGTAAGAGATGCAGGTATGCTGATGAAGTTGTTACCATTAAGATCAAGATCTGTCAAAGAGGATAGACCAGAAATATCACGTGGAATATCTCCTTCACAAAGATTGCAGTCCCTTAGATTTAGCTTTCTTAATGAACTCAAACCTGACAACAAAGGCAACATCGGAGCTATGGGATTCGTCCTTCTTCCTTGGATTACCTTGAAAAGAGAAGGCAAATTTGGTCTTGACTTATATGATGGTCCCTTGCGCCCATTGAAAGATAGAATCTTAATATTTTTCAATTGAAAAATGAAGGAGGGTGGCTCTGTTATGCTTGTTTCACTCAAGTCAAGCTCTTCCAAAAACTCTACTTGCTGCAAGTTCACTGGCAAATATTTAATTTTATAACAACTAGAAAGATCAAGAGTTTTTAGATGTTCCATTTTCCCATCAATCTCCGGAAACCTTACAAGATTTGAGCAACCTGAAAGAATTAATGTTTCAAGAGATTCCATTCCAATTTTGGTTGGAAGACTCCTAAGATTTTTGCAGTCTCTTAAATTTAAAAGTTTAAGCATCTTAAGCACTCCGATTGATGGATGGACATCTACTAATCTGGTACAACCTTCCATAATCAAAGCTTCAAGTTTTGGTGCTGTTGTGAAGTCAGGTGTCTTGACGAGATTTTGGGACCCTTTGAGGTTGATCATTTTTAACTTAAACAAGGGCTGTTGAAGACAATAATAAATTAGACAAAAAATATAACAATGCTAATTTTTGTTTCTTTTTTACCTTAATCAAAGTTTAATCATTTATATTAAAATAAGCTAAAACACCAGGATAAGATGAGTTAGTTCTTACTCTATGTCCCTTCCATAGTTGTTCAACGTGACTATATGGTAAAAGAAGTGCGACAAGGTTGTCCGATTGGAAGCTTGAAGGCAAGTATCTTAAAGGACATTGTTGGGGCTATGGTGCAACTATCAGCAACAACCGTAGTGACTTGAGAAGCAAGGGCTCGAGGCTTGCGGTGGAAGAAAGAAAGCAAGAATAGAAAATTTACAAGGAGAGACGAGAAGCAAGGATGGAGCATTCGAACTTGAATAAAATTCAAATGTTTTTCATTGCAAAACATCATTGGCATACAGCCATTACATATGATGAAAGATGACAAAAGTGATTAGAGCAAGTTTCTACCTAATATCAACCTAATCCCACTAATTTGCATAGAAACTTAAAAAACTTGGCTTGCACACATTATATTGCTGATATAATCAGCTCAATCATCCATCAAATCACATAAAATATTAACCTAACATGATTCAAAATGAACTAGACTAAGTTACAATTTCATTGGATTACAAAACAACAAAATGTGAAGCTAGTTCTCATGACATAATGGTCCCTGCACAGCTGGTTTACATGAGCTACTCCTGGACGTTGCATGGGCTGCATGGAGGGCAATGTTTGAACACTCCTCCTTGCACTCTATGCAGTAGACTCCTATTTGATCTCTCAATTTATAAAACCTTGACTTACTGAGAGCTTTGGTCAAAATATCAGCAGCTTGATCTTCAGAGTTGCAATGGATTAATTCGATCTCTTTAGCTTGCTCCATTTCTCGAACAACATGGAGTTTGATGCTAAAATGCTTAGTTCTTTCAAACAGCATCCCATAGTTTAGAGTTCCTTTGATGTATCTAAGGACTCTTTTAGCAACTCTATAGTGACTTTCATTACAACAATGCATGAACCGAGAGAGTAAGCTACGACAAGATACATTATGTCCGGTCTAGTGGCGCTTAAGTCTGACAAGCAACCTACTAGACTTACAGTAAGATGTTTCACATACCTCCTTAAAGTCACTTTGGCTCGATAGCTTTTCACCAATGGCCACAGGAGTGCTTATTGCTTTGCAGTTTTCCATTGAAAATTTGATTAAGATCTTTGCAGCAAAGGCTTTCTGGCTTAGGCTTATTCCCTTCTGAGTTTGTGAGACCTCCATACCTAGGAAGTAGGACATCAGCCCCAAGTCAGATATTTCAAACATTTGCTTCATTTTTGTCTTGAAATCATCAAGTGTAGCTTCATCTCCTCCTGTCACCAGTAGGTCATCGACATACAATGAAACAATGAGCTATGTTTGAAGTCCTTTCTTCTGAACATACAGTGTAGGTTCACTGATGCTCCTATCGAACCCCAAGCTGACCAAGTAGCTGTCGATTCTGCTGTACCATGCTCTTGGGGCTTGTTTTAAGCCATACAAGGCTTTGTTCAACTTGTACACCATCTCTTCTTTTCTAGTCACTTGAAACCCTTGTGGCTGGTCAACATAGATCTCTTGTTCGAGGAAACCATTGAGAAAAGCTGTTTTCACATCAAGCTGGTGGATTTTCCAGTTCATTTGAGCTGCTAAGGCAACTAGCAGCCTTATTGTATCGAGCCTGGCCACTGGAGCAAATGTCTCCATATAATCCACCCCATATCTTTGGCTGAATCCTTTCACAACCAGCCTAGCTTTCAGCTTATTCAGACTTCCATCTGCATTTTGTTTAGCTCGATAAACCCACTTGACTCCTATAACCTTTCTATTTGAAGGCCTTTCAACCAGATCCCAAGTTTTATTCTTCTCGATCATATGCATTTCATCAGCCATAGCTTGCTGCCAACCTTGGTGAGTTTGAGCTTCTTCAAAGCAAGTTGGCTCAACAATGGTCGTTTGAGCCCTTTCATAAACTTCAGCTAGAGACCTTGTTCCCCTGACTGGCTCATCATCATAATCCATTTCTGGACCTTCTCCATCTGGTTCAATCTGGCCTGTTGTGATTTCTTCGTAAGTAGCCACTGGCACACTCTTTCCCAGGTCCCAAGATATGCTTTCTCAAAGAAAGATAACATCTCTGCTCACTGTAACTTTGTTTGTTGAGGGATCAAGGACTCTATAACCCTTTTTAATCAAGCTGTAGCCCACCATTATGCCTGCTTGGGATCTCTCATCAAGTTTGCTTCTTCTAGCAGCTGGAACTTGTGCATAGCATAGACATCCAAAGGTTCTAAGGTGAGCCAGTGATGGCTTGAACCCGAACCATGCTTCGAATGGAGTTTTCTGGGCCAAGGCTTTGGTTGGGAGCCTATTTTGTAAATAGACTGCAGTGTTCACAGCTTCTACCCACAAGACTTTTGGCACATTTTTCTCAAACATAAGGCATCTAGCCATATCAAGCAAGCTCCTGTTCTTTCTTTCACTTACCCCATTCTGCTGAGGAGTATAAACATTTGTCAATTGATGTTGGATGCCTGCATCAGTGCAAATGGCTTGAAATTGAGCTGAGGTGTATTCAGCTCCATTGTCTGATCTAACTGTCTTAAGCTTGCAACTTTGTTTTGCCTCTCAACTCAGTGCATTAAACTTCATGAACACATGAGATACTTCTGACTTTTGTTTTAGGAAATAAATCCAACAATATCTTGAATAGTCATCAATGAACAAGATGAAGTACCTGTTTCCACTGAGTGATTCAGTCTTCATTGGACCACATACATCAGAGTGCACAAGTTGGAGCTTTTCTAATGTTCTCCAAGCTTGATTTGATGGGAAGGGTTGCCTTGCTTGTTTACCCAACTGACATACTTCACAAACACCTTCCTTAATCACTGAGTTAGTGAAGTTTTCAGCTAGACCTTGAGTGATCATTTTGGACATTGATTTGTAGTTAGCATGCCCAAGTCTTTGATGCCAAAGTTTGGAGTCATCGATCTAGGCTGTATAGACTGAGCTTGTGTTGTTTGTCCAGTCAACAACAAAGCTTTTATCAACCATTTTGATTGACATGAGGTTGGATCCTTGTGGATCACTGATCTTGCAGTCCTTGCCCTCGAACACAACAGTATAGCCCTTGTCTAGCAACTGAGCTATGCTAAGCAAGTTTCTGTCTATCTGAGGCACCAACAACACATTTGAGACAAGTTTGTTGCCTGTAGGTGTGTGTATCAAAACATCACCTTTGCCTTCAGCCTCAATGAAATGACCATTTCCCACCTTGACTTTGGCCTTGAAGCTTCTATCTATTGTCTTGAAAATAGAAGCATCTGGTGTCATATGGTTGGTGCAACCACTGTCCAGGAGCCACCCTTTGTTGATCTCTTCCTTTGCAACTAAGCATGAAACTGCAAATACCTGCTCTTCATGTTCACTGCCTTCTTCAGCTAGTCGAGCCTCAGCCTTTTGCTGTTGATATTGTGCCTGTTTTGGTTTGCCTTTGCTTTTGCAAACCTTCTCAACATGGCCTTTCTTCTTGCAGTGATGGCATACTGCATCTGGCCTGAACCAGCATTTGTCCTCAGGGTGACCTACTCTCTTGCAAAACTTGCAAAGTTGTTCTCCATCCCTTGCAACATCAGGCTTAGGCCTGTTCTTCCAGATCCTTTTGCCTTTATTGGCAGTATTGCCAGAGGATGGTTTTAATCTGGCTTGGAAGGCACCTTCTTGGTGTGCTTCTTGTCTACAAGCTCTCCTTTGTTCCTGAGCATATAATGCATTGATTAGCTCAGTTAGGGAGATGCTAGCAAGGTCTCTCGAATCCTCAAGGGATGAGATCTTTGCCTCATATCTCTCAGGTAGTGTTGAGAGCACTTTCTCCACAATTCTTGCCTCACTAAACTCTTCTCCTAGCAACCTTATGCTGTTTACAACAGCCATTATTCTATTTAAATATTGCTTTACTGTCTCCTCTTCTTTCATCTTTAAATTCTCGAAATCCCTTCTCAAGTTTAAGAGTTGCTGCTGCCTAGTTCTTTCAGTGCCTTGGAACTCTTCAATCAGCTTGTTCCAGGCCTGCCTTGGAGTCTCACAGGCCATGATCCTTGTGAAGATCACATCAGACACACAATTTTGTATGCATGACATGGCCTTGTGCCTCTTGGTCCTTTCATCTGCATGCTATCTTATCTGAGCCACCGTTGGATTGGCTCGAAGAGGAGCTGGCTCGGCATCTGAGGTGACCACTTCCCACAGATCGAAGGCCTGCAGGTAAGTCCTCATCTTCACCTGCCATATGTGGAAGCCTTCTCCATTAAAGACTGGTGGTGCAGCTGGTGAGAAACTTGATGAAGCCATTCAATTTTTGAGTTTAACAGCAACAGGTCCTCTAAGAATGAAGCTCTAGATACCAATTGTTGGGGCTATGGTGCAACTATCAGCAACAACCGTAGTGACTTGAGAAGCAAGGGCTCGAGGCTTGCGGTGGAAGAAAGAAAGCAAGAACAGAAAATTTACAAGGAGAGGCGAGAAGCAAGGATGGAGCATTCAAACTTGAATAAAATTAAAATGTTTTTCATTGCAAAACATCATTGGCATACAGCCATTACATATGATGAAAGATGACAAAAGTGATTAGAGCAAGTTTCTACCTAATATCAACCTAATCCCACTAATTTGCATAGAAACTTAAAAAACTTGGCTTGTACACATTATATTGCTGATATAATCAGCTCAATCATCCATCAAATCACATAAAATAATAACCTAACATGATTCAAAATGAACTAGACTAAGTTACAATTTCATTGGATTACAAAACAACAAAATGTGAAGCTAGTTCTCATGACATAATGGTCCCTGCACAGCTGGTTTACATGAGCTGCTCCTGGACGTTGCATGGGCTGCATGGAGGGTAATGTTCGAACAGACATCCTATCCAATCTAAAAGCCGTAGCTCATTAGAAGGATATTTGAGATCATCACACTTTGATAGACAAAGCACTTTGAACAATCTTAATTTTTACATCTTTGAGAAAGTATCGACACTCAAATTGAGTATCTTGCTCGATTCCCTAATAACCATGAGCAAAACAATAATAAATTTCAAAATATACAAAAGCATTCAATATCTAAAAGTTATGTTGCATCAATATTGTTTTTTTTTTTAAGTACTTGTATCAAATACTTATACCTTGTGCATAGCCGAATATGGTATTGAGATATCATTGAAAATATTAGACAACACTCTATCTAATACTTCATCAGAATTTTAATTACCTAAGCCTAAAAAGACTAGAACTAATATTTTGGTTCATGTTTGGTGCATTGACGTGTAATTATATGCATTATCATGAACCAAATGATGACATCACTTGGATCTATTTTTGAAAACTTTTAACCACATGTTATAACCTAGTTCATTGATATATATTGTTATTACATCTAAAAATTAAGAATTAAGGGGGTGTTTAGTTGAGTGGAAAAGTGGAGGATACGAGAATGGAGTGGAAATGTGAAAAGAAAATAAGTTTTAAGTGTGCTTGGTCAGAAAGAAAAGTAAGAAAAAAAATATAACAGATGATCGATTTCTATTATAATGCATAAAAATCAAACCTTTTAAATTTTATTTTCAAATGGTTTATTTTCTTACCTTCCCACTTCTCGCTATACCAAGCAATAGTGAGGAGAGAAATATATTTTCCATCTTTTCACTCTAGTTTTCCATCATTCTAGTTTTCTATCTCTTCAATTTTTCATCCTTTTAATTTTCTTTCCACTCTACCAAGCAACGCCAAAAGGTTTTTTTGTCATTTTCTTATTGTATTTTTTACAAAAAATAATAACAATATTAATAGTACATATTGATAAATTTATATGTATGTTTTCTTACCTTTTATTGTCGATGATCATACCTTCAATCACCTCGGTAGCCTAAAAGTAATCAAGAATAAACAATAAGAAAACAAAATAAATTATCTAATAAAACTTTTGAGAATTTATGCACATGTTCAACATTATCACAATCTTTTGGTTGAAATATACTAAATAAAATATTTGTTAACGAGAGTAATTCAATAAAATTAAAGCTACTCAATGTAACTTAAGGATCAATATATAAACCAAATAGACTAAGCTTTCGGTTTACACCATATATTGATAAAAGAAAATTTTGAATGTAATTTTTGTTGAATGGTTTACCGTATTTTTTGTTAGAACATGATGGACATCCTTTTCCTTCCACAATCTGCAACGTTTTCCAGGTTCATTAACACATTTTTCTTCAACAACTTTTCTTCCCATTTCTTGCAACAAGGCATGCATCCACAAATATTGATTATCATCATCAATTTTACGAGAGATTTCTTAATGAGAACATCGATTCCAATATCCGGAAGAAGTCACAACCATCCAATACTTTCGTTACAAAATCTTTCTTCTCCCAATTGAAAAAGCATGCTATATCTAGAAATATATTCTTCTCCCTTTCTTCCAATCCATCAAAGCTAATTTTTAGTGTGTCAAGAATTTCTTTGTTAGAATCTCGTTTAAGCCTTTCGATTGCACTTCTCCGGTGAGCTAAATCTCTACCACACAAAAAAGAACCCAAGACTTCAAGAGCTAAGGGGAGACCACCAGCGTAATGTACAACATCTTCAGAGAGTTCAATGAAATCAGCTTTTAGCTCTGTATCACTATCAAAAGCTTTCAAATTGAAAAGCCTAAGTGCATCGTCGGGATTCAATGTTGTAGGCTTATACACATCATCGATTCGATAAGATCGGAGCAAATGTTCATCTCTTGTTGTTACAATGATCCTACTCCCTAAACTGAACCAATCACGTCTTCCAACTAAGCATTTTAAGTGTTGTAAGTTATCAACATCATCAAGAACAACAAGAACCTTCTTGCTAGACAACCTGTGGCTAATTATGGCATTCCCTTCATGAACATTGAAAAAATTGAAGCATTCATCCGGAAAGATTTGAGAAAGAAGTTGTTTTTGTAAAGAAACAAGTCCATGTTTGTTTGAAACTTCTCGAATATCAGCAAGAAAGTATTTACCTTCAAAATGAGGTAACATTTGAGTGTAAGCAACCCTTGCAAGAGTTGTTTTACCGATGCCACCCATTCCGCAAATTCCTATAATGCGGACATCGCCTTCTCCAATATTTTATTTTCGAATACAACTCCTCCAAACGTAAACTAATTCCAACCAGCTCATCGTGAACAACCGGATATGTCTGACATAATTTTGCTGATATCTTCTTAACAATGTCTCCAATAAACTCTGATTCATGCCTACAAAGAAATTAAATTCAGATGCTATCTTTGAAATGAAGTTTTTCATTTTTAGTTAAGTGAATTATGAAATATAATATAGTTGGAAGAAAACAAAAAGCAAGAATAAGACAGCAAGATCTGTTATAGCATCAAAATACACAACATGCTCGTTAGTTGAAATATGGGAATTCTCAATTAAACACAAAGTTATCATAAATAACATGCAACCCCCAAAAAAAAAAAAAAAGAATGTTTTAGTCATTAAAATTAGGAAATAGAGAAGAAAAGAACGAATTACCTATTATGTAAATGCCATCCTTTGATGTTAGCTACGTGAGTCAAAGCATTTCGCCACTTTTGGATCTTGTCTTTATCTTCCTTGTACCTCTTTTGGTGTTTGGCGAAGGCTTCTTCAACTTTTTGTTTTCTTAAATCTGATTGGGCATTAGGACGGTGACAGGCTACTGCTTCTAGATTTTTCTTTCTTTTTAAGTAGTTTTTTCCTTTTATTTTAAGTAGTTTTTGTAGGCTTTTCTTGTCTTTACCGGACTAACAATTGTTGGGCCGATTTTGTTTAGGTAATTTGTTTATTATGGTACTTCTATCCTTATTAAATCAATAAAAACCCAATCTGTTTTTGTTCAAAAAAAAATTAAAACTTATTTGATATATAATGGAAGGATCATATCTCTTTTGTAAATAAATTTAGAATGATTACAAATAAAAAATACAAACAAGATAGATGTGTAAAAAAAAAAAAATGAACAGGAGGTTGGTTAAGTAGTGTACCACAGTTAATGCTTCTCCCCCGATTTGTCCATTATAAAATTGAAAAATTTCTGCATCCGTTTTGGTTGCGGCCCTTCTTCCTCCGCTTCATCGTAGTTACTAGCTTTTCGTTTTATGTGAGAAGTGCTATCTACTGATCCATGGTTGTGAGCAGAGTGTTGGTGGATGTGTTCAAAATTTGGTGAAGATAGAGTGGTATGGCACTGCAACTCTTTGTTTCTTCCAAATCTTTCTCATACACTATTCTAACACCACACTTCTTCACTTTAGCACTGGGTCTAGATGGCCATTTGAAAGACACCTCAAGCTCATCGCATTTCTGATCTAAGCAATCTGTTGCCCGTAAATTATTGGTTTCACAATGACCATATTTATCCTCCATGGAAATTGGATATCGTTTATCACGCGACCAATAATGAAGAAAAAGGTGATCTTTCATTATGGGCTCGTTAACTCCTTTACCCACCACCCAGCCGCTCCCATCAACCTGTCTACGATTTCTACCCCGAAAAATCGATCCATCACAGCTGGCTTGTTCAGAATTTCTGCAATAGATAAATGCAATACAACCGATAACCTCGTCATCCCTTGAAGCATCATTATTGATAAAAATGCAGCAAGAAGCAACTCCAATCCATTGACTATCTTTCGGAAGGGGTATCTTAATTGAAGAGTCACTTTTTTGTTGGCTAAACCATTCTGGGATTTCACTTCCGGGCATAATAATATCAAACATTTTTCTTGAATTTGCAAATGCCTGCAAAATAAAACACAAGTCGTTTGGTAACTAAAACCATAAATTCTCAAGTATGAGATTTTGCAAGGGAGAAAATAGAGATTAATCGACCTTAAGATGTTTTCTCAGCAGTGTTAATGCATTGATATTCTCAGCCAATTTGAAGCAGTTAATGGCTCTAACGGAAGCCTCATCCACTAAATTGCATACTTTTGATGGACTTGCAACTACTTCAAGTGAAGAACAATCATTTATACGCACATATGCCATACTTGTTAGAAGCTTAGGCAACGATTTAAGCATCTTGCAATTTGATAATACAAGCGATTTAAGCCTGCAAAGTTGAGTAAGAGCCAAAGGGATGGTGATGAAATTGTTATCCGTAAGATAAAGACAATACAAAGAGGATAGACCATGAATATCTGCTTCACCAAGAGTGCACATGTTGCAATTTGATAAGTCAAGAAACTCAAGCTTTGAGAGTCGAGTAAGAGACGCCGGTATGACGTTGAAATTGTTACCGCCAAGATAAAGACGTGTCAAAGAGGATAGACAAGAAATAGCACTAGGAATATCTCCTTCACCAAGATTGCAGTCACTTAGATTCAACTTTCTTAATGAACTCAAACCGGATAATGACGGTAGCATTAGAGCTATGGAATTCATCCTTCCTCTTTGGCTTACCTTGAAAAGAGAAAGGAGATTACTTTTTAACTTAGACGGACCCTTGCATCCACTGAAAGACAAATCTTTAAGATTTTTCAATTGAGAAATGAAGGATGATGGTTCTTTTATGGCTGTTTCACTCAAGTCAAGCTCTTCCAAAGATTCTGCTTGCTGCAAATTCTCTGGTAAATATTCAACTTTGTAACAACCAGAAAGATGAAGAGTTTTTAGATGTTCCATTTTCCCATCAATCTCTGGAAACCTTGCAAGATTTGAGCAACCTGAAAGAATTAATGCTTCAAGAGATTCCATTCCAATTTTGGTTGGAAGACTCCTAAGACTTTTGCAGTCTCTTAAATTCAAAAGTTTAAGGCTCTTAAGCACTCTGATTGATGGATGGACATCTACTAATCTGGTACAACCTTCCATAATCAAAGCTTCAAGTTTTGGTGCTGTTGTGAAGTCAGGTGTCTTGATCAGGTTTTGGGACCCTTCTTCCAAATCTTTCTCATACACTATTCTAACACCACACTTCTTCACCTCCATGCCTCCAACGAAAGACAACTCAAGCTCATCGCATTTCTGATCTAAGCAATCTGTTGCCCGTAAATTATTGGTTTCACAATGACCATATTTATCCTTCATGGAAATTGGATATAGTTTATCACGCGACCAATAACGAAGAAAAAGGTGATCTTTCATTATGGGCTCGTTAAATCCTTTACCCACCACCGGGCTGCTCCCATCAAGCTGTCTACGATTTCTACCTCGAAAAATAGATCCATCACAGCTGGCTTGTTCAGAATTTCTGCAACAGATAAATGCAATACAACCGATATCCACGACAGTCCTTGAAGCATCATTATTGATAAAAATGCAGCAAGAAGCAACTCCAATCCATTGACTATCTTTCGGAAGGGGTATCTTAATTGAAGAGTCACTTTTTTGTTGGCTAAACCATTCTGGGATTTTTCTTCCGGGCATAATAATATCAAACTTTTTTCTTGAATTTGCAAATGCCTGCAAAATAAAACACAAGTCGTTTGGTAACTGAAACCATAAATTCTCAAGTATGAGATTTTGTAAGGGAGAAAATAGAGATTAATCGACCTGAAGATGTTTTCTCAGCAGTGTTAATGCATTGATATTCTCAGCCAATTTGAAGCAGTTAATGGCTCCAATGAAACTCCTATCCATTAAATAGCATACTTTTGATGGACTTGCAACTACTTCAAGTGAAGAACAATCATTTATAAGCAAATCTGTTATACTTGTTAGAAGCTCAGGCAACGATTTAAGCATCTTGCAATTTGATAATTCAATATATTCAAGCCCGGAAAGTTGAGTAAGAGCCAAAGGGATGGTGATGAAATTGTTACCCCTAAGGAAAAGACAACTCAAAGAGGATAGACCATGAATATCTGCTTCACCAAGACTGCACATGTTGCAATTTGAGAAGTAAAGAAACTCAACCTTCGAGAGTCGAGTAAGAGATGCAGGTATGCTGATGAAATTGTTACCACTAAGATCAAGACTTATCAAAGAGGATAGACCAGAAATATCACGTGGAATATCTCCTTCACAAAGATTGCAGTCCCTTAGATTTAGCTCTCTTAATGAACTCAAACCTGACAACAAAGGCAACATCCGAGCCATGGGATTCGTCCTTCCTCGGATTACCTTGAAAAGAGCAGGCAAATTTGGTCGTGACTTATATGATGGTCCCTTGCGCCCATTGAAAGATAGAATTTTAATATTTTTCAAATGAAAAATGAAGGGTGGTGGCTCTGTTATACTTGTTTCACTCAAGTCAAGCTCTTCCAAAAACTCTACTTGCTGCAAGTTCACTGGCAAATATTCAATTTTATAACAACTAGAAAGATCAAGAGTTTTTAAATGTTCCATCCTCCCATCAATATCCGGAAACCTTACAAGACTTGAGCAACCTGAAAGAATTAATATTTCAAGAGATTCCATTCCAATTCTGGTTGGAAGATTCCTAAGACTTTTGCAGTTTCTTAAATTCAAAAGTTTTAGGCTCTTAAGCACTCCGATTGATGGATGGACATCTACTAATCTGGTACAACCTTCCATAATCAAAGCTTCAAGTTTTGGTGCTGTTGTGAAGTCAGGTGTCTTGATCAGGTTTTGGGACCCTTTGAGGTTGATCATTTTCAACTTAAACAAGGGCTGTTGAAGACAATAATAAATTAGGCAGAAAACATAATAATGCTAATTTTTGTTTTTTTACCTTAATCACAGTTTAATAATTTATATTAAAATAAGCTAAAGCACAAGGATAAGATGAGTTAGTTCTTACTCTATTTCCCTTCCATAGTTGTTCGATATGACTATATGGTAAAAGAAGTGCGACAAGATTGTCTGGTTGGAAGCTTGAAGGCAAGAATTTTAAAGGATATCCTGTCCAATCTAAAAGCCGTAGTTCATTAGAAAGATAATTGAGATCATCACAATTTGATACGCAACGAGCTTTGAGCAATCTCAAATTTTTCATCTTCGAGAAGGTATCGACGCTCAAATTGAGCATCTTGCTCGATTCCCTAATAATCATGAGTAAAACAAAAATGAGCTTCAAAATATACAAAAACATTCAATATCTAAAAGCTATGTTGCATCGATATTTTTTTATGTACCCACATCCGGTACTTATATGTAATGCATATATGAATATGGTATTGCGATATGATTGAATATATTAGACAATACTTTATCTAAAACTTACTTTCAGACTTTTAATTACCTAAGCCTAAAAAACCTAGAACTAATATTTTGATTTATGTTTAGTGCACTGATGTGTAATTCTATACATTACTAAGGAAATGATGGCATTACTTGGATTTACTTTTGAAAACTTTTAATGATATGATATGGCCTAGTTCATTGATATATACAGTCATTACATCAAATATAAACCATTAATATTAACAAAGACAATGACATTAATCTTTTTAAAATTTCTTTTGAAAGAGTAATGTGTTTATTTATAAATTTCATAAATATAAGATTGAAAAATTAAGCATTAAGAGTGTGTTTGGTTGGGTGAAAAAGTGATGGGATATGAGAATGAAGTATGCTTGGTAAAAAAAAATGAGAAGAAAAAAGAAAGAAAGAGATGATCATTTATGTGTATGTTTTCCTACCATTTATTGTCGATGGTCATGCCTTCAACCACTTCGGTAGCCTAGAAGTAATCAAGAATAGACAATAAGAAGATAAAATAAATGCTCTAAATTGTAGAATAAAACTTTTGAAAATTTACATATATGTTCAACATTATCACAATCTTTTGGTCGGAATATAGTAAATAAAATATTTTCTAATGAAAGTAATTCAATATATAAACCAATTAGATTAAGCTTTGGGTTTACATCATATATTGATAAAAGAAATTTTTGTATGTAATTTTTGTTGAATGATTTACCGTGTTTTTTGTTAGGACATGATGGACATCCCTTTCCTTCCATAATCTACAACGTTTTCGGGTTCATCAACACATTTTTCTTCAACAATTTTTCTTCCCATTTCTTGCAACTAGGCATGCATCCACAAATATTTATTGTCATCATTGACTTTTATGAGAGATTTCTTAATGAGAACATCGATTCCAATATCTGGAAAAAACTCACAACCATCCAATACTTTCATTACCAAATCTTTCTCCTCCCCATTGAAAAAGCATGCTATATCTAGAAATATATTCTTCTCCCTTTCTTCCAATCCATCAAAGCTAATTCTTAGTGTGCCAAGAATTTCTTTGTTAGAATCTTGTTTAAGTCTTTCGATTGCATTTCTCCATTGAATTATATCTCTACCATACAAAAATGAACCCAAAACTTCAAGAGCTAAGGGAGAGACCATCAGCATAATGTACAACATGTTTAGAAAGCTCAATGAAATCATATTTCGGCGTTGTATCACTATCAAAAGCTTTCAACTTGAAAAGCCTAAGTGCATCATTGGGATTCAATGTTGTAGGCTTATACACATCATCGATTCGATAAGATCGGAGGAAATGTTCATCTCTTGTTGTTACAATAATCCTACTCCCTAAATTGAACCAATCACGCCTTCCAACCAAGCATTTCAAATGTTGTATGTTATCAACATCATCAAGAACAACAAGAACCTTTTTACTAGACAATCTGTGGCTAATAATGGCATTCCCTTCATAAACATTGAAAAAATTGAAGCATTCATCCGGAAAGATTTGAGAAAGAAGTTGTTTCTGTAAAGAAACAAGTCCATGTTTGTTTGAAACTTCTCGAATATCAGCAAGAAAGCATTTACCTTCAAAATGAGGTAACATTTGAGTGTAAGCAACCCTTGCAAGAGTTGTTTTACCGATGCCACCCATTCAGCAAATTCCTATAATGCGGACATCGTCTTCCCCAATATTTATTTTCGAATACAACTCCTCCAAACGTAAGCTAATTCCAACCAACTCATCATGAACAATTGGATATGTTTGACATAATTTTGCTGATATCTTCTGAACAATATCTTTGATAAACTCTGCTTCGTGCCTACAAAGAAATTAAATTTCGATGCTATCTTTCAAATGCAATTTTTCATTTTTAGTTCAGTGAATTATGAGATATAATATAGTTGGAAGCAAACAAAAAGCAAGAATAAGACAACAAGATCTGTTACAGCATCAAAATACACAACTTGCTCGTTAGTTGAAATATGGGAATTCTCAATTAAACACAAAGTTATCATAAATTACATGCAACCCCCCCCCCCCCCCCCCCAACAAAAAAAAAACAATGTTTTAGTCATTAAAATTAGGAAATAGAGAAGAAAAGAACGAATTACCTATTATGTAAATGCCATCCTTTGATGTTAGCTACGTGAGTCAAAGCATTTCGCCACTTTTGGATCTTGTCTTTATCTTCCTTGTACCTCTCATGGTGTTTGGCGAAGGCTTCTTCAACTTTTTCTTTTGTTTTCTTAAATCGGATGGATCCACATCGTAGAAAATTGGAAATACTTTATGTCCGTTTACATTTTTTGTTGAACAATCTCAGCTAGTTCCTCCAAGCACCATCCTGAAAAGGCATAGGTTTCTGAAAAAAATGATTACCGAGCACCATGACTGCTGAATTGCTTTAAAGAGTTCCGGTGCGATCTCTTCACCGGCCTCCAGCTTTGGGTCATCCCTGAAAGTGATGATCCCACTCCTCTTTAGAGCATCGTATAGTTCTTGCGGGTATCTTCACCTCTAAAACTCAAGAAAACATCGTATTTCTTTATGGAAATGGATGAGGAAGTCAAAAGTAACGACGACATGACGATGTACGAGAAGAAAAATATATGTGGATGTAGTGTTCAAAATCAGTCGCTCAATACCTCAGAAACAATAAGTAGATGAACATGAGGAAGGAGAAAAACAGATGAAAAACAGTAAGTATGAACAAAGGATTTTTGTGTATACGTTTCCCACCTTTTACTTTTCCAAATGAATCTATCTTGATAATAATACCTATGAAAGGGGGTCAGTAGGTAACAGTAAATTCGGGGGCCATATTAGAGTTTTAAGAGTTTTTTTTGGTTAAAAATTTCCACAAGTCCCTGTACCTTTTATAAATTTAAAATGTAGTCCCTAAACTATTAACCATTAAATTATAGTAAGTTTTCGTTTTAGTAACTTAAGTAAAGAAAGTTACAATTTGGTCATTAAACTTTTCAAAATTGTTTTTTTATACCCAACTATTAAGTAACTTTTTTACTGGTATAATAACAATTTTAGTCATTAATTTTTATACTTTTCTGTCAATTTAAAGTCTATGTTCTTTGACTATTGGTATTGGAATAAAGGATTGCAATCTATTGTCACATGGCAAAATTTTGTATTTATATTCCAACAAAATTGAAGTTTGTATACTTGATGATTTTTAACTTATGCAGATATATGATACGTGAACATGTAATGTTTTAATTTTGAAGATAACACATGAATCACCTAGTTACTTTCCCATGATCCATACTCAAATTTCTCAAATATCTACCTAATATCTGAAAAATGTATGTAATATTTTTGTACATATAAACTCGAGCATACATTAGATTCTCCACTATTTAAGCATAGTGATATTTTTCATTTTCTTAATCTTAAAATCAATGTTGAGACATTAATCAAGACTAAACTTGTCTCTTTTAATGATATAAGTATCGCCTAATCTACAATCCTACATGAAGGAGGAGATCTAAAAACAGATCAAAATTCAAGGGAACAACGAAGATTCTTGTAAGCAATTTCTCTATACATTTCCTTGTTTTCTTCCAAATGAAAGCGCGTAGGTGTGGAAATTGGGGGATGATAGATGAGTGATAGATATTGTCTCCAGGAAGAATTCAAGAAAGAGTCCACAAAATGGAGCCTACAATAATTATTAAGTGTTGGACCCTTTGTATTTTACATTATCATATTTACTTTATAATTATTAAGTATTAACTAATTGTGTTTTACATGCTTAACTAGTTTCTTATGCAACATACATCTAATTATTTTTATTTCATTAATTATATATTTATTTTATTAATTAGTGTATTGAATTATTATTTAAAGATGTATGATTATTTAGTTAAAAATATATTTTGTTTTATGTAATGTAAAATAATTAAAATATTTTATTAAACTTAACATATAATTTAGTACTTGAGTTTGACACTTTTTTTAATATGATGCTTATGTTATTTTTTGGTTCAATTTTAGGTAGAAAAATAGAAAAATAATAGTGTGAAATCGGCTAGAAAAATAGATTGTAAGGCTAGTTTTTTTTTTTTTTTTTGAAATAGAAATCAAATAAAAAAACACAAAAAAAAAATATACAGGAAACAACAAAGGACTTGTCTAAGAAATTTGTGTATACGTTTCCCACCTTTTACTTTTCCAAATGAATCTATCTTGATAATTATACCTATGAAAGGGAGTCGGTAACAATTAATACGGGGGCCATAGATGAGCGTTAGATGTTCTTTTCGGGAAGACTCCAAGAAGGTGAGAGTTGACAATTGGTGCCTACTTTAATTACTACTAAAAACTATAGAGTTTCAACAGTTTTTTCTGCTTAAAAATGTGTCACAAGTCATCATACTTTTTATAAATTAAAATTTAATCTCAACATTATTAGTTATTAAATTATGGGTAAATTTTTGTTTTAGTCACTTAACTAAAAAAAGTTACGATTTGATCATTAAACTTTTCAAAATTATTTTTTTGTCACCCAACTATTAAGTGACACTTTTTTAGTTGGTATAATAACAATTTTAGTCCTCAATTTTTATATTTTTCTGTCAATTTGACACTAATTATATATAAAGTAATAAAATTTGAAATTCTTTTTAAAAAATTTAGAGAACTCTAGAAATTTAAATTAAAACAAAAGTAAATTAAAAAAAGCAAAAATAGATAACGTGAGAGAAAATGAGAGAAAAATGTTTTTAAACCCTCCATAATTTCTCTTTGTATTATCTTTATAGAAATACTCAATACTAATTCTTTAAAAAACATAAAAAAATAAAAATATTAAGCAAAATTATTGGTTTTTTGTTTTTTTTCCCTTTTCTATTTCTTAATATGGCTTTTCCGTTATAAGAAAAAAAAATTCAAAAAATAATTTGTTTTCACAGTTTGGATTTCTAAAAAATAATTTAAATTGATTCGAGTCTAAAAAAGAAAATTTTGTGGTATATTTTGTATTTTTTTCTAAAAAATTACATTAAAGTTGATTTCACAAGCCTTTGTAATATCAGTTTTAGATGTTCTTCAAAGGCATGAAACTTTACTTGAAAATATTACTAACTTGGTTGTAATAGCCCATTTTGCCCGGGCCCATAAAACAGAATAATAAAACCAACAAAAAAGGTCCTTAAACAGTCCAGATTACAAAGCCCAGAATTAAACCCTCAGACCCAGACCCATTCCTAAACCACTAACCCAACACCAACAGATAGGCCCAAAATGACCCAGTTCCTAAACTGAACCCAGCCAACCTAGGGTTTTCTGAAACCCTCACGTCGCGAGGTGGGAACCCAACAGTCGCGCCGCACTCCTCGCACCCAGCGTAGCACCAGCAATCTCTCGCCTCGTCACGCTGCAATCCGCGCAGATGACGCCGCAGTCACCACCAGGATTTTCACCCAAACCTGCAAAAGGAAACAAACCAACAGCAAAAAGGGCGGAACAGAGGCAAATAGAGATTTATTTCCTTTTTGATTTTCATCTAGGGTTATAAAAACCCTAGATTAAACTTGTAAAGAGGATACACGGAGAAAAATAGAAAATAGGCAGAGAAATAGATACAGACAAATATTCAAAAACAAATAAAAACACCCGAACAGAAGGTGATTTCCTATTTTGTATTGGCGTTGTTTTTTCTTATTTTTATTTTCTTTTTCGATTCCTGCAAACAGTAATAAAAATAGAAAGGATTTTACCTTTCGATCGGCGTTAAAAACTGGGGTGTTTGGGATTCCGACCGCCGTCGGAGGAAGTGTGGTGGTATGCACGGTGGCGCGTCGGATCAGAGTCCAGGCCAAAGGTCAATGGACCGAGAGGATTTTTAAAGGGCTTTGGAGTTTTTTTTTTCCTTGAAACGGTTTAAAATGATTTTAAAAAACAAAATTTGGCTTTTTATAAAGCCACCATACGACGCCGTTTTAAGAATGACTATTAACTTAAAAAACGACGCCGTTTTAGGCCATGGGATTCGCGCGTTGACCCGACCCGGCCCTCAGGATCCGCGCGTTTTCTTTAAATGGCCTAATTGCCATCTTAGTCCTTCCGCATTTTTATATTTTTTAATTCGGTATTAATTTCATTTTTTTATTTATTTTTTAATTTGTCCCTAATATTTGTTTCGGTTCCAATTTAGTCCCTCGGTCCGTTTTAAAGGTAAAATCGGAACGACGTCGTTTCGTAAAAAGGTTTAATTCTACATTAGTCCCTGGAATTTAATGCGCGTTTTAATTTAATATCCTTTTGATCTGTTCTAATTATTATTTGACCCCTGATTTCTTTGTTTTATTTTATTTTTATCCTTTTATTTTATTTTTATATAGTGTATTAAACTATTTTATTATATTATATATTCCATATTATTTTCCTGTATTTATTTATATTATATATATTTTATATGTATTATTTTATTATATATTTAATTATTAATATATATATTATTTTATTTGTTTAATAATATATATATTATTTTTTTATTTTTTTATTATATTATGTTTATTATATATTATTATGTTACATATATATATTATTTCTAAAACTTTATTTATTTATGTTATCTAACCCATTTTATTTATATAGTTTAAATTATGTATTATATATATTTTCATTATTTATTATTTTAATTTAGCTAAAAATTATTTTCATTACATATTTTTCATATACTATATTATATGTTTTTAAAATTTTTATATTACATAGTATTATATTATATCATATATGTATGTAATATTTTATTTTATTTATTAATCTTGCATGAAATATGTTCATATTTGTTTTATTTATTGTATTTGTTTATACTTCTTCATGTATTTACGATTGCTTTAGTGTAGGAATTATTATTTGTCATATTTTATATTATTTCTTTGTCGCCTATCTTAAACATTAGTATATTATAATTGCTTTTAATATTTATGTGCGATAATTTATAAATGCAATATTGTCACATGGATTATTATGAAAATACATTTTTTGCAAAATTATTATATTTCATCGAAAGGTTTTTAAAATAAGGCAATGTTTTGGTATTTAGAAATTTGGGAAATAGTGCCCTAACGTACTGGGTTGCGATTTTCCGTTTGGCTAAATAACTAAATACCCCTTTTTAAGTTTTGTAAATCATGAGATGATTTTGATTACGAAGGTTCTTAAATATCGTGTCCTAACATACTGGATGTGATGTTTATATTCCCTCGAAACAAAGAAATCTCGAGTTTTAACTTAAATGGCTCAAAGTTTTTTTAAGAAATCATATTTTTGAATACTTTTAAACTTCAAACATTTGGACATGATTTTATCGATTAGGTACTAATTTTTGGGCGTTACGAGGGTGCTAACCCCTCCTCGTACGTAACCGACTCCCGAACCCGTTTTCTTTCGTAGACCAAAATTAAATATTTTAAAATAAAACGTTTTACAAGGTGATCCAATCACACCTGAGTAAAAAGGGATTGGTGGCGACTCCCATTTCGTTTTTAAAAGTCGATCCCCATTTTCAAAACCCGATTTTAAAATGGTTTCGACAGCTTGGCGACTCCACTGGGGACTAATAAGAGAGTCAAGCCGTAAAATTGATAGTTTCATGTCTTTATGTCTGAGTTTAAAAAAAATCTGGTTTAAAAATTATGATCTTTTTTATTTGCATGTGATTCTGTGTGTATAAAATATCTCTGCATTGCATTGCATGACCGTTGTAGTCACACCCTTAAGTGGGAGTGAGAAGCTACTCCTTCGTGAGGTTTTCACCTCCGTGCAGGATAGTGAATTGCTTTCGGGATACATTCATACCTATGTCTTCGTGAGGTTTTCACCTCCTTGCAGCCATAGGGAAATGTATTCCCCTGAACTGAACTCGGTCTATATGAGCCTATAATGGGTGAGGATCGAGGAATCTGCTGGTTCGGGTACCTCAGCTTTAAAGCTAAACCACATATAAGTAAACCCTAAGAACCCACCCTAAGGAAGAACTATGTCAAACCTTAGTGGTCACCCAGATAGGTTTTTGTTTATTTTACTTGCTTTATATTTTATTCCATGGTACTAACTCGTTGTGTTTTATCTTTTTGTGCATGTCATTTTATATTTTAAGAGGTATCGATTCACGGTCAGTTTCTAAGTTAGAAAGCTGGTTATGGAGAACGAATTCCTTGATAAAGTGGAAGACAATGCAGTCGTTCGTATATAGTTAGAACATAGGCAATTAGAAGGGTATGGATCTATTTGAGCAAGAGGAAATGGGGCAGTGCTAAAATCTCAGCCACCTGTGCTTCCTAATGTTGTTCCGATTAAAGCAGAATTGGATGCAAAGAAGATTGTACGTCACTCTAGCAAGGCGTGGTGTTGGAACTAATAGGTAGAAGGTAACTATACTCACCAATCACTTCAAAGAGAGTATGGGGAGTACAGATGGACACTTCTACCATTACAAGCGTTTCTCTTTCATATGAAGATGGCCGTCCAGTTGATAGCAAGGGTGTTGGAAGAAAAGTGATAGAGAGGGTGCAAGAAGACCTATGGCAATGAATTGGCTGGAAAAGACTTTGCTTATGATGGGGAGAAAAGTTTGTTTACTATTGGTGCTCTTCCAAATAATAAGCATGAGTTTGCAGTTGTATTTGAGGATGTTACATCTAACAAAAACAATGGGAATGCAAGACCTGATGTCCATGATGACTCAAATGGGTAAGACAGGAAGAGAATTAAACGACCTTATCAATCAAGGACCTTTAAAGTGGAGATCAGCATTGCTGCAAAGATTCCCATGCAAGCCATTCAAAATGCTCTGCGTGGACAGGAATCAGAAAACTCACAAGAAGCCCTAAGACTGTTGGATATCATTTTACGGCAGCATGCTGCAAAACAGGGATGTCTACTTGTTCGCCAATCATTCTTTCAAAGTAATCCTGATAATTTTACAGACATTGGAGGAGGTGTCCTTGGCTGTAAGGGTTTCCATTCAAGTTTCAGAGCCACTCAAGGAGGCCTTTCACTAAATATCAATGTATCAACTACCATGATAATTCAACCTGGTCTGGTAGTTGATTTGTAAATCAGAATGCTAGAGATCCTTACTCTCTTGATTGGAACAAGGAAAAACGGGTGCTAAAGAATCTGATGATAAAAGTTAGTCCGTCTAATCAAGAGTACAAGATTACTGGCTTGAGTGAACAACATTGCAAGGGATTTGATTCGGAGAAATGAAAGGAATTCATAGTGATCCCCCATTTGATTTATCCAATGAGACGAACCGGAATAGACACCTTTCACCTGTGGTTAAAGTTGAAAAAAAATGTTGAACAGATACAATTTAAACTTCTTGGAGCTCCGCAGTTCTTTCTTTGTCTAGAAAAAATTCTAATTTTTATGAGCCATAGAATCTCTCTGAGTATGACGCTAGCTAGGGTGTATGATCAAAATCTTCTTATGAAGATCAATGCTAAGCTTGGACCATTTTTTCTTCACCGTCGAAATCATAATTTTGAGGTAAAGTCAAATCTGAACAAGATTGAGGGTAGGATTGAAGAGTTAGAATCGGTATTGCATAACTGTGAGTTTCGGATCGAGTTTCTTGAAACAAATAAAGGGCGTTAGAAGGAAGAACTTCACCATTCTTACGATCGAGTCAGAAGTCGGAATTATTTCACGGGTGAAGTAATAGTCCAGATTCGACTTGGGTAATATAGGCGGATGCATTGAGCACGAAGTATGAGCTACGGTCAGATCGTGGTCAAGAGTTGGCTTTGTTGTGTAGGAAAGTCAGAACACTGAGACTTAGGGCGAAAGCATATAGTAGTCCGTTTTATGTAAAGGATTTTGTTGTCGAATAAAGTTTTCTAAAATAAAGTTGATCAGAATCGATACCTCTTTGCATTCATGCATTTGCATTACATGGCATCATTTGCATTAGACTTTTATAAAAGGACCCTAATTAGGTAAAAATATTTCAGTTAACCTGGAAAACATGGAGCAAAGGTTGGAAAGAATAGAGCAAATGCAAATATAGATGCAGGGGCAATTGATCGAGATCCAACAAGAAATGCGGGAATTACAAAGAAATATGATAGGCCAACTAACTCAGTTACTAGCCAGATGATTTGGAAAAAAGAAGTGGCTCAGTGGACAATAGTGAAGATGATGAGGAAGACATTGTTTATTCTCCAATGGGTATCCCGACTCAACCAGGCACACATCTGCATGGGGAACCCACCATTATTGGACCCCGATATCATACTTCGGCCCTATTGAATTCTCCAATAGGTTCAGGTTTTAACCCGAGTGATGATCAAGCCAAACCTGTTGCTTTGGTAAAAACAAAGGAATGAGGAGAATGGACCTCAAAAGACTTGAAGAATAAGGAAAAGAAAATGAATAATGCCGGTAGGTATAACAAGAGCCATTCAGAGCCGATTACAGTAAACCAGCCAATGATGGTAGTTACCAGCAATCAGGTTTCCCCAAGGCAAAACTCTGAAAGGCTCCAATTTATGCCAATTCCCATGACGTATAAGGAGCTATATCAAAGTTTGTTTGACGCACACGTGGTGTCCCCATTTTATTCGAAACCGTTGCAACCTCTGTTCCCAAAATGGTATAACAAGAATGCCCAATGCGACTACCATGCGGGAATAACTGGTCATTCAATTGAAAACTGTACTACGTTTAAAAAGTTGGTCGAAAGGTTTATAAAAATGGGAGTTGTAAAGTTCGACGATCCATCAAAACCTAATCGTTTTAATGAGGTAGTGAATAAGGTAATTGAAGGAGGAGACAAGAAAGTTGCTTCTCCTTGAAGAAATCAATAATGAAGAAGGAATTAAAGAACAAAGTTTCCAAGCCCTTGTGTACTTGGGGAGTGTTTTGAATAATGAGACTGTAGAAGAAATCCTTGTACTTTTAGGGCTAATCTAGAGTAATATTTGAAACACGCTTGTTGCCTTAAGCCTAGAGGCAATAAGAACCCTTTTGTGAAATAGGCTTGTGTTCTGAAATTATTATTTCAATAAAATGCATCTTTTTAAGCACATATTATTTTATTCTTTCTATTTCATACTGTACATTCTTTTATTTTTTAGAATATTCTTTCATTCTTCATTCATGACCATACAAAAAATCATCCTTAGAATCATTTATTCTTTGGATTTCTTGCCTTCATATCTAGGTACCCAGATATCAACGACATGAGCGACGTTGTTACTGACTCCCTTTTTTAATGAGATATGGGTCTAGGGGATCTAAGGACTTCGAAGATGACAGAGATTGTACCCTACCTTCTGATTTGTTAAAGATGGTAGAACAAGATGAAAAGACAAACCTTACTCTACAAAGGGTCATTGGATATTGCGAGCCTAGAAAGGGGGAAAGATCGAAGCCTAGCTCACCACTAAAATAAGGCAAGACATCATTGAGTTGTTTTCAAGAATTCAAAGATGTTTTCACACAATTATATCAGGATATGCCTTGGCTAATAAGAAGCAGGCTAAACAAAGAGGATCGGGCATTTTGATTCATCATGGAAGGGGATTGCATCACCATACCGCAAAATACTAATTAAAGAAGACAAGATTCATATGCCTACTCCAGTTCTTCACAAATTTTCTATATGTGGGGCATGGATGTGATGGGGCCAATCTCGTCAAAAGCTTTTCGGCATAGTTATCGTTTACTTCACTAAGAGAATGGACGTACCTTCATATGCCAATGTTACAAGATCGAAGTCATCAAATTCATCAAAAAAAAACCAAAAAAATGATGAAGGAAAAGATCAAATGCCATAAAGGATCGCGTTTAAATAACTGTACAAAGTCAAAGTTTACAGTTTGTCTAAAGATCAGGTAGTATATCACAGTGCAACAAAATTGCCGAAAAAAAAAAGAAAAAAGGTGGCTAAGACTTGTAAATATTGGCATAAGAAGCTATCACTACTCTCTATGAATATCAAACGTTGGCTAGGACCTTTGTTTGGCAACATACATTTTCTCATCGGAATAGAAACAGTTTTGCCAATCGAACCTAATTGAAGAAAAAGTTAAAAGCTATTCGTCACGGCCAGATTGATGCGAGCTTACGTTAAAGAAGTTCATCTTAGGGAATTCCACGAAGAAACTTGATATTAAAAGAGATTTTTCTTCTACAAAACAATTTTAGAAGAAAGCATATGCCAAACTAGGAATGACTTATGTACGGCCTGTTCTAGAGAAGCATTGATACTGACCGAGATGGATGGCGAAGACTTGTCCAATCCAGAGAATCCAGGTTTAGTCAAGAGGAAAGACCAAGGTGAAAACCCGTAAAGGGCACCTAAAAAAAACAAAAAAATGAAAGAAAAAAGAAAAAGGAGAGGCCGAGGTGAAAACCCGCAAAGGGCGCTTTGAGACCAAAGGGGCTTTAAGTTGAAAACCCGAAAAGGGCGGCTCAAATTTTGATCAAAAGTGGGGCATACAGTAGTCTTGCTATATTTGAATTAACAATGAAGAAATATGTTATGTCTTGGGGCATTGATAGAGTACTCCGGATCCCCTAAACACATATTGAGCTTAAAATGGTCCTCAAGAAGTTGGAACAAAGAAGCTCAGGCTGCGATATCTGGGGCACCTAGCTTCTATTCTACCCATTTTTGGATTCCTTATCTTTGATTGCTTTATTCTTTTGAGATACACCCAAATCAATTCTCTTTTATTTCCTGGGTTATCTTTGATTAAATTATTTTTTCTGAGCTATGCTCCTGAATAATTTCTTTCTCGTTCATTCTCGTGTTCTTTTTTAAGCATTTATATTGAAATAACGATTAAGGACTAATAACACTTTCATAAAAGGAGTTTCGCATATTACTCTAGAAGCTTCTAAAATAATATGAGGAGTTTGAAATATGATTATTGTTCAGAACTCACCAAGCCTAAGGGCTGGAAACATTGAAAAATGATTGTCTTTTCAAATTCTTATTGGATAGGACAATTTCGTTGGTGACACCATATTGGAAAATGACGAACAAGGTCAATCCAAGTGTAAAAAAGGATCATTGTCGAGATACCCTGCATCCATTCAGACACATACATCTGGTCATTACACCCAGGGAATGGTGTAACAGATTGAAAGTGATTCAAGTTCTGTACCTTTGAGTGGTAACATAAATATGAAAGAAACCAAATGTCATTCCTCTGAAGTTACAGTGGGAGATGCCAACTTCATGTCTCAAGATCCAAGCGGGGCTGACTCAGAAATTACATAGGGGCAAGCTGGTTGAGTAGAACATGGTTGATCAACAAAAATGAAGAACAGATGAGTGATAACACCTAGAATAGGATTCATACTCATAACATTTTTGCATCATAGAAAATCTCATTAGGAGCATTTGATTCATTCCAATCATTGCATCCTAAAAAAGAGTCATCTTCATAATATACATATATAGCTAGAAGCATTTGATTCATTTTTTGGTCATAGCATCTTAGTCATACAGCATGAACACACTAAACCGAGTCTACAGGACCCTCAACGGATGGTGTAGCAATATCGATGAAGTAGAAGATCTTATCTTTCTAAAGTTGTAGGAAGCAGATCGAAGACGCTTTTAGTCTTATCTCCCGAAGTTGCAAATGAGTAGACTAAAAGCAGAAGATTTTATCTCCTGAAGTTGCGATGGAGTAAATCGAAGCGTAGAAGATCTTATCTTCCTAAAGTTGTAGGAAGCGGATCAAAGTCGTTTTAGTCTTATCTCCCCGAGGTTGCAGCAGAGAGTAGACTACAAACAAAAGATTTTATCTCCCTGAAGTTGCAGTGGAGCAAATCGAAAGCAGAAGATCTTATCTTCCTAAAGTTGTAGGAAGTAGATCGAAGACGTTTTAGTCTTATCTCCCTAAGGTTGCAGCGGAGTAGACTACAAACAAAAGATTTTATCTCCCTGAAGTTGCAGTGGAGTAAATCAAAAACAGAAGATCTTATCTTCCTGAAGTTGCAGGAAGCAGATCGAAAAGAATTTCAGCCTTATCTCCTTGAAGTTGTAGGGAGTAGATCAAGACAGAAGATCTTATCTTCCCGGTTGTAGGAAGTAGATCAAAAGAAGATTTTAGTCTTATCTCCCTGAAGTTGTAGGGAGTAGACCGAAGACAGAAGATCTCATCTTCCTGAAGTTATAGGAAGCATATCAAAAAGAATTTCAGCCTTATCTCCCTGAAGTTGTAGGGAGTAGACTGAAGACAGAAGATCTTATCTTCCTGAAGTTGTAGGAAGTAGATCAAAAGAAGATTTTAGTCTTATCTCCCTGAAGTTGTAGGGAGTAGACTGAAGACATAAGATCTTATCTTCCTGAAGTTGTAGGAAGTAGATCAAAGAAAAAAGATCTTATCTTCCTGAAGTTGTAGGAAGTAGATCAAAAGAAGATTTTAGCCTTATCTCCTTGAAGTTGTAGGGAACAGACCGAAGACAGAAGATCTCATCTTCCTGAAGTTGTAGGAAGCAGATCGAAAAGAATTTCAGCCTTATCTCCCTGAAGTTGTAGGGAGTAGACTGAAGACAGAAGATCTTATCTTCCTGAAGTTGTAGGAAGTAGATCAAAAGAAGATTTTAGTCTTATCTCCCTAAAGTTGTAGGGAGTAGACTGAAGACAGAAGATCTTATCTTCTTGAAGTTGTAGGAAGTAAATCAAAGGCAGAAGGTCTTATCTTCCTGAAGTTGTAGGAAGTAGATCGAAGACACTTTTAGATCTTATCTTCCTGAAGTTGTAGGAAGCAGATCAAAAACATCAATTTGGCATTGCAAGAAGCAGAATAAAGCTAGCAGACTTACTGAAATCAAGATGAAGTTCCAGTATCCCTGAAAATGTAGTTGGGATTGGAAGCCATTCGAAGAAGACGAGAGTCAAGAAGTCAAAGTTCGGCCAAAACTGGGCAAAATTGGTCCTTTTATAGTCTTTGCTCTATTCCCGTTACACGACAATGAGCAAAGAGGGGCAGCTGTAATAGCCCATTTTGCCCGGGCCCATAAAACAGAATAATAAAACCAATAAAAAATGTCCTTAAACAGTCCAGATTACAAAGCCCAAAATTAAACCCTCAGACCCAGACCCATTCCTAAACCACTAACCCAACACCAACAGACAGGCCCAAAATGGCCCAGTTCCTAAACTGAACCCAGCCGACCTAGGGTTTTCTGAAACCCTCGCGCCGCAAGGTGGGAACCCAACAGTTGCGCCGCACTCCTCGCACCCAACGCAGCACCAGCAGTCTCTCGCCTCGTCACACCGCAATCCGCGCAGATGACGCCGCAGTCACCACCAGGATTTTCGCCCAAACCTGCAAAAGGAAACAAACCAACAGCAAAAAGGGTGGAACAGAGGCAAATAGAGATTTATTTCCTTTTTGTTTTTCATCTAAGGTTATAAAAACCCTAGATTAAACTTGTAAAGAGGATACACAGAGAAAAATAGAAAATAGGCAGAGAAATAGATATAGACAAATATTCAAAAACAAATAAAAACACCCGAACAGAAGGTGATTTCCTATTTTGTATTGGAGTTGTTTTTTCTTATTTCTATTTTCTTTTTCGATTCCTGCAAACAGTAATAAAAATAGAAAGGATTTTACCTTTCGATCGGCATTAAAAACTGGGGTGTTTGGGATTCCGACCGCCGTCGGAGGAAGTGTGGTGGTATGCACGGTGGCGCATCGGATCAGAGTCCAGGCCAAAGGTCAATGGACCGAGAGGATTTTTAAAGGGCTTTAGAGTTTTTTTTTTCCTTGAAACGGTTTAAAATGATTTTAAAAAATAAAATTTGGCTTTTTATAAAGCCACCATACGACGCCGTTTTAAGAATGGCTATTAACTTAAAAAACGACGCCGTTTTAGGCCATGGGATCCACGCGTTGACCCGACCCGGCCCTCAGGATCCGCGCGTTTTCTTTAAATGGCCTAATTGCCATCTTAGTCCTTCCGCATTTTTATATTTTTTTAATTCGGTATTAATTTCAATTTTATTTATTTTTTGATTTGTCCCTAATGTTTGTTTCGGTTCCAATTTAGTCCCTCGGTCCATTTTAAAGGTAAAATCGGAACGACGTCGTTTTTCAGAAAAGGTTTAATTCCACATTAGTCCTCGAATTTAATGCGCGTTTTAATTTAATATCCTTTTGATCTGTTCTAATTATTATTTGACCCCGATTTCTTTGTTTTATTTTATTTTTATCCTTTTTTTTATTTTTATATAGTGTATTAAACTATTTTATTATATTATATATTCCATATTATTTTCCTGTATTTATTTATATTATATATATTTTATATGTATTATTTTATTATATATTTAATTATTACTATATATATTATTTTATTTGTTTAATAATTTATATATATATTATTTTTATTTTTATATTATATTATGTATATTATATATTATTATGTTACATATATATATTATTTCTAAAACTTTATTTATTTATGTTATCTAACCCATTTTATTTATATAGTTTAAATTATGTATTATATATATTTTCATTATTTATTATTTTAATTTAGCTAAAAATTATTTTCATTACATATTTTTCATATAATATATTATGTTTTTTTAATTTTTTTATATTACATAGTATTATATTATATCATATATGTATGTAATATTTTATTTTATTTATTAATCTTGCATGAAATATGTTCATATTTGTTTTATTTATTGTATTTGTTTATACTTCGTCATGTATTTACGATTGCTTTAGTGTAGGAATTATTATTTGTCATATTTTGTATTATTTCTTTGTTGCCTATCTTAAACATTAGTATATTATAATTGCTTTTAATATTTATGTGCGATAATTTATAAATGCAATATTGTCACATGGATTATTATGAAAATACATTTTTTGCAAAATTATTATATTTCATCGAAAGGTTTTTAAAATAAGGCAATGTTTTGGTATTTAGAAATTCGGGAAATAGTGCCCTAACGTACTGGGTTGCGATTTTCCGTTTGGCTAAATAACTAAATACCCCTTTTCAAGTTTTATAAATCATGAGATGATTTTGATTACGAAGGTTCTTAAATATCGTGTCCTAACGTACTGGATGTGATGTTTATATTCCATCGGAACAAAGAAATCTCGAGTTTTAACTTAAATGGCTCGAAGTTTTTTTAAGAAATCATATTTTTGAATACTTTTAAACTTCAAACATTTGGACATGATTTTATCGATTAGGTATCAATTTTTGGGCGTTACGAGGGTGCTAACCCCTCCTCGTACGTAACCGACTCCCGAACCCGTTTTCTTGTTTTTCGTAGACCAAAATTAAATGTTTTAAAATAAAACGTTTTACAAAGTGATCCAATCACACCTAAGTAAAAAGTGAATGGTGGAGACTCCCATTTCGTTTTTAAAAGTCGATCCCCATTTTCAAAACCCGATTTTAAAATGGTTTCGACATTGGTTTCGAGAAACATTGAGGAAGCGCATAATGATCTAACATTGTTTTGTTTTCTTCTATTTTTAATTTTTTATAGGATTCTATTTAAGAATAAATTTCTATATTTTCCATACATATTAGTTCTTGAAAAACAACATTTTCGAGATTTTATTTTTCTATAATTTTTATATAGAATTTTTTATTTTTTAAATAGTTTTAATTTTTTTTATAATTTTATATAGAACCATGGTCAAGTTTACAAAATATAATAATTGAGGACTAACGTGTTATTTTACCAACTAAAAAGTGCCATTTAATAGTCAAATGACCAAGAAAAACAATTTCGAAAAGTTTATAGACCAAATTGTAGCTTTTTGTAGTTGAGTAACAAAAATGATAACTTACCCATAATTTAGTGACTAATGATGTAATTAACCCTAAAAAATAGTGGCTTGGATTTGGTCGTAAGTCCCATTGGAACATACGGACTGTAAGGGTATCATTACCCAATCTATATAATATAATATACATAAAAGCACGAGTTTAAAAAAACTTTTGAACTGACGAGAATATCTTTTATTTTTCATCAAATTACTAAGTTCACATTTAAAAGTTATGCTACTTTTATTGATGTAAAATAAAGTTATTACGTGAATATAATTCTAAGCAACTTAATTATCCCTTAATTAATATTAGAGTTACACATAAATTAAAAATTTAAGTTTAGCTTTGTAAATAACATCGAATAGTTAGACATATTTGATTGAATAGCATGTAAGAAAAATCATCGACAAAAAAATAGGATATTGTTAGCATTAATAAATTAAAATTATATATATAAAGAGAATATTATATATATAAATAAAAGCAATGGTTCTTTGAATAGGAAATAGTGAATCCTATTCAAATTGAATGGCACTAAAAAAAATGAAAGATTATTTTAATTGATGATGAGATAATGGAATTATGTTGTATGTTATTCATACTATGTGAAGCAAGCACTCTTAAAATCGTTTTTTATCTATCTATAATTTATTTGGTATACGTGGAAATTATTTTATGAGTTTATTTTGAAGATAAAGTTAATTTTCAACAATTATTTTTTTATCGTCATTATTAATATAATTAAAATTGATTAACTTAATGTTTTGGAAACATCATCATGATAATATTTTATAATTATTTTTATAAAAAAGATAAAAATACTGTTATATTAATATTTGTTACTTTGTATAAATAGTAATTTTTTTAATCATTTCTCAAATAAATTAATATCTATTTAATTTATGATATCAACTCAGTTATGAATTTAAATAATAGTATAGATAATAATTAAAATATAATATAAAGTATGTTTCGTCATGATAAAATTATGTGAAAATTATATATCTTTATATATGAATATATCAAATTTTATATAATGTAAATTATTAATATAGTAAAATTGGAAATACTTTAAAGATATTTATTATCTTAGAAAATATAGGAAAGGACACATGGTATGCTCGAAATTAAAGATGTAGGCATTTTAAGAAGAATTCTATTAACGAGTTCCTTAACATCACCGCGCATGATTAGCGTTGTTGGAACCGTTAGCCGAGACCATGAAAGGCACTCATTCCTTAGGGAAAATATTGTATGAAATAGTGACGCCACGTCATCTGTATCAATTTTCAATAGTTTTATTCCACATCAACATTTTCATCCTGAATTTCAGCATTTTTATCCTGAAAAAAATCAAATCCAAATTAAATTCCTAAAATTCAGGATAAGAATACTGATGTGGTATAAAACTATTAGAAAGGGATACAGATGACGTGACGTCACTGTTTCATACCATCCTTTCTCCATTCCTTAATACCATTGTTCCCACAATGCCACTAGGCATTTCTATTTTTCCAAAGCTTCTAGCAGGCCATAGCAAAAAGAGTACTCCAATCAGTTCCTTCCACAGAAAAAGTTCTTTGAGTTCCGGAGAAACTCACTGTTCTCCCATTTCCTAGTGCCCAATAGACACCATCTACTGCATCTTCCCAAATATTGGACAAAGCCCTCCAGAGAAACGAGTAATTAGAAGGATGTATTGAAGACGACCATCTACTTATTACCCCGTACTTGGTTAGAAGGACTAACCCACAGCACATTCCGCGTGATATCATATTTGGATAGTGTTGCCTCATTGCCTGATGAATTAAGCTCTGTTATTTAAGCTCGAGAATTCCCTGGAGGATCGAATGATGAGTTAATAAGTGAAAGAAACAACACCATTCCTCCATTAACAATTACAGAGTCTTTTGTGTCTTATAGTGGGTGAAGTTTAATTGAAGATTTTCATCATTCAAATGTTTTTTTAAGGATTTATGATCCAAATTCAAAATATTTGGTGATATTGCAGCTTCAAAGGCCAAAGTTGTTGTAAATTTACAACAATTGTATTGAGTGTTTCGTATAAGCCCTGGAAGCCCCCTTGTTCTTGTTGGAGTTGGAATCCTCATTTGTAGCAGGCGCTGTATAAAATATTTCAACCATTAATCAAAAGCCTCTTTTTCAGGGTAAATGACAAGAAAAAACGAAAAAGAGATGCAAACCTTGTTTTGAGGCTTTGTGATATAGAGAAGAATAACAGTGTGAGAAGAATAAAGCTCCCTTGGCCTCAATGCAGAAACAGTAGTATAGGGAGAATCCTACTAAGAACAACAGGGGTCAATATCCAGATGGCTATTCTATGGACACGACTTTTTGCATCTCAATCAAAGGTTTGAAAAGTTGAATTCTTGGGGGTGCCCATTTAATGGTTTTTATTTTACTTTTAATTTCAAAATGGATTTTGGCTTCTATATCAATTTAGTACTCTCTATATCAATTTCATGTTCGTATTATGGACACCAATATATTTCTAATTCCATCACATCAAATCAATGTTTCGAATATAATGAATACTAAATTATGGTAAATAAGAATCTATTTGTACCAACAAACAAAATAAGAAAAAGAGGAACTTGTAAAATTAACTAAATAGGAGAAAACATTATAATGTATACTAAATTATTGCTTCTTTTCTGATCGTCCCATTATAAAATTGAAAACTTTTTGCATCCGTTTAGGCTGCGGCCCTTCTTCCTCTGTTTCCTCTTGGATATTACATTTTCGTTTTACAAGGGAAGTGCTACCTGCAGATCCATCCTTGTCAGTAGAGTGATGATGGATATGTTCAAAATTTCGAGAAGATTGAGTGGTATGGAACTGCAGCTCTTTTATATCTTCCAAATCTTTCTCATACATTATTCTAACACCACACTTCTTCACCTTAAAAGAAGGTAATTTATTTGTGCCTTGGAAACACATCTCAAGCTCATCGCATTCATGATCAGAGCAATCCATTGTCCATAAATTCTTGGTTTCACATTCACCACATTTATCCTCTAAGGACAATGGGTATAATTTATCACGCGAGAAATAACGAAGAAATAGGTGGTCCTTTGTTATGGGCTCCGTATATTCTCCCCCAAAACAATAGAAAGTCGATTGGACCCTTCGAGGATTTCTACCTTGTAAAACGGATCCATTATAACTAGATTGTCCAGAATTTCTACAATGGATATAAGCTGTACCCCCGATACCCTTTCCCTCGGAACCACCATCATTGACGAAAATGCAGCAGAAAGCGACTCCAATCCAATCACTGTCATTCTGAATATTGAGAGGCAGAGGTATTTCAATTACAGAGCCGCCTCTCTGTTGGCTGAACCATTCTGGGATTTCATTTCCAGGTATAATAACATCAAAATCTTTTCTTGAATTCGCAAATTCCTGCAATTTAAAACATCAGTCGTTCTTGAATTTGCAAATGCCTGCAAAATAAAAAATCGGTACTAAAACCATAAAAAAAAGAAAAGAGAGATTAATCAACCTTAATATGTGTTTTCAGCAATGTTATTGCACTAATGTTCTCAGCCAATCTGTAGCAGTTAGTGGCTACAATTCTAGCAGTAGCACTATAACCTATCCTCTCACTTGTCATTCTTGCTAGAAGCACAGGCAACGATTCAAGCTCACTGCAATTTGACAATAAAAGAATTTGAAGACTGGAAAGGTGAGTAAGAGACTCAGCTATGCTGGTGAAATTGTTACCATCAAGACCAAGAAATTTCAACGAGGATAGACCAGAAATATCACTAGGAATATCTCCTTCACCAATATTACACAGGCTGCAATTTGACAATATAAGAGTTTCAAGCTTGGAGAGTCGAGTAAGAGACGCCGGTATGCTGTTGAAATTGTTACCGTTAAGATCGAGATATGTCAAAGAGGATAGACAAGAAATAGCACTAGGAATATCTCCTTCACCAAGATTGCAGTCCCTTAGTTTCAACTTTCTTAATGAACTCAAAGTACCGGATAATGAAGGTATCATTAGAGCTATGGAATTCATCCTTCCTCTTTGGCTTACCTTGAAAAGAGAAAGGAGATTTCTTTCTAACTTAGACGGACCCTTGCATCCACTGAAAGACAGAACTTTAAGATTTTTCAATTGAGAAATGAAGGATGGTGGTTCTTTTATGGCTGTTTCACTCAAGTCAAGCTCTTCCAAAGATTCTGCTTGCTGCAAATTCTCTGGCAAATATTTAACTTTATAACAACCAGAAAGATCAAGAGTTTTTAGATGTTCCATTTTCCCATCAATCTCCGGAAACCTTGTAAGATTTGAGCAACCCGAAAGAATTAAAGTTTCAAGGGATTGCATTCCAATATTGGTTGGAAGACTCCTAAGACTTTTGCAGTCTCTTAAATTCAAAAGTTTAAGTCTCTTAAGCACTCCAAGTGAAGGATGAACATCTACTAATCCGGTACAACCTTCCATAATCAAAACTTCGAGATATGGAGCTGTTGTGAAGTCTGGTGTCTTGATGAGGTTTTGGGACCCTTTAAAGCTGATTATTTTCAACTTATACAAGGGCTGTCAAAAACAATAACAGATTAGAGAGAAAAGAGAACATAATAAAGCACAAAATTATTATTATTGTTATCTTATTCAAAATTTAACCGTTTATAATAAAACAAGCTAAATACAAAGATAGGATGAATTTAGTTCTTACTTTATTCCCCTTCCATAGTTGTTCAATGCGACTATATGGTAAGAGAAGTACGATAAGGTTGTCCGGTTGGAAGGTTGAAGGCAATGATCTTAAAGGATATCCTGTCCAATCTAAAAGTCGTAGTTCATTAGAAAGATAATTGAGGTCATCACAATTTGAGAGGCAAAGCACTTTGAGTAATCTCAAATTTTTCATCTTCGAGAAGGCATAGACACTCAAATTGGACAACTTGCTGGATTCCCTAAAAAAGTAAACATGAGCATTAAAATATACAAAAATATTCAATACCTAAAAGCTATGTTTCTTCAATACTATTTTTTAAGGACTTTTATCCAGTACTTATATCTAACACAGTGTCCAATTATGGGTATTGATATATGACCCTTCAAGAACTCTTGAAATACATGAAAAAGCTTCTTCTTCTTTTTTTTTTAAATCACACATACCCATTTTAGACATATATATCTATCTAACACTCAAATTCTACTTCGAATTACCTAAGCCTTAGAAATTAGAATTAAAATTTTGATTTATATTGGTGCAATGATAATGCATAATTCTATTCATTGTTACTGGATGAAACTATTAAACATCATTAAAAATGAAATCGATTGGTTTTATTTTTAAAAACTTTTTGATGACATATTAAAATCTTGTTCACTAATATACACTATCAGTGCATCAAATATAAGCACTTAATATTTGCAATGATACATCTCTATCATTTCTTTTGAAAGACGAATGCGTTGCTAGATAAATTTCATAAATATAACATTTAATATTAAGCATTAAAGGTTTTTTCCATTGACTTTTATCGGATACTTTTACCAAAAAAAAATATATTTAATGACAATATTAATAATACACATCATAAATATGTAAATATATTTTCTTATCTTTTATTGTCGATGATCATGCCTTCAATTATTTCTGTAACTTAAAAAAAAAAATAGAGAATAAGACAAAATAAATGGTGTAAATGATATGATAAAACTTATAAAAAAAATTGCATTTATGTTTAACACTATTATAACCTTTTGGTCGCAATATAGTAAATAAAGCGTTCTAAATAAAGTAAAATATTTCTAACGAGAGTGATTCAAAGAAATAAAATACTTATTTATATAAATCCTTGTTAACACTTATAATCAACAAAAGGAATTTATCTCAAAGCTACTTAATGTTAAATTTTTTATGGGCTACTATATAATTCAATTGGACTAAGCCTTTATGTTGATTAAAAATTCTATAAAAAATTAGTATGTAATTTTTGTTGAATGAATTTCTGTGTTTTTTTGTTAGGATATGATGGATATATTTTTCCTCCCACAGTCTGCAACGTTTTCCAGATTCATCAATTGATTTTTCCCTAACAATTTTTCTTCCCATTTCTTGTATCAAGCTATGCATCCACAAACGATTGTGTTCATCGACTTTTATGAGAGATTTCTTAATGAGAACATCTCTTCCAATATGTGAGAAAAACTCACAACCATCCAATACTTTTATTATAAATTCTTTCTCCTCTCCATTGAAGAAGCATGCTATATCTAGAAATATATTCTTTTCGCATTCTTCCAATGCATCAAAGTTAATTCGAAGTCTATTGAGAATTTCTTTGTTAGAATTTTGTTTAAGTCTTTTGATTGCACTTCTCCATTGAGCTACATCTCTACCGCACAAAAATGAACCCAAAACTTCAAGAGCTAAGGGGAGACCACAAGCTTAACGTACATGTACAGAAAGCTCAATGAAATCATCTTTCGGCGTTGTATCACTACCAAAAGCTTTCAAATTAAAAAGCCTAAGGGCATCATTAGGATTCAGTGTTGTAGGCTTATACACATCATCAACTCGGTAAGATCGAAGCAAATGTTCGTCTCTTGTCGTTACAATGATTCTACTCCCTAAACCAAACCAATCACGCTTTCCAACTAAGCATTTCAAGTGTTGTATGTTGTCAACATCATCAAGAACAATAAGAACCTTTTTGTGAGACAACCTGTGGCTAATTATGGCATTCCCTTTGTGAACATTGAAAAAATTGAAGCATTCATCAAGCTTTTAGAAAATGAGCCAATAATCTAGAGCGATAATAATTGATAAGTTATTGTCGGGATACTACTTAGTAATTATTTATAGTAAAAGAATACTTTTTTCAATAATGAAAGGTGATTGTTTTAAAAGTTTTTAATCATGAATCTCAATCAGGGGCTAAAATTTTCGTTTTAAAATAAATTCATTTCATTCATAATAAAATTATTTTTATTTACTAAATTTATTATTTTAAAATTGATGATAACACAATAAAAATTATCTTTTTAATAAATTCTAATTTAATTTTAAAATTTTATTAAAAAGATACATCTAACCAATAAAGATTGGTGGTGACTTTTTTTTTATAAAAATAATTTAGTCTAGCAGACCTAAATACTGTTTCGACAAAACACATAGGATTCTATATATATCCAAAAAATAACAATTTTGTTAAGACAGTAAAACTAGAAAAGAGAAGAAAGAATGACCTGTTATTTACATGCCATCCCCTGATGTTAGCCACTTCCCTCAAAGCATTTCCCCACCTTTGGATCTTTTCTCCATCTTCCTTATATCTCTCTTCATGTTTCGCAAACTCTTCTTCTACTTTTTCCTTCTGTTTTCTTAAATCGGATGGATCCACATCGTAGAATATTGGAAATACTTTATGTTCTTTGAAAGGATTTAGGTAAAACTAAACACTAGCTCAATTAAAAACAAATTCTCTGTTTATTGAATGTATGCTTAGCTTCTCTGTACAATAGAGGGCATATTTATAGACTTCAATAAAGCTAACGAACTGATAAACTGCTCAACAGCATACTGTTCGCTGGTATAACAGTTTCTAACAACTTAACATTTTACTCTTAACATTCACCCATCTTCTCCACGGGTAGGACCCGAAGAAAATTCCTAAACCGAGCAAAGGAGGTCACTGACAGCGGCTTGGTGAAAACATCACCATTAAATGGTTCAACCGGTCGACCACGATCCGTTGGAGACCCGACTTGAACACAATTATTTACGGGCTGAGTAGTATTTAAATTTCCTTGCCCAAATGTAGCAATAGGCTCATTAAAAACCACCCTTTTTGGCCCATTAGGAACACGAGTAGTAGGCCCACTTTGATGACCATGTGCGTGAGTAGTAGGCCCAGCTTGATGACCATGTGCGTGAAACCCATTTTTAATCCCAAAGTCGTGAATTTGGTTGCCAGCTGGGCCGTACAAATGATGTTGATGATATTGACCATATAAAACACCATTTTGACCGAATTGATGGGCATGATAATTTTGACCAAAGTGACTACAATTTTGACCAGCATGATGCGGGCCAGTTGGAAGGCAATTGACGTCACCATCATTTGGACTTGTCAAGGCTCCATTTGTACCGAAATTAAAATGTCCAGAAGGTTGAGTAAATCTCATTCGACGAGAGGGATAACCTTCTCCTTCAAACCGTTGTGGAGTCGGCACATAAGCCGACGGAGCAAGCACACCACCTGACACCGGAGCAGGCCACTCACCATCTCGGGGCGCCCGATTTGAAGCCACGACGCCATCGAACTCACGGTTAAATCTATAATAGCACCGTTGAGCAATATGGCCAAACCTATTACAGATCTGGCACTGTATGCGTGGCCGGAAACCTCTCCCGCGACCGCCGGACGGAGAGCGACCACCACGGACAGAACCGTCGGATGTATGAGACGAAACCTCCTCCACAAGATTGGCATGCATGGCCACTTCTTGAACGGCTCGGAGCTGGCGGTTTTCACACTCCACCAAGGCATCGACAAGTCGTTGAAACGGGACCGGCTCGGAAGAAACGGCCACCGACGAAACAGCCGCATCAAATTCAGCAGGTAAACCAGCAAGCATAATCTCCGTTTTCTCTACTTCCGGTATTCGAACGCCGGAAGCTTCAAGAATGGCACAAAGATTCTTTATACGTGCTACAAATTCTTTAACTGAAAGCGTACCTTTCTTGAGAGAGTAAAGTTCATGGCGTATCCTTGATTGCTTAGCACCTGTGTCGGCCGCGAACAGACTAAGGGCCGTCGTCCACACGTCGCACGCCGTCCTAGCGTCTGTAAAAGAGGATAGAAGCGAGCCACTGATAGTCGACAACAACCACGATGCAAGAAGTTGATCTTGTTGTGTAAAGATCAACGCGGACGGATTTGAGGCAAGAGATCCGTCTGGTGACTGAATGAACCTGGCCGGCGGAGGCAACGTTCCATCTAGAAATCCGATCAAATCATAACCACGAAGAATAAGACGTACCTGTTGTTGCCACTGAATGAACGTCCCCTCCTCGAGCTTCACCATGTCATGCCGAGGAAATGAGTTTATAATCTTTTCGCCATTGAACACAGTACATCCGCCTTCAACAGAGACCGAATCAGGAGAGTGCGTGTTAGCCATTCACCTAGGATCACAAGGCGACTTATACCATGAAAGGATTTAGGTAAAACTAAACACTAGCTCAATTGAAAACAAATTCTCAGTTTATTGAATGTATGCTTAGCTTCTCTGTACAATAGAGGGCATATTTATAGACTTCAATAAAGCTAACGAACTGATAAACTGCTCAACAGCATACTGTTAGCTGGTGTAACAGTTTCTAACAACTTAACAGATTACTCTTAACATTCTTTATCCTTTTTTTGTTTAACTATCTCAGTAAGCTCCTCCAAGCACCAACTTGAAAAGGCATAGGTTTTTGAAAAAATGATTATCGAGCACCATGATTGCTGGATTGCTTTAAAGAGTTCAGGTGCGATCTCTTCGCCCGCCTCCAACTTTGGATCATCTCTAAAGGTGACAATCCCACGCCTCTTTAGAGCATTATAGAGATGATCTGTGAAGTTGTTGCGAGTATCTTCACCTCTAAAACTTAAGAAAACATCATATTTCTTTTTAGAAATGGACGAGGAGGTTGAGGGTAACGACAACATGAGGATGTTTGAGAAGAAAAAGATATCTCAACCTAGTGTTCAAAATCAGTCGCTCAATACCTCAGAAACAATAAGTATATGAGCATGAGGAAGGAGAAAACCTGATGAAATTTACAGGAAACAAGTCAACAACGGACTTTTCTATGAAATTTGTGTATACGTTTACAACCTTTTACTTTTCCAAATGAATATGTCTTGATAATAAATTCGGGGGCCATAGATGAGTTAGATGATCTTTCCGGGAAGACTCCAAGAAGGTGAGACTCGACAATTGGTGCCTACTTTAATTACAACTAATAATTATACAGTTTTAAGAGTTCTTTCTTTTAAAATATGCCCAAGTACTTGTACTTATATAAATTTAAAATTTAGTACTTACTACATGAGTCACTAGATTATAGGTAAATTTTTGTTTTGGTCACTTAATTAAAAAAATTCCAATTTGATCACTGAACTTTTCAGAATTATTTTTGTCACCCATCTATTAAGTGACACTATTTTAGTTAATATAATAATAATTTTAGTCCTCAATTTTTATATTTTTTTGTCAATTTCACCTTGATTATATATAATATGATAAAAATTGAAATTCTCTTTTAAAAAAAATTAGAGAACTCTAAAATTTTAAATTAAATAAAATTTTTAAAAATAGATAAAATGAGAGAAAATGAGTGAAAATTACTTTTAAACCCTCCAAAATTTCTCTTTGTATTATCTCTATAGAAATATCCAATGCCAATTCTTTAGAAAACATAAAAAAAAAATAAAATATTAAGTAAAATTATTGGTTCTCTGCTTTTTACCTCTTCTGTTCCTTGACATGTTTTTTCCTTTATAAATTATTCAAAATTCAAAATGTAATTTGTTTTTACAATCTTGATTTATTAAAAAATAATTAAAATGAATTAAAATTTTGAATCGAGTCTAAAAAAAGAAAATTTTGTGGTATATTTTGTATTTTTTTCCTAAAAAATGGTATTAGAGTCGATTTCACAAGCCTTTGTATTATCAATTCTGAATGTTCTTTAGGGGTATGAAACTTAACTTGAAAATATTACTAATTTGGTTTCGAGAAACATTGAATAATTGTGTAATGATATAACATTTTTTGGTTTTTTTCTATTTTTAATTTGTCGTAGGATTCTATTGAATAATAATTTTCTATATTTTTCATACATATTAGTTCTTAAAGAACATTTTTGAGATTTTATTTTTCTATAATTTTCATATAAAATTTTCTATTATTTAAATAGTTTTGAGTTTTTTTTTTTATAATTTTATAATGAACCAAGGTCAAATTTACAAAATATAAAAATTGGGGACTGAAATTTTTATTTTACCAACTAAAAAAAAGTGTCACTTAACAATTGAGTGACCACTAAAAATAATTTAGAAAAGTTTAGTTACCTAATTTTAACTTTTTTAAGTGATCAAAATCAAAACTTACCCATAGGTTAATGACTAATGATTAGTTTACCCTAAAAAAAGTGGCTTAGATTTGGCCGTAATGGGAGAGGGTACCATTGCCCAATCTATATAATATAATATACATAAAAGTACCAATTCGAATTTTTTTTTAAACTGACGAGATTATTCTTTATTTTTCATCAAATTACTAAATTCACATTTAAAATTGGGTCGGGTCGGACACTACTAATCTCTGTTAATGAATTTTATAATTTAAATCTAGCTTACTTTTGTGTGAATTAAACGTGGAGTATTTGAAAATGTTGTCACAAATTTTGTTTTTATAGTGAGAAGAAAATTTGAGTGAAAAGTGGTAGATTGTTGTCGAACATGAACGAGTTGTGTATGGTTAAAAGACTTCAACATTAACCGACTCCTTCAAACAAACCAATGAATCCACTGGCCTCCAATTCTATGAGAAGGATAAAAACCCAATTTATTAATAACTTCATCAGCCCTTCACCACTAATGCGAGGCTCAAGGAAGGCACACAAGTCCTGCTGGAATTCTGTATTATACTCCTTGACAATTCCAAAATACAAGACTAACATTCAACACCATAAGGGTAACTAAAAAGATACCCCTGTTCATAGAGAACTAGGATTCCCCAACTCCATCATACTAGAATCTTGGTCAGCTTCCAACATCAGTAGTTGGGACCATTATTCTCATCTGGTAACCAACCTGATTCTGCAAGCCGATGTTCTGGCCTGGTTCCCCACCATTTTCTTTGTTTCCAAAGGAAAGCGCGTTGGTGTGGAAATTGGGGGATGATAGATGAGTGATAGATGTTGTCTCTAGGAGGAAGAATCCAAGAAAGAGTCCACAAAATGGAGCCTACAATAATTACAAGTAATAATTCCAGTGTTTTACATTATCATTTCTACTTTAGAATTATCAGGTATTAACTAATTGTGTTTTACATGCTTAACTAGTTTCTTATGTAACATACATCTAATTATTTTTATTTCATTAATTATATATGTTTGATAACCATTAATAAAAACTACTTAATATATATATATATATATATATATATATATATTTGGGTGAATTATAATAACAGAGCAAAACTCGAACAACAAATGCAACTAGCGCAACCTAAACCCAGACTACACCTGAGATGATGAACACCCTGACCATCAGGCTATCACACAAGGTTCAATTTTTTTTTCGTTTTTTTCTTTTATTCAACAATTTTGTTTATGAAACATCAACCTTCATTTTTTTTTTAATTCTCAGTATAATATTTATTTTTCATAATGTTTATAATATTTTATATGTAATACTATAATTTACTACAAATGTTTCATATTTACAGTAACGTTATTTAATATATGACTTTGTTTAAAGTAATCTGCAATGTTTAAAAATTAATAATAAATCTGTAAAATAAATTTTTTATAATTTAATATTTGTATTTATAAACTATTTATAAAATTGAATAGTTTGAAAATGTAATTAAAGAAGTAAATCAATATAATTATCAGACTTCATCTAGCTTTTCAAATTATTTAATTATTTATTTAGTTGTAATATAATATTAAAAATAATAGAAATAAATAAAAATATTCTTATGTACAAAATAATTAAAATAATAAGATATTGTTCATCTATAATTTTGAATAGTTTAAATTAAAATGAATTTGTAATTAAATATTGAATATACAGTGTAATTTTGGTTTTCAAAGTTTAAAAATTAAAAGTAATTTTAATAAAAATAAATTTGATATCGATACTCAGGATCAAAATATCAATACCTTATGAATGGAAAGTTTTCAAAAATCGACAGTAAACAAATGTGGTATTGATACTGGTGATAAAAATATAAATACCTCTGCAAAAGTATCGATAAAATATTTTTAACCAAAAATTGGCAGAGAGCTAGAATGGTATCGATACTTACTTTAGTATCGGTACCTTCTTGTTTAGTATCGATACTTACGTTGGATTTCTAAATTTTATTATTTCTTAAATTGTTTAATTAGTCATGATTTCATCTCTAAAGGTTGATTGTGGTAGCCAATACTCTTATTTGTTATTGTATATGCATTTGTATAAGTTCCAATAGTTGTTGTAACTTCCCGTAACTCGAGTCCAGTGACCGAACCGAGTAAGAGATGTTATATTATCAAGTTGAGTCGAATGAAATAAAATTCAAGTTAAATTTAATTGATTCGATTAAATTTATATTGAATATAAATAATATTGGACTACCAAAAAAAAGGGTTAAAAAAGGTTTTTACCTCAATTGAGATTATGATCTAATCCTCGTTAAAGAGCTTTCACCTTTTTATATCACCTACTTCATCACAGAAACTATCCATTTTTCACCTACAAATAAAATACAGCTGTAACTGAATATATATATAATGAAAATAAAATTTTAATAAATAAAAAAATGAAATTAATCAAAATTTACACATTTCAATTATGTAAAAATGAATGAATTAAGTGACTAAAATTTTTAGTAGTATATAAAAAAAAAGAAGCTATGTTATCAACATTTGGGATACTATAGAATATAAGCTCATGTTGAGTATGAATAAAAGTTATAAATTTTTTTGGTATATAATGGAAGGATCATATCTCATTTTCAAATAAGTCTAGAATGATTACTTAAATGAAATAAAAAATGTAAATTACAAAAATTAATTGGATAAGGTTGGTTAAGTAGTTTACCACAATTAATGCTTCTTCCCCGATTGGCCCATTATAAACTTGAACAATTTTTGCATCCGGTTTGGTTGCGGCCCTTCTTCCTCCTCTTCCTCGTAGATATTACGTTTTCGTTTTATGTGAGAAGTGCTACTTACCGATCCATGGTTGTGAGCAGAGTGTTGGTGGATGTGTTTAAAATTTGGAGAAGATTGAGTGCTATGGCACTGCAACTCTTTTGTTTCTTCCAAATCTTTCTTATACACTATTCTAACACCACACTTCTTCGCCTGAACACAAGGAAAATTACGGGTTTCACTGAATCCCAAGAAAGACACCTCAAGCTCATCGCTGTTTTTATCTAGGCAGTCTGTTGTGCATAAATTATTGGTTTCACAGTCACCACATTTATCCTCCATGGAAATTGGATACAGTTTATCACGCGACCAATAACGAAGAATAAGGTGATCTTTCATTACTGGACGCAAACTCCAGCAACTGCTAATAATCCGTCGAGGATTTCTACCTCGAAAAATATATCCCTTACAGCTGGCTTGTTCAGAATTTCTGCAATAGATATATGCTTCACAACCGATACCATATTCGTCATCCCTTGAAGCAACGTTATTGACAAAAATGCAGCAACTAGCAACTCCAATCCATTGACTATCTTTCCTAATGTTGATAGGTAGAGGTATCTTAATTGAAGAGCCACTTTTTTGTTGGCTAAACCATTCTGGAATTTCACTTCCGGGCATAAAAATAGAAAATATTTCTATTGAATTTGCAAATGCCTGCAGCAAAATAGAACACAAGTCGTTCGGTTACTAAAACCATAAATTCTCAAGTATGAGATTTTTTAAGGGAGAAAACAGAGATTAATCGACCTTAATATGTTTTTTCAGCAGTGTTGATGCATTGATATTCTCAGCCAATTTGAAGCAGTTAACGGCTGCAATGCCAGCCGAATTCAATAAACTGCATACTTTTGACGGATTAATGGCTGCAATGCCAGCCGAATTCAATAAATTGCATACTTTTGACGGACTTGCAACTACTTCAAGTGAAGAACAACCATCTATCCACACCATTTTTATGCTTGTTAGAAGCTCGGGCAATGATTTAAGCTTCATGCAATTTGATAATACAAGCAATTCAAGCCTGGAAAGTTGAGTAAGAGCCAAAGGAATGGTGATGAAATTGTTACCCTCAAGATAAAGATATCTCAAAGAGGATAGACCATAAATATCTGCTTCACCAAAAGTGTACATGTTGCAATTTGACAATTCAAGAGACTTAAGCTTTGAGAGTCGAGTAAGAGATGTAGGTATGCTGATGAAATTGTTACCACTAAGATCAAGTTCTTCCAAACAGGATAGACCAGAAATATCACGTGGAATGTCTCCTTCACAAAGATTGCAGTCCCCTAGTTTTAGCTCTCTTAATGAATTCAAACCAGACAACAAAGGCAACATCCGAGCCATGGGATTCGTCCTTCTTCCTAGGATTACCTTGAAAAGAGAAGGCAAATTTGGTCGTAACTTAGATGATGGTCCTTTGCCCCGACTGAAAGACAGAATTTTAAGATTTTTCAATTGAAAAATGAAGGATGGTGGCTCTGTTATGGCTGTTTCACTCAAGTCGAGCACTACCAAAAACTTAGCTTGCTGCAAATTCTCCGACAAATTTTTAACTTTATAACAACCGGAAAGATCAAGAGTTTTTAGATGTTCCATTTTCCCATCAATCTCCGGAAACCTTACAAGACTTGAGCAACCCGAAAGAATTAATGTTTCAAGAGATTCCGTTCCAATTTTGGTTGGAAGACTCCTAAGACTTTTGCACCTTCTTAAATTTAAAAGTTTAAGCCTCTTAAGAACTCCCAAGGATGGATGAACTTCTACAATTCTTGTACAACCTTCCAAAACAAGAATTTCAAGATTTGGGGCCATTGTGAAGTCTGGTGTCCTGATTAGGTTTAGGGATCCTTCAAGGTTGATCACTTTCAATTTATACATGGGCTGTTGAAATTACAATAATAAATTAGAGAGAAAAGAGAGAAAAAAAAAAGAGAGCATATTTTTGTTGTTGTTTTTCTACCTTAAGCTAAAACATAAGGATCGGGTGAATTAATTCTTACTCTATTTCCTTTCCATAATTGTTCAATGCAACTGAATGGTAAGAGAAGTGCAACAAGGTGGTCCGGTTGGAAGCTTAAAGGCAAGGATCTTAAAGGATATCTTATCCAATCTAAAAGTCGTAGCTCATTGGAAAGATATTTGAGATCATCACAATTTGTGGGGCAAAGGACTTTGAGCAATCTCAATTTTTTCATCTTTGAGAAGGCATCATCGTTCAAATTAAATGTCTTGCTTGATTCCCTAATAACAATTGAAAAAATAAAAAATGAGCTTCAAAATATACAAAAACATTAATAACTAAAAGCTATGTTGCTCCAATACTTTTTTTAAGTATCTTATAAGGTACTTGTATCTAATGTATATCTAAACATGAGCATTGAGATATGACCCTTCAAGAACTCTTTAATACATAGAAAAACCTTTTGATAAAATTAAATATACTCATACAAACACATACTCATATCTAATACGCACATCCAACTTCGAATTACCTATGCCTAAAAATACTAAAACCAATATTTTGATTTATATTTGGTGCACTAACAATGTATAATTTTATGCATTGTTAGAGAACCAAATGAAGACACATAATTGAGGATGAAATCACTTGAATCTATTTTTTAAAAAAATTTAATGACATGTTATAATCTAATTTGTATATTGTCAATGCATCAACTATAAGCCTTTAATATTCATAAAAAAACAAACATCTCTATTTTGTTTTTTTGAAAGAGTAATGTGTTGGTTGATAAATTCATAAATTAGAATTCAAATACTAAGGGGTTTTGTATTTTTTTATTATATTTTTTTACAAAATAAAACTAAATAATAAGAATATTAATAATACACATCGATAAAAGTGTATATATGATTTTCTACCTTTTATTGTCGATAATCATACCTTCAATCACGTTGGTAGCCTAAAAGTAGTCAAGAAAAAAGAAAATGGTGACAAAATAAATGGTGTAAATTGTACGCTAAAACTTTTGAAATTGTAAACTTACATTTAACATTATTATTACCTTTTGGTCAAACATTTTAAATAATGTAAAATATTTACTAATGAGAGTGATTCAATGAAATTGAAGACTTATTTATACAAATCCTTTTGGTCACTTTTTAGGGATCCCTATATAGATGAATTAGAATAAACCTCAAGTTTATATATTATATTGGTTAGAGGTTGAATAAAAAAATAGTATGTAAACTTTGTTAAATGGCTTACAGTGTTTTTCATTAAGACATAATGAACGTCTCTTTCTTCCCACAATCTACAACGTTTTCCTGGTTCATCAATACATTTTTCTCTGATAATTTTTCTTCCCATTTCTTGCAACAAATCATTCATCCACAAATGTGTGTTGTGTTCATTGACTTTTATGAGAGATTTCTTGATAAGAACATCAATTCCAATCTCTGGAAAAAACTCACAACCATCCAATACTTCCATTACAAGATTTTTCTCCTCTCCATTGAAGAAGCACGCTATATCTAGAAATATATTCTTCTCCCTTTCTTCCAATCCATCAAAGCTTATTTGAAGTCTGTTGAGAATTTCTTTATTAGAATCTAGTTTAAGTCTTTCGATTGCACTTCTCCATTGAGAAGCATCTCTACCGCGCAAAAAGGAACCCAAAACTTCAAGAGCTAAGGGGAGACCACCAGCATAACGTACAACATGTTTAGAAAGCTCAATAAAATCTTCTGTTGGTATTGTATCATCACCGAAAGCTTTCAAATTGAAAAGCCGAAGCGCATCTTTAAGATTCAATGTTATAGGTTTGTATACATCATCAACTCGGTAAGATCGCAACAAATGCTCATCTCTTGTTGTTGCAATGATTCTACTCCCTAAACCGAACCAATCACGCCTTCCAACCAAGCATTTCAAGTGTTGTATGTTATCAACATCATCAAGAACAACAAGAACCTTTTTACTAGACAACCTGTGGCTAATTATGGCATTCCCTTCATGAACATTGAAAAAATTGAAGCATTCATCCGGCAAGATTTGAGAAAGAAGTTGTTTCTGTAAAGAAATAAGTCCATGTTTATTTGAAATTTCTCGAATATCAGTAAGAAAGCATTTACCTTCAAAATGAGGTGACATTTGAGTGTAAGCAACCCTTGCAAGAGTTGTTTTACCGATGCCACCCATTCCGCAAATTCCTATAATGCGGACATCGTCTTCCCCAATATTTATTTTCGAATACAATTCCTCCAAACGTAAACTAATTCCAACCAACTCATCATGAACAACCGGATATGTCTGACATAATTTTGCTGATATCTTCTTAACAACGTCTCCAATAAACTCTGATTCGTGCCTACAATGAAATTAAAATCCGATATGCACTCTTTCATTTTTAGTTGAGTGAACCATGAAGGATAATATGGTTGGAAGCAAACAAAAAGCATGAATAAGACAGTAAGATATATTATAGCATCAAAATACACAACTTGCTCGTTAGTTGAAATATGGGAAATCTCAATTAAACACAAAATTATAAAAAATAACATGCAATCCAATAAAAAAAAACAATTTTTTAGTCATTAAAATTAGGAAATAGAGAAGATAAGAAAGAAATACCTATTATTTAAATGCCATCCCTTGATGTTAGCCACTTCAGTCAAAGCATTTCGCCACTTTTGGATCTTGTCTTTATCTTCCTTGCATCTTTCTTCGTGTTTGGCAAAGGCTTCTTCAACTTTTTCTTTTTGTTTTCTTAAATCGGATGGATCAACATGGTAGAAAATTGGAAATACTTTATGACCCTTGTAATTTTTTTGTTTAACAATCTCCGCAAGCTCCTCCAAGCACCAACCTGAAAAGACATAGGTCTCGGAAAAAACGATTACCGAGCACCATGATTGCTGAATTGCGTTGAAGAGTTCCGGTGCGATCTCTTCACCAGCTTCCAACTTTGGATCATCTTTAAAAGTGACGATCCCAGTTCTATTTAGAGCATCGTAGAGATGATCTGTAAAGTTCTTGCGAGTATCTTCACCTCTAAAACTCAAGAACACATCGTATTTCTTTCTAGAAATGGATGAGGAAGTCGAAAGTAACGACGACATGAGGATGTATGAGAAGAAAAATATGTGGATGTAGTGTTCAAAATCAGTCGCTCAATACCTCAGAAACAATAAGTATATGAGCATGAGGAAGGAGAAAAACAGATGAAATTTCAAGGGAAGAACAAAGGGAGTAGGTGAATCTATCAGTATAATAATAGCTATGAAAGGGAGTAGGTGTGGAAATTCGGGGTCATAGATGCTCTTTCCGGCAGGACTCCAAGAAGGTGAGAGTTCACAAAATACAGCCTACAATTTTTACTTTTTTTTTTATTTTATATTATCATATCTACTTTATAATTAGTAGCTTATGTTACATATTTAATTTTACACATTTAATATTTGATTAAATTTTTTTAAATATTATACTTTTAATTGAAGTAATTAGTATAAAATAATATTTTTTAGTTGAATTATTGAATATATGTAAAATATATTAACTTATTAATTCAAACAAATATTATAATAGAAAAATTTTAAATAATAATTAAATAACTTTTGACATATTCAACACATAATATAGTTTTTCTTTATGTAATGCAAAGTAATATTTTTCAACATAGTAACTACTTAACTTAATTGTCAACAACCTCTTAGCTTCAATCTTAACCAACCCTATTTTCCTCCCTCAAATATATAAAAATAAACTGAACACAATTAACTCTAATAATAATTAGGTGATAATTATAAATTAAATATTATAATTATATTCAAATATGAATTTAGTAATATAAAAAAATAAGTATCTTTTTCAAACTCGTTGTTATATATATATATATTACAAATTAAGTATTAAAATTGTGTTTTACGTGTCAAAGCATTTCACCACCATCGGATCTTATCTTTTATCTTCCTTGTACCTTTCTTCGTGTTTGGTGAGGGCTTCTTCAACTCTTTCTTTGTTTTCTTAAATCGGATGGATCCACATCGGGGGCCATAGATGAGCCTTAGATGTTCTTTCCCAGAAGACTCCAAGAAGGTGTGTGTCGAAACCATTTTAAAATCGGGTTTTGAAAAATAGGGATCGACTTTTAAAACAAAAATGGGAGTCGCCACCAATCATTTTTACTTAGGTGTGATTGGATCGCCTTTTAAAACGTTTTATTTAAAACATTTAATTTTGGTCTACGAAAAACCAGAAAACAGGCTCGGGAGTCGGTTACGTATGAGGAAGGGTTAGCACCCTCATAACGCCCAAAAATTGGTACCTAATCGATAAAATCATGTCCAAATGTTTGAAACTTAAAAGTATTTAAAAATATGATTTCTATAAAAAATTCGAACAATTTGATTTAAAATTTGAGAATTCTTCGATCCGAGAGAATATAAACATTACATCCAGCACGATTGGACATGATATTTTTAAACCCTCGTAACTAAGATTATCTCATAATTTATAAAACTTGTTAAAAGGATATTTAGTTATTTAGCCAAACGGAAAATCAACACCCAGCACGATTGGGCATTATTTCCCGAATTTCTAAATATCAAAATATTGCCTTACTTTAAAAATCTTTAAATAAAATATTAATTTTGTGAAAATGTATTTTTTATTTTAAACCATAACCATGTGGCAATATTGCATTTGTACACTATCGAATAAAAAACAATTATAACATGCTAACATTTAAGATAGGCAATAACTACGAATAATAATTCCTATACTAAAGCAATTACAAATATATGATGAAGTATAGACAAATATAATAAACAATAAAATTAATTATGGACACATTTCATGCAAATTTAAATAGATAAAAAGGACAACAATATAAACAATATGTTAAAAAAATATATAATAATTTAAAAATAAAAAAAGATATTAAAAATGAATATATTATAAATAATTTTAATCAAATATATGATATAATATTATATAATATGTAGCATTTTAAAAAATATATAATATCTAATATATATATAAATACTAAAATAATTTTATAAATAAAAATAATTAAACTAAAATAAAAATAATAATATAAAAATAATTTAGAAATATATAATATAATAAATAATATGCTGATTTATATAATATAAGTAATAAATAATAATAATAAAAAATAGGAATACTAATGTTAAAAGTAATGATAATAATATGGATAATAAAAATATTAGTAAAAATAATAATAAAATAATGAAAATTATAAAGGAAATGAAAAAAAAAGGACGAAATTGAATTTAAAAAACAAGAATATGGGGCAAAATCGAAAATAAATAAAAGGGAAAGGATCGGATTGTAACACGCGTGCAACGTAGAGGGACCAAAACAGAAAATAACCCGCTCTCAGAAACGGTGCCGTTTGAATTCAGACCAAATTGAAACAGAGGAAAAATCATTGGGCAAAATTTAAAAATAAAAAATTCACATTAAACTTAATTTAAAAAAAATAAAATTGCGGAAGGGCTGGAAGCGCAAATAATCCATTTTTCAAAAACACGCGGATCCTCTATGCGGGTCGGGTCAGTGCGCGGGTTCTGAGTGAAACGACATCGTTTTGGGCTATAGTAACCAGTCCCAAAACGGCGCCGTTTTAAGTGTTTACGTAAACAAAAAAAACTTTAAAATTTCATTTTTCTCTTCAGCAAGAAAAAAAAACAGAGAGGTGCTCCCCAGGGCGATTTTCGGCCAGTCTCCGGCGAGGCTTCGACCGCCGTCCGTACCGTCGTCGGCCACCGTACACGGTGGCCAGAAATCCTAAAAAGGTTAGTTTTTTTCGCTTTTTTTTATATTTTAACATATATATTATATATTATATATTATATATAGTTTTAAAAAAATAAAAAAACAAAAAAAAAATAGTATACGAATAAGAATGAAAAAAAAAAGTAAATCAAAACCTCTGCTGATTGGGTTCTTTTGTATTTCTCTCGGAATCTGTATGTATTTCTTTCAGTGTATGTGTGTATATTTCGAATCCCCCCCTTTTCATTACAGATTTTGGGGTTTTATAGCCCCGAAAATACTGACAAAAATGGAAATACAATATTTTGTTTCTCCTTTTGCTGTTCTTTCCTTCTTCGCAGGTCAACGGAGAGAATCTCGGCACGGATCGTGGCGCGATGAGAGGTTGCTGAGGCTGCGGCGCAGTCGAGGGCGCGGAGTTTGTGGCGCGTCGGTTGGGATGCTGCTGGGCACTGATGTTGCGGCGCGAGGGAGAACCCTAGGGTTCTGCTGATTTTTGGGCCTGGGTGTATTTGGGCTTGGTTGGGTCTGAGTAGGTTAGGTCTGCTAGGTTTGGGTCAAGGGGTGTAATTGGGCCATGGGTAAATTAAATTTGGGCTAAGGGTCTAATTTGGATTTTGTAAAATATGGACTGCTTTAAAACGTTGGCTTATTTATTTTTTTGGTTTGTTTGATGGGCTCGGGCAAAAATGGGCCATTACAGTGTGAGTTGACAATTGGTGCCTACTTTAATAACAACTAATATTTATAGAGTTTTTCTTGGTTAAAATGTGCCAGAAGTCCCTGCATTTTTTATAAAATTAAAATTTAATTCCTATACCATTAATCACTAAATTATGGATAAATTTTTGTAGGTATCTTCATCACTAAAACTCAAAAAAACATAATATTTCTTTCTGGACATGGATGAGGAATTTGAAAGTCACGACGACATGACGATGTATGGGAAGAAAAATATACATGGATATGGACATAGTGTTCAAAATCAGAAAATAGATGGCTCAATACCTCAGAAACAATGTAGAAACAATAAGTATATGAATATAAGGAAGGAAAAAAAAAAGAAGAAATTTACAGGAAACAGCAAATGACTTGTCTAAGAAATTTGTATATACGTTTCCCACCTTTTACTTTTCCAAATGAATCTATCTTGATTATAATACCTATGAAAGGGAGTTGGTAACAATTAATTCGGGGGCCATAGATGAGCGTTAGACGTTCTTTTCGGGAAGACCCCAAGAAGGTGAGAGTTGACAATTAGTGCCTACTTTAATTACAACTAAAAATTATAGAGTTTTAAGAGTTTTTTCTGGTTAAAATGTGTCATAAGTCATCGTACTTTTTATAAATTAAAATTTAGTCCCTACATCATTAGTCATTAAACTATGGGTAAGTTTTTTTTTTTTTATTTTGGTCACTTAACTAATAAAAGTTACTGTGAAAAATATAAATGTCGGTAATGACAATATATATCGCAAAGAAAAGAGAAATAAAATAAAGAACACACAGATTTTACGTGGAAACCCTTTCAGGAAAAAACCACGGGCAGAGGAGAAGAAAAATTCACTATGTCGAATTCAAACCCATTACAAGAGGAATGGACTATGTCTTTTTATAGGCTTGTAAAACCTAATTCTAATCAAAGTAAAAATATATTATGCTAATAAATGCTAAATATATTATACTCATAAATACTAAATCTTCTAGAAAGAAGATATATTTTGTTTAACTTGACTTGCAAGCAATATCTTAGAATTTGGGTCACACAACTCTAACAATCTCCACCTTGACACGAATTCTCAACAAACAAGTTCTTCATCGCGAACTCTCAACGAACAAGTTCTCCACCTCTTCCATAAAACCCCTTAAGGGTTTAACTTCAACAATGAACACCAACCAAATCTAAGCAATGCTCAAACTTGGTTATAGGAAGTGACTTAGTCATCATATCTGCAGGATTTTCATGAGTACTAATTTTGCTCACAACAATATCACCACGAGCAATAATATCACGAACCAAACTATGCTTCACAACTGGGGAGAACACATCTATGAAGTCCACTCATGGAATTTGACTGTAACCCTTTACAACAAGCCTTGCTTTATATCCGGTTCTTCAACTCCTGAGTCCCTTCTTTCTTTTTAAACACCCATTTACAGCGAACAACCTTTTTACCTTTAGGAAGTTTCACAAGATCCCATGTTCTGTTTTTGTGGAGTGATTCCATCTCCTCTTGCATAGCAAACATCCAATTTTCTGAGTCTTCACAGCTAACCGCCTCAGAATAATTAGACGGCTCTTGGTTTGCATCTATATCTTCAGCCACATTTAAAACATAAGCAACTAGATCAGCAAAGATACTTCTTTGGAGGCTTAATTTCTCTTCTAGTTCTGTTTTTGGCGATAGAGTATTGTGGTGAAGAAGCAACTTTATTCTCAATTTTTGTACTGGCTTGAGGAATCGACTCTGTATTAATCTGATGCTCCACCTGCTTTTGATTTTCTTTATTGGAAGAGTCTTTAAGAGATAAGTTAGGTAGCATAGCAGTTTCATCAAAAATAACATCTCTGCTAATCACAACTTTTCTATTTTCAGGACACCATAACTTATACCCTTTTACACCAGATTTATAACAAAAAAAAAACACATTTAATGGATCTCGGTTCCAATTTTCCATTATCAACATGAGCATACGCGGAGACACCCAAAGATCTTTAAATCGTAATAATTAGCGGGATTACGGCACCATACCTCTTGTGGAGTCTTTTTCTCAATGGCAACGGATGGAGATCGGTTGATCAAAAAACATGCAGTAGAGGCTGCTTCGGCCCAAAACGACTTTGGTAAGTTGGCATTTGACAACATACATCGAACCTTCTCCATAATCGTTCGTTCATTCGCTCTGCAACACCGCTTTCTTTGTGAGTATGACGAATCGTCAAGTGTCTCACGATCCCTTCCGACTTGCATAGTTTATTAAACTCATTTGAACAAAACTCTAAGCCATTGTCTCATGCGGAGGTATTTTATTTGTTTTCCGTCTGCTTTTTAATCATAGTTTTCCAAGACTTAAATGCGGAAAACACATTGCTTTTCTCGCTTCGGAAGAATGCCCAAACTTTTCTCGGAAAAATCATCAATAAAAGTTAGCATATAATTAGCTCCACCTCTCTGAAGGCACTCTTGATGGCCCCCACAGATCGAATGAATATACTCCAACGTTCCCTTCGTGTTATGGATTCCTCCGTGAATCGAACTCTCTTTTGCTTTCCAAAAACGCAGTGCTCACGTAACTTCGCTTGCAAATTCCTTGCCCATCAAGAAGTCCTCTTTTGCTCAATTCTCGCCATGCCATTCTCACTCATATGCCCTAGGCGCATATGCCAAAGTTTAGTAATATCATCATCCCGACAAGGAAGAGGAAGCAACAAATGCATCACCAAAACAAGAGAACCCCGCAAAACATATAACTTGGCGGTCTTTCTCTCCTCTTTTCATCACAACTAGGGAACCTTTGGAAATCTTCAAAATCCCACTTTCAAATTGTATTTGTACCCTTTTGAATCAAGAGTACTTAACGAAATTAAATTTCTCTTCAATTACGAACATGTCGACGTCGCTAAGTATTCTGACAACTCCATCAAACATCTTAACTTTAATTGTTCCAACACCTACGATTTTACACGAAGCATTATTTCCCATCAAAATAACACCTTCAGACACTGTTTCGTAAGTTGTAAACCAATCCCGATTGGGACTCATGTGAAAGGTGCAGCCTGAATCAAGTATCCACTCCTCGCTCACTTTAGAATTGTTGACAAAAGCGACTAGAAGTTCACCATCGCTGTAGTCTTCTACAACATCAGCTTCACCGAATTTTCTCGGTTGTTTTCCCTTTGATTCGTAGCCTCCTTTTAATCTTGTTCTCAGTAGCTTATAGCACTCTCATTTAATGTGCCCTTTCTTCTTGCGAAGTTGCAAGTTTTGCCTCTATTTGAAGACTTGATCTACCCTTAGATTTACCATGAGGATTCCGTTCTGTGTCCTTCCACGATCATCATCGCATTCCGATCTTGTCTCCCACGAACAATGAGACCCTCTCCCCGAGAGTCGGGTTTAACCACAAGATGCTTCATCTTGTCATACGAGGTCAAAGAATCATAAACCTCATCAACCGTGAGAGACTCTCGGCTATATAAAATCGTGTCTCTCAAAGGTTGAATAAGACGGGGCAACGAACAAAGTAGAATCAACCCTAGATCTTCTTTTTCATACCGAACCTCCATGGCCTCCAAGTTTGAGAGAATTTCTTTAAACACTGTTAAGTGTTCGTGCACAGATGCACCTTCCTCCAAACGATGAGCATAAAGACGTTGCTTCATATGCAACTTGCTGGTTAGAGTTTTCGACATACATATTTGTTCCAGCCTCTTCCATAATGCAGCGGCGGTCTTCTCCTTCATCACATCCTGCAAAATTTCGTTAGACAAATGGAGATGTAACTGTGTTAACGCCTTTCGATCCTTGCACTTCTTCTCTTCCTCCGTCAATGTCGAAGGCATCTTATCTACCCCTAGCAGGGCTTCCTCTAAATCCATCTGTGCTAAAACCGCCTGCATCTTTATATGCCACAACACGAATCTGGTGTTGCGATCCAACAGCGAAATTTCATATTTCAAAGACGCCATTACCGTGATCGAGATGAAAAACCCGGAAGCTCTGATACCAATTTGTGAAAAATATAAATGTCGGTAATGACAATATATATCGCAAAGAAAAGAGAAATAAAATAAAGAACACACATATTTTACGTGGAAACCCTTTCAGGAAAAAACCACGGGCAGAGGAGAAGAAAAATTCACTATGTCGAATTCAAACCCATTACAAGAGGAATAGACTATGTCTATTTATAGGCTTGTAAAACCTAATTCTAATCAAAGTAAAAATATATTATGCTAATAAATGCTAAATATATTATACTCATAAATACTAAATCTTCTAGAAAGAAGATATATTTTGTTTAACTTGACTTGCAAGCAATATCTTAGAATTTGGATCACACAACTCTAACAGTTACGATTTGATCATTGAACTTTTCAAAATTATTTTTGTCACCCAACTATTAAGTGACACTTTTTTAGTTGGTATAATAACAATTTTAGTCCTCAATTTTTATATTTTTTTACCAATTTGACACTGCTTATATATAAAATAATAAAATTTGAAATTCTTATTAAAAAATTTAGAGAACTCTAGAAATTTAAATTAAAATAAAAGTAAATAAAAAAATTCAAAAATAGATAAAGTGAGAGAAAATAAGGGAAAAATGTTTTTAAACCCTCCAAAATATCTCTTTGTATTATCTTTATAGAAATATCCAATACCGATTCTTTAAAAAAACATAAAAAAACAAAAATATTAAGCAAAATTATTGGTTTTTTGTTTTTTTTTTTCCTTTTTTATTTCTTAATATTGCTTTTTGGTTATAAGAAAAGAAAAATTCAAAAAATAAATTGTTTTCACAGTTTGGATTTCTAAAAAGTAATTTAAATGAATTAAAAAATTGAATCGAGTCTAAAAAAGAAAATTTTGTGGTATATTTTGTATTTTTTTTCTAAAAAATTATATTAAAGTCTATTTCACAAGCTTCTGTAATATCAGTTTTAGCTGTTCCTCAAATGCATGAAACTTGACTTGAAAATATTACTAATTTGGTTTCGAGAAACATTGAGAAAGCGCATAATGATCTAACATTGTTTTACTTTGTTCTATTTTTAATTTTTTTTATAGGATTCTATTGAAGAATAATTTTTTATATTTTCCATACATATTAGTTCTTGAAAAATAACATTTTTGAGATTTTATTTTTCTATAATTTTCATATAGAATTTTCTATTTTTTAAATAGTTTTTATTTATTTATAATTTTATATAGAGCCATGGTCAAGTTTACAAAATATAAAAATTGAGGACTAACGTGTTATTTTACCAACTAAAAAGTTCCATTTAACAGTCAAATGACCAAGAAAAACAATTTCGAAAAGTTTAGTGACCAAATTGTAGCTTTTTGTAGTCAATTAATAAAAATGATAAGTTACTCATAATTTAGTGACTAATGATGTAATTTACCCTAAAAAATAGTGGCTTGGATTTGGTCGTAAGTCCCATTGGAACGTACGGGTACGGACTGTAAAGGTATCATTACCTAATCTATATAATATAATATACATAAAAGCATGAGTTTAAAAAAAACTTTTGAACTGACGAGAATATCATTTATTTTTCATCAAATTACTAAGTTCACATTTTAAGGTTATGCTAATTTTATTGATGTAAAATAAAGTTATTACGTGAATGTAATATTGAGCATCTTAATTATCCTTTAATTAATATTAGAGTTACACATCAATTAAAAATTTAAGTTTAGCTTTGTAAATAACATCGAATAGTTAGACATATTTGATTGAATAGCATGTAAGAAAAATCATCGACAAAAAAATTGGATATTGTTAGCATTAATAAATTAAAAATATATATATAAAGAGATAATATATATATATATATATATATATATATATATATAAAAAGAAAAGCAATGGTTCTTTGAATAGGAAATAGTGAATCCTATTCAAATTGCATGGCATTAACGAAAAATGAAAGATTATTTTAATTGATGATGAGATAATGGAATTATGTTGTATGTTATTCATACTATGTGAAGCAAGCACTCTTAAAATCATTTTTTTATATATTTATAATTTGTTTGGTATATGTGGAAAACATTTTATGAGTTTGTTTTGAAGATAAAGTTAAATTTCAACAATTATTTTTTAATCATCATTATTAATATAATTAAAATTACATGCAACACAGGTGACATTAGAATCTAAAGATTATGAAAAATTGGAGTGCGACAAACTATTGTTGTGGTTAAAAAGAGTTGTATTTATAAAAAAATTATATAAACATCATCAAAGGCATTGGTTGACATCATCATGATAATATTTTATAATTATTTTTATAAAAAAAAAAGATAAAAATACTATTATATTAATATTTATTAAATTTTTTAGTCATTTCTCAAATAAATTAGTATCTAATTAATTTATGATATCAACTCATTCATGAATATAAATAATAGTATAGATAATAACTAAAATATAATATAAAGTAGGTTTCGTCATGATAAAATTATGCGAAAATTATATATCTTTATATATGAATATATCAAATTTTATATAATGTAAATTATTAATATAGTAAAATTGGAAATACTTTAAAGATATTTATTATCTTAGAAAATATAGGAAATGACACATGGTATGCTCGAAATTAAAGATGTAGGCATTTTAAGAAGAATTCTATTAACGAGTTCCTTAACATCACCGCGCATGATTAGCGTTGTTGTTGGAACCGTTAGCCGAGACCATGAAAGGCACTCATTCCTTAATACCATTGTTCCCACAATGCCACTACTGAAAAACCAAGGCATTTCTATTTTTCCAAAGTTTCTAGCAAAAAGAGTACCCCAATCAGTTCCTTCCACAGATAAAGTTCTTTGAGTTCCGGAGAAACTCACCGTTCTCCCATTTCCTAGTGCCCAATAGACACCATTTACTACATCTTACCAAATATTGGACAAAGCCCTCCAGAGAAACGAGCAATTAGAAGGATGTATTGAAGACGACCAACTACTTATTATCCCGTTATATTTAATGGTTATATTTAAATATTTAAAATGTAGTTTATATATTCTAATTAAATTTTATAAGTAATTAATATTTATTACTTAAAAATATTTAAAATTTATATTTCATATATTAAAATATTAACAAGTTATAGTAATTTTTTTATACTAAAATATAATAATATTAACTAATTTAAATTTTATTTAAATGTATATTTGTTACTTGATAATAACATGTCTAAAATGGACATTTTATTTCTCAAAAATACTTTTTGACAGCAATGCTAAACAGTCAAATTTTAAACCAAACTTTTCAAAAACATTTCTCAAAAACACTTTTCCACAGCACTTTTCAAAAGCATTGCCAAACTAATCCAAATTAACTAAAATTATGGTGTAATCCTCATTAAAGGATTTTCACCTTATTATTACCTACATTGTCACGGAAGCTATCTATTTTTATCCACATTTCTATCTCAATTGATTATATTTACTTCAACCTACAAATAAAATATAGATGTAAGTGATTATATATAATGAAAATAAAATTTTAATAAAAAATGAAACCAATCAAAATGTACACATTTCAATTATGTAAAAAAGAATGAATTAAGTGACTAAAATTTTAAATCGTAATATAGTAAAATGATTATAAAAAATTATAAAAAAATTACCACAGTTAATGCTTCTTCCCTGACAGACCAATTATAAAAAATTGAAAAAGTTTTGCATCCATTTTGGTAGCGGCCCTTCTTCATCTGCTTCATCGTAGAGGGTTTTGTTTTATGTGAGAAGTGCTGCCTACTGATCCATGGTTGTGAGCAGAGTGTTGGTGGATGTGTTCAAAATTTGGAGAAGATAGAGTGGTATGGCACTGCAACTCTTTTATTTCTTCCAAAGCTTTCTCATACACTATTCTAAAACCACACTTCTTCACTTTAACACTGCGTCCAAATGAATATGTGAAAGACACCTTAAGCTCATTGCATTTCTGATCTAAGCAATCTGTTGTCCATAAATTATTGGTTTCACAGTCACCATATTTTTTTCTCAAAGGAAGGATATAATTGATCACGCGACCAATAACGAAGAAAAAGGTTATCTTTCATTATTGGTTTACCCACCTCCCAGCTACTCATAGCAATCAGTCGGTGATTTCTACCTCGAAATATAGATCCATTACAGCGGGCTTGTTCAGAATTTCTACAATAGATAAATGCTCGACAACCGATAGACTTGTCATGTAAGTATATGAGAATTTAGCCTGAAAATGAATGAAAAAGTATACTGTAAATGAATGATTATTGCTTAGTCTCTATTACTGTGCAGTACTTGTATTTATACACAATTGCAGAGAATAAACTGCTACTAAAACAGCTTGGTAACAATCTGACAACCTGAACTTCCTAACTATATATACTTCCTAACTAGCTTTACACAGGTGATGTGATGTACTCTAACAATCAACCTTAAGATGTGTTTTCAGCAATGTTGTTGCACTACTGTTCTCAGCCAATCTGTAGCAGTTAGTGGCAAAAATGTAAGCCCAATCATCTTTCCAATCACTTGTCATTCTTGGTAGAAGCACAGGCAACGATTCAAGCTCACTGGAATTTCACACTCCAAGATATTGAAGATTGGAAAGACGAGTAAGAGACGCAGCTATGCTGGTGAAATTGTTACCACTAAGAGTAAGAACTCTCAATGAGGATAGACCAGAAATGTTTTATCATATCAATGTTTGGGATTGGGATGCCCATTCAATGGACTAACAAAGCTGAAAAGTTTTATATCAATGTTTTATCATTTTTTGTTTATTAAATGTGTGGTATTTATATCAAGGATTTTATTTTACTTCCAAATGATTCAAGTATTCAACTTTTAATTTCAAAATGCATTTTGCCTTCTTTGATTTACTACTTTCTATATCAATTTCATGTTTGTGAAATTCATCCATTCTAAATGCATATTGCCTTCTTTGATCATCAACCATAAGAGCAGGGATTTAAATTGCAGTCGCGGTCGCGTTTTCGGTCGCGTTGCGTTTATCGCGGTTACGGACATAACGGATACTATTGCGGTCACTGCGGGTATCACGGTCGTGATTTTTTTTAAAATTCGCATAACTTCTTGTAAAACATAATAATTATAATTATAATTATAAAAAGTCACTTTTAATGATTTTTAGAGTGTTTTCTAACACTTAATGAACTTTTATTAATATGATATGAGAACACAACTTTTATAATCATTAATCATTAATTTTTTAACTTTCTTTATATATTTTTTAGAATTTTTTTGAAAATTTTATAATTTGAAATTTTTATAAATAATTTGAAATTTAAAAATTATTTTGAATTTTGGAAATTATTTTTTTATTTTGTAATTTGTGTTGAGAGAGACCAATTTGCTCATTTTAAAACTTGACAGGGACCAAAATGGTATTTATACCAATTTATTATTTGAATTATTTTAATTATAAAATTAAACTCAATTCAAACTCGAAACTCGAATTACTTATTCGAGTTGACTCAAATAATTTGAATAACTCGATTTGATTAACTCAAAATTTAAATTTTTTTATTTTTTCGAATCGAATCGAGTTTTATTCACTCCTATTCAATACTATCAGGAACCAACCATTGAATTGAAACCCCTCCTCTTCCATCAAGCAACACATCTGTCTTAGAAACCAGGACCCCTTTTGACGATTATACTCCTCATCCCGTTGATCGATCATTTATTTTATTAATTAGTGTAATTAGTTATTATTTAAAGATATACGTTTATTTATTTAATATTTTATTTTATTTTATGTAATGTAAAATAATTAAAATATTTTATTAGACTTAACACATAATTTAGTACCTAAGTTAAGACACTTTTCTCTAATATGGTACTTTGTTATTGTTTGGTTCAATTTAGTAAATGTATTTGACAAAGTTATATATTTTGGCACCCAAAATTAATGATGTTAATTTTTTAATACTTAACTCAGGTTTTAGGGTTGGTTTGATGAAAAATAACAATTAACTTTCATCAAACCAACCCTAAAACCCGAAGTAAATAACATCCATTGGACTGTATTTGACAAGTTAAATGCAAAATTAAATAAATCCATGAAAAATTTAAACTTAATAATATTAGCAATTAACTATCATCAAATTAATCCTAAAACTCGAATTAAACACTAAAAAGTTATGTATAACTTTTGTCAAATACAAGTAACAAACTGAACCAAACAATTAACACGAGTACCACAGTAAAAAAAGTGTCAAACTCAAGTACCAAATTATGTATTAAGCCATTTTATTACGAAATATTGTTTAATCCGGTGCTGTTATATCTTGTGGTTGTAAAACAAAATCCGCTGCATAAATCTTTGAAAATTTTGTTACATTATTAAAGACAAGTTTGGATTAGAGCATACTAAATGACAACTTTTGTAATCTAAAAGCAAAAATAAATGTCTTTGTTCGTTGCTGTCTCTAAAGCTGCTCCAATGCTTCCGCACTTGGGGACCAAAAGTTTGGCTTAAAATATAGACAATTGTGGAGTTACAAAATCAATTTCATTTGTTTTTAGGTTTATATATTATATCTATAAGAGAAAATTTATCAAGAAAGCAAAGAATAATAATAATAAAAAAAACTATGCTTTTATTATATTTATGTAATTACAAATCCTAAGATGATTCCTAAAATAATTAAAAAAATAAAACAACTAAATAATTAAAAAATAAAACTAAAAATAAAAAAGAATTTAAAAAGTAAAATCTTTGCAAACGGCTTCCACTGCTAATTTTTTGATTTCACAAGAAGGTTTTCCAAATTTGTCTTCGGTAATTTTGAAGGAGCACGATTCTTTACCCACACATTCCTGTTAAAATTCTCAAAATATATATCATAGGAAAAAAAAATATTTCAAGTTATTAAAAAATAAAATAACTTACCTTTTCAAGAATTGATAAAACATCCACTTCAGAGTCATATTCACTTTTTTCAAATGATCCGCACACACCTTGTGGACTACCAAAACTAGCAAACTTAATCTTTGAAATTGGTCGATCTTGGCATGATAATTTTACTTCTTTTCCTTCGTGAGTATTTATGCAAATCGATCCGATTTCAACGGTTTGGAATTGTACAGCAGAAGGATTACCACCAAATTCCTCAAACAATACCAAAGTGTTCTCACCGTCTTTAAGAAATGATCGAGGAACATGATACCTATAAAAAAAAATTAGAATACTAAAAAAAATACTAATAATATAAAAATGTATATCTATATTTGTAAAAAACTTAGGGTTACCATCTTTGGGTAGGTTCACCACACTTAGAGACACATTTACTATCACTGTATCTACCACGATAATCACAAGTCTCTGACTTACAAAGCTTCGTATCAGCTATATAAGATGGCCAATATCTACCAAGACTATGACCATTCACCCAAGCCATGCCCTTTCCTAAACCTAGTAAATCCACAACAACTGGTTTATTCCCCAATGGAGCTTTGAATGTTGTCTGCCATTTCAAAAAAAACCAAACATAAATATTAATAAAATCAAACATTATATGTAATATTTATATGTAGGTAAATGCATTGGTTTTAATTACCTTGTACCAAGTGAAGTTCCTGTCAACTGGAATAGGGTCTGAAACCCATTTGGATGATGATTTTGAAGCACAATCTGTGTCGAAAAACCTGCTCGAAATCCCATTCAAACCAACTTTATATGTCCATTTATTTGAAGACAAATCCTTGATGACATTTTTGCTCAAAACCAGCTCAATTGGTGATGTAATTCCAGCTCCAACCAGATCAAACATTGGACCATAGTTCTGCATTATTTTGATTCAAATTATATATTAAAATTCTAGGGTTCTTTTATTTGTTGTATGTATATATATATATATATATGTATATACCTTGAATCCAACGGTGACACTAAGTAATGATATCAAGTTTTTCCCGGGGGATAGCTTGATGTCCCTCTCGAAAACATATGTCACATTGTTGTCACCATATTTTGACCATTGAGAACCTACGAAAACAAATACATATAAATTTTAAAAAATATTTTTTGAATTCACTATAATATATATATAATATAGTACATAATTACCAATATATTCTCCATTGAAAAAAGCATGAAGAACATGACCAGTATCATTGACACGAAGTGTCACTGTTCCATTCAACTTGAGATCATCTTTTGCAACATCAATACTGTCCAAAAAAACAATTTAATTAATTAATCAAAACATATATAATTTATATTAAATAAAATAAATATAACGTGAGTTAAAAAATTTACCTTGTCATATACCACAAATAATCACTAGCATCATTTGCCATATCCTTTTGATCAACAATCTTGTTAATAGAAACATCTCCCCTTCCTTGGACAGAAGCCGATTTGATCAACTCAGGTCGCCATGTCCATTTCAAAGAACTTGGTTCATCTTCAGCTTTGTTCAATTTCTTAACCATCAATGAAGTTTGAGCAGAAACCTAATTTATTTTTTCAAAAAAAAAAAAAAACCAACCCATTTCCATTCATATCATATTTATCATAATTATAATAACCCGAAACAAAAAAAAAAAAAATAGGGTTTACCTTAGCGGTGTTATATGCTTCCTCCCTACAATCTGGAAGGATACTAATAGACCATGCTGGAACAAAGTAACTAATGCCTCCAAAGTTTACATTTGCATCTGTTTTGGTATTTGTATTGCTCAAAAAGCAACTTGATTTCTCCTTTGTTTGATAAATAGTAGCCTAAAATCATACATATAATTAAGAACAATAATTAGAATGAATGATTAATATTTATAATTTTTTTCAAATAAATTCATATATAAATTATTTTTATTACCATGACTAAATTGTTGAGCTTTTCATTTTTAACATCCCCATTTGTAAGAGTATACTCAATGGAATGTAGAACGTCATGAAGCTGCTTCAAATGTCCCCATTTTGGTTGGTTTAAATTTCCTAATTAAAATTAATAACTACTTAGAATAATTATAATTTATAAATATATATATATTTATATATTTTCAAAGGCATAAAATTACCATATTCATCAAGAGGTGCATTATAGTCATATGTAGTGGTAATATATGGGCCACCAGAAGTTCTACCAAAATTGGTACCACCATGATACTAAAAATTGGGAAAAAAAATAGGGGTTAATTAATAAAATTAAATTATTAATTTTAAGAATTTATTTCAAAAAAATCACTGACCATGTAATAATTTTGTAGTGTACCACCCTTTTGGAAAAATCGAGCAACAGAGTAAGAAAGATCTTCTGCGGTTCTAAGAGGGTCTGCACCACCCCAACTCTTAAACCTAAAATTAATTAAAATTAATTTAATATAAACTTTATAATTTAAATTAAATTAAGAATAATTTTAAGAAAAAGAAAAACTCACCATCCAGTCCAATTTTCAGTCCACATTTTAGGGGTATTAGGGTCTTTTGGTTTGTATTCATCACAATACCAACCATTGCATGTCTCCAACTACAATTATGATTAAACAAATCAAAATTGAAATTTAATAATCACAAAAAAAAATATGTATTTCTAAATAAAATAATATAGTAAAAAAATAAATTAAATACAATACCATAGGCTTCGGGGCAGCAGCTTGTTGACACATGATCCACGGGACACCAATATCAAGAGAATCGGCCATTTGGGCACACCAATTAATATATGATTTCCCATCATCTCCATATGGATCCATAACATTCCCATATTCATTCTCAACCTATATATATACATTTTATTTTGATATTATTTAAATATATAATAAAAATAAAATTAATAAAACATAAAATTTTATCATATATACCTGAGCAAGAATTATGTTTCCTCCTTGGGATGCAAATAGTTTCTCTTTTTTGACCATATCAACTATCAAAGTTGTAAAGTTTTTCATTTCATTCTAAAAATAAAGAAAAATTAAAGACATTATTTATATATAAAAATAAACAAAAATAGAATTATTTTTTAAAAAAATTACTGAAAATTTTAGAAAAAAATACCATAAAGACATCGTTTTTAGTACGGAGAGAAACTCCGGGCATGTTATGCAACCATACAGGAAAGCCTCTAATAAAAAAAAATAAAACTATTAATACTAAAAAAAAATAGTTAAATAATTTATGAAATAACATAATTAGTTAAAATTTTAAATTAAATTAATTTACCCATCATTCCACTCAGCACAAGTATAAGGTCCAATTCGAAGAATTGCATATAAACCTTGGTCTTGAATCGTTTTAAGAAATCGAATAAGATCAAGATTTCCACTAAAATCATATTGACGACGAGTTGGTTCATGTGCATTCCAAAACACATATGTTTCAACCGCATCCAATCCACCTTCTTTGGCTTTTCTTATAAGATCCGGCCACATCTAATAAATTTTTTTTTAAAAATAATCAATCAGTCATTCAAAATCAAATTATAAAAAATATCCCAAATAACTCGATTGTAAATTATTACCTGAGCAGTACTTCTCGGATAATGAATCGAACCCGAAAGAATAATTCTATGATTTCCATCAATTATGATGGATCTTGAATCATGAGTAACATTAAGCGCATTGGAAAGAAATAGGATGAAAGAAAAAATAAGAGAAGAAAATAAAATATTGAATGTATTCATTTTCTTCTATCTAGTAAAGCTAAAAAGAAGTGTTGAGTGAAAAAACAGTAGAGTATGATAACGTATTTATAAGAGTAGTGATTGAATTCATATCAAATACTTGATTTTCAAAAGATATTTACTTTGATTTATTTGTTGTTTTAAACAGATTTATATAATCAGTGATATATGAGATTAAATCAGCAAATTGTGTTGAAAGTTGAGTTTTAGTTCTACGTAACAGCATTAATCAAATATTTTTGATAATTATAATTAATTATCTATAAATATTCGTATTATTAAAACTTGTAGAGTTCTAGTTATATTAAATTAAGATTTCTTTCATCAACAAATAAGACTTGCTTTTTGTTAGTACGCGAATCATAGTAGTTGCCATCCCAAAGCATTGTTAGTAGATCAATCTTGCTAACACCTGTTAGAGAAAACAGGATGAAGTACTTCCCCGTGTAACACCAACAGGCAACAATGGCTCTAATCCGAAAAAGAGATTGCATTTAAAGTTGTTAGCAAACTCATTCATTCCTAGCTACCCACAATGACCATAACATAGCGCCATAGCAACAAGCCACTTCCTCTTAACATTCCAAACATCCAGCAACATTCATACACAACATTTCAAGGAATCGCACACATAACACCCCACCATTGAAACAACACTCCCCAAGCTTTCCAAGAAATGAAGTAAGAAGGAAAAATATGATCACAGTTCTCTTCAACTTCATTGCACCAACAACAATTGATGGAACCATTAATTGTTAGAATACCTCGATCCCTTAAAAAATATTTTGAAGGCATACCATTCTGGAATGACAGCAATAGGAAGCATTGCACATTTGATGCACCAATGAACCCTCAGAATCAAGAGAGAACACAACTTTCTTTACAGAAAATTTCCCTTTGCTGTCCGTCTCCCACATTCGCCTTGTTACATTAATCACTGGATCCAAACATAGCCAATTTCCATACCGATGTTTCCTCAAGTAAGCTTTAATCACACCGTGGTCTCAAAATAGTTTGCTCAAGGACTGTTGTTCCAGAGAAGTCATCCCTTGGATTATTGCAGAGTAGAATGATTTGTGTGATATGGTTTTGTCAATATGGGATCTTCTGTTAGCATGAATTGAAGCCATTTAAGTAGTATTAACTATTTAGGACCTATATAAACTACAAAATGAAGCTATTTAAATACTATTTAAGCAACACCAAAACAGAGTACAGGTCCCCATGGCGTTTTATTTAGCGAAAATAGTTTGATGACAAACATAAAAGATGATTATATTCCACCCTATTACCTGCTTCTTCATGCAGTGAAAATATAGATGTAAGTTTATACATATAACATAAAATTTAATACAAAAATAATAAATTTCATTAAACAGTACAAGTTTCAATCATGTAAAAATTAATTAATTATATGAATAAATTTTTAAATGTATAAAAACACTATGTTGTCTTTCAAACAGAACATGTCATTCAATACAAGTTTGTGTTCAACATGTTTATACTCAAAATTTAGAGTTGATTACATAATTTGATGAATCATATTTCATACTCGTATCGAAATATATGTTGAGTAAAGATGTTCAAAATGAATACTTTAAATAACATAAAAGATGTAAATAAGGTCGATAAAAAGGTCTAAAAAAAAGAATTTATAGGCAAGGCTAGTGAAGTAGTTTACCACAGTTACAGCTTCTTCCCCGATCGCCTCATTATAAAATTGAAAAAATTTTGCATCCATTTTGGTTTTTGTTTTACAAGGGAAGTGCTAGCAGAGTGTTGATGGACATCTTCAAGATTTGGAGAACATTGATGTTGGGGTTTTGAACAGCAGCAAAACAAGAAAACAGAACACAGAACAAGGCAGTATGATATTTTACTTGCTCACAAATGTGTAGCAAGGGAGCTTATGGCTGATAGCTCATGTTTGCTCATTCATTCAATAAGAAAACAATACATTTATAGTCAAATACTTCACCAAATACTACCTACTACCACTAATCATACTTTGAAACAAGTAAAACTTAACTTGCACACAAGCTGATTATGTCAATCAGCACCTAAAAACATCAAAACAATACCAACTTAGTTCATTTTCAACTAACTTAACAAAGTAACTAAATAGCCTTGCTGTTACAGCAAGCATTAGTGCTGCAGCAAAAATGTGCAAGCTGCATTCACTTAACCAAAAATATAACAGCAGCATGGTTGGCTATTTCCAACAATTGAGTGGTATGGCTATGCAGCTCTTTTATGTCTTCCAAATCATTCTCATACACCATTCTAACACCACACTTCTTCACCTTAACACAGGGAACATCCGCGTCTGTGAAAGACAATTCAAGCTCATCGCATTCCTGATCTAGGCAATCTATTGTCCACAAATTATTAATTTCACATTCACCACATTTATCCTCTAAGGAAAATGGATATAATTTATCACGCGACCAATATCGAAAAAATAGGTGATCCTTCGTTATGGGCTGGTTAAAACGTTTCCCAAACAACCAACTATTCGAATCGACACATCGAAGATCTGTATCTCGAAAGACAGATCCATTTCGACCGGCTTGTCCAGAATTTCTACAATGGATAATAGCTCTGCAGTTGATAAACTTATCCCGGGAATCATCATTGTAAGACCCAATTTATGCCCGGGCCCATTAACCAAACAAAAATTAAAAACAAAAAAAACCAATAATAAAAGTCCAAAACAGTCCCTTTACAGTTTTTTACAAACCTGCAAATTAAACCTGAGCCCAATACCTAACTAGGCCCAAACCATAAACTAAACCAACCCCAACCCAATCTTAGAACAGGCCCAAATGGCCCAAACATTTCAAGGTTTCAGAAAACCCTAGGGGAGCTTCCAAGCCTCCAGCGCCGCAAAACCAGCCCACTACCTAAACCTATCAGAAACCCTAGCCCCGCAACCATGCGCCGCAACCCAGCCTTCAGCGCGCCTCCGTACGCTCCGCGTATGGCCTCCGTATGCCACGCACGTCTGTACCTGCGAACAACGACAAAAACGATAGCAACAAAGGCAATACATGGCAGAGAATAAAAGGAATAGAATTATTTTTTTATCTTATTTGTATTTCAGGCTATAAAAAGCCGAAGAGAACCACTGTAAATAGTTACGATTTTTTTGAAATACAAAAAAGAAAACGTATGCGATTCAAACAAAAGGTTTCTTTCGATTACATCGTTTCTTTGATCGTTCTCTTGAACTTATTTTGAGTATTTGTTTTCTTTCCGTATTAAAAACGTTAGCATAGAATACAAAAGTAGGAACTTACCTCCGAGCGAACCGACGATCTGCCTTCTCCGTCGAAATCGGAAAGGGGGGTAGTCGACGAGGTTAACACTCGAGTCTGGCTTGAGGGAGAACAGTCAGTCGTGACTGAATCGGCCACCGATCGCCGATCACAATGGCGTTGAGGTGGCCAGATGTCTTTCTCTCCTCTGCGGCTGAGAGAAAAAGGGGCTAGGGTTCTGGGTTAAAAAAAAAAGAGAAAGGATTAAGTTTTTTTTTTTAGATTAAGGTTTATTAACTTTTAAAAAAAATAATAATAATACGAAACGGCGCCGTTTAGGGGGGTGTGGATCCGCGTGTTAACCCAACTTGTGACCCGGATCCGCGCCTTTCTGCTTTAAAAGGGTTATTTTCGTATTTAGTCCTTCCGTTCTCTGATTTGGTTGCGATGTAGTCCTTCAAAACGCAGCGTTTAAGGGACTTAGATATTTGCACATTGGGCCCCTGTTCATTTTTGCGAGTTCTATTTTAGTCCTTATTTCTCTATTTAATGATTTTTTTTTCATCAAATTAGCCCTTTGATTCTACTCTGATTCTAACCGAATCCTTTTCATTTAATTTCTTTAGTTTTTAGACTATTATGTATATATATATATATGCATATATTATTCATTTTAAATTACTTTATAAAATTCATTACCTTTTTTGGTTTATTAAAATTTGTTTTACTATTTATTACTATACACTTTATTTATTTTAAGCTTTTATATGTATTATTTAATTTAGATTTTTTTTTCATATTATATAGTTTATTTCAAATATATTCTACATATATTGTGCTTATATGTATTTTATTTTTCGTTTTATAGTTTTTATATCATTGTATTTCATTTTAAATTATTTTGTCTATTATTAATTTTATGTTTGATGATCATTGCTATTATGCACATTGTAATTCTTATTTTATCTTCTTTTGCTATTAGCGATTCAATAGTATAGCATTTCACTTATTAATAATTATTCTATGTTGTATGTTGCTATGCCATCGCATTTTATTCGTTTAAAAAGTCATGCTTAATGTCATTTCGGTTTTAAAATCACTTTTTACTCAAAGTTTTTTTTAAAAAAATAATAATAAGGCAATGCTCGTGTTATAGGTTTCGGGAAAATCGTGCTCTAACTTACTGAGTTCCGATTCTCCTCGTTTAAAACCTAGCAACCGAGTAACCTTTCTCTTTTAAATCAAAATACATAATATTTCAAATAAATAAAAACTTATTCTCGGGAATTTGAGACATTGCGCCCTAACTTACTGGGTGTGATATTTTATCATCTCGAGATAAGAATTTCAAAAGAACAAAGGCAATATTCCGTATTCGGGAATTTTGAGAAATAGTGCCCTAACTTACTGGGTTGCGATTTTTCATTTGACCCAAATAATTGAATATCCTTCTTATTTTTAAATGAATGAGTATTGAATGTCGAAGGATAAATCTAATTTTGGGAATATAAAATGTTGTGCCCTAACTTACTGAGTATGACATTTTTATCTCTTTGAAATAAGAACTTTCGGCATCTAATATGATGTTGTTTATATATATTTTAAATAAATGGATCGTAATCTAAAATCTTTTCAAATTTTCGATGTCATGACATTAATTAATCAATTCGGTACCAATTTTGGGCATTTCGGGGGTGCTAATCCTTCCTCGTACGTAACCGACTCCCGAACCTATTTTCTCGAATTTCGTAGACCAAAAACACCGTTTTAGTAAACCAAAATGTTTTATTAAAACAAAGGTGACCCGATCACACCCCATCAAAAAAGATTGGTGGCGACTCCATTTCCATATTTTTAAAGTCGATCCCATTTTTTAAACTCGATAAAAAAAATGGTTTCGACAGCTTGGCGACTCCACTGGGGACCTAAGAGAGTCAGGCCATAAGTTGATTAATTTCTGTCCTTTTGTCGAAAATTGAAAATTTGATTTGAAAAATTACGATCCTTTTATTGCATTCGCTTGCATCATTTCATTTGATTGCTATGGTTCGAGTCTTATACAATACTTTGCATCATATTGCATGACCGCTGGGTCATACCCTTAAGCGGGAGTGAGAAGCTACTCCTTCGTGAGGTTTTCACCTCCGTGCAGGATAGTGAATCGCTTCCGGGATACATCCGTACCTATGTCTTCGTGAGATTTTCATCTCCGTGCAGCCATAGGGAAATGTATTTCTCCTGAATTGAACTCAATCCATATGAGCCTATAATGGGTGAGGATTGAGGAATCTGCTGGTTCAGGTACCCATTCTCTAGAACCAAGCCGCATATAGCAGCCCTAGGAGCCTGCCCTAGATAGAACCACGCCAAGCCCTAGTGGTCACCCGGTCAAGTGTTCTATGTTGATTATTTCTCTAACATGTTGTCTTTTGTTTTGAGTGCATTGCATTGCATTCATTCCATGCATTTGCATTGCATTTCATGCATGTGCATCATTTGCATTATGCTATTTTCATTACATCATTTGCATTAGTTTTACAAAATGACCCTGATTAGGCGAAATATTTTTAACCTAGAAGACATGGAACAAAGGTTGGAGAGATTAGAGCAGGGGCAAATACTGATGCAAGAGCAGTTAGCCAAAATTCAACGGGATATGCGAGATCAAATGAATATGATGCTCCAGTTAACCCAATTACTAGTCGGAGGGCTTGAAAAAAAGAGTGGCCCAGTGGCCAGCAGTGTGGATGATGATGAAGACATCGTTTATACCCCGACTCAGCCAGAAACGCATTCACATGGGGTACCCGTCATTATTGGACCCCAATGTCAGACTGATGCTTCGGCCCTGTTCAACTTCCCGATAGGTTCAGATTTTAACCCGGAGGATGATCGAGCCAAACCGGTTATACTGACAGAAACAAAGGAAAGGGGAGAGTGGACTTCAAAGGCCCCGAGAAATAGGGAAAACGAAGTGAACAGCTTGAGCAAGCGTCCCAAATTAGTCACTGTAGGTCAACCGAGGGCTGTGACCACTGGCCATCAAGGCTCATCAAGACGAAATCCAAGGACAAAGCAACTCCAGTTTACACCGATTCCAATGACGTACAAGGAGTTATATCAAACCCTATTCGATGCACATGAGGTGGCTCCTCACTACCCGAAACCGATGCAACCCCCATATCCAAAATGGTATGACCCAAATGCTCAGTGTGAGTACCACGCGGGGGTCACAGGGCATTCGATAGAAAATTGCCTCGCTTTCAAGAAATTGGTGGAAAAATTCATCAGCATGGGTATTGTGAAATTAGATGACACGAAAAATACAGAAATATGAACTTGGGAGTGTTTTGAGCAATAGGACTATGGAAGAGACATGTTTTTTTTAAGGCTAATCTAGAGTAATATTTGAAACACACTTATTGCTTTCAGCCTAGGGGCAATAAGAGTCCTCTTGTGAAATAGGCTTGTGTCAAGAATCTTTATTTCAATAAAATGCATCCTTTTGAGCAAATATTTTTCTATTTATAGATTCTTTTGTCCTTTGGATTTCTATGCAAATATTCTTTCATTCTTTATTCATGATCATGTCATATAAATAATCATCCTTAGAATCATTTATTCTTTGGAATTTGCCTTCGTACCTACAATAGGTACCCAAATATCAATGACATGAGCGGCGCTGTTACTAACTCGCTTTTTGAATGAAATAAGGGTCTAAGGGATCGCAGGACTTTGAAGATGACAGAAATTGCAACATATCTTCTGATTTGTTAATATTGGATGAAAAACAGATCCTACATCGCGAGCCAAGGAAGGAGATGAAGATCAAATCCTCGCTCAATGCAGAAATAAGATTTCCTATATGTGGGGCATGGATGTTACCAAGCCAGTCTCATCAAAGGCTTCTAGCCAATATCGATTCACTTTCGGGGATGTCGGTTACTTCACTAAGATGGTAAAAGTCGCTTCATGTGCCAACATTGGAGAGTCGAGTAAGAGACGCCGGTATGCTGTTGAAATTGTTACCGCTGAGACCAAGATTTGTCAAAGAGGATAGACAAGAAATAGAACCAGAATATCTCCTTCCAAAATTTCTCTAATCAAACAGATCATGCTCCATAACCGTGTGCATGCGCGCGATGGAAGGGTATGTCCAGTGACAAACCGATAGTTGCAACACTTATCGCTTTCCCAGTTCATCCACCTGTCGTGATAAGATAGAAAAGTAAAAATAAATAAATTATTTGGCCTACAGGATTTGAACTGCGACCTCACGTGTTAGGAGCATGAAGCTACAACCAACCGAGCTAGCCCGGCCAGGTTGTGTCATTCATTAGACACCGCCTTATATTAACCTTTTCTCCATTGGTTAAATGATAATATTTTTAACTTTTGGATTTAAAAATAAATAAATAAAAATATATATTACTTTATAGCAATGGAGAAACTCATCAAACATGTTAAACCCAAAGACGCAAGCTGGTTTTTTTTTGACAAACATCTAAAGCTATACACACAGATTTTAAAAATTAATCATCACGTGGAGCAATGTTGGATCCGGAGCTGGAGAAGCATAATCGACCCTCGAAAATCCTATTTTTTCATAAGCTCTTTAGCGATGAGTTCATTGGCACTGTCCGATGGATGGTACTCTTCCCAAAACACATATTTGCTTCTATCTCCGCATGCGTTGATGCAGATGGATTGTACGATCTTGCCGTTACAACCTTGAATGGTGGTGATTCCGACAAGGGTCACAATTAGTAAACTCAATGCTATCTCAAACTTCATGTTTTATTCGGTTAATCAATTCCGGTCTAAACTATTTCCGTTTTTAATCAATTTGTGCTATAATTGCTTAATTCTACATTTTATTTCGGTCGGTCTTTTCATGTATAATAACTCATTAAATAAACTATAGTTAGCTACTTATAATATTAATGTTTTAGTACTAGCTATTAACGAATTAATTAGGAATTTCTCAATTGTAAACTCAACTTTAAGAATTTTATTTTAATAAACTTAAATATTCTTTTTATTTAACAAATTTAAAAATAATACATATAATATAACAAAAATTTCAAGCAAGTTAAGAAATTTTGAGTTTTAGGTTAGTTCAAAGATCGTCTTGTATCACCAATCCACCTGTAAAATTTGATAATAATAATAATAATAAGCAAGTCAAGCTCTTCCGAAAATTCTGCTTGCTGCAAATTCTCTGGCAAATATTCAACTTGATCAAGAATCTTTAAACGTTCCATTTTCCCATCAATCTCTGGAAACCTTGCAAGATTTGAGGAACCCGAAAGAATTAATGCTTCAAGGGATTCCATTCCAACTTTGGTAGGGAGACTCTTGAGACTTTTGCAGTCTCTTAAATTCAAAAGTTTAAGTCTCTTAAGCACTCCAAGTGAAGGATGAAGTACAACCTTCCATAATCAAAACTTCAGGGGCTGTTCTGAAGTCTTGGTGTCTTGATGAGGTTTTGGGACCCTTTTGAAGGCTGATTATTTCCAACTTATGCAAGGGTTGTACAAAACAATAACAGAATAGAGAGAAAATAAGGTAAAACACAAGGATTAGATGATTCCCCTTGTTCAATGCGACTATATGGTGTAAGAGAAGTACGGCAAGGTTGTCCAGTTGAAAGCTTGAAGGCAATGATCTTAAAGAATATCCCGTCAATCTAAAAGACGTAGATACTCGAGATCATCACCAAAATAATTTTCATTTCTAAATATATTTAAATATTTGTTAATAGTAACATTAATTGTCATGAGTAATTTCATAAATTATATTCATCAATTAGCAACCGTATTCTAAAAAATCACATTCCACTGCCCTATAAAAGAATAATGATATTTTCTTTCTCGGTGTGAGATTTATTTACTGCCTCTTATGTTTGCTGCTCTTGAGAAGGTTGTGGTGTTGATCACCTCCTGCAGGATTTGTTGGGATCCGAAGCACATATTTGCCTAAATGCTCCAGCAGTCATCTTCAGCACATTTGATGACAAGTGTTAGAAGCAATCGCTGCCAAATTCCCTCGAATTAATTTATACAATAAGACCACTTCATTTGCTTTCCATCCGAGTGAATAAAAGTCAAGCCCTTCTTCAACTTGATTCTATTCTTACTGATGGAGGACCCTCTCGGCGAAAAAAACTCGTCTTCAACACCATTCTCAAAACTACACATTTGCTCAGTTTGGAGAAACTGTTCTCCACTTTGAAAAGTTTGGACTCTTAGCAATGGATTCAGTTCTGAAGAGCCAAGCTGTTGGTACCATGGAGGGTGGCGGAAGTGAAGAAGAGACCGTCAAAAGTCAAAACTACAAAAATACTCGTGTGGAAAATTACATTGACGTTCAAATTCTAATGGAAATTAACTCAGTCTACTAAAAATAAATTTTTAATTATTAAATAATTTAATATTCACCTCAATTTTTGCATTTACATATAAAACATTCAATTAAAAATATTAAATAGAAGAATTTCATATTAATAACAACTTCAATACTTAATTTAAAAACAGTTAACAATAGGAGATTTATTGAATAATAATAATAATTATTATTATTATACTCAAATTGTAATTTCTAATTTGATTTGAATTGAAATTCAATTTTTTTCTCCCAAATCAATATTATAAATACATACATTCAATTCCACTATCATTTATCATACGCTTAATTAGTTTCATAGGATTTTATTATAATTTGCTGCCTTCGACCAACCATGACGAAAATATTTGTTTCCTTTGCCATTTTTGTTTTATTTTTCTTTGTTTCCATCTCATCATCTAATGGTGATGGTGATTTAGTGTTCCAAAATTACATTAATATCAATCTTACAAAAGTCATCGTTGGTGATGGCGGTGTTCTTTTCAAAAATGATAGTCAAATCAATCTTAATCGCGTTACCGGACCGGAAAGTATTGCCTTCGATTGTAAAGGTGAAGGACCATATGTCGGTATATCCGACGGAAGAATCTTAAAATGGAAGCCCAATTTTGGTGGCAAGAATTTGCCGTCCCTTCACCATTCAGTACATTCACGCCTTTGTCGTTTTTTTTTTATCCTATTCGCTTTTGTAGTTTTATTTTATAGTTATAAATCAATTTTTCATGAAAAGGTTTTTAACTTTTGGTTTTTCCTTTGGATCGTGGAAAGGAAATTGTGTGACGGCACAAGAGATTCGAACGTTGAACCCATATGTGGAAGACCATTGGGCTTGAAGTTCGATAGTCGAACATGTCATTTATATATAGCGATGCCTATTTCGGTCTTTTAGTCGTTGGACCAAACGGTGGCACGGCTATAAGACTCGCTATTTCGGCGGCAAATGGAGCTCCATTCAAATTTACGAATGGATTAGACATCGATACGAGCACAGAATGGTTTACTTTACCGATAGCAAAGACTCTTTTTCAAAGAAGGTACATCTTCTTCCTCTTTTTGCTCCTAAATTATCATTAATCGTTGATTCTATTCGGGGGGACTTACATATATATAAATAATCAACAGGGGAATTTATATATAAACAATTCATATAGAGATTTTTCATACCCAAAGGATAATTTATTCTTTAATTGTGCAGGGATGCTGACTTTCTGATAAGTTCCGCTGATAGAACCGGAAGGCTGTTGAAGTACAATCCTTATAACGGAGACGTGTCCGTTTTGCACGACGGTTTAGCTTTCCCTAACGGGGTTGCTTTCAGTGCAAACAATTCGTTTCTTCTGGTGAACGAATCGATAAAAAGACGAATACTGAAGTTCAACGTGCACGACCCCAAAGCAGCTCCCAAAGTATTCCTCGAATTACCCAGGGTTCCGGATAACATAAAGAGGAACGAAAAGGGCGAATTCTGGGTGGCCCTAAACAGCGGAAGATTAGGAACGCTTGGAAACGGTCTTCCAGATCCAGTTGGGATGAGGTTTAACGAAGAAGCCAAGGTTTTGGAAATCTTGGATGGAAAGGGTGCACCCACTTTTAATTTGATAAGTGAAGTCGAGGAATACGGGGGGAAATTATACATAGGGTCTGTTTTGAAGTCGTATGTAGGCATCTTAAATGCCTAATTGAATTTTTATTTTTTTACAACTTTTTAATTGTTCTTGTTTGTTTTTATTTTACTCGATAAATATATGTTAACGATTCTATTTTCGAGAAATTTTTAATAATCTTCATTTGCCTAATTGAGAAATTTTTAATTATCTTCACGCCTCGTACGTGCACGAGAGGAAGTAAGCTAGACTTGGCGTACCTGATGGGTTAGTTGTCAAACATTTTAAAATTGTCCTTATGCTTCGAGTTACACTACTTTTTTCCATCACAGAATGTTTATGTCGTAAACTTTATAAGCATGGCACCGATTCCCAGAATACAAATTAAAGAATATCTGTTTGAATTGATTGGTCAAGAGAAAAGGTAAATACCATGACCTAATTTCTCATCTCAACAATGCCTGATCAGTGTTCCTAATAGGGAAATTGAATGAGTTGAGATACTACTAAAGTGTATCAAAGTAAAAGAAGGACCAAATAACAAATTAGGCTAAGCAACCACTCACTGTTAGAGGTGGATGGATGCAATAGACGGAAAGCAGGAAAACCAGCTTTACTACCCGGAACCATGCTCTTTGCAACACTGCTACAGCCAGGGGATATGAACCGACAATAATTCTAAAGCACCCATTATTTGATCCTCTCCTCTTACCAGACAATAATAAATAATAAATGTCCATTGGATTCAGCCTTCAAAAGCCATAACTACGGCGGATAGTTTACAATTTAACGAACGCCTTGGAATCCAAACATTACCCTAATTTTCATATGCTTTTAAAATCTATTTGTACCGTCAAACAATAAGAGGGGAAAAAGAGAAACTTGACTAACTAGGAGAAAAGATCTTGAAAAAAGCTAGTCAAGTAGTTTACCACAATTACTGCTTCTTCCTCATGGATATTACGTTTTCGTTTTACAAGGGAAGTGCTACCTGCGGATCCATCCTTGTCGGCAGAGTGATGATGGATTTGTTCAGTGTTTGGAGAAGATTGAGTGGTATGGCACTGCAGCTCTTTTATATCTTCCAGATCTTTCTCATAACACCACACTCCTTCCATGGAAACCTATTTGTGCCTTGGAAAGACATCTCAAGCTCCATCGCATTCATGACCAGAGCAATCCATTGTCCATAAGTTCTTGGTTTCACATTCACCACATTTATCCTCCAAGGACAATGGATATAATAATTCACGCGAGAAAAAGGTGGTCCTTCCTTATGGATCGTCCGCCTAAAACAAAGAAACCGGAATCGACCCTTCCAGGAATTTTAACTTGAAAAACAAATCCATTATTACTAGATTGTCCAGAATTTCTAGAATGGATATAAGTTGGACCATGCTGCTGAATATGTTACCAGTAAGATTAAGAACTCTCAACGAGGATAGACCAGGAATATCTCCTTCACCAATGGTGCACAGGCTGTGCAATTTGACAACAGAAGACATTCAAGCTTGGAGAGTCGAGTAAGAGACGCCGGTATGCTGTTGAAATTGTTACCGCTGAGACCAAGATTTGTCAAAGAGGATAGACAAGAAATAGAACCAGGAATATCTCCTTCCAAAATTTCTCTAATCAAACAGATCATGCTCCATAACCGTGTCTGTGCGCGATGGAAGGGTGTGTCCAGGTGACAAACCGATAGTTGCAACAGCTTATCGCTTTCCCAGTTCATCTGCCTGTCGTGATAAGATAGAAAAGTAAAAATAAATAAATTATTCGGCCTGCAGGATTTGAACCTGCGACCTACGTGTTAGGAGCAAGAAGCTACAACCAACTGAGCTAGCCAGCCAGTTGTGTCATTCATTAGACACCGCCTTATATTAACCTTTTCTCCATTGGTTAAATGATAATATTTTTAACTTTTGGATTTAAAAAAATATATATATATATATATATTACTTTATAGCAATGGAGAAACTCATCAAACATGTTAAACCCAGCACGCAAGCTGGTTTTTTTGACAAACATCTAAAGCTATACACACAGATTTTAAAAATTAATCATCACGTGGAGCAATGTCGGATCCCGGAGCTGGTGAAGCATAATCGACCCCTGAAAATCCTATTTTTTTCATAAGCTCTTTAGCGATGAGTTCATTGGCACTGTCCGATGGATGGTACTCTTCCCAAAACACATATTTGCTTCTATCTCCGCACAGCGTTGATGCAGATGGATTGTACGATCTTGCCGTTACAACCTTGTATGGTGGTGATTCCGACAAGGGTCACAATTAGTAAACTCAATGCTATCTCAAACTTCATGTTTTATTCGGTTAATCAATTCCGGTCTAAACTATTTCCGTTTTTAATCAATTTGTGCTATAATTGCTTAATTCTACATTTTATTTCGGTCGGTCTTTTCATGTATAATAACTCATTAAATAAACTATAGTTAGCTACTTATAATATTAATGTTTTAGTACTAGCTATTAACGAATTAATTAGGAATTTCTCAATTGTAAACTCAACTTTAAGAATTTTATTTTAATAAACTTAAATATTCTTTTTATTTAACAAATTTAAAAATAATACATATAATATAACAAAAATTTCAAGCAAGTTAAGAAATTTTGAGTTTTAGGTTAGTTCAAAGATCGTCTTGTATCACCAATCCACCTGTAAAATTTGATAATAATAATAATAATAAGCAAGTCAAGCTCTTCCGAAAATTCTGCTTGCTGCAAATTCTCTGGCAAATATTCAACTTGATCAAGAATCTTTAAACGTTCCATTTTCCCATCAATCTCTGGAAACCTTGCAAGATTTGAGGAACCCGAAAGAATTAATGCTTCAAGGGATTCCATTCCAACTTTGGTAGGGAGACTCTTGAGACTTTTGCAGTCTCTTAAATTCAAAAGTTTAAGTCTCTTAAGCACTCCAAGTGAAGGATGAAGTACAACCTTCCATAATCAAAACTTCGGGGCTGTTCTGAAGTCTTGGTGTCTTGATGAGGTTTTGGGACCCTTTTGAAGGCTGATTATTTCCAACTTATACAAGGGTTGTACAAAACAATAACAGAATAGAGAGAAAATAAGGTAAAACACAAGGATTAGATGATTCCCCTTGTTCAATGCGACTATATGGTGTAAGAGAAGTACGGCAAGGTTGTCCAGTTGAAAGCTTGAAGGCAATGATCTTAAAGAATATCCCGTCCAATCTAAAAGACGTAGATACTCGAGATCATCACCAAAATAATTTTCATTTCTAAATATATTTAAATATTTGTTAATAGTAACATTAATTGTCATGAGTAATTTCATAAATTATATTCATCAATTAGCAACCGTATTCTAAAAAATCACATTCCACTGCCCTATAAAAGAATAATGATATTTTCTTTCTCGGTGTGAGATTTATTTACTGCCTCTTATGTTTGCTGCTCTTGAGAAGGTTGTGGTGTTGATCACCTCCTGCAGGATTTGTTGGGATCCGAAGCACATATTTGCCTAAATGCTCCAGCAGTCATCTTCAGCACATTTGATGACAAGTGTTAGAAGCAATCGCTGCCAAATTCCCTCGAATTAATTTATACAATAAGACCACTTCATTTGCTTTCCATCCGAGTGAATAAAAGTCAAGCCCTTCTTCAACTTGATTCTATTCTTACTGATGGAGGACCCTCTCGGCGAAAAAAACTCGTCTTCAACACCATTCTCAAAACTACACATTTGCTCAGTTTGGAGAAACTGTTCTCCACTTTGAAAAGTTTGGACTCTTAGCAATGGATTCAGTTCTGAAGAGCCAAGCTGTTGGTACCATGGAGGGTGGCGGAAGTGAAGAAGAGACCGTCAAAAGTCAAAACTACAAAAATACTCGTGTGGAAAATTACATTGACGTTCAAATTCTAATGGAAATTAACTCAGTCTACTAAAAATAAATTTTTAATTATTAAATAATTTAATATTCACCTCAATTTTTGCATTTACATATAAAACATTCAATTTAAAATATTAAATAGAAGAATTTCATATTAATAACAACTTCAATACTTAATTTAAAAACAGTTAACAATAGGAGATTTATTGAATAATAATAATAATTATTATTATTATACTCAAATTGTAATTTCTAATTTGATTTGAATTGAAATTCAATTTTTTTTTTCTCCCAAATCAATATTATAAATACATACATTCAATTCCACTATCATTTATCATACGCTTAATTAGTTTCATAGGATTTTATTATAATTTGCTGCCTTCACCAACCATGACGAAAAATATTTGTTTCCTTTGCCATTTTTGTTTTATTTTTCTTTGTTTCCATCTCATCATCTAATGGTGATGGTGATTTAGTGTTCCAAAATTACATTAATATCAATCTTACAAAAGTCATCGGTGGTGATGGCGGTGTTCGTTTCAAAAATTATAGTCAAATCAATCTTAATCGCGTTACCGGACCGGAAAGTATTGCCTTCGATTGTAAAGGTGAAGGACCATATGTCGGTATATCCGACGGAAGAATCTTAAAATGGAAGCCCAATTTTGGCTGGCAAGAATTTGCCGTCCCTTCACCATTCGTGTACATTCACGCCTCGCTTTGTTTTTTTTTTTATCCTATTCGCCTTTTGTAGTTTTATTTTATAGTTATAAATCGATTTTTCATGAAAAGGTTTTTAACTTTTGGTTTTTCCTTTGGATCGTGGAAAGGAAATTGTGTGACGCACAAGAGATTCGAACGTTGAACCCATATGTGGAAGACCATTGGGCTTGAAGTTCGATAGTCGAACATGTCATTTATATATAGCAGATGCCTATTTCGGTCTTTTAGTCGTTGGACCAAACGGTGGCACGGCTATAAGACTGGCTATTTCGGCGGCAAATGGAGCTCCATTCAAATTTACGAATGGATTAGACATCGATACGAGCACAGGAATGGTTTACTTTACCGATAGCAGCACTCTTTTTCAAAGAAGGTACATCTTCTTCCTCTTTTTTGCTCCTAAATTATCATTAATCGTTGATTCTATTCGGGGGGACTTACATATATATAAATAATCAACAGGGGAATTTATATATAAACAATTCATATAGAGATTTTTCATACCCAAAGGATAATTTATTCTTTAATTGTGCAGGGATGCTGACTTTCTGATAAGTTCCGCTGATAGAACCGGAAGGCTGTTGAAGTACAATCCTTATAACGGAGACGTGTCCGTTTTGCACGACGGTTTAGCTTTCCCTAACGGGGTTGCTTTCAGTGCAAACAATTCGCTTTCTTCCGTGAACGAATCGATAAAAAGACGAATACTGAAGTTCAACGTACGACCCCAAAGCAGCTCCCAAAGTATTCCTCGAATTACCCAGGTTCCTGGATAACATAAAGAGGAACGAAAAGGGCGACTTCAGGGGTGGCCCTAAACAATGGAAGATTAGGAACGCTTGGAAACGGTCTTCCGATCCAGCTTGGGATGAGGTTTAACGAAGAAGCCAAGGTTTTGGAAATCTTGGATGGAAAGGGCGCACCCACTTTTAATTCGATAAGTGAAGTCGAGGAATACGGGGGGAAATTATACATAGGGTCTGTTTTGAAGTCGTATGTAGGCATCTTAAATGCCTAATTGAATTTTTATTTTTTATTTTTTTACAACTTTTTAATTGTTCTTGTTTGTTTTTATTTTACTCGATAAATATATGTTAACGATTCTATTTTCGAGAAATTTTTAATTATCTTCATTTGCCTAACTGAGAAATTTTTAATTATCTTCACGCCTCGTACGTGCGAGAGGAAGTAAGCTAGGCTTGGCGAACCTGATGGGTTAGTTGTCAAACATTTTAAAATTGTCCTTATGCTTCGAGTTACACTACTTTTTTCCATCACAGAATGTTTATGTCGTAAACTTTATAAGCATGGCACCGATTCCCAGAATACAAATTAAAGAATATCTGTTTGAATTGATTGGTCAAGAGAAAAGGTAAATACCATGACCTAATTTCTCATCTCAACAATGCCTGATCAGTGTTCCTAATAGGGAAATTGAATGAGTTGAGATACTACTAAAGTGTATCAAAGTAAAAGAAGGACCAAATAACAAATTAGGCTAAGCAACCACTCACTGTTAGAGGTGGATGGATGCAATAGACGGAAAGCAGGAAAACCAGCTTTACTACCCGGAACCATGCTCTTTGCAACACTGCTACAGCCAGGGATATGAACTGACAATAATTCTAAAGCACCCATTATTTGATCCTCTCCTCTTACCAGACAATAATAAATAATAAATGTCCATTGATTCAGCCTTCAAAAGCCATAACTACGGCGGATAGTTTACAATTTAACGAACGCCTTGGAATCCAAACATTACCCTAATTTTCATATGCTTTTAAAATCTATTTGTACCGTCAAACAATAAGAGGGGAAAAAGAGAAACTTGACTAACTAGGAGAAAAGATCTTGAAAAAAGCTAGTCAAGTAGTTTACCACAATTACTGCTTCTTCCTCATGGATATTACGTTTTCGTTTTACAAGGGAAGTGCTACCTGCGGATCCATCCTTGTCGGCAGAGTGATGATGGATTTGTTCAGTGTTTGGAGAAGATTGAGTGGTATGGCACTGCAGCTCTTTTATATCTTCCAGATCTTTCTCATAACACCACACTCCTTCCATGGAAACCTATTTGTGCCTTGGAAAGACATCTCAAGCTCCATCGCATTCATGACCAGAGCAATCCATTGTCCATAAGTTCTTGGTTTCACATTCACCACATTTATCCTCCAAGGACAATGGATATAATAATTCACGCGAGAAAAGGTGGTCCTTCCTTATGGATCGTCCGCCTAAAACAAAGAAACCGGAATCGACCCTTCCAGGAATTTTAACTTGAAAAACAAATCCATTATTACTAGATTGTCCAGAATTTCTAGAATGGATATAAGTTGGACCATGCTGCTGAATATGTTACCAGTAAGATTAAGAACTCTCAACGAGGATAGACCAGGAATATCTCCTTCACCAATGGTGCACAGGCTGTGCAATTTGACAACAGAAGACATTCAAGCTTGGAGAGTCGAGTAAGAGACGCCGGTATGCTGTTGAAATTGTTACCGCTGAGACCAAGATTTGTCAAAGAGGATAGACAAGAAATAGAACCAGGAATATCTCCTTCCAAAATTTCTCTAATCAAACAGATCATGCTCCATAACCGTGTCTGTGCGCGATGGAAGGGTATGTCCAGGTGACAAACCGATAGTTGCAACAGCTTATCGCTTTCCCAGTTCATCTGCCTGTCGTGATAAGATAGAAAAGTAAAAAATAAATAAATTATTCGGCCTACAGGATTTGAACCTGCGACCTACGTGTTAGGAGCAAGAAGCTACAACCAACTGAGCTAGCCAGCCAGTTGTGTCATTCATTAGACACCGCCTTATATTAACTTTTTCTCCATTGGTTAAATGATAATATTTTTAACTTTTGGATTTAAAAATATATATATATATATATATATATATATATTACTTTATAGCAATGGAGAAACTCATCAAACATGTTAAACCCAGCACGCAAGCTGGTTTTTTTGACAAACATCTAAAGCTATACACACAGATTTTAAAAATTAATCATCACGTGGAGCAATGTCGGATCCCGAGCTGGAGAAGCATAATCGACCCTGAAAATCCTATTTTTTCATAAGCTCTTTAGCGATGAGTTCATTGGCACTGTCCGATGGATGGTACTCTTCCCAAAACACATATTTGCTTCTATCTCCGCACAGCGTTGATGCAGATGGATTGTACGATCTTGCCGTTACAACCTTGAATGGTGGTGATTCCGACATGGGTCACAATTAGTAAACTCAATGCTATCTCAAACTTCATGTTTTATTCGGTTAATCAATTCCGGTCTAAACTATTTCCGCTTTTAATCAATTTGTGCTATAATTGCTTAATTCTACATTTTATTTCGGTCGGTCTTTTCATGTATAATAACTCATTAAATAAACTATAGTTAGCTACTTATAATATTAATGTTTTACTAGCTATTAACGAATTAATTAGGAATTTCTCAATTGTAAACTCAACTTTAAGAATTTTATTTTAATAAACTTAAATATTCTTTTTATTTAACAAATTTAAAAATAATACATATAATATAACAAAAATTTCAAGCAAGTTAAGAAATTTTGAGTTTTAGGTTAGTTCAAAGATCGTCTTGTATCACCAATCCACCTGTAAAATTTGATAATAATAATAATAATAAGCAAGTCAAGCTCTTCCGAAAATTCTGCTTGCTGCAAATTCTCTGGCAAATATTCAACTTGATCAAGAATCTTTAAACGTTCCATTTTCCCATCAATCTCTGGAAACCTTGCAAGATTTGAGGAACCCGAAAGAATTAATGCTTCAAGGGATTCCATTCCAACTTTGGTAGGGAGACTCTTGAGACTTTTGCAGTCTCTTAAATTCAAAAGTTTAAGTCTCTTAAGCACTCCAAGTGAAGGATGAAGTACAACCTTCCATAATCAAAACTTCGGGGCTGTTCTGAAGTCTTGGTGTCTTGATGAGGTTTTGGGACCCTTTTGAAGGCTGATTATTTCCAACTTATACAAGGGTTGTACAAAACAATAACAGAATAGAGAGAAAATAAGGTAAAACACAAGGATTAGATGATTCCCCTTGTTCAATGCGACTATATGGTGTAAGAGAAGTACGGCAAGGTTGTCCAGTTGAAAGCTTGAAGGCAATGATCTTAAAGAATATCCCGTCCAATCTAAAAGACGAGATACTTAGATCATCACCAAAATAATTTTCATTTCTAAATATATTTAAATATTTGTTAATAGTAACATTAATTGTCATGAGTAATTTCATAAATTATATTCATCAATTAGCAACCGTATTCTAAAAAATCACATTCCACTGCCCTATAAAAGAATAATGATATTTTCTTTCTCGGTGTGAGATTTATTTACTGCCTCTTATGTTTGCTGCTCTTGAGAAGGTTGTGGTGTTGATCACCTCCTGCAGGATTTGTTGGGATCCGAAGCACATATTTGCCTAAATGCTCCAGCAGTCATCTTCAGCACATTTGATGACAAGTGTTAGAAGCAATCGCTGCCAAATTCCCTCGAATTAATTTATACAATAAGACCACTTCATTTGCTTTCCATCCGAGTGAATAAAAGTCAAGCCCTTCTTCAACTTGATTCTATTCTTACTGATGGAGGACCCTCTCGGCGAAAAAACTCGTCTTCAACACCATTCTCAAAACTACACATTTGCTCAGTTTGGAGAAACTGTTCTCCACTTTGAAAAGTTTGGACTCTTAGCAATGGATTCAGTTCTGAAGAGCCAAGCTGTTGGTACCATGGAGGGTGGCGGAAGTGAAGAAGAGACCGTCAAAAGTCAAAACTACAAAAATACTCGTGTGGAAAATTACATTGACGTTCAAATTCTAATGGAAATTAACTCAGTCTACTAAAAATAAATTTTTAATTATTAAATAATTTAATATTCACCTCAATTTTTGCATTTACATATAAAACATTCAATTAAAAATATTAAATAGAAGAATTTCATATTAATAACAACTTCAATACTTAATTTAAAAACAGTTAACAATAGGAGATTTATTGAATAATAATAATAATTATTATTATTATACTCAAATTGTAATTTCTAATTTGATTTGAATTGAAATTCAATTTTTTTTTCTCCCAAATCAATATTATAAATACATACATTCAATTCCACTATCATTTATCATACGCTTAATTAGTTTCATAGGATTTTATTATAATTTGCTGCCTTCACCAACCATGACGAAAAATATTTGTTTCCTTTGCCATTTTTGTTTTATTTTTCTTTGTTTCCATCTCATCATCTAATGGTGATGGTGATTTAGTGTTCCAAAATTACATTAATATCAATCTTACAAAAGTCATCGATGGTGATGGCGGTGTTCTTTTCAAAAATTATAGTCAAATCAATCTTAATCGCGTTATCGGACCGAAAGTATTGCCTTCGATTGTAAAGGTGAAGGACCATATGTCGGTATATCCGACGGAAGAATCTTAAAATGGAAGCCCAATTTTGGTTGGCAAGAATTTGCCGTCCCTTCACCATTCAGGTACATTCACGTCTTTGTCGTTTTTTTTTTTTATCCTATTCGCCTTTTGTAGTTTTATTTTATAGTTATAAATCGATTTTTCATGAAAAGGTTTTTAACTTTTGGTTTTTCCTTTGGATCAGGGAAAGGAAATTGTGTGACGGCACAAGAGATTCGAACGTTGAACCCATATGTGGAAGACCATTGGGCTTGAAGTTCGATAGTCGAACATGTCATTTATATATAGCAGATGCCTATTTCGGTCTTTTAGTCGTTGGACCAAACGGTGGCACGGCTATAAGACTAGCTATTTCGGCGGCAAATGGAGCTCCATTCAAATTTACGAATGGATTAGACATCGATACGAGCACAGAATGGTTTACTTTACCGATAGCAAAGACTCTTTTTCAAAGAAGGTACATCTTCTTCCTCTTTTTTGCTCCTAAATTATCATTAATCGTTGATTCTATTCGGGGGGACTTACATATATATAAATAATCAACAGGGGAATTTATATATAAACAATTCATATAGAGATTTTTCATACCCAAAGGATAATTTATTCTTTAATTGTGCAGGGATGCTGACTTTCTGATAAGTTCCGCTGATAGAACCTAAGGTCGTTGAAGTACAATCCTTATAACGGAGACGTGTCCGCTTTTGCACGACGGTTTAGCTTTCCCTAACGGGTTGCTTTCAAGTGCAAACAATTCGCTTCTTCCGGTGAACGAATCGATAAAAAGACGAATCATCGAAGTTCAACGTGCACGACCCCAAAGCAGCTCCCAAAGTATTCTCGAATTACCCAGGGTTCCTGGATAACATAAAGAGGAACGAAAAGGGCGACTGCAGGTGGCCCTAAACAATGAAGATTAGGACGCTTGGAAACGGTCTTCCGATCCAGTTGGGATGAGGTTTAACGAAGAAGCCAAGGTTTTGGAAATCTTGGATGGAAAGGGCGCACCCACTTTTAATTCGATAAGTGAAGTCGAGGAATACGGGGGGAAATTATACATAGGGTCTGTTTTGAAGTCGTATGTAGGCATCTTAAATGCCTAATTAAATTTTTATTTTTTATTTTTTTACAAATTTTTAATTGTTCTTGTTTTTTTTTATTTTACTCGATAAATATATGTTAACGATTCTATTTTCGAGAAATTTTTAATTATCTTCATTTGCCTAACTGAGAAATTTTTAATTATCTTCACGCCTCGTACGTGCACGAGAGGAAGTAAGCTAGGCTTGGCGTACCTGATGGGTTAGTTGTCAAACATTTTAAAATTGTCCTTATGCTTGAAAGTTACACTACTTTTTTCCATCACAGAATGTTTATGTCAGTAAACTTTATAAGCATGGCACCGATTCCCATAATACACATTAAAGAATATCTGTTTGAATTGATTGGTCAAGAGAAAAGGTAAATACCATGACCTAATTTCTCATCTCAACAATGCCTGATCTGTGTTCCTAATAGGGAAATTGAATGAGTTGAGATACTACTAAGTGTATCAAAGTAAAAGAAGGACCAAATAACAAATTAGGCTAAGCAACCACTCACTCTTTGCAACACTACTCCCTGCATCTATTGCCAGGGGATATGAACCAATAGATCAAGACAACAATTCTAAAGCAGGCATTATTTGATTGTCCTCTTACTAGATAATGGATACAATAATTCGCGAAGAAAAAGGTGGTCCTTCGTTATGGATTGTCCACCTGAAACATTGAAACTGGAATCAACCCTTCCAGGATTTTTAACTTGAAAAACAAATCCATTATTACTAGATTGTCCAGAATTTCTAGAATGGATATAAGTTGGACCACGGATGACCTTTTCCTCGGAACCACCATCATTGACGGGTCCAATCCATTGACTGTCATTCTGAATATCGAGAGGCAGAGGTATTTCAATTACAGAGCCGCCTCTCTGTTGGCTGAACCATTCCGGGATTTCATCCATTTCTTTTCTTGAATTTGCAAATGCCTGCAAATTAAAAATATCGGTGGCTCTGTAACTAAGACCATTAAAAATAAGTTAGATTAATCAACCTTAATCAGCAATTTTATTGCACTAATGTTCTCAGCTAATCTGTAGCAGTTAATGGCTATAATGTGAGCACCATAACTTATCCACCACTCACTTTTCATTCTTCCTAGAAGCACAGGCAACTATTCAAGCTCACTGCAATCTGACACTCCAAGCTTTTGGAGATTGGAAAGACGAGTAAAAGACGCAGCTATGCTGCAGAAATTGTTACCCCTAAGATTAAGAACTCCCAATGAGGATAGACCAGGATTTGAACCTGCAATCTTCATGTTAATAGAATGAAGCTACAACCGAGCTAGTAAGCCAATTGTTTTATTTTTAGTCGCTGTCTTATATTAAGCTTTTCTCCTTGGTTAAATGATAATATTTTTAACTTTTGGATTTAAGAAATATATTTATTATAATTTCAACATATATACATCCCAAAATACAACCAAAAATAAATAGAAGGTTCATTTTATTTCCCCAATATTTTAATGCAGAGTAATGCTTGTTTTGTTGGGTACGGTTTGACATAAATTATACAAAAAATAAATTATCCATATAATTTGAAAAGCTTAACCTGTATGGATTCGACAGTGGGATTCGTGGACACCTCTACATTGACATGATGAAAGACAACAACATGCAGTAAAAGATGTAAGAGAAAAACCAACTTTTGTCATGAAAAGAACAACACCCCCAATGGATCCCCTGTTAAAATTGATCACTAATGGCAATTTGCTTCTTTTGCTATGTGTAGAGTAGAGAAGAATAAAAATGAGTTAATACATAAACAGAGAGTTTTCACCTATTGGCATGGACATTTCCGGGTAAATGAAAGAGTAAATTGTTAAATCCCGATACATTTCGAAAATTTCAAAAATTAAGTGCCCTTAAAAATAATATATGTTGTAGTGGGCAAAAATCACGTCGGTTGCTGCATAGATATGTCGCTGAACCAATCGTCGCAACTCTTTGCCAAAGGTGCATCAATCCATACAGCGTCACTAGTCTATATATAGATCATCAGCGTCTCTTATCATTTGCATATTCGAGGAAGTTAATTTTTCTGGTTACATAAGCAAGAGGTAAGGCGTATCAGTGAAGATGGAAGATTACGGCTGCGGTATCAGTTCGATAGCCATGATGCTGTTGGTGGTTGCTCTGCTGTTTTTGGGTCCGCTTGGAATGCCACCGTTGCAGCCTCCTCCCGCTTACATTTTCCTCATCTTCGCTTTCGTCTTGGTCTTCGTTTTCATCTACCTCTCTCATGCCTCCAAAGGATGATCCATGGCGATTTCGTTTGCTTTCCAGTATTATTATTCTCTTTTATTCAGTTGTTATCTGATGATAATAAGCTTTGGTGTTGATATTAACCACCAATAATACACAGTTATTTGTTGTTTTCAGTCGTTTATTAATAAATTATATGAAGTCGATGGAAGAATGTCTGGGTTTATCTAGTATGTAAACAAACCATGCAATGCATGCATACTTATGTTGCTCTAAAATGGACACGACGCATTTTACTAATATTATTCTTTCTTGCACTCCCATTGGCTTACGTACGCTGCATGCGTTGTCCCTTCATGCCGTCTATTTAATAATGTCGTTAATAATTTTAATGTGGTCTTCACTCCATCCATCGATCGTGTCTAGCCTCAGTTTTCCTCCATACATCAAATCGTTTGCATTTGAGTATCCCATCACTCCTTTTAATTTTAATTATACTAAGTCTTCTTATGTAGATTTAGTTTATACAGGCACTACACCAAAACAGACTTTTAGCGGCGTTTTTAGTGGCGTTTTAAAGAAAAAACACCGCAAATATTATACATTAGCGCGCTTGGAAAGAAAACGCCGCAAAGAATGAGAAATAGCGGCGCTTTTTAAAAACGCCGCTAAAAGGAGAAATAGCGGCGTTTATTTCCAAAACGCCGCTAAAGGTCTGAGCTTTAGCGGCGCTTTCTAAAAAAACGCTGCTAAAAGTCTGAACTTTAGCGATGCTTCCGAAAAAACACCGCTAAAAGTTCGAGATTTCGCGGCGCTTTTTGAAAAACGCCGCTAAAGGTATGAGCAATTAAAAAAAAACCCAAAAGCGACGCGCTTTAATTGCAATTTAAAAATGGCACAAAAACGCCGCTAAAGGCTATCTTATAGCGGCGTTTGTGAATAAAGCGCCGCTAAATGTGATTTTTAGCGCGCTTTTTAATTTAAAACGCCACAAAATATTTTTTATTTCGAAACAAAAACGGCGCCGTTTTAATTACAGTGTAAAAATGGGATAAAATTAGCGGACTTATAGTGGCGTTTGTTATAAAAACGCCGCTAAAGGTGATATCACAAACTATTTTTTATTTCAAAGAAAAAACTAAGGGTGGCATTTATTCAATTTTAATTTACGTTTAGTGTTTAAAACAAAGCAAAAAGCCCTGTTTTGATCATTGTATAATAATTCAATTTTAATTTACGTTTAGTGTTTAAATTTGTTGCCTTAGTGTTAAGCTTTAGCATTTAGGGTATAAGGTTATTAAAATATTGAAAGAAATATTATATAATATTCAAAACTTATCTATGTAAATTAGGGTTTAAGGTTATAATTAATGGTGCTTTAATTATTTGTATGGGTTGACTAGGGTTTCGAGTTCAGTATTTCAAGATTTAGGAATTAGGGTTTAAGATCTATGATTTAAAGTTTAGGATTTAGGGTTTAGGGTTATAAGTTAGGGTTTAGGTGTATGGTTTAAGGTGCACGGGTTTAGGGTTTTAGGGCTGATGCTTAAGGGTTTAGGGTTTAAGGTTTATAATAAGTTTAAAATGATATGAGTTTAGGGTTTAGATTTTAAGATTTAAGGTTTAGGTATTTAATATTTAGGGGTTATTTATTAAGGATTAGGGATTAAATGATATGGGGGTTTTTCGGTTATGTGTTAGTGATAGGGGTTTAAAGGTTAAGAGGACAATGTTAGGGTTTAAGGGTTAATAGGATGGGGGTTAGGGGTTAGGGGTTTAGGTATTTTGTGTGAAAATATATATGTTAACAATTTGAAATACTATTATTAAAATAAATTTAAAATTTTTTGGGTCTATGACTGCTTTGTTTTTAATTTATATTAAATAAATTCACATTTTAAATCATGTTCAAAATTTTAAATTTGATCTAATTCTTTTAAATATTATTTAAATTTTAAAAAAATTATTTATTTAAATTAAAAATTAAAATACTATTATTAAATAAATTTATATTCTTTTAAATATTGTTTTTATTTAAATGAAAAAATTGTATTGTTTTTATTTTATATATTAAATAATTTTAATTATAAACGCATTAGCGGCGCTTTTTTATAAAAACGCCATAAAGACATAAGAAAACGGCGCCGCTTTATTAGATTTTTAGTGGCGTTTTGGTTAAACGCCGCAATAGGTACCCTTTTTAGCTGCGCTTTGGTTGAAAACGCCGCAAACGTTAAATTTATTTGGGCAAAACGGTGTCGCTTTTGCTCTATTGTTTTTTACCCACACGATAACCCCTTCCCATTTCCTTCTCGCCTCGGTCCGTTCCCCTTTTCCTACTCGTAAATCCCTAAGTTTTTTCACCCATTTTTCCCCATTGACATCGGTTTTTCTCTCTTGTTCACCCTTTTCCCCACCCTTTTTTCCCTTCGATCTGTTTCAAGCTTTCCCTAGATTTTGAGCTTCAACTACTATTTTTCGTATTGGTAAGTTTGTTTATAACTTTGTTTCATCTGTCTGTTGAAGATTTTCTTTTTCTTCTTCTTCGTACTTTTTTATGATTTTTTTTTATGATTGCAGATTGGCTACTGCTTGGGCTAAATTCCTCGAAAGGAAACTCTAAGATCCCAACGGCTTGTCTTCCATTAATCCTCATCTCGTTGAATTGGTCACAAATAACGCTAAAGCTACCGTCTTTCAAAGTACTCTTCTATTCATTTCTTTTTCTTCTCTACTTTTAATTAGTTTAGGTTTTCTTTAATATGTATTAGTTTATATCTTTTAGTTTTAAATATCGAAAATATGATAGGTTCTCAGTAATTATGTAGTTTCTAACGCTAGAAAGTTTACATTTTTAAAAAGAAAAAGTGAAAACAGGATGTTTTTGTTGTCGAGATAGGCATAGATACAGAGGTTCTGGATAATTAAAAAAACTTCGACTTTTTAATCTTACATTGGCGTAATGCCTCAAATTTTATGAATTCTAGTTGTTAAGCATATCAAGTAATTTGATTTAGTGTGGTGGTTAAGTGCTTGAATGTTTGTTTTAAGTCTTGAGTTCAATTTTTTTTTTTTTGAATTTTTCTTTATTTATTTTGGTATTATGTTCAACTTGAGTCTTAGGGCTTCTCTTTTATTTTCGTTGAATTATAAGAATGATGAGTCTACTGCTTCAGTGGTAAGACTTTATAAAATCTGGTAGGTGGGAGTTGGATTAGCTTAAATCTTTTATTTATTTATTTTAATTTAATTTTACTAAATCTCTATTTTCACTCATTGTTTCAACTGTCCACACACTCACCCCACTTTGTACTTACTTTCTTTTGTTTCCTATTCTCGCGTTTATCTTCTTTTCTCTTGGTTCTTTTTATTTTTCCTTCTTATTTCTTTTTGATTATTCTTGAATACTACTGTTTATTTTGTGCGTTGTCACTTGGATCGCATTCTGCTTGCAATGTAAGTTTCATTTGGTTACTTTTGTTCTGTTTCCATTAATAGTTTAGTTTTATTTCGCTTTCTTGAACAAGTTGAGTTTGTGTTGGTATATTTTCTGCTCATTATCATGATTAGTATTTTTGTGGTTCTCGATTAGGTGAAAGGTGTGAGAATCTTAACCCTCCAAAGAAAGTAGATACAATTTTTGATGTTGTTTTGGAGAACTAATTATTCGAATTCTATTTTAGGGGCTGAAATTTTGATTTAACGATGTTATTTTGGATAAGTATTGTTAGTCAATCAATGTGGTTTGATGAACGTTTGTAGGATTCATGAGTTCCAATTGAGCAGCTTGATCAAATCAAGAATCGTGTGTGTGAAATTAAACCGAAAATTCAATCGAAACTTGAGAAAATTGTGAAACAAGGGTTGTTAAGTAGGTTGTATATAAATCATATGCTATGTTATGTTCCTTATACAAATATATGTGTATGCATGTCATACGAGTACGACTTATGATATATTTTTTTCCTAATTTAACTAATTAAATGTATGGAACGATATAAAGATTAACATAAACACAATATAAAATTTAATTGTTAAAATATGTTATAAATTTATTATATATTAAATTTATTATATGTTAAAATATGGTAGTAATATTCTATTATCAATATAATATTAATATTGATCAAGATGTTAATATGTTTTATTATAAAAATAAATTTGTTTTAAAAGAAGTAATTTAAAAACTGTTTAAATTTAAAAACTTATAAATGTTTTGTTATCAATATAATAATATTGATCATTATTTAAATATGTTTTAAAATAGAAAATAAATTCTTTTTTTAAAAGAAGTAAGTTATGAACTTGTTAATTTTAACATCACATCAAATTTCAATTATAACAAAACATATAATAACATTTTAAAAAAGAAATTCATATAATAACACTATAAAAAACATATAATAACATTTTAAAAAAACATATAATAACATATAATAATATTTAAAAAAAAAACTACAATATAATGCATGTCATATATGTTCACACCTCAACTGATTCTCGAATTGAAATTTTAATTTAACTTACATAATACGTAATACATAACTAACATAAAATTATTTAACTTACATAATAAATAACTTACATAACTTACATAGCTTTCATCAAATTATCTAACTTACATAATACATAACTTACATAACTTTCATCAAATTATCTAACTTACATAATACATAACTTACTTAATACTTGTATAGATAAAAAAAAAAGATTCAAAGTATATAAGCTGGAAACCTGACGGGTTGCCTTATATCTCACTGGAAGATATAACGGATCCTCCCCAGGTGTAACAATGCCACGTATGATGAATCTTAAATAATACATTACTTACTTAATACTTGTATAGATAAAAATAAAAAGATTCAAAGTATATAGGCTGGAAACCTGACGGGTTGCCTTATATCTCACTGGAAGATATAACGGATCCTCCCTAGGTGTAACAATGCCACGTCTGATGAATCTTAAAGAATACATAACTCAACTGATTCTCGATTTGAAATTTTAATTTAACTGACATAATACATAATACATAACTTACATAAAATTATTTAACTTACATAATACATAACTTACATAGCTTTCATCAAATTATTTAACTTACATAATTCATAACTTACATAACTTACTTATATAGATTAAAGAAAAAAGATTCAAAGTATATAGGTGGAAACTCCGACGGTTGCCTTATATCTCACTCATTAGATATAATGGATCCTCCTAGGTGTAACAATGCCACGTATGATGAATCTTAAAGAATACATAACTCGCTTATATATGTGATCATATTATTACTTACATAAATTATAAATTAACAAGTTAGCCTCTGTAATTTATTGTCAACTTTAGACTTCAACAACTACTGAAATGGATAGGAGTTGGATGAAATTGTCAAGGGTAAGCAACGGCTATCGAAATGGAGTAGAAACTTTTCTGAATTTCGCATTTCAAAATGCAAGCCAAGAGAATATGATTCTTTGCCCGTGTAAGAAGTGTGCCAATATTAACTGGCATTATCGTGAAGTGGTCTATGAACATCTAGTTGTTGATGGCTTTGTCCGGGGGTACAAAATATGGTTTTTTCATGGAGAGTGTACATCTAGTGGAGCATCTTCATCGATGAATCTGGGGTATCCTCATAGTGCTTTCAATCAGAATGTTAGAGACGATAACATGGAAAACATGTTGCGGGATGCTTTTAATATGCGCAGTGATGGTTGCGGGTCATTTCCACCTGACTTGGGTGCAACCGATGATCATAATTTTGGTGGAAATACTTTCACCGGAGGGAAGAAGTGTGCCTGATGAACAAATAAATGAAGAAGCGGCGAGGTTCTACACGCTGCTTGGTCAAATGAATGAAGAATCGTATGAGGGTTTAAAATTTTCAAACCGTCATTCAGATTCGACTTTTTCACTTGAAATGTTTGGGGGGTGGACTGGAAACTCGTTGACAATGCTGTTAGAGTTTCTGCAAGAAATGTTCCCGTTTGCAAAAATCCCTCAATCTTCCAAAGACATGAAGAAATTGATAAAGGATTTGGGTCTTGGCTACAACAAAATTCACAGTTGCCCAAATGACTGCATGTTGTATTGGGGCGACCGCATAAACCAACAATGCTGTCACGTATGCGGCCAATCCCGTTGGATTAATAGAAATACAGAGGACGGTAACGAGGATGAACACGATACACAGTCAAGGAAGCAGCCAGTTAAGATTTTGCGGTATTTTCCGCTAATAACAAGGCTTCAACGGCTTTTCATGTCGTCGAAGACAGCCGAAGCAATGACGTGGCACCGTGATGGACGAACAGATGATGGGTTGTTAAGGCATCCTGCAGATTCTTTAGCTTGGAAATCTTTTGACTCCAAATTTCCAAGCTTTGCAAGCGATCCTCGGAGTGTGAGGCTTGGGCTAGCATCCGATGGATTTAACCCTTACAAACTCATGAGCACAACGTACAGTACTTGGCCTGTGGTGCTTGTTCCCTACAATTTGCCTCCATGGGTTTGCATGAAACAATCTTCTTTTATCTTGTCTATGATTATACCTGGAGAGAAAGGGCCGGGGAATGATATTGACGTCTATTTGCAGCCACTTGTTGATGAGTTAAAACAACTATGGGCTGGTGTTCAGACATACGATGCAATGAGAAAAGAGAACTTTAATTTACGTGCGGCTTTAATGTGGACTATTAACGACTTCCCGGCGTATGCTAATTTATCTGGTTGGGGTACCGGGGACGTTATGCTTGTCCGTGTTGTCTTCGCGCGAACATGTTCGCAATGGTTATATAATGGGAGGAAGTTCTCTTACATGGGGCATCGTCGGTGGTTACTGGAGAATCATACATTTAGATATCGAGTGCTCGGTTTGATGGTATGCTGAAGAAGAGTTCGGACCAGCTCCTTCACCGACCAAATGGATCCAAATATTCTTAATGTTGAAAGATATGAATTTCATGTATGGGAAGATGAATCAACCGCCAACCCGCAAAGAAATAGAAGATCTAGGGATGAATCGATGATGAATTTGATGAAGAGGATGATCCTAATGAGGCGGACTTGTGGAAAAAAGAAGTATTTTTTTCGAGTTGCCTTATTGGAAGCATCGATTTTACGCCATAATCTTGATGTCATGCACATAGAGAAAATGTCTGCGAAAACATCATTGGGACTATTTTGAATGTCGATGGAAAATCGAAAGACAATCTTCGTGAGTCGACTTGATTTAGTCCACATGGGAATTCGGCGTGAGCTTCATCCCGACAACTTCCGAATATGAAATATCGGTTCTTTGCTATTTTTTCAATGTCAAAGACGGAGAAAGAAGTGTTCTCATGACGGTGTTAAAGGATATAAAGGTCCCGGATGCGTATGCATCAAATATATCGCGATGTGTGAGTCTTAAGGATCGAAGACTATATGGCTTAAAATCGCATGATTATCACATCTTGATGCAAGACTTATCGCCAGCTTGCTATGCGGTGTTGTATGTCGAAAAAGGTGACGGCTCTCGTAATTGAACTGTCAAATATAATGAAAGGCATTTGTGGTAAAGTTTTGAATGTTCAAGAACTTGAGAGACTACAAGATCGAGCCGCATTGACTTTATGCAATCTGGAGAAGATCTTCCGCCTTCCTTCTTCACTATTGTGGTGCACTTGTTAATTCATCTCCGCGTGAAGCACTTCTTGGTGGACCCGTTTTCTATCGATGGATGTATCCCATTGAAAGGTCTTACTTTACTTGCAAAATATTCCTTCATTCACCAATGCCTTTAGTTGCAACTTTTGATAATGTTGTATACCGTGTTTAGGTTCCTTTCCAAATTGAAGTCATCTTCGCCGCAATAAACGTTATCCTAAGGATCAATTGCCGAGGCTACTTGGCGAGAGGAATGTATGACTTTACTGTTCGAGGTATTTGGAAGATGTCGAAACAAGAATGAACAGACCAAGTAGAAATGCTGGGCTCACAGATCATAATTTGGCCGAAACTTATTTATTTCAAAGTTTCGGAGAACCGATAGGCAAAGTCGAAACTGCAGAATTAGACGATAGATCGTGGGTCCAAGCACATCGATACATTCTTTTTCATCACGATTCAATGGAACTATTTCGGACGTAAGTTCTAGAATTTGATAAATACTCATCAATTATAATTTGTTTGTCTTCTAACAAAGTACAACCTTTTTTACCGGATAGTGAGTACAAACAAATATTGAGAGCTCGTTCACGATCCTGAAGGTTAAATCGACGAGAAATTAATAAGTTGCTCACAGAATCATTCCATGAATGGTTAAACGGTGGCACGGCTATAAGACTGGCTATTTCGGCGGCAAATGGAGCTCCATTCAAATTTACGAATGGATTAGACATCGATACGAGCACAGGAATGGTTTACTTTACCGATAGCAGCACTCTTTTTCAAAGAAGGTACATCTTCTTCCTCTTTTTTGCTCCTAAATTATCATTAATCGTTGATTCTATTCGGGGGGACTTACATATATATAAATAATCAACAGGAATTTATATATAAACAATTCATATAGAGATTTTTCATACCCAAAGGATAATTTATTCTTTAATTGTGCGGGGATGCCGACTTTACGATAAGTTCCATAGATAGAACCTAAGGTTTGTTGAAGTACAATCCTTATAACGGAGACGTGTCCGCTTTTGCACGACGGTTTAGCTTTCCCTAACGGGTTGCTTTGAGTGCAAACAATTCGTTTCTTCCGGTGAACGAATCGATAAAAAGACGAATCATCGAAGTTCAACGTGCACGACCCCAAAGCGGCTCCCAAAGTATTCCTCGAATTACCGTGGTTCCTGATAACATAAAGAGGAACGAAAAGGGCGAATTCAGGTGGCCCTAAACAATGGAAGATTAGGAACGCTTGGAAACGGTCTTCCGTGATCCGGTTGGGATGAGGTTTAACGAAGAAGCCAAGGTTTTGGAAATCTTGGATGGAAAGGGTGCACCCACTTTTAATTCGATAAGTGAAGTCGAGGAATACGGGGAAATTATACATAGAGTCATGCTTTGAAGTCGTATGTAGGCATCTTAAATGCCTAATCGAATTTTTATTTTTTACAACTTTTTAATTGTTCTTGTTTGTTTTTATTTTACTCGATAAATATATGTTAACGATTCTATTTTCGAGAAATTTTTAATAATCTTCATTTGCCTAACTGAGAAATTTTTAATTATCTTCACGCCTCAAATGCGTGCACGAGAGGAAGTAAGCTAGGCTTAGCGTGCTGATGGGTTAGTTGTCAAACATTTTAAAATTGTCCTTATGCTTCGAGTTACACTACTTTTTCCATCACAGAATGTTTATGTCGTAAACTTTATAAGCATGGCACCGATTCCCGAATACAAATTAAAGAATATCTGTTTGAATTGATTGGTCAAGAGAAAAGGTAAATACCATGACCTAATTTCTCATCTCAACAATGCTCGATCGAGTGTTCCTAATAGGAAATTGAATGAGTTGAGATACTACTAAAGTGTATCAAAGTAAAAGAAGGACCAAATAACAAATTAGGCTAAGCAACCACTCAACATTAGAGGTGGATGGATGCAATAGACGGAAAAGCGGAAAACCAGCTTTACTACCCTAACCATGCTCTTTGCAACACTGCTACTGACCGGGGATATGAACCGACAATAATTCTAAAGCACCCATTATTTGATCCTCTCCTCTTACTGGACAATAATAAATAATAAATGTCCATTGGATTCAGCCTTCAAAAGCCATAACTACGGCGGATAGTTTACAATTTAACGAACGCCTTGGAATCCAAACATTACCCTAATTTTCATATGCTTTTAAAATCTATTTGTACCACAAACAATAAGAGGGGAAAAGAGAAACTTGACTAACTAGGAGAAAAGATCTTGAAAAAGCTAGTCAAGTAGTTTACCACAATTCTTGCTTCTTCCTCATGGATATTACGTTTTTCGTTTTACAAGGGAAGTGCTACTGCGGATCCATCCTTGTCGGCAGAGTGATGATGGATTTGTTCAAAGGTGTTTGGAGAAGATTGAGTGGTATGGCACTGCAGCTCTCTTTTATATCTTCCATCTTTCTCATAACACCACACTCCTTCCATGGAAACCTATTTGTGCCTTGGAAAGACATCTCAAGCTCCATCGCATTCATGACCAGAGCAATCCATTGTCCATAAGTTCTTGGTTTCACATTCACCACATTTATCCTCCAAGGACAATGGATATAATAATTCACGCGAGAAAAGGTGGTCCTTCCTTATGGATCGTCCGCCTAAAACAAAGAAACCTAAATCGACCCTTCCAGAATTTTAACTTGAAAAACAAATCCATTATTACTAGATTGTCCGAATTTCTAGAATGGATATAAGTTGGACCATGTCTTGAATATGTTACCGATGAGATTAAGAACTCTCAACGAGGATAGACCAGAATATCTCCTTCACCAATGGTGCACAGTGTGCAATTTGACAACAAAGACATTCAAGCTTGGAGAGTCGAGTAAGAGACGCCGGTATCTTTGTTGAAATTGTTACCACTGAGACCAAGATTTGTCAAAGAGGATAGACAAGAAATAGAACCAGAATATCTCCTTCCAAAATTTCTCTAATCAAACAGATCATGCTCCATAACCGTGTAATGCATGCGCGATGGAAGGGTATGTCCAGGTGACAAACCGATAGTTGCAACAACTTATCGCTTTCCCGGTTCATCCGCCTATCGTGATAAGATAGATGTCACAACCCAATTTTGCCCGGTTAACACCCAATACCAAACCCGTTACAAATCAACCCAACAAATCAACCAACAGACCCAAATACCATCTAAGCCCAAACCCGAATAACCTAATACCAAAAAAAGAAACACAAAGGAAAACCCTAATGCAAGTGGCGCGCACAGCCTAGCCCCACTTGCCCGCCTCTCGACCGGCGCCCTGTCCCCCGACTGGTCCACCGCCCATAACTCTTGCAAATGAAGAAAACACGCAATGACCACAAAGAAAAGAGCAAAGAAGAAATTTGTTTCTCTTTATTCAATCTTGGCTATAAAGCCACAAGAAAACCATTGTAATAGGGGGGGTCCTTTTTTTTACGAACTATTGAAAATCGAAAGCAAAGAAATAGTAGAAGGTTGTTTTTTTAAACACTACATTTTCATTTTGATAATATACTATTACTTTCATTTTTTCTTCATTTATTGTTTCTTTTGAAATTTTTACAAATAATAATCAAAAGAGGAACAAGAGAAAAGATCGGATTCTTTAGGTGATTTTTCGTTTTTAGTTTTTATTCATCTTTATTACTCTATTTTTTTAATTTTTTTACAAACAAAAGAAATAAAAGGAAAAGGTAGGGAAATATACAGAATGGTTCGCATCTCCGTCGTCGGAGATACCTTTCCCATCGTCGGAGCTTGGCCGGAGGAGGTGTTGAAGACCCCTTTCCCTTCTCTTAGAAGGCGCCGGCAGTTAGGGCCTTCGGGGTTCTTCAAGCGGGCGCTAAAGCCCACCTTCACATACCAAGTTAGCCACCGGATGCGGTGGTGCTGCGATGATCGGCCGGGGAACTCACTCGCCGGAGAGAGGGAGAGATGAGAGAAAAAAAAGGGGTTGTGGCTGCTATGTTTTAAAATTATTAGGTTTAAAATCTGACTTTGGGGAAATTTTGGGGTTCTATATATCAAACAAAACGACGCCGTTTTGTTCAGGGAGATCGCGCATATCCCTTCAAGGGGATATTTGCGCGTTGGGCCCCTTCCTTTGCAGCGCCAGATTGATCAAGCCCCATTTTGCATTTTTTTTTTTTTGCAATTTTGCCCTGATATTTCATCTCATTTCCGATTTGATCCGCGTCTTGGCCGACTGAAATGTCGCGCATCAGGGGGTGGGTTATTCACCCATTTGGTCCCTATAAGTTTAAGCGCATGAAATTATGGTCCCTGGCGCCCCCCTTTTTGATTTGTTGCAATTTTAACCCCTTGACTTTTATTCTATTTTTAATATAGTCCTTAATTTGCTAAATGAGTTTATTTATTTATTTGTTTTCTTTAAAGATCATGTTATTCTTATTATTATTTATTTTAAATTTCTTTTATATAGTATTCTTATTATACTTTATACATATATATTATTCATTTTTAATTCTTTTGGTTCACGCATCATTTATTTTACACCTTTATATGTTATTTTATTACTTATATACATTTTGTTTTGAGTTGTTTTATATATTATTCATTTTAAACTAATTTACATAATATTAGTCCTATCTTTGTTTTAATATATATCGTTTTTTTAATTATTTTACCCCTTATTTATTTTATATTACCATCATTGTCTTTATATATATACTAACACATTTATTCCCATTTTTGCTACGCATATCCGTATTATTATGATCTGTTTTTACATTCCATTATAAACTTGCATTACATCAATTTTCGCCCGACACAAAATGAATTCTTTTACAAAGGCAATATTCCGTATTTAGAAATTCGAGAGGTCGTGCCCTAAAGTATTGGGTTTCGATCCTTCTCGTTTGATCTAAATAACCGAATATCCTTTTAAAACCAATACATTTTTAAACTAAAAGCTTGTTCTCGTGAACTCGAGATGTCGTGTCCTAATGCATTGGATGTGATGTTTTGTTATTCCGAGATAATATTTTCTAAAACCAAGGCAATGTTCTGTATTTAGAAGCTCGAGAAATCGTGCCCTAAAGTATTGGGTTTCCTTTTCTCATCCATTCTAAATAACAAAATATCCTTTCAATTAAATCCATAAGTTTGGAATAAAAGGCAAGTTCAACTTTAAAGGTCGAAATGTGGTGTCCTAAAGTATTGGATGTAACACTTCACCTTAAAACGAGACGGCCCTTGGCATACATTTCCAATTTATCCAAATTTATTCTTCAACAATAAGAGGGATCGTATTTTGAATTCTTAAGTTTCCAACTTTCGACATTAAGACATTAGATAATCAATTAGGTACCAATTTTGGGCGTATCGAGGGTGCTAACCCTTCCTCATACGTAACCGACTCCCGAATCCATTTTCTGATTTTCGTAGACCAAAATTGTGTTTTGATAAATTAATCTGATTATTAAAAACAAACACTTTTTAAGGTGACCCGATCACACCTCATCAAAAAAGATTGGTGGCGACTCCCGTTTTTTTACATTCGTTTTCAAAACCCACGTCGACCCCGTTTTTCCAAAACTCAAAAATGGTTACGACAGCTTGGCGACTCCACTGGGGACCCCAAAAAGAGAGTCAGGCCGTAAATTGATTATTTTTTTGTCCTTTGTCGAAAGTTTGGAAATTTGATTTAAAAAAATTTTTTACTATCCTTGTGTTGCATTTATTTGTGTCATTGCATATGATTTCTATTTTCTTGTGCATAGTACATTGCATGACCGTTGTGGTCGCACCTTTAAGTGGGAGTGAGAAACTATTCCTTCGTGAGGTTTTCACCTCCGTGCAGGATAGTGGATCGCTTCCGGGATACATCCGTACCTATGTCTTCGTGAGATTTTCATCTCCGCGTGCGACCATAGGGAAATGTATTCCCTCGAATCAACTCGGTCTATATGAGCCTATAATGGGTGAGGATCGAGGAATCTGTTTGGTTCAGTACCTCAAACTCTAGAACTAAAACCACATATAGTGAACCCTAGAGCCCACCTTAGATAGAACTACATCAAACCTTAGTGGTCACCCGGTAGGTGTTTGTTCATTTCCACTTGTTTTACTTTGCGATCTTGACTCGTTGCATTTTATTTTCGTGCATTCATCTCATTTTCTAAAGAGGTATCGATTCACGGTCGGTTTACGAGTTAGAAAGTCGGTTATGGAAAACGGATTCCTTGATAAAATGGAAGACAATGCGATCGTTAGTATAGTTAGAACCTAGGCGATTAGAAGGGTATGGATCCATTTGAGCAAAAGGAAATGTGGCGATGCTAAAATCTGGTGGTCATCCTTTAGACGACAAGGGGTTGGAAGGAAAGTGATTGGCGAGAGGGCAAGAGACCTGACATTGAATTGGTGAAAAGGACTTTGCTTACGACAAGGAGAAAAGTTTATTTACTATTGGTACTCCTCCAAATAACAAGCATGAATTTATAGTTGTATTTGAGGTGTTACATCTAACAGAAACAACGATAATGCAAGACACGATGTCCATGATGACTCAAATGGGCAAGACAGAAAGAGAGTTAAACGGCCTTATCGGTCAAATCAACTTTGTTGCATAGACACCCATGCGAGCAACTCAAAATGCTTGCGCGCGGACAGAATCGAAAACTCTCAAGAAGCATTGAGGGTGATAGATGTCGTTTTAAGATAGCATCTTTGCGAAACAGGATGCCTCTTTGGTTTGCCAATCTATCAAGATAATCGAAACAACCTCACGGACATTGGAAGAGGTGCCCTTGACAATAGGGGCTTCCATTCAAATTTCATGGGCACTCAAAGAGGCCTTTCCCTGAATATTGATATTCGTCCCTAGCCCGTTATGGATCCTTCGCCAATCGAATGCTATGGATCCCGGATGGACCATAGCTAAGCAAAGCTTTAAGAACACGAGGACAAAAGTCACCCATCCAATCACGAGTACAAGATCACCGGATTGAGCGACCGATTGCGCAAAGATCCGTTGTTTTCATTAAAGGAGAAAAGTGTGAAAAAGTTAATGGTGAAGCGAGAATCTAGAGATTACTGCATCTATGATCATTTTGTCGACCATCGCAACATACGGTCGCTTCTCTGTAAGGCTTGCCATGCTTAAATGTTGGAGAGCCAAACAACCTACATATATTCCTTTGGAGCTCCATTCCTTGATGTATTTGCAATTGACAAAGCGCTAACTAGAGAGCTTCTTTGGTTAAGACAGAAGTCTCGTGAAAGAATGAAAGCTTTATTCTATGCTTCACGGGAGCGACCATAGTGCCGAGCCAATCTTTGTGTTCTTATGGTGTTTCTTTCAAACTAATTTCACCCAAGTTGAAGGTCGTGCTCATCGTGGGCAATGATGGAAATTTCTTTCCAAGAATGGGCGTTGAAATTGGTAACCATCTAGGATTGAAGGATAGGTCATTGTTAACTTCTAGGCTCATCGTGGTGATGCAAACAACATTGCAAGGGATTTGATTCGTGTGAAGAAATGAAAGGAATTTGTATTGACCGATTAGATAGATCCAAAAGAGACAAACCGAATAGACGACTTTCACCGTGGTTAGAATTGGAAAAGCTATCGAACGGATACGATCTAAAATGTCCGAGCTCATGATTTCTTCTTTGTCTAGAAAACTCTAATCTTTATGAGCCTTGGAAGCGGAAGAATCCCTCGGGGTATGGCGCTAGCTAGAGTGAATGATCAATACTTTTCGAAAGAATTGATGCTAAGCTTAGACACCTCTTCACTACCATCGAAGCTATAACTCGCAATCGAGTTGAAGTTAAGCTGAACAAGATTAAGGAAATGAAAGGTGGGATCGAAAAGTTAGAACCAACATTACACAATTATGAATCATGGATCGAGCTTCTCGAAACAAGAGAGAGTAGAAGACCTTCATCATTCTTATGATCAACAATTTAAAGAGTCGAGATTACCTCGTGAGGGAAGCAATAGTGCAGATTCAAAAGGTAGCCGGTCATCTATAGATTTTGGCATTACAGGTGAATATGTTAAGCATAAAATACGGGCTGCAGCTTAACCATAGTCAAGAGCTAGATCCACTGCTTGGGAAACCAAAAACCTTTAGGACTTAGGACGAAAGCATATAGTAGTCCGTTTTATGTAAAAGAACTTGTTTTCTAATAAAGTTTCCTAAAATGAAGTTGATCGAATCGATACCTCTTTGCATTCATGCATTCGTACTACATTGCATTCGCATTACATTGCATTCATTTGTATTAGACCTTTACAAAAGGACCCTAATTAGGTAAAATGTTTCAGTTAACCTGGAAAACATGGAACAAAGGTTGGTGAGGATTGAGCAAAGGCAAATACAGATGCAAGAGCAATTGACCCAAATTCAACAAGAAATGCGAGAGCAAATGCTAGACTTCCAAAAGAACATGATGGGCCAACTAACTCGATTTACTAGCCGGAGGACTTGAAAAAGAAGTGACCTAGCGATCGACAATGTGGATAATGATGAAGACATCGTTTATTCCCCAATGAATTTCCCAACTCAACCAGACGCGCGCACTCTCGCGTGGTACCCGTCATTATTGGATCTCAATATAGGACTGATACTTGGTCTTCTTTGGACTCTCCGATGGGCCCAGTAATGAGCAAGTCAATCGTGTTGTTTTTGGTCTACCAGAGGCGAGAGAAAAAAAGGAGAAGGGGCTTCAAAAGCCCCAAGAGAGGAAGGACAAGGATGTGGCTAGCACGCAGTGGGTATACTAAGGGTTGTTCGGCCGTTGACAAAAAACCACCAAAGAAGGTAGTTACCAGTCACACTGGTCCCCCAAAGCAAAAACCCAATCCATGAGCGTATTCGGAAAAACCTCGCCTCACTCCTATTCCCATGACGTATATGGAGTTATACCGAACTTATTTGATATGCATGTTGTAGCTCCTTGTTATATAAAACCACTGCAACCTCCATACCCAAAATGGTATAACCTAAATGTCCTGTGTGAGTATCATGCGGGATTACAGGACACTCAATAGAAAATTGCACACTTTTAAGAAGTTGGTGGAAAAATTCATCAAAATAGGTGTTGTGGAGATAAGCGACGCACCAAAAGCGAAGCATAAACACAGGGAGCATTTTGAGCAATGAGATCATGGAAGAAATTCCTGTAGTATTTAGAAGCTTACCCGGAGTAATGTACTAAATATACTTTGGTTGCGTTAAGCCTAGAAGCAATGAGAACTCTTTTGTGAAATAGGCTCGTGTTAAAAATTACTATTTCATTAAAATGCATCTTTTGAACCAATATTTTTGTTGTTGTTCTTTTCATGCTTTAAATTCTACTGAATGTTCTTTTATTCTTCATTCATAAATAACCATTCTTGGAATCATTTATTCTCTGAAATTACTTTCATGTCGCGACAATGGGTCCCAGATATCAATGACATGAGCGACGTTATTACGGACTCCTTTCTAGTGAGATATGTGTCCGTAAGAATCTAAGGACTTAGAAGATGATAGAGATTGCAACTTATTTCCAACTTGATTAAAATGGCGAGATCCTACCTTGCGAAATGTCACCACACTCGCGAGCCAACGAGGAGATGAAGATGGAAACTTAGCTCACCGCAAGAATAAGGCAAGACATTATCGCAGGATCACAAACCCGGACATGTTGGGGCCATCAAACGTGGATTCCTATATGTGAGGCATGGACGCTATCAAGCTAGTCTCCTCATAATCTTTGAACCAACATCGATTCATATTCATAGCCTTTGATTACCTTACCCGAGGGTAAAAGTCGCTTCACATGTCAAAATTACAAAATCAGCAGTCGTCGACTTCAACTTCAAATTCAAATTCGAAAAAAACAAAAAAAAAGGGGAAAAAGAAAAAGAAAAAGAGAGTGGTGATAAAGGATACCGAAAAGGAACGTGTTTAACGTGATAACACGAATTTATAGTCTGCTCAAGGGTCGACACCACATCAATCAAAAACAAGAGAGCCAAAACCCATCCAAATTCTTTACGAGGACAACTGATATTTGTAAAAGTTGGCATCGAGAAGTTACCATTTACTTTCTATGTTGGCTAAGATCCTCACCGGGGCTTACGACAAAAAAGGTCCGTTCAAAAGACCTGCATTAAGAAGGATTCTTCATATCCAAAAGGACTCCAGAGGAAAAGTAAGTGCCCTATGCAAAGAAAGAAGGCACAGGCTTGGAAAACATAGGCACTAATCAAGATGGATGATAAGGACTTGCCTAATCCTATGAGTTCAGATTTGCGAAAAAAAAAAAAAGGAGAGAAAAGAAAAACACACAAAAAGGAAAGGAAAAGAAGAAAAGGAGAGGCCAAGATGAAAACCCGCAAAGGGCGCCTTGAGACCAAAGGGGATTTGGGTTGAAAACCCGAGAAGGGCAGCTCAAATTTTGACCGAAAGTAAGGCATACGGTAGTCTTGCCACGCTTGGGTTAACAATGAAGAAATATGTTGCGTCTCGAAGCATCGACAAAGTGCTCCGGATCCCCTAAACACATATTGAGCCTAAAATGGTCCTCAAGAAGTTTGAACAGAGAAGCTCAGGCTGCGATATCTGGGGCACCTAGCTTCTATTTTACCCATTTTTTGTTATTTATTTCCCTTGCAAAATACTGCCAATAAATTTCCTTCCTAATTACATTTGCTATTTTTGCTTTACCTATTTGTTTCGAGCATTGCTCCTAACTAGCTTCTCTCTTATCCGTAGTTATGGTCTCTTTCAGGCATTTTGCATTGAAATAATGATTAATAGAATAACGACACTTTCACAAAAAGAGTTCCGCATATTACTCTATGAAACTTTTGAGTAGTATCGGAACTCAAAACAGACCATTGCTTAAAACTCCTCGAGTTTAAAGGATCGAGAATAATGATGGAGGAAAATTTCAAATCGAGGCTATCTCTTTGAATTTGGTTGAAAACAGTGTTTGAACAAAATGACGAGGTATTACGTAAGTAGTATCATCTCGATGAAAAAGGGCGATGTATGAATGGGCAATCATTCGCGCGAAGAATGATTTTGTATCCATCATGCGTGCACACCTGATCACGATCCCCAGGAATGGAAAGGTGCAACAGACCAAATCGCTTCTTTAATTCTATGCCCCTCGATCGCAGAGGGATGGATTGAAAATGACACAAATTATATACCCTTGAGTCGCGATGGGATAGATCAAGATGACGCAGACCTATACCCCTCTCGAATTGCGAGAGAGGGTTTGAAGATGGTATAAGCCTTAAAGTCCTATAGGTACCATGGAATGGACCTTGAAGTTACATTAGGGCAAGTCATTTGAGCAAAATATGATGGTTTCTTTGATTTTTTTGAAAAAGGTACCAAAGAGAGCGAGATAGTAGCGCGTGTACGTCGGCAATAAAACTCGATGGACAACGAGCAAAGACAACCCTAAGCATTAAAAAGGGATCATTTCATACATCATCATTCAAAGCACGCTTTAGTTAGAAGCATTCGACTCATTCGGATCATTGCATCTTAATCATTGAAAAAATCATCATTCTCATGACATTCTGCATTCATGCAAATGTCGTCCATAGTACATTTAGTTAGGAGCATTAGATTCATTCTCGATCATAGCATCCTAATCATTTGACATAAACACAAGCATATAAAATCGAGTCTACGTGATATGTCCCCGAGGACGGTGTAGAAACATTGGTGAAGCCACCATCCTATTGCCAGCGACCGACCAAAGAAAGGAATAGGTCGAAGATTACCCTATTGCCACCGACCGCAGGCGGTGGAATAGGTTAAAGACCATCCTATTGCCACCGACCAAAGAAAGTGGAATAGGTTGAAGATTGTCCTATTGCCATTGACCAAAGAGTAGAATAGGTTGAAGATCATCCTATTGCCACCGACCAAAGAAGTGGAATAGGTTGAAGATTGTCCTATTGCCACCGACCAAAGATTGGAATAGGTTGAAGATCATCCTATTGCACCGACCAAAAGATTGGAATAGGTTGAAGATTGTAGATCTTGTCGCCTAAACAATGTGGGGCAAGATTGAAGGCAAATCTTGTCTCTCTAAACAGAGGGAAACATGATTTAAGCCACCGTCCTATTGCCCCGACCAAAGAGTGGAATAGGTTAAAGATTGTAGATCTTGTCGCCTAAAAACAAAATGAGTGGGGCAAGATTGAAGGCAAATCTTGTCTCTCTAAACAATGAAGGAAACATGATTTAAGCCAACATCCTATTGCCATCGACCGGTGGGAATGGGTTGAAGATTATCCTATTGCCACCGACCAAAGATGGAATAGGTTAAAGATCGAATCCTATTGCCACCGACCGGTAGTGGAATAGGTTGAAGACCATCCTATTGCCACCGACCCGGCGGCGGAATACGTAAAAGATTTCCTATTGCCATTGACCAAAGCAAAGGAATAGGTTGAAGACCGTCCTATTACCACCGACTGAAAGAAGTGGAATAGGTCAAATTTGTAGATCTTGCCGCCCCAACCAAAGTGGGGCAAGATCGAAGGCAAATCTGTCTCCTAAACAAGAGGGGGTCATGATTTAAGCTACCGTCCCATTGCCACCGACCAAAGCGGTGAAATAGGTCAAATTTGTAGATCTTGTCGCCCTAACCAAGAGTGGGGCAAGATCGAAGGCAAATCTCGTCTCCCTAAACAAAGAGGGGTCATGATTTAAGCCACTGTCCTATTGCCACCGACCAGCAGTGAAAATAGGTCAAATTTGTAGAGCTTGTCGCCCTAACCAGATGAGTGGGGCAAGATCGAAGGCAAATCTCGTCTCCTAAACAAAGAGGGAACATGATTTAAGCCATCATCCTATTGTCTTGGCCAAGCAAGTGGAATAAGTCAAGATTACAAACCTTACCCCCGAAGTTGCAATGGAGCAGTTTGAAGATGTAAATCTATCCCCGAAGTTGCAAAGTGGAGCGATTTAAAATAAACAAATCTATCCCCACTGAAGTTGCAAAGGAGCGATTTAAAATAAACAAGTCTCATCCTCTCGAAGTCGCAGCAGAGCAAATTGAAGCTATAGGTCCTATCTCTCTGAAGTAGCGGTGGAATGGATCGAGCGACAAGATGCGGTGAATGTGAATGAAGCTATCTCGTGGAAGAGCACCCAAGAAGTCAAGACTCAAATGATACCGGGCAAAATTGGTCTTTCTTTAAGTCTTTGCTCCATTCTCGTTACACGACAATGAGCAAAGAGGGGCAAAACACAACCCAATTTTGCCCGGTTAACACCCAATACCAAACCCATTACAAATCAACCCAACAAATCAACCAACAGACCCCAAATACCATCTAAGCCCAAACCCGAATAACCTAATACCAAAAAAAAAGAAACACAAAGGAAAACCCTAATGCAAGTGGCGCGCGCAGCCTAGCCCCACTTGCCTTGCCTCTCCCGACCGGCGATCCTGTCCCGACACGGTCCACCGCCCATAACCTGCAAAAAGTAAGAAAACACGCAATGTACCACAACAAAAAGAGCAGCAAGAAATTTGTTTCTCTTTATTCAATCTTGGCTATAAAGCCACAAGAAAACCATTGTAACAGGGGGTCCTTTTTTTACTGAACTATTGAAAATCGAAAGCAAAGAAATAGTAGAAGGTTGTTTTTTTAAACACTTCTGTTTTCATTTTGATAATATACTATTACTTTCATTTTTTTCTTCTGTTTATTGTTTCTTTTTGAAATTTTTACAAATAATAATCAAAAGAGGAACAAGAGAAAAAGATCGGATTCTTTAGGTGATTTTTCGTTTTTAGTTTTTATTCATCTTTTATTTACTCTATTTTTTTAATTTTTTTACAAACAAAAGAAATAAAAGGAAAAGGTAGGGAAATATACCTGAACTGGTTCGCATCTCCGTCGTCGGAGATACCTTTCCCATCGTCGGAGCTTGGCCGGAGGAGGTGTTGAAGACCCCTTTCCCTTCTCTTAGAAGGCGCCGGCAGTTAGGGCCTTCGGGGTTCTTCAAACGGGGCGCTAAAGCCCACCTTCGCGCGCCGTTAGCCACCAGATGCGGTGGTGCTGCTGATGATCGGCCAGGAACTCACTCACGGAGAGAGGAGAGATGAGAGAAAAAAAAGGGGTTGTGGCTGCTATGTTTTAAAATTATTAGGTTTAAAATCTGACTTTGGGGAAATTTTGGGGTTCTATATATCAAACAAAACGACGCCGTTTGGTTCAAGGGAGACTGCGCATATCCCTTCAAGGGGATATTTGCGCGTTGGGCCCCTTCCCTTTGCAGCGCCAGTTGATCAAGCCCCATTTTGCATTTTTTTTTTTTTGCAATTTTGCCGTGATATTTCATCTCATTTCCGATTTGATCCGCGTCTTGGCCGACTGAAATGCCGCGCATCAGGGGGTGGGTTATTCACCCATTTGGTCCCTATAAGTTTAAGCGCATGAAATTATGGTCCCTGGCGCCCCCCTTTTTGATTTGTTGCAATTTTAACCCCTTGACTTTTATTCTATTTTTAATATAGTCCTTAATTTGCTAAATGAGTTTATTTATTTATTTGTTTTCTTTAAAGATCATGTTATTCTTATTATTATTTATTTTAAATTTCTTTTATATAGTATTCTTATTATACTTTATACATATATATTATTCATTTTTAATTCTTTTGGTTCACGCATCATTTATTTTACACCTTTATATGTTATTTTATTACTTATATACATTTTGTTTTGAGTTGTTTTATATATTATTCATTTTAAACTAATTTACATAATATTCGTCCTATACTGTTTTAATATATATCGTTTTTTTAAATTATTTTACCCCTTATTTATTTTATATTACCATCATTGTCTTTATATATATACTAACACATTTATTCCCATTTTTGCTACGCATATCCGTATTATGATCTGTTTTTACATTCCATTATAAACTTGCATTACATCAATTTTCGCCCGACACAAAATGAATTCTTTTACAAAGGCAATATTCCGTATTTAGAAATTCGAGAGGTCGTGCCCTAAAGTATTGGGTTTCGATCCTTCTCGTTTAATCTAAATAACCGAATATCCTTTTAAAACCAATACATTTTTAAACTAAAAGCTTGTTCTCGTGAACTCGAGATGTCGTGTCCTAATGCATTGGATGTGATGTTTTGTTATTCCGAGATAATATTTTCTAAAACCAAGGCAATGTTCTGTATTTAGAAGCTCGAGAAATCGTGCCCTAAAGTATTGGGTTTCCTTTTCTCATCCATTCTAAATAACAAAATATCCTTTCAATTAAATCCATAAGTTTGGAATAAAAGGCAAGTTCAACTTTAAAGGTCGAAATGTGGTGTCCTAAAGTATTGGATGTAACACTTCACCTTAAAACGAGACGGCCCTTGGCATACATTTCCAATTTATCCAAATTTATTCTTCAACAACAAGAGGGATCGTATTTTGAATTCTTAAGTTTCCAACTTTCGACATTAAGACATTAGATAATCAATTAGGTACCAATTTTGGGCGTATCGAGGGTGCTAACCCTTCCTCATACGTAACCGACTCCCGAATCCATTTTCTGATTTTCGTAGACCAAAATTGTGTTTTGATAAATTAATCTGATTATTAAAAACAAACACTTTTTAAGGTGACCCGATCACACCTCATCAAAAAAGATTGGTGGCGACTCCCGTTTTTTTACATTCGTTTTCAAAACTCACGTCGACCCCGTTTTTCCAAAACTCAAAAATGGTTACGACAATAGAAAAGTAAAAAATAAATAAATTATTCGGCCTGCAGGATTTGAACCTGCGACCTACGTGTTAAGAGCATGAAGCTACAACCAATCGAGCTAGCCACCGGTTGTGTCATTCATTAGACACCGCTTTATATTAACCTTTTCTCCATTGGTTAAATGATAATATTTTTAACTTTTGGATTTAAAAATAAATAAATAAATATATATATATATTACTTTATAGCAATGGAGAAACTCATCAAACATGTTAAACCCAAAGACGCAAAGCTGGTTTTTGACAAACATCTAAAGCTATACACACAGATTTTAAAAATTAATCATCACGTGGAGCAATGTCGGATCCCGAGTCGAGAAGCATAATCGACCCTGAAAATCCTATTTTTTCATAAGCTCTTTAGCGATGAGTTCATTGGCACCGTCCGATGGATGGTACTCTTCCCAAAACACATATCTGCTTCTATCTCCGCATTGCAGCGTTGATGCAGATGGATTGTACGATCTTGCCGTTACAACCTTGAATGGTGGTGATTCCGACAAGGGTCACAATTAGTAAACTCAATGCTATCTCAAACTTCATGTTTTATTCGGTTAATCAATTCCGGTCTAAACTATTTCCGTTTTTAATCAATTTGTGCTATAATTGCTTAATTCTACATTTTATTTCGGTCGGTCTTTTCATGTATAATAACTCATTAAATAAACTATAGTTAGCTACTTATAATATTAATGTTTTACTAGCTATTAACGAATTAATTAGGAATTTCTCAATTGTAAACTCAACTTTAAGAATTTTATTTTAATAAACTTAAATATTCTTTTTATTTAACAAATTTAAAAATAATACATATAATATAACAAAAATTTCAAGCAAGTTAAGAAATTTTGAGTTTTAGGTTAGTTCAAAGATCGTCTTGTATCACCAATCCACCTGTAAAATTTGATAATAATAATAATAATAAGCAAGTCAAGCTCTTCCGAAAATTCTGCTTGCTGCAAATTCTCTGGCAAATATTCAACTTGATCAAGAATCTTTAAACGTTCCATTTTCCCATCAATCTCTGGAAACCTTGCAAGATTTGAGGAACCCGAAAGAATTAATGCTTCAAGGGATTCCATTCCAACTTTGGTAGGGAGACTCTTGAGACTTTTGCAGTCTCTTAAATTCAAAAGTTTAAGTCTCTTAAGCACTCCAAGTGAAGGATGAAGTACAACCTTCCATAATCAAAACTTCAGGGGCTGTTCTGAAGTCTTGGTGTCTTGATGAGGTTTTGGGACCCTTTTGAAGGCTGATTATTTCCAACTTATACAAGGGTTGTACAAAACAATAACAGAATAGAGAGAAAATAAGGTAAAACACAAGGATTAGATGATTCCCCTTGTTCAATGCGACTATATGGTGTAAGAGAAGTACGGCAAGGTTGTCCAGTTGAAAGCTTGAAGGCAATGATCTTAAAGAATATCCCGTCCAATCTAAAAGACGTAGATACTCGAGATCATCACCAAAATAATTTTCATTTCTAAATATATTTAAATATTTGTTAATAGTAACATTAATTGTCATGAGTAATTTCATAAATTATATTCATCAATTAGCAACCGTATTCTAAAAAATCACATTCCACTGCCCTATAAAAGAATAATGATATTTTCTTTCTCGGTGTGAGATTTATTTACTGCCTCTTATGTTTGCTGCTCTTGAGAAGGTTGTGGTGTTGATCACCTCCTGCAGGATTTGTTGGGATCCGAAGCACATATTTGCCTAAATGCTCCAGCAGTCATCTTCAGCACATTTGATGACAAGTGTTAGAAGCAATCGCTGCCAAATTCCCTCGAATTAATTTATACAATAAGACCACTTCATTTGCTTTCCATCCGAGTGAATAAAAGTCAAGCCCTTCTTCAACTTGATTCTATTCTTACTGATGGAGGACCCTCTCGGCGAAAAAACTCGTCTTCAACACCATTCTCAAAACTACACATTTGCTCAGTTTGGAGAAACTGTTCTCCACTTTGAAAAGTTTGGACTCTTAGCAATGGATTCAGTTCTGAAGAGCCAAGCTGTTGGTACCATGGAGGGTGGCGGAAGTGAAGAAGAGACCGTCAAAAGTCAAAACTACAAAAATACTCGTGTGGAAAATTACATTGACGTTCAAATTCTAATGGAAATTAACTCAGTCTACTAAAAATAAATTTTTAATTATTAAATAATTTAATATTCACCTCAATTTTTGCATTTACATATAAAACATTCAATTAAAAATATTAAATAGAAGAATTTCATATTAATAACAACTTCAATACTTAATTTAAAAACAGTTAACAATAGGAGATTTATTGAATAATAATAATTATTATTATTATTATACTCAAATTGTAATTTCTAATTTGATTTGAATTGAAATTCAATTTTTTTTTCTCCCAAATCAATATTATAAATACATACATTCAATTCCACTATCATTTATCATATGCTTAATTAGTTTCATAGGATTTTATTATAATTTGCTGCCTTCGACCAACCATGACGAAAAAATTTGTTTCCTTTGCCATTTTTGTTTTATTTTTCTTTGTTTCCATCTCATCATCTAATGGTGATGGTGATTTAGTGTTCCAAAATTACATTAATATCAATCTTACAAAAGTCATCGATGGTGATGGCGGTGTTCTTTTCAAAAATTATAGTCAAATCAATCTTAATCGCGTTACCGGACCGGAAAGTATTGCCTTCGATTGTAAAGGTGAAGGACCATATGTCGGTATATCCGACGGAAGAATCTTAAAATGGAAGCCCAATTTTGGTTGGCAAGAATTTGCCGTCCCTTCACCATTCAGGTACATTCACGTCTTTGTCCGTTTTTTTTTTTTATCCTATTCGCCTTTTGTAGTTTTATTTTATAGTTATAAATCGATTTTTCATGAAAAGGTTTTTAACTTTTGGTTTTTCCTTTGGATCAGGGAAAGGAAATTGTGTGACGGCACAAGAGATTCGAACGTTGAACCGATATGTGGAAGACCATTGGGCTTGAAGTTCGATAGCCGAACATGTCATTTATATATAGCAGATGCCTATTTCGGTCTTTTAGTCGTTGGACCAAACGGTGTCACGGCTATAAGACTGGCTATTTCGGCGGCAAATGGAGCTCCATTCAAATTTACGAATGGATTAGACATCGATACGAGCACAGGAATGGTTTACTTTACCGATAGCAAAGACTCTTTTTCAAAGAAGGTACATCTTCTTCCTCTTTTTTGCTCCTAAATTATCATTAATCGTTGATTCTATTCGGGGGGACTTACATATATATAAATAATCAACAGGGGAATTTATATATAAACAATTCATATAGAGATTTTTCATACCCAAAGGATAATTTATTCTTTAATTGTGCAGGGATGCTGACTTTCTGATAAGTTCCGCTGATAGAACCGGAAGGCTGTTGAAGTACAATCCTTATAACGGAGACGTGTCCGTTTTGCACGACGGTTTAGCTTTCCCTAACGGGGTTGCTTTCAGTGCAAACAATTCGTTTCTTCTGGTGAACGAATCGATAAAAAGACGAATACTGAAGTTCAACGTGCACGACCCCAAAGCAGCTCCCAAAGTATTCCTCGAATTACCCAGGGTTCCGGATAACATAAAGAGGAACGAAAAGGGCGAATTCTGGGTGGCCCTAAACAGCGGAAGATTAGGAACGATTGGAAACGGTCTTCCAGATCCAGTTGGGATGAGGTTTAACGAAGAAGCCAAGGTTTTGGAAATCTTGGATGGAAAGGGCGCACCCACTTTTAATTCGATAAGTGAAGTCGAGGAATACGGGGGGAAATTATACATAGGGTCTGTTTTGAAGTCGTATGTAGGCATCTTAAATGCCTAATTGAATTTTTATTTTTTATTTTTTTACAACTTTTTAATTGTTCTTGTTTGTTTTTATTTTACTCGATAAATATATGTTAACGATTCTATTTTCGAGAAATTTTTAATTATCTTCATTTGCCTAACTGAGAAATTTTTAATTATCTTCACGCCTCGTACGTGCACGAGAGGAAGTAAGCTAGGCTTGGCGTACCTGATGGGTTAGTTGTCAAACATTTTAAAATTGTCCTTATGCTTCGAATTACACTACTTTTTTCCATCACAGAATGTTTATGTCGTAAACTTTATAAGCATGGCACCGATTCCCAGAATACAAATTAAAGAATATCTGTTTGAATTGATTGGTCAAGAGAAAAGGTAAATACCATGACCTAATTTCTCATCTCAACAATGCCTGATCAGTGTTCCTAATAGGGAAATTGAATGAGTTGAGATACTACTAAAGTGTATCAAAGTAAAAGAAGGACCAAATAACAAATTAGGCTAAGCAACCACTCACTGTTAGAGGTGGATGGATGCAATAGACGGAAAGCAGGAAAACCAGCTTTACTACCCGGAACCATGCTCTTTGCAACACTGCTACAGCCAGGGGATATGAACCGACAATAATTCTAAAGCACCCATTATTTGATCCTCTCCTCTTACCAGACAATAATAAATAATAAATGTCCATTGGATTCAGCCTTCAAAAGCCATAACTACGGCGGATAGTTTACAATTTAACGAACGCCTTGGAATCCAAACATTACCCTAATTTTCATATGCTTTTAAAATCTATTTGTACCGTCAAACAATAAGAGGGGAAAAAGAGAAACTTGACTAACTAGGAGAAAAGATCTTGAAAAAAGCTAGTCAAGTAGTTTACCACAATTACTGCTTCTTCCTCATGGATATTACGTTTTCGTTTTACAAGGGAAGTGCTACCTGCGGATCCATCCTTGTCGGCAGAGTGATGATGGATTTGTTCAGTGTTTGGAGAAGATTGAGTGGTATGGCACTGCAGCTCTTTTTATATCTTCCAGATCTTTCTCATAACACCACACTCCTTCCATGGAAACCTATTTGTGCCTTGGAAAGACATCTCAAGCTCCATCGCATTCATGACCAGAGCAATCCATTGTCCATAAGTTCTTGGTTTCACATTCACCACATTTATCCTCCAAGGACAATGGATATAATAATTCACGCGAGAAAAGGTGGTCCTTCCTTATGGATCGTCCGCCTAAAACAAAGAAACCGGAATCGACCCTTCCAGGAATTTTAACTTGAAAAACAAATCCATTATTACTAGATTGTCCAGAATTTCTAGAATGGATATAAGTTGGACCATGCTGCTGAATATGTTACCAGTAAGATTAAGAACTCTCAACGAGGATAGACCAGGAATATCTCCTTCACCAATGGTGCACAGGCTGTGCAATTTGACAACAGAAGACATTCAAGCTTGGAGAGTCGAGTAAGAGACGCCGGTATGCTGTTGAAATTGTTACCGCTGAGACCAAGATTTGTCAAAGAGGATAGACAAGAAATAGAACCAGGAATATCTCCTTCCAAAATTTCTCTAATCAAACAGATCATGCTCCATAACCGTGTCTGTGCGCGATGGAAGGGTATGTCCAGGTGACAAACCGATAGTTGCAACAGCTTATCGCTTTCCCAGTTCATCTGCCTGTCGTGATAAGATAGAAAAGTAAAAAATAAATAAATTATTCGGCCTGCAGGATTTGAACCTGCGACCTACGTGTTAGGAGCATGAAGCTACAACCAACTGAGCTAGCCAGCCAGTTGTGTCATTCATTAGACACCGCCTTATATTAACCTTTTCTCCATTGGTTAAATGATAATATTTTTAACTTTTGGATTTAAAAATAAATAAATAAATATATATATTACTTTATAGCAATGGAGAAACTCATCAAACATGTTAAACCCAGCACGCAAGCTGGTTTTTTTGACAAACATCTAAAGCTATACACACAGATTTTAAAAATTAATCATCACGTGGAGCAATGTCGGATCCCGGAGCTGGAGAAGCATAATCGACCCCTGAAAATCCTATTTTTTTCATAAGCTCTTTAGCGATGAGTTCATTGGCACTGTCCGATGGATAGTACTCTTCCCAAAACACATATCTGCTTCTATCTCCGCATGCAGCGTTGATGCGATGGATTGTACGATCTTGCCGCTACAACCTTGAATGGTGGTGATTCCGACAAGGGTCACAATTAGTAAACTCAATGCTATCTCAAACTTCATGTTTTATTCGGTTAATCAATTCCGGTCTAAACTATTTCCGCTTTTAATCAATTTGTGCTATAATTGCTTAATTCTACATTTTATTTCGGTCGGTCTTTTCATGTATAATAACTCATTAAATAAACTATAGTTAGCTACTTATAATATTAATGTTTTAGTACTAGCTATTAACGAATTAATTAGGAATTTCTCAATTGTAAACTCAACTTTAAGAATTTTATTTTAATAAACTTAAATATTCTTTTTATTTAACAAATTTAAAAATAATACATATAATATAACAAAATTTCAAGCAAGTTAAGAAATTTTGAGTTTTAGGTTAGTTCAAAGATCGTCTTGTATCACCAATCCACCTGTAAAATTTGATAATAATAATAATAATAAGCAAGTCAAGCTCTTCCGAAAATTCTGCTTGCTGCAAATTCTCTGGCAAATATTCAACTTGATCAAGAATCTTTAAACGTTCCATTTTCCCATCAATCTCTGGAAACCTTGCAAGATTTGAGGAACCCGAAAGAATTAATGCTTCAAGGGATTCCATTCCAACTTTGGTAGGGAGACTCTTGAGACTTTTGCAGTCTCTTAAATTCAAAAGTTTAAGTCTCTTAAGCACTCCAAGTGAAGGATGAAGTACAACCTTCCATAATCAAAACTTCGGGGGCTGTTCTGAAGTCTTGGTGTCTTGATGAGGTTTTGGGACCCTTTTGAAGGCTGATTATTTCCAACTTATACAAGGGTTGTACAAAACAATAACAGAATAGAGAGAAAATAAGGTAAAACACAAGGATTAGATGATTCCCCTTGTTCAATGCGACTATATGGTGTAAGAGAAGTACGGCAAGGTTGTCCAGTTGAAAGCTTGAAGGCAATGATCTTAAAGAATATCCCGTCCAATCTAAAAGACGTAGATACTCGAGATCATCACCAAAATAATTTTCATTTCTAAATATATTTAAATATTTGTTAATAGTAACATTAATTGTCATGAGTAATTTCATAAATTATATTCATCAATTAGCAACCGTATTCTAAAAAATCACATTCCACTGCCCTATAAAAGAATAATGATATTTTCTTTCTCGGTGTGAGATTTATTTACTGCCTCTTATGTTTGCTGCTCTTGAGAAGGTTGTGGTGTTGATCACCTCCTGCAGGATTTGTTGGGATCCGAAGCACATATTTGCCTAAATGCTCCAGCAGTCATCTTCAGCACATTTGATGACAAGTGTTAGAAGCAATCGCTGCCAAATTCCCTCGAATTAATTTATACAATAAGACCACTTCATTTGCTTTCCATCCGAGTGAATAAAAATCAAGCCCTTCTTCAACTTGATTCTATTCTTACTGATGGAGGACCCTCTCGGCGAAAAAAACTCGTCTTCAACACCATTCTCAAAACTACACATTTGCTCAGTTTGGAGAAACTGTTCTCCACTTTGAAAAGTTTGGACTCTTAGCAATGGATTCAGTTCTGAAGTGCCAAGCTGTTGGTACCATGGAGGGTGGCGGAAGTGAAGAAGAGACCGTCAAAAGTCAAAACTACAAAAATACTCGTGTGGAAAATTACATTGACGTTCAAATTCTAATGGAAATTAACTCAGTCTACTAAAAATAAATTTTTAATTATTAAATAATTTAATATTCACCTCAATTTTTGCATTTACATATAAAACATTCAATTAAAAATATTAAATAGAAGAATTTCATATTAATAACAACTTCAATACTTAATTTAAAAACAGTTAACAATAGGAGATTTATTGAATAATAATAATTATTATTATTATTATACTCAAATTGTAATTTCTAATTTGATTTGAATTGAAATTCAATTTTTTTTTTCTCCCAAATCAATATTATAAATACATACATTCAATTCCACTATCATTTATCATACGCTTAATTAGTTTCATAGGATTTTATTATAATTTGCTGCCTTCGACCAACCATGACGAAAAAATTTGTTTCCTTTGCCATTTTTGTTTTATTTTTCTTTGTTTCCATCTCATCATCTAATGGTGATGGTGATTTAGTGTTCCAAAATTACATTAATATCAATCTTACAAAAGTCATCGATGGTGATGGCGGTGTTCTTTTCAAAAATTATAGTCAAATCAATCTTAATCGCGTTACCGGACCGGAAAGTATTGCCTTCGATTGTAAAGGTGAAGGACCATATGTCGGTATATCCGACGGAAGAATCTTAAAATGGAAGCCCAATTTTGGTTGGCAAGAATTTGCCGTCCCTTCACCATTCAGGTACATTCACGTCTTTGTCGTTTTTTTTTTTTATCCAATTCGCCTTTTGTAGTTTTATTTTATAGTTATAAATCGATTTTTCATGAAAAGGTTTTTAACTTTTGGTTTTTCCTTTGGATCAGGGAAAGGAAATTGTGTGACGGCACAAGAGATTCGAACGTTGAACCCATATGTGGAAGACCATTGGGCTTGAAGTTCGATAGTCGAACATGTCATTTATATATAGCAGATGCCTATTTCGGTCTTTTAGTCGTTGGACCAAACGGTGGCACGGCTATAAGACTGGCTATTTCGGCGGCAAATGGAGCTCCATTCAAATTTACGAATGGATTAGACATCGATACGAGCACAGGAATGGTTTACTTTACCGATAGCAGCACTCTTTTTCAAAGAAGGTACATCTTCTTCCTCTTTTTTGCTCCTAAATTATCATTAATCGTTGATTCTATTCGGGGGGACTTACATATATATAAATAATCAACAGGGGAATTTATATATAAACAATTCATATAGAGATTTTTCATACCCAAAGGATAATTTATTCTTTAATTGTGCAGGGATGCCGACTTTCTTGATAAGTTCCGCTGATAGAACCGGAAGGCTGTTGAAGTACAATCCTTATAACGGAGACGTGTCCGTTTTGCACGACGGTTTAGCTTTCCCTAACGGGGTTGCTTTCAGTGCAAACAATTCGTTTCTTCTGGTGAACGAATCGATAAAAAGACGAATACTGAAGTTCAACGTGCACGACCCCAAAGCAGCTCCCAAAGTATTCCTCGAATTACCCAGGTTCCTGATAACATAAAGAGGAAACTAAAGGGCGACTCAGGTGGCCCTAAACAATGGAAGATTAGGAGCGATTGGAAACGGTCTTCCGAGATCCAGCTTGGGATGAGGTTTAACGAAGAAGCCAAGGTTTTGGAAATCTTGGATGGAAAGGGCGCACCCACTTTTAATTCGATAAGTGAAGTCGAGGAATACGGGGGGAAATTATACATAGGGTCTGTTTTGAAGTCGTATGTAGGCATCTTAAATGCCTAATTGAATTTTTATTTTTTATTTTTTTACAACTTTTTAATTGTTCTTGTTTGTTTTTATTTTACTCGATAAATATATGTTAACGATTCTATTTTCGAGAAATTTTTAATTATCTTCATTTTCCTAACTGAGAAATTTTTAATTATCTTCACGCCAAATGCGTGCGAGAGAGGAAGTAAGCTAGGCTTAGCGTACTGATGGGTTAGTTGTCAAACATTTTAAAATTGTCCTTATGCTTCGAGTTACACTACTTTTTTCCATCACGTATCGTTTATGTCGTAAACTTTATAAGCATGGCACCGATTCCCAGAATACAAATTAAAGAATATCTGTTTGAATTGATTGGTCAAGAGAAAAGGTAAATACCATGACCTAATTTCTCATCTCAACAATGCCTGATCAGTGTTCCTAATAGGAAATTGAATGAGTTGAGATACTACTAAAGTGTATCAAAGTAAAAGAAGGACCAAATAACAAATTAGGCTAAGCAACCACTCACTGTTAGAGGTGGATGGATGCAATAGACGGAAAGCAGGAAAACCAGCTTTACTACCCGGAACCATGCTCTTTGCAACACTGCTACAGCCAGGGGATATGAACCGACAATAATTCTAAAGCACCCATTATTTGATCCTCTCCTCTTACCAGACAATAATAAATAATAAATGTCCATTGGATTCAGCCTTCAAAAGCCATAACTACGGCGGATAGTTTACAATTTAACGAACGCCTTGGAATCCAAACATTACCCTAATTTTCATATGCTTTTAAAATCTATTTGTACCGTCAAACAATAAGAGGGGAAAAAGAGAAACTTGACTAACTAGGAGAAAAGATCTTGAAAAAAGCTAGTCAAGTAGTTTACCACAATTACTGCTTCTTCCTCATGGATATTACGTTTTCGTTTTACAAGGAAGTGCTACCTGCGGATCCATCCTTGTCGGCAGAGTGATGATGGATTTGTTCAGTGTTTGGAGAAGATTGAGTGGTATGGCACTGCAGCTCTTTTATATCTTCCAGATCTTTCTCATAACACCACACTCCTTCCATGGAAACCTATTTGTGCCTTGGAAAGACATCTCAAGCTCCATCGCATTCATGACCAGAGCAATCCATTGTCCATAAGTTCTTGGTTTCACATTCACCACATTTATCCTCCAAGGACAATGGATATAATAATTCACGCGAGAAAAAGGTGGTCCTTCCTTATGGATCGTCCGCCTAAAACAAAGAAACCGGAATCGACCCTTCCAGGAATTTTAACTTGAAAAACAAATCCATTATTACTAGATTGTCCAGAATTTCTAGAATGGATATAAGTTGGACCATGCTGCTGAATATGTTACCAGTAAGATTAAGAACTCTCAACGAGGATAGACCAGGAATATCTCCTTCACCAATGGTGCACAGGCTGTGCAATTTGACAACAGAAGACATTCAAGCTTGGAGAGTCGAGTAAGAGACGCCGGTATGCTGTTGAAATTGTTACCGCTGAGACCAAGATTTGTCAAAGAGGATAGACAAGAAATAGAACCAGGAATATCTCCTTCCAAAATTTCTCTAATCAAACAGATCATGCTCCATAACCGTGTCTGTGCGCGATGGAAGGGTATGTCCAGGTGACAAACCGATAGTTGCAACAGCTTATCGCTTTCCCAGTTCATCTGCCTGTCGTGATAAGATAGAAAAGTAAAAAATAAATAAATTATTCGGCCTGCAGGATTTGAACCTGCGACCTACGTGTTAGGAGCATGAAGCTACAACCAACTGAGCTAGCCAGCCAGTTGTGTCATTCATTAGACACCGCCTTATATTAACCTTTTCTCCATTGGTTAAATGATAATATTTTTAACTTTTGGATTTAAAAATATATATATATATATATATATTACTTTATAGCAATGGAGAAACTCATCAAACATGTTAAACCCAGCACGCAAGCTGGTTTTGACAAACATCTAAAGCTATACACACAGATTTTAAAAATTAATCATCACGTGGAGCAATGTCGGATCCCGGAGCTGGAGAAGCATAATCGACCCCTGAAAATCCTATTTTTTTCTTAAGCTCCTTAGCGATGAGTTCATTGGCACTGTCCAATGGATGGTACTCTTCCCAAAACACATATTTGCTTCTATCTCCGCACAGCGTTGATGCAGATGGATTGTACGATCTTGCCGTTACAACCTTGAATGGTGGTGATTCCGACAAGGGTCACAATTAGTAAACTCAATGCTATCTCAAACTTCATGTTTTATTCGGTTAATCAATTCCGGTCTAAACTATTTCCGTTTTTAATCAATTTGTGCTATAATTGCTTAATTCTACATTTTATTTCGGTCGGTCTTTTCACGTATAATAACTCATTAAATAAACTATAGTTAGCTACTTATAATATTAATGTTTTAGTACTAGCTATTAACGAATTAATTAGGAATTTCTCAATTGTAAACTCAACTTTAAGAATTTTATTTTAATAAACTTAAATATTCTTTTTATTTAACAAATTTAAAAATAATACATATAATATAACAAAAATTTCAAGCAAGTTAAGAAATTTTGAGTTTTAGGTTAGTTCAAAGATCGTCTTGTATCACCAATCCACCTGTAAAATTTGATAATAATAATAATAATAAGCAAGTCAAGCTCTTCCGAAAATTCTGCTTGCTGCAAATTCTCTGGCAAATATTCAACTTGATCAAGAATCTTTAAACGTTCCATTTTCCCATCAATCTCTGGAAACCTTGCAAGATTTGAGGAACCCGAAAGAATTAATGCTTCAAGGGATTCCATTCCAACTTTGGTAGGGAGACTCTTGAGACTTTTGCAGTCTCTTAAATTCAAAAGTTTAAGTCTCTTAAGCACTCCAAGTGAAGGATGAAGTACAACCTTCCATAATCAAAACTTCAGGGGCTGTTCTGAAGTCTTGGTGTCTTGATGAGGTTTTGGGACCCTTTTGAAGGCTGATTATTTCCAACTTATACAAGGGTTGTACAAAACAATAACAGAATAGAGAGAAAATAAGGTAAAACACAAGGATTAGATGATTCCCCTTGTTCAATGCGACTATATGGTGTAAGAGAAGTACGGCAAGGTTGTCCAGTTGAAAGCTTGAAGGCAATGATCTTAAAGAATATCCCGTCCAATCTAAAAGACGTAGATACTCGAGATCATCACCAAAATAATTTTCATTTCTAAATATATTTAAATATTTGTTAATAGTAACATTAATTGTCATGAGTAATTTCATAAATTATATTCATCAATTAGCAACCGTATTCTAAAAAATCACATTCCACTGCCCTATAAAAGAATAATGATATTTTCTTTCTCGGTGTGAGATTTATTTACTGCCTCTTATGTTTGCTGCTCTTGAGAAGGTTGTGGTGTTGATCACCTCCTGCAGGATTTGTTGGGATCCGAAGCACATATTTGCCTAAATGCTCCAGCAGTCATCTTCAGCACATTTGATGACAAGTGTTAGAAGCAATCGCTGCCAAATTCCCTCGAATTAATTTATACAATAAGACCACTTCATTTGCTTTCCATCCGAGTGAATAAAAGTCAAGCCCTTCTTCAACTTGATTCTATTCTTACTGATGGAGGACCCTCTCGGCGAAAAAAACTCGTCTTCAACACCATTCTCAAAACTACACATTTGCTCAGTTTGGAGAAACTGTTCTCCACTTTGAAAAGTTTGGACTCTTAGCAATGGATTCAGTTCTGAAGAGCCAAGCTGTTGGTACCATGGAGGGTGGCGGAAGTGAAGAAGAGACCGTCAAAAGTCAAAACTACAAAAATACTCGTGTGGAAAATTACATTGACGTTCAAATTCTAATGGAAATTAACTCAGTCTACTAAAAATAAATTTTTAATTATTAAATAATTTAATATTCACCTCAATTTTTGCATTTACATATAAAACATTCAATTAAAAATATTAAATAGAAGAATTTCATATTAATAACAACTTCAATACTTAATTTAAAAACAGTTAACAATAGGAGATTTATTGAATAATAATAATTATTATTATTATTATACTCAAATTGTAATTTCTAATTTGATTTGAATTGAAATTCAATTTTTTTTTCTCCCAAATCAATATTATAAATACATACATTCAATTCCACTATCATTTATCATATGCTTAATTAGTTTCATAGGATTTTATTATAATTTGCTGCCTTCGACCAACCATGACGAAAAAATTTGTTTCCTTTGCCATTTTTGTTTTATTTTTCTTTGTTTCCATCTCATCATCTAATGGTGATGGTGATTTAGTGTTCCAAAATTACATTAATATCAATCTTACAAAAGTCATCGATGGTGATGGCGGTGTTCTTTTCAAAAATTATAGTCAAATCAATCTTAATCGCGTTACCGGACCGGAAAGTATTGCCTTCGATTGTAAAGGTGAAGGACCATATGTCGGTATATCCGACGGAAGAATCTTAAAATGGAAGCCCAATTTTGGTTGGCAAGAATTTGCCGTCCCTTCACCATTCGGTACATTCACGTCTTTGTCCGTTTTTTTATCCTATTCGCCTTTTGTAGTTTTATTTTATAGTTATAAATCGATTTTTCATGAAAAGGTTTTTAACTTTTGGTTTTTCCTTTGGATCGGGAAAGGAAATTGTGTGACGGCACAAGAGATTCGAACGTTGAACCGATATGTGGAAGACCATTGGGCTTGAAGTTCGATAGCCGAACATGTCATTTATATATAGCAGATGCCTATTTCGGTCTTTTAGTCGTTGGACCAAACGGTGTCACGGCTATAAGACTGGCTATTTCGGCGGCAAATGGAGCTCCATTCAAATTTACGAATGGATTAGACATCGATACGAGCACAGGAATGGTTTACTTTACCGATAGCAGCACTCTTTTTCAAAGAAGGTACATCTTCTTCCTCTTTTTTGCTCCTAAATTATCATTAATCGTTGATTCTATTCGGGGGGACTTACATATATATAAATAATCAACAGGGGAATTTATATATAAACAATTCATATAGAGATTTTTCATACCCAAAGGATAATTTATTCTTTAATTGTGCAGGATGCTTGACTTTACGATAAGTTCCACTGATAGAACCGGAAGGTCATTGTTGAAGTACAATCCTTATAACGCGAGACGTGTCCGTTTTGCCACGACGGTTTAGCTTTCCCTAACGGGGTTGCTTTGATGCAAACAATTCGCTTCTTCCGGTGAACGAATCGATAAAAAGACGAATCATCGAAGTTCAACGTGCACGACCCCAAAGCAGCTCCCAAAGTATTCCTCGAATTACCCAGGTTCCGGATAACATAAAGAGGAAACGAAAAAAGGGCGAGTGCAGGTGGCCCTAAACAATGGAAGATTAGGAACGATTGGAAACGGTCTTCCCGGATCCGGTTGGGATGAGGTTTAACGAAGAAGCCAAGGTTTTGGAAATCTTGGATGGAAAGGGCGCACCCACTTTTAATTCGATAAGTGAAGTCGAGGAATACGGGGAAATTATACATAGGTCTGCTTTTGAAGTCGTATGTAGGCATCTTAAATGCCTAATTGAATTTTTATTTTTATTTTTTACAACTTTTTAATTGTTCTTGTTTGTTTTTATTTTACTCGATAAATATATGTTAACGATTCTATTTTCGAGAAATTTTTAATTATCTTCATTTGCCTAACTGAGAAATTTTTAATTATCTTCACGCCTAAATGTGCGAGAGGAAGTAAGCTAGGCTTAGCGTACTGATGGGTTAGTTGTCAAACATTTTAAAATTGTCCTTATGCTTCGAATTACACTACTTTTTTCCATCACAGAATGTTTATGTCGTAAACTTTATAAGCATGGCACCGATTCCCAGAATACAAATTAAAGAATATCTGTTTGAATTGATTGGTCAAGAGAAAAGGTAAATACCATGACCTAATTTCTCATCTCAACAATGCCTGATCAGTGTTCCTAATAGGAAATTGAATGAGTTGAGATACTACTAAAGTGTATCAAAGTAAAAGAAGGACCAAATAACAAATTAGGCTAAGCAACCACTCACTGTTAGAGGTGGATGGATGCAATAGACGGAAAGCAGGAAAACCAGCTTTACTACCCGGAACCATGCTCTTTGCAACACTGCTACAGCCAGGGGATATGAACCGACAATAATTCTAAAGCACCCATTATTTGATCCTCTCCTCTTACCAGACAATAATAAATAATAAATGTCCATTGGATTCAGCCTTCAAAAGCCATAACTACGGCGGATAGTTTACAATTTAACGAACGCCTTGGAATCCAAACATTACCCTAATTTTCATATGCTTTTAAAATCTATTTGTACCGTCAAACAATAAGAGGGGAAAAAGAGAAACTTGACTAACTAGGAGAAAAGATCTTGAAAAAAGCTAGTCAAGTAGTTTACCACAATTACTGCTTCTTCCTCATGGATATTACGTTTTCGTTTTACAAGGGAAGTGCTACCTGCGGATCCATCCTTGTCGGCAGAGTGATGATGGATTTGTTCAGTGTTTGGAGAAGATTGAGTGGTATGGCACTGCAGCTCTTTTATATCTTCCAGATCTTTCTCATAACACCACACTCCTTCCATGGAAACCTATTTGTGCCTTGGAAAGACATCTCAAGCTCCATCGCATTCATGACCAGAGCAATCCATTGTCCATAAGTTCTTGGTTTCACATTCACCACATTTATCCTCCAAGGACAATGGATATAATAATTCACGCGAGAAAAGGTGGTCCTTCCTTATGGATCGTCCGCCTAAAACAAAGAAACCGGAATCGACCCTTCCAGGAATTTTAACTTGAAAAACAAATCCATTATTACTAGATTGTCCAGAATTTCTAGAATGGATATAAGTTGGACCATGCTGCTGAATATGTTACCAGTAAGATTAAGAACTCTCAACGAGGATAGACCAGGAATATCTCCTTCACCAATGGTGCACAGGCTGTGCAATTTGACAACAGAAGACATTCAAGCTTGGAGAGTCGAGTAAGAGACGCCGGTATGCTGTTGAAATTGTTACCGCTGAGACCAAGATTTGTCAAAGAGGATAGACAAGAAATAGAACCAGGAATATCTCCTTCCAAAATTTCTCTAATCAAACAGATCATGCTCCATAACCGTGTCTGTGCGCGATGGAAGGGTATGTCCAGGTGACAAACCGATAGTTGCAACAGCTTATCGCTTTCCCAGTTCATCTGCCTGTCGTGATAAGATAGAAAAGTAAAAATAAATAAATTATTCGGCCTGCAGGATTTGAACCTGCGACCTACGTGTTAGGAGCATGAAGCTACAACCAACTGAGCTAGCCAGCCAGTTGTGTCATTCATTAGACACCGCCTTATATTAACCTTTTCTCCATTGGTTAAATGATAATATTTTTAACTTTTGGATTTAAAAATAAATAAATAAATATATATATATTACTTTATAGCAATGGAGAAACTCATCAAACATGTTAAACCCAGCACGCAAGCTGGTTTTTTTGACAAACATCTAAAGCTATACACACAGATTTTAAAAATTAATCATCACGTGGAGCAATGTCGGATCCCGGAGCTGGAGAAGCATAATCGACCCCTGAAAATCCTATTTTTTTCATAAGCTCTTTAGCGATGAGTTCATTGGCACTGTCCGATGGATAGTACTCTTCCCAAAACACATATCTGCTTCTATCTCCGCACAGCGTTGATGCAGATGGATTGTACGATCTTGCCGTTACAACCTTGAATGGTGGTGATTCCGACAAGGGTCACAATTAGTAAACTCAATGCTATCTCAAACTTCATGTTTTATTCGGTTAATCAATTCCGGTCTAAACTATTTCCGTTTTTAATCAATTTGTGCTATAATTGCTTAATTCTACATTTTATTTCGGTCGGTCTTTTCATGTATAATAACTCATTAAATAAACTATAGTTAGCTACTTATAATATTAATGTTTTAGTACTAGCTATTAACGAATTAATTAGGAATTTCTCAATTGTAAACTCAACTTTAAGAATTTTATTTTAATAAACTTAAATATTCTTTTTATTTAACAAATTTAAAAATAATACATATAATATAACAAAAATTTCAAGCAAGTTAAGAAATTGAGTTTTAGGTTAGTTCAAAGATCGTCTTGTATCACCAATCCACCTGTAAAATTTGATAATAATAATAATAATAAGCAAGTCAAGCTCTTCCGAAAATTCTGCTTGCTGCAAATTCTCTGGCAAATATTCAACTTGATCAAGAATCTTTAAACGTTCCATTTTCCCATCAATCTCTGGAAACCTTGCAAGATTTGAGGAACCCGAAAGAATTAATGCTTCAAGGGATTCCATTCCAACTTTGGTAGGGAGACTCTTGAGACTTTTGCAGTCTCTTAAATTCAAAAGTTTAAGTCTCTTAAGCACTCCAAGTGAAGGATGAAGTACAACCTTCCATAATCAAAACTTCGGGGCTGTTCTGAAGTCTTGGTGTCTTGATGAGGTTTTGGGACCCTTTTGAAGGCTGATTATTTCCAACTTATACAAGGGTTGTACAAAACAATAACAGAATAGAGAGAAAATAAGGTAAAACACAAGGATTAGATGATTCCCCTTGTTCAATGCGACTATATGGTGTAAGAGAAGTGCGGCAAGGTTGTCCAGTTGAAAGCTTGAAGGCAATGATCTTAAAGAATATCCCGTCCAATCTAAAAGACGTAGATACTCGAGATCATCACCAAAATAATTTTCATTTCTAAATATATTTAAATATTTGTTAATAGTAACATTAATTGTCATGAGTAATTTCATAAATTATATTCATCAATTAGCAACCGTATTCTAAAAAATCACATTCCACTGCCCTATAAAAGAATAATGATATTTTCTTTCTCGGTGTGAGATTTATTTACTGCCTCTTATGTTTGCTGCTCTTGAGAAGGTTGTGGTGTTGATCACCTCCTGCAGGATTTGTTGGGATCCGAAGCACATATTTGCCTAAATGCTCCAGCAGTCATCTTCAGCACATTTGATGACAAGTGTTAGAAGCAATCGCTGCCAAATTCCCTCGAATTAATTTATACAATAAGACCACTTCATTTGCTTTCCATCCGAGTGAATAAAAGTCAAGCCCTTCTTCAACTTGATTCTATTCTTACTGATGGAGGACCCTCTCGGCGAAAAAAACTCGTCTTCAACACCATTCTCAAAACTACACATTTGCTCAGTTTGGAGAAACTGTTCTCCACTTTGAAAAGTTTGGACTCTTAGCAATGGATTCAGTTCTGAAGAGCCAAGCTGTTGGTACCATGGAGGGTGGCGGAAGTGAAGAAGAGACCGTCAAAAGTCAAAACTACAAAAATACTCGTGTGGAAAATTACATTGACGTTCAAATTCTAATGGAAATTAACTCAGTCTACTAAAAATAAATTTTTAATTATTAAATAATTTAATATTCACCTCAATTTTTGCATTTACATATAAAACATTCAATTAAAAATATTAAATAGAAGAATTTCATATTAATAACAACTTCAATACTTAATTTAAAAACAGTTAACAATAGGAGATTTATTGAATAATAATAATTATTATTATTATTATACTCAAATTGTAATTTCTAATTTGATTTGAATTGAAATTCAATTTTTTTTTCTCCCAAATCAATATTATAAATACATACATTCAATTCCACTATCATTTATCATACGCTTAATTAGTTTCATAGGATTTTATTATAATTTGCTGCCTTCGACCAACCATGACGAAAATATTTGTTTCCTTTGCCATTTTTGTTTTATTTTTCTTTGTTTCCATCTCATCATCTAATGGTGATGGTGATTTAGTGTTCCAAAATTACATTAATATCAATCTTACAAAAGTCATCGATGGTGATGGCGGTGTTCTTTTCAAAAATTATAGTCAAATCAATCTTAATCGCGTTACCGGACCGGAAAGTATTGCCTTCGATTGTAAAGGTGAAGGACCATATGTCGGTATATCCGACGGAAGAATCTTAAAATGGAAGCCCAATTTTGGTTGGCAAGAATTTGCCGTCCCTTCACCATTCAGGTACATTCACGTCTTTGTCGTTTTTTTTTTTTTTATCCTATTCGCCTTTTGTAGTTTTATTTTATAGTTATAAATCGATTTTTCATGAAAAGGTTTTTAACTTTTGGTTTTTCCTTTGGATCGGGAAAGGAAATTGTGTGACGGCACAAGAGATTGAACGTTGAACCCATATGTGGAAGACCATTGGGCTTGAAGTTCGATAGTCGAACATGTCATTTATATATAGCGGATGCCTATTTCGGTCTTTTAGTCGTTGGACCAAACGGTGGCACGGCTATAAGACTCAGCTATTCGGCGCAAATGGAGCTCCCTTCAAATTTACGAATGGATTAGACATCGATCTGAGCACGGGAATGGTTTACTTTACCGATAGCAGCACTCTTTTTCAAAGAAGGTACATCTTCTTCCTCTTTTTTGCTCCTAAATTATCATTAATCGTTGATTCTATTCGGGGGGACTTACATATATATAAATAATCAACAGGGGAATTTATATATAAACAATTCATATAGAGATTTTTCATACCCAAAGGATAATTTATTCTTTAATTGTGCGAGGATGCTTGACTTTACGATAAGTTCCACTGATAGAACCGGAAGGCTGTTGAAGTACAATCCTTATAACGGAGACGTGTCCGTTTTGCACGACGGTTTAGCTTTCCCTAACGGGGTTGCTTTCAGTGCAAACAATTCGTTTCTTCTGGTGAACGAATCGATAAAAAGACGAATACTGAAGTTCAACGTGCACGACCCCAAAGCGGCTCCCAAAGTATTCCTCGAATTACCCAGGGTTCCTGATAACATAAAGAGGAGCGAAAAGGGCGAGTGCAGGTGGCCCTAAACAATGGAAGATTAGGAGCGATTGGAAACGGTCTTCCGATCCGGTTGGGATGAGGTTTAACGAAGAAGCCAAGGTTTTGGAAATCTTGGATGGAAAGGGCGCACCCACTTTTAATTCGATAAGTGAAGTCGAGGAATACGGGGAAATTATACATAGGTCTGCATTTTGAAGTCGTATGTAGGCATCTTAAATGCCTAATTGAATTTTTATTTTTATTTTTTACAACTTTTTAATTGTTCTTGTTTGTTTTTATTTTACTCGATAAATATATGTTAACGATTCTATTTTCGAGAAATTTTTAATTATCTTCATTTGCCTAATCGAGAAATTTTTAATTATCTTCACGCCTAAATGCGTGCACGAGGAAGTAAGCTAGGCTTAGCGTGCTGATGGGTTAGTTGTCAAACATTTTAAAATTGTCCTTATGCTTGAGTTACACTACTTTTTCCATCACAGAATGTTTATGTCGTAAACTTTATAAGCATGGCACCGATTCCCAGAATACAAATTAAAGAATATCTGTTTGAATTGATTGGTCAAGAGAAAAGGTAAATACCATGACCTAATTTCTCATCTCAACAATGCCTGATCAGTGTTCCTAATAGGAAATTGAATGAGTTGAGATACTACTAAAGTGTATCAAAGTAAAAGAAGGACCAAATAACAAATTAGGCTAAGCAACCACTCACTGTTAGAGGTGGATGGATGCAATAGACGGAAAGCAGGAAAACCAGCTTTACTACCCGGAACCATGCTCTTTGCAACACTGCTACAGCCAGGGGATATGAACCGACAATAATTCTAAAGCACCCATTATTTGATCCTCTCCTCTTACCAGACAATAATAAATAATAAATGTCCATTGGATTCAGCCTTCAAAAGCCATAACTACGGCGGATAGTTTACAATTTAACGAACGCCTTGGAATCCAAACATTACCCTAATTTTCATATGCTTTTAAAATCTATTTGTACCGTCAAACAATAAGAGGGGAAAGAGAAACTTGACTAACTAGGAGAAAAGATCTTGAAAAAAGCTAGTCAAGTAGTTTACCACAATTACTGCTTCTTCCTCATGGATATTACGTTTTCGTTTTACAAGGGAAGTGCTACCTGCGGATCCATCCTTGTCGGCAGAGTGATGATGGATTTGTTCAGTGTTTGGAGAAGATTGAGTGGTATGGCACTGCAGCTCTTTTATATCTTCCAGATCTTTCTCATAACACCACACTCCTTCCATGGAAACCTATTTGTGCCTTGGAAAGACATCTCAAGCTCCATCGCATTCATGACCAGAGCAATCCATTGTCCATAAGTTCTTGGTTTCACATTCACCACATTTATCCTCCAAGGACAATGGATATAATAATTCACGCGAGAAAAGGTGGTCCTTCCTTATGGATCGTCCGCCTAAAACAAAGAAACCGGAATCGACCCTTCCAGGAATTTTAACTTGAAAAACAAATCCATTATTACTAGATTGTCCAGAATTTCTAGAATGGATATAAGTTGGACCATGCTGCTGAATATGTTACCAGTAAGATTAAGAACTCTCAACGAGGATAGACCAGGAATATCTCCTTCACCAATGGTGCACAGGCTGTGCAATTTGACAACAGAAGACATTCAAGCTTGGAGAGTCGAGTAAGAGACGCCGGTATGCTGTTGAAATTGTTACCGCTGAGACCAAGATTTGTCAAAGAGGATAGACAAGAAATAGAACCAGGAATATCTCCTTCCAAAATTTCTCTAATCAAACAGATCATGCTCCATAACCGTGTCTGTGCGCGATGGAAGGGTGTGTCCAGGTGACAAACCGATAGTTGCAACAGCTTATCGCTTTCCCAGTTCATCTGCCTGTCGTGATAAGATAGAAAAGTAAAAAATAAATAAATTATTCGGCCTGCAGGATTTGAACCTGCGACCTACGTGTTAGGAGCATGAAGCTACAACCAACTGAGCTAGCCAGCCAGTTGTGTCATTCATTAGACACCGCCTTGTATTAACCTTTTTTCCATTGGTTAAATGATAATATTTTTAACTTTTGGATTTAAAAATAAATATATATATATATATATATATATTACTTTATAGCAATGGAGAAACTCATCAAACATGTTAAACCCAGCACGCAAGCTGGTTTTTTTGACAAACATCTAAAGCTATACACACAGATTTTAAAAATTAATCATCACGTGGAGCAATGTCGGATCCCGGAGCTGGAGAAGCATAATCGACCCCTGAAAATCCTATTTTTTTCATAAGCTCTTTAGCGATGAGTTCATTGGCACTGTCCGATGGATGGTACTCTTCCCAAAACACATATTTGCTTCTATCTCCGCACAGCGTTGATGCGAGATGGATTATGCGATCTTGCCGTTACAACCTTGAATGGTGGTGATTCCGACAAGGGTCACAATTAGTAAACTCAATGCTATCTCAAACTTCATGTTTTATTCGGTTAATCAATTCCGGTCTAAACTATTTCCGTTTTTAATCAATTTGTGCTATAATTGCTTAATTCTACATTTTATTTCGGTCGGTCTTTTCATGTATAATAACTCATTAAATAAACTATAGTTAGCTACTTATAATATTAATGTTTTACTAGCTATTAACGAATTAATTAGGAATTTCTCAATTGTAAACTCAACTTTAAAATTTTATTTTAATAAACTTAAATATTCTTTTTATTTAACAAATTTAAAAATAATACATATAATATAACAAAAATTTCAAGCAAGTTAAGAAATTTTGAGTTTTAGGTTAGTTCAAAGATCGTCTTGTATCACCAATCCACCTGTAAAATTTGATAATAATAATAATAATAAGCAAGTCAAGCTCTTCCGAAAATTCTGCTTGCTGCAAATTCTCTGGCAAATATTCAACTTGATCAAGAATCTTTAAACGTTCCATTTTCCCATCAATCTCTGGAAACCTTGCAAGATTTGAGGAACCCGAAAGAATTAATGCTTCAAGGGATTCCATTCCAACTTTGGTAGGGAGACTCTTGAGACTTTTGCAGTCTCTTAAATTCAAAAGTTTAAGTCTCTTAAGCACTCCAAGTGAAGGATGAAGTACAACCTTCCATAATCAAAACTTCAGGGCTGTTCTGAAGTCTTGGTGTCTTGATGAGGTTTTGGGACCCTTTTGAAGGCTGATTATTTCCAACTTATACAAGGGTTGTACAAAACAATAACAGAATAGAGAGAAAATAAGGTAAAACACAAGGATTAGATGATTCCCCTTGTTCAATGCGACTATATGGTGTAAGAGAAATACGGCAAGGTTGTCCAGTTGAAAGCTTGAAGGCAATGATCTTAAAGAATATCCCGTCAATCTAAAAGCGTAGATACTCGAGATCATCACCAAAATAATTTTCATTTCTAAATATATTTAAATATTTGTTAATAGTAACATTAATTGTCATGAGTAATTTCATAAATTATATTCATCAATTAGCAACCGTATTCTAAAAAATCACATTCCACTGCCCTATAAAAGAATAATGATATTTTCTTTCTCGGTGTGAGATTTATTTACTGCCTCTTATGTTTGCTGCTCTTGAGAAGGTTGTGGTGTTGATCACCTCCTGCAGGATTTGTTGGGATCCGAAGCACATATTTGCCTAAATGCTCCAGCAGTCATCTTCAGCACATTTGATGACAAGTGTTAGAAGCAATCGCTGCCAAATTCCCTCGAATTAATTTATACAATAAGACCACTTCATTTGCTTTCCATCCGAGTGAATAAAAGTCAAGCCCTTCTTCAACTTGATTCTATTCTTACTGATGGAGGACCCTCTCGGCGAAAAAAACTCGTCTTCAACACCATTCTCAAAACTACACATTTGCTCAGTTTGGAGAAACTGTTCTCCACTTTGAAAAGTTTGGACTCTTAGCAATGGATTCAGTTCTGAAGAGCCAAGCTGTTGGTACCATGGAGGGTGGCGGAAGTGAAGAAGAGACCGTCAAAAGTCAAAACTACAAAAATACTCGTGTGGAAAATTACATTGACGTTCAAATTCTAATGGAAATTAACTCAGTCTACTAAAAATAAATTTTTAATTATTAAATAATTTAATATTCACCTCAATTTTTGCATTTACATATAAAACATTCAATTAAAAATATTAAATAGAAGAATTTCATATTAATAACAACTTCAATACTTAATTTAAAAACAGTTAACAATAGGAGATTTATTGAATAATAATAATTATTATTATTATTATACTCAAATTGTAATTTCTAATTTGATTTGAATTGAAATTCAATTTTTTTCTCCCAAATCAATATTATAAATACATACATTCAATTCCACTATCATTTATCATACGCTTAATTAGTTTCATAGGATTTTATTATAATTTGCTGCCTTCGACCAACCATGACGAAAATATTTGTTTCCTTTGCCATTTTTGTTTTATTTTTCTTTGTTTCCATCTCATCATCTAATGGTGATGGTGATTTAGTGTTCCAAAATTACATTAATATCAATCTTACAAAAGTCATCGATGGTGATGGCGGTGTTCTTTTCAAAAATTATAGTCAAATCAATCTTAATCGCGTTACCGGACCGGAAAGTATTGCCTTCGATTGTAAAGGTGAAGGACCATATGTCGGTATATCCGACGGAAGAATCTTAAAATGGAAGCCCAATTTTGGTTGGCAAGAATTTGCCGTCCCTTCACCATTCAGGTACATTCACGTCTTTGTCGTTTTTTTATCCTATTAAGCCTTTTGTAGTTTTATTTTATAGTTATAAATCGATTTTTCATGAAAAGGTTTTTAACTTTTGGTTTTTCCTTTGGATCAGGGAAAGGAAATTGTGTGACGGCACAAGAGATTCGAACGTTGAACCCATATGTGGAAGACCATTGGGCTTGAAGTTCGATAGTCGAACATGTCATTTATATATAGCAGATGCCTATTTCGGTCTTTTAGTCGTTGGACCAAGCGGTGGCACGGCTATAAGACTAGCTATTTCAGCGGCAAATGGAGCTCCATTCAAATTTACGAATGGATTAGACATCGATCTGAGCACGAGGAATGGTTTACTTTACCGATAGCGACACTCTTTTTCAAAGAAGGTACATCTTCTTCCTCTTTTTTGCTCCTAAATTATCATTAATCGTTGATTCTATTCGGGGGGACTTACATATATATAAATAATCAACAGGGGAATTTATATATAAACAATTCATATAGAGATTTTTCATACCCAAAGGATAATTTATTCTTTAATTGTGCAGGGATGCTGACTTTCTGATAAGTTCCGCTGATAGAACCGGAAGGCTGTTGAAGTACAATCCTTATAACGGAGACGTTTCCGTTTTGCACGACGGTTTAGCTTTCCCTAACGGGGTTGCTTTCAGTGCAAACAATTCGTTTCTTCTGGTGAACGAATCGATAAAAAGACGAATCACGAAGTTCAACGTGCACGACCCCAAAGCGGCTCCCAAAGTATTCCTCGAATTACCCGGGGTTCCGGATAACATAAAGAGGAACGAAAAGGGCGAGTGCAGGTGGCCTAAACAATGGAAGATTAGGAACGGCTTGGAAACGGTCTTCCGATCCGGTTGGGATGAGGTTTAACGAAGAAGCCAAGGTTTTGGAAATCTTGGATGGAAAGGGCGCACCCACTTTTAATTCGATAAGTGAAGTCGAGGAATACGGGGAAATTATACATAGGTCTGTTTTGAAGTCGTATGTAGGCATCTTAAATGCCTAATTAAATTTTTATTTTTTATTTTTTTACAACTTTTTAATTGTTCTTGTTTTTTTTTATTTTACTCGATAAATATATGTTAACGATTCTATTTTCGAGAAATTTTTAATTATCTTCATTTGCCTAACTGAGAAATTTTTAATTATCTTCACGCCTCGTACGTGCACGAGAGGAAGTAAGCTAGGCTTGGCGTACCTGATGGGTTAGTTGTCAAACATTTTAAAATTGTCCTTATGCTTCGAGTTACACTACTTTTTTCCATCACAGAATGTTTATGTCGTAAACTTTATAAGCATGGCACCGATTCCCATAATACACATTAAAGAATATCTGTTTGAATTGATTGGTCAAGAGAAAAGGTAAATACCATGACCTAATTTCTCATCTCAACAATGCCTGATCTGTGTTCCTAATAGGGAAATTGAATGAGTTGAGATACTACTAAGTGTATCAAAGTAAAAGAAGGACCAAATAACAAATTAGGCTAAGCAACCACTCACTCTTTGCAACACTACTCCCTGCATCTATTGCCAGGGGATATGAACCAATAGATCAAGACAACAATTCTAAAGCAGGCATTATTTGATTGTCCTCTTACTAGATAATGGATACAATAATTCGCGAAGAAAAAGGTGGTCCTTCGTTATGGATTGTCCACCTGAAACATTGAAACTGGAATCAACCCTTCCAGGATTTTTAACTTGAAAAACAAATCCATTATTACTAGATTGTCCAGAATTTCTAGAATGGATATAAGTTGGACCACGGATGACCTTTTCCTCGGAACCACCATCATTGACGGGTCCAATCCATTGACTGTCATTCTGAATATCGAGAGGCAGAGGTATTTCAATTACAGAGCCGCCTCTCTGTTGGCTGAACCATTCCGGGATTTCATCCATTTCTTTTCTTGAATTTGCAAATGCCTGCAAATTAAAAATATCAGTGGCTCTGTAACTAAGACCATTAAAAATAAGTTAGATTAATCAACCTTAATCAGCAATTTTATTGCACTAATGTTCTCAGCTAATCTGTAGCAGTTAATGGCTATAATGTGAGCACCATAACTTATCCACCACTCACTTTTCATTCTTCCTAGAAGCACAGGCAACTATTCAAGCTCACTGCAATCTGACACTCCAAGCTTTTGGAGATTGGAAAGACGAGTAAAAGACGCAGCTATGCTGCAGAAATTATTACCCCTAAGATTAAGAACTCCCAATGAGGATAGACCAGGATTTGAACCTGCAATCTTCATGTTAATAGAATGAAGCTACAACCGAGCTAGTAAGCCAATTGTTTTATTTTTAGTCGCTGTCTTATATTAAGCTTTTCTCCCTTGGTTAAATGATAATATTTTTAACTTTTGGATTTAAGAAATATATTTATTATAATTTCAACATATATACATCCCAAAATACAACCAAAAATAAATAGAAGGTTCATTTTATTTCCCCAATATTTTAATGCAGAGTAATGCTTGTTTTGTTGGGTACGGTTTGACATAAATTATACAAAAAATAAATTATCCATATAATTTGAAAAGCTTAACCTGTATGGATTCGACAGTGGGATTCGTGGACACCTCTACATTGACATGATGAAAGACAACAACATGCAGTAAAAGATGTAAGAGAAAAAACCAACTTTTTGTCATGAAAAGAACAACACCCCCCCCCCCCCCCAATGGATCCCCCCCTGTTAAAATTGATCACTAATGGCAATTTGCTTCTTTTGCTATGTGTAGAGTAGAGAAGAATAAAAATGAGTTAATACATAAACAGAGAGTTTTCACCTATTGGCATGGACATTTCCGGGTAAATGAAAGAGTAAATTGTTAAATCCTGATACATTTCGAAAATTTCAAAAATTAAGTGCCCTTAAAAATAATATATGTTGTAGTGGGCAAAAATCACGTCGGTTGCTGCATAGATATGTCGCTGAACCAATCGTCGCAACTCTTTGCCAAAGGTGCATCAATCCATACAGCGTCACTAGTCTATATATAGATCATCAGCGTCTCTTATCATTTGCATATTCGAGGAAGTTAATTTTTCTGGTTACATAAGCAAGAGGTAAGGCGTATCAGTGAAGATGGAAGATTACGGCTGCGGTATCAGTTCGATAGCCATGATGCTGTTGGTGGTTGCTCTGCTGTTTTTGGGTCCGCTTGGAATGCCACCGTTGCAGCCTCCTCCCGCTTACATTTTCCTCATCTTCGCTTTCGTCTTGGTCTTCGTTTTCATCTACCTCTCTCATGCCTCCAAAGGATGATCCATGGCGATTTCGTTTGCTTTCCAGTATTATTATTCTCTTTTATTCAGTTGTTATCTGATGATAATAAGCTTTGGTGTTGATATTAACCACCAATAATACACAGTTATTTGTTGTTTTCAGTCGTTTATTAATAAATTATATGAAGTCGATGGAAGAATGTCTGGGTTTATCTAGTATGTAAACAAACCATGCAATGCATGCATACTTATGTTGCTCTAAAATGGACACGACGCATTTTACTAATATTATTCTTTCTTGCACTCCCATTGGCTTACGTACGCTGCATGCGTTGTCCCTTCATGCCGTCTATTTAATAATGTCGTTAATAATTTTAATGTGGTCTTCACTCCATCCATCGATCGTGTCTAGCCTCAGTTTTCCTCCATACATCAAATCGTTTGCATTTGAGTATCCCATCACTCCTTTTAATTTTAATTATACTAAGTCTTCTTATGTAGATTTAGTTTATACAGGCACTACACCAAAACAGACTTTTAGCGGCGTTTTTAGTGGCGTTTTAAAGAAAAACACCGCAAATATTATACATTAGCGGCGTTTGGAAGAAAACGCCGCAAAAGAATGAGAAATAGCGGCGTTTTTTAAAAACGCCGCTAAAAAGGAGAAATAGCGGCGTTTATTTCCAAAACGCCGCTAAAGGTCTGAGCTTTAGCGGCGCTTTCTAAAAAAACGCTGCTAAAAGTCTGAACTTTAGCGATGCTTCCGAAAAAACACCGCTAAAAGTTCGAGATTTCGCGGCGCTTTTTGAAAAACGCCGCTAAAGGTATGAGCAATTAAAAAAGCCCAAAAACGACGACGTTTTAATTGCAATTTAAAAATGGCACAAAAAACGCCGCTAAAGGCTATCTTATAGCGGCGTTTGTGAATAAAGCGCCGCTAAATGTGATTTTTAGCGGCGTTTTTAATTTAAAACGCCACAAAATATTTTTTATTTCGAAACAAAAAGCGGCGCCGTTTAATTACGATGTAAAAATGGGATAAAATTAGCGGACTTATAGTGGCGTTTGTTATAAAAACGCCGCTAAAGGTGATATCACAAACTATTTTTTATTTCAAAGAAAAAACTAAGGGTGGCATTTATTCAATTTTAATTTACGTTTAGTGTTTAAAACAAAGCAAAAAGCCCTGTTTTGATCATTGTATAATAATTCAATTTTAATTTACGTTTAGTGTTTAAATTTGTTGCCTTAGTGTTAAGCTTTAGCATTTAGGGTATAAGGTTATTAAAATATTGAAAGAAATATTATATAATATTCAAAACTTATCTATGTAAATTAGGGTTTAAGGTTATAATTAATGGTGCTTTAATTATTTGTATGGGCTGACTAGGGTTTCGAGTTCAGTATTTCAAGATTTAGGAATTAGGGTTTAAGATCTATGATTTAAAGTTTAGGATTTAGGGTTTAGGGTTATAAGTTAGGGTTTAGGGTGTATGGTTTAAGGTGCACGGGTTTAGGGTTTTAGGGCTGATGCTTAAGGGTTTAGGGTTTAAGGTTTATAATAAGTTTAAAATGATATGAGTTTAGGGTTTAGATTTTAAGATTTAAGGTTTAGGGATTTAATATTTAGGGGTTATTTATTAAGGATTAGGGATTAAATGATATGGGGGTTTTTCGGTTATGTGTTAGTGATAGGGGTTTAAAGGTTAAGAGGACAATGTTAGGGTTTAAGGGTTAATAGGATGGGGGTTAGGGGTTAGGGGTTTAGGGTATTTTGTGTGAAAATATATATGTTAACAATTTGAAATACTATTATTAAAATAAATTTAAAATTTTTTGGGTCTATGACTGCTTTGTTTTTAATTTATATTAAATAAATTCACATTTTAAATCATGTTCAAAATTTTAAATTTGATCTAATTCTTTTAAATATTATTTAAATTTTAAAAAAATTATTTATTTAAATTAAAAAATTAAAATACTATTATTAAATAAATTTATATTCTTTTAAATATTGTTTTTATTTAAATGAAAAAAATTGTATTGTTTTTATTTTATATATTAAATAATTTTAATTATAAACGCATTAGCGGCGTTTTTTTATAAAAACGCCATAAAGACATAAGAAAAACGCGCCGTTTTATTAGATTTTTAGTGGCGTTTTGGTTAAACGCCGCAATAGGTACCCTTTTAGCTGCGCTTTGGTTGAAAACGCCATAAACGTTAAATTTATTTGGGCAAAACGGTGTCGTTTTGCTCTATTGTTTTTACCCACACGATAACCCCTTCCCATTTCCTTCTGCTGCCTCAGTCCGTTCCCCCTTTTCCCTACTCGTAAATCCTAAGTTTTTCACCCATTTTCCCCATTGACATCGGTTTTCTCTCTTGTTCACCCTTTTCCCCACCCTTTTTCCCTTCGATCTGTTTCAAGCTTTCCTAGATTTTGAGCTTCAACTACTATTTTTCGTATTGGTAAGTTTGTTTATAACTTTGTTTCATCTGTCTGTTGAAGATTTTCTTTTCTTCTTCTTCGTACTTTTTATGATTTTTTTATGATTGCAGATTAGCTCTTTGCTTGGGCTAAATTCCTCGAAAGGAAACTCTAAGATCCCAACGGCTTGTCTTCCATTAATCCTCATCTCGTTGAATTGGTCACATCAATAACGCTAAAGCTACCGTCTTTCAAAGTACTCTTCTATTCATTTCTTTTTCTTCTCTACTTTTAATTAGTTTAGGTTTTCTTTAATATGTATTAGTTTATATCTTTTAGTTTTAAATATCGAAAATATGATAGGTTCTCAGTAATTATGTAGTTTCTAACGCTAGAAAGTTTACATTTTTAAAAGAAAAAGTGAAAGCAGGATGTTTTTGTTGTCGAGATAGGCATAGATCTGAGAGGTTACGGATAATTAAAAAACTTCGACTTTTAATCTTACATTGGCGTAATGCCTCAAATTTTATGAATTCTAGTTGTTAAGCATATCAAGTAATTTGATTTAGTGTGGTGGTTAAGTGCTTGAATGTTTGTTTTAAGTCTTGAGTTCAATTTTTTTTTTTTTGAATTTTTCTTTATTTATTTTGGTATTATGTTCAACTTGAGTCTTAGGGCTTCTCTTTTATTTTCGTTGAATTATAAGAATGATGAGTCTCTCAAGCTTGATGGTAAGACTTTATAAAATCTGGTAGGTGGGAGTTGGATTAGCTTAAATCTTTTTATTTATTTATTTTAATTTAATTTTACTAAATCTCTATTTTCACTCATTGTTTCAACTGTCCACACACTCACCCCACTTTGTACTTACTTTCTTTTGTTTCCCTATTCATTAGTTTATCTTCTTTTCTCTTGGTTCTTTTTATTTTTCCTTCTTATTTCTTTTTGATTATTCTTGAATACTACCGTTTATTTTGTGCGTTGTCACTTGGATCGCATTCTGTTTGCAGTGTAAGTTTCATTTGGTTACTTTTGTTCTGTTTCCATTAATAGTTTAGTTTTATTTCGTTTCTTGAACAAGTTGAGTTTGTGTTGGTATATTTTCTGTTCGTTATCATGATTAGTATTTTTGTGGTTCTCGATTAGGTGAAAGGTGTGAGAATCTTAACCCTCCAGCAAAGTAGATACAATTTTTGATGTTGTTTTGGAGAACTAATTATTCGAATTCTATTTTAGGGGCTGAAATTTTGATTTAACGATGTTATTTTGGATAAGTATTGTTAGTCAATCAATGTGGTTTGATGAACGTTTGTAGGATTCATGAGTTCCAATTGAGCAGTTGATCAAATCAGCAATCAGGTGTGTGAAATTAAACCGAAAATTCAATCGAAACTTGAGAAAATTGTGAAACAAGGGTTGTTAAGTAGGTTGTATATAAATCATATGCTATGTTATGTTCCTTATACAAATATATGTGTATGCATGTCATACGAGTACGACTTATGATATATTTTTTTTCCTAATTTAACTAATTAAATGTATGGAACGATATAAAGATTAACATAAACACAATATAAAATTTAATTGTTAAAATATGTTATAAATTTATTATATATTAAATTTATTATATGTTAAAATATGGTAGTAATATTCTATTATCAGTATAATATTAATATTGATCAGTATGTTAATATGTTTTATTATAAAAAATAAATTTGTTTTAAAAGAAGTAATTTAAAAACTGTTTAAATTTAAAAACTTATAAATGTTTTGTTATCAATATAATAATATTGATCATTATTTAAATATGTTTTAAAATAGAAAATAAATTCTTTTTTAAAAGAAGTAAGTTATGAACTTGTTAATTTTAACATCACATCAAATTTCAATTATAACAAAACATATAATAACATTTTAAAAAAGAAATTCATATAATAACACTATAAAAACATATAATAACATTTTAAAAAACATATAATAACATATAATAATATTTAAAAAAAACTACAATATAATGCATGTCATATATGTTCACACCTCAACTGATTCTCGAATTGAAATTTTAATTTAACTTACATAATACGTAATACATAACTAACATAAAATTATTTAACTTACATAATAAATAACTTACATAACTTACATAGCTTTCATCAAATTATCTAACTTACATAATACATAACTTACATAACTTTCATCAAATTATCTAACTTACATAATACATAACTTACTTAATACTTGTATAGATAAAAAAAGATTCAAAGTATATAAGTCGAAACTCTTTGACGGGTTGCCTTATATCTCACTGGAAGATATAACGGATCCTCCCCAGGTGTAACAATGCCACGTATGATGAATCTTAAATAATACATTACTTACTTAATACTTGTATAGATAAAAATAAAAAGATTCAAAGTATATAGGCTGGAAACCTGACGGGTTGCCTTATATCTCACTGGAAGATATAACGGATCCTCCCTAGGTGTAACAATGCCACGTCTGATGAATCTTAAAGAATACATAACTCAACTGATTCTCGATTTGAAATTTTAATTTAACTGACATAATACATAATACATAACTTACATAAAATTATTTAACTTACATAATACATAACTTACATAGCTTTCGTCAAATTATTTAACTTACATAATTCATAACTTACATAACTTACTTATATAGATTAAAGAAAAAAGATTCAAAGTATATAGGCTGGAAACCTGACGGGTTGCCTTATATCTCACTGTTAGATATAATGGATCCTCCCTAGGTGTAACAATGCCACGTATGATGAATCTTAAAGAATACATAACTCAGTTATATATGTGATCATATTATTACTTACATAAATTATAAATTAACAAGTTAGCCACAGTAATTTATTGTCAACTTTAGACTTCAACAACTACGAAATGGATAGGAGTTGGATGAAATTGTCAAGGGTAAGCAACGGCTATCGAAATGGAGTAGAAACTTTTCTGAATTTCGCATTTCAAAATGCAAGCCAAGAGAATATGATTCTTTGCCCGTGTAAGAAGTGTGCCAATATTAACTGGCATTATCGTGAAGTGGTCTATGAACATCTAGTTGTTGATGGCTTTGTCCGGGGGTACAAAATATGGTTTTTTCATGGAGAGTGTACATCTAGTGGAGCATCTTCATCGATGAATCTGGGGTATCCTCATAGTGCTTTCAATCAGAATGTTAGAGACGATAACATGGAAAACATGTTGCGGGATGCTTTTAATATGCGCAGTGATGGTTGCGGGTCATTTCCACCTGACTTGGGTGCAACCGATGATCATAATTTTGGTGGAAATACTTTCACCGAAGGGGGAAGAAGTGTGCCGGATGAACAGTCAAATGAAGAAGCGGCGAGGTTCTACACGTTGCTTGCTGAAATGAATGAAGAACTGTATGAGGGTTTAAAATTTTCGAAACTGTCATTCTGTATTCGACTTTTTCACTTGAAATGTTTGGGGGGGGTGGACTGGAAACTCGTTGACAATGCTGTTAGAGTTTCTGCAAGAAATGTTCCCGTTTGCAAAAATCCCTCAATCTTCCAAAGACATGAAGAAATTGATAAAGGATTTGGGTCTTGGCTACAACAAAATTCACAGTTGCCCAAATGACTGCATGTTGTATTGGGGCGACCGCATAAACCAACAATGCTGTCACGTATGCGGCCAATCCCGTTGGATTAATAGAAATACAGAGGACGGTAACGAGGATGAACACGATACGATCAAGGAAGCGGCCGCTTAAGATTTTGCGGTATTTTCCGCTAATAACAAGGCTTCAACGGCTTTTCATGTCGTCGAAGACAGCCAAAACAATGACGTGGCACCGTGATGGACGAACAGAGATGATGGGTTGTTAAGGCATCCTGCAGATTCTTTAGCTTGGAAATCTTTTGACTCCAAATTTCCAAGCTTTGCAAGCGATCCTCGGAGTGTGAGGCTTGGGCTAGCATCCGATGGATTTAACCCTTACAAACTCATGAGCACAACGCATGCATGCTTGGCCTTTGTGGTGCTTGTTCCCTACAATTTGCCTCCATGGGTTTGCATGAAACAATCTTCTTTTATCTTGTCTATGATTATACCGGAGAGAAAGGGTCGGGAATGATATTGACGTCTATTTGCAGCCACTTGTTGACGAGTTAAAACAACTATGGGCTGGTGTTCGGACATCGATGCAATGAGAAAAGAGAACTTTAATTTACGTGCGGCTTTAATGTGGACTATTAACGACTTCCAGATATGCTAATTTATCCGGTTGGGGTACCAGGGGCGTTATGCTTGTCCGTGTTGTCTTCTTGCAGACATGTTCGCAATGGTTATATAATGGGAGGAAGTTCTCTTACATGGGGCATCGCTCGGTGGTTACTGGGAGAATCATACATTTAGATATCGAGTGTGCTCGGTTTGATGGTGCTGAAGAGTTCGACCAGCTCCTTCACCGACCGGTGGATCCAAATATTCTTAATGTTGAAAGATATGAATTTCATGTATGGGAAGATGAATCAACCGCCAACCCGCAAAGAAATAGAAGATCTAGGGATGAATCGATGATGAATCGATGAAGAGGATGATCCTAATGAGGCGGACTTGTGGAAAAAAGAAGTATTTTTTTCGAGTTGCCTTATTGGAAGCATCGATTTTTACGCCATAATCTTGATGTCATGCACATAGAGAAAAATGTCTGCGAAAACATCATTGGGACTATTTTGAATGTCGATGGAAAATCGAAAGACAATCTTCGAGTCGACTTGATTTAGTCCACATGGGAATTCGGCGTGAGCTTCATCCCCGACAACTTCCGAATATGAAATATCGGTTCTTTTTCTATTATTTTTCAATGTCAAAGACGGAGAAAGAAGTGTTCTGCATGCGGTGTTAAAGGATATAAAGGTCCCGGATGCGTATGCATCAAATATATCGCGATGTGTGAGTCTTAAGGATCGAAGACTATATGGCTTAAAATCGCATGATTATCACATCTTGATGCAAGACTTCTTCGCCAGCTATATGCAAAGGTGTTGTATGTCGAAAAAGGTGACGGCTCCTCGTAATTGAACTCACAAATATAATGAAAGGCATTTGTGGTAAAGTTTTGAATGTTCAAGAACTTGAGAGACTACAAGATCGAGCCGCATTGACTTTATGCAATCGAGAAGATCTTCCCGCCTTCCTTCTTCACTATTGTGGTGCACTTGTTAATTCATCTCCGCGTGAAGCACTTCTTGGTGGACCTGTTTTCTATCGATGGATGTATCCCATTGAAAGGTCTTACTTTACTTGCAAAATATTCCTTCATTCACCAATGCCTTTAGTTGCAACTTTTGATAATGTTGTATACCGTGTTTAGGTTCCTTTCCAAATTGAAGTCATATCGCCGCAATAAACGTTATCCTAAGGATCAATTGCCGAGGCTACTTGGCGAGAGGAATGTATGACTTTCTGTTCGAGGTATTTGGAAGATGTCGAAACAAGAATGAACAGACCAAGTAGAAATGCTGGGCTCACAGATCATAATTTGGCCGAAACTTATTTATTTCAAAGTTTCGGAGAACCGATAGGCAAAGTCGAAACTGCAGAATTAGACGATAGATCGTGGGTCCAAGCACATCGATACATTCTTTTTCATCACGATTCAATGGAACTATTTCGGACGTAAGTTCTAGAATTTGATAAATACTCATCAATTATAATTTGTTTGTCTTCTAACAAAGTACAACCTTTTTTACCGGATAGTGAGTACAAACAAATATTGAGAGCTCGTTCACGATCCTGAAGGTTAAATCGACGAGAAATTAATAAGTTGCTCACAGAATCATTCCATGAATGGTTAAGCCAAATGGTATGCAATTTAAGTTTTCATTGTCAAGTCATAATGTTTTCTCATAACATTCATAATTACTCGATTTACTTTCCATCAATAGGTTTGGAGTCGGAATGAAGTAAATGACGACGTTAAATGGCTTTCACAAGGTCCAAACAGAATAGTTAAAAGATATAATGGCTTCCTCATCAACGGATACAGATTTCATACAAGGTATCGCGAGAGATTGAGGAGAACCCAAAATTGCGGAATTGTTGTTAATTCTTCGATTACAAGTTATGCTAGTGCTAGGGACAGTAATCCGGTCGAGGGGAATCTGGAGTATTACGGACTTATTATCGACATCATTGAGTTGGATTATTACGGCAAATGCAAAGTTGTCTTATTTCGAGGTGATTGGACCGATGTGAATACGGCTCGCGGAATTAAAAACGATCAATATGGCTTTACAATGGTGAATTTCTCTCGATTGATTCACACCGAGAACAAGCGATGGACGAGCCGTATGTGTTTTCTTCTCAAGTTAAACAAGTTTTTACTCCAAGATCCAATCGATGAGGGTTGGTACGTTGTACTTCAAACACCCCTAGAGACTTGTTCGACATTGGCGGTGGAAGTAGAGATAATATAGTCGAAAGATCAGAAACTTTGCCTTTTCCAGAACAAGACTTAACTGAAAATATCCCTAGTACTAGTCAACAATTTCAATGGGTTCGTCAGGATGTGGACGAAGATATTTACGAAATATGATGTAGTAAGATTTAACGATTTATTATTTATAAGTAATACAACAACCAGTATCATGTTGGTCATGTTATATAATTTAACTATTTTAAATGTCCTATTATTGTTGTTATTTGTTACTAAAATTTTGAACTATTTTATGTGTATTGCAGGAAAAATGCCTAGAAGACGATTACGAGGTTTAAATATTAGAAATTATACTCCAAATCCAGAAGACGTAAATAGTGGACAGGATACAGTTGTTGGATCTTCTAGTCTGCCGGACATAGATGACGAGCATGGAGAATTCCAAAGTAATGTTAAGTTTATTTTACATGCATGTTGAATTTTATTATTGATTCATTTTTCAATTTTAATATAATAATATATCATTTTTCAGTTGAGGTGGTGGTGGGGCCAGAGCTCGGGGACGTCGTTACTTACAGATTTATATGACTTAGAGCCTACCAGCGTGTTGAAGTAAGGAGAAACAATCATGGCCACCTATCGGACTGAAGCTCGATTGTTGGCGAGCTATTTGAGCATTATAGCACGAAATTCGAATATGTTGCCCATTAACTACGAATCATGGCATCACATGCCCGATGCCAACAAAAATCGAGCTCTCGATAATATTAAGGTAATAAAATGTGAATGTAATTTATAATACTTTAATTTAACCTTCATTTATATTAACTTTTTAATAAAAAAATTCAGGTAGATTTGCTTTAGAGGTCTCCGATGACTATGTTAAGAAGACGTTGGGTAAAAATGGAGAGACAATAAAAGCGCCTAAAAAAAAATATTTTAAGAAAGACATAAGCCTCGACGAAAAATCACAAATGTCCCACGGAATGTTGAGGTACCAATGGGAAGATCAAGTTAGATTCTGGAATTCAAAGAAAGGAGAGGTATTACGTGACTTTCAAAGTCTTAGAAATTTTTCGGTTTATCGTATTTACTATATAAATAATTCAAATCCCATTATGTAGGACCGTGAGCGAGTTGGAACAACCACAGACGAGAAACAACAATTCACGCATTACCAGGCAGTTCCGAAAGTTTTGCTCGTGTAGTGAGAGTGAGGTATTATAATTTATTACTTCTTTCAAATATTAATGATTTATACTATTAAATTATATTTTTTCTCTTATAATGTAGGAAGTTTAAATCAGTCAAAAAGTTGGGCGCCTTCAACTTTTGACATTACGCATAGGAAGAAGGATGGATCTCCGATGACATCCAAGGCTGGAGAAATTTTGGTATATTTATTTAATAAAATTTGATTTTTTATAAATATTATCGTTTGTAGTTTTAAATTTCTAATTTTAAGTTATGTTCCATTCCTTTTTATTATATATTTCGTTTCTAACTCTTTTATTATTTTATTAGGATAAACTAAAGGAGAAGAAGGCGGAGTATGAAGCGGTTGCTTCGTTCTGACGGTTCTGTTAATCTCGAGGAGATTGATAACAGAATTATTACTGATGTTTTGGGTCCTGAAAGGTACGACTGCTTCGATTGATAGTTTTGTTAATCTTGAGTATATTTATAACAGAATTATCACTAATGTTTTGGGTCTTACAAGGTATGGTCGGGTTCGATGTCAAGGATCGGTGTTACTCGTCCCAATATTTTGGATCCGCTCCGGACAATACATGCCTTCCGGAGTCAATCTCGTCTTTGAAGTTCGAGACCGAAAGACCGATATCTCTCGATGGAAGCGAGCACACCAGCAAATTTCTCAAATTAGAGCGGAGCAAAGCGAGGAGAGGCGAACAAATTTCTCACTTAGCGGCGAGGCAAAGAATGAGAGAGGCGAGCATATTGCTCAACTTAGAGCGGAGGGCAGGCGCTGGGAGGAGGCGAGCGAAGCGTAAAGTATGAAGAACTCACATGCTACAAACAGACTATGATGCACGATTGTTCCAAAGCAAAGATCGCAGAGACCGCCTCTCTTAGACATTTCTTTTCTTATTGTAAGATTTTTTTAACATTGTTATAGTTAAACATTATTGTAAGAATTGTTTGAATTATGCTTCATTTATTAATAAATATCATATATCTTTTACTAAATTTGAAGTATCATTTAGATTTATCGCTTTCTTGAGATTTAAATGTTTTATTTGTTGCCTTCGGTTGGAATTATATGCAATTGTTCTTGTTTTTTGGTGGTTTTTAATGCGTGGAGGGTAGAATATTGGAAAAAAGAGCATAGCGATCTGTGCAAATTAGCGGCGTTTGTTTGAGAAGCGCCGCTAAAAGCCCCTACCTTTAGCGGCGTTTGTTTGGAAAGCGCGCTAAAGCCCATACCTTTAGCGGCGTTTGTTTGGAAAGCGCCACTAAAAGCTACTACCTTTAGCGGCGTTTTTGGGAAAGCGCAACTAAAAGCCCCTACCTATAGCGGCGTTTTTTTGGGAAAGCGCCGCTAAAAGCTCCCTACCTTTAGCGGCGTTTTTTTGGAAAGCGCCGCTAAAGGTATGGGCTTTAGCGGCATTTGTTTGAAAAGCGCCGCTAAAGGTAAGGCTGTATGCGGCGTTTTTATTAAAAGCGCCGCTAAAGATCCTACCTTTTAGCGGCGTTTTTTTTGAAAACGCCGCTAAAAGCCCCCACACAAGTAGCGGCGTTTTTTCACAACAAACGCCACTAACTTTTGCGGCGCTTTCTTTAGCGGCGTTTGCGAAAGCGCTGCAAATACTATTAGTGGCGCTTAAAAACGCCGCTAAAAGCCCAAAAAAACGCCGCTAAAAGTCTGTTTTGGTGTAGTGAGGTTGTGCTTATGAATTTAGATTCAAAATAGGAGTTAAACACAATTGTACTATGTAGGCGTCCTAGTACAGGGATTACTCTTATTAATTCCTTCAACATTTCATAGTCTTCCCTCCATTTTTCCTACTAAAAATCAGTTTGGGCTCCTTTTTTCTCAGAAAAAGAAAAAAGAAGTAACAGCATACTTTTGCTCCTCAGCCCCTTTAAGTCTGCATGAGCGATTTCAGGGCCTTGGCTCCCATTAAATATTTGAATATATATTCAATGAGGTTTTGGTTTTGGTTTAATATTTGAATATGTTAGTTATTTGTTAAAAAAAAAAAGTAAAATTACAATGGTCACATCATAATTTTCCTGCACCTCTCATGGAGATTTCACTTTCTTTCTCATGACCAAAACATTGCAATTCTACATTCGAAAGGGGAAGAGGACCCAACTGGCCCTTGCATCTATTTTTGGCCAAGTATGTGACGGTGTGGTGCTCACCAAAGTAGAACCGATAGTGCTGGATGGTGACTATTCCTTGTAGTCTCCAAAGTAAACTATTCCTTGTAGTCTCCAAAGTAATTAAGAGAATATAAACTAATATAAACGGAAGTAGGTGGAAAATTGCATATATGGTATCTGACAAAAAGGGGTAATTAGAATAGTAGCAGGTAGAACAGGAAAAATGGTGGTCAGGTAGATGGATCCTACATGAGAGAGCAGGTCTCTTAAAATTTGAGGTGTATATGCAAACTCAGAGTTGTACTTGGATGGGTAATATTCACTTCGTTTGATATCACTCATCTTCTTCTTTCTTCTCTCCTGCGTGTTTTTCTTCTCTGCTTCTTCCATGTTTTGGTTCTCTTGTATACGTAATCTACCAGGCTTGCGGAATACTATTACTTGGTGATTCTTCACATCGGTCTTCCTGTAATTTGTGTTTACAAGGCAAATGTCAATCGGGTAGTAAAACACTGTAGGATGATCTCTGAATCATCTCATTACTGATGATCAAGCAACCTATGCAGTTTCTAATTTCTTAATTATATCTGAATTGGATTGCAAAAATTATACCTGGGATCTTTAACTTGAGCACACGCTTCACAGTGCATATGAACCTTCAATACTACTGTTATCGCCGCTGGAGGCTGGCAAAGTTACGGTTATGGCAACAAAAAACACCCTAGGGGTCAAGCCCGTTAATTGTTCAATCCAAGAAACCAATTAAATTAAGATGATAAGTGATCACCATGCTTGTATGCGTGCTCAGAATTACTGTATCTACATATAATTAATGACCACCATAATTTCTCAAGTATGAGATTTTGTAAGGGAGAAAATAGAGATTAATAACCTCATTCACATTCATCTTCCAAGGAAAATGGATATAATTTGTCAGGCGACCAATAACGAAGAAAAAGGAGATCCTTTGTTATAGGCTGGTTATTTTGTTTACCGAATACCCAGCCCAACCAGACCCAGTCACTCTCATCGACTTGTCTAAAATGTCTACGGTGGATAACAGCTCTACAATATTTCATTTTAGAAATGGATGAGGAAGTTGAAGGTAACGACAACATGACAACGTACGACAAGAAAAAGGTATCTCAGTTTGGTGTTCAAAACCAGAAAACAAACCACCCAATACCCCAGAAAGAAACGAGAAACAATAAGTATATAAGCAACAAGAAAGAAAAACAGTTCAAATTTCCAGGGAACAGCAAAGGTTTCTAAGCAATTTCTCTATGCATTTCCCACTTTTTCTTCTTCCAATAATAACGCATGGGGTCATAGATGAGCAGTGATGCTTTTCCCAAAAGGAATCAAGAAGGTGAGAGTTGACAAAGTGGAGCCTACTTTAATTAATGTGTCGGACGGTTTGTGTTTTATGCACTTAAGAATTATAGATTAGCATGATTATGAAAAAGTAATAATTTCTCTGCTCTTACATATAAGAGAGAGAGCTTAAAAAACAAATTAAATATCCTTCCAAGCTATCATTTTCCATTTATATGCTATATAATTTTTCATACTTTTCATTACCAGCAGTTTCTATCACAGTTTCAATGCAGTCATATCCTTTTCAGCAATAGTATTGCAAGAACATTTTCCATTAACAAAGTGATGGAAATCTCCATCACCGTATGGCAATACACGGAGGTTCTTAGTGATCCTTATCAAGCTTCCTGCTAGTGCATGTAAAAGTCCTAAAGCGTTTAAAAAAAGGCATGTAATGAAGAACACGAATTGTATCCGGCATGTAACCTAAAGCTTCGAGTAATAATTTCAAGTTCTTGAGAATCTGATTGATTTCATCCAAATTCAGATGCGAATCTTCGCCAGCAAAAAAGGCATGGAGCTGCTTTCCAACTTCAATCAGGCTGTATCCTGGTGTTTTTTTAGTCCTCGTCTTCTCATGAGACCTCAAATATGATCTACTGCGCCCCATCTCCTTGCTTCAGCATATATGTTCGTTGATGTAAATTCCCGGGTTTGTTGCGTCCAAACTCGATAAATATTCTGAGGTTTTTATGCCAATATCTATGTTTCTGCATCTGCTCAGAAACAAACTTCTTCCCGGGACCACAAGCCCCGGGTGACTACAAGCGGATAGAAGAGAGACAAATGTAGTTTTATTTGGATTGAGTCCCTCCTCTAACATTCGGCGATAGAGATCAAGAGCTTTGTGTCCTTGACCATGCATGCCTTAGCCTGTGATCATAGAATTCCATGATATAACATCTTTAAGAAAGGACACATCTTCGAATACCCTCTTGGCATAGTTAATGTTTCCACACTTGGCATACATATCGATCAAGGCTATCCAGTTAACTATATCGAAAGCATAACCATGCCGTAACAATCAAGCATGGACACTCCTTCCTTTCTTCAACAAACCCAAGTGTGCACAACAACGGACTAAACTAACAAGAGTTGTAGAATTTGCAGTGACTCCCTCTTCTTGCATCCGACTAAATAATCTTATGGCATCTTTGGCGTGCCTGTTTTGTACTAATCCAACAAGCATAGCAATCCACGTAATCACATTCCAATTCTTCATCTTATCAAACACGAAATTTGCCTCCTTTAAGGCGCCACACTTGGAATACAAATCTACTACTGATGTACACAAAATAAGGTTCATGATGAGGCCTTTCCGAAAAGTATAGCAGTGGAGAACCTTCCCACTTTCCAAATCTGCTAGTTGAGCACAACCTTGGAGAAGGCTAATTATGGTTCCTCAATCAAAACTGCCACCAGTTAATACTAATTTCCGAAACAGATAGAAAGATTCGTATACTAAACAATTCTGAGCATACCCTGAGATGATAACATTCCATGAAACCAGATTTTTTGCAGGCATGATATTGAAAAATGAAAACTGATCGAGCTCTTTTATGTTCGCCCATCTTACTATACATATCAACGAATGCAGTGAGCACCAAAACATCGGTTCCCATTCCAAATACGAGAAGGAATCCTTGAACACTTTTCCCTAGTTCTAAATTCTTCATTCCTCCACAAGCTTGAACCAAACTGACCACGTTACAGCACTAGGCCTAACACCACATAAAACCATGTCAAGAAACAAATCAAAAGCTTCATCATAGTAACATCCCGTTATCACAGGATTTTCACCTTATTACCTGCTTCCTCATGGAGCATTCCATCTTTCTCCACATTTTTGTCTCAAAGTTGACTATTTTTTCTTCCACCTACAATATAGATGTAAGTTTATCCAGATAACATAAAATGTAACAACAAAAAAAAAAAATCCATCAAACTTTATGAGTTTCAATCATATAAAAAATTTGAATTATATGAAAAAAATTTAAATGGTATGAGAAACTGTCACCCAAATCTGAGATATGTGCAGAATACTAGATCATGTTCAACATGTTTATACTCAAATTTTTAGAGTTGTTTATATATGTTTATATATATATATATATATTTAAGAATCATATCTCATAATCTTTATCAAAATATATGTTGAGTAAAGATGTCCAAAATGTGTATTTTAAATAAAATAAAGGATGTAAATAAGGTATTCTATCAAAAAAATAGTAAACAAGGTAGATAAAAATGTCTAGAAAAAGATTTAATAGGATAAGGCTAGTAAAGTAGTTTACCACAATTAATGCTTGTTGCAAGATCGGCCCCTTAGAAAATTGAAAATTTCTTTTATCCGTTTTGGTTGCAAACCTTCTTCCTTCATCTCCTCGTAGATATTACGCTTTCGTTTTACAAGGGAAGTGCTACCTATTGATCCATCGTTATCGGCAGAGTGTTGATGAATATCTTCAAAATTAGCAGAACATTGACTGCTATGGCTATGCTGCTCTTTTAATTGATCCATCTCTTCCAAATCTTTCTCATACACTATTCTAACACCACACTTCTTCACCTTAACACCGGGACCAATTGGGTTTGTGAAAGACAGCTCAAGCTCATTGCATTCCTGATCTGAGCAATCTATTGTTGATAAATTCTTTGTTTCACTTTCATCTTCCAAGGAAAATGGATATAATTTGTCACGCGACCAATAACGAAGAAAAAGGTGATCCTTCGTTATAGGCTGGTTATTTTGTTTACCTAACAACCAGCCCAACCAGTCACTCTCATCAACTTGTCCAGATTTTCTACAATGGATAACCGCTCTACAGATGATAACCTCCTCATCCCTAGAAGCATCATCATTGACAAAAATGCAACACCCAGCTACTCCAATCCATTGACTATCATTTTGAATATTGAGAGGTAGAGGTATCTTAATTGAAGAGCCACCTGTCTGTCGGCTAAACCATTCTGGGATTTCACTTCCAGGAATAATAACATCAAATATTTTTTTTGAATTTGCAAATGGCTGCAAAATAAAACACCAGTCGTTTGGTAACCGCAAAAATTATCAAGTATGAGATTCTATAAGCGAAAAATAAGAGAGATCAATTGACCTTAAGATGTTTTTTCAGCAATGTTAATGCACTGATGTTCTCTGCCAATCTATAGCAGTTAACCGCTTTAATGAAAGTCGAACCCACTAAATTGGGTACATCCAATGGACTTGCAAGTTCAACTACTTCAAGCGAAGCACAACCATCTAACCGCACATCTTCTATACTTGTTAGAAGCTCAGGCACCGATTTAAGCTCCTTGCAATTTGACAATCGAAGGGTTTGAAGCTTGGAAAGTCGGGTAAGAGCTGAAGGAATGCCAATGAAATTGTTACCACTAAGATCAAGTAATATCAAAGAGGATAGACCAGAAATATCACTCGGAATATCTGCTTCACAAAGATTGCGAACATTGCAATTTGACAATCCAAGATATTGAAGCTTGGAGAGTCGCATAAGAGACACGGGTATGTTGCTGAAACTGTTACCACTAAGATCAAGTTTTTTCAAAGAGGATAAACAAGAAATATCATTAGGAATGTCTCCTTCCCGAAGATTGCTATACCTTAGATTCAACTCTCTTAATCTGGAAAAGGAAGGCAACATCAGAGCCATGGAATTCATCCTTCCTCTTTGGATTACCTTGAAAAGAGAAGAAAGATTTCTTTGCAACTTAGATGGTCCCTTGCATCCATTGAAAGACAAGACTTTAAGATTTTTCAATTGAAAAATGAAGGATGGTAGTTTTGTTATAGCTGTTTCACTCAAGTCAAGCTCTTCCAAAAATTCTAATTGCTGTAAACTCTCTGGCAAATTTTCAACTTTATAACAACCAGAAAGATCAAGACTTTTTAGACATTCCATTTTCCCATCAATCTCTGGAAACCTTACAAGATTTGAACAACCCGAAAGAATTAATGTTTCAAGAGATTCCATTCCAATTTTGGTTGGAAGACTCCTAAGACTTCTACAGCCTCTTAAATTCAAAAGTTTAAGGCTCTTAAGCACTCCGATTGATGGATGAACATGTGCTAATCTGGTACAACCTTCCAAAATCAATACTTCGAGATATGTGGCTGTTGTGAAGTCTGGTGTCTTGATCAGGTTTCGGGACCCTTCAAGATTGACCATTTTCAATTTATACAAGGGCTGTTGAAAACAATAATAAATTAGAAAGAAAGATAAAAGGCTATTCTTTTGTTGTTATTTTTCTATCATAATAAAATTTTAATCATTCAACTTAAAATAAACTATAACACAACGATGGGATGAATTAATTCTTACTCTATTTCCCTTCCATAGTTGTTCAATGCAACTGTATGACAAGATAAGTGCAACAAGGTTATCCGGTTTGAAGCTTGAAGGTAATGATCTTAAAGGACATCCTTTCCAATCTAAAAGTCGTAACTCATTAGAAATATATTTGAGATCATAACAATTCGAGAGGCAAAGGACTTTGAGCAATCTCAACTTTTTCATCTTTAAGAAGGCATCGACACTCAAATTGAGCATCTTGTTCGACTCCCTGATAACCATGGGCAGAACAAAGAGGAGATTCAAGATATAGAAAACAAATTCTCTACAATTATGTTGCTTCAGCAACCTTTTTTTTTTTTTTAAATAGACATGTCCAACACTTATGTCTGACTCATATTATAACATAGGTATAAAAATATGATATTTCAAAGACTCTTCAAATATATAAAACACTTAAAAATAAAAACGAACATACTTAAGTTAAACACAAACTCATACTTAACACCTACATCTGAGTCCAAATAACATAGCTTGAAAGAATTGGAACTAATATTCACCGACACTTCACTAACTCTTTTTCTTTTTTAAAAAGATTTAAGTGTTGAAAATTTTGCCAATGCTTTTTAATTTCTTACTTTTTACAAAAATAAATATAATAACAACACTAATAATATGCATAGATACATGTTTATATATGTTTTCCTACCTCTTGATATCGATGATCACACCTTCAATCACTTTTGTAGCCTAAACATCAAGAGTAAAACATAAAAAGACAGAAAAATAATGGTTTTAAACTATATAATCAAATTTGTGAAAACGTACATTTATATTTATCGTAGCGTGTTCAAAATTATACATATATTTAGGAATATAATAAATAGATGTATTCTTGATTATACATATTGCATAAGTCTTATTAATACTTATAATCAACAAAAAGATTTAAAATGACATACATTTAGAAACATAATGAACTGATCTATTCGTTTTACTCGATCAAGCATTTAAAACATAACTTCATAAATATGAAGTTGTAAAAATGAGTTATAGACATTTTTTCACCAGTTATTCTTGACAATGTAAATAGATAATTTATTTAACTCAATAAATATATACAAATAAGTGGTTATAATAACGTATGTTATGCCTAATGAAACTCTCAAACTGGCCTGTAAGGTCCATGTGTTTTGTACCAAAAAACATAATAGTTTGGGATAAATGGAAGGACTGCAAGATTCAAATTGAACCTAAAATCTACTGAATGTCACCTCTTAAAACTTAATGTTAACCAATTGAATTCAAGTCAGAATATATATAATGCAATTTCAATGTAATGACTTACAGTGTTATTTGTTAGCACATGATAAACATCTCTTTCCTCCCACAACCTGCAACGTTTTCCAGGTTCATCAATAGATTTTTCCCTAACAATTCTTTTTCCCATTTCTTGTATCAAGTTATGCATCCACAAATACTTGTCTTCATGAACTTTTATGAGAGATTTCTTAATGAGAATATCTATTCCAATATCTGAGAAAAACTCACAACCATCCAATACTTTCCTTACAAAATCTTTCTCCTCCCCGTTGAAGAAGCATGCTATGTCTAGAAATATATTCTTCTCCCTTTCTTCCAATCCATCAAAGCTGATTCGAAGTCTATCAAGAATTTCTTTGTTAGAATCTCTTTTAAGCCTTTCGACTGCACTTCTCCATTGAGCTACATCTCTACCGCACAAAAAAGAACCCAAAACTTGAAGAGCTAAAGGGAGACCATCAGCATAACGTACAACATGTTCAGAAAGCTCAATGAAATCATCTTTTGGCACTGTATCACTATGAAAAGCTTTCAAATTGAAAAGTCTAAGTGCATCGTCAGGATTCAATGTTGTAGGCTTATAAACACCATCGACTCGGTAAAATCGGAGCAAATGTTCATCTCTTGTTGTTACAATGATTCGACTCCCTAAACCGAACCAATTACGCCTTCCAACCAAGCATTTCAAGTGTTGTACGTTATCAACATCATCAAGAACAACAAGAACTTTTTTATGAGACAACTTGTGGCTAATTATGGTATTCCCTTCATGAACATTGGAAAAATTGAAGCATTCATCAGGCAAGATCCGTGAAAGAAGTTGTTTCTGTAAAGAAACAAGTCCACATTTGTCTGAAACTTCTCGAATGTCAGCAAGAAAGCTTGTACCTTCAAAATGAGGTGACATTTGAGTATAAACAACATTTGCAAGAGTCGTCTTGCCAATGCCACCCATTCCACAAATTCCTATAACACGGACATCATCTTCCCCAATGTTTATTTTTGAATACAACTCCTCCAAGTGTGAATTAATTCCAACCAACTCATCATGAACAACTGGATATGCCTGACATAATTTCGCTGATATCTTCTTAACAATGTCTCCAATAACTTCCATTTCATGTCTACAAAGAAAAAAAAAATTTGTTGATATCTTTCAAATGCTCTTTTTTTCTATTTCAATGAACAATATAGTTTAGAAGCAAACAAAAAGCAAAATAACACAACTTGTTCTTTAGTAGAAAAATTAAACTTTACAATTAAACACATGTAGTCCAAAAAATAACAATTTTGTAGTCATTAAAACTATAAAAGAAAGAATACCTGTTATTTAAATGCCATCCCCTGATGCTAGCCACTTCAGTCAAAGCCTTTCGCCACCTTTGGATCTTGGCTTTATCTTCCTTGTATCTCTCTTCGTGTTTGGCAAAGGCTTCATCAACTTTACCTTTCTGATTTTTAAAATCAGATGGATCAACATTGTAAAAAATTGGAAACACTTTATGACCATTTTTTCTTTGTTTAACAATCTCAGCAAGCTCCTCCAAGCAAGAACCTGAAAAGGCATAAGTTTCCGAGAAAACAATTACCGAGCACCATGATTGCTGAACTGCTTTGAGAATTTCTGTTCTGATCTCTTCACCCACCTCCAGCTTAAGATCATCTCTGAAAGTGACAATCCCACTTCTCCTTAGAGCATGATAGAGATGATCCGTGAAGTTCCTGCGGGTATCTTCACCTCTAAAACTCAAGAAAACATCATATTTCATACTAGAAATGGATGAGGGAATTGAAGCTAACGACATCATGACAATGTACGAGAAGAAATTTGCCGTTCAAAATCAGAGAACAAAACGCCCAATACCCAGAAAGAAACCAGCAACAATTAGTATGTATAAGCAACGAGAAAGAGAAAAACAGTTCAAATTTCCAGGGAAGAACAAAGTTTTGTAAGCAAAAGTTCTCAATACATTTCTCACCTTCCCTTTTTCCAAGAAAAAACGCGTAGCAGTGGAAAGTGGGGTCATAGACGTGATATGATGTGTTTTTCTACGAAGAAACCAAGAAGGTGAGAGTTGACAAAGTGGAACTTACTTTAATTAAAGTGTTTGACGGTTTGTCTTTTTTTTATTTCAAACAATACTAAGTAAAGATATAATGTTCTTCCGTATTTAAAAACAAAAAAAAAATTATGAATATTGCCTTTCCAATTATTTATTTTATGTTATTTACACATAATTTTAATAATTTTTTATTTTAAACTTAAATTTTAAACTTGAAATCCTAAACTTAAATCTCAACCTTGAACCATAAATCTAAATATTAAACTCAGAACCTCAAATATGAACATAAACTTTGAACTCAAAATCTTAAACCTCAATCTCAAAACTTATTCAAAATTCAAGATTCTGGGTTCGGGGTTCAAGATTTAAGTTTGGGTTCGAATTTATGATTTAAGGTTTGAGATATAAAGTTTAATGTTTAAATTTAGGATTCTGAGTTTAAGATTTTAATGTTTTGGGTTCGGAGTTTAAAATTTATGATTTAGGTAAAAAAAATTATCAAAATTATGTGCCAATAAAATTATTGAAATATCATTACATAATTGGAAAGTGGAAAATGTTCATAAAATAATTTCTCATCTTATAAGGATGACAAAACTCGAACTGTCTAATAATTCAAAACTGATGCTGAAAAAACTGGTTAAAAAAAAAGGTTGAATGGCTAATTGAACCGTTTTCTTCTATTTTAATAATTTATTTAATAATCTTGCCTTTTGCAGGTTTCTGTAGAGACCAAAGTGAAAAGCAGATAGTATCACAGTTTGAATGCAGGCCTGAGGATTAAATATTTTAACATCGCAATCAAATCATTTTCACCAATAATCATTGCAAGAACATTTTCCATCAACAAAGTGATGGAAACGGTTAGCATCTCTTACGATAATCTCCCTCTTTACCACCTTTGATATATATTTAGTCACTGTATGGCAATCACCACATACACGGAGGTTCTTACTGATCCTTATCAAGCTTCCTGCCGGTGTATGTAAAAGTCCGAAAGCAATAGCTAACCTCTCACTATGCCTCCACAGTGATTTGATCTTCATCGCCTCATCTGCGTCACGAAGAACACAACTTGTATCCGGTACATAACCTAAAGCTTCAAGTTCTGATTTCAAGTTCTCGAGAATCCGATCGATTTCGACCGAGTTCGGATGTGAATCTTGACCAGCGAAAAACGCATGGAGCTGTTTTCCAACTTCAATCAGGCTGTATCCTGGTGTTTTTTTCAGTCCGCGTCCCCTCATGAGACCTCGAATATGATCTACTGCGTCCCATCTCCTTGCTTCAGCATATATGTTTGATAACATGATGTAAATACCCGGGTTTGTTGCGTCCAAACTTAATAAATAGTCTGCAGCTTTTATGCCGATATCAATGTTCTTGTGCATTCTACAACCATTTAGCAATGCTTCGAAAACTTCACGGCTTGATTGAAAGGGCATTTGTTTGATCAATACCTCCGCTTCTTCGATATGTCCTGCTCTGCTAAGAAGATCGACATAGCAAGCATAGTGCTTCTCATTAGCCCTGATGTTATGGTCGCTTTCCATGCTCAGAAACAAACTTCTTCCTTGGTCCACGAGCCCCGAGTGACTACAAGCGGATAGAAGAGAGACAAATGTAGTTTTATTCGGCTTGAGTCCCTCATCTAACATTCGGCGATAGAGATCAAGAGCTTTGTGTCCTTGACCATGCATGCCATAGCCTGTGATCATAGAATTCCATGATATAACATCTTTAAAAAAGGACACATCTTCGAATACCCTCTCAGCATAGTTAATGTTTCCACACTTGGCATACATATCAATCAAGGCTGTCCTGTTAACTACATCGAAAGCATAACCATGCCGTAACAATCGAGCATGGACACTCCTTCCTTTCTTCAACGAACCCAAGTGTGCACAACAGTGGACTAAACTAACCAAAGTTGTAGAATTTGCAGTGACTCCCTCTTCTTGCATCTTACCAAATAATCTTATGGCATCTTCGGCGTGGCCATTTTGTGCTAATCCGACAAGCATAGCAGTCCATGTAATCACATTTCGATTCTTCATCCTATCAAACACAAAAGTTGCCTCCTTTAAGGCACCACACTTGGAATACAAATCTACCAACGCTGTACACAAAATAACGTTTATGTCGAGGCCTTTCCGGAAAATATAACCATGGAGAACCTTCCCACTTTCCAAATCTGCCACTTGAGCACAACCTTGGAGGAGGCTAATTATGGTTCCTGAATCGAAACCACCACCAGTTAATACTAATTTCTGAAACAGATCGAAAGCTTCATATACCAAACAATTCTGAACATACCCTGAGATTATAACATTCCATGAAACCAGAGTTTTTGCAGGCATGATATCGAAAACTGATCGAGCTCTTTCATGTTCACCCAACTTACTATACATTTCAATCAATGCAGTATGCACTAAAACATCAGTTCCGAATCCGAATACGAGAACCAATCCATGAACGCGTTTCCCTAGTTCTAAATTCCTCATTCCTCCACAAGCTTGAACCAAACTGACCATAGTTATAGCACTTGGCCTAACACCACAAAGAATCATCTCAAGAAACAAATCAAAAGCTGCAACATAGTAACATCCCTTTACATAACCACCAATCATTGAATTCCAACAAACAACATCTCTGCTGATCATCTGATTAAAAACCCGTCTCGCACTATCGAAATCACCGAATTTCATAAAGAAATTAATCATTGAACTTCCCAAAAACTTATCACCATCCACTCTATGATCCACAGCTCTCTTGATTACTTCCCTTCCCCTCTCATAATCTTCTAGTTCCATACAAGCCTTCAACACAAAATTACACGAATAACTATCGAATCCCCAATCCGAAGCCCCCATTAATCCAAACAACTCAATAGTTTCCTTATAACACTGATTTCTCAAATACCCATTAAGCATTGAATTACAAAGAATGGGTTTTGGTTGAGGAATTTTATCGAACACTTTCCTGGCAAGCCCCAAACAACCCAGTTCACTATAACTTCTAACCAAATTGGATGACAAAAAATGGTGTTTAGATACAGAATTCGTGATAATCTGGGCATGGATAGATTTAACAGACAAAAGGGTATTTGAGAATTCATGTAAAAGTGACAAGAATCTCTGAATATCGTGAGGGAGATGATTAAAGTTGGCATTGTTTATACTTGAAAATGAGTGCAAAGAGAGAAACTTGAAGGGTACTTTGTGAAGAAAATTATGAGTATTAAGATTGGGGGAAGGCATAAAGGAGATCATAAGAGAGTGGAATTTGAGTTAAAGTGCTTTCTTTTTTACTAAAGCCATTGAATTTCTTAAAGTTCTAAGGCCTAATAGTTTCATAGCAATCTAGGGTTCATCCAACAACTGAATTTAGTGGATGAATTAACAATGATTTATTCTTATTAATGGTGCCTGAATTGTAAAAAAAGATCTCTATTTTAATTTTTTGTCCGAAGAAAATAAGTGTATATAAGCTCTCTTTTTTAATTAAAATTCTTATACAAATTATTTTAATGCAGTTGAAACTCAATATGGTCACTAAGTACTGATATTTTAAGAAAAAAAAAAAAACCTAATACCTAATTGTGTTTTTTAATGAGTTTTTAAGTTAGTTGTGTTGGTAAAATATTTCTTCTTTAGTTCTCTCTTAAAGTTATTATGATTAGTTAATCGGGGTTAATTGTAATTATTAATTTTGATTAGAGTCGTTAATATAATTTTAACTTAAAGCTTTATTTAATCAAAAATAATACTTACACGATCAATTTTGTCTTAATTTAATAAAAAAAGCAATATCAAATGAGATATGTTAGTTCTTATTAGACCCATACATTCTTTTTTAATAAAATGCATACCTTTCGAGTAAAATATGCACCTTTTGAGTAAAATAAAACAAAATTGATAGTTTAATTACTTATATGAGAATTAAAATGCACCGTAGTTATATTATAGTTTTTAGAGTAAACTACATTTGAAGTCACTGAATTACTAGTAAGTTAACGTTTTGGTTATTCAATTTTAAAAAGTTATAAAATTATCACTAAATCGTTCAAAATTTTTCGTTTAAGTTAGCGGGTAGTTAAAATCGTTATTGTATGATCTTCTTCATTCTAACCTCCAACACCAATCAAAAGGGCAAATTTCCCCTCCGCTTTTATACTTTAGTTTTTTCTTTTCATAAAATAGTTTTGAAAGTTACAAATTTACAAACTAAAATCTAAATAAGTTTTTTCTCCGATCTTCGATACCGACCGTCAAATCAGCTTAGATTTAAAATATGTTCTTCTACCCATTTATGGGTATTATTTCACTATATCGATCATCGAATCGTCACTCAAAACTTACCGATCGAACTTTTAAAAAAAAAACTTAACAATCCAATAACTTAAATGAACACATTTAAATAGTTCAATAATTACTTTATAACTTTTTAAAGTTGAATAACTTGAGTAATTTAGCCTACCTTTTATTTTACTTCCTAATATAGGATTGAATTTTATTTTCAAAATGCATTGCCTTCTTTGGTCATGAACCATAAATCAGGGAGAGTGGGAATTTAGTATTTTCTGTATTGATTTCATGTTCGTATTATTTTCAAGGACACGAATACGTTTCCGGTTCCTTCACTTCTATAAATATTGCAGAAATAAAGAAAGCTATACATCGGTCAATTACGATAAATATCGATGGTATATCAATAACAAAGGTACGAAATAATGACCTAAAATCGCATTTCAGCTGTGATTTAAATTCCGGGTTCTAAACTGATTGAATCTTAACTCGATTGGTATCGATATTGTTGTCAGTGCAGGACAAGGATTCGAGTGCGCTGAAGCGCATTATCCTCCTATTTAAGGGTTGAAGAGAGACTATGGGTAGTTCTAAGAATTGTATCAAAAATAATATATATGATAAGAATCTATTATGAGATTATTGTTAAAAAAAAATCCGGTTCTAAAATTGGTGTGAAAACAAAATCCAAGCAAAATCATATCTATTTCAATCCAACAACATACCAGTACAGTAACCTTCTTTCAATATAAGATTTAAAAAAAAAGTTACAAACAGTAATAATTAGAGCACCAAAAATGTCTTGAGAAGACATGTATATACCAGGAATAGGGAGCAGGGGTAACAAAAATTATGACTTAATTCCTTCTACCTTTGTTTTTCCGGGATGAGACTACAACCCAACCGTCTTCAGCTTCAGCTGACTGGTTTTGCTTTGGCTCATCTGTCAGCATACTGACTGGATTCAAACTTGACTGAGAGTTCGGTACATCCACCATCATGTTTGCCGCGATGTCTGAACTCATGCTATCATCTTCATCATCATCGTCATCCTCATCTTCGTCGTTACTCTAGGATAAAAATAATATGAATCCATGAGAAGAATAATAAACGATTTCAACCCATAAATCTACATCTTATATGATGACTCGGTAATCTTTTGCTAGTAAGCAAAGAATCCATCATGTAAGAACCGATCATGGTGGGAAGAATATTTGAGAGAGAGAACTGTAGGTGAAACCTTTTTAATAGTTCCACCATCCAAATGCAGTTGTTATTTTATGAGAGGCCATGCCATGCCATTAAAATGGGGGGACAAGCAGTATAAACCATTCCATTTCAGAATATACCATCCATCATAATTGATCTAAGGTTTTAATAGTATAAACCTTTCCACATCGAGAAGGGGATTGGAAGATGCGGCGTTGAAGGTAACCCCAGAGGTAGCAAGTATGAACCAACACTTTTTCTTTTCCTTTTTCATCTATTAATTTTATGTCAAGTTTTTAATATTAAGAAACAGCACTAAACTCAGAAAAGCAATAAAATAATCAGACTTCACAAATCAAATTGATAGTGAGACTCTGAGCTCCTTAAAAATCGCATAGTAATTAGTATCTTGCACCCTCTAAGACCACTGAAGAAATCTTTTTCATATGAACAATGCGACTTTCCTAACATGTCAACATAGCTGCTAAGCATTGGAAACAAAAACAAAACAAAATCTAAAGAAAGCAAAGATAAACAGAAGCAAAATTCAACAGAGATAGTATGCAGTATATTATCTTCAAAACGAAACATATTAATAGGCATTAAAGGGTTTAAACAAGAAAATACCGGTCGGACATGAGCGACTGGAGGAGGATTCGTTGTCCTCAGTTTTTCAACAGACTGATAGTTACCTTCCAAACACTCTTCATGCATAATCATTAATTTCTCAGCCACCTGTAACAAGTCGAAGGAATTGAATTATCTCTAATGCATAATCATTATAGGAACTTGTTCCATTGTATAGCATGGGTTTGCCATGTTTTTTGGCAACCTCCTATATCAATGTGAAGTATCCAAGGTGAGCTGAACATAGACATGCTAGGTAAATAACAATTAAAAGTTGCACGTTGAATAAATGAAAATCTATATTCCGACAAAATACCACAAAGAACAACTCAAAATGTCTTAAACTTAGCTTGAACAAAGAATTTGACCTAAAATGTTGGCTTTTTAAAGATTAAAAACTACCCCTAGGTATAGCTTACTCTGTAAAACACTTCAGAAACTGATATGCCACAATGAGTTAAGGTGACAACAACATCGAATAACAAAATTAGGAGGAACCAACCCGAATAAATCAATCATCAATGCAAAATTTTGATCGTGTCACTAAAGGAAAGTATATATTCCAAAAAACACCCCGAAAGAACAATTCAACAAGTTGTTAAACTTAATTTGATCAAAGAATTTGAGCCTAAACTGTTGGTTTTTAAAAAATTAAGAAAACTACCCCTTGTTATAGTTCACTCTGTAAAATACACTAAAAAACCAACGGAGCATCCATACTGTACACATTCATAAACTAATATATCACAATGTTCTTTAAGTGTCAGCAACATAGATTCGATTTGATTAAATTAAGGCAATTTTTGTATCAGTTGTACCAGATTTATAGCATCGAACATCATAAATAAGAGATTGAAATGACTATAGTATCCTGAATTGAAGCCAAGCCAAGATTAAGATCGAAGATTGAAGATACCTCCTCAATGCTGCCATCTTCAACTAACGTATTAAGACTAAGCAAACCTTCCTCTAAAAGGTTTTCCAAATCATCTATATAAAGCGGCTCCGCTGAGATAGTAAAAAAATCAAATTTAATTACTGAATTTGGAAAATAAAAAAAGAAAATAACTGATTATAATATACATAAAAGTTACCTCTGGCTTCAGTGAAGAATGAGAAGACGTCAGTGCAGATGGCGTTGGCTTTGCCGAGGGAATCACGGCCGCCCCACTCGTTTTCAACGGCGGCGGTGAGAGCCGACCACCGAGTGAGGATTAAGCTTATTCCTTCCTGGAATACCGGGGCTGATTCCGCCGTTAGTTTCTTCGATTCCATTGATTTTTTTTTTTATCCTTCTTTTCTTTTTCTCTGTTCGCCTTTTGTTTCTTTGCAATTTTAGTTTGTCTATGAGAGAACTAAAACCCTACGAGTTTTCAAAGTGATCGAAGATGGGCTTGTTTGGATTTGAGGATAAAAGTATTCGGGTTATGGATAGAGGTGGAGTTTTAATGAAAATGGATTGGACCGGGTCTTAAAAAATCCAATTAAAGTTGGGTTTTAATTGGGCTTTTGGAATTTAGAATTTCAATCTAAGCCCAACTAGGAGGAGCTATAGACGGTTCGGTTAAGTTCAATTTGATTTTTTTAAAAATTTACGATTAATTAGAAGTTTTATTACATGCATATGCGTGGAAATCAAAATTTTAAAACATAAATATGTGTTTAAAAATAACATACAATAAATAATAAAATATATTATTTGAAACTAATTTATAATAACACGTGAAAAATGTACGTTATTAAAAAGAAAAAATTAAATTGAACTGTTTATCATGGTATTGTTATCAATCTTGAGTCGGTGTAGAGTTAGTTTGTGGCACCAACTCAGTCAAATATATTATTAATATATACAACTGATGGAGGTAAAAAAAGTGTACATAATAAAATTAAAAAGTATAAGAATATCAAAATAAAGTTTTAGTAGAGTGGTAAATTAAAGGGATTATTAATGCAATTGGAGCCCGTTTGAATCCCGCTATATGTATATTTTAATTGGTTTGTTTTAAAGTGAAAAGACTAAAATACTCTTAAATAATATTACTTATTTTAATTACGGAAGGGTATTATTGTAATTTTTCAACCGAGTTGGTGACCTAGTTGAGGGTGACACCAACTCAGTTAAGAGTTTAAATAATAGTAAGTATAGATATACAACTGATGCAGATAATAAAGTGTGCATAATAAATTTAAAATGTATAAAAATATCAAAATAAAACTTTAGTAGAATGGTAAATTAAAGGATTTATTAATACAATTGATGTGGGTGCGAATCTTACCATATGTATATTTTTATTGGTTTGTTATAAAATGAAAAAACTAAAATACCCTCAAATAATATTATTTATTTTAATTACGTAAGGGCATTCCCATAATTTTTTAACCAAGTCGGTGACTCGATTAAGGGCAGTGACAGATCCAGAAATACGATTTAGGGGAGGCAGGGGCGAAGTCAAAAAAAATTTTGGGGGGCAGAATTAAATTATATATTTTTATAATTATAGTAAAAATACAAATTCATCATTTTTAATAGCCTACATCTTTATAATTTTTAGAGGATTGAATCAAATTTTTATCATTTTGGAGGGACAAAATGCAATTTTACCATTACTAATTTCAAATTTTATAAATTATAAAGGGCTTAAAAAGAAAATTTTTCATTTTAGGGGGGTTGGGAGCCCTTCCAACTCCCCCTGATTGAGGGTGACACCAACGTTATTAATTAGAAGTTTAAATAATAGTATAAATACCATTGGCCAATTTTATATCGATATTGCATGTATCAATTAGAACGTTTTCTTTTGATAGTAAATTAGAACAACAAAGTCTAGGTTTCATTTTGATATAAATTTTAATCAATACCTATTATATCGGTCATAACAATAGATTTCACTCGTATCACTCGTAATACAACGCATTTTTTTCTTCTATGTATGATTTTATGGAACTTGAATCTTGTATGTTTAGTATGGGATGATTTTATTGCTTATTGTATATAACAATTTTTATTATTATTTATTTTAAATTTATTAAATAATGGATTATATTTATAAATATTTTGTATTTAAAATTTAATTAATCTCGTAATTATATTCATTTAATATTTATAAATATTAATCATATAAACTCATTTAAAAAATAATTGAGATTCCTATTAATTATATAAACTCATCTAAAGACCGAGTCCTCGCCTTTAAAGCAAAACTTGTGGAATATATTACATGGTCATATCCATTTTTATGTTTAAATGTATGTTGGTAAATAAAATCCCGAGTCCAGGGAAATAGGAAATAATTAAGATGCATGTCATCAATCCATCTCAAAATCAAGTCCTTAGCTTTATGAAAAATCACAATATACTCAAATATATATATATATATATTTGATGTTCTTTCTGTACTTTCTCGCAACTCTTTCATATTTATAAGGCATGGTTTCCTGATGTAACATATTAGGGGATAATTAGGTGTCATGTATATGATACGTTCTCCTTTTAGGTTTGACACATACCCTTAGACGTGTTTTTTTGATGGTATTTGCACTCAAGCAGGGGCGAAGCCAGAGGGGGGATGGCATGGGCCCCGGCCCCCCCTAAAATGTAAAATTATTATTTAGGCCCTTAAATTTTTTAAAAAATTTTAAATTAGTAAAGGTAAAATTACACTTTGGCCCCCCTAAAATTATAAAAATTCAATTTAATCCTTTACGAATTATAAAGATATAAACTATAAAAAATCAAAATTTCATCCGGCCCCCCTAAAATATTGTTCTGGCTTCGCCCCTGCACTCAAGTATCATTATAGGAAGCAAGACATGTGCTCCACCTCGTGAGGTGGTGACACGTGAGATGGGATCACCTCACGAGGTTGCCCTTATTGATGGGGTGCAAGGAGTGCTCGCACGTGAGGTGGTGAGATACAATGGGACGATCCATCTCGCGTGCTCAACCTCACGAGGTGATGAGATGCGATGGGATCACCTCACGAGGTTGCCCTTATTGATGGGGGTATGAGGAGTGCTTGCACGTGAGATGACAAAATACAACAGGGCCATCCGCATCTCACAAGGACGCGATGAGGCATTCCACCTCACGATAAGGGTCGAATTCTAAATCACTAGGATGGGTTGGGTTTCGGGTTGTGAAATATTCTATAACAACATTTAAATGTCAATAAATGAAACTCTTTTAAGACCTAATAACATACATATTTATGTATGTAATCATCAGTCCATCTCAATGTCAAGACCTTAACCTTACGAGAAAACACACATATACTAAATTATATATATTTATAAGATCGTATTCATTTCATGTTTAAATATATATCGATAAATGAAAATTTTAGTCTGGATAACATAAGCAAAGAGATAATCAAGATTTCTATGTTTATAACAAACATATATATATATTTAAATCTCAAATTCAAGTAACATAGACCAAGTCCTGATGATTATAACAAACACCAGTTGTCTTTGTCTTAATGGTCGTTGCTATTTCTGATCTCCAAACACAGACATTACACCATTTGTCCATTGAACCCAAACCCTCGTCTCATCACTTCGTAGCCACCCACGTTATCCAACTATTTGCATGATCCATGCACCTTATAAAACTAATTTTCTTCTAATAATTCCCGAAAATCTCTTTTACTTTCACAGTAAACCTTAAAAAAACCGAAATTTACAAATCAAAACTCTGAACAAAATTACTTAAATGCTAAGAAAATGAGCCAACAACAACCGGAGAGGCCCCAAGAACCAATCAATCACGGAGATATCTTCTCCGGAAAAGGCGAGCTTGCCGAGAAGGCAGTACTGTCACCTAAAGATGTTGCCATGATGCAGAAGGCGGGGAACTCCGTGATTGGTCAAACCCAGAAGGGTGGTGTCGATGCATCTATGCAATCTGCAACGTCGAAGAATGAGAGTTCGGGATTGGTTGGCCGCGAAAGAGTCAGTGCTGATTCCGGTGTTTATATTAAAGAGACCGAGTCCCCTAGAAAACGTGTAATCTCGGAGTACTTTGGTAAAGAGGTAAGAGGAGCAATCTATAGAGAGAGCTCTAATTTAATTTATGTTTTCGCTTTTTAATTATATTTGTAGAGTTAAAAGATTATACCGGTAATACATCAAAAAATTATTCTTATATTATAGAAATGCCTGTTCGAATTAAGTTGGGCCTAGGCTAAGTATTGAGTCTATACTTAATACCAAGTATCAATTTATTTATGTTTGTTAAAATTCGATTTAATCCGACATATAAATTTTAAATTTTACTCAAATCTATTAATATTTATATGGCTAACTTAAATATGTTTACATCATCCATTTTTTATAAATATGTTATTTTATTTTATTTATCTTTTTTTATTAATTTTTAAACATAAACAAGCTTAAAATATTTTTAATATTTTTTTATAATATTATATATTTATTTTTTATATGATATAAACTAGATAATATATAAAAAATAATAATAATACCTTATAAATTAAAAAAAAAAAGAGCCCGTTACGTTTTATTTAACAATCTAATTTTTGTGTCCAACTCAATATTTTTAGAATTAAACTGGTGATCGGATCGATCAGAATATTAATTCATTGATCCAATTGGTTTAATTAAAAAATTATTAAAAATCTATTTCAACTAATCCTTTCTAATTCACAATTCAACTAATATGATACTACTCTCTATACCTAAACTGATTCTTGGGTCAACTAACCTAAATGACGAGTGTAATCTGATTCAAATATCATTGGTACACAATTTCTAAGTCTAATACCTATGTCCAAAACTCTCTTAAAGGTCGAATGGGTTTTCTAATTTAGAGGAATAATATATATTCAAACAATGATAAACTCGACATGGATTTTCTTTTTAAAGATTGTAGGACGATATAGCCAAGGAGATTCATTCGCATCGGACACCGACTCGACGTCTGAACACTGTGGTGGAATCACAATTGGAGAAGCACTTGAAGCCACCGCTCTTACAGCAGGAAAAAAACCGGTGGAATGGAGTGATGCCGCTGCAATACAGGCGGCGGAAGTGAGAGCCACCGGTCGAACCTCCATAATGCCCGGCGGCGTTGCAGCGGCCGCTCAATCAGCTGCCACGCTTAATGCCAGGGCAACCAGAGATGAAGACAAGACCAAATTGGGTGCTATTCTTGCGGTAATTAAGTTTTACTAATAACTAAATTAACTAATTCGATTCGGCTAGATTAATCAGTTAATCATAAAAAATAATTTCACTTAGTAAAAAAAGATTTTGTTTAAACGAAAATCCATCCAATTAATCGAAACAATTTTGAGTTTGTTATATGTTATATAATTTCAGTTAATTTAATTAATAAAAATTCGATATAATTATTAATCAAATTGATTATGTCAACTGGTTTGTTATAGAACGCGACAGCAAAGTTGCCGGCAGATAAGCCGGCAACGCGGAAAGATGCAGAAGGGGTAATGGGTGCCGAGATGAGGAATGATCCTAACCTGACCACACATCCAGCCGGTGTTGCCGCCTCTGTGGCTGCCGCTGCAAGACTCAACCAGAGTCACAAATGAAAGTATAGCAAACACCATTGACTGTCATGCATGTCATATAATTTTGATATTTTTTTCGATGAAAGAATATAATTTTGATGTTGGTATACGTGTAATTACAAGAACTTCACTCGGCTTTGAATTGAGTTGGGTCAAGTCGAAAGTTGTTGATTAATTTTGTAATCATTTTCTTAAAATATATGTGAATAAACTGACTTGTGGAAATTGGAAAACAATGAGGATGAAATTGTTGCAAAATTAAGTAATTTAAAATTTTTATTTATATCGAAAATTAAATATATATTATCGAATTATGTAAATATTAAAAATATGTTAAGTTGTTGATATTTAAAATTTTAATAAAATATATAATAATAGTAAAATTTATATAGTAAATAAATATAATTATATTTTTAAAAGATAAAAAAAATAGTAGGTGTAAACCGCTTTAGATTAATCATTTAAAAATATGGACAGATTTAGACAAAACTTAATGTTCATATTTCGTGCTAAACTAGGCTTAGCAAATATGTATGGTATTAATATCATGCATTGACTTGACCTGAACTCGATTTAGTCTAACCTGTGAACAATTCTAAGCATATCTGATGGTAAGTAAATTTTAACGAAGAATACAAACAATATTAAATATTGAATTAAAATTTTCAAATTAAAAAAAATGGTAGAAGGATTTATTTTTCACATTTTAAGTACGAAGAAATGGTTAATATGTTAGTTGGTGCTTGAATTTAGTTTCAATGTGTTATTTAATACTTGAATTTTTTGGGTTCGATTAATTACATATATTTGTTTTCTTTTACAAAAGTTAAAATCCAACAAAAACAAAATATGACTCATTAAAATCATTTGAATATTTAATGCGTCATAAATATGACTCACATTAACTCTTTTTTCTTTTTTGTTTAAAAAAGGTCGATTTTGACATATATGCCAAAAAAAAAATTTATTTAAGTTTTTATTTTTTTTTTATATTTAGGGAAATAAGTAGATTTTGAAGAGAGAAAGTGAAAATTAACATGTCCCGCGTCACTTTCTTAAGAGTTTTTTTTTTCCTTTTTTGGTTGCTGAAAATTTGGATTTAAAGATTTATTTTTGTATGCGTTTGAGATAGACATTGTTATAGTTTTAAGGTACGTTTGAGTTTACGGTGATATGCGATAGCCCTCAGAGACTCACAAATTTCATCTGTCGGGTGAGGATGGAGTCATCACCTAAGAAACCGGATTTCATTGTAACTCAAGCTCTCAATTCACGGTGATTATACGGTCATAGGTTGAATTGTAACTAAGACTTAAAGTTTACAAAGGTTTTGCTATCAAGGGATGGAGTATAACTCAAGCCTCCAGTCGTTAGTGGTTTTGCGGGGACAAGATCAAGTTTTTTCTCATCAGAAGAAGACGATGCTTTATAAACCCCATGCAGAAGTCTAAGATCGTAATGATAGAGAAAAACATAGGGGTCTTCCAATATAATCAAGTTATTCATTTTCTCCGTCTCCACTAAGGGTGGTGAGCCTGTTACTATAACCTATGACAAACTTGGGGGCAAGAACACTTTCAAAGGGGAGGACTTATTGTGATGCTAGAGAAAAGATGAAACGCGACTCAAGGAGGCAACAGTTGTAGTTATTAATCATAGCAATCATTGCCGCCCCGAGTTGCATTTCATCTTTTATCAACCACCACAATAACTCCACCCCGCTGAAAGTCTTGGTTGCCCCCAACTTTGTCACAGGTTATTGAAATAAGGTCATCACCTTTAATGGAGATGTAAAAAATGAGTAAGCTGATTATACCAGAAAGCCCTTGTGTTTTTCCTTGTAAGTATGATCTTAAGCTTCTATATGAGATTTATAAAACATCGTCTGCCTTTGATGAGGAGAAACTCGATCCTATGCTCGCATAACCACTACCGACTAGGGCCCAAGTTATACTCAATCCCTTGACAGCAAAACATTTTAAACTTTAAGCCCTAGTTACATTTCAACCCGTGACCGTATAATCACCGTCAACAGAGACCTTGAGTTGCAATGCGATCTCAGCTTCTAAGGTGTTGGTTCCATCCCCAAACGAATAAGCAGAATTGTCATTTAAAAAATTAAATTAAATATAATAAAATCGAAGAGATTAAGTGGAGAGAAAAATTTAAAACGAAATTGTAGAGAGAATATGATCAAGCGAACTGAGATATTGGGGTTTGAATGAAAAATAATGGAATTGAAAGGGGTTTATATAGGAAAAAATATGGTTGTTGGGAATTCACCTGTTGGAATTTAGCTGTTGGAGGGGAAGTGACCATTGCCTGAAAATGTGTCTTACGAGGCGCGTTTTCACATTCTCTCTCTAAAAATGACCTATTTTCCTAAATAAAAAAATGATATAAAAAATGATTTCTTTTATAACTCATTAAATTTATGGTAAAAGTGCCATAACCCATTTGCTAGGAATTGAATTTTACTTTGTCCCTTCTAGTAAAAAATGTTCAAATTAGTCATCGTATATATTTTTTATCAATCTCATTATAGGTGCTTTAGCGTACTTGAACCCTTGTCCTCCTACATTGGCAACAATGCCCATGCCAGTCGAGCTAAGACTCAAGCAACAATTAGTCATTATATGTTAGATTAAAGGGTAAATTGGTTATTCTGTTAAAAAATTCATCTATTTCTACTGTTAAAAGTTGGTCCCTATACGTCATAATGAGGTACATGTAGCACAACACGTGTAATTGTTTGATTATTCTATCAACCACATCAGTTTTTAACAATAGAAATGGATGAAATTTTTAATAGAAATGACCAGTTTGCTCATTGATCTAGCGTACAAGGATTAATTTGCCTTTTTTTGAGTAAAATGGTCAAAATATAGTCTGACTCCTAATATAGGGGCCTCCATAATACTTTTACTAAAAAATTATAACATATGTCGTCACTACATTAGTAATCGTAATTCAGTACTACAATATTGACATATTTAATTTTTATAGTCCAGAAATATATTTAATTTAAGTTAAAATATGCCTCAAGTCTATATACTTTTAAAAAATTTGAGATTTAGTCACTATATTTTTATTTTTAAGAATTTAGTTCATTTTAACTTTTTAGATTTTAAATTTCTGATCCAAGTTTTAACATTGTTAAATTTTTTTGTTAAATTTATTGGTGTAACATTTTAAAATTAAAAAAAAACTTATTTAATAGTCATATAATTAAAAAATGACGTTGTAATGAATCTTAATTTAACAAAAAAGTTTAACAATAGTTAGAACTGAACTTTAAAATTTGGAAAGTAAAAATAAAAGTATAGAAACTAAATTTTAAGTTTTCAAAAAGTATAAGGACTTATGGCATATTTTACGTAAAATTTTGATTTTTTAATAAAAAAAATAAACTAAAAATTTAAGATAAGGTTCATAAAATAAAACCGTCTCCAGTTTTCTGGCCACAAAGAATCCCCCCTCTAATTTCAGCATCACTCAGATATCTCTTCCTTCAATTCTAAACCAAAAAAACAATAATAATAACATTAATCAAATCGCCCATTTTTCTCACAAATATCTCCAATGGCGGCAACTACATCATCTTTGCTTCAAACCGACCCTTTAAAGCTAAAACAATGTCTTCCTCTTCGTTTACACCTCCCTACCCCCCCTCGCTTCACTAAATTCACCGGGAACTTCACTTTTCAAAGCCAAGACTTTGCTAAGTTTAACCTCAGATGTTTCTTCTCCAAGAGAAACCATTTAACGAGCTCGAATTTCAATACCAACCATTTTAATTTCACCCCAGATGATAAAACTAAAACCACATTTGAGATCATTGTTGAAACGGTTTTGAAAGCTTTAAAGGCCTTGAAAAGGCCTGTTATAGCCGCGGTTTTATTGGGTTTGTTGTTAATGTATGATCCTAATAGCACAGCATTAGCTGCTTCAGGTGGGAGGATGGGAGGGAAGTCTTTTTCTTCGAGGAGTTATTCAGTGCCTAGTAATGGAGGGTCGAGTTTTTCTTCGTATTCCGTTCCTTATTATGCGCCGGCTCCGTTTGGCGGCGGCGGTGGGTTTTATGCTGGGACTGCTGTTGGGGTCGGAGTTGGTGCTGGGTCGGGTTTTATGTTGATTATGATTGGGTTTTTTGCGTTCGTTTTGGTTTCCGGGTTTCTTTCGGATAGGTCCGAAAGTGGCGTGCTTACTGATATTGAAAGGACCAGTGTTCTTAAGCTTCAAGTGAGTGTTTCTTTTCTGTTGCGGGTTTATATATATATTGATCAACATGTGGAAAATTAGGAATAGAAATTGCATAGCTTGGATGTGAAGCAACATATAGGAGTGTTGCTTATATGTGGATTTTGGTTTGAGTCTTTAGATTCAGAAAATGCTAATTGAGTTTCTTCTTTGATTATATGAAGCTATGTTGCTCGGATTTAAGTGTGAGCATGGTACAAAAATGTGTCCAACATGAATATGTTCTGTTTTTTTCTAAATTTTTTTGTGTACTTGGAGGGTTGTATCTTGGTAGTCATGTTCATGTATGTGGACATGGGCATCGGATTCAAGTATTTCAAGAAAAATAAAGAGCTGGTGAAACATGTCATGGATTGGAGATCAACCGACACTGGCTAATTACGAATATTACTCAAATGTGAATTTTGGGCGAGTCTTTAGACTTAGATTCTGCTAATATGAATTGCTTCTTTTATCAAGTTTGAGACTTGATTTTATGAGAATAATTAAGAAGATACGAGTTAGACAAGAAAATGAGATGGACATGAAGTTGTGCTGATTACCATCATAATTAGTGATTTATGGATTTGCAGTCTCACCTTTTTTTTTTCCGCTTTTAGGTTGGGTTGTTGGGTACGGGACGATCTCTTCAAAGGGATCTGAATCGGATTGCTGAAGCTGCCGATACTTCTACATCTGAGGGGCTAGGCTTTGTATTAACAGGTAATGCTCTCTAAAATTGGTTATAGATAAAGCATTTTAAGTTATATATGGGATTAACTGGTAGATGTTTTGCATGATACGCACATTATGAATGGCAACGAATGAAAATGCTCTTCCCTTGTGATCGTTGTAGCAATCAAATCCCCTGACACTTATCTCCCATCACCAATCCTTGTGTAACACAGACTTCAGTGTATGTGTCAGATACAACTAGTATTTGTCTCATAAGAGAAATGTTCAAATTTTTTCCAGAGGTTTTTCATTTATTTGAAGGATCTTTGGAAGAACATATCCCCATAGCCAATGCCATGTGCGGATATACGTCAAACATTTGCATAGGTCATGGATACTTCAAGAAAAATAAAGAATCGGAGTAACTTAGATCAACCCTAATCACAAAAGAAAGATAATAACTTAAGAGGCAACGTATGAGCCTTATAGCTCTATAGCACAGGTATGATTGCTTGTTGTTCTGAAATCAGCTTAGAAAATAACAAATGTATGATATCTAATGAAATAGTTGATGTACAATTACAAGCAATAAGAGGTATAGACTTTGTCCCCCCTTTAGTGATTTATTTAGATTGGGATGGACATTGATGCCATTCATTGCATTGCTTTGTTTTATTTTTCTGTAAGTGTGAGCCTGTGATCCTTCTACATTCTGTTTTTCTTTAGCAATACTTGTAGATTTTTAAGGTAGCCTGGCAAGTTTATGTTCCAGTAATTTCTTAAACATGCAAAGTCAGATGTCTGTTAGATTGATTATGTGTACCGAGGAAGTTTTTTAATGTGCCTTCGGTTTTTTGTAGAGACCTCGTTAGCTTTGCTTCGCCATCCTGATTATTGCATCTCGGGTTATTCATATGTAAGTTTACCCTTTCTGAAATGTTTAGTTTTGTATCTTTCGGCGAATGAATGTAGTTTGTGACTACACTTTTTCCGACCTTTTGATTCTAGGAAAAATGTTCAACGATAGTCACTTGCTTTACAATAGATATTAAGGTTTCTTTTTTGCTTGCGTATAATTCTCAACAAAATATAAGCTGTCTTAGCTTCCTAGGAATTGAAAATTTATTAAGTTGGTAGGTTATAGGTTGAAACTCTTCAGCATGCTTTGTTAACTGGAATGTAAGAGTAGGGATTTGCTCGGATTTATATCCGAGTGATAAATGTGTCCTGGCAAAGAAAAAAGAGTAGAATGTGTCTCACGTATATACCTTTACTAATTCGGAGGAAAAAAGAGAGAGAGAGAGAGAGAGAGAGAGAGAGAGAGAGAGAGAGAGAGAGAGAGAGAGAGAGATGGAGAGAATATGTTTGATTATCTAACAATTTGGGATGATTATATGAGGTATATTCTACAGGTGGATGTGAAACGGAGCATGGACGAGGGTGAGAAATGCTTCAATCAACTCTCGATCGAAGAACGTGGTAAATTTGATGAGGAGACTCTAGTGAATGTGAGCAATATTAGAAGGCTAAGTACAACATTTCAGAAAGCTAGTGGATTTAACAACGAGTACATAGTGGTAAGGCCTCATTCCTTGTGTTAAAGCTACTGCAAACGAATTGGGTTGATGACATCATTTTGTTTCATGTGCTTACTTGGACTTGTAAGTGTTGAATATGGTATGTTTCCGGAACAGGCAAATTTTTCCAAGTTTCTTCTTTCATATATTTGGAGAATGATACCCCATACCCATGTCCAAATACGTGTCAAATGCTGGCATTTTAGGAGACCTAAAGAGTCGAGCAACATACAGTACAAAGAGACATAGATGGCTTCATTAGGAATACTAATTAATTAGCACTGCAATTAAGGTATAAGGTACTTCAGCATTCATATTGTCTAGATTACAAACCTGTTATTCAAGATGCATAAACTAGACCGAAAAACATATGAAAAGATTTTTCGGTTTTAAGTTTTTGGTAGAAGTAATTCAACTCACATCCGATTTCTATAATGTCAGATAACAATTTTGGTGGCTGCCGAAGGAGTGCATAAATTGCCCCTCATCAATGGAAGTGGTGACTTAGCAGTGGCCTTCCAAAAGCTTGCATCCATTCCAACAAGCAAAATACTGGTAAGAATCGATTTATCCATAAATAATTACGTGTCAATATTGTTTATATACTTAGTAGTGGATTAATGAGCCTAGCTCAAATCATAAGAAGTTCGAGTTTGTGCTTGACTTGAATCTCAAGGCTTGAAGTTGGATATGATCTCAATCGAGTTTTACTTTTAAAACAAGCTTATTCGAGGTAAAACTGAATTTCTCAAGGTTGCAAGGCTTCAAGCATTAAGATACTCGAATTCATCTCACTTGAAAGTTTGTGCTCAACTAGACAATAACTGAGCCAAATTTGAGGTTCTTTCGAGTTGGCTCAAGTAACTTGTGAGCACATATGTCTCAATTACGATGTTGGAAATGCTAATATATCTTCAATTGTAATTCAGGCGGTCGAGGTCTTATGGACGCCCCAGGATGAGAATGACACGTTATCGGAGCGGGAATTTCTCGAAGACTACCCTCTTTTGAGGCCTCTTTAAAATTTTACAACTACATAGGTACTAATTAGTTGTTTGTAAATAATAATAGGGTATTGGAAATTTAGCATAGGAAGGTTCTCTAATAAATTGATTTTGTTACCATATAAAGAGATTTATAGAGAGGGTATATTTCAAAACATGAAGATGTGGGTTCGAGTGCGTTGAAACTCATTATATTTCTAAAGGTTGGCGAGGGGACTATGGATAGTTCTAAACATTATATAAAAAATAGCATATATGATAATAACCTATAATGATATTAAAGTTCAAAATTGAAGGTTAAATCGGTGGAATTTTGTCTCATTTCATTTGAGTCCTTGAAAATAAATCCAAAAAATTAGTTAAGCTTTTTGACATGGATGTATAAATTTATAAACTCACAGTTTTAAATATAGAAACTGGTTTTGAATTAATTAGAGGTCAATATTTTAATTATAATAATTGCCTAAACTGTTTGAATTAAATTCCTAATTTGATTAAGACTTTTTTATATGAAGAATAGGTTTTGTTAAGGAAGTAAATAACTATATGAATGATTTATCATTATTTCTATAGAATAAGATAGTTATTAGGATTAATTAATGAAAAGGACCTCTCAATTCTGTCTTTGTTTGATTTAAGTAGACATGTCTATGGGTTGGGTCGGGTCCGATTGAGCTCAATAAAAAATTTAGGCTCATTTGTTAGGTTTGGGCTCAGTTTGGATAAAAATGTTATCGGGTTCGGCCCATTTGTATTAATTTCTTGTATATAAATTTTTTTTATAAAAAAAATACATCAAAAATATTAATAACAAAATAGTAGTAACATATTGTGAAATGGTAACAAAATAATAATAAAAAAAGGAAGAAATTAGCAAGAAAATAATAAAAAATATTTTTTTTTACATATTCGGATGAAACCAGGCTCGAGTCAAAAAGTCTTACCCAAGGTCCGGGTCTTTTCCCGTTTGCCGGGCCACATCAATGGCAAAGATTTGTCAATTTCAATATATAAAACTGTCTAAAGTAAAGCAATCAATTCATTTGAGTGGATAAACTATATGAAAATTTCTTTTAATAATTTTTATTATTTATAATAGGGGAAATGAAGGTGGGAAGCAAATTCGAGTTGATTCAATTTGATTAGAATTATTATTTTATAAATTAATTTTATTTAAATTTAAATATTAATTAATACAAGGAAAAAAAAAGGATATTGAGATTGTCTGAGGCCCTGTCCAGTGTCCAATTCGAAGATCCCGATTAAGCCCTAAATTGAATTTTATACATTAATATTTTGACCTGTAAATTGTCAATTTTTTTTTTTTTAGGGATGGAAAGGTACAATAAAAATAAATAAAAGCTGGAAAAGTGTTTGGATGTGTAATGATAATCAGATTTCTTTAGAACAATGATGACAATTTCTCATTTACCCAAAAGGCATTAAAAAAATTCAGAATAATAATTTTCTTGTCTATAAAGATAACAAAAACAGTTAAATCATACCATGGATAATTCTTTTCTCCCAATAAAAGAAATATAAAATTCCAACCCCACAAATTTGTTTTTAATTCTTAAATCAAAAGGCGGGTTGAGGTTCGAGATTTAGGGTTTAGAGTTGGGATTTAAAGTTTAATGTTTTGAGTTTATATTTGAGGTTTAGGGTTCAGATTAAAAAAATTACTAAAATTATATATTAATAAGATAGAAAAATTATGAAAACATTATTAAATAATTAAAAATTAATAGAATATGACGTGACGTTCCCATTTCAAACAATCATTTCTCTTATATATGACAGATATTTACAAGGAATTTTTAAAAATTTTTAATGAAATAATATCCATCGATTTAGATTAAGTTGACTAAGATTCTTTATTTAAATTTAAATATAAAATACATATATGTTCTTTTATGTGCTATATTTTTTTAGACCAAATCCGAAATTTCTTTCGAACTATCATAAATTTTTAGAATTTTATGATTTTATTAATTTATAATTTTTAAAAAATATATAATAATTTTATTATTTTTGAGAGGCCTCTATATACTGAAGTCTTTAATTTTTTGATATTATGCATATCCGTTTTACTGTCCATATTTAGAGTTAGTGACTATTAACAATGTTGTCTCTAAGGTTCGAACCTACGTTCTCTTATTGAGAATGTAATGTGCCTTATCATTACACCCAATTACATATCAGTATTGTCGTTTTTAATTATATTTTAATATCTTATAAATGATAAAATTAATTTATTATATTTAAAAAGAATGATATTCCAAGTAAATCTAGCTCCACCCAAAAGTAACTCTAGACCAAATTTCATATTTGGTAAAGCCTTAAGAATATTTAAAAGCATCAAAGCATTGCTTCTAATAAATGACAAAAATTAATGAACCAAATTTGACTTAGAAATGGTACAAAACAAAAGCTATGATAAAAGAAAAGAGGTGTAGGAGCAAGATTGAATGATGACAAATTCTTATATATATATATATATATATATATGGACATGATGAAAAAGGGTGTCAAATGGCAAAGGCTAGGTAGGCAAAAACAAAAAAGATCATAAAAGCTACTTAATTATCTTGTTTGCACCTTTTCTATTCTTTTTGTCCCCCATGAATTTCTTTGCATTCCATTTTCATTATGCCCACTCTCTATCATTCTTTTTTTTCTACCCCTAAAATTAAAAAAAAAAAAATTGGAATTTCTTATATGAATGTCAATGTACTTAAAAAAGTAATGCAGTTGAAATTGGGTTCGATCTGAGTTTAATCGGTCTATTATATTATATGAAACTGACCATAACATTTTCTTAACCCATAAATAAGATGATAATGTGTTTTAAAACATTCGAACCCATGTCCTCCTATATTGGTAATAATATTTATACCGATCGAATTAAGACTTGATCGATGAAATTATTATTATTTTTATTATTCTGTTATTTTAAAGGGAAAAAACAGGTAGGTTAGAAATATTAGAAAAACAAATTAATATTTGTTTGAAAAAGTATGAATTTCATTTATGCTTTTGAAAATAAATTCATAATCAACAACAAGACAAGACACCCTTAAGTCTCAAGTCTTTTAAGTATCAAATACTTAACCAAGTGAATGATTATTATTGAGGGTTCATAAAGTGAGTTTTTTGAAAGCTCAAGTTTTTGAAAAGGCGAGCGATAAATTTATAAAATGGAAGTGCCTCGTTGAGTGTCGGAGAAGACTAAATATGTATGTTACGCATGATTAAACTTAAACTCATGTCCTATAAAATATAAGACATTTACGAGTTGGGGTAAAATTTAAAAAAAAAATTGGGGCAGAATTAAATTATATATTTTTATAATAATTGAAATGAATTGTATAATTTTAATAGTTTATATCTTTATAATGTTTTAAAAGATTAAATCAAAATTTTATCATTCTTTTAGGCAAAGTGTAATTTTTTATCATATACTAATTCACAAATTTATAAATTTTAAAGAGCCAAAAGTGAAAATTTTCATTTTAAGAGAACCGAAGCCCTTGCCAACTCTCTATCTACGGGTGCATGAGAAAATTCGACCAAGGTAGTGGCATCATTAGAGGAGTGTAGGTAGGGGTCTTACCTCTTAATCCCCTAAAATGAAAATTGTGTTTTAATCCTTTAAAATTTCAAAAAAACATAAATTAATAAACGATAAATTTATATTTTAATCCTCTAAATTAATAAAAATGTGTTCTATTTTTTAAAAATTATATAAAAAAATTACATTTTGGCTCATAAAATTTTTAATTTAATTTTGACTTTTTTTTAAAAAAAAATTATGACCTCGCTCTATACCAATCCTCAACAATTATACATTTTAATGAAATAAAAATACTAAAAATCAAACTAATAAAAACCAACAAAATCAATCAGATCTTTTAGATTCAATAGAATGGTTATGTTATAAATATTAGAAAATTAATCATTTGTTTTTTGTTTTTTATTTCAATGGTAAAATCACAATTTTTTATTAAAAAATGGTAAAAAAATGTAAAAAAAAAAAAGGCATTTGATATAATAGGCATTTCTTGATCATGCTTTTAATGGAACCTAGATTAAACATTTTTAAAGATTTCAGTCTTATAAAATAAAGAGAGATGGAGAAAATAAATAACAAAGAAAATATAAAAGCAATAGAGAATGTATTTTATTAATCAAAAGGGATAAGTCTCTATTTATAGGTATAAAAAGTATAAAAGAAGTAGAGATTTATTAGAATTTAAAGTACATTAAAACTTTATCTTGATCATGATGGATATACTCTTAATAAGATATTTATAACAAGCTATATATAATTATCAATAAAAAGAAAATTATTATTATGTTATTTCTTTTGTTTGAAATAATAAATTAGGTTATTTAATAATAGAGTTATCATAGATCAGGTTGAGCGAAGTTTGGGCCAAGCCCATGCATAGTATTAAGATCGTATATGTTTGTCCAGACTTGGTCTAACTTAAAATATCAACCTTAAATTTTGCCCAAAAACTCATATTTTTAAACAATCAATCTAAATTTTTTTTAGGACCGTTCTTTTTTTAAAAATACATATTACTTTTTTATTTAACATTTAGTAATTATATATTTATTGTTTTATTAAAACTTTAAACATAAACAAATTAAAGAAAAAAAGACAAATTATCATATATTTTAATATTTGCATTATAGAAATATATATATTAAATTTTATATTATCTAAATTACAAAGTTTTGATATTTTTATTCAGATATCGAATAATTTTTCAAATTTAAATACTTAATCCGATCCTTAAACAGATCTACTGAACAAATATAAATTCAAACCAATATAAATTTTTGACATTAAATATATTTATATTTCCAGATCCCAATCCAATAAAGAGAATAAAAAAACAAACTTAGGACTCAAGTTTTATAAGTGTCAAATCCTTAACCATATTAAAAGATTAAACATTTTATTTATAATCACAATGTATTTGATGTACCATGGTTTATTTTATTAATGCAAATTAGTGTTAGGATTAACTTTTTTTCTTTTTGGCCCGATGATTGCGGCTATATGTGTCGGTCCAATTATTAATCATGGCAAATGTAATAATAATTAATAAAAAAAGGACTAAAGTCTAAATAAATTAAAATAATATTAATTATATAAAGGTCCTGGTTTGGGTTCATAATGGAATCCCATGCTTCATGAAATTATTGCACATATGGTCCTCTTGCCTTTGTTCGAGACCCTTATTACGTGGAGTTTTTTAATTTTACAAATTAATTAATAAATTATTAGATGGTTTGTTTTTTAAACTTTCTGCAATATTTGTGAAGCAAAGAATTATTTTTTAAAAAAAATATGTTAGCCAAAAAATGAGCTTGTTTTAATTATTTATAAATATGATTGGATTTAAACGAAATGTAAAACTCATATTTTGAGTCAAATCGAGTATGAGTAAACATAAAATATTTCAATATTATTAATAGATTTGATTTGTACCCGATGCAACCTGACCTTTGAACATCTCTCGGTGACATCAAATTCAATTGAGAGTTTTTTTAATATTATAGATAGATACATGCAAACACCAATTATCCAAATTATGAATGACGATAAATAATGCGACTTTAAATATTTGTAGAGATTTGATTTATCTTTTACAACATCAGATAATATTTGAATATTTAAATTATTTTTTTAATTAAAATATACCTAACCCCTAAAATTTATTTCAACACTAATAATACAAAAATAAATACAAAATTTAAAATTTTAGAAAAATACAAATATCAAATCTATTATTATCCAAATCATAAAAATTAAAACGGGTCGGGTTTTAAAGACCCGATAAGGCGGAAGTGAACAAAAAGGTTGGACCCGACGGGCTGTAACGCACGCCAACTAAACATGGACAGCTGCACGTGAATTCCACGTCTTTATTCTCCTTAAAAACCTTTTAATTTTAAATTTTAAATTTTTAAAAAATCTTAAACATTTTCTCACACGCCATAATTGCACGTGAACAACACTTTCATTTTTTTTTTCCTTAATAATTAAAATAAAATAAAAATCTTCCTTTCCTTTTCAATTTGATATTTACCTTAATCATCAATAAAATATCCTTTAGTGATTTTTTTTAAAAAAATTCTAGTAATAAAAAAATAATTATAAGAAAAAAGGAAATTTTATTTAAAAAATGACAATTTTTTAAAGAAATTAATAACTAAAATTTATATGACATTTTTTTCCTTAAATGTAAAAAATTAAATTGACAATTTTATAGTAATATTTTTCATTAAATGTGGTAATTAATAGTTAATAATTGACTTTCGGTGCATTGAAAATTGATGTTTACTTTATGTAATGATGTCGAAAAGTGTTCTTATTTACATATTTTATCTAAGTATCTTGCTATTTACTTTTTTTTATATATAATTATTTGCTTCTTTTAGATTTTTATTTAATTTTTAAATATATTTTTAAAAAATATGTCACGTTATTCAATTTAAGGTGATTTGACAAATAATACAAGTTCAAATATTTAAAGAGACGAAAAATTAAATAGGACTAAAATAATTTTTTTATAAAATTAAAAGACCAAATAAATCATTATACTTTTTTTTTTATTTTAAAATGATATCGATAATTCAGATTGAATCAGATTCGTTGATAAAAAATGTATTCAAAGCCTGATTTATAAAGATCTAAAAGATAACATAAAACATTGACATATCTATTAACTGGAATTATTATAAATAGACGTAATATATTTTATCGGAATCTCAACTTTAAAAAAATAAATTGAAAAAATTATCAATTATTATAAAAATAAAAAGAATTTAAAAATTAAAATAAAAAATCGAATTAAATCTTACCTCAATTGATATTAAAATTATTATCTATATAAAAAAAAGTAAATTTAAATGCGCTTAAAAATATTTTCCTCTTATATTAATTTTACTAAAAAAGGACCCGACAGTAAATATTATATATCTTTATTATATTCTCACTGTCCAGGGAAACTTCAAAAATTAGCCTCACAGCAATAACATAGCTAGCTCCCAAATCCCATCAATTTTTATGCTTAAAATTTGGGTATTCACTGTAACATGTGACCATGTCAGCTAAAGCAAAAAAACCTTACAATCACAGAGAGTGGCTAAGCCTATAAAGACAGATTCTTTTTCTATTTTATTCATTTTTTTCAATTTCTTTTGGCTTTACTTTCTTTTGTCATTCAACAGCAATCCTCAAAATCCAACCTTTTCCAGCAATTACTCAATTTCTAAAATCCTTCAAATTTCCCTTTTTTTTTTTTTAATTTCTTTTTTCAAGCTGTCATTGTCTATAGAGGTAAAGTTCTTTTCTTTAGGAAAAAAAAATAAATAGAATTTTGCAAATTGATATTTTGTATGATTGATAATGATATCAGTATAGCAGAGGAATTTACAGTGAACGAACTCTGCTTTTTTTTTGTCTACTTGTCTCTCCTTATTGAAAGCTTCTACTTTACTTAAATTTGTCTTTAAATTTTGAAGCTGTAGACATTTTCCATTGATGAGTATTTGAGTTTTCTTGCAAAAAAGAAAAAAAAAATGCAGTGCCCCATATCAAAATCAAGCCTTGACAAGCAGTTTTGAGATTCAAGACAGTTTTTCTTTTATCAATTTAAAGGTAAGAGCTTTAGGTCCCATTTAGTTTCTGTTACTTTTTGCTGTTTTTAATGTTTCAAAGTCTCAGTTTTTTAAGATTGTGCGGTTTTTTAGGGTTGCAAAAATGAGGGATTTCCCATCATGTTTTGGTGAAAATGGGGTTCAAGTAGCTGATTCATCATCATCAAACACAAGTAAAAATGGACAAAACATAGTTACTTGTGTTTATCAATGTCAAATCTTAGGTAGATCTTGTTTAATAACTGTGACTTGGAACAAGAGTTTAATGGGACAAGGCTTAAGTGTTGGTATTGATGATTCTACAAATCAATGTCTTTGTAAAGTTGATATAAAGCCATGGTTATTCTCTAAAAGAAAAGGGTCCAAGTCTTTAGAAGCATATTGTTGTAAATTAGACATATTTTGGGACCTTTCGAAGGCGAAATTCAGTTCCGGACCGGAACCGTCGGAAGGGTTTTATGTTTGTGTTGTTGCTAATAAACAAATGGTATTGCTTCTTGGTGACATGAAAAAAGAAGCTTATAAAAAGACTAATGCTAGTCCTGTTCCTTTGGATGCCCTCTTCGTGGCCAAAAAGGAACATGTTTTCGGCAAAAGGGTGTTCGGTACTAAGGCACAGTTTTGCGATACCGGTCGGATTCACAATCTTGTGATTGAATGCGACACGATCGGGGTAAACGATCCGTGTCTTGTGATTCGTGTGGACGGCAAGAGTTTGATGCAAGTGAAGCGGCTACGATGGAAGTTTCGAGGGAATTATACTATTTTGGTTGATGGGATGGCTGTTGAAGTTTATTGGGATGTTCATAATTGGCTCTTCGGATCATCGGTCGGGAATGCCGTTTTTATGTTCAAGGCATTGCCTTCATCGGAGGAGAAGTTGTGGATTAGCCAACCGATCACTAATCCGAGTACGTTGCAATGGTCTTTCTCACAACGGTTTCAAGATTCGAAGACACGAAATCTGGGCTTTTCATTGGTTTTGTATGCTTGGAAGAATGAGTAGAAAAACAGATTATAGATTCTTCTTCAACTCTCTCAAAAGTGCTAACAAAAAAAAACTTTTATTGAGTGGTGATGTTTATATACTCTTATGATCAAAGTTCGATTAATTCGATTGAAAAATCGATCCATTTGTTTTTCTTTTCCGTGTTCTTAGTCTGCTGTATATCCTTGATGCATTAGTTTAATTATCGATATTTGTTATACGAATTGAAATTCTTCAATGGGTAGTTGTTCAAATCTTCTTACAGCTGCAGTTCGAGCTGGTTTTGCGGATGACAAGTTACTGACTAGCGGAGCTCAAATCTCCTCGAAGCATTAACGCATTAGCGGTACGTGTCTAACTGCAAGTATGCCTTAGTTGAAGTCAACATGAAGCGGTTTAGTTCATTGGAAACTATATTACTCTGATTCTTTAGTTTTCTTTAAGTATCCGTGTTTTGATGCTTATCTAGACATTGTTATGAGGATATGATCCTACAAGGACTCTCTAAATGCATAGAAAAACTTGAAAAGAGAAAAATGAAAAATACCCGTATTTGACACTTACATTACACCCGAGTTCGAGTAGCATAGGTTCTTAGGAAACTTGTGATTCAGACTAATGCGCAGAATATCTTGAGGTCAACTGTCGAAACTCAGAATGATTGTATCGTGATGTAGGGCTGAAGAGGATGGTCTAGTCCAAGATACGGATGCCGGCTTTTCCTAAGCTGTGGGAAGTGTTTAGTTTCATGACTTCTCGTTCACGGAATTATCAGATTGAGGTGGTATTTCAACAACCAATTGAGGTAAGTCACTTCTGACATGAACTGAGACACCATTCAGTATCTGCAACACTTTCTTGATAGATTGCAGAGTGTGATAGGAAATTCAGCTTTGTTTTTCACACCATGAAAGCTTTAAACTTTCAGAACTGCTTTACGGAGTTTAATCTTCCATTGAACTCAGTGAAGCATAATAACAAATGGATCTAAATTTCTCAGTTGATTTATATCCGTAGAACTAGGAAACGAAGGCGATATGTTCAACTTTATCCATCACCATATTCAAATGTTCAATTTTTGCAACTTATCTTCTGCCTGCCTGTAGCAAGAACTTGGGGCTTATCAAAGTCTTGGATATGAGCGGATTAAGGTTTAGGGTTAGCGATGCGATGCGATGATGTTTGATCCTTGCGAGAGAATCAAACAAGTTTCTTTTATGTTTTTTTCTTGGGACTCAAGATACCTTATGCTGCCAACAAAGACTTCTCTAACTTCGACTTCCTACGACCTGCACTCATCTTTTGAGGTATTGTTCGTTTCATGTTTTTGTTTCGTTTTCGAGTTTTGTTCATATATAGCCTCTCTTCACGACCCTAAAAGTCGATTCTTAATACATTTAAGATATATTTGAGTTTTATCTGGATTTAATGTATCCCAGAACCCTAAATATCATTCTTGAATTAATTCCTAATCTCAATCCTAGAGAATGACTTGAACATTCTAACTGTGAACTTCATAATTTATGGGTAGCTTGGCAATGAACTTTTTGTAGGGAAGAAAAAAAGGGGACAAATGCACATTTTATGCATCCAAGTGCAAACCTATCATCTAAACTAAAAAAAATTCACCTAGATTAACCCGAATTTAAATCCGAGCCAATCTGATTTGATAAGTTAACAACCCAAATCCATTTTACCTGAACTTGAATTGACTTGAACTGAAATGGATTAAACTTGAAACTTATCTGGACTAAAAAAAAATTAAATCGGAAATTACTCGAACTTGAAATGATTCAAACAAACAAAACAAAATGATTTCAACCTAAATTGACATAATGATCTAAGTTGAAAAGCTTGAGCTTTAAACTCGAATAGTACAAATCCATAATGATTTGAACTCAAAATTGATTTCACTTATCCAATTAACATGCCCAAACAAGTTCATATGAACAAATCTTGATTCCCAAAAAATTTCATTCCTTTTGGTGAAAATAATTTTTTTAAAGGTTAAGACTTTACGAGTTTTTAAATCTTAAGTTGAAGTAAAATTTTATGTAAATGTGTGGATTCTTATCCAAATTAGAGACGGCAAAATTCAAATTGCCCAATCGATTCCAAATTGATTCATTCCAAACGGAGTAGGTTTATTTTTATGAAAAGTGGATGCGAGATGGGAGTAGTGATGGATTTGACAGAATCCATCCTTGTCTCTACTCTAGATTTATTTTGGTTATAGTAAGTTTAAGTTAATTGTTGAATTAGTTATTCAATTTAGTGTTTATAATAACTAATTTTGATTGGAACTGGTGATGTAGTTGTAACTTCAAAAAAAGGCTTTGATTTTATTTATCAATCCTTTTAAGAGAGATCAATCGGATTCCAAAAAAATCGATCTCTTAGTCGATTAAACACAATTGGAGTAAAAAAAAAAAAATTATGTTCAAATCTTTAGTTAACACTAATATAAAGTTCAATCTTTGAATAATCGCTACCATTAGTGGCTTAGATAAATTAAAACTGGACAAACATAATCTCTGTTAATATAAATTTGTTTCGATCCATGAACAAATTTATTTTTCATAAATGAAATAGTGTCTTTCATTCCTAAGGAATTGAAAAATGACACATGTTGGTTAATATTATAGAAACAAGCAATCATACAGAAATTAAAAGAAAGAAAGAAAAAGGAAAAAAAATCTTCTATTGGTACATATACTGTGCCTCAAATTTTGGTTTGCTAAAGAAAATAAACTTAAAAGAATAAGCATTCAAAGAATCAGAGTGAAACCTTTGATCTAATCATCGTTAACGTGCCGTATCCATTCGATCTAAAAGTCAAATCTCAACATCTGACAACTCTCTTCTAGTATCTCTGAACCCACAACCTCGAACTTTTTCCTTGAAGCCAAATGTGAACACCTAATGTGACAAACCAATTTGTTAAATGCTGCCATCAATTTCCCTATTTTGTGTGTATTTTCATTTAACTTGCCCCTGCATCCCACACTATCAATATGATTGCATCACAGCACATGCTACAGCTTGTGCCCAATGCCTTAGGTTGGTCTTAACTTGTTGAGGATTATCCCCTGAAAAAAATGGAAAATTTATTAATACGGGTACGTATATAACTCGAGTACATTCATATCTATGTTATTCGAACTAGAGTGTTAGATATAGATACATATATAACACGAGTACATTCATTTCTTTCATGTATTTGAGGGTTTATATTATCGTAATTATGTTCAAATATGCATAAGTACAGGTGCTTCAAGAAGAATGAAAAAGCCGAATTACTCAATTATCAGTACCCAACATGCCAAATAATTGATTATAATTGCAATTTATTTAAGAAAAACTTATTTTACGTCACCTAGGTGCTAGTGTTTGAATGGATATTTCTAGAAAAATGAAAGTTAGATACCAAACATGTAAAACCTATATAACTCATGCACGATTATTATACATATATATATATATATGTATCTAACACGAATATATTGAAATTAAGGTTCTTGGAGAATCGTTACTTATGATCTATATTCAAATATGAATCGAATATTTCTTCTAACACAATGGCATTGAGACATTACCTGGGTTGCAAATTTTCCAATCCAATACACTTCTAGGGCTTTCGAACTCATTGCATGACGGCGTAAAGGCTGGACCTCCGCCATGAGGGCTCGAAACCGGACTCGACGATACCTGACGATTTACGGCAAAATAAAGATCTAAAGCCGGCAATGTTTGGCACAATTTTTGCCCTTGTTCTTCTTCGAATCCGAACCCTAGCTCGATGGACCCTTTAAGTTCATGCAGATCTTCATCTGTCAACTTTTTACCATCGGTTACGTCAATCCCCTTTCTTTCCCTCTGTTGTTGCTTAAGCATCTGTTGTCGACGTCGCTCCCACGCGATGTCCCTTGAAGCCTCGCACATCGATAATTGCCTCGACAAAGGCCGGTCGCTTTTCAATGATTTGGATGCTTTCAATGCCATGCGTCGCAATTCGTCTGGCTCCGATCCACATGACGAAAACGTAATCGCTTTCCTTAATCTCGTTTCTTCTTTCCTCGCCATTTCAACAGCAATCCTAAAAACCGCGACGGTATCAACAATGGTGACAGCAGAAAACTGAAGCAACGACGGAGGAAAATGAAATTGGGCTGTGTTAGGAATTAGGTTATGAATTACAAGGTGTTTATCTATTTTTAGGTCAATATTTTGTGTTTTTTTTTTATAAAAAAATTAAGAAATTATGAAAAAAAAAAAATTCAATAGCATCCCTGCTAGAAGGTGAAAATGATTGAGAGAGCTTTAATTGTGAAATAAAGGATTGGCTTTTGTTTAGGGGATTTAATACCATACATTTATAACTGTCACTTGGAAATCCCTCTAAATATTTTATGTATTTTTAGTGTCGGACATTGTCGGCTTTTGGTTTGTTACTTTTGTTTACCAACATAATCATTGTTACAAATTACTGTTATAATTGTGTTTTTACTCACATTTTCTTCATTACGGTCGGTTCGGTTAATACCGAAATAATCAAAACTTATATGTTTTTGTCTTTTGATTAAAATAAGTATAAAACATATAAAAAAAACACATTGCTAATGTTTATTTGCTTTTATTCAATTGAATGAAGGTGAAGACAACAAATAACACATTAGAAACACTACGTAAGTGTTGTAAACAACAATTATTTCGGTTACTTATCCGGTTTCGAACTGAATTAACTGATAATTGAAATTCCAAAAAACCATTTACCGACTTTCAATTGAACTAAATTCGGCCACCGATCGATTAACCGAATCAGATCGATTGGATCGGTTTAAGGGATTTAATACCATACATTTATAACTGTCACTTGGGAACCCTCAAACTATTTTATGTATTGTTAGTGTCGGAAATGGTCGGGTATTGGTTTAAATTGTGGTTGCCAATGGGTTTCTAGCTACTACCATTTTGTTGATCTCCATAACAATTGTGACAAATTACTGCGGTAATTTGTGTTTTTACTCACTTTTTGTTCATGTAATTAGGGAGACGAATATCAATGAAACAAAACTAGAACCCTAACTTAACGTTAAATCTGAATGCATTTTGCTTTCTTCTCTATTGTTCAACTAGTGTGATGCTAACCATATCAAATTATTGGTTAATCCGATTGATTTATATAATCATTTATAAAAAAAATTACGTTTAATAAGTTTAATGTTTAAATCTTAATATTAAAATTGTAAAATATCAATTTTTTTATTAATTTAGTCTAGAGTTGTTCATGGGCCGGGCTAAGTAAAAGATTTAGACCGGACCTTAGCCCGGCCTAAAAATGTGCATAAATATTTGTCCAAGCCCGACTCGGATAAAATTGCTAAAACCCAAGCTCGGCCCAGCCTAGCCTGCTAATATTAAAAATTTTTATATCACTTTTTATATAAAAATAAATTTTAAAAAATATAATGCATCAAATACACTAAAAACATTAAAATAAATGTTTCCTAACAAATGAAAAAAAAATTAAATATTTAATAACACTAATATAAGTACAATTTAGCAACCAAATACCTCTAAAATAGTAACAAAATTAATAATAAAATAAGAGTTGTACAATATCCAAACAATAACAACAAAATAATAATATAATAGCAAAATGATAACAAAACAATAAAAAAGCAGCAGCAGCAATTTCTTTTTTTTTGCAAATTCAGGCCGGACTCAGGCCAAAAAAGGCTTACCCGAGGCAAAGTCCGTTTAGAAAATGGGTCTTATTTTTTGTCCAAATCCATTTTTCAAATCTATATTTTTACCCAAACCCTCCCACTTTTTAAACGGACCTTCAAGCTTAACCCATAAATAAGTCTAATTTAATTCTCAATTTACATATTAAATATCCATTCGTACTTAATTTAGAGCATATTAAAAAAAAAAAGCCATTTAATAGCCAAGCTAACAAAAGGACATGATCTATACTATAATAATTTTTTGAGGACTTGATTAGATCATTTAAGAATTTGAGCATAATTTGAGGACATTTAAAGGATATTAAACTTATTATTCGTAACAAATTCAATAACCATATTGGACTCCAATTATATCTAAAGTCGAGTTGAATTGAATTAAATTAAGGATAAATTATATTATCTTTTTCATTTACAAAACTCAAAACTTAAGATATTATTTAAAAGATAATAAACTCCTTATTACTCGATTTAATATCCGTTAATATTTTTTACATATTTAGATTTTAAAATTAGCATTTGTCAACATGTTGAAATATGAGTAAACTGCACTATTAGTCACTAAATTATAAGTAAAATTTTGTTTTGGTCACTTAATTAAAAAAAGTTATAATTTGATCACTAAACTATTCAAAAGTTTTCATTTAAGCCACCGGGCTATTAAAATCAATGCTACATGACTTTCTCTGTTCGCATTGCTTGCACTAATCAAAACCTAGCTCTCTTTTCCCTTTTCTTATACAATTCAATTTTTTTTTTCATAAAATAGCTTTGGATGTCACAAATCTATCAGCCAAAATTCAAACAACTTTTTTCTTCGATCTTCGAAACTTACATCAGATCGACTTGGATATAAGATATGTTCTTCTACTCGTTAACGGGTACTGATCCACTATATCGATCGTCGAATCGTTGCTTAGAGTTCGCCAGTAGAATGTTTTTAGAAGAAGAAAAAAAACTTAATAACTCAATGACTTAAATTAAAACTTTTAAATAGTTCAATGACTTAAATGAAAACTTTCGAACGTGATCAAATTGTAACTTTTTTTAATTAAGTGACTAAAACGAAAACTTCTATGGTGTAATTCACCCTAAAAAGTATTAATTTTCAATTTATAAAATCTAATCTTAATTAAATTAAAAACTCTAATTATTCTTAAAAAACTTAAATTATAGTAATATTGAACTAAAATTAAAACTAACTGAGGCCACTTTTTCTTTTTGGTATTTTTCCTTTTTATATTTTATTAATTCAGTTTTCATGTCAACCTAACCAATGAATTTCCTAAAAATATTAATTTCGAAATTACTCCCCCATTAAATATTGAAAATATAATTTAATTGTAACACCCCTATCCCGTATCCGTCGCCGGATTAGGGTTAAGAGCGTTACCTAACAGATCAAAAACTTTAACAGACAATTCATCAAGTAACTCATCAATTACAATCATAGTGTCCCCTTTTGTAGATCATCGAGACCTAAAACATGCATAGAAATAGAGTCGGGACTAAACCGGAACATATACAGAAATTCTCGGAAAATTAAAACTTTTCTAAGTTTCAGGGGTTACACGCCCGTGTGGACAGGCCGTGTACCTCCCACGGCAGCTAGACACACCCGTGTGTCCTCCCCGTGGTCAAACCTGACTTATCTCCACGGCCACCAAGCACGCCCATGTACCCTGGCCGTGGTCGATCCTGACTTGTCTCCACGGCCACCAAGCACCCCCGTGTGCTAAGGCCGTGTACTCTTAGGCCATATACTGACTTATTCACACGGCTACTAGGCACGCCCGTGTACCTAGGCTATGTGCTCCTAAGTTAGCTACTGACCTATCCCCACGGTCACTAGGCACGCCCGTGTGCCACAACCGTGTGACATTATAGGCCATTTGTAAGGCCAAAATGCCACCCATTAAGGGTCAAACCTACAAGCCAATCATACATATTTGGTATCTAAGAACCTCCTAAAATAACCATTCAATCTATACATTCACTACCAATTTCAATCATGTCAAATAGACTTACACATATTCAAGCATAATTCATCCATATACTAACCCAAAAACTTGACCATTTCCAAGTCATTTAACCAAACCAAAACATACACCACATATATCATAATCTCAAAAGCATATAACTAACATATAACTAGCCAAATCACATGGCTAAGTTCACATCTCATACTTATACAAATAACTAGCTTATACATGCCATATCTAGCTTTATACATTTCCAAAATGTACCAAAATAAGTTGAGTAGTGTAATGACGATCCTCGACGGTCCCGAGCCTTCAGTAGCTTTGACGACCTATAAACAGAGAAAAACACACACACAGAGTAAGCTTTCCAAAAGCTTAGTAAGTCATATACAAATAAACTTAACATGAAAAGCATATAGGCATATAGAAACATTGGCACAATTAATTTTCATAGCAAATTTATCACATGTATGCTTTGGTCCATGTACTTGGCCATATTTTGCCACATTCATCAATTCAAAAATCTTATATATACATAACTCTTTCATGCATACTTTTACATATCATATCATTATTCCAATATACATAATCATCATAGTAAGATCATATAGATACTTACCTTGTATACACACTTAGTGTATAAATCATCGTACGTGAAACGAATTTACAATTCACATAACCATTCGTATCACAGACTTGCTCGTTGAACCGTTAGGAGCCTAATAGGATACTCAGAAAGCTCAGAATAGTCGTACAATGCCAACGTCCCAGACGAGGTCTTACATGTACTCAGATATCGATGCCACTGTCCCAGACAGGGTCTTACACGAATCAATACGATGCCAATGTCCCAGACATGGTCTTACACGTAAATCTCGTATCGATGCCAACGTCCCAGACGTGGTCTTACACAAAATCTCAAATCAACGTCGACGTCCCAGACGTGGTCTTACATGATATCTCAGAACTGACACCTATGTCATGACATATCTAATCCTATCTATTCCTAGGTTCATACGGGACTTCTAGGACATTGCTACTATGTCGTTCTTATCTCGGAATTCTTGTACACATCATCTCATAAACATACATCATTATCAATAGTCATATGAACATACATAATTCAATACAAATACGTTTATTTGCATAATGACTTACCTCGGATTCGATTTAACGGAAACGGAAACGGCTACTCAATTACTTTCGCTTTCCCGCGATCTAAGTCTGATTTCTTCGGTTCTTGATCTATACATATTCAAATGTAATCCATTCATTCACTAATTCATTCAATTCAATCCAAAAACACACATTTAGGGCAATTTGCAATTTAGCCCTCACATTTGCACACTTGGACAATTTAGTCCCTAATTCACAAAATCATCAAATACACAAAATCACCATATACCCATACTTAGCCGAATATTCATGTATCTCATACAAGTCCAAACATTTCATCAAATTCACAATTTAATCCCTCAAGTTACTATTTTTCTCAATTTAGCCCAAATTAGCTAAATTCATCAAAATTTCAAGAACAAAACATGTTCATACAACATATATCTTTCATTTAACACTATAAATCATCATAAATCATATGAGTTCATCAAAGTCTCATTTCACAAACATCATCAATTCTCAAAATTAATACATGGGTTTCGAAGTTTACGAAGCAACAATTGCAAAAACGTAAAAATTATTGACAACCGATCAAAAACATACCTTAAATTAAGACAAAGGCTTGCCGAAACCTAAGAACATTTTCTCCTTTTCTTTTCTTGCTATATTCGGCCAAATGAGATGAACAATGGCCATGTTTTATGTTTTATCATATTATAACACACATATTAATTCATTTACCTTATTAGCCTTTCATTAAACAAATAAAACAAACATTCATTAAGGGCATATTTGCCTTTTGTCCATCCATTATCTAAATATTGGCTTAATTGCCACATAAAGCCTTCACACTTATAAAGATATGACAAATAAGAATCTTTTCATAACACATGCAAATTTGCATTTTAATGCAATTCAATCATTTTATCAAATTAAACACACGGACAGATAAATTAACTTACAGAAATTTACCACATGCTTAGTCACATATCAACGGCACAGAAATAATATTAAAATATTATACGAACTCAGATTTGTGGTCCCGAAACCACTATTCCGACTAGGATATAAACCGGACTGTTACATTAATCCCTAAATTAAACTAAAAATCCAAATAAATTCATTTAAAAAAACCGATATAAAAACAAATAATTTTAAATAAAGGAATACTTAGAGAATTTTCACTAACACAAACACAAAAGACTAAATAAACAAAATTCATAATAATAATAAACAGATTCAAATATTACAAATAATCGGTCTACTACCACCCCAAATACATCTAAAAAAAGAGAATTTTACAAGAAAAATAAAATAAAATAAAAATACAGTCCATCTTAAAAAATAATATTAGATGAAAACAAGGCACTTGAACCACATTAGAATCAATATAACTCATATATATATATATATATATATATATATAACCTACAAAACAATATACAGTTCACATCAATGCAAACCATTAATGGTAAAAAGAAGACCAGATTTTCATGACTCAACAGTGATGTTTCCGTTACTCGGCTTCGTGATTTTCGGAGCAGCAGCTTTCATTGTTGTCGTTACCGGTTTTGATCGATCTTTCACCATACCAGCTCCGTTACTGCTCTGCCCACCAACCCGACCCTTACTTTTCACCTCATTTGCAGTAGCGGATCGTTCTGTATGAGCACCTAAGCTGTGGCGGTGAGTCCGGCTGCATGTTTTCGCCTTTTCGTCCAGAGATGAGTGGACTACATCACCGCAGCTCTTTCTCCGAGAAAGATTTGGTGACTTTGGCCGAGTCAATGGTAACTGAAATGAAATAAAAGCAAGAATGAAAATGTTTCATTAAATCGATCACGGTGTGTTCAGGGTTATGTTGTATTGACAATACAAGGAGAAAGGCTTCAGTTACCTTCTTCGGTTCGACTTTTGGTGGAGGTCCTTCATAATAGAAACTCGGTACCGGGTTTGCTTTGACAACCATGCTTTTTCTAAGCTGCTTAATGGCTGCTTGTTGCTCTTCCTACAAGAAATGTAAATAAATGTCACGGTTGTAGCTCTCCGAGAAGACCCGACTCAAACACGAATCTTATGGAAGAGATAATTTTAAACGGCACGTACCTTGGTCCGAGCCTCGCACTGGCTTCTTTCGGCCTCCAAAGCTTGATGTTTTTCCTCTAACTTCAGGTAAAACTGGATGGCAAAAAAAATTATACATTTCGACAACTTGAAACCCGAAATGTGGAAAATATAGGTTTCGAAGATCAGCCATTCAGATTAAGAACATACCTGCTTCCGTCTCTCAGCACGTTCGGCACTTTTGAAAGTTGGAGCAGTTCCAATAGTTACCCTGGATCTAGAAGTACGAAAAGATGCAACCGTACTAGACACAGCTAAAGAAAACTCAACTAAAACAATAAAAACCCTTGTCCTAAAACGGTTAAAACAAATAGTATATAGTTCGGATAGAGACTCCTAGCATCATAACTTAACTTCCTAAAACCAAAGAGAGGATACGTGGATGCAACAGACCAATTATCCTCATCATCAGGATGCCTCCTGTCGAAAGGTTGAAATAGCTTCCTTGACATCGAAGGAGTCAGAGGAGAGCTTCGCTGAAAGAAATGGCAAGATCGAAAAGTTCAACACCGTACATATATAACAATTAAGTAACATCAATTATAATAAACCGGACCATTAGTTTAGAACATCAATAATTCATATTATCAACAATGTCATTCAAAGCATGTCAAAAGACCATAACTTGTTAAGTCTCTCGTATCGTGCATTGCTCATCCGAGTTGTCTAACAAAACTAAATCTCGAGAATTTTAGTTACCTCAAAATTCTTTGTAGCAATAGGAGAAGGTGTAGATTTAACACTTGCTATGCCGTTAGCACCAGCTTTTGAGTTATGGTGCACACGAATATCTATGGCACCACCAGATTTAGATGCGACAGGGCTTAATTTCACATGGTCGGTGAACTTCTGATCTCCGATCTTTTCGTTTTTCTCATCAGGGATATCGGTACCAAAATTTGAGCTTTTGACACCCAACACATCTTCATTCACGGTACCATTATGGACAATCGAGTTCTCTTCAGTGCATTCCTTGACCTCGTAGTTCTTTGACTCAGTGTCTTCCGAAACTCTCGGAGCACCATTTGAATTCACCACACCGTTCGATTTCACAACACCGTTGGGCTTATCATCCATATGCACATCAGTGAGTTCCCTCCCCATCAAACTGCATTAGAAATAAGATGATCTTTTAGCTCGGAAAAGCCAAACTCAGCACAAGGGAACAAAGAAACCGAACAAGACACTGAAAAACCATGGAAGATTGCAATTTCAAGTTGTCGAAACAAAGAACTGGACCGAGAAACGACAAGCACTACACAATTCCTAGTGCATATATATAACACACATATCAAATAAAACATGATTTTTCATGTAGATCCATCCATGATCTGCAGTAAAAATTCAATACCCGAGCCGAGATCGAATGGTGATTACTTTTGCTCCTAGCAAAGAATTCACTTTCACTTTTTTTTTTCCAAACATTGAAATGCTTTTACCTTTGTTTCACATTTGGGATACAAAAAAAAGGTCACCATTGTACTCTTCAAACAAGAATGCAGAAGAAGATTAATGGAATCATTTGGAAGTTCATATGAAAGATGATACCTTTAAGCACAAATTATGGAATTCAAGACTCTACTTTTTAATCCAAATTTGTCTCCTTTACATATAATTCTACCAAATATAAACCCACACACACAAAAACACTGAAAAGTTCATTCAAAGAAAGATAAAGAGAGAAGATTTAATTTAGCAAATATTAACCAAAAATTAAAATCCAAGAGAAAAATGGAAGCTTTAGTTAAAGCTCCATATTTCTTAGCATTCACATTCACATAAAAGAAAAACAAAAATCACTTAAAAGAGCTTTTAAAAGAAACCCACAAATCCAGCAGTTTTAGACCAAACAAACAAACCCCAGAACTGCTTTAGGATAAAGAGAAAAAAAAAAAAAAAGAGGATAAATTTACTGAAAATGTTCATTTACTGGCACACATTTCACATAAAAACACCCCACATTACTATGATAAAAAAGTAAAAACCCAGAGAAAAAAACATGAAAATGAAGCAAAATACCTTGAAAAAGACAGCAACAAGAAGAAAAAAAAACCCAGTTAAAATAGATCAAACCCCATTGCTTATGTTAAAACAAAAAATAGAAAGAAAAAAAAAACCCAGAAAGATAAACATTGATACACATATACATAATATATATATTCTCTTACTGTTATCTTCTAGCTTTGATCTGATAAGATCTTGAAACCCTTTTGTCCCTCTCTTCTCTGTTCTTCAGCTTGTGTTCTTTCCCTTACAGTTTCTCACACACCAAGTGATATTTTTGCTTTTATTTAGGTCTCTCAGTCATTGAAAGCTGGGTTTTATTTCATGGATTTTGCTAACCAGTGGTGTTTAAGTACTGTTACTGTTGATTCTTTTTTTTCTTTTTTTGACTCACTATTAAATTATTTTGTTTTTTCCTTCATCCACTCGTTGCTATCTTTTTTTCTCACAAGTTGATAAATTATATAGTAATAATTATATGTGTATGTATAGTTGTTGGTAAGGCTGATCCATTAATTTCTAATCATATTTACGTCTAAAATTATTCAAGAGGGTAATACGTTAACACATTTAAATTTATATATTTGCGTATTAATAATAATTTTTATACCAAGACTGAATCGTTATTTTTTAATTAAATCTTAAATCAATCAATTTCTATAAATATTTTCAATATTTATTAAAATGTTATATTTTGCGAACTGGTACCATCATTCGCATATCCTGTAAGCATATTTCATTAGGTCACATTATTGACCTAATAAGGAAGGTTTACACAATCCATCAATCAAGAACCAATATATAGATTCTAAATGTGCTTTTTTTAATAAAAAAAATACTTTTTTTTGAAACACGATTAAAGATAAATATTATACTCTTCAATTTTCTTTTATATTTTTATTCTCTAAGAGTTATTTAATTTTTTCTTACTACTCTTGACTCATCGGGTTATTTCTCTTTAACCCATCAACAAGGTTTAAATTGAAGATTAAAGTTATAATTATTCAAAATTATGGTTAAAGTTGTCGATCGAGTTTTAGCTCAATTAGTATGGACATTATTATCAATATGTAAGAACGTGAGTTCGAATACGCTGAAACCCTCAGAACTTGTAGTAAAATTGTTAAAAAATTTATGGTGAAAATTTGGTAAATCCTTTTCATAAGTCCTTTGGATTTGTATCTAAAATTTTCAAGACAGATAAATCTTTGTGAAATTCCTTTAAACAAGGGAAATTCCACGTAAAAATATAATTAAATATATATATATATAAATACAAGATGGATATAACAATGAATCAAAATTTGTATAAAATGAAGTTTAAATTAATAATTTTTTTAAGAGTTTAAAGTATTTTATCGGAACAAATTTAATGATTAATTTTTCACGTTCTGTAAACTTATTAATGAAGTGAACATTGACCACGAATTTCAAAATTATTCTATACTCAAAATGAGAATCGAAGCCTCGATTTTATTTTATTATTTGATTTTTCTGGTGGTGGGAGTGTGAAAATAGTATCAATACTATTTATGGTATTTGATATGAAAGATAACCAAGTGAGAGGCTTTCGATTTAATGCATATGTGAAAAAATAGCATCTAAACAATGCTTCAAATCTAGTCATCTTATCTCAAACTATTTAATGCTAGTCAATTAAACCAAAGCTTTAGATTTTCTAATTGGAAAACAAAATATATTTTTCTTTTCTCTAATTAATGCAGAGGCGAATCTAGGAGGCTGGTAGGGGCTCTGGCTCCCCTAAAATAGAAGATTGCTATTTAGGCCTTTAATTTTTTTAAAAATTTTAAATTAGTAAATATAAAATTACATTTTGGCCCCCTTAAAATTATAAAAATTTGATTTAATCCTTTAAAAATAAAAAAATAAAATTTAATTCAGCCCCCTAAAAAATTGTTCTGACTTCACCCCTGGATTAATGCATGTTTAACATGGAATAATTATATAAAAATTGAAAAATAAACGAGTTATATCGTATGTATATGCATTAGTCGTAGGTTTTGATATTATGCAAACGAAAAATTTAATATTATATAAACAATTATTCAATAATCTTTAAAATGATATGATTTTTACAGATATAGAATTACCTGATGTGGAATTAGAGTCGATAATTGGGTTTGACGAAAAAGAACGTTACGATAATTTTATTTCTTCCTCTTGACTTTTTTGCTTTTGTTACATAAATCCTAAGTTATAAAGCTATAAATTTACTATTGTTTTTATGTAAGTGGAGACAATATCGATTTATAATTATCAATTTTTAATTTGATATATCTATCAAGTAACTAAATGAATGTATAGTATTTAACTTCTATCAAATCGAATAACTTAATCACTTTAAATTAAATCATTTAATTTTAGATTTAATTGAGTTTGTAATATAAGCTAAAATCTTACCACTTCTCCTAATTTAAGCCTTGATTATGTTCATTGAACTTTAGATTGATTTATAAAGCAAGGTGATTAGTACTGTTCCAATGGATGCACTATTTTTCTACTGAAACTGGTGCATACAATATCGGTATGTTTAGATGTATTGTTTCAAATTTATCGATATTTAAGGAAAAAAATTTAATATATGATTATAAAAATATTTACAAATATTAAATGAATGATATTAAATAAATTTCAAATATAGAATATTCATGCATTAGTCCTTACACAGTGTTTTGGTAAAAAAAATTATTATTTATTACCATAACAATAAAATGTTAGAAATTTTATATCTTTTAATATTATTCATGTATCAACCAGTACTATTAGAATTAGGCAGAACGGATCGATGTAATCGATATGGATCAAAATTTTAAACGATGTGGAAAAGAGAATTGATTGCACCAATTTATTATTAGAATAACATGCATCAGCTGAAACCTATGCGGAACCAACTACATTACTATAAAGTTCCCCTAATTTAAAGCTTAAATGCGATGGCAACCAAATTAACCCTAAGTCTAGATGTAGGGTTGTAAATGAACTAAGCTTGAACGAACAAATCTTTGTTCATGTTCGTTTGTTTATTTTTAAGCTTGTTCGTGTTTAGTTTGTGTTCGTTAAGAATTTCAATTTTTTTTGTTCATGTTTGTTTATTTAAAATTATGTGTATTCATGTTCGTTTGTTTAATATTCACTAGCATATTCATTTAACTTAATCGAACATGCTCACAAACATTGAACAAACATGTTCACGAACAATGTTAATGAATTATAAACAAACAAACAAACAATAAATACACACACAGAGATATTATTTTAATATTTTTATAAGAAAATATCATTAATAAATAAACGAGCTTGTTCGTGAACATAAACGAACTGAACACACCTCTATTCGTGTTCGTTCGTTTATTAAACGGACATAAAAATATTGTTCATTCTTATCTATTTAGCTTAGTAAACAAACGTTATATGAACGGTTCACGAGAACATTCTATTCATTTACATCCCTATCTAGATGTGAAGGGAGCAATTGAACTTAAAATTTACGGAAGTGAAATGAATAAAGTAAAACATGGAGGGACCCATTGCTCAATTTTCTTTTATCCTTTTCTTCTTATTGTCCCCTAATTAGGTGAATGAAAGAGCAATTTGAAAGGAATATTTAAGGTTTATAATTTGTTTGCATGATGTGATTTTTGCCCCTTAAGTAGGTGAATGAAGGACCAAATTTTAAACAAAGACTTAGGGTTTACAATTTATTTATTGACTTATTTGCATAATGGGATTATGAACATCTAAAAGCCAAAGGCGACAACAAGCAAGCAATTAGGTGAATAAATGAAGTTGGGTTTAATACTAAATATAATAAAAGTGGGTTCCATTAGAAGAAAAGGATAAATTTAGGTGATGCATAATTTTCTTAGTTTAAGTTTAGTTAAACTTTCAATTGATTATTTTCATTTACTTGTACAAAACAATTAGGGAATAAAAAAAAATTGTTAATTGATAGATTTGTTTATGCTATTAGAAACATACAAAAAGATCAACAAATGATTAGGTTCAAACATCGGAGACGATATTATTGAGAAGGGCAGCCAAGAACCCCGAACGTGAACCGTAAAACGGACATAAAGAATATAAAAAAAACATACAAAAATAAAAATGATTGAATTAAATTTCATTAATACAAATAATATTTACAATAATAAAAAGTTTAATTAAATTAATATTTATTTTTTAAAGCAATGCATTTTTATGTGTTTATTTCATGGAAAATAACTTGGTCAACAAAAAATAAGTCTTTTTTACATGTAAGATGACTTACCCTTTTTCCAGAAAAAAGCTCATTTATGAGTAATTTTATTTTTATATAAAAATTAACTTAAATCATATATATTTAATAATATAATAATTTATATTATTATATTAAATAAATATATTAACCGGTTTTAATATATATTTAATAATATATTTAAATAAATATAAATTAACCGGTTTTAATTATGATTTAGAACCCATATACAAAATATTTAATTAAGTTTCTTAATTAATTGCGATAGTTATGGTGATTTAAGATGTCTCATCACCATGTTAGAAAAAGGAACAAGAAACTAAACTTATAACCAAAGCATAGTAATCACATCATATGCGACACAAATTAAAGTGTCTTGTCTTGATTAAATCTCTAAACCCCTTTTTTAAAGTTAGCTAAAACATTATTTTATCAATTCTGTATACATTTTTATTATTTTCACTAAAATGGGATATTATCAATTTTAGTCCCTTTCATTTGTCAATATCTAATTTATGCCATTTTTTTTAACATAATTTATACTTTTGACTCCTTCATCAAAATATTTAAATTTTATTGAAATAAAAAGCAATGATTAGTTTTAGGGAGAAGATTAATTAAAGGATTAGTTGTAACTTAAGCCTAATTTAGAAGAATGTGTGCAGTCTTTAGCAATGACATTGCTTAATGTAAAATTGCCTTTTGATAATGACATTCTTTATTATTATTGTTGTTGTTATTAGAGTTGTGTGACCTGAATCCTGTCACTTGTTAAAGAAATCAAATCAGTATAGAACTACACTTATTCTATTTGACATTGATCAGAATAGGATTTTTCAACTTTTAAATAGATGTTGTCGAAACTCCTCTTGTATTATTCGTTTTTCAACATTGGTGAATTTTTCCTTCTCTGATCGTGGTTTTTCCCAAAAGGATTTTCCACGAAAAATATGTATGTCATTATTTTCTTTTCTTATTGTTTTAGGATCGTTCTATCGTCATTATCGATGTTTATAATAACAATTGTGTATATATATATAAATTTATTATATTTAATTCAAAATACAAAAAATTGGTTAAACTACAAAAATAAAATTTAGAAATTGATAGAAAATAAAATATTAAAAAATATACTTTCATTGTTTTTAATTAAACAAATTTGTAGTCTTTTTAAAAAAAAATCTGCAATTTGTAATTTAAAAATAATAAAATATACAAATATTTTTATAAATACATTATTGTTTATTTAGATTTAGATTTTATTTTTTAATTTCATTTTTTAATTAAAATTTTATGATAATATAGATTAGATGTCGTATTAATACAAGAAAATGATTAAAAATAAATGGTGACGATTTTTTTACCTAACATTGTCCGATTACAAAACTTTCACCATTAGCGAATAAATAAATGGACTCACTTTTGAAATATGTTTTTTTTTTAATCTCTTCGTATTTGGATTCGTGATTATTCTTTTTAATAATATTTTTTCGAGATTCAAATCAATATTTTCTTTTTGATAGTGAAACGTGCTTTATTATTGCACACAACATTTCTTGGTCACTCTAAAAATATGATTATCAAAGAAACATACATAGTTTAGAGAATATTACTAAGGATGAGAAAACTTGAACCACTCATGGATTTCGATCTGATCCACACGAATGGAGCAGATATTTTCTTTTAATAAGGGAATGCGAGGCAAGATAATTAGGTAGATTTTTTTTTCTTTTGCATAGTGGATATAGAGCGGTTATAATAGTTGCTTGCCCCATCCCAACCTGACCTGCTTCATTATATAAAATTCTCATTTTATCATTATATATAAAAATTATTAAAAGGATAAAATGTAATAATGTAATATAGAAAAAATTCATATATTTTATGTCTAAATATTTTTTTAAGAATTATGTTTAAATGTTTACTTTACTTTAAAAAATGATTAAAAAATGAAAACATTAAAGATAAATAGAAAAAAAATTGAAACAAAGCGGAACAAGGTGAGATGGGGTTGGTGGTGAAACAAAACGTGCCAACTGTGAAGCGATAATGGATTTAACGATATTTGCCCCACCTCGTTTCATTTTCATCCCTAAATATTACAATAATTGAAAATTAAAAAAAAAAGTGACAATTTTAATTTTCCTTCAAATTTAAAAATCATGATTGTTGATTGAGTTAACTCGATTAATATTGGCATTGTTGCTGGGGTAGAATGACATGAATTCGAGTGCGTTGAAATGCAATAATTTTTCTATTTAAGGGTTGGGAAGGAATTATTTGTAGTTCTAAAAACAATACTCATTTTCTTACTTTAGCATCTAAACTTTATTTTGTCCTACTTAAGTACTCGAACTATCATTTTTATCTCATTTTACCCCAAAGATTTTCAACTTCCAATAAGAATGCATCACATTTCACAATTTTACTGACATTTTTTTTTTGTTTTTTCTCAAGGTAAATTGAAATAAAAAATAGTTGTAAGACACAAAAATATGATTAAAAAATCAAATAGAAAATTAAGCATGTGTGAAATCTTAGCTAAGTTTGATTTGATAAAATAGAAAGGACAACAATTGCACTTGTGTGAGAAGCTTAATCAAATTTTGTCTTAATCATGAATCCAAATTGAAAGGTGACAAAGGTACAATGTTGCATCTATTTCACCACGAATTGACACCACTCACTAGTAAAGGAATTCTTTATTTACTCGTAACAAAATTAGTAATAATAACAATAATAACGTAATATAAAGTCATAAATTTTTTTTAGGAAGTTAAAATTAAATTGTAATTTTTATAATAATAAAAATATAATTTTACCATTTTAATAGTTTATATATTTATAATTTTTAAAGGATTAAATCAAATTTTTATCATTTTAAAGGGGTTAAAGTATAATTTTACATTTACTAATTTAAAAGATTTAAATAAAAAATTTTCTATTTTAGGGAGGATTGGCCAGCGCCTAACTAAGCCCCTAGTTATATAGACATAAGAGTCAAATTATTGTAAGATAAGCTTAACTTAAATTAATTTTTTAAAATTTTTATTTAAATCTCTATTATATTCAAATTCATTACAATGTTTTTTTTTTGTTACATGACTACCATGTGAGTATTTAATTTCAATATACCATGCTAAAATTTAAAAAAAAAAAACAGCGTTGGCAATTGAACCTGAGATTAAATTTTTTGAAATAAAAGTATGAAGACTAAATTCTAAATACATAAAAAATATAAGGACTCGGACCATAATCATAAAAAAGTAATACATATATATGTGTGTGTGTGAGATTTCTTGGCCAATTTTGATTTCATGAAGTATAAGGGACAACAATCACACTTGACTAAGAAACTTCTTCAAAATTGGTCCTAACTAAAATTCCAAATAAAAGGTAAATATTCAATGTTATGTCTATTTCACTAAAAATTGACACAATTAGAAAACTACATATATAAATATATATAGTGGAGAAGTTAAAAAAAATATGGGTTATATTTTTACAATAATAAAAATGTTATTTTAACACTTTAATAGTATGATGTTTATAATTCTTAGAGGATTAAATTAAATTTTTATCGTTTTTTGAGAATTAAAATATAATTTTACTATAATTAATTTAAAATTTTATAAATTATAAAATGAAAATATTCTCATTTTAGGAGATTAGGGGCGTGACTGTATATATATATTTATTTGTTTTTTGAACAAAGTTTACGATTTGCAATCATATAAAGAAATGAGCAAAAAGCTTCAATACATTGAAACAATTGCTCCAAATCGTTTGCTTCTTTTTGTTTTTACCTAGCAGCAGTGTTAGCTTCCGAGCTAGCTATCACTCGTCTTTTTCTCCTGCCCATCAACCCTTTTTTCTTTCTTCTTCTCATTCACTCCATGCGTTTTTTTTCTTTTCAGTTTACAGATCTATTTTGTGGGTATCTTTGTTGTCTTCACAAGTTGTGATGGACAGATGATGGTGTCTATAATTGTTGAAACACCACCGGCAATTTCTTTTAGAAAGTGGGTAACTCTTCGTTGACTTCTTAATCTGTTTCTGTTTTGAGAGGTTCAGAATAATAAATGATTTCACGAGTCGGTTTGGACTCGTGTTACATTAAGTTTTATATGTTTTTTATTTGTTTTTCCATTGTTTGATAAGCCTTTACTTTTAATTTTTTTTGTCTACCCTTGTATCACACTTTTTAGTTTTGCTTATGCATGTAGTCTTGCTTTTGCAAGTAATTTGAGGGTTGGTTTTGTCGCCGTCCCCTCTAGTTTGGTGAGTGCTCGATTCTTTTATCGATTTATGCCCGTCGCTTTGGATCTTCCGAGGTTGATTTCCTTAATTAAGTGCTCGCAATCACTCCTAATATGTTGTGTTTGAGTTGTGACAGAGTCGATTGTCAACGTGCCATAATGTTCTATTGATGCTGAAGTTGAAATTTTTGTTGCGATGATGGAGCTTGTCATTTAGCACGTATTAAGGGTATTTGTTATTTTCCCCCTGAATTGTATAGTCTTATTCATTGAATGAATTGATGAATTTCTCTTAAAGAAATATGAAATCTTATATTTATATAGTATTTATGTTACTATGAAATAAAAAATCTTTTGATTTTATTAAGTATGTGTAAAAATACACACGGGTGGATCCAATGAAGTAGGTAAAGGGCATTCATCCCGTTTGGAATTCAATAATTTTTTTTTTTATTTTACCTCAAATTTTATAATTTTACTTCCATTCCTAAAGGAACATTTCTTGCTTGCCCCTAAAGATGCAAATATATTTTTTGAAATTATTATTTTACTTTTATATATAATTATTCTTTTAACAATTTTATTATAGGTTAGGATAATATTTACTCTTTTTGACATAATGCCTAGAACTACTCATAACCTCTCTTCAACCCATAAATAGGAACATAAATGTTTCAGCGCACTCGAACTCACGTTATCCTACATCAACAACAATATCAATACCAATCAAACTAAGACTCGATCGACAAAAATATAAATATAAATATTTAATATTTACATATTTTTAAAATGTTATTTTTCAAAGTTGAAATCTGCCATACAATAGATGCTCATGGTAAAGAAAAGGCTTCAAATTTTTAATTATCTTATTCAATTTGATCCAAACAAATTGATGACTAGCTTTACCATTCAAAAAAACAAAATTTTAAATAATTATTTTTATATTACTAATTATTTTTGACAGTTAAATTTAAAAATATTTTTTGTAACGACCCGAAGTTTATGAATATCGGAAAAGTGTATTTTCGGGTCATTGTTTTGGTAAAACGAATTCGTAAATATTTATTAGAAATATTTACGAAGTCGGTTGAGTGGTTAATTAGATTCTGGCTAGGTGAATTAACTTGAATTAAGGTTAATTTAGTGTAAGGACTAGATTGAATATAGAGAAAAAGTTGAATAATAGAATCAAGAAAAGTTGAAGGACTAAATTAATAAATAAACCAAATTGAGAGAAGTGTGTGGTAAAAATAAAATACATGTATATTAAATAATATACATACATTTGTAATAAATACATGTATTTACTTATTATTTAAGTTAATAATAATTATTACTAAAATATAATATAATAATATAATAAAACACAACATAAAATAAAATAAAAGAAAGTAAAATAAATAAAAAAAGAAAGAAGGGACAGAGAAGTGAAACGAAAAAGAGAGAAAGAAAAAGGAAAGAAAAAGAAAGGGGAAATTAGGGTTCTAAGGATTCAAAGTTAATTTGGAAAGGCAATTTAGCCGTTTTTTTTGTAATTTTGATGTTCTTGGAATTCTAGAACAAAATACTACTTGATATAAGTGGAAATTTTGAAAGTTAGTTGATTTTTAGATATGATTTATGTTGAATTAATTGAAGAATTTAGGTTAGAATTGATAGAATTTTAAGTTATAATTGGGAAAAGAATTGAATTGTAAGTTAAATCATAAGTTTTTATGTAGTAGGGACTAAATTGAAAGAAATTTGAAATTATGGATTTATAATGAAATTGAGTATTGAAGTTAGTTTTAAGTGGGAATTGGATGAAAATATGAAATAGTTTTGGAAAGAATAAAACTAGTATTGATTTAAGGACTAAATTGGAATTTAGGCAAAAGTTGTGTATAAATTGAATTAATTAATATGAAATTGTATTGTATTGATAATTTTTAATTGTTTCGATTCTGTAGCTAACGTTGTGCCGGAGACCTCGACTAGGAAATGAAAGGAAAAAGTTGACAGGGAATAATTCGGGAAAATTACGGTTTGTATTTCTATAATCCAAAAACTACAATTATTGGTTGTATTTATTATTTTATATGGTAAGTGAAATTGAGGTGAGTTTGATATATTGATATTGAATTGAATTGCTTTGTGAACATATGTGTATGATTGAAAAGTGTATTGAATTGTAATTGATTGAAATTGTATATTGATTTGAAATTGAATTATGAATTGAAATACCCTATTAACAATATCGGGCTAAGTCGGATATAGTTGGCATGCCATAGGATTGGAAGTATTTAGGGATACTTCGACTTCGAGTCGATGAGGCACTATAAGTGTCGTTTTACTGTTATTACTTCGGATAAATCCGATGAGGTGCGAAAATCGCATCTTTATTCTTTATTTACTTGACTTGGCGATGAGGCCTGAGTGCCGTCTTTGGTGTGTTGGTTGGATCCGTGTATCCGTCGAAGTCTGAGTCGTGTTAATAAGGATAAGTAAATGAATTGGTTAAATTGATTGATACTGAACGTATTGAAATTGAATTGAATACATTATGGTGAAATGCTATTGAATAGCATCTATGAAATTGAAATAGAAGGTGTAATAATTGAAAGTGTTATGAATGATGTGTATTGTGAAATTGATTAATTGTTGAATGGATTTGTTATGTGTAAATATGTATTTGAACTTTATAAATTTATATTTAATAAGTATTCGGATTATAGAAATACCACTGAGTTACATACGCAGCGTACGGTTTGTTTCTGTGCGCAGGTTAGGTTAAAGTCAGACTGTTGAATCAGCATCCATAGCCGATCCCGAACCCAAATACGTGGTGAAATATTTTCTCTTTTGAAAATGGCATGTACCTAGGTTGTCTTTTGATGTCATTTTGAGATGTGAATATTAATGGTATATAAGATTATATTGGTTGATATATAAATACAAGTATATGTCTTATAATATGGCTATTTACATGGTTTAATTATGATTGGTTTGAATGGTACTTAAATGAATTGTTTAGATAATTTATGTTAGATATCTATGAACATACCTGAGTCAGATCATTATATTGATAAATTCTGACATGTTTTAGATTTATTTAATTGTATTTTGGATTTGTTGAATAAAGGATATTTGAGTTGCTTGTTGTTCAAGAATTGCAAGGTTGGTAAACTTGTTATATAATGCTCATTTTTAGTCCACACGGCCTGGTACACGGGCATGTGACCAGACCGTGTGAGACACACGGCTTACACATGGGCGTGTGGGTAGACTGTGTGTCCCTTGCAACTTAAAATTTTAGAAACAGAATGCACAGATATTGCCACACGGGCAGAGACACGGGCGTGTGTCTCAGCCGTGTGAGGTATACGGCCCAGCACACGGGCATGTGCCCTGCCGCATGAAAACTGCACCTAAAATTTGAAAAATAAATTGACCACACGGTCTAGCACACGGGCGTGTGGCTTGGCCGTGTGAGGTAAGTCAGAGAGCACATAATTTAAGACACGACCTGGAAAACAAGCATGTTATAGGGTCACACGGGCGTGTGAGTCTTGCATCTAGGAAAAATTTTGAAATATCTTGAAAAATTCTCTAATCTTCCAATTAAGTCTCGATTCGTTTTAAATACATATATTGGGCCTCGAGGACCCGTAAAAGAGACAATATGATTAATTTATAAAGTGTAGGAAATTTAATTTATTTAATGTTCGTAATTGATCTGAATTGTCAAGTAATGCTCCATAACCCTATTCTGACGACGCAAAAGGATTAGGGGTGTTACATTTTTATTATTAAATAATAATTCAGATCCAACTCTTCTAATATTATAAACTCCTTATTCTAAGTCCTTTGTTTTTAAGTCTTTTTTTATTTATTTAAAAAATAAGAGAAATAGTATTTAGCAATATTTCAAATTTCTTTAAAAAAAATGTTTGAAGTGCCATTTATTTGAAGTTAACGAGTTGAAAAGGTTCAAGCCCTTTCAAGCGTGTGATTATGGCGGAGCCATTAAAATGGTAAATTTTTAATTTAGGTTATTTATAATTTATAAAATTTTAAATTAATAATGGTAAAATTGTATTTTGATCCCTAAAAAAATGATAAAATTTTGATTTAACCCTTTAAAAATTATAAAATAGTTATTAAAATGATGAAATTATATTTTTACTATCGTGAAAATATATAATTTAATTCTGTCCCCTTAAAAAAAATTTCTAACTTCGTCATTCCGCTTATGTTCTGTTCGCAAATGGTTGTGCACCACGTACAACTTTCTACGAATCTTATCTTCAAATTAGGGTCTCTAAATCATAAATCATAATCACATGGTAGATTGCATAATCGTTATGATAAAAACAAACAAATCATGTGTTGTATCTATTTCTGTGAGGAATCTCCGATGTTGGCAGATCCAATGATTAATTTATTTATATTAATATTTTCATTTTATAATTTTAATTTTATTTTTTTATATGCTCTAATTAGTTTTCTTTATAAAAATAAACACGTGAATTAAAAAACCCAAAGAGACGTTATATAAAACAAAAAAGGGCCAAAAAATTTAAGCCCAAAGAAAACAGGCCCAGCTAAAGTATAAGAAACCCAAGCCCAAATTACAGGGCTGTATTTTTCATTTAATCTTGGGTAATGACATATTTGGTCCCTGTACTTTTTCAAATCTTTTAATGTGGTACGGTTTAAAATTATTAGGCTTTAAAAATTGATTTGGGCAAAAAAAAGTAAACCCGACTAAAATATGGGCCGAGGTAAAGTTTATTGGCCAGACTCGTTTTTAAGTTTATAATATATTTTTCATTTATTTTACATATTATGTAATTTGTTATAAGAATATTCAAACATACTATTATGTAAATATTAAAAAATGTTTTTTTTTAATAAAATAATATACTATAATGATAGTTAAAGATATATATAGTCTAATATATATGTTATAGCAATATGAAGGAACATATTAAAAAATAATTCAATGTGGCATAGAGATATATAGGCATTTGATATTCTAATAATTTATTATGTGTATTTATATTCCAAATTTGAAGACTCTATATTAAATAATTTTTAATTATTTATTAATATATATTTGCTAAAATTTTAAAAAATATGTTAACTTACTTAATCTTAAAGATTTGAGTTCTCTGTTGGAGAATAATTAAAAGGGAGTTGAATTTTCCTCAATATTGATGATGCTATTCAAATAGAATCAGGGAATGCAACTGCTGGGTGATTTATGAGCAATGAAAATAGAGATTGAGTCTTTGGATACAACCGATCCATAGGAAAATGCTCGGTTTTTTTATGCCGAATCATGGGGCATCTTAGGTGGCCTAAAACTCATCCAATGAAGAGGTCATGACAATGTGATAATCTAATAAGACAATTTGGAGGTTATTAAACCCATATATGGAAGTGCTTCGAAGATTTCAAATTCTGCTTTGATTAGAAAAATACATTGTATACTGTCTCAAGAAGGACAATGGATATTACGCCACATTTCTAAGAAGCACAATCGAAGCTCAGATTATTTAATCAAACTGGCCTTTGCAAAAAAGAAGGATTTACAATTGATTAACATCCCTCCAAGAGAAGTACTTGAGTTTCTTAAAGCAGACAAGGAAAGGAGTATTCGTATTCCTTAATTTTTTTTTATGTAATTTAGTGCAGTTAAGTTTTTAAATTCACCAAAAAAAAGATTTGATTAAAAAAAATCTTACCTTAAATAATCCATTTTAGAATACGTTATAATAAATAAATATACCAGAATTAGGATTGAGTAAGAAAAAACGAAAAATTGAAAATCAACTTGGATCGAGGTGATTGAATAGTTTATGGAATGCAAATTTAGAGATCGTGATTACTCGAAGTCAAAGCAAATTTCATTAATTTTAATTTATTTATATAAAATCAAATATTTTATATTTAAAAGAGTAAAAATAATTTAGAACTGTTTAAAAATAATATTCAAAAGTTATAACAAAATTGAGAAAAATAATATTACACATAAATGGGTTTATAATTTTAACGCATTTTAATACTTTTCTTTTGTCTTTATATAATTATATATTCAAGATGGAATCCGGATAAGGGGCAAAATTGTCCAATTGGAGGACAGAATTTTTTTATAATCATAAACAAACAAATGGAATCCCAGAATCTAAACATTTCCATTCCCAAAAATACCCCTAGAATACCGAAATAAAAAATAAATAAATAAATCTTTGAGAAGTCAAACATCAAAAGTCAATCATCTCAACTCCCCCAAATCTACATCCAACGGCCCATATTCAATTGCCCAAAATTAAAAAAACCCTAAATAATCGAAATCAAATTAAAAAAAATTAAAAATTTTAAAAAAATCTGCAAAACCTCAAAAACAGCAAAAACCAATGGAACTGAATGAAACCCAACAACACTACTTCACCAGCAACAACTCCAACACTGTCACCGCCACTCCCTCACCGGCCAATGGGCTTTTGCTACCTAATGACGGGGGAGGGTCCCACCATATGGTGTACCCACACTGTGTGCCTTCGGCGGTGACGTCGGCTATGGAACCGGCGAGAAGGAAGAGAGGGAGGCCTAGGAAGTATGGGACTCCGGAACAAGCTATGGCAGCTAAGAAAACGGCGTCGTTGAGCTCCAAGGTACGGAGAGAACAGCAACAGCAGCAACAATTGGGTCTTGGTGGTGGTGGTGGTGGTGGGTCTTCTAAGAAGCCTCAGTTGGTTGCATTAGGTGGGTGTTTTTTTAATTAAAAAAGTTCGTTGCTTTTGGGTTCCTTTTTTGTGAATTTGATGGGTTTTGGGGGGTTTTGTTGCAAATTTATTAGAAAGTGAGGGTTTTGGGTGCATTGTTGTGGGAACCTTTTTAAATGAATTTGAGAGGCTTTTGTTGCAAATTAGTTGGAATTGAGAAAGTTTTGTGTGCATTGCTTGCGAAAATGTTGCCTTTGTTTGCTCTGGTAGGATATTTTTGGTAAAAAGAAAAGATTCTTTCTTGTATGGTACCTAATCATGAATTTGATTGTTTTTTGGGGGTCTTGTTGTAAATTTCTTTAAATTGGGGGTGTTTAGGGGTGCATTGAGTATGAACCATTGTATTTGTTTGCTCTATGTGCTTCTTTTATTTACTTAATTCTTTTTTAAATAGTCTCCTACCTTTGGCATCTTTTTGTGAACTTGAAGATGTTTGAGGAGCTTGTTGCAAGTTTGTTGAAAATTGAGAAGGTTTTAGATGCTTTCTATTTTGTAATTTAATGGAACTTTTAGTTTATGATTTACTTTCTTGTCTTCAATCAATGTTTGGTATTGTGCATATATTTCAGTTTACCAATTTATTTTGTTCCTGCTTCTGTTGTCAAATTTGGAATCTATTAACCCCTTTTTTTTTTTTAATAATTTTCAAAGCCTTTGGTTTCAGAGGCTTAAGTTGTAAAATTCTTGAATTTTTCATGGTTTTGTTGCATCATGTGCTAACCTGTTCTTAAATCTTTAAATTAGTACGTCATAGTTCGTTCAGTGTCCTCAACTTGCATGGTTGCATTGGTTCATTTTCAGAGTGCATCTGATTTAGTTTCTTAAACTAAAAGATCCGAGCCAAACACTGTTGAGCTGTGTGTTGTACATGTTGACTTGCTATTTAGTGGTAGCAGATAGAAGAAAATTACAAATCATACACTCGAATTCTTCAAGTCATGATAATCATAGAGAATGTAATTTTCCTTTCCTCTTCTTTTTTTAGTATTGAACTTCTTTTATCTAATTGGTGAGTTTGTATTAGGTAATTGTTTTGTCAAATTTGTAAATACATCAAACAATGATGCTGGCAGCATGGTACAATGTTAAAATAAGGACATATAGATGCATATATTCGGTTTCATCTGCTTATTATCGGTTACGTTCACGGGTTATGGATCTAGTCACCAGCAATTCGGAGGAAAGTCCGCTTTCCTATGTGGTGGTTCGTACCACATGAATAATCTGTGATTAATGTATGGAACTTGTCAAAGGGAGCTCTTAACCTTAGACTCATTAGGAAGAGTGAGTCATAAACCTCTATAAGTTGGAATCACTCCTGTTTTATTTTATTACTAAGAATTGTCCCGTTAAATAGAGGTTACATATGATTTTATTCTTGTAGAATAATACGCATATTACTAAAATAAACTTTTTTGTCTTCTTTTCATTTTGGTGCTTTTCACTTCTTGTCTTGCCCACAAAGGCAACCGTAACACCCTCTAATCGATGCAGGCAATGCAGGTCAAGGTTTTACTCCGCATGTTGTTAATGTAGTTGCTGGAGAGGTATGGCATTAATTACTTTCGGAAGCTTTTATTAATATTTCGGATACATTGTTGGCATTGGTTATAATCCATATCCGTAGGGAACAGATTTTGATGCATAGCAGTTTCTTTGTCAATTTTATAATCTGTTAAAATGTGTTTTCCACAGTCGATTTCCTTAAAAAAAGGGCATAGTTTGACTTTTTGTCACATCTTAAAGTTGGGTTTTTAGTCATGGTTCAGTTAAATAGGATGTCCTATTGATGTGATATTTACTGATATAATAAACGTGTAACTTTGTGTTTCTGATATAAACTCCTTATCTTTTTCAATGTTATGATTCATTACAAACAATACAAGGCCATGGTAGTCATTGTTGAAAGTTTAATGAGAGTGTTTCCGAGACTTCTGGTTGGTTTTCTCTCTTTTTTATTCTCGTGTTTGAAGTTGAGAGTGTATATAAGAGATGGAGCTAGAGAATTTAACATATGCCATATTTGTTCCATTTCCTTGATCTTTTTACGGATGGTGGGAGGTTGACGGATCGGACATTCTGTCATTCACCTTTATCGAAGCCTTGAAGAATGGCTTATCCATTTGTGTGCTCTTGGTTATTATAGGTCTTTGGTTGCTTGTATATTTCATTTACAACAGTCTCGATTATTTTAGTATTGTTTCTATACGTAAATCCAAGTCTTTTCTCGCCTTCTTGATGTGATATATTGATTGAAATAGGATGTGGGCCAAAAATTAATGATGTTCATTCAACAAAGCAAGCGCGAAGTATGTATTCTGTCTGCATCCGGTACAATCTCGAATGTATCTCTCCGCCAACCAGCGACATCTGGCGGTAACATTGCATATGAGGTAACCACTACTTTTTTTCCACCCTATTATAATTATTTTTATATCAACAAGTTTGCTCCATGTTTGTACGATGCAATTGCCATCCTATATTCTTTAACGCTCTTATGCTTGCTTTGATATTAGTTTTTATTGGTTAAATCGGATTTTTACCGGTTCAGTTAACGTGCGACATATTTGCCTGAAATATGTTGATTTGTATGTCAAAATATGATTTGTTTTCTTGATCATATGATATTAGGGTCGGTTTGAGATCGTTTCACTGTCAGGATCTTATGTTCGGAATGAAACCGGAGGGAGGACTGGTGGGCTCAGTGTATGTCTATCAAGTGGAGATGGCCAGATTATTGGTGGTGGGGTTGGTGGACCTCTAAAGGCCGCTGGCCCAGTTCAGGTATTAGTGGTTTTATTATTTGATTCGGGGATGGTCAGAAAAATTTGTAATGCTCAATTTATTGCTTGTACAGGTTATTGTCGGTACGTTTACTATCGACAACAAGAAGGACGTTAGTGCCGGTGCAAAAGGTGAAGCCTCTGGCAGCAAGTTGCCATCTCCGGTTGGAGGGACTTCGATATCTAACATTGGATTTCGCGCCGCGTTCGAAACTTCAGGAAGAAACCCGGTTATGGGAAATGATGATCATCAAAGTTTCGGAGGAAGTCATTTCATGATGCAACCACGAGGCATGCATATGGCAGCTCAGTCCACAGATTGGAGAATTGCTCTAGATGATAGAACCGGGTTTGAATTAACAGGTTAGAGTCTTGCATGCACACACATTTATACATGCATGCTCATGCATTGATAAATGCTGAAAGTAAATATCTATTACAGGAAAAACAGGTCATGGAGCTCATCAATCTCCGGAAAATGGGGACTACGATCAGATCACTGGATAGACATTTGTTTCACGGTTGAAACGCTGTTTTCCCCACTTTCTCTTTTTTTTTTTTTTTACGAAGACCTAATTGATGTACAACTCCATGGCCCTTCCACCTTTCACAGAGTGTAACATGATATACATGTACAGGTCGGCTCGTTACTATTTCGGTAGGCTCTATTTGGAGTACGGTGGGAAGGTCCAATTGTAAACTGACATCCAGTAACGTGCGAATCGTCTCACCGTGCTACTTGATAGAGCATTACATGATATCAGTTACAATGGTATTGGATATCGGATGCTCTCACCGTGGTCGGAAATCGAGCCCTGTAATATGAAGCATGAAGTGAGGGGATAGTGCTTTGGAAATCCTAGTCCTTTGTTTAGTTGTTGAAATGTTTATGGTTGAAAACTTTGAGCTTGAATCTTCTGATTAAAATAGGAGAAAAAAGGGAAAAAAAAAAAACTTCTAATTATTGTTTGGATTTAGATTAATGTGTAATTATTGTATACTAATTTTCCTCCCTTTTAAATATATTAACTGAATTATAATGAAATTTAGTGTGGCATAATATTAAACTCTATTTAGTCAATTTATGTATCAATTTATCATATATTTTCCATAATTTTGTCCTTGTCATATAATTAATTATTTTTTAATGTCACGAATTTATAATTTAGAAATATTATTTTTTCTATTATTTGAGATTTAATTTTTATATTTTAATTTTTAATATAATTTAGTTCCTATATTTTTATAATGTTAATTTCCATCGTTAACTTTTCGTTAATATACATTATGGGTATATATAATTTGAATGTACTAAAAAATTGAGATGTGGTTTATACTAAAATAAGATAATGGTCAAATTTTAATTGACCTCTAGATTACGCTAAAATTTGGGATTTGATTTATATGCTTTGATTTTTTTACATAATTTGTCCCTCTACTTTTATAATGTCATTAATACATTTAAATAGTTAATATTGTTAACTTTAAATTAAAATGTTGTTGTTAATTTTTCTTAAAAATATTATTCAAAATCATGAAGAGTTTGAATGGATATTTTCTTTTAAAAAATTATCAATATTTTCAATGTCATTTTTTATTGTTACATGATTACTAAGTGAATATTTTTTTTAATTTCAAAATGTTATTCCAGAGAATTTAATAGAAGAATTTTAATGATGATAAAAACTGAACTTGACTTTTTAAATCTGAATATAGAGGAATAAAATTCCAAATGTACAAAGTGTATAGGGACTTAGAGCATAATTTAGCCTTCAAACTTTTATTCCATAATTTAACATAAATAAATAATCAATTCAATGTGAAGCGTGAATCGAGAACCATACTAGTATGATTATAATTGTAAAATTAATGTTAAAATATGACATAAATCATTGTACTTTTTACAAATTCAAAATTCAGTCCTTGTACTTTTTATTTTTAAGAATTTAGTCTCGCTATTTTTTAAATTTTAAAATTCAAATTCAATTATTAATAGAGTTAAATTTTTAGTCTGACATTTTGGAAAAAAAATCACTAGACACGTAACTAAAAAAATACCCTAATAAAATTTAACAAAATAATTTTAACAATGCTAACGGTTATAAATTTTAAAATCTTAAAAATTTTAAAAAATAAAATATAAAAATTAAATTTCAAATTTCAAATTTATAAAAAAATAAAAAAAAAAGTTAGATATTTTAACTAAAATTAATAAGCAACCGCCTCCTACCCACCACACTGTTGGAATACTAAAGGCTGAATTTATAGTGAAACTGACCATTAGACCAAGCATTGTAATTATCTCAACTTTTGGAGAAAAAAAAATCAATAGATAAGGAGACCGACAGTATTGTACCGAATAAAAAATCAATTTCAACCGGATAAAATTTATTTAATATTTAGCAGTTTTACGCCGTCTTTAGTTCGATTAACATTGGTATTATTACTAGTGCAGAATGATATAGGCTTTAGTACGCTAAACCGTACTATTCTCTTATTTAAAGGTTGATGAGGGGCTATAGATAATTTTAGGTATTGTATAAAAAAGAGTAAATATATTAAGAATCTATAATGAGATTAATGTTCAAAAAAAATATTAAACAGTTTTATATATTTTTATTTAAGTTGTAAAGGTAAAACTTAACATATATTTTTAAGGGGAGGGATTCACTTATACCGATTCTTTCGTATATTTTTATACTATTATTATTTTAATAATTTAATTGTCTTATTATATATTTCATTCGTATAGATCATGCATGTCAAATTTGACATTAAAAATTTCTAACTATTTGTCTTATTTAAAAAATTTCAGTTGTTCAATAAATATTAATATATACAATATTTTATATCAATGTGATTGAGATATTGAATTGGTCCGGAAATTTACATGAAAAGCAAATATAATTATATTAATAAATTTAAAAATTAAATTATTAAAATATTAATAGTAAAAAAAAATATAAATTTCTCATATTTTTTATTATTGATGCTCTTATTATATACTTAATTTTCACATTATATAAATTAATATATATGAATTATAGAGAAGTGATATATAAATGAAATTTAAAAAATACTTAACTTTGAATATTGAATATTTAAGTCACTAGCTGATAAAATTATTGTTACATGATTTTTTCTATTTACAATATTCGCACCAATCGGAAGTTCTCTTTCCCTTCTCTTCTATAGTTCATTTTTTTCATGAAATAACTTAAAACGTCATGAATCTGCTAACCAAAATTAAAACAACTTTCTTTTCTAATCTCTGACTTTGATCGTCAGATTAACTTGATTTTAATGTATGCTCTTCTACTCGTTGATTGATACTGATTTACCATACCGATCGTTGAATATTTGTTGGAGCTTGACAGCCAAACTTCTTCTTCTTCTTCTTCAAAAAAAAAAACTTAACAACTCAATAACTTAAATAAAAACTTTCGAACAATTTAATGACTTAAATAAAAACTTTCGAATAATTTAGTGACTATTTTGTAATTTTTTAAGATTAAGTAATTAAAACATAAATTTATTAATAATTTAGTGAGGTTGGGTATATTTTACCTTTTACAATCAATTACGGCTATCGATATATAAATGCCATTGAAACCTTAAAAATGATTATAAATATAAAACCAGGCAAATGGATCATGCCAAGTCTTTTGTGGCGACATTGTTGCCGCCGATCATCGTCAGTTTCATCTTGCTTTCAAGTAATTGCCGGCTAATCCATGCCGCCGTCGAAGTGGCAGTTTCGAGTTCTTCATCCGAAGCGGTTCTTTCGAGATTTTTGAACAATGTTTCGAGAAGGCCAAAAAAAATCAATCCAAGGCCCCCAGCTCCAAGGTTCAACTCTCCTCCTCACCAAAGATCCAGAGCGCCTCCTAATTACAAGGCTCCACCGCCTCCAACGGTGGTGCCTACGCCAGCTCCGCAGCCACAAACACCGTCAGGCTGAGACACTATTTGCGCCATCACCGCCGCTGCAACCACCTATTTTAACTTAGCTTTATTACTATCTGTGAACTAGGAAAATATTGTAGTTTAAGATAAGCGTATTAAATCCATGCTTGTATCTTGTCAAATTTTGATAAATAATGAAATTAAAATTTGATATTGTTAACTTATTCTTATTATTTTGTAATAATTTTTTTTTACCACCCAACTATAAAAAAATTATAAAATAATCACTTAATTATTTAATTTTTTTCGCCACTCAACTATTTTAGATTTTTGAGTGAGTGTTTTCATTTTTCGTTAGCTAGCTAGTGACCAAGAGCGAAGCCAAAAAATTCTTTTAGGGGGCGAAATTAAATTATAATTTTTACGATAATAAAAATGTAATTTTACAATTTTAATAGCCTATATCTATAAATTTTAAAGGATTGAATAAAATTTTTATCATTTTTAGAGGGCCAAAGTTATTTTTCACCTTTACTAATTTAAAATTTTAAAAATTTTAAAGGGCCTAAATGAAAAATATTCTATTTTAGGGGGATCAGGGTCTGCCAGCCCCCTAGCTATACCCCTACTTAGGGGTGAGTGTTTGACTGAATCGAGTCGAATCGAGTGAAAAAATTTCGAGTTAATCGAGTTCACGAGTCCTATTTTATTATCCTAACTCAATTTAAAATTTTTTTCCGAATCGAATCGAGTGAAATGAAATTCGAGTTGAATCGAGTGAAATTGTTCGAGTTAAATTAAAAAAATTAAACATGGTAAATAAAAATAATGTTACAGTATAACTAATTCTATGTTAAAGCACATAAATTTGAAACCATATATATTTGAAATTTTTTTCAAAGCAAAACAATAAAAAAAATAAAATAATTGAGTATGATAAATTCAAATCATTAATTAGGTCCCACAATTATTATTTTAGAAAATTTTTAAAATTTTAACTTTTTTAATATATATTTTAGAATTTTTATAATTTTTTAAATATAAATTTTGAATTTTTTTAAAAAATTATTTTGGATTTTTGATTTTTTTTTTGTAATTTTTGTTATGAAAGAGACCAATTTGCGTATTTTCAAAGCTGGAAGGGACCAAAAGAGTGTTTACACTAATCTGTTATTCGAATTATTCGAGTTATTCAAATTGTGAAATTCAACTCGACTCAAACTCGAAACTCGAATCGAGTAACTCGAAAATTGAATTTTTTTTTTAAATTTTTTCAAATCAAATCGAGTTTTGCTCACTCCTAAAGATAACTAATTAGTTCATACAAATTTTACTGTTACAAATTTATAGTGTTGGCAATTGATTTGAACGGTATCGAGATAAATTATTTAGTTTATTTACGCTACCATTGATTTAATTTTAGTTAAAGAGAGAGTAATAAGGAAGATAAAAAGGACAAAGGGCCTTTGCGTCTGCATTTTATGCTTCTCTATACGATAAGCAAATATACATGATGGCCTTTGAAGGAGAGATTTAGTTACTGCTGCTAATAGGCAAAGGGACGAAGATAACATCAAATTTTTACATTGTTTTCTTTTTGGGGGGGCGGCATGTGTAATAAACCAATAGTTTTGATTTAAGTAATACTAATATTTAACCTTAAACATAATCGAGTACGATCCTAAACTATTTTATAACTTTAATTATACATTTTTTTGGGTAAATCATCTTAGAGTTTTTGAAGTGCAAAGCATAAAGTTGAGTTGACTCGGAACGACCAAAGTTGAACAACATCTTCAACCTTGAGTCGGTTGTTCTTTACAATAAAATTCCAAGATGTCGTAATGACATACATTGAATTTTTGCGCATATCCCACCATTTAAAGTTGATTTCAGTTTTCTCTATTGATGGTTCCACCAAGCAAGCTTTAATGGCTTCTTTATTCTTCAAACGCTCAACTTCGGATTCGTTGAGGAACTCATGGGATTCGACTTGCGAAAACGGTATCAACAATCGACTCGCTTGAGGGTTCACATCGGAGAAAAACAGTTGTTTTTGAATCACCAAAACACAATTTGATCCGCCCATGTTTTCAACAATATGTCGTTTCAATTCTTCAGGCAACAATGGCTTAGATGGATAAGAGGTAATGGGTCTCTTGTTCTTGTTATTATCTTCTTGGATTCGACGTTTCCTTTTCAATCGGCCATTCTTCTTCTCCTTCATGAAGATTTGCTCTTGCATTTTTTCCTGTTCGACTCTCACAACTTCTAACAAATAATCCATAGCTGTCCATTCAGGTTCAATCTTTGTGTTCTTGAAATCTTCAGAACTAAGAAGCTCCATTTTTGTTTTAGATAATCATATAGCTATCAGGGTGGAAGCATAAATATATAGACATGAGAGCTCAACAGTTCGTGTAGAGTTAGGTTTTTTCTTTTGAAAAATATTTAATTAATCCAAATACAAATAGAAATAGGATTATTGAATTTAAATAGAAATAGGATTTTAATTAATCCTAATCCTAATCCTAATCCTAATCCTAATCCTAATCCAACTCCAACGAACGATCCTAATAGCCCCCAATGCTCAGTCGCATTCGAATACATCATGAGATGGAACTGCTAAAGCCAAACCAGTCCCTGCAGGCAGTGGGGGAGTATTGTGGGACTCCAATGACAGTCATTGATTAATAGTTCAACAAAAATCAGAGAAACACCAACAATGAAAACTAAAAATAGCAACTATAAGGAGAAATAAGCACCAATTTGAAACAGGAAGTTACCACACTCAGAGCCAAGTAAAGGTTGCTACAATTGGCCACAGGCTGCTGAATCTCGACACACAACAGGTTTCTCCAAACTATCGGCATGTCATGGGAATGATGCAGCCAAGTTGACATATAAGGATCTGAGAAATCACCCTCATGTTCTAACTTGAATAGAGTCAGATTTAAGATCAAGTAAACCTCTTTTAACAAGCTTAAATTTTGTTCCCACTTCACCTCTTACAAGTTGCATCACCCACCGGAAATATAGAAAGCATTTTATCCAAAAGAAAAAAAAACCTTATGATTGGTTTTAAGAAAGAAAATAGAAATACAATGTCTGATTCAGGCATTTCATCAAAACGACCAAGATTCCCAACACAAATCCAAGAAACTATTACAATCAAAAGAACCACAGGAAAATGCTTTAACCTATTTTCCCAAAAACTGACAAATATGTATCCAGAAACCTATGACAAAAACTAGATTTTTTCTATGGAAATTGACAGAACCAGAACCAAAACCAAACAGGAAATCCAAACAAATAATTACAAAAACTCTGATTTTTGCATGTAGAATGGGTCATATTTGATATTATGTTGTTGCGGGAATAGTAAGTGATGTAATAAACCAAGGAGCTGATAGATAAACAGAGCTGATTCAAGTAATATATATGTTTTGTACTTTACATGTTTTTTATTTAATTAATAATAATATTTAGCCTTAAAGGTAGTGCAGTTTTACATGATTTGAAATCTCATACTGTTAAAGAAAAGCCATTTAATTCCCATATCCACGTACCAAATCTAGCTGGTGCCGTCATTGGAAGCACCTATAACTACAAGTTTCGAACGACAACCACCAGTAAAGTCACCAATAATTGAAGAAGAACGGCCACCACAAGATTCAGCCAAGCTTTCATCAAATTTAACTTAACAAAATTTCGAACAGTCTACAATATTGCCTTGTATATAGTAGTATGCATGCATCCATACGTGGACACAATAATGTATTTTGATGAAAAATTGCTTATATAAAGTAACTTTCATCTTGGATTTTTACATGTTTTTTTTAAAAAAAATCATGTTGATGATAATAAATAGAATTTATTGATTTAAATTGGGTTTTCTAAAAAATTATTTTATTAGTTTTATTCAAATTAGCATTTGTTAATGCAGATGTATTTAACAAACATATTATAAAATTTGACCTTCTATTTATATTTGGATTAATTGTAACTAGATTATGATATCATATAGATAACAAGCCAATGTACTTATATATAAATATTTTTAGAATTTTTATAATTTTTTAAAAATATAAATTTTGAATTTTTTTAAATTTTTTTTTAATTTTAATTTTTTTTTGTAATTTTTGTTGTGAGAGAAACCAATTTGCTTATTTTCAAAGCTGACAGAGACCAAAAGGGTATTTACACCAATCTGTTATTCGAATTATTTGAGTTATTCAAATTGTGAAATTCAACTCGACTCGAACTCGAAACTCAAATCGAGTTATTCGAGTTGACTCGAATAATTTGAATAAATCAATTCGATTAACTCGAAATTCAAATTTTTTTCGATTTTTTCTAATCGAATTGAGTTTTGCTCACCCCTACCCCTGCTAGTGACCAAAAAAGACAAAAATTAAATAGTTGAGTGGCAATTTTAAAAATTTTCATAGTTGGGTGGCTAAAAAAACACATTAGGTGACTACTAATGTCGCTTATCCCTTTTTTTAGGTTTAAATGCGAAATTAGTCCTCAAGTTATATTACTTTTTCCAATTTAAAAGTGAAACTTAAATTATTAATTTCTGTCTCATTTTACTCTCAAAATACTATATTAGTCAATAAGAACATGATACTTCCACATTTAAAGTAAAACGAGCCGATACTAATAATTTAAGTATCATTTTTAACCAAAAAAAAAATTTAAATACATAAGTGCCAAATACTATATAGTTTAGAGGGAAAAAAACCAGAAAATACCAAAAAATAACAAAAATTACCGGAAAGTATAGGGTTGAAAATTAATGACCTAGGAAAGGGCAATTTCCCCAAAATCGCGTCCCCGTCGGAGTAGCGTTTTTGGAGTCTGTGCGACTAAAGCGCGTCCCGGGGCGCGCTTTGGGCCACGTCATCAAAAACGCGCCCCGTGGACGCGCTTTCGATGACGTGGCCTAAAGCTCCCCGGGACGCGCTTTAGGCTTTTTCCCCGGAAATATGGTGGCGACAAGTGGGAAGAAAATGGCTCCAAAATTAGGCACCGAAAGTTGATGTGATGTGAAAATTGGTATGGGGTAATTGCAATATTGGTCCCTATTTGAATAGGTACTTTGTAAGTTTGATCCCTAAACCTCAACTATAAATAGGCCTAACCATTTCTCATTTTCTTCATCCCACAATTTGCCATTCTCTACTTAAGGCATTGTTCTCTCTCTCCCTATTTGTAAATTTTCACTTGTATTTTTGGAGTGAAATATATTTGTTAGTGCCCAAGACGTAGGCAAAATTTTTTCATATCTTGTGAGTGTGATCGTAGTTATTTATTGTGCTATTAAATTACGATTGAGGATATTCTGGCTAGGAAAGACTTGGTACTTAAGTGATCCTTGTGATCCACCTCTTTTCCCGGGAATTGAACTTAGTGTGATTTTTAGTACAATAATTTTACTTTTTTACACCGTCCACTTGCAATGAGTGAACGTATTAATGCCGTTATTTACTACGATGGTGAAGTGCGTGACACCAGAAAATGGTGTTGTTTTCTTATCGGAGAACACAACAGCGATTGAGTTTTAATCGAACGTCGATTTGGTAGAACTTCGCAAAAGAATTAGGCGTAAAATATTCGGAACAACGCTAATGAAAGTTCAATCTATTAAGTATAGATTTTGTGCTTCGGTTGATCCGGTGAGATATGACTCATTCGACATCAAAGGTCCTCGGAGCCTTGAGGCAATGGTGGAGACTCATCTTGCCGATGGTTCACCCTATATCGAGGTATATGTGGAATTTTCATCTCCAAGTGATCCGGCTGCGACCTCAATATCTAGTATCGTTCGAGGGGAATACACGACCCCAAGTCGACACTCTGTAAGTGGGAGGCAAAACACGAAGTGCCCGTGTGCGCGGTGGTAGTATGGAAAACATAACCCCGCACGACACTCGGTTGGTGGATGGGACATGCATATTCGTCATTCGACGCCGGATGACGTAAATACGTATTGGGGAGGTCATCAACTTCTAGTGGATGGCAATCCACATACGATTGGGATCGTTACGAAAGATGTTTAAGGAGGGATGATGTATTACCGACGACATCCAGCAGATGAGGGCCCTCGTTGTTACCGACGACATGCACCGGTGAGGGCCTTCGTTTGTTGCGATTATTATAGAGGATGGGATGATGAATCCGATGTGGATCCACCTCGGGAGCCGTGGGCACGATGGTGCGTGTTGGATTATTTTCTCGAGCGGGCCCGCTCCAATTGTACCGAAGACGTTGAGGCGGTTCGCACGAAGAAGAAGAAGATCCGCTATTCGGGCATACTCACCTCCAGCAGCACATGCATAATGTCGATCTATCTCAAGATGATGCATTGGAGTTTCTGAACTACCACACCGGACGCGTGGCCGACTCGCATAAATTCTTTGTTGGATTCGGATCAATTAGAAGTTGGTAACCGCTTTTCCAACAAGAATACTTTTCTTCTTTTGCATTGAAACAATACAAACATCGTGAAATGGGTTAACTACACTATGGTTAAATCAAAGCTCGATAGGTACGAGGCAAAGTGTGCGATGCAAGACGGCACATGTTCATGGAAAATCATGGCGTCGTTGAGGAAAAGGATGGTACGTGGAGGTGAAAAAGTACAAAGGTCCGCATACATGTCTTACCTGAGTGCAAGTACCACTATGTGTTCAATGATTCCGATAAGACTAATATTATGTAATGTTGCATTATTTAACGTATTTCATTGACAGTGTAATGAAGATCATCCAAGGATGGATTCGGACATGTTGGTGATTTAATAATCCCGACGGTGAAGGCCGATCCCGAACTACGATCAGCCGGCCTTAATTGGCAATATTCGTAGCCAAATGGGGTACACGCCCTCTTACGTAAAGGCTTGGATAGCCAAGCGATATGCGTTGGAAAAATTGCACGGTCGGTGGGACGTTTCATATAATGAAGTGTGGCAGTGGTGTCAGGTGCTGGAGAGGTATGTCCCAGGCAGCACAACAGACCTTGAAACGGAACCGGCGTACTACAACGATCGTCTGCTCCGTGGATGCGCAGTGTTCAAGCGTCTGTTCTGGACATTTAAGCAATGCCGAGATGCTTTTACATATTGCAAGCCATTGGTACAAATTGACGGTACCTTCATGTATGGTAGATATACGCATCGGCTATTGCTAGCCGTGGCACAAGACGGCTGTGGGAGAATCCTTCCGATTGCGTTCGCAATAACACCGGGGGAATCAGCTGATGATTGGGACTTCTTCCTATCCAGGTTAAGGAGGCATGTTTGCCCCCAACCTGACATATGCGTTATATCGGATCGGGCCCGGAATACTTGCGCAATAGAACGCCAGTGGAAGCATGTGGCATCGCACACACCATCGATATTGCCTGAGGCATGTCGCATCCAACTACTATGGGCAACATCGATCTAAAAGAGAGAAACGGCAAGTGATCGATATGGGTATGAAATATCTAATAATAAAATTTATTTTGATATATTCAATTTATTCGCAATTGAAGAGTGGTATGTAATATTCGCTATCAACGTATATTAGCGGGTATGAGATCAATAAAGACCGCTTTCACGAGATGCGCCGCTTATACGCTCGAGATAACGCCAAGGCGCAAGCTACCTTTGCAATATTCCTTTCGAACAAAGGACACAAGCATATGACGGTGGCCTACGATATGGGCATATGACCACAAACCTTGCCGAATGCATAAATTACATTACGAAAGGAACCCGTCATCCGCCGACATTACAGCGGCAGTGCGAGAGACATATTTTCGGTTAGCGGCACTATTTCCAAGAGCAAAATGAGTTATAGAGGGCAAATGGAAGGAGGCCATGTATGGAGCCGAAGGTCTTGCAACAAATTAATCGTGGGAAGGCACGTGCGAACACCATGCACACAAAGATGTCATGATCGCGACAGCCTATGGTTTCGTGTCACGGAGTTTGACAGACCCAACCAAGGTATTGTTGGCGGTCATTATCGTGTACACTTGACAAATAGGACATGCGACTGTGGGATATTTGATGCACTTCGTTACCCATGTGCTCATGTACTTGCGGCTTGTCGAAATCTCCGTATTGATCCCATGAGCTATGTCGACGAAGTGTACAAATTAGAAAACATGTACAACGTGTGGAGACACGTATTCCCACCATCCCGGATGAGCGTAAGTGGCCATCGGTGATCGCGCACCGTATAAGCGCGTTGCGGATAGAGAATTGAGGCGCAAACCAAAAGGTCGACCTTCCTCGACTAGAATACGCAACAATATGGATATCCGAGAACCGACCAACCAAAGTAAGCGGTGCGGATGGTGTAGGAACCCGGGCCATACATCTCGCTCGTGTCCAAATCGGAATAGTTGACCGTGTTATTAGCTTGTTTGTCTCTTTGCTTTGGCTATGTAATTTCTGTTTTTTTTTTAGTACAACGGTTTATCAAAGAACTCAATTATATTTTAGTGAAGAGGACTAAATTAAAAGAATATAAAATAGGAAATAATTTTTTATTTTATCAAAGAACAACGGTTTATCAAAGAACTCAATTATATTTTAGTGAAGAGGACTAAATTAAAAGAATATAAAATAGGAAATAATTTTTTTATTTTATCAAAGAACTCAATTTTCTGCAAAAAACTCAATTTTAATTTAGTGAAGAGGACTAAATTAAAAGAATATAAAATAGGAAATAATTTTTATTTTATTAAAAATTCAAATTATATTACATACAAAAAAATACACAACTTTTGATATTAAAATTAAATTACAAACACAAATTAAAAAACAACTTTTTTATTCAAAGAATAAAAAATTAAATTACAATTTATAAAATAAAAAGCCTATCCTAATCAATGTTGATGCGGTGGGAACCAAAGCCACAATCGGGTGGTCGGCGGTTACGCTACCGGATTCCTCCTTCTTCTAGCTTCCGGCGGGGTCGTGGAACCTCGCGCGGGGATTCGGTTCCTCCGGAAGTGGGTCCAGTTCTAGGTGTTGCGATGATGACCCACCTTGATAAAATAATGACCCCGAGAGTGTTTGCATAAACCACGGCGGGGTGATCGCATCCCGTCGCGGTGAAGGAGCCCGGTAGAAACTCATCGCTCCCGACGGCACACTCATCTAATCCCACACCCGGTCGGGTCTCACGATCGGTGCCAACGGGAGTTGTCTCGGAACGGACTCGAACTCGCCATGCATTCCAACTCGGGTGGGACAAGGAAAAGGAAACATATATGGGTTAGGAGGATACATATAAGGGGCAAGCAAGGTACGTACACCGCATAAACCGCGGATGCCGTGGTGATGTCGGTGTTGTTAGTGAACGGATGGGCCCGGTGGATCGTGTAGGCGCTGTTGATGGGCCCGGTGGATCGTGTGTAGGCGCTTGTTGATGGGCCCGTGGATCGTGTACGCGCTCTTGGGCCCGGTTCATCATCCATTCTCCTTCGATGTAAAGGGCCCCGACGCCTTCGCCCGCGAATTAGCCGCCGCCTCTCTCATCCGACAACAGATACGGCATGCCATGGATTCTAAACCATGGCATGTACTCCAAGACGCACGCTAACTCTGGAACTATGATCGGTTCCGGTTAGGTAAAAAGTCATACCGGTTCTCCCACGTCTCGATATGTTCGACCAAAATCTTGGCCAATCCGCAGTCTTTCTTGCTGCCAGTAAGTCCACTTTGTGCTCATCATCGAGCACACCTCGGAGAGGCACTGGAATCGGTTGCGGCATCCAAATTGCCGCAGAACCCGATCCGATCGGGTGCATCTCCACCGTTGAGTAGGTGATTAGCGGGACCTTAACGTGCCAACTGCTCGAATTTTGGAGATACTCATCCGAATTATCGCCTCAATTTCGGGATCCTCGTGACGGTGTCCATTGAAACTATATTAACATTACCAACTTATTAGTTATATACATAATATTAGACACTACCTACGAAATACTAAATTATAATAACGAAATTCGACACTTACTTCGATTCCGACCTTTGGTCCAACAGAGCCGTATATCCTCAAGCGCGTTAGGTATTCCAACATGATCGCTCCTCGGATGGTTCCACCTAATTAAATAAACTTTTAGCATGCAATTATACTATAAATATACGACATAATTGTAAAATATAATATTAAATTTACCTCGTTATCGGTGGGAATGAATATGGTCGGGTCGAGTCGAGGACGTAAAAATGGAAATCGAAACCATGCCCATGATCGCAGAGTGATAGGCAACCTCCGATTTTTTGTTTACTCGCGCAGTCACGCCTGCACATCTCCCGGTATAATATAGATAGCACGCAGCGGACTTCAACTCAATTCACCACGCTCTGAAATCAACAAGTTTCGTGGAGCCATCTCGGTGGACGAGGTTTCTAGAGAGGTCCGCATCGATAGCCTCCAATTATCTCAAGTATGTATGCCCGCGCATACCGTATTCTTTCTTCTTCAGATCGAACCTTCATTCGGCTGGATTGGATTGCGTCTCGTAACCAAGCCAAATCGATCCGAGCTCCTTGAATTTTATCCTAATGGCACCTAAGCTCGTGAGCATACGCCCATCCAATCGAGAGATGTTACGGACCCGGTGACTACCGACCCGCCCACCGGTAATCCCAATCAGAATCGCACATCTTCCAAGGTGATGGTACACTCTCCGCATGGCAAATGGAAAGTGTGCGTCTCTGGTCTCCACCTCTCTATCAACGCTACCGATCAAAGCGGCTCCAACTTGAACCCCGGGCTATCGTGGCCACGTGCAAAAAACCCGCTTCCGCAGTAATTCTCGATCAATGGCGATGGGGACCGGGCATGTTGCGAATATAACATTGCAACACCCGATCTACAGATCGTTTAAAAATTATAAAATTATAAAATTCTAAATTAATTAAAATTGCATAATTAAAAAATTTAATAATATTGAAAAATTAACATTCAAACTTACCATTTTCTTTTGCTGGACGGCAATGTGGTCCTCGCCTAGGCGACATAATTCCCCGGCCATTGTACTCCGATAAATAATTTAAAAATTTTCCAAAAATAGGTTTAAAAAAAATTATAAAGGGCTTTTTTATAAATAGTAAAGGACTATTTTGAAATTTAAGCGTAAATTTGAGAGAAATTTGAGAGCAAATTGATAGCAAATTGAGAGAAAAATGAGAAAGGATTGAATTGTGAAAAAAATGAAGGGTTGGGGGGGTATTTATAGGGTTTTTTTTCTGACCGTTGGGCCCCCAACGGTCAAAAAAATTTTGACCGTTGCGGCCTAAAGCGCGTCCCCGGGGGAGCGCTTTAGGCCACGTCAGCGAAAACGCGTCCACGGGGAAGCGTTTTTTTGACGTGGCCTGGCCTAGCGCTCCCGGGGACGCGCTTTAGGTCACACTCCCAAAAACGCTGACTGACGGGGCCGCGATTTTGGGGGAAATTGCCCTTCCGGTCATTAATTTTCAACCCTATACTTTCCGGTAATTTTTGTTATTTTTTGGTATTTTCTGGAGTTTTGCCCTAGTTTAGAGGCAAATTTCACAATTAAACCAATTTTCATTAAAGGATCGGAAATGATGGTATTTAACTAACGCAATTTATTTGTCATAAATAAGTTGAATTTTAAGTTATATTTTTTATAAATACTTTAAAATCAGTTTAATAGTAGTCGCAAAATAAATATCTTTATATTTTTGTAAACAATAAAAAATTAAATTTAAACAATTTTGTTTTTTAAAGAATATTTCTAATATTACAAAAATATTTGTTTTACACTAGTTTTACACAATTTCATATCCTTTTATACGATTAATATTTTAACGAATAGATCATTGAATTTATTAAGATATTTTGCACTCGTCATGCATGTAATTTTTTGAATTGATTTGATATCTTTATCACATCGATTTAAAATAATGTCTATATTAATATATATATTTAAAAGTTAGAAAATTTTAATTTATCCCAAACTTGACAATCATCCTCACCTTCCTCCGGCTTATCATCGGCAGTCTGCTCAAGGTTCCAAACTCAACGGTGACAACTAAACATGAGGGTTGCGCTCATAGCGGGACTTAACCCAACACCTTATGGCACGAGCTAACGACAGTCATGCATCACCTGTGTTCGCGTTCCCGAAGGCACCCCTCTGTTTCAAGATGATTCGCGGCATGTCAAGCCCTGGTAAGGTTCTTCGCTTTGCATCAAATTAAACCACATGCTCCACCACTTGTGCAGCTCCCCGCCAATTCCTTTGAGTTTCATTCTTGCAAATGTACTCCCCACATGCTCCACTACTTGTGCAGACCCCCGTCAATTCCTTTTAGTTTCATTCTTGCGAATGTACTCCCCAGGCGGGATACTTTATGCGTTAGCTATAGCACTGCACAGGACGATACGCACAATGTCTAGTGTATGAATGGAGCATGAAATATGACGATTGAATTGTTAAAATATAAATAATATTAAAAATTATAAAATAGTGTAAAACCACTTAAATTTTAAGTTAGTGTAAATAGATCCTTTCCATATGTGATATATATGATTTATTCAAACAAATTAAGTACGTCCTTATTATTATTTTTTAAATTTTATGAAAAATATGTTTGCTCTTATTTAATATTTAGTAATTTGGCTAAATTAGTCAAATATGCTAAAAAAACATATTAATAGGTAAAATAGGTCGTTTTTTAAGATAGGGCGTGAAAGCGCATTCAGCTGGGCAAGCTTTTTTGTTGACATGTCAGGGAAAGCGTGTCCAGTTGGATATGTTTTTACACACTCTCTCCAAAAATGACCTATTTCCCTAAATTTAAAAAAAAATCGACTTTTTTGCCAACGAACTTTTTTTTTCCAGACCAAATTTAGCCTAGTAATTTTCTGTAATTTTCTTTTTATCAAACTTGTAAAGGTTTTCATTTATTTATTTATGATTCTAACTTTAACACGAGAAAGGATTGTATGAAACAGTGACGCCACGTCATCTGTATCCCTTTCCAATAGTTTTATGCCACATCAGTATTCTTATCCTGAATTTCAGGATTTTAATTTGATTTTGATTTTTTTCAGGATGAAAATCCTGAAATTCAGGATAAGAATACTGATGTGGCATAAAACTATTGGCGTCACTGTTTCATACAATCTTTTCCCCTTTAACACACAGCTCACGCCAACATCGCTTAACCTTTGTTTTTGCGAGACGAATTAGAGTAAATTTAGACCGAAAAATAAGAGCTATAAATGAGATAAAGGTGATATATAAGTGCCTTGAAAACCTGGAAAATGATCATAAATATAAAACCAGACAAATGGAACATACCAAGTCTTTGGTGACGACATTGTTGCCGCTGATCATCGTCGGTTTCATCTTGCTGTCGAGTAGTTGCCAGGGAATCCATGCCGCCAGCGAAGAGGCAGTTTCGAGTTCTTCATCCGAAATCAGTGTGCCGAAAATTCTAAGAGAAATCAATCCAAGCCCCCCAGCTCCTAGGTCCAACGATCCTCCTCACTTTAAAGCAGTGCCTCGTAACGAGGCTCGACCGCCGCCAGCTCCGTAGCCACAAACACCGTTAGGCTGATCCACTATTTGCGCCATCATTGCTGCTGCAACCACCTATTTTAACTTAACTTTGTTGATCACTATCTGTCAACTAGGAAAACGTTGTAGTTCAAGGTAAGTGCATTTAGGGTGTTCATATTTGGTTAAAATCGAATTAATTAATGGAACGAATTAATCGGCCGATGACCGAATTTAGTTCGGTTAGAGGCCGATTAATGATTTTTGAAATTTCGATTATCGATTAATTCGGTTCGAAATCGAGTAATTAACCAAATTAAATAATATATATTATATATAATATATTTTTTTGAACTATTAATAAAAAAAGAAAATGAACATTGACAATGTATTCTTTTATATGTTTTATACTTATTTTAACTAAAAGACAACACCCTACAAAGTTCGGTTAATTCGGTTAACCGACCGAATTAATCGAAATATTTTAGTTCGGTTAATGTATTTGAAAAAAATTCAATTTGGTTAACGATTAAAGATTTTTTCATTTCATGTAATCCAGTTAATAGCAATTCGGTTCAGTTAATAACCGAACCGACCATTTGAGCACCCCTAAGTGTATTAAGTCCATGCCTGTATCTTATTTGATAAATAATGAAATTAAAATTTGATAATGTTAACCTATATATATATTTAGGGTTAAATGCAAAACTAGCTCTTGAGTTATTTCACATTTTTCATTGTAAAAGTGATATTAAAATTATCAATTTCATCTAATTTTATTCTCGAAATATGATATCAACCAATAAGAATATGACACATGCAACATTTATTGAATGTCGTATACATTTAGAGTAAAATAAAACAAAATTGATAATTTAAGTATTACTTTTAATAAAAAAAGATTTAAATATGTAAATACAAAAAATAACGTACTTTAAAGGCGAATTTTGAACCCGTGTGTTGGCCTGATGGTTAGGGTGTTCACCACCTCAAGTGTGACCTAAATTCGAATCGCATTAATTGTGTTACTGTTAGGGCTTTTTCCTCTTATTATAACTCACAAAAAAGAAGGTGAATTTTGTAGTTAATTCAACGCAAATCACTTGAATTTTAAGTTATTACCAAGTACAAAGGATTTCATAACATGAATTGAAGCCAAATTAATTAGTACATTACAACATTAATCATTATTACTATTATAAATCCTATGACACGCGTATACGTATGAAAATTATAAATTTAAAAAATTGATGTTTGTTTAAAAGTAGTATATAATAATTTATGAAACATATAGTTTGAAACTATTTGATCATAATAACACATAAAATATGCACGACATTAAATTTTAAAAAATAGATTAAATTATGAGTAAAACAAATTTACACACATAAATTCTTCAAATAAACAATACTAAATGCACTATAGTTATTTACGGATAGATAATAAATTGTGCATATTAAAAAAATGTATAAAATACATTAAAATGAAGTTTTGATTGAGTGGTGAATTTAAAATTTTAATAATCAAATTGGTATGGGTTCAAATCTTATTATATGCATAGTTTTTAATTGGTTTTTGTTAAAATGAAAAGACTATAATACCCTTGGATAATATAACTTTTTAAATTATAGAAAGATATTTTCGTAATTTCTTGACCCGGTTGAGGGTGACACCAGCTCAGTCAAGGGCTTAATAAATAGTATAAATTATTAATCTTTTGGTATAATTTTTTAAAATAAATATTGATAATTTTATTGTTAATGAAAATAAATTAATTTCAATTTAAATTTATTTATCTTCAATAAATAAAATATAAATCCAAAAATAAAAATTTGGAGTTATTTATTGGTGCATTTTTTTCATGATTTATTGATGTAATTTAGTTTCTTGTAAAAATTAAACTTTGAAGAGCCCATTACAAGCCCATAAATCAAAGTATGCGGTTGAATTTATTACGGGTTTTCATGTAAGGGTTAAATATTTCAAAACGGTTAAATAAGGGGACAAATTTTTTCAAATATACTCGAATAATGACCAAACCTTTTTAAATGTATTCAAATGAGGGTTAAACCTTTCATAATTATCAAATAAGAGTTAAATTTTTCGAAAATGCTTAAAGAAGGGATTTTTTTTTAAAGATAAACATATCTATATTCGTTTAATTTTTACAACGAATCAGGGTTCAATGCGTGAAAAACCTTTATTTGGGTACTTTTATAAAAAATTGGTCCTTATATATCTACTTCGAAAGATTTAATCTTTATTTGAACAATTCCTACAAAGGTGTACTCTAATTTGAGCATTTAGATTTTTTAATATCAAGCTTAGCTTCAAGTTCAACTTCAAAGCTCAATTCTTTCTAGCTTTAACCTTTAAATTATATTTTAATTTCCATATTTTTCACCCGAATTAAGTGTATAACGTTTAACAAGAATAGACAATATGTCACGTTATCGGATGATATTATTTTTGGGTAAATTAAGATAAAATTGATAGTTTAAATATCACTTATAATACAAAATAAAGCAAAGAACATCATATTAGGTTCGTCGATAAAATTATAAAATTTGAGGCTAAAACTAAACATTTTGTATTTAAAAAAATTAAATTCAACTATTTAATAAAGGCAAATTTCAATTTTTTTTTTATTTTACTAAAGTGCTAAAGTGACTTAATTGCATAATTATGTTTTTAGAAAAAAATAAATATGTAATTTTTTTCCAATAAGGGCATGCCAGTTAGGGGTGTATAATAATTTAACAGTTAATCGAAACGATTTTTTTTTTTAAAAAATAACCGAATTGAAATATTTCGATTAATTCGGTCGGTTAACCGAAATAACCGAAATTTATATGTTTTTATCTTTTGGTTAAAACAAGTATAAAACATATAAAAAAATATACACTGAAATTAACAGAAATATGTTTTTGTCTTGAAAGTTAATCGAATTAACCAAAATTTTATGTCTTGAAATACTACATAATTAAAAATACTACATAAGTATTGAAATTAACACATAATATTAATTATTAATTTTAGTTAATTCGATTAATTATTTAATTTCGAAACCAAATTAACTGGTAATCAAAATTTTAAAAAATCATTAATTGACTTTCAATCTAACTAAAATTATCATCGATCAATTAATTAAATTAAATCGATTGATTTATTAATTTAATTTTAACCAAACTTTCAACGCACTACTGACAGTACGCCCTTGCTTATGTAAAAAAAAATTAAGCAGGTAAAGTGGGATGGTTTAGGACCGAGTATTTAATTATGGTCAAATTCTATAAATAGACCTTATACTTTTCATTTTTGTGTGAATTTACCCCTTAAACATATACAATTAGCGCTGCCTGGCTCAACTTCAGACCAAATTGAGGGATTGGGTAAAACAAAGAACCCTACAAAACCCTCTGTAAAAGCTTGCAAAACAAATAGAAAAATAACCATCTTTATTTGTTGAAAAAGAAAATCAAAACCCAATGGCATTGACAATCTCCAATGTTTTTCACTGCCCAAAACCCAGAATTTCACCATTTAATTCTATCCCCAACTCTTCAATCTCAAAGCTATCATCTTCCTATCTCAGGTAATGTTCATACTTCCTTTTTATCCATTTCTTTTCGGTTTCTTTTGGCTTTTTTCCCACTTATTGGTGTTTGGGTTTCTGAGAAAACAGAGGAAAGTGAAGGAAAAGAAAGGGAAAAAAAAGAGAGAAAGCTTTGATTTTGATGTTGAATTTGTATAGGATATGAGTGGAATTTAGCTGAATTTAGGTTAAAGGATGGTATTAATTTTCATATGGAATAAGCTGGGTTTTTTTTATGAAGCTTTTGGGATAATAATGGCAGCTTAAAGAGGCTAAAAAGATTGAATCTTTTAAACTGTACTTCATTTGTTTCAATTGTGTTTTTATTTTTGTGGATTTTAAACTGAATACCGATCTGAAAACTATATAATATAAGGTCATTTATGTTGCTGGGACTATTCATTTTTCCTGAAGTGACACCTCTATCCAATGCATAACTGGTCATGGATATCGATATAATGCATGGTAAAACTTCAAAAAGTTGAAGATAACCATGTTTAGATATATACCCGTATTTAACACTCGAGTCCTCGTAACATAGAACATCATTACCGGCTTGTGGTAATTAAAATTTTAGCTAGTTTTGGTTTTTCGTGCTGTGAATGTTTGTGCTAAGCAGCAAGTTCTTGAATTGATCAGGTTTCCCAGGGGATTTTCTTTTCCGAAGAATAGAATCGTGATTTGTGCCGCTTCATCTGCAGCAGGAAGTTCTAATCCGGATAGTGACTTGAACCCGTATGAGGTACTTTGAACTCTTTGCCAATTTGTTCATTTGGAGATCAAAGTACCGAGTTATTAGTGACTGGATTGGTGAGTATTTCAAATGCTTGTATGTTTTCAGGTCCTTGGTGTGAGCCCTATCGAGGGATTTGAAAAGGTCAAGCAAGTATATACAAGAAAACGAAAAGAGGCTGATAAGAGAGGCGATGAGGCTACTGCTGCACTTGTAGGTTACGACTGTTAAAACTTGAATATTGTTAAAAAAGAATGTCCAGCTCATTATATATTGAATTTCCATTACAAAAATCTAGATATAGAAGTTTTGCTTACTTATGGGGGTACTTACTGTCTGTTTATATTTTATTCCAGCTTGAGAAAGCATATGACAAACTCATGATGGCACAATTAATGAATCGGAAGAAGGGTGTGACATATGGTTCGTTTAAGGTACATTGTTGAGGATCCTTAATATATATTAGGGGCAATGCCTTTTTTTGGGGGACAAAAGTGTCGGGTTGATTGATATGGAATTATGTGCATTGAGTATTGAATGATGTACCTTGTGTTCGTCTTAAGCTTATCACTTTTTTTTTTCAGGTTTCAAAGGACGTGAAATACGCAGATAAGCAGCCGATTGTATCATGGGGGCCAAGGTTTCGTAACTACTCATAAGTAGAATATTTCTGTATTAAACTGTCTTGTTCCGCTATTTCATTCCTTAATGATCTATCCATGTCCGAAACCCATGTCGGAAGCATATCTGAATATAGGTATAGGATGTGACCCTTCAAATAGCTGGAAAAATTTGAAAAAGGATTTAACATGCCCGTGTAATATACATCCATATCGAACACTCATACCAAGTCCGAGTAACATGGTTTAACACCCATGGTTTGTTGGTGACAACTGCTCATTTTAAAAATACTCATCCCACATTAATACGTGCAGGATAAATTTGTGAAGTTCAGTTTTTCTTTTTTTTTGATAAGTTACAGAAAACTTGAATCACTTTGGTTGGGTCTTATGGAAATACTTGTTATGGTTCCTTTAGTGGTATTTTGTAGTTTGGTAGTCATATATTCTCTTGCATGGAACTACGATGCGTTTCAGGTTCTCAAAGTCTACTGTTCAAGATATGCGCATCAACATGGCAATTTCTGCTGTATTTGTAAGTATGATGGATCCCCGGCATCTTCATTCCATCGTTTTAGCATGTTCGTAGATAGCTCTATATATATAGTAAAGGAAGCAGATGTGTTTTTTCTGTTTCTAAACCATCAAATTTTCTTTCACCTCATTTTACTCGTTTCTTTACAGACGGCTTGGATTGTTATCAAGTGCAATGCTGAGTATAAACCATTGCAGTTTTTGGCTTTTGCATTTGTTTATCGCATTTTTGAGAAGTTGAAAGCTTTTGAACCACCCGTATCGCCAACATTTACAGTGAGTTTTTACTTAAAGAGCTCAAGTCTGTGTCTTGTATGTTCATGATATCGTATAATGAGGAACTCGTACTGACTTCTATCATAACTTCCTATTTCTTCAATTTGTCAATTACAGGAAGAAGGTGAAGATGATGGGCGAGGCCTGCGAATGGGAAAAAGGCTTCTCCGTTCACTTGCACTAGTTTTCGGTTGTATTGCGTTGTCCTCTCTGGTACGAGATGTTGTTCAACTTCGCTAAACTTGACAAATGAAAACCTTACAACTCGGAGTCCATAATTAGATATTTCCTTTTCGATTATATGAGTTTCTCCTCTTTGTAGTCTCGTTGATGACATTCTGCTCGAATATTCTTGCAGGCATACACGGGTATTTTGAACTTGATTGAGTACATTGGCAGTTATATACCTGCTGTTCTCTACAATAATCAGGTAACAACATCAAACTGATATCTAACACATGGTCAGACATGGGTACGAGGATACGATACGATCCTCCAAATATATGGAAAAAAGGTTAAAAAATAAACATACCGAGTGATGAACTTTCTATGTACAGGAACTCATAGTGACAACCGCATCAGCAGTTTTGCTATACGTTATGGCATCGTACTATAGGTAACGAGTTTAACTGAGTTTCAAGTTCGGATCGAGGAACTGCTGAGTTTAACTGAGTTTCGAGTTTGGATCGAGGAACTGTTTAGCAGGTCATAGTTTAGAAGCTTGTTTCATACTCTGTTAAATTTTAGTTCTCCAATTTTGTCTAATAAGGTACAAAATTATTACAAGGTTGAAAATTAAAATGGAAAAACATGGTTTTGCTTCCAACATTGTAGCATCATTTTTGTTGGTAGAGCTGTTTTGCTTTAAGGATTCAATTCAGGCTTTAATTGAGGTTTTTTTTTTTTTTTCTAAATTATTTGTGATTGTTGAGAGTTCAAGGGCTTGACATGTGTAAATCGTATATGATAGACTTGTCCAAGAGTTGAGCTATCTATTCAAGTCTAATAGCATGATTGTTTGAATCGGATTGGAAATTGATCAAGGTATCGGTTCGAAGAGAGGCATTAGATTAATTGATTTACTAACGATATGGAGTGGTTGAATTGGGTTAAAAAATCAATTGTAATTTTTAACTTTTATGAATTTTTAATATTTATTTAATCGAATCGATCAATTTGATGGGTTTTTGGCATCAACCTATTAATGAAATTTCTTAATGATATTGGTGATTTTAATTACAACGGGAGAATCATATTATATGCAAAATTTAATTATAAAAAAATAAATTGGATTTAAATATATATGTATAATTTAAATTATTAAATTGAGTACAACACAAAGGACTAAAATTATAATTTAACCCTTTATTTGTTTAAAATTCATGGCTCATATCTTTTCATATCTTTATGAAAAACAAAAGCTTAAAGACAAAAGATTAATTGGTCCACTAATTCATAAAGATAGATTCTTTCATGCAAATCAAACATCAAACAAAGGAACAAAGACCCACTCACCTTTATATATATAATATATGCAGAGATTGAATATTATATTTTAAAAAATAATTATATGAATCAACTAGATGATTTTCTGATCAACTTTTTTAAGATTTTTGCATGACTATGAATACTGTAGTTGAGTTCATCCAAATGTAAAGTAGGTGAGTTTTGGTGTGTACATACACATGCACACACTTTCAATAAATATATACATATATATATATATATGTATATGATATGCTATAATATTTATGAGAAAAAAAAATCTTAAAATCTAAACTTGGGGTTGTTGAATTTTCAGATTGTTGTGCAGAACTCTGTAAGTACAAAATTTTCCTTTTTTTTTAATGTCAATTTAAAAAGTATAAACAATCTGAATTCTGAAAAAAAAAATAAGATACCCAATTGACCAGTTTATTATATTAAGATTTCATTTCAAGTTGGTTTTTATTGAAATTTCTTTTCTGTTGTTTAGAGTAATTTGGTTGATTTTTTGGCTATAAAAGATGAAGGTTTGTGGATTTTAAGCTATGATATCACAATTCTTGAAAAAAAAATTATCTTTTGCTTGTAGTTTATTTACTGTATTTTTTTTTGTTAAAATGAATTTTCTTTTGCAGAAAATAAGGAAGTTCTCAATTGTTTGAGTTTTCTGGGAAAAAAACCAGAGAGAAAATTTTGGGTTTTTCTGGGTTTTTTAAGGCAAACAAAAAGAAGAGCTTGAAACAGGTAAAATCATGGCCTTTAATCTTTCTCTCTTTTAACTTTTTTATATGCGCTATTAGCACATGAATGCTTGTTCATATTCTTTAATGGATTCTTTCATGAAATTAGGACTTAAGAGATGATACCGAATAGGGTTTTTGGGTTCGAATTCCATAACAGTATCTTCGAGTTATTGGCAATTGGCGTGGTATGAATTATGAAATTCCCTGCTAAAATGGTTTCGAGTATAGCTTCGGTGGAAAGAAAAGAATTGTAGTTTTCGGATAAATTCTTCGAGTATAGAGTTAAGGATCGATTTTGCTTCGTGTTAATCAGTTTGGAGAGATGAGTATTAGATTGTTTTGAACTGATTTTTTCTCCCGGGATTGATTTCAGTGAAAATGGCGACGAGAACAGTTGATCTTCGATCTGATACAGTCACTAAACCGACTGAAGCAATGAGGGCTGCAATGGCTACTGCCGAAGTCGATGATGATGTCTTTGGTGCTGATCCAACCGCTGTTAAGTTACAATCAGAAGTGGCGAAGATGATGGGCAAGGAAGCTGGTCTATTTGTCCCCTCAGGCACCATGGGTAACCTAATTAGTGTTTTAGTTCATTGTGATATAAGGGGAAGTGAAGTCATTCTGGGAAACAATTCCCATATACATATCTATGAGAACGGTGGTATTGCAACAATCGGAGGTGTACATCCGAGGCCAGTGAAGAACAATGAAGATGGAACAATGGACATCGATTTGATCGAAGATGCCATTAGAGACCCTGGAGGAGAGCTTGTGTACCCGACTACAAGACTGATTTGCCTGGAGAATTCACATGGGAAGTAAGAAATCATTGTGATATGCACTTAAACCATTTCGTTTTAGTATGTTTTATTGGTTGAGGGAGAATCGTGGATGGTTTTTGAATATATGTGTTATACGTTCCTTCTACATTTCTCATGACTGCTCCGGTTTTTGCATAGTTAGTGTTATTGGAAGAAACTGGTGTCAGTTTAAGTTCTTAAATGATTCGTTTCTCCCTTTTCAATTACTTCCCTCTCGGTTTTATCGCTTGTTGATTGTAATATGGTTAAGTTTTCTTCTATATAATGCAGCACCGGGGGTCGATGCTTGCCTGTGGAGTACATAGACAGAGTTGGTGAGTTAGCTAAGAAGCATGGTTTGAAACTTCACATCGATGGGGCTCGTATTTTCAATGCATCTGTGGTGAGTAACTTTGAGAACTTTTAATCGAAAATAATTAAAACAGATATACTAACGGAAGGGTTCGTCTGCTAGGCACTCGGAATTCCTGTTGATAGGCTCGTACAAGCCGCCGATTCAGTCTCGGTATGCTCTTTGTGTCAACATTGTTGGTTATTTCAGCTTGATCTATAGATGATAGCTTTAGACGATTTATCTCATCTTGCAATTCGGTGGTAGGTATGTCTATCGAAAGGTATCGGTGCTCCAGTTGGATCAGTCATTGTTGGTTCCGAAACCTTTATTACCAAGGTAAAAACGAAGTTCTGCAGCTAAATATCTCTGCAATCTATGAAAATTTATAGTTAAAATCTGTTTTCTTTCTGTTTTAGGCTAGAAGACTTCGGAAAACCTTAGGGGGTGGGATGAGACAAGTCGGTGTCATTTGTGCCGCTGCATTGGTTGCATTGCAAGAGAATCTCGTAAAGCTTGAAGGCGATCACAAGAACGCAAAGGTGTTAGCAGGTAAAAGTATCAGTTTACTTGATTATATACATTGAACTTTACAGTCAAGAAGAACAGTCATAGCTTTCTGATCGGGTGCTTGTTCTCGAGCTTACCTATAAAATTCGACTTTATGCTCTGGTTTTTTATGGTTTCAGAGGGACTAAATCAAATTAAAGGTCTAAGAGTGAATGTTGCTGCAGTGGAAACAAATATTGTGAGTATCCTAGTTATAAAACCAATATTCGAATCGTGGTTCCGTTCATCAAGTTCTTAACGGGTTACCAAGCTGATAATCTTCTAATTACTTGTACTTTACCAGATATTTTTCGACATAGTGGAGGGATCAAAAATCTCGGGGGAGAAACTACACAAGCATTTAGTGGAACGCGGTGTATTTGTGATGCTTGAGGGTCCATCCAGGTCAGTGTACTCCATTAAATTCACCCAGGATGTTGCTTTTCGATTTATCCGGGTTCATTTTAACTTGAATGCATAACTCAAACCAAGTAAGTCTGTATCGAGCTTCCCCCTCTCGAAAAGTACCAACGTGCTTATTTCGACGAATGTACAAGAATAAAGAATTACAGGATGTATGTATATATGCCCTTCCCGGAATTAGGTCTATGTTTGGACTCAAAGATAAGTGTCAGATATCGGTACACGATCAATTTACATGTGGTTAATCTTAAATACGGACACATTAGAGAACATAAAATTCGGGTTACTAGACTAATGATGGTCACTCTTTTTTGTCATTCAGGATGAGAATTGTTCTTCACCACCAAATTTCATCAAGTGATGTGCAGTACACTTTGTCATGCTTTCAGGTGATCAACAGCGTTTTCCTGTTATTCTGACTCTTCATTTTATCGAAACACTTATATCTGACTCATGCTCATATATGGCTGTGGGGATACAACGGTCTATGTTATTTCGATTCTTTATTTTTCTCTAAACCGCTTGTGTCTAACACATTCAAATACGAATAACGGATACGATCCTCCCATATCCGTGTGTTCATATGTCCGTATTCGACACTCATCGGGAGTCCGAGTACCATATTTATGATATTCACTTATTCTTCCTTGTTTCATTGTTGCAGCAAGCTTTCAGTGGATTGCAAGAAGAAAATGGCAACTAAGAAATTGGTGGGTTTATTATAAATAATGTAAAAATACAATAAAATACAACCTTCTTATTGGTTGTGGATGTATAATTGGTGCTCATATCATATTTCGTGTATCTATATCAAGTAAGAAAAAATGAAAACTCGAAGGGAAAATATGATATTAAATACGATAAATTGTGAATTTTATGTTTAAAGATATCCTTTCTAAAGGAATTCATGCATTCCAGTCACGTCCTTTAGGCAAGTTTTCTTATATATCATCCTATGTAAATTGTGAAATGAGTTAATATGCTTCAAGAAATAGGGTTTGAAGCATGGTTGTTAGTGCCGATTGTATAGATTTGTATGTATTGTTCCGGTCTTAAATCGGTATCAAATAATTTTTACACTTTTTTTTTATCAAAATTTTGGTGCGTTTTGACTATATCTGTGTGTTTTAACCTTTTTTTGGTCAATACTGGTTTCGTACTAGCAGTGGCGGAGCGTAGTGGAGGGCCATGGTTCCTTTTAAAATGGTAAATCTTTAGTTTAGGCCCTTCATAATTTAAAAAAAATTAAATTAGTAATGGTAAAATTATACTTTGGCCCCCCAAAAATGATAAAATTTTGATTTAACCTTTTAAAAATTACAAATATATAGGCTATTAAAATGATGAATTTGTATTTTTACTATCGTAAAAGTATACAATTTAATTCCCGCCTCTCAAACAAAAATTTCAGGCTCCACCGCTATTTACTAGTGTGTATCGGCTTGTATCGATTAGTACAAATTTTGATATTTTACAACAATTTTTAAATTTTTTATCTTTATCATTTTACTTTTTTCTATAATTATATTTAAAATCAAAATGTATTAAATTAAATTGTTGAACTAGTTAATGACTTTAAAACTTATATTTACATTTAAATATATTTATATGAATGATTGCATGTTTATATAATATATAACTTATTTTTTATCAAAACAATATATAATTTATTAAAAAAAATTTAAAAATATATTATATATAAAGAAATATTTAAATGTATATATAACTATCAATAAATTAAAAATAAAATTATATATATAAAAAATATTGAAAAACATCAATAAACCCAAAATCATATATAGAAACTTATCAATATCAAGAAAACGGCATCACGTCCTCCAGTATCAACTATCTTGGTTTAAAGGCCTGACCAGATAAATATATTTGTGTATGCAAGCATAACAAAAGATGAACCCTAAAATTGTATAGGTCGAATAAAATTTTCGATTGTCATATTTTAATATTTTTTTTCTTAAAATGGGTCGAATATTAAAAAAAAATGAAAAGTCGGAAGAACATTGAAATATACCTAATTAATACTCGTATATATATATTTAAAAATAAATTTAAAATATAATTAATTGAAAAAACCTTGAATTTTAACAAATTAACTATTAACGACTTACATCGTACTAATTTACTTGGATTTTCAAACAAATTAACCAAACCTGTTGGAGAAAAAAGATACGAAAATGGTGAAAAACCATTGAATTTTAACAAATTATTCTACAATTTCTCCATAAATCAATCGCCATTAATGTTCCTTCCGCAATTGCTTCCCAAAGACTTTACCCCCACAACGTTTCTTCCACAGAATTGTCGTCCTCGTTAGCTCTCTGGCGGCTTAGAGGTTCCTTACTCAACATCTCCATCTCTCCGCCGCCGCCGACAAAGAGATGGCTCCGTCGCCTCCAGCACCTTCCAGGCTTCTCGAGATAAACCTCATCTCCGCCCAAGACTTATTCTCTGCTTCCAATAACATGAAGACTTACGCCGTCGTTTGGGTCCAACAAGAAAACAAGTGCACCACCAAAGTAGACCAAAGCGGTGGAACCGACCCGACATGGAACGAAAAATTCGTGTTCAAAGTCGACAAGGATGACGCCGTTATTTCCGTCGAGGTTTACGCTGCTGCATGGGACAAAGATGCTACCATCGGTTACGTTAACGTACCCTTAAACAACATTTTCGATTCCCTGTCGGCGGTTACCAGAACACTCGCGCTTCCAATCAGCCGACCATCCGGACGGTCCCAAGGGATACTCAACATGGAAGTTTCCCACAAGTTAACAACAACAGAAGATTATAACAGCGGCTCGATTGTTAATGGCTCCGTCGTTAAAGGAAACAGCGGTAGCATGGTGAATGGTAGTTCCCTTTGTAACTCCGACGTGGGTCCTTCAGCTTCGGTGGTGGCCGCGGCGATTGCGAAAGGGTTGTATAAACCGCAAGTTCCACAACAAACAGAATCAAAAGAAGCGACACAGATAACGGAATGGACGAAGAAAGAGAGGGAAAAAGAGATGGAGAAAAAGTTGTTGTCGGTGGACTCTCCAGCGGGATCCATAGTGGCGCCGCCGTACAGTAAAAGAATAACGAGCAAAGAGAGGAAGAAGAAAGAGGGAACGAAGTTGTTTTCATGTTTGGGATGTGAAATAGCGATTACATGTGGTGGTGGTGGTGGTGGTGGTGATGATGGTGAAAGTAGGAAGAAATATAGGAACAAACATGAAGGTGGTAGCAATAAAGTTTGTAATTTAAGCTCCGTTGATAATTGTAGCCGATAAGCCAAAAAAAAAAATTCAAAGTTTTATTTACTTTTTCCTTCTTTTTTGTTATGATTTGGAAGTTCTATAATAAAATTTATGTGCCCTTAAACTCGAAATTCGAGAGAATTCAAGTAAAAATATTAGACTCGTTTAAAATATGAGATAAGTTTGGACTTGAACTTTCAAAGTCCGAGTCTCGCCCAACTTATTTTTAAGTTTATAATATTTTATATTATGTTATTTTTATATATTATATAATTTATAACACATTAACAACATAAACTTATACTAAATATAAAGTACTCCTCTAATATAAACTTTAAAATAATGTTAAGATCACTATATAAAAACTTTTAATAAATAAAAAATGTATAAAATTATTAAATAATAAAACAATATAATATAATTTTTATGAGCGGGCCAAAAATGGGTTTCGGTTAGTCTTTTGCAAATATGAGCAGGTTTGGATAAAATTTTAAGTCCATATTTCGGACTAGGCTAGGCTTGGGCAAGATAAAGTATGTTAATATCATGCTTAGGCCCAACCCAGCCCGACTCAACCCATGAGCATCTCTAATCCTATCACACACATATATGAGTAGAAATCACTATCACACACATATATGAGTAGAAATCACAGATTTAGAATACAGATATGTGTTAAAAAATAACATACAATAAATAATGAAACATATAGTTTGAAACTAATTAATCATAATAACACATGAAATATGCATGATATTAAAAAATAAAAAATTTAGATCAATTGTGAGTAAACAAAATTTAAACACATAAATACGTTAGATTAACAATACTAAATGCAGTACAAATTTTTATTATAATGTTGCCATCAATTATGTGTTAGTGTCGAGTTTATTTGTGATACCAACTCAATTAACAACATAAATTGTGCATGTTAAAATAAAAATTATAGTCGATTGAGACTTAGCTCGACTGGCATGGGTATTGTTGCCAATGCAGGAAGATGTGGGTTCGAGTGTGTTAAAGCACATTATCCTCTCATTTATGGGTTGGGGAGTGACTATGGGTAGTTCTAGGCATAGTCTTAAGAAGAGCAGATATGATCAAAATCTATAATAACATTGTACAAAAATAAAAATAAAAATGATAAAATACATTAAAATGAAGTTTTGGCTTACTAATAATATAATTTATTTTAAATATGAGAATATATTTTCATAATTTTTTAATCAAATTAATACTCGTGACACAAACTCATTAAAAAATAGGGTAAACTATAAAAATAGTCATTTTTGTTTGCCTAAGATTATATTTTAGTCACTTATGTTTGAAACGTTACATTTTAGTCATTTATATTATCGTTTTGTTACGAATTGGTCACTCTGCCGTTAAGCTCTATTAGCTCCCTAACGGTAATCCTACATAGCAGTGCAAATGGGTTTTAAATGTCAACTTGGATATCCAACTGAGACAAGAATAGGTTTTTAATTAATTGAAAATTTTAAATTAATTACACTTTAAACTGAAGAAAAACCGTTCGTCTTCTTTCTCTTTTAGTCTTCTTTTTACATTTTGGCTGAAAAAACTATTATCATCCCAATTAAACATCCAAGTTGGCATTTAAAACCCATTTGGACCGCCACGTAGGATTGCCGTTAGAGAGGTAATGGAGCTTAACTGCAAAGTGACTATCTCGTAACAAAACAATCATGTAAGTGACTAAAACGTAACATTTCAAACATAAGTGACTGAAGAGGGAAACAAATATTGCAAAATGAGAATAAATGATAAGATTTAATAAGTAGTCTATCCTTCAAAAATCATTATACCAACGAAATTCGTATTCATAAAATTCCAAATTCTCTATACATATTAGATTACAAACAAAACCCTGAAATTTGATGTTGAAGCTTTTTCTTTCCAACGTACAAAACTAAAACCTAATTACTTTTAAATCAAGATTATTACAATTAATCTCAAAATAAAACACACTATAATTCAAATGGATCATCATCATCATTTTCTTCCATTTGAGCAGCTGCATTTTCTTCTTCCTCGTCATCAATCACCAAATACGGATTCGTTTCCGTTGGCTGGAAATTATAGAAAATAAATCCGTAAAAAACCAAGCTCGCGCCTTCTTCCAGCACCGGAACCAACCACACGAACCGGTAGTTCAAGAAAGCTCCGATCGCGGACACCACGATTCGTGTGAAGTACAAGTAAACTATCACAACTATGTAGAATTGCTTGAAGAGGGTCAGTTTCTCTAGGTTTTTTGCCGCTTTCCCGTCCCTCTTTGATGCCTCTTTTAGGCTCCGGATCGACCAGATGATTGGGAAAAACACGACGCAACAACACGCGATGTCGATTAGTAAGAACAATTGGTTCCATGTTAACCAATCTCTTGTCGCGGGGCCGGTTTCGTTTATTATAACGTAAATGATATTTTCGAGGACTTGTAATGGGATCACTACTTTCAAGACCTGTTTTTCGCGTTCTTGGAGGTAGGGTTTCAGTATGGACCAGCCCGTACCGATTAGTATAATGACGGTGAACAACATGATGCCTTTGAAAAACCCGAACGCGTAAAACGCGACATCCCAACCATGCGGAGTGCCAGTTTTTTGTACATAAATTGCGTCTTCTGAGGCACATATCATTTTTAGGCACTTGCAGATGAGCAATGCACCCATTATCAAATGTATCTTTTCAACCCTAGGCCTTTGATTCTTACAAGCAATGACCCACACAATGAAAAACGCAGCGTATATTAGAAACAACAAAAAATAAAGCTTCGGCACTGGCGCTTTCCCGGCAGACAAGAAATCCTTTTCGCCTTCTTTAAGATTGTACATCTCCGTATGTACATGCATTGACACTTTGAACTCCGGTTGACAGTTCCCGAACACCAAATTATACTCATTCGGCTCATCAATATCGGTCGAACCACGATAAGTCGAGTCCGGTTCGAGGTGATCAAACCTTAATATGATCTCCGCATGCTTTCTCGATAAAACACAATAGGTTTTATCGTGCAAGGATTCGTTCCAGATTCTTCGGAACGAAGGAACATCCGCGATGAAAAAACCCATTGAAGAAGGGTTGAATATCACATTCTCAACTCTCGACATCCACGAAACATTGGTCACCCAAATCGATATATGGCCGTGTTTACCGAACCCAAAATTTTCGAATAAGATCATCGATCGATAATCGTCCAAAATCCAAGTGTTCCTTATCTCGGAAATCGACAACGGGATGTTTGACAAAAGAAAAAACAACAACAACAATGGATAGAACGTTTTACTAAGATTGAAATGGTTCATCATGTATGGATCTGACAGTTTTCTATTTTAATTCTCAGAGAAAAATAGTGAGTGAATGGTGAAAAAAAAAATTGGGGATTTTTGAGGGAGAAATTGGATTGATAAACAATGTTAGGGATTTGGATGGTTGATAATAATTGTAGTGAAATTCAATAGAGGAACGGTTTATGTGGCAAAGATATGGGAACAAATATTGAAACATGTCCATTTCATTGAAACTAATTCAAAGACGTGAGATCCTACTCGATTTTATTAAATTTGATTTGATTTTTATTTAAATACATTTGGTTCCGCTATATAAAAAAAATCGTAATTATTCGATTCGAATTAGACTTTATGATATGTATATATTATCACTTGATTATATAAGTGGTAAAGTTTCAAATTTAGAACCTATTAACACATGATTTGAGCTGATAAGACGTACTTATTTTGCGAACTAAATTTCCTCAAGTGTACGAGCTTTTGCTAAAATCGAAAGATAAAATTTCAATTTGATCCGAAAATAATAGCAATCCGTTACAAAATTTATCAACTCTGAATATATCAAATTGACCTAAATTTGATTTTTACTAAAATATATTCAATTTCATTAATTTTTCGATTCTTAAAGATTAAAAACTATAATTATGTGGTTCAAATAAATATTTATATATAAATTAATGAAAATAATTAAAAAAAATTTTTTAAAAAAAATAAAATGGAAAATTCAAACTTGTGAAATTGGTAAATTTTGATTTAGTATTAAAAATTTTATATTTGGTTTTATTAACTTTTTAAAAAACATAAAATATTTCTTTTTAAGATAAATTTTAATTCTTTTTCTTAAGAATTATCTGAGATAAATTTCAACTTTTTTTATTTTATTTTAGTATTTATAAGAACAAGTTCAATTTTAAAACTCCGAATGAACCGATTAAGAGAAACATTTTAATCAAATATATTTCAATTTAGATTAATTATAATTTAAAATTAATTCAAAACAGAAATTATTCGAATAAATAATCTAAAATTATTTGAATTCGAAATAAAACACTAACACAATTATAAGAAACTTTCAAAACCCAAATTAATCAACCCAAAATTGTTTCAAGGTTTTCAGAATAATCAAAACTAAAAATTTTCCAAGAATCCAAACAAAAATCATTAATACTACTCTCCTCTAAGTTATTTACCCACTTTGATAAATAAACTTTATTAAAAAAAACAAACTAAAAATCTATAGTGTTACTGCAAAAGCATAAATATTGAAATTATACTAAATTAATTTTCTTTTACGGAAATTTCATACCTGCTCATCAGGCTGCAAAACCCTCTTTTGATCATCTCGTTGCTGTCTCTTTCTGTGTTGATTTATTAATGTAAGTATAAAACACGTAGCAACAGCAGCAAAACCAAATGAACAAATCCCTCCAACAGCATTAAAATTCCGTTTCCAGGAACTAAAACGATCAGAATTCTCTTCTTTGTTCTTGATTTCCCCCAAAATCATATATCTTCTTCTTTGTTCTCGTTTCTCTCCAAAACCCTGACTTTTTCATTGAAATTAGACGTACCAATTAAATCAATTTGCGTAACGTCCCTAGAACTGTACTTCGGGGAATCGACAAGTTCATGACATGCTGAAAATTCTTGTGTTTTCACTCCGTTGTTATCATCAGCAGCAGCTTCAACTGATCCGGTAACAGGTTCTTTGATTTTTTTCCTCTGCTGATTGTTTTGGGTCGAAATAATCTACGAGAAAAAACCAGCATCAATTTCAAGGTGAATCATTCTGAGAAATGGAAAAATAAACTGCAAAAAGAAAAATCTGTGATCAAATGGGAGAATTTGGTATTTGATTTATGGATAAAATCTAATGGGGGAATTTTACATAGTTTATTTTCTGTGGAAATTTTTAGGGATGACAGAGTGAAAGGCCACCGCCAAGATGGTAGGATTTAAATTTTTATTTTTATTTAATAATTTAATAAATGATTAACTATTAAGGATAATTATCTATTTAAAAGTTAATTATATATTTTTAAAATTTAAAATTTTACAGATAAAAAAAAAAAAACAATTGAAATCTAATTTTTATATTTCGAAATCTAAATAATTTTTTAAAAATAAAAATACCTGTCTAAATTATAGAATTAAATTAGGTAAACTACACTATTAGTTACTAATAAAAAAAAAGTTAGGATTTGATTACCGAACTATTATTAAGTTTTTATTTAAGTCATTACGTGTTAAAATTGATGCTATACGACTTTCTATGTTTAATCAAAAGTTCTTTTTTTTCCTTTTCTCTTCTACAATTCAGGTTTTTATTATGGAACAATTTTGGATCTAACGAATTTGCAAAAAAAAATCCAAACAACTTTTTTCTCTGATCTTTGACACCGATTGTTAGATTGACTTGAATCTAAGTTATGTTATTCTGCTCGTCGATGAGTATTGATCTACCGTACCAATCATCTTCAACGACTTAAATGAAAATTTTTGAATAGGTTAGTGACCAAATTGTAATTTCTTTTAGTTAATTGACCAAAACGAAAAGTTACCCATAGTTTAGTGACTAAAGATGTTGTTTACCCAATTAATATGATATGGATCTTTATAGTCTTTGTATATTTGGAATTTAATTTTCATACTTTTTTTCTAGGAATTTAATCCCTCTATTTTTTAAATTTATAAATTTAAGTCCAGTTTTAATACCATTAAAAGTTTTCTATTAAATTCATTAGCGTGACATATTGAATTTTTTTAAAAATTACTCATTTAATAGTTATGTGACAAAAAAATAGCATTATAATGAATTTGAATTTAACATAAAATTTTAACAGTGTTAACAAATTTTTTAAAAATTCATGCCAACATTTTAATTAAAATAAAATATTTAAACCCTAACTAATAATATTATAAAAATTGAAGAATCTCTAAAAATCAAAATATAAAACTTAATTTTAAATTTGAGTATGGTATAAAAATTGAATTTAAAATTTCACCATTGCTATGTAATTAAAAAGCTGTGTATAAGGAAAGCCGAAAGCATTTCTAGATATTAAATACCCATCTCGTGTCCAAAATAATTTGACCATGGTTTCATTAAAAATAAAATTAATTATGAATTTTAAAATTGGATTGATTAGATCGAGAATTTATAGAAATATAAAACAATTAATTTTGTTAACTGATTTTTCTTTTTTCTTTATTATAAATTTTAATTATTTTTAATTAAATCAGTCAAATTAATTAAACCAATATACTAATAGTCTTATTAATTTAACCATTAATCTAATTCTAAAAATTTTGAATATAAAATATAACAACATTAATATCTTTTAGTGAAAATATTTATATATAAATTAGTGAAAATATTATTTTTGTTTTGTTTTTTTTGTCAAAAAACTATCATTAATCAATTTAAACATTTCTTTTTATTTTCTCAAATATCTATCGGAACAAGTCTAATAACTAACCATCTGCGTTCTGTAGATCCATTAAGGGATAAATGTTGACCACAAGTTTAAATTATTCCATAACCAAGATGAGAGTCTCAATCACTGGTTAAGTTAACAAAGACATTTTAATCAAACACATTTTTTAACTTAACATAGTAGTATTTATTATTTATCAATTTAAACCTTTTAACCAAACAAAATTCAACTTAAATTAATTATAATTTGAGATTAATTCAAAACCGAAATAATTCAAATAAATTATTTAAAATTAATTGAAGTCCAAATAAAACACTAAGGCAATTATGACAAACTTTCAAAATCCAAATGAATACTCAAAATAATTTCTTCAAGATTTATCACAATAATCAAAACTAAAAATTTTCCAAGAATCTAAACAGAAATCATTAATACTTTAATCCCCTCTAGTTATTTACCTACTTGATAAATAAACTTTATTAAAAGAAAAACAATAAAACAAACTAAAAATCCATAAAATGTTAATGCAAAAGCATTAATACTAAAATTTTCTTTTACCGAAATTTCATACCTGCTCACCAGGCTGAAAAACTTTCTTTTGATCATCTCGTTGCTGTCTTTTTCTTTCTTGATTTCCCAATTTAAGTATAAAAAACGTAGCAACAGCAGCAAAACCAAATGAACAAATCCCTGCAACAACATTTAAATTTCGTTTCCAGAAACTAAAACGATCAGAATTCTCTTCTTCTTTGTTCTTGATTTCCCCCCAGATCATATCATCTTCTTCTTTGTTCTTGTTTTCCTCCAAAACCCTGATTTTTTCATCGAAATTAAACGTACCCATTAAATCAATTTGGGTAACAACGTCCCTAGAATTGGACTTCGGGGAATCGACAGGTTCATGGCATGCTGAAAGTTCTTGTGTTTTCACTCCTTTGTCATCATCATCGCCTGCAACAGCTTCAACTGATCCGATGATGTTTTGGTTTGCTGATTGTTTTGGGTCGAAATAATCTGCTCGAAAAAGGGGTTTTGTAGCAAGATTTGTTCGTCTTACTCCATGGATATTTGTTTTAAAATCTTGTTTGGTTTCCGGTAATCCTTTATCAGGGAGGAAAACCCAGTCATTATCAGCATCGATTTCAAGGTGAATCATCTTGCGAAATGGAAAAATAAACAGCAAAAAGAAAGAAAAATATGTGATCAAATGGGAGGATTGATGGATAAAATCTAATGGGGGGATTTTACATACGAGTTTCTTTTCCTGTGGGAATTTTTAGTGATGACAGAGTGAGGCCACCGCCAAGATGGTGGAATTTAAATTTTCATTATCTTTATTTTGATTTAATAATTTAATGAATGGTTAACTATTAAGAATAAATATCTATTTAAAAATTAATTTTACATTTTTAAATTTAAAATTTAAAATTTTAAGGATAAAATAATTAAAAAATTAAAATCTAATTTTTATATTTCAAAATCTAAATAACTTTTTAAAAATAGAAATATCCAATTCTAATCCTGCTCTAAATTATATAATTAAATGGGTAAATTACACTTTTAGTTAGTAAAAAAAAAAAAAGTTAGAATCTAGTTACTGAACTATTCTCAAGTTTTTATTTAAGTTATTAGACGGGCAAAGCATATATAGATATTAAATATCCATCGTGTCCAAATTAATTCAAAATGATTTTTAGAATCAGGTCAAGTGATTGGATTGAAAATTTATAGAGGTATCGATTGTCCTTTGATTTACGAATTGGTATGAAACTATTAAATTTGTTAATCGATTTTTTATGAATTTCTAATATTTTTTAATTAAATTAATTAAATTGATTGAACCAATAAACTAATAATCTTACTAATTTAACCATTAGTTTTGAAAACTTTGAATTTCAGTTAAAAATATATATAAAATATAACAACATTTATATCTTTTACTTTTTCAAATTAAAATTTTAAAAACAGAAATCATACATTTTAAATAATTTTTAACCACCAATCGTTTTTTAAAATTATTTATAATTTTTGTTTCTTAATCTTAATTTAGTGGCAATTCTAATATAATTAATTATTTTCTCCTTAATTATAGAAAATAATAAAATAATATGAGTGCTTGTCATCCTAAACTAGAAGTCGAGGCGGTGCAGGGGACCCTCTTAACCGCTTTTTTCATAATTTTATTTTTCCTTTGGAAACTTGTACTTTAAATATAAAATTTAGATTTTGAGTGATTTAACATAATCTTTTTTTATATAAACCATATTTCTACTCATAATTAATTAAGTCTAAGAAAATTGATTAATTCATTATAAAACAATTAAAATCGATTTTTATATTTTTTTAAATTTTATAAAATTTTAATTATTGTTGATCTAGCAATTGAATCGGTTAAATCAATTAAATTGAGAACCAATGATCTAATCGGTTCAAAATACGAAATGTAATACTCTAAGATTGTATCACGTCATCACCTAAAGATATATATATATATATTAAATTTTCAAGGGATATTGTGATACAATCTCAAAATATGACACTATTGAACTTTTATGTTTTTAAAATTCGGACCAAAATAAACTTAGTTGTCAAGTTCAAGTACCAAAGTAAATTAAAAAATACAAATATTAAAGTAGACCTAATTGTCAAGTTTAGAAGCAAAAATTTCTCTTACCCCTTCTAAATCAGACCACTAAGTTTTTATTTAAACATAATTAAATAAACAATTAAATATTAAAAAAATTATAAAATCAGTTTAATTATCAACTTCTTTTTTTTCGTGATTTTTAAATTTTATTAATTTTGACCAATTCAACCAACCTGATTCAATTCCAACACAATATACAAATGTTGAGAATTAAAGTCAATATTATGCCAATGGTAAAAATTACCACCATTAGCTAACTAGCGAAAAAAAAACAAGATTGAATAATTAAGTAATCATTTTGTAACTTTTCATAGTTAAATAATCGAAAAAAAAGTTTATTAATAATTAAATGTCTATTTTATAACTTTTCATGATTGAATGACAAAAAGAAAAAATATTACTAGCTAGATGACTACTAATATAATTTATCCTATTTCTCACTATGCCTAGAACTACCTATGGCTCTTTCTCAACCTATAAATAGAAAGAAAATACACTCCAAAGAACTCAAACCTACATACTCCTACATTGACAACAATGCTCATACCAATCGAGTTTTTTTCACAAGGAAAATAAGGTACTTAAGCCATACCCCATATGTTTTTAAATGGTAAGTCAAATTATTTGAAGGGACTCAATTCACCAAAAAGGTTTTGTACAGAGGACTGCAAAATTTTATCTAAATTTTAGACTAATCACACTCAACTTTTCATATATTTGCATATTACTTCAAATTGTATAAAGTAGTTCAATTTCTTACATCCAAAGAATGATATTTAAATATATATATTATTCTAGAAAGAGAGAAATGATTCCAATATAAAGGATCCATAGAGTTCAATTGAATGTTATTGAAACAAATGGATGTTTCGAGTAAAAGCTTACATTCCACTAATGTGTAAAGTAAAAGATGTTCCTCCAAATAACAAATACATACACACAATTTCAAAACAAAAAGCTGATTCTCAGATGTTACCTACATGCTAACTAGTTGGTTTCCTCCCAAAAATTAAACCCACAACTCAAACAAGCATTAGGTTTCATGTGTGCGTGCGTGTGCGTGTGCGTGTGCGAGAGCACGTGTGTGACTAATCATCCCAAGGCATTGCAGCGGTTCGTAACACACTATCTGATCATTGAATCCCTTCTCTACATTTAAGCTCAGTTAGATGAAATTCCAACAACCTAAGGTAAGGATGAGGATCTACCTGAAGAAGATTTGCCTAAAGAGACCGAAGCCAGTGAAGAAGCCCAAACACGGGCGCTTTCTGCACCTTGATGAAAATTCCGGGTTTTGCATAGCCTTAGTTTGGTCCAAACTCTCCTCACATCGACCATGTGAAGGGCTCTTGCAAACAACTGATTCGTCTCGCCGAATATTTCTAAGTTCAAGTGCGGAGCATATGAAACCCAGAATGTTTCGAGACGTGATAGTACTATAGGGAATATTGATAGAAGCAGTTTCATACAAAGAAACAAAACTGAAAACACTAAGTAGGGCTCCCTTTTCACTATCTCCATTGAGAATGGCTCGTTCCATGACTGCCTCGTATGGTTATTGTGGTCTCCGGATGTAACCAGCTCGTGCTCAGCAACGTATTGAAATGGTTCAAATCCTGAAAAAACAAACACTTGTGTTAAGAAACATGTAATTACATTTGACTTGCTAGCTAGGCTTTGATACAAGTAGCTAGCACAATCCAGAGCAGACTTATATTACTCGATATTGTTGGCATAGGAGAGCAATTACCTGTTATTTTCTCGTAAAATTGTTCTATTGAAGGGAGATCTTTTGGACCATGATATTGTACCCTTGATGTCTGGTTGACAATTAGAATTGATGGCAAGCTATGAATTCCGTATCTTGAAAATATACTGTGATACAAACAACATATGTCAAAGATATTAGCTATGAAGTTTGTAATTAGATTAGAAGGAGCAGCAAAAGAATAGTTTATTTGATCGATAATTCCCTATCATGCACTAATAAAAATGAAGCAATGTCACCTTCACGGAGATTCTTCATAAAAGAAGAACTGGTCCTGGCATCAGTTAATGACTCATTATTAAGGAAGTATCGGACTGTTAGAAACGGGTATGATCAAATTTTCTAAGTTTTCTTACGTATTTGGAGAGTTCTTGGAGGATCATATCCCCACACCAATTGGATCAAACAACAGCAAAAATATATAATTGATATGAAACTACTTCACAGGCTTTGTAGTACATTTGGAAGCAAGATAAGTAGCTACACACCTTGGTGAAGCTGAAGACTCTTCAACTGCCAGATGCTCCAACTGAGGAAACATGGAACCGATAATGTCAAATTTCGGACGCAATCTTCGTGAAAATGGGCACCAAGAAGCATAAAAGAGCACAGAAACGTAACCATTTCTCTGTTTGGAAGTCAATGCTCTGTCCAGGAAGTTTCCATCCACCTGCGAACAAAATGAATATACATATATGTAAATATTATCAGAATGTTTGTCTTTAAATACAGAAAGTAATGCAAACTACTTCCAGTTGCACAGAGGATGTAGCTAACTACAAGGTCATAACACACACGAGCATACAACAAAGCATTTCGAGTTAAGAAACATAATGCAATGGATGCATACGTTAGACATACAATTAAACACTGGTTGCAAAGGTTTAACTTAAGAAACTTGGAAGATACATGCTTGAACGGGCACTCATTTTCATGAAGATATCGCAAACAGTGCCCATGAAAGAAACATTATTTGCTTTATTTCCTACTATTATGTCTGAAAGCAGAAATGATGGATATGCCATGATTTAACTTTCGAGCTATGGACATCATAGCATATATGTTCTAAAACAGAATTTGATGAAGAAAGAAGTCTAACTTATCAACTCTTACGATTCTTAAACCCATTGAAATGGTACCTTAACCTAAGGTACAAAGATTACAGTTTCTTATAGAAAATCAAAATGCATACTAAGTTACAACATTTTCTGTTATTTATGAAGAAAGTTCACATTCCTAGTAACCAGGCCATATAGATTCTTTTCTAACCACAACCTAATGAACCTAATGCCGGTGCCAAAGAGCTACTGATAGTCTGATATGCCATTTTAGCAAACAAGTTCAGAGCTTTAAGAAACGGATGCGATCTTTAACAATGTGGCGTGGTCGAGCCGAATTGAATAAGGCTTAAATCATAGCATATAACACTTAAGCTGAATATCTATTACTTTGACATAGCCATAATAGTCTTAAATTCTAGGTGCTCATGCTTTTCAAATACATAAATATTATATAAATTCAAAATCTTCTACAAGAAAATAAATAATCAAAGCCCTTAATCCTGGCTAATAAATTTTATAATTCCATTTCTAGTTCTTTCTCTATCATTTAACAGAAAATAACCCATAAACCATTACTCTGATACAATTAAAAAAAAAAACATGATCATACTCTAATATTTCAGGCAAAAAAAAAAAAAACCCCCAAAATTTCTTCTTCTTTTTTTTTTTTGAACATGATAAGACAAGCTCATATATGCCAATAATCTAAAAAAGGAAAAAAAATAAACTCAGAATCCATTTTTTTCATAAAAACCAATCTAAAAAAAAATCCCACCAAAATTTGAGGAAAAAAGAACGTACCTCGAGAGGGGGGATTGGAGATAACGAAGGAGAGCATTGAAATCGAAGGTTTTCAATGAACACATCAGCTTCATGGGAGCAAATCGGAGAACCCAAAACGCAGCTTATTGAACAGATAGCAGTTATATAGAACAACAAAAGAAGAAAAGAACAAGAACCCATCTTCGGATTCGATTTATAAAACAAAGGAAAAATTCAAAACAACAAGAACCAGAAGAAAATGGGCGAACTGAAACCCAGAGAAGAAGAAACAATTTCTTTTCTTTTTTCTTTTAAATTATATATTAGATTTCGGAGAAAAGGAGGAGACGGTGTACAAATTACAAAAGTCTGGTGATTTTAAAAGCTTTTATTTCTTAAAAATGAAAATTTAAAATATATTTATGAGATGAACATTGATGATGGCGGGGGTTGGGAGCCGTGCCTTCGCCGTGTGGGTCTAAATGCTTGAGCGTGGGTAAACTTCTGTTTCCCAATATTTAATATATATTTATATATATATATATATATATATTTTTTTTTATCACATGAAAGTATTTTTAATATATTCATATTCATATTATTAGTAAGTTATATGTTTTGATTATTCAAATACAAAATTTACAAAATAATTATTCGAAAATTTTTATTTAAGTTTTGAATTATTTGTAAATTTTTTATTTAAGTCACTAGAGTGTAGACTTATTCATAGGTTGAGTCACCCGGCCCGAAGGTCCACCCAAAAAGTGAGAAGATTTGGGTAAAAATATAAACCCAAAAAATTGATTTATGCAAATATTAAGACTCGTTTAGAGAACGGGCCGGGCCCCGGGTAAGATTTTTTTTGCCTGAGCCCAACTCGAATTTGCAAAAAAATTGTTATTTTTGTTGTTGGTTTTTTATTGTTTTGCTACTATTTTCTTATTCTTTTCTCACTATTTTGCTATCATTTCACTATTATGTTGCTACTATTTTATTGTTATTGTTTGAATATTGTATAACTCTTGTTTTATTGTTAATTTTATTACTATTTTAAAGGCATTTGCTTATTAAGTTGCACATTTCCTAGTGTTATTTGACTGTATATTTTTTTAATTTATTTTAATATTTTTAGTATTGTTGATGTATTGTATTTTTAAAAATAATAATATAAAAAGTCGGGCCGAGTCCGGGTTTTAGCATTTTTATTCGGACCGAGCCGAGCCTGAGCCTAAGATTTTAGTTGGACCTGACCTGACCCGACCCATGGACACCTTTACTAGGATGTTAAGTTTTTAAGTCCAACTAACGAGCTCTAAGCGATGATTTGACCATCAATACGGTGAATTAATACCTATTAACGAGTAGAAAAACATACATTAATATTTGTATTTTCACATGTATATACAATGAGAGAAAAAAAATTAAGTGGCTGCTGTCAATGTGTCAGGCAGCACCCTTTTGGTGATAAGTATTTTTTTATCAGTTTTTTTTTAACTTCAACTTTTTTCATTTTTTTTTCTTTCATCAATTTTTATTTTAATTCCATCTCTTTGTTTTCGTGACAATTTTTTTTAAAATTCAAAAAGGTGTTGCTTAACATATTGGCAGCACCCACTTAACTTTTTTTTAAAATTTTTTCTCTCATCGTGTATACCCGTAAAATTACAGTATTTTAAAAAAAGTACATATTGGTGTTGCCTGGCACAGTGGCGATACCAATAAATTTTTTTTAAAAAATGTAATGATTAGCTGATAATTGGCCGAAAAATTAAGTGGTGTCGTTGGTGTGTCAAGTGACATCAATTTATATGGTAGCAAACAACTCATTTTCGTAAATAAATTTTCCTCAACTCAAAATTTTGTCCAAAAGTTCAACATTAAAACTTAAAACGCGACCAATTTAATGGAAAAGGGAGAGTATAAAATTTAAAGACATATGATCAAATTTAAAAATTGAAAAAAAATGATGTCCATAATTTTTTATAATTTGTGGATAAATTAAATCTTATATATTAAGAAAATAGACAATGTCATTTAAATTTAAAAAAAAAACTATATTATATATGAAATAAATATAAATATGTTTCATAAATAAGATTCACATCAAATTGGAACTAATATTTCATAAATAAAATCACTTGATTGATGTGATACATATATTTTGCATATTCAATTACATCAATTTGGAGACTAATTTTAAAATTTACACTATAATTTGGATGTAATTAACCATTTATTTATATGTAAATAAAATATTTAATTTTATATTATAAAAATTTAATTTAGTTTTAAATAATTATTAGTTACTAATTAAAAACAAGAACACATGTTATTTTATAAATGGATAATGGAATGTTAATTTTTGAACCTGAATTTCTTTTCTTTTTTAATTTTAATTCTTGTGATGAAATAATAATATGGTATTTTGTCGAGTTATCGCCTATTTTTGTAAAAGTTATAGTATTGGAAAAAGTTGTTAAGTTTCATAACTAACATATAAAAACAATTAGAAATTAAGTCGAGAAAAGTTGCTAAATTTAGGGGCAAAATGTTTATCCATAATAGAAAGGTTAAATATGCGAAAAATCTCTATACTCTTCGAAAATTTGTAATTTAATTTTTGTTCATTTCTGGAAATTTAATCTTTTTAACTGTTAATATTGTTAATTTTTTTGGTTAAATTCAAGTTCATTATAATGTCATTTTTTTAATTACATGACTATCAAGTAGGTAATTTTATTTTTATTTTAAAATGTCACACTAACAAATTTAACAATATAATTTAACAATATTAACAATTGGACTTAAAATTTAAAGTCTAAAAAGTAAATGGGGTAATAAAAGTATCATAGAGAACCTTATACTAAGAGTTAGATTGCATTCTGCCACTTTTACTCAAAAAAATGGGCAAATTAGTTCATGTACATTAGATTAAAAAGTAAATTCATCATTTCTATTAAAAATTTCATCCATTTTTATAGTTAAAAACTAGCGTTGGTGACGAAATAACTAGACAACTACACGTGTACCTCATGCTAACATATAATGACCAGTTTTAAATAGTAAAAATGGATGAAATTTTTAACAATAGGACCAACTTGCTCTTTGATCTAACATATATGGACTAATTTACCCATTTTTTTGAATAAAAGTGATAAAGTGCAATTTAACTCTTAGGGCCAGTTCTTCATTGCTTTTCAAAAACACTTACAATCAAAAGCATTTTTGGAGGAAAAGGCATGCAAAAAAAATTTCTTTTGTTTGAAATTTTGGATTTTCGAAGTGCTTACGAAAAGCACTTCTAAAAAGGAGAAGCTAAAATTTTTAGCTTTTCCTCTCCCAAAAACACTTTTAGTGCTTAATTACATTTTCACCCCTCTAATAATATAGTACTTTCCCTTTTTTTTCGTGGTGCTTAATTACAAATGTGTTAAAATCATTAATTAAAAATAAAAAATATTTTTAAAATATTAATTACAAATATTTAATGGTTATATTTAAATATTTAAAATGCAGTTTATATATTTTAATTAAATTTTATAAGTAATTAATATTTATTACTTAAAAATATTTAAAATTTATATTTCATATATTAAAATATTAACAAGTTATAGTAATTTTTTTATATTCTTACTAAAATATAATAATATTAACTAATTTAAATTTTATTTAAATGTATATTTGTTACTTGATAATAACATGTCTAAAATAGACATTTTATTTCTCAAAAGCACTTTTTGACAGCAATGCTAAACACTCAAATTTTAAAGCAAACTTTTAAAAGTACTTTTCCACAGCACTTTTTAAAAGCACTTTTCAAAAGCATTGTCAAACTAGCCCTTAGTATAAGAACCTCTATAATACTTTTATCCCTTTTACTTTTCTGACTTCAAAATTTTAATCAGGTTAGAAGAGAAATATAAATTCTCACAAAACTAATTTAATTTTACACTAATATAACCAAAGGCATATACTTATATAAGAGTTAGGGGCTTGGCCTCCAAAACATTTAGAAATTCATCATTAGGCCCTTCAAAGTTTTTAAAAAATTTTAATTAGGTCTTAAATTTTTTGGAAATTTTTATTAAACCCTTAAAATTTTTGAAACTTTTTTCACTGAAGCCAAAATTTTTAGAAATTTTCATTAAGCCCTTAAAAGTTTTGAAAACATTAATTATACTCCTAAAATTTTGAAAATTTTTAATCACACTCTTCAAAATTTAATGCCAATATCCGTCACTGAATATAACTCCGATATTTTACTATTAACCATGAAAAATAAATATATAAAAAGAAATATGAGAAAAAAATGAGCTTGCCATACAGTTGGCTGGACCTTAACTAACTCTTCATTATTTTGCGGTTGTTTAATTTATTTTTTTTGAGCTTTGATGCTCATTCATTTCTTCATTTTCTTCTTCTCTTTTCTTTCTTTTATGTTTCAACTTTTTTTTCCTTCATAAATTGTAAAGGGAAAAAAAGGAATTGAGGAAGAGAGGAAAAGGGTTTGTTTGAATTTTGGGTTTAGAAATTAAAGGAAGGAAAAAAGAATGAGGGAGGTGATTAGTGTTCATATAGGACAAGCTGGAATTCAGGTTGGGAATTCATGTTGGGAGCTTTACTGCCTTGAACATGGCATTCAGCCTGATGGGATGATGCCTAGGTGAGTGCATGTATCATCATCATCATGATTTATGATCATCTTTTTTATATATGTTTTGCATGTATCATGCAATGATCAATAACTATGATCATGATTTTCTTATGTGTTTTAAGTGTTGAATTCAGAACTTTTTCTGTTAAAAGGTTGTTGGGATTTTGGGTTTTCTTTTCATGGTGGTGTGTTTTTTTTGATTCTTTAGGATTTGGTTTAATTATGTACAGGGGACTTGTAATTTTCAATCTTCTTACGACTCTCTGCCCACTGAGTGAACCATCATAAACTGCTGCAGTCTCCTCGTTATATCGACATATACATAGATTTACAAACATAGAATAAAACACATTTGTGTGTTTTGCATGCAGTGAGGGAAATGCAGGTGGTAACCATGATGCCTTCAGCACCTTCTTTAGCGAGGCTGGATCCGGAAAATACGTGCCGAGAGCTTTATTCATCGACCTAGAGCCGACAGTCATGGACGAAGTTCGGGCTGGGACTTACCGGCAACTGTTCCATCCGCAACAACTTATTTCCGGCAAGGAAGATGCTGCTAATAACTTTGCTAGAGGACACTATACAGGTAACATTTTAAACCATGAATCAATTTTGAGCAAATTCTGTTAGCTTTTGGATTAACGAGTTGAAATGGGTGTTGATTTAATGTTTTACTGTATGGTTCAGCTGGTAGGGACATTGTGGAAGTTTGCCTTGACCGAGTTAGAAAACTGGCTGATAACTGCACTGGATTGCAAGGGTTTCTGATGTTTAATGCCGTGGGCGGTGGAACTGGTTCCGGTTTAGGTTCGCTGCTTTTGGAGCGCTTGTCGGTTGAATATGGGAAAAAGCCTAAACTTGGCTTCACCATCTATCCTTCTCCTCAGGTAATATCCAAATACAAATTTGTTTATTATCCGAATTAAATCCAATTATTACTTTTTGAATTGGATTTAGAATACATTGTTTATTAGATATCCGAATCGGATTGTTAAAGTAAAAAAAAAGCGAATAATGGATTCAGATATCTTTAATTTTCTATTTCCAAAAGTAAAATATATTCAAATAACGAATATACGAGACTTAATACCCATATTTGCTCTAAATCCATTGTAAATAGTAATTAGAATATTTGAATTTGAATATTATTTGAATCTGCCATATCTGATCACAGAATCGGAGTGGGTGTATGAAAATATACAAATCTGCACTACCCATTGCCATCCCCTAGTAGATGTTTTTCTCTATGCTGGAATTATATAAGATGTGTCCATGGATCAAGTCGAGTCATTTGGATTATCACTAAGTTTATTTATGTTATCGACGCCATTCATATTTACCCATATCTTATTTGATCTAGAGTTGTCTATGGGTTAAGACGGGTCAAGACTTGATTTAAAAAAATTTCAAGCCCAAGCCCAAATTTGGCTCAGCTCGATCCTCCCAAAACCAAAAGGGTCAAATTATTGTTTAAAAAATAATGAAATATATTATTTTATATTAATATTTATATGTTTTAATTAAATTTAAATACAAATATTTTTAAAGAATATTAAATTTAAATTAGAGCTGGGATGGATTAGCTCGAGGACAAATAATTTTTTATCCAAGCTTAACCCAAGTCAAAATGGTCTGATTGGGTCAGGAGAGCTACTTGGCACATAGATAGATCTAGTCTAACCTCATATAAACTTGAATTTTTTTTAACCTATCCACATTCATAAATGATTAACCCAAATACATTTAAGTTTGCTCATATTAATTTTTACTATTTTTTTTTATAAAATTGTTAATTTTCATTTAATATTTAGTAATGTATATTTATTAAAATTTAAAAAATATACAACTTAACATAATTTTAAATATTTATATTATATTATTATATTTAATTTACATATGACATAAATGACATGAAATTGAAGTTTGGATTATATTTTTTAAAATATTTCTTATTTTTAAGCTCATTTATCGTATCTAATATTTTTTGTTCAAATATTCTGAAGTATCGGGTAAACATTTGGATTTGGGTGAATAACCCGAACCTTGAAAAGGTTTAGTTTGAACTATATTTTATGTTGTCACTTATAAGAACAAATTACCCTAATTTGTGCAGGTTTCTACAGCAGTTGTTGAACCTTACAATAGTGTTCTCTCAACTCATTCTCTCCTTGAACACACAGATGTTGTGGTGCTTCTCGACAACGAAGCTATATACGACATCTGCAGGCGATCGTTGGACATTGAAAGGCCGACTTACAAGAATTTGAACCGCTTAATATCACAAATCATTTCGTCTTTGACGTCTTCGTTGAGGTTTGATGGTGCCATAAACGTTGACATTACTGAGTTTCAGACGAACCTCGTGCCGTATCCTCGTATCCATTTCATGCTCTCCTCATATGCCCCGGTGATCTCGGTTGCAAAGGCTTACCACGAAAACCTATCGGTTGCCCAGATTACCAGTGGTGTTTTTGAACCGGGAAGCATGATGGCTAAATGTGATCCGAGACACGGAAAATACATGGCGTGCTGTTTGATGTACCGTGGAGATGTCGTACCAAAGGACGTAAATGCTGCTGTTCGTAACATTAAAACTAGGCGGGCGGTTCAGTTTGTAGACTGGTTAGTTGGCGTTTCAAAATTTTACATTTCCATCAAATGAATTCGGATTGATTTTGCGGTTTTGTTTTAGGTGCCCTACTGGTTTCAAGTGTGGCATCAACTATCAGCCACCAACGGTGGTACCCGGGGGTGATCTCGCTGAGGTAAGACGTGCGGTGTGTATGATCAGCAATAACACAGCGGTGGCAGAGGTTTTCGCCCGAATTGATCATAAGTTTGATCTCATGTATGCAAAGAGAGCTTTTGTTCATTGGTACATAGGTGAAGGAATGGAGGAAGGTGAATTCTCCGAAGCTCGCGAAGATCTCGCCGCTCTCGAGAAAGATTATGAAGAAGTCGGAGCAGAAGGTCCCGAAGATGATGAAGAACCACAGGAAGATTACTAGATCATCTACCATTTCATGAATACAACAGCTAATGGTTATATTCCTTATCTAATTGCATCATTAGCATTTTTCCAATAAAATCATGATGTCTAAAATATCAGATACAGATATGTATTTAATGAGTATAATTGAATTTTTGTACGTTTTTTCATGTATTTGGATACGAGTACTTTGAGAAAATCAATTGGCCTTGAAGGCCATATTATTCGCTAACAAATATTTCATCAAGAAAACACAGTAAATTGAAACAATTGAGAGATTTTTCTTAATCATTCATGGACATTTCCAATCTTTCATAAAGCCCTCTTTCACTTGGCACTGGCAAGTTGGGTTCGGAGCAACTTAGCGGCAGCAACCATGTTGTTGAGTGCCGGTTTCACCTCTGCATACTTGCGAGTCTTGAGTCCACAGTCAGGGTTAACCCACAAGATGTTGGTCTCGAGCACCGCAAGCATCTTGTTGATCCTATCGGCGATCTCTTCGGTCGATGGTATTCTTGGAGAGTGGATATCATAGACACCAGGGCCAATTCCGGCTCCGTACTTCACCCCTTCGCGGAAGACAGACAGGAGTTTCTCGTCGGAACGTGAGTTCTCTATGGTGATCACATCAGCATCCATGTCGATGATAGAGTGGATAATGTCATTGAAGTTGGAGTAGCACATGTGGGTGTGGATCTGTCCCGATTTTACCGATGAGGATTAATGGTGTGATAATAGAGAGTACGAGAAGTGAAACGAGTAAGGTGATATACGAACCTGAGTAGTGTCCTGGACACCGCAGTTGGTGATCCTAAAGGAGTGGACAGCCCATTTCAAGTAAAAGGCGTGCTCGGACTTTCGAAGAGGCAACCCTTCTCTCAAAGCAGCTTCGTCAATTTGGATAACGTTGATACCAGCCTTCTCAAGATCCTCCACTTCATCCTTGATGGCCAAGGCAATCTGGTAGCAAGTCTCGAATCTGGAAATGTCGCAATCATAAAATATCAAACTATGTTCACAACAAAACGTAAATGAAATGCGGGTGGAAATGCAATATTTCAGACTATATTTTTTCCTGTTAACTTTTCTCAGTCATACCTGGGCTGATCATTTCTGACAAAGGACCAGTTAAGAATGGTAACAGGGCCAGTAAGCATTCCCTTCATCGGGCGTTGAGTCATGCTTTGAGCAGTTGATGACCAGAAAACAGTCATTGGCTTGGGGCGGCTAACATCACCATAGATGATTGGTGGCTTAACACAGCGAGATCCGTAAGATTGGACCCACCCGTTAACAGTGAAAGCAAAACCAGACAACTGCTCACCGAAATACTCAACCATATCGTTTCTCTGCAAAATTATAAGTTATTGTTAGGATGCCTGCCAAGGAGTAAACATAGATACATCTCCAATACAATACAAAAGGCCTAAACAAAAACGAATGCTCACCTCAGGCTCTCCGTGAACCAGGACATCAATGTCGAGCTCTTCTTGAAGGTCAACAACCTTCTTAATTTCCTCCTTAATGGCTTTAACATAATCATCCTCAGAGATCCTGAAGGGATAAGAGAGCAGTAGTTAAAAGAAGATAAAAATCAACATCTACGAAACATCTGTAGAAAAATTTTGAGATTAACCCACTTGTTAGCCTTGAATTCACGACGAACTCTCCTGAGTTCCAAGGTTTGAGGGAAGGATCCAATGGTTGTGGTGGGAAGGACCGGTAAGTTAAGCTTTTTCTGCTGGGCATCGAGTCTAGCACTAACGTTTGTTGCACGGCGGTGGTCAGAGCCCTTCAAAGCAGCAGCCTGGGAATGAAAGAATGGTAAAACACGGCAAGTGAAGAAATATTTTTCACAATTACAGGAGTCACTTGAAAGACATAATCGGAATTTTAGTTCATTTGAACACTTACAGCCTTTTGAACAGCCTCATTGGTCACTCTAGGGGAGGATTTCCTAGAAGCCTGAGCGGCAGCATTGGCAGCAAAGAAGGACTAAAAATAGATAAATAACTAGCAAGTGAAATGGTGTCATCCAAATCTCGAGAAAGCAAAAGCAAACAACAAATATATAAGGAGATACCTCATCCTTCTGACCAGCTAATGCCTTGGCAAGTGCATTGACTTCAACAACTTTCTGGGCAGCGAATGCGAGCCAGGATTTGATTTCATCGTCTAGCTTAGTCTCGTTTACTAGATCAACAGCAGTGTGGAGAAGCGAGCAGGAGGTAGACACCACAAGCTTGTCTGCACATCAGAAAATCGGCAAATATCAGTAAACTGCAATATTCACCACGTAATTAGAAACCATAAAATGCAAGTAGAATACCTTTGCCCACAATAGCTTCGAGCTGCTGCAAGGTGTTAAGAGAAGAAGCAAGATCATTGGCCCAAATGTTCCTTCCGTCGACAACTCCAGCAAAGAGGTATTTTCCTTCTGGGAAGCCAGCCTTGACCAAATCAATGGTCTGGGTTCCACGAACCAAATCCAAACCGTAAGCGGTAACACCCTTCAATCCAACAAGGGTCTTGTATGCCTCAGTGGTAAGATCAGCGAAGTAGGTCTCGATCAAAACATTCAAACCAGAGAGAGTAGATTCCAAATCAGCATAAGCAGCAGTAAATGCTTGCAATTGGTGAGAGTCAAGATCCAAAACAAGTGTGGGTTCATCGAACTGAATCCAGGAAGCACCAGCTGCCTTAAGCTCCGATATAACTTCCCTGTAGAGACGTTTTAATGTTATAACAGCAAATTCAAGAAGTTATATTAAAAACATGGACAAACAAGCAAACCAACTCTTACTTGTAGATAGGGAGGATTTTGGGGAGGAGAGAGAGAAGAGAAAAGGTCTTCTCAACGCCCTTTGCTGGTTTAGACAGCAACAAGTATGAAACAGGACCAACAAGGACCGGAACAGTGTCGACTCCAAGCTGCATGAGGTACAAAAATTCAGCATCCAAGTTTTGTATCAAACATAAAAACATAAAATAGGATGTATAAAATGTACGAAACCAATCCCTGAACCATGACCAAGTTAACCCTATGTTAAGCTATTGCATTGAATAAAGTATGTTCTAACCAATTCCTGAACCACGACCAAGTTAACCATATGTTCTATACTTACAGGACCTTAACATACATAGCATACATGACGGTCCAAAACTCTACATTGTTATAGTACATGGAAAAATCATGTTGAAACAACATACCGACTTAGCTTCCTTGTATTCATCAACTGCCTTGTGAGATGCATAAGAGAAGTTAACATCGGGTCCCAATTCAGGAACAATGAAGTGGCTGAAAACAATACATCGCACGAAACATCGGTATTAGTACGAGATAAAACCGCGTATTCTCGATAAAGCTATAATAAACCATGACCATGAATGGCAACTTACTAGTTAGTGTCAAACCACTTGGTCATTTCCATAGCAGGCACAGAGGCATTTCCCCTAGCCATGGAGAAGTAAGTATCGAATCCGATCTCACCACCGTTCCAACCATATCTCGGTGGAACAGCACCGAGCATCGAGGTGGCATCAAGCACCTGGTCATAGTAAGAGAAAGTGTTGCTAGGAATGTACTTGATCCCAGCATCAGCCATTTGTTTCCAAATAGCTGACCTGAGATCAGCTGCAACCTTCTGCAAATCTTCAGCACTGCTCTTCTTATCCCAAAATGATTCCAAAGCAAACTTAAGCTCTCTCTTTGGTCCCATACGGGGATAGCCAACAATGTGGGAAGCCATTACTGAAAAAAAAAAAAAAACACAAAATTCAGCTTCATTACATAAAAATCAAATATAAATGATAAACAACATTGAATCAGATCAAAAGTTCATGTGAATTGAAGTTTTAGCCTACTAACTAATGTAAATTACCAAACAAAATGCAGATCTAATTGTTTTAAGATAAGATAATGCTCAATTCACATTAGATCTATATCAAAAAATCAATAATTAAACGCTACAATTATGAACACTGATTAATGCTTTACAAGAACAAGTTAAAGGAAGGAATTTTAAGTAATGATAATGAAAACCCAGAAAAGAAAACAAGTTTTACAGTTGAAATGCTGACGCTTTAACGATAGATCTCAACGAAAAACATATATATTTATAAAGTTTTTGAAAGAAAAAAAAAAAAACTCAAAAAGAGAGGCAGTTCATTAATGGATACATAGTAAATGTGAAAACAGTGGCGACTGTAAGGAAAGCAGGAACCGGACAGTACCGTAGAGAACGGGGATGGAACCGGAGAGAGAAAATATAGGGAAAAGAGGAGATTCAGTGGAAGAAAGAAAGATACCGCACGATTTCTGAGAGAAAGGAATTACTTATTTATAGCCAAAGTAGTAGCTACCTACCGACGGTTAAATAATGGTTAAATTCTTCTATTAGTCCCTACATTATTACTAAGTTGCAGATGTAATCCATATACTATTTTTTATGGTTAAAATATGTCATAAGTCCTTGTGCACTTCGTAAATTTGGAGTTTAGTCCCTTTACATTTCAGATTTCAAAATTTAAGTCCAACTATTAACATGTTAAAATTAATTTGTTAAATTCAGATTCATTACAATGTCATTTTTTTAGTTATATTGCTACAAAGTGAGTTTTTTTTTTCTTTATTTCAAATTGGCATACCAACCAATTTAACAACAAAAATTAATAGTGTTGACAGTTGAACTTAAAATTTAAAATTTAAAAAATAGAGGGACTAAATTCTAAAAAATAAAAAAATATAAATTAAATTATAAATTTGTGAAGAGTATATAAATCTATAGCATATTTTAACCTTTTTATCAACACACTATTAGGGAGGGGGACCACATATGAGATGGTTGGAAGGTCATGCTTCCAACAAGTATGGACATGTACTCTAATTTGATTATTTTTAGTTAAAAGAAATTTTAGATTCGATATAAATAATAATTATTAAATTTATTAAGTTAAATTTTACCTGCGCGATAAATAAATTATTACATGTGCATTGTCATATTAGCTTGTTATTGATAGAAAAGTCACGTCATTTTAGTTTACGAGTTTAATAACTACTGTTTAAGTTATGACTAAAACTTCAAATTTTGTATAGGAATTAAAAATAATCAAATTGGAGAGTAGGATTAAATCCACAACTTATGTATAGTACAAAATTAATAGTAGAATTTAACCTAATAAATTTAATTACCGTTGTTTGGGTTAGGATAAATAGCAAAATGGACTAAATTAGAATATATAGACTAAACTCATAATTTATACATAATGTAGGGACTAATAGTAAATTTAACCCCAAATAAAGGCCTTGAAACCACGTCAGTAAAGAAATTTGCAAAAAAAAAAAACTCATAAATTTGCAAAATTTATTTTTTTTTTAATTTAAAAATTTACTTTAAGAAATATTGTCATGATTGTGGAATTTTTAATAAATTAATAATTATTCAGAGTAATAAATTAATAATTTTATTGTATTAAATATTATGAAATATTTATATATACGTTTTATATTTAATTTTTATTATAAATATTTATATCATAATTCAATTACTTTTTAGGTGATTATTTTTTAATTCAATTTTGTCAATTGTTTTTTTTTGGTAAAAAGACCTCTCTAATCTCGTCTCAATTTCGAAATTGAACAAATTGATCCCTATAAAAAATTGGAACAATTTAATCATGTTAATTTTGAAAGTGAACAACTAAAAATAATTAATCATTGCATTAATATCTTCCGCCAAAACTACATAATTTTGATCAATATAACAACAAATTTAGCTCTCGGTATTTACATAATTTGTTAATTTAGTCTTAATTTTAAAAAATTCAATAAATTTAACCTCAATATTTACATATTTACATGAATGTTGTGGGCTAAATTTGTTAAATAGTGACAACCTTGATAGAATTAGAGGTGTTCATGGGTAGGTGGCTACCAAAAGGCTCTGACCAAATTTGGGAGGGTTTGGGCAAAAATATAAGCCCGAAAAATGGGCTTGAACAAAAAATAAGGCCCGTTTAAAAAATGGCCCGAGCCTCGGGTAAGCTATTTTTGGCCCGGCCCCGGCCCGGCCCGAATTCACTAAATGACAAAAAAAACTGCTATTTTTTATTTTTGAATGTTATTTTCTTGTTGTTTTCTCCCTATTTTGCTACAATATTACTATTATGTTGCTACTATTTTGTTGTTATTGATTGAATATTGTATAAAACTTATTTTATTGTTAATTTTGTTATTATTTTAAAGGCATTTGTTAATTTTATTATTATTTTAGAGGTATTTGCTTATTAAGCTACATCTATCTTAGTGTTATTTAAGTCTACATATTTTTTAAAAATTTATTTTCAATTTGTTGGGAAATATTTATTTTGATTTTTTTAGTATTTTTGATGTATTATATATATTTAAAAATTATATAAAATAATATAAAAATTTAATACGGGTTTTAGCATTTTTATATGGGCTGGGCTTGGAAAAAAATTTAGGCCTATTTTTTGGGCCCGGCTCAGCCCGGCCCATGAACACCTATAGATAGAATGTGTAAACTTTGAGTGCTAAATTTATTACTATAATAATTAAAATTATGTACAATTTAACAAAAAATATTAATATCGTGATTAATTATCATTGGTTGCTTACTTTCGAAATTAAAAAGATTAAATTGCTATGATTTTTTTAAAGGGACCAAGTTGCTTAAAAACAAAATTGAGAGGGACTGAAAAGATGTTCTTTTACCTTTTCTTTTTTATTGTTCATAAATGATATCATGTTCGAAGGTGGGTGGGTTGGTGGAGTGTATATATATATATGGCTTGGAATTAGAGAAGCAATCAATATACAGGGGTTGGTGGCCGAAAGCTATATTAAATATTGATGTTTTCATATTTATAATTAATTATTAATATTTAAAATTAAAAAATATATTGCCAACAATAGGTATGATTATTACAGTCAATGTAAGAGAATATGTATTCGAATATGTTGAAACTCATTATTCTCTTATTCATGAGTTAAGGAGTGCTATGAGTGTTTTAAACATTATATATAAAAAAATAGATATAATAAAAATCTATAATAAAATTATTCAAGTATATATATATATTCTAAAATTTTATTAATGATATTTTAATTTTACCAATATTCCTCAATATTATATATATAAATTATTTTTAAATTCTCTGATAAAATTTATTTATATTATTATATATATATAATATGTAAATAATCATTTAATGAAGTCTAGGAGGGGTTTGTTGGGTGATTTGGTGAAGTGGGTCCAATGCTTTAACACCTCAATAAATTTCTATACATTTTGACTTCTAATGTAATTGCTTCCAAATTCTTTATTTTTTTTAATTGTTTTTTATTTCAATAATTATTTAGCCTTTTTATGTCCAAATAAGAAATTATTGTGTTTTAAAAGGATTGTTCATGTGTATTTATTTAAATATATTTTTTTCAATAATTTTCAATTTTATATTTGTTAAGTATTTTTAAATATAAATAATTAGTAATTTGGATAAGATTAAGTTAATTTTCAAAACAATTGTTAACTTATTTAATTAGTAAAGTATTTTGGTAGTAGTATATCAAATAATTTATCTGATTTTTATTGTAAATTAATATTATTTAACGAAAATTAAAGTTTGATGTATAAAAATGCATTAAATTAAAGTTGATGTATAATATTATAAATTGTGTCAAAGTTCATATATTATTTTTGTATTTATCCCTTTATTTTACAAAACAAACTTAAAAATGATAAAATAAATTTATTAATAATTAGATACTAATTTTTGTAAGCTCATGTTACATATATCGATATAGTTAATTTTTTAATTGCTTTTTTTATCAATAAAAATATTTAAAAATATTAATTTCAATACAACAAATCACAGTGATTTATATAAATTACTTCATATATTGTAATTTAATCTTTAGAAGTAAAAAAGAAAATATTATAAATAGGAACAATTTATAATATGAATTAAATGTTATTTATAAAACCAAGAAAAACAACAAAATATCTTAAAAAGGATCCTTACAACAAGAAAAGAAATCTAGAAGTTTCCCAAACAGACTTGTTTCAGATGGCCACATAGAAGAAACCAAATGGCGGTAAGACCTTCCCCTCAAATAGAAACGTCAGGAAGGAGATTGAGGTCTGCATTACCAGATGAAACAAATATCCTCAATCTGAAAAAAACAGAGAGTAAATTTGTTGTCTATGGTGGCCGGTGGGAGCGACGATTGGAGGCTGCTAAATCAGAAGCTTTCACCGGAGCATCTTCAACCCAAAAACGTATTGGAAGCCCATCTTTGACGCAAACTGAACACCATGCAACAGTGCGATAGCTTCAGCCAAAGCTACTGTCCCTACAAGGTGATGAACTCGAAACCCTGAACCCAAAATATTACCCTCTTCATTTCTGATAATGAAACCCGATATCGCTTTCTGTCTTACAATCGAGAAATTGGCATCCACATTTAACTTTACCCAACCTGTTGGAGGGGGATTCCAGTAGATCATACCCCTGGATTTGGGATGTTGAAGATTTTGATGACAACTCTCGATGTTCCATGCTGAAACCCTTAATGAAGGTAACTACTTCGTCCGTTGTCTGTGTTATTTTCTCATGAACAAATTTATTGCGAGAGTACCAAATAGCCCATATTGAAATTGCAATTTCTTCTCTGCTACCACTATTTGAATTTTCAAGGAGCTAGTTTAACCACTCATTAAAACTGAAATCTGCAACTGAATTCGGCCAATGATAGTTTAAATTCATCCATACTTGTTTAGCTAAACAACAATCGCTAACTATATGGATATTAGATTCATTCAGCAAAACAGACTTTTAGCTGCATTTATAAGCGCCAAGCGCCGCAAAAAACGCCGCCAAATACAACGCTACAAACTTTAGCGGCGTTTATGAGAAAAAATCGCCGCTAAAGTTCATGACTTTTAGCGGCACTTTTCCCACAAACGCCACTAAAAGTTGCGTTTTTCTCACAAACGCCGCTAATTTGTACAGATTTGCAATAGACAATTTCTCTAATATCATATCTTTCCTGCATTAAACCCAACTAAAAACAGTAAATGTAACATATAATTCTAACCCAAAACAGCAAATGTAGCATAAAAATCCTACCAAAAGCATTAATTCTAAATGATACTTCAAATTCAATAAAAGATATATGATATAAATTAATAAATGAAGTATAACTGAAAATATTCTTACAATCATTAAGGTGTAACCATATTAAAAATATTCTTACAACGAGAAAATAAATGTCTAAGATGGCGGCCTTTACGACTGCTGGAACATCTTCATCATAATCTTAAGCTTTAGTTGGGGTTCATCATACTTTTTGTTCTGCTCTGCCTCCCTCGCTGCTGCCTCCACTTTAAGTTGAGAAATTTGCTCAACCGTGCTCGCTTGCATCTAAGCTATCTGGTCTTTTAACTTCTGAACATCAGCTTGAGATTGACTCCCGGAAGACATGTATTGCCGGGAGCCAGATCCAAAATATTGGGTCGGGGTAACACCAGACCCTTGAAATCGAACCCGACCATACCTTTTAGGACCCAAAACATCGCACAATTCATATCAATATCCTCAAGATTAACAGAACTATCACCAAAGCGTACCGCTTCATACTACGCTTTCTTCTCCTTTAGTTTCTCCTAATAAATCAATTAAAGAGTTAGAAACGAAATATATAATAAGAAGGAATGCAACATAACTTAAAATTATTAATTTAAAACTACTTACGACGAATTAAACTATTATAATTAAACATTATAAATATTTATAATAAATCAAATTTTATTAAGTAAATATACCATAATTTCTCCAGCTTCGGATGTCATCGGAGATCCATCTTTCTTCCTATGCGTAATGTCAAAAAGCTGAAGTCGTCCAACTTTTTAACCAAACGAGACTTCCTACAGTGTAGTAGTAAAAATATAAGTTAATAGTACAAAGTCATTAATATTTGACAGAATTAATAAATTATAATACCTCGGCCTCAGCTACACAAGCAAAACTTCTCGACCCTATCGTGTGTGTGAATTTTTGTTTCTGCCTGTTGCTCGTTCCAACTCGTTCATGGTCCTACATAATGAAATTTTTATTACGTATATAATAAATACTATAAACCAAAAAATTTATAAGACTTTAGAAGTACGTAATACCTCTCATTTCTTTGAATTTCAGAATCTAACTGCATCTTCCCATTGGTACCTCAACATTCCCGGCGGGACATTTCGCAATTTTTCTTCGAAGCTTATGTCTTTCTTAAAATATTCTTTTTTCAAAGTGCTTTTATGGTCTCTCCATTTTTTACCCAATGTCTTCTTGATATAGTCATTGGAGACCTCTAAAGCAAATCTCTCCTAAAAAAACATAAGTTTAGAAAGTAAATATAAATGAAACTTAAACCAAAGTATTATAAATTACATTCACGTTTTGTTACCTTAATATTATCGAGAGCTTGATTTTTGTTGCCATCAGGCATGTGATGCCATGATTCGTAGTTGATGGGCAACATATTGGCATTTCGTGCTATAATGCCCAAATAGCCTGCTAAAAGTTGAGCTTCAAATCCAACAGGCTGGCCATGACTGTTTCTCCTTACTTTGACACGCTCGACAGGATTTAGGTCGTATAAATCTTTAAGCAGCGTACGTCCCCGACCTCTGCGCGTCTCACCACTTTCAGCTGAAAAATAATATATTATTATATTAAAATTGAAAAATGAATCAATAATAAAAGTCAACATGCATGTAAAATAAATTTAACATTACTTTAAAATTTTGCAGGCTCGTCATCTATGTCCGGCACATTCGAAGATCCAACAACTGTTTGCTGTTCATTATTTCCTTCTTCCGAATTTACAGTATTCTAGACAATATTTAAATCTCGTAATCTTCTTCTACTCATTTTTTTTGAAATACACATAAAATAGTTGAAATTTTAGTAACAAATAACAATAATAATAGTACATATAAAATAGTTAAATTATATAACATGACCAAGATTAAAATTATAATATTACATATAAATAAAAAATCGTAAAATCTTACTACATCATAATTCGTAAATATTTTCGTCCACATCCTGACGAACCCATTAAAATTGTGTACTAGTACTAGGGATATTTTTATTTAAGTTTTGTTCTGGAAAAGGCAAAGTTTCTGATCTTTCGACGATGTCATCTCTACTTCCATTGCCCATGTCAAACAAGTCTCTAGGGGTGTTCCGGAGTACAACGTACCAACCCTCATCAGTTGGATATTTTGAGTAAAAAACTTGTTTCACTTGAGAAGAAACTACATACGGCTCGTCCATCAATTGTTCTCTAGTGTGAATCAATCGAGAGAAATTCACTATTGTAAAACCATATTTATCGTTTTTAATTTCGCGAGCCGTATTCACATCAGCCTAATCACCTCGAAATAAGACAACTTTCCATCTGCCATAATAATCCAACTCAATTATGTCAGTAAAAAGTCCATAATACACCACATTCCTCTCGACAGAATTACTGTCCCTAGCACTAGCATAACTTGTAATTGAAGAACTAACAACAATTCCACAATTTTGGGTTCTCCTCAATCTCTCGCGATACTTTGTATGAAATCTGAATCCATTGATGAGGAAGGCACTATATCTTTTCACTATTCTATTTGGACCTTGGGAAAGCCATTTAACTTCGTCATTTATTTCATTCCGACTCCAAACCTATTGAATCGAAAGTAAATTGAGTAATTATAAATGTTATGAGAAAATATTATTACTTGTCAATGAAAACTTCAATTGCATACCATTTGGTTTAACCACTCATGAAATGATTCTGTGAACAACTTATTAATTTCTCGTTGTTGTAATCTTCGAGACCGTGAACGAGCTCTCAATATTTGTTTGTACTCACTACGTTACAAAAAGGTTTACTTTGTTAGAAAACAAACAAATTATAATTAATGAATATTTATCATATTCTACAACTTACTTGCGTAATGGTTCCATTGAATCGTGATGAAAAAGAACATATCGATGTGCTTGGACTCACGATCTATCATCTAATTCTGCAATTTTAACTTTGCCGATTGGTTCTCCGAAACTTTGAAATAAATAAGTTTCGGCCAAGTTATGATCTGTGAGCCCAGTATTTTTACTTGGTCTGTTCATTCTTGTTTCAACATCTTCCAAATACCTTGAATAGAAAGTCATACATTCCTCTGCCAAGTAGCCTTCAGCAATTGATCCTTCCAGATAACGCTTATTGCGGCAGTAAGACTTCAATTTGGATAGGAACCTAAACACGATATACAACATTATCAAAAGTTGCAACTAAAAGCATTGAGGTGAATGAAGGAATAATTTACAAATAAATTAAGACCTTTCTATGGGATACATCCATCGATAGAAAACGGGTCCACCAAGTATTGCTTCACGAGGGAGATGAATTAATAAGTGCACCATAATAGTGAAGAAGGAAGGCGGGAAGATCTTCTCCAGATTGCATAAAGCTAATGCTGCTCGATCTTGTAGTGTCTCAAGTTCTTAAACATCTAAAACTTTGCCACAAATGCCTTTCATTATATTGGATAGTTCAATTACACAAGACGTCACCTTTTTCGACATACAACACCGCATAGCAACTAGCAGTAAGTCTTGCATCAAGATGTGATAGTTATGTGATTTTAAGACATATAGTCTTCGATCTTTAAGACTCACACATCGATATATATTTGATGCATACGCATCCGTGACCTTTATATCCTTCAACACCATACAGAACACTTTTTTCTCCGTCTTCGACATTGAAAAAATAGCAGACGAAAACCAATATTTCATATTCGAAAGTGCTTGGGGATGAAGCTCACGCCGAATTCCCATGTGGACTAAATCAAGTCGACTCTGAAGATTGTCTTTCGATTTTCCATCGACATTCAAAATAGTCCCAATGATGTTCTCGCAGACATTTTTTTCAATGTGCATGACATCAATATTATGTCGTAAAATCTGATGCTCTCAATAAGGCAACTCAAAAAAATACTTCTTTTTTCCACAAGTCCGCCTCATTAGGATCATCCTCTTCATCGATTCATCATCGATTCATCCATTGATCTTCTATTTCTTTGCGTGTTGGGCGATTGATTCATCTTCCCATAAATGAAATTCGATCTTTCAAAGCGAACAACAAGATTTCAGATCTACCGGTCTCATGCGAAGGAGCTTCTGCTCTTCAAGATCAGTCAAACTAAGTACTCTGAAATCTAAATCTATGATTTTTCTGCACCACCACCGAGCGATGCCCCATGTAAGAGAACTTCTTCCCATTATATAACCATTGCGAACATGTTTGCGCGCAAAGACAACAAGGACAAGCATAACGTCCCTTGGTACTCCAATCGGATAAATTGGCATAAGCGGGAAGTCATTAATAGTCCACATCAAAGCCGCACGTAAATTAAAGTTCTCCTTTCTCGATTACATCGTATGTCTCAACACCAAATTTACATAATTGTTTTAACTCTTCAATAGGTGGCTGCAAATATATGTCAATATCATTCCCGGGACCTTTCTCTCCAGGGATAATCATAGATAAGATAAATGATGATTATTTCATGCAAACCCATAGAGGCAAATTGTAAGGAACAAGCACCACAGGCCAAGTACTATACGCAGTGCTCATGATTTTATAAGGGTTAAATCCATCAGATGCTAGCCCAAGCCTCACACTCCGAGGATCGCTTGCAAAGCTTGAAAATTTGGAGTCAAATGATTTCCAAGCTAAAGAATCTGCAGGATGCCTTAACAATCCATTATCGGTTCGTCCATCATGGTGCCACGTCATTAACTCGGCTGTCTTCAACGACATGAAAAGCCTTTGAAGCCTTGGTATTAGCGGTGATGGTTTGCAATCATTTCTACCTGACTTGGGTGCAACCGATGATTATAATTTTGGTGAAAATACTTTCACCAAAAGGGGAAGAAGTGTACCTAATGAACAGCCAAATGAAGAAGCGGCGAGGTTCTACACGTTACTTGGTGAAATGAATGAAGAACTGTATGAGGGATTAAAATTTTCAAAACTGTCTTTCTGTATTCGTCTTTTTCACTTAAAATGTTTAGGAGAGTAGACCGGAAACTCTTTGACAATACTGTTAGAGTTTTTGCAAGAAATGTTCCCGTTTGCGAAAATCCTTCAATCTTCCAAAGACATGAAGAAACTGATAAAGGATTTGGGCCTTGGCTATAACAAAATTCATAGTTGCCCAAATGACTGCATGTTGTAGTGGGGCGACCGAAAAAACCAATAGTGCTGTCATGTATGTGGACAATCCCGTTAGATGAATAGAAATACAGAAGATGGTAACGAGGATAAAAATGATGCACAGTCAAGGAAGCAGCCAGTTAAGATTTTACGGTATTTTTCGCTAATACCATGGCTTCAAAGGCTTTTGATGTTGTCGAAGACAGCTGAGTCAATGACGTGGCACCATGATTGATGAACTGATGATGAATTGTTAAGGCATCCTGCAGATTCTTTAGCTTGGAAATCATTTGACTCCAAATTTCTAAACTTTACAAGCGATCTTCGGAGTGTGAGGCTTGGGTTAGCATCTGATGGATTTAACCCTTACAAAATCATAAGCACTGCGTATAGTATTTGGCCTGTGGTGCTTGTTCCTTACAATTTGCCTCCATGGGTTTGCATGAAACAATTATCATTTATCTTATCTATGATTATTCCTGGAGAGAAAGGTCCCGAGAATGATATTGACATATATTTGCAGCCACTTATTGAAGAGTTAAAACAATTATGGGCTGGTTTTGAGACATACGATGTACTGAGAAAGGAGAACTTTAATTTACGTGCAGCTTTAATGTGAATTATTAATGACTTCTCGGCTTATGCCAATTTATCTGGTTGGAGTACCAAGGGACGTTATACTTGTCCTTGTTGTGCTGCGCAAACATGTTCGCAATGGTTATATAATGGGAAGAAGTTCTCTTACATGGGGCATCGTCGGTGGTTACCGAAAAATCATAGATTTAGATTTCAGAGTACTTAGTTTGACTCAGCATCAAGAGTTCGGAGAAGCTCTTTCACGCATCAAGTGGATCTCAAATCTTGTTCATGTTGAAAGATCTGAATTTCATTTATGGGAAGATGAATCAATCGCCCAACACGCAAAGAAATAGAAGATCAAGAGATGAATCTGATGATGAATCTGATGAAGAGGATGATCCTAATGAGGCGGACTTGTGGAAAAAAAAAGTATTTTTTTGAGTTGCCTTATTGGGAGCATCAAATTTTACGACATAATCTTGATGTCATGCACATTGAGAAAAATGTCTGCGAGAACATCATTGGGACTATTTTGAATGTCGATGGAAAATTGAAAGACAATCTTCAGAGTCGACTTGATTTAGTCCACATGGGAATTCGGCGTGAGCTTCATCCCCAAGCACTTTCGAATATGAAATATTGGTTTTCGCCTGCTATTTTTTCAATGTCGAAGATGGAGAAAGAAGTGTTCTGTATGGTGTTGAAGGATATAAAGGTCACGGATGCGTATGCATCAAATATATCTCGATGTGTGAGTCTTAAAGATCGAAGACTATATGCATTAAAATCACATAACTATCACATCTTGATGCAAGACTTACTGCCAGTTGCTATGCGGTGTTGTATGTCGAAAAAGGTGACGTCTTGTGTAATTGAACTATCCAATATAATGAAAGGCATTTGTGGCAAAGTTTTAGATGTTTAAGAACTTGAGACACTACAAGATCGAGCAGCATTAACTTTATGCAATCTGGAGAAGATCTTCCCGTCTTCCTTCTTCACTATTATGGTGCACTTGTTAATTCATCTCCCTCGTGAAGCAATACTTGGTGGACCCGTTTTCTATCGATGGATGTATCCAATAGAAAGGTCTTAATTTATTTGTAAATTATTCCTTCATTCACCTCAATGCTTTTAGTTGCAACTTTTGATAATGTTGTATATCGTGTTTAGGTTCCTATCCAAATTGAAGTCTTACTGCCGCAATAAGCGTTATCCGGAAGGATCAATTGCTGAAGGCTACTTGGCAGAGGAATGTATGACTTTCTATTCAAGGTATTTGGAAGATGTTGAAACAAGAATGAACAGACCAAGTAAAAATGCTGGGCTCACAGATCATAACTTGGCCGAAACTTATTTATTTCAAAGTTTCGGAGAACCAATCGGCAAAGTTGAAATTGCAGAATTAGATGATAGATCGTGGGTCCAAGCACATCGATATGTTCTTTTTCATCACGATTCAATGGAACCATTACGCAAGTAAGTTGTAGAATTTGATAAATCTTCATCAATTATAATTTGTTTGTCTTCTAACAAAGTAAACCTTTTTGTAACGTAGTGAGTACAAACAAATATTGAGAGCTCGTTCACGGTCCCGAATATTACAACAACGAGAAATTAATAAGTTGTTCACAGAATCATTTCATGAATGGTTAAGCCAAACGGTATGCAATTGAAGTTTTCATTGACAAGTAATAATGTTTTCTCATAACATTTATAATTACTCAATTTACTTTCGATTCAATAGGTTTGGAGTCAGAATGAAATAAATGACGAAGTTAAATGGCTTTCCCAAGGTCCAAATAGAATAGTGAAAAGATATAGTGCCTTCCTCATCAATGGATTCAGATTTCATACAAAGTATCGCGAGAGATTGAGGAGAACCCAAAATTGTGGAATTGTTGTTAATTCTTCAATTACAAGTTATGCTAGTGCTAGGGACAATAATTCTATCGAGGGGAATGTGGAGTATTACGGACTTTTTACTGATATAATTGAGTTGGATTATTATGGCAGATGGAAAGTTGTCTTATTTCGAGGTGATTGAGCTGATGTGAATACGGCTCGCGGAATTAAAAACGATAAATATGGTTTTACAATGGTGAATTTCTCTCGATTGATTCACACTGGAGAACAATTGATGGACGAGCCGTATGTATTTTCTTCTCAAGTGAAACAAGTTTTTTACTCAAAATATCCAACTGATGAGGGTTGGTACGTTATACTCCGGAACGCCCCTAGAGACTTGTTTGACATGGGCAATGGAAGTAGAGATGACATCGTCGAAAGATCAGAAACTTTGCTTTTTCCAGAACAAAACTTAAATGAAAATATCCCTAGTACTAGTACACAATTTCAATGGATTCGTCAGGATGTGGACGAAGATATTTACGAATTATGATGTAAGATTTTACGATTTTTTATTTATATGTAATATTATAATTTTAATCTTGGTCATGTTATATAATTTAACTATTTTATATGTACTATTATTGTTGTTATTTGTTACTAAAACTTCAACTATTTTATGTATATTGCAGGAAAAATGAGTAGAAGAAGATTACGAGATTTAAATATTGTCCAGAATACTGTAAATTCGGAAGAAGAAAATAGTGAATAGCAAACAGTTGTTGGATCTTCGAATGTGCCGGACATAGATGACGAGCCTGCAGAATTTCAAAGTAATGTTAAGTTTATTTTACATGCATGTTGACTTTTATTATTGATTCATTTTTCAATTTTAATATAATAATAATATATCATTTTTCAGCTGAAAGTGGTGGGACGCAAAGAGGTCGGGGACGTACGCTGCTTAAAGATTTATACGACCTAAATCCTGTCGAGTGTGTCAAAGTAAGGAGAAACAGTCATGGCCAACCTGTTGGATCTGAAGCTCGACTTTTAGCAGGCTATTTGGGCATTATAGCACGAAATGCCAATATGTTTCCAATCAACTACGAATCATGACATCACATGCCTGATGGCAACAAAAATCAAGCTCTCGATAATATTAAGGTAACAAAACGTGAATGTAATTTATAATACTTTGGTTTAAGTTTAATTTATATTTACTTTCTAAACTTATGTTTTTTTAGGAGAGATTTACTTTAGAGGTCTCCGATGACTATAACAAGAAGACATTGGATAAAAAATGGAGAGACCATAAAAGCACTTTGAAAAAAGAATATTTTAAGAAAGACATAAGCCTCGAAAAAAAATTGCGAAATATCCCGCCGGGAATGTTGAGGTACCAATGGGAAGATGTAGTTAGATTCTGGAATTCAAAGAAAGGAGAGGTATTACGTACTTCTAAAGTCTTATAAATTTTTCGATTTATAATATTTACTATATACGTAATAAAAATTTTATTATGTAGGACCGTGAGCGAGTTGGAACAAGCAGCAGGCAGAAACAAAAAATTACGCACACGGCAGGGTCGAGAAGTTTTGCTTGTGTAGCTGAGGCCGAGGTATTATAATTTATTAATTCTGTCAAATATTAATGACTTTATACTATTAAATTATATTTTTACTACTACACTGTAGGAAGTCTCGTCTGGTCAAAAAGTTGGACGCCTTCAGCTTTTTGACATTACGCATAGGAAGAAAGATGGATCTCCGATGACATCCGAAGCTGGAGAAATTATGGTATATTTACTTAATAAAATTTGATTTATTATAAATATTTATAATGTTTAATTATAATAGTTTAATTCGTCGTTAGTAGTTTTAAATTAATAATGTTAAGTTATGTTGTATTCCTTCTTATTATATATTTCATTTTTAACTCTTTCATTGATTTATTAGGAGAAACTAAAGAAGAAGAAGGCAGAGTATGAAGCGGCTGCTTCGACTGATAGTTCTGTTAATCTTGAGGATATTGATAACAGAATTATTACTGATGTTTTGGGTCCTAAAAGGTATGGTCGGTGTTACCCCGACCTAATATTTTGGATCCGGCTCCCAGTAATACATGCCTTCCGGGAGTCAATCTCAAGCTGCAGTTCAGAGGTTAAAAGACCAGATAGCTCAGATGCAAGCGAGCACGGTTGAGCAAATTTCTCAACTTAAAGCAGAGGCAGCAACGAGGGAGGCAGAGCAGAACAGAAAGTATGATGAACTCCAGCTACAGCTTCAGACTATGATGAAGATGTTCCAGCAGTCGCAAAGGCCGCCATCTTAGACATTTATTTTCTCATTGTAAGAATATTTTTAATATTGTTACACCTTAATTATTGTAAGAATATTTTCAGTTATACTTCATTTATTAATTTATATCATATATCTTTTATTGAATTTGACGTATCATTTAGAATTAATGCTTTTGGTGGGATTTTTATGCTACATTTGCTGTTTTTGGTTGAGTTTAATGCAGGAAGGGTATGATATTGGAGAAATTGTCTATTGCAAATCTGTATAAATTAGCGGCGTTTGTGGGAAAAGCGCTGCTAAAAGTCATGACCTTTAGCGGCGTTTGTGGGAAAAGCGCCGTTAAAAGTCGTGACCTTTAGCGGCGTTAATGGGAAAAGCGCCGCTAAAAGTCGTGACCTTTAGCGGCGTTTGTGGGAAAAGCGCCGGTATAGGTCGTGACCTTTAGCGGCGTTTGTGGGAAAAGCGCCGCTAAAAGTCATGACCTTTAACAGCGTTTTTTTCTCATAAACGCCGCTAAAGTTTGCGGCGTTGTATTTGGCGGTGTTTTTTGCGGCGCTTTCAGTGGCACTTATAAACGCCGCTCAAAGTCTATTTTGCTGTAGTGAGTTTTTTTATTATTAATTTTGGCCTCGTTAATTTTATTCCATTTTAAATTTGATCCTTCGATCTGGCCCAAAACGCTGCGCCTAAAGGACTAGGGGTATTTTCCTTGTTGGTCCCTTGCCTTTTTGCGCGAGTTTAATTTTGGTCCTATTTCTGTGTTATTATTACAATTTAGGCTTTCAATTTTGTTTTATTCCGATTTAGTCCTTAATCTATTCGATTCTGACCTTTTAGTTCATTATTTATTTATTCTGTTCTAATTATCTTTATATACTATTTATTTATTTATTTTATTTATTTATTTATTACTAACATTATTATTTTTATTATTATAGTATTACTATTATTATCATTTTGTTATTACCACTATGATTTTTATTATTATCAATATTATTATTATTATTATTATTATTATTAGTATTATTATTTCTATTTTTATTTCTAATATTTTTTTATTAATACTATTTTTATTTTTTCTAGTACTATTATTACTATTATTATTAATATTATTTTTTATTTTAAATTATTTTTCCAGTATTATTACTATTTATCATTACTGTTACTATCATTTTTATTATTATTAATACTATTGTTTATTTTAAATTTTCTTTCCTATTATATTTATTATTATCATTCTTTACTGTTATCGTGTTTCCATTATCACTATTCGCTAAGTATGACCATTTTTACGTTTTAACCGATTTTCTATTTTAAAGGTTATATTGACTTTATCTTTTATTTTTTTCCACTTTTTTACCCAAACTCATAAAAATGGTTTTTGCAAATGTAATATTTTGTGTTTTGAAGTTCAGGAAATCGTGCTCTAACGTGCTGGGTTTCGATTTTTCGTTCGTCCAAATGACTAAATATCCTTTTAAGATTTTGACCGTGTTGTCTTAACTTCAAAAATAAGGCAATATTTCATGTTTGGAAATTCGAGGAGTCGTGTCCTAACGTGCTGGGTTTCAGTTTTTTCGTTTGGCCAAATAACGGAATACCCTTTTAAAATTGCAATGCATGAATTTTAGAAATCATGAAATGATCTTGGGGTCAAGGGTTTGAAACTTCGTATCCTAACGTGCTGGATGTGATATTTCATTCTTTCGGAACAAGAGAATTTCGATATCCAATTCGAATTATCCAAACATTTTTTAAAGGATTCGTATTTTAAAATCTCTTTTAATTTTCGATATTAGGACATTAATAAATCAATAAGGTACCAATTTTGGGCGTTGCGAAGGTGCTAATCCTTCCTCGTGCGTAATCGACTCTTGGACTTGTTTTTTTAAGATTTGTAGACCAAAATATTTTATAAGGTGACCCAATCGCACTTCAAAAAAGATTGGTGGCGACTCCATTTTTCTTTTTAAAGTTGGCCCGTTTTCCAAATAAGAAAATGGTTTCGACAGCTTGGCGACTCCACTGGGGACATAAGAAAGTCAAGCCGTAAATTGATTAATTTCTGTCCTTTTGACGAAAGTTGAAAATCAAATTTGAAAATTACGATTCTTTTATTGCAGTTGTTTGGGTCATTTAGTTAGTTGTGATTTGAGTGTCTAGGGTACTCTTGCACCATATTGCATGACCGTTGTGGTCACACCTTTTAAGTGAGAGTGAGAAGCTACTCCTTCGTGAGGTTTTCACCTCCGTGCAGGATAGTGGATCGCTTTCGGGATACATCCGTACCAATGTCTTCGTGAGATTTTCATCTCCATGCAGCCATAGGGAAATGTATTCACCTGAACTGAACTCGGTCCGTATGTGCCTATAATGGGTGAGGATAGAGGAATCTGCCGGTTCAGGTACCTCTGCTTTAGAACCAAACCGCATGTAGAAAGCCCTAAGAGCTTACCTTAGGTAGAGCTATGCCGAACCCTAGCAGTCACCTGGATGGGTGTTTGATTTTTACCATCTGTATATGATACTAACGTGTTTTCTTTTGTTTATGACTACATTGCATTTCATCATCATAGAAATGAGGTGTTGATTCATATTCGATTGATAAATAGAAGAGTTTGTCATAGGAAAATGATCTTCTTGATAAAGTGGGTTATAAGACGTCCGTCCAAATATAGTCCATGTAAACACAACGAGAAAAGATTGATAGTATATGGCTTTGCCTCGTTGCTCGGGGATTCAAGCCAATAAAGATTATTAGAGAGTCATCACATCTCAATTTTTTTAAGGAAGCTTATGAGCATCGTGGAGGATAAGTGAAGGAAGAGTCACGGCCTGGATCAAGCAACAAGGAGCTAGAAGAGGCATCTATTGAGAAAGTTCATGGGACACAACCATAACATCCGGATACGAAGAAAAGGATTGGTGTCTTCACCTGGACTATGAGGAAAAAGTCGCATATGTAATCCGTTTTATGTAAAGAAATTTATTTTCTAAAAAAGTTCTTCTAATGGAATTGAATTTAGAATCAACGCCTCTCTTTCTTTTTGCATTCATTCCTTTGCATTGTATTTCATGCATTTGCATTACATTGCATCATATGCATTAAATGTCATAAAAGAACCCTATTAACTAGAGATCGTATTATAGTTACCCTGGAACATCGCTACTACACTCGAAGAAAAATAAGAGCCATGGATTAAAGGTTAGAAAGGTTAGAACAGATGCAGAAGGAGATGCAAGACCAATTGCAAATTCAGATGCAAGAACAGTTGGCTAAGATCTAACTGGATATAATGGATCAAATGCTGGAATCCCAGAGAAGCACGATGAGCCAGTTAACACAATTGTTGATTGGAGGGCTTGATAAGGGAAAGAGCCCTATGGTCGATGCCGAAGATGATAATGAAGATTCTGCTTATCCTCCAAGTTTTGCCCCGGTAAATTCCCAATTACAACCACTAAGAGTGTCCGTCAATATCAAACCCCAGTATCAATCCGGTACCTCAGCACCGGTAAACTTCCTGACAGGCTCGAGCTCTAACCCCGGAGATAATTTGGCAAAATCAATGGTCCCTGACTTTGATGATGCAGCAGAAGGGGAAAAGGCAAGGGCAGAGCTCCCAAAGGAGTTTGAAGATCGATGCAAATGGTTGGAGGAGAAGTTCAAAGCATTGGAAAGCGCTGATTACCAATGCGAGGTGGATGCTAAGAAGTTGAGTCTGGTCCCAGATTTGGTACTCCCTCCAAAGTTCAAGATGTCAGAGTTTGAAAAATACAACGGGACCAGCTGCCCTAGGCCCATATTACAATGTTCTGTCGAAGAATGACGGGACATGTCAGCAATGACCAGTTGTTGATTCACTGTTTCCAGGATAGTCTGACTGGAGCCGCGTCTAAATGGTACAATTAGTTGAGTCGTACTCAAGTCAAATCGTAGGGGGATTTAGCACAGGCCTTCATGAAGCATTATGGCCATGTGACTGATATAGCACCTGACAGGATCACGTTACAAAACATGGAGAAAAAGTTCGACGAAATTTTCAAGAAATACGCCCAGAGATGGAGGGAAGTCGCTACACAGGTCCAACCGCCACTGCTGGAAAAAGAAACCACCATGTTTTTCATTAATACTTTGAAGGCACCTTTTATTAATCATATGCTGGGAAGTGCAACTAAGAGTTTCGCAAACATAGTGATGTCCGGGGAAATGATAGAGAACACAATAAGGTACGAAAAAATAGAGGCTGGGAAAAGTACCAGGAGGTCAGCCCCGAAGAAGAGAGAAAACGAGGTTGGCAATGTGAGCGGGGGTTATACAAAACCAATCACGGTAAATCAACCGAGAGCGGTGGCCGCAGGCCAGTAAGCTTCACCAAGATGAGAACCTAGTACAAAGTAAAATGCGGAGAAGCTCTAGTTTACTCCCATTTCAATGACGTACCGGGAGTTGTACCAAAATCTGTTTAATGCCTATGTGGTATCTCCTTTCTACTCAGAACCTATGCAACCTCCGTTTCCCAAATGGTACGACACGAGCGCCCAATGCGAGTACCACGTAGGGACCACGGGACACTCGATAGAAAATTGTACCACTTTTAAAAAATTAATTGAAAGGCTCATCTGAATGGGCATTGTGAAATTTGACAATCTGTCTGGTGTAGAAAATCCTTTACCCAACCATGCTGATAATGGGGTAAATGCGATAATCGAAAATAAAGGGAAAAAAATCAAGGAGAATATTACAGAAGTAAAAATCCCATTGAAATGGGTTTTGAAGCAAATGATAGACATGGGATTAATTATTCAGACTTCGGAGGAGGTACCCAAAAGGATGAGGGGCTACTGTGAGTTCCACGCAGAAGAAGGCCATGAAGTCCAAGAGTGTGCCGAATTTAAAACTTTGGTGCAAAGTCTAATGGATAATAAAGAGTTGGTTTTCATTGAAGAGATCAAAGACCCAGTCGGAACGTTGGGGAATCTAAACATTAACGATATATTCGAATAGAGAGCCGGGGAATAGACTTTTCCAAGCTTCTGCCTTTACATACTTGGGAGGGTTTCGAACAATGGGACTGTGGAAGAGATCCCTGTATTTTTAGAGTTAATCTAAAGTAATATGCAAAACACGCTTGTTGCTTTAAGCCTAGAGGCAATAAGAGTCCTTTAGTGAAATAGGCTTGTGTCTAGAATTTTTATTTCAATAAAATGTATCTTTTTGAGCAAATATTTTTTTCATTCTTTCCATGTCATACTATACATTCTTTTGTCTTTTGGAATATTCTTTCATTCTTCATTCATGATCATACCATATAAATAATCATCCTTAGAATAATTTATTCTTTGAAATTTGCCTTTGTACCTACAATAGGTACCCAGATATCGAGACATGAGCAACGCTGTTATGGACTCCCTTTTGAGTGAAATATGGGTCTAAAAGAATATGAGGATTTTGAAGATGTCAGAGATTGTAACTTATCTTTTGGTTTGTTAAGGATGAAAATAGACTCTATCGTACAAAGGGTCAGTGGACATTGCGAGTCTAGGAAAGGAGTGAAGATCGAAGCCTAGCCCACCACAGAAACAAAGCGAGGCGTCATTGAGTTATTCTAAGAATTCAAAGATGTCTTTGCAGGACCGCATCAAGATATGCCTAGGCGCGAGAATGCTGCAGAGTATTCGAAAAGGCACATGCTAATAGTTTTTCGATAGCCAGGCCGATTATAAGGTTCGAGTACTGCTGGTCTACCCTGAAAAGGAGATCGCATCAGTTATGCCGTAAATACCAAATCGAGGAAGACAAGACTTATGGGCTTCCTCCATTTTTTCCTATACGTGAGGCATAGATGTTACAGGGATGATCTCGTCAAAAGCATCTAGTCGACACCAATTCATCTTCATGATTGTCAATTACTTCACTAAGAGGATGAAGGTCGCTTCATATGCCAAGTTACTAGTCATCAAATTCATATTTAAATTCAAATTTTAAAAAAAAAAGAAGGAAAAGGAAAGAAGAGAAAAGAAGAAACCATCCAAAAAGATTTTGAAAGATGAGTGAGACTTGTAAAGATTGGCATAGAGAAGTTACCATTTACCCTCTATGCTTCTCGAATGTTGGCCAGGACCTTAGTCGGGGCAACACCTTTCTTATTGGTTTATGGAAAGGAACTAGTTTTTGAAAGTTGAGGTCCTTTTTCTCCAAGCTTCGATTGAATTAAGAATTGGATGAAGTAGAACGCCTCCAGTAAGCTTGATTGAAAGTATTCATCATGGTCGAATGCACCAAAAACGGATGATACAAACTTATGATAAAAAGTTCACCCAAGAGAATTTCATGATGGTAAAAAAGATCCTTCTCATGCAAAAGGGGACTTCAGAGAAAAGTGGGTGCCGAATTGGGAAGGGCCTTATGTTGTAAGAAAGGCCTTTCCTGGAAGAGCATTGGTGTTAGCCAAGATGGACGGTAAGAGTAAGCCAAACCTAATTAATGCGGACTCAGTCAAGAAGTACTTCGCTTAAGAAGGAAAATGGGCCGAGGTGAAAACTCGCAAAGGGGCGTCTTGAGTTCAAAAAAAAAACTGAGAGGCCAAGGTGAAAACCCGCAAAGGGCGATTTGAGACCAAAGGGGCTTTGAGTCGAAAAACTGAAAAGGGTGGCTCAAATTGTGATCAAATTGTGATGGGACATACAGTAGTCTTGCTACGCTTGAATTAACAATGAGGAAGTATGTTACGTCTTGGGGCATCGACAAAGTACTTCGGATCCCCTAAACACATGTTGAGCTTAAAGTGGTCCTCAAGAAGTTTGAACAGAGAAGCTAAGGCTGTGATATCTGGGGCACCTAGTTTCTATCTTACCTATTCTGAATTTGCCATCTTTAATTATTTTATTTTACACTACCAATAAATTTCCTTCTTGATTGAATTTGCTATCTTTGCTTAACTTGTTTGTTTTGAGCAATGTTCCTAATTAATTTCCTTCTTGTCCATTGTTATGATCTTTTTCAAGCATTTTACATTGAAATAACGATTAGTGGACTAATAATTGATAAACCAAAATAGTAACATATTTTAAGCCCACATTTAGCATGCTTTTGGATGAATATCCCTTATTTTATGTCATTTGGTGCTCTTAATCCTTTGTTTTCATGTTTTATACTCAGGGAAGCATCGGAGGATGAAAAGAATAAGAAATGGGCTTAAAACGGGCCAAACCACGAAATCGACATGGCCTAGGCCCAAGACCACACGGCCGTGCATCATCAATTGACCCAACACTGCCTGGCCACGATTCACACGGGCGTGTGCCATGGCCGTGCCCCTGCCGTGAGAAAGAGAAATTTCACTTGGATTAGGATACTTAGAAGTGAAGCAACACATTCTGAAGCCTATATAAACACCCTAAGTATGACCTAAAAGGGGGGAGCTCAAGGCTTTTGTCAGGGGGCGTCTTGCTAGGCCAGAGAAGGCAGATTTGTGGGGATTCACTCGAAGTTAGCCAGTTGATTCATCTCAAGAAGCCAAAATTATACTCGAGACGGAGGATCTCCTCTTCAATTCCTTCAGGGGGTTTTAGGGAGTTCTTATGTTTTGTTTTATCTTTTCTTCTGAGATGTTTTCTTTTATCGTTATGAACTAAACCCTCAGATACCTGAGAGGGATGAAACTTAGATGAATCTTGTTATCGTTTGCTGAACTATATGATAAATATTTGACTTGTTCTTAATTATGTGTTCTTAATTCTTGTGTTGATATTCCGCGGATATTAATTCAAGTTTGATGTGCTTAGGTGGAGGAGCAAAAGTCCCTGCTTAAGAGTAGATCTAGCATAATTAAGCGGAGTTGATTGCACGCCTAGAGATAGGGTGACGAGATTTTGTCGGATTAGGGTAAAACCTAATATGGGATTCCATAGATCGAGTTAATGCAATTCTAGAGGTTTTAATTAGAAAGAGATTTCAATTAATCAACCTAGGGTTAGACGTTATTCGCTTCGAGAGATGGTTTAATATACATTAGGGAATCTTATGGATCAAGTCAAATGAATAAATCGTCTGGTTCAGAGTTAGATAACAAGTGAAGTCTAGGTGGATTCTTCCTCGGGTATTGTCCTTATCAACTGGTTTTTCCCAAAAGTATTTCCCAAAATTCATTCTTCTTTGTCTTAGAGTCTTTAATTTAGTAGTTAATTAATTTAGATTTAAACAACAAATTCCCTTTATTTTAGGCTAGATAATAAAAAGAAAGTTAGTATTAGTACTTTTAGTTCCTTTGGATTCGACATTCCGGTCTTGCCTTAACTATACTATTATTTGATAGGTGCGCTTGCCTCAAATCGTTGTCATAGTTAGTTTCCAGGTTCGATCATTCTCATTTATAAATTTTAAGACTTTGACATCGCATAAAACAACGATCAAGTTTTTGGCGCCGTTGCCGGGGAACTAAAATATTAAGAACGCTCTATTTTTATTATTTTAGCCATTTTTTATTGCAATTTACTTTTATTTTTAACTTTGCTAATTTTTCTTTTTTTTATTTTTCCCTTTCAGGTACCTCTAGTTTATGACTAGAAGGAACCCGACAGGACCCTTAATTTACGACAGTGATATTGAAAGAACAGCTCGCAGAAATCACAGAGAAATAAGGCGAAGCTTAAACTATATAGAAGAAGAGCAAGAAGGCGAAACCAATCCTACTAAAGTAATGGCTGAAAATAACCCACCACCTCAAGAGATGGCCAAAAATAATGCTCCTCGAACTATGTATGATTATGCTAAACCTACTTTAACAGGAACTGAGTCAAGTATTGTTAGACCTACTATTGCTGCAAATAATTTTGAACTGAAACCTAACACAATTCAGATGATACAGCAATTTGTTCAGTTTGATGGTTTGCAGGATGAAGATCCAAATAATCACTTGGCAAATTTCCTAAAATTTTGCGATACTTTCAAGATAAATGGCGTTACTGATGATGCCATCCGTTTTCGGTTATTTCCCTTCTCCTTGAGGAAAAAAGCCAAACAGTGGTTGCATTTTCTTCCACGAGGGTCAATCACTATATGGGACCAAATGACCGAAAATTTTTTATTAAAATATTTTTCGCCGGCCAAAACGACCAAATTAAGGAATGATATCTCTTCTTTTTTGCAGATGGATTTAGAGACACTCTACGACGCATGGGAGAGATACAAAGATTTGCTGAGAAGGTGTCCACACCATGGATTACCCTTGTGGCTACAGGTCTAAACTTTTTACAACGGTGTGAATCCTTCAACAAGGCAATTAATCGATTCAGCCGCCGACGGAACTCAATAACAAAACTCCCAAGAAAAACCTCACGAATTTATAGAAGAGATGTCACCGAATAACTATCGGTGGCAAGTCACAAGACAAGGCCAACAAAAGCGTAAATGGAGTTTACAACCTCGACGCAAAAACATGCTATCAAATCGGTAGAGATGTTACATAAAAATTTGATGGTGTATATGGTTCCTCGCAGGTACAGCCAGTTATGCAGTGCGACACAAGTGGAGGCGCGACAAATTCTGAGTACCCACCCTACGGACAGGGCATGAAAAGCGAACAAATGAACTATATGGGTAACAATTTCAGATCTAACAATAACCCTTATAGTAATACTTATAATCCAGGTTGGAAGAACCACCCCAATTTCTCATGGGGTGGTCAAGGTAATCAAAGACAACAAAACTTCCAACTCACAGGAAAAGAAGCCGAACCTTGAGGAGATGCTGACAAAATTCATAGCAGACACAAAAACAAAATTTGAAGAACAAGAAGCATCAATACAGGAGCTCAAGGGTCAAATTGGGCAACTTACTAAGTTAGTCTCTGAAATACGATCAGAAAGCTTACAAAGGGAAAAAGAGCAGGTAAAGGAAGTGACGCTAAGAAGTGGAAGGGAGTTAGTCGAAATGAGGAAAGAAGTACCACATGATGCCGATAAGGCAAAGGCAATCCTGACCCATGAGGAAATTAAACCAACAATCCCATATTCAGCAAAGTTAAAGAAAGACCGCTTAGACACACAATATGGTAAATTTCTTGAACTTTTCAAACAGTTACATATTAACTTACCTTTTGTTGAAGCTATTTCGCAGATGCCGACATATGCAAAACTTTTAAAGGAGATGCTAACAAACAAAAGGAAATTCGAAGAAATTTCTACAGTGGAACTTAATGAAGAATGCTCAGCTATCATCCAAAACAAGCTGCCAACCAAATTGAAAGATCCATGCAGTTTCACTATACCCTGTTTAATTGGTAGTTTGAACATAGAGAAAGCACTTGCTGATTTAGTTGCCAATATTAATTTAGTGCCTTATAGAATGTTTAAGCAACTTGGTCTCGGGGAACCAAAACCCACTAGGATGAGTATTCACTAGGTAGCGATGATCTCATTAAATATCCTAGGGGAATTATCGAAGATATTCTGGTAAAAGTGGATAAATTTATATTTCCTGTTGATTTTGTTGTGCTTGACATGAATGAGGACGTAGAGGTACCTTTAATTTTGGGGCGACCTTTTCTAGCTACTGCTAGAGCTGTCATTGATGTTGGTGATGGTAAACTAGCATTAAGGGTAGGCCATGAGGAAATTATTTTTCAAATTTACGATGCCATGCGATATTCCAGAGAACAAGATGATTCTTGTTACTTTTTTTATGCCACTGATCACATTATTTAAGAGTCTTTGTAGGAAATCATGCACAATGACACGATGGAACTGTGTCTTACACAAGGTGAGGGGATAGACGACGATACTGATGAATTGAATCCTAATACATCCTCCTCTAGACAGACGGAAGTAGAGGGTATTGAACTTAACAACGAACTAAAACAGAAACCCTCTATTGATGAACCGCCCAAATTAGACTTAAAACAGTTGCCAAAACATTTAGAATATGCATTCCTCGGGAATAATTCTACGTTACCAGTAATCATCTCTTCAGAACTAAGGCCCAAAGAGAAAGAAGAGTTGCTAAAGGTACTAAGAAAATATAAAAGAGCCATAGCGTGGAAAATGTCTGACATTAAAGGAATAAGCCCATCATTCTGCACTCACAAAATTTTAATGGAGGATGAGTATAAACCATGTGTGCAACCTCAGAGACGTTTGAACCTCAATATGAAAGAAGTTGTCAAGGCTGAGGTAATTAAACTTCTAGATGTAGGAATAATTTATCCTATTTTTGACAGTACTTGGGTAAGTCCTGTGCAGGTAGTTCCAAAGAAAGGAGGCATGACTGTTGTAGCCGACGAAAAGAATGAACTAATTCCTACAAGAACAGTCAGATGATGGAGAGTCTGTATTGACTATAGAAAGCTGAACGACGCCACCATAAAAGATCACTTCCCTTTGACCTTTATTAATCAGATGTTAGAAAGACTATCTGGGCATATGTACTACTGCTTCTTGGACAAACTCTCCGGCTACTTCCAAATCCCAATAGCCTCTGAGGATCAAGAAAAGACAACATTCACATGCCCATACGGTACGCTTGCTTATCGTAGAATGCCTTTTGGATTATGTAATGCTCCTGCTACTTTTCAGCGTTGCATGCTAGCCATCTTTGACGAACTTGTAGAAGACATTATGGAGGTATTTATGGACGACTTCTCTGTATTCGGTAATTCTTTCCATCTTTGCCTTAAAAACTTAGAACAAGTTCTAATGAGATGTGAGGAAACGAACCTTGTTTTAAATTGGGAAAAATGTCACTTTATGGTTAGAGAAGGGATTCTGTTAGGACATAAGATTACCTCCCCCTAGTTCAGTTAAAGCTATTAGGAGCTTCCTAGGACATGCTGGATTTTATAGAAGATTCATTAAAGATTTCTCTAAAATAGCTAAGCCTTTAACGAGATTACTAGAAAAAGATGTTCATTTCAATTTTGATAAGGAATGTTCGGATGCATTTAATACCCTCAAAGACAAACTAATAAATGCTCCGATTATAATTGTACCTGATTGGAATCTACCCGTTGAACTAATGTGTGATGCGAGTGATTTTGCAGTAGGTGCAGTTTTAGAACAGCAAAGAAATAAGCATTTTCAGCCAATCTATTATGCTAGCAGAACACTGACGCCTGCACAAGAAAACTACAACACCACAGAAAAAGAATTACTAGCTGTAGTTTTTGCATTTGACAAATTTAGGTAGTATATGATATTATCTAAAGTTGTCGTTTACACTGACCATTCAGCTCTTCGTTATCTTTTAACTAAACCTGACGCAAAACCTCGACTTATACGATGGATCTTACTCTTGCAGAAATTTGATTTGGAAATTTAGGATAAGAAGGGAGCTGAAAATCTTGCAGCAGATCATCTCTCAAGGCTGGAGAACCCACATATCGAAGCACTCGACGAGAGTGAGATAAACGACTCATTTCCTGAGGAACAACTCTTTTCTATAACTTGCTCCGAGGTACCATGGTTTGCAGATATTGTGAATTATTTTGCTGCTAATGTCTTACCAAAAAGGTTAACACATCATCAAAAGAAGCGATTCCTTGCTGATGCAAAGAACTATTTTTGGGAGGATCCCTTTCTTTTCCGCATATGTGCAGATCAAGTAATTTGGAGATGCGTTACAAAGACAGAAGCTAGCAAAATCCTAGAACATTGCCATTCAGGACCTTCAGGAGGACATTACAGTGGGATTAAGACAGCACCCAAAACGCTCGAATCAGGATTTTATTGGCCAACTCTGTTTAAAGACGCCAACAAGTATGTTGCTTCATGTGATAAATGCCAAAGAACAGGTAATATCTCTAAACGCGATGAAATGCCTCAAACATATATGTTATCATGTGAAATATTCGACGTATGGGGTATTAATTTTATGGGTCCATTTGCTAGTTCATTCGGAAATAAATACATCTTAGTAGCAGTAGATTACATGTCCAAATGGGTGGAAGCCAAAGCGTTACCTACTAATGATGCTAGAGCTGTAGTAAGGTTCCTTAAGAAACTCTTCTCTCGTTTTGGAACACCCAGAGCGATCATCAGTGATAGGGGTACTCACTTTTGTAATACTCAATTTGATAAAATCTTAAAAAAAATATGGAGTACACCACAGTACAGCCACCCCTATCATCCTCAAACTAGTGGGCAAGTGGAAGTAGTAAACCGAGAGCTTAAGCGGATCTGAGAGAAAATAGTTGAATCCAACAGGAAAGATTGGGCAATAAAAGTAGATGATGCTTTATGGGCCTATAGAACAGCCTTTAAAACCCCTTTAGGAACATCCCCATACAAACTTGTCTACGGAAAAAGTTGTCACCTACCAGTTGAGTTAGAACACAAAGCTTACTGGGCTATAAAATTCTTGAATTACGATCTTAAAACCGCAGGTGAGAAGAGGATGATACAGTTGAACGAACTGGATGAATGGCGAACTGAAGCCTATAAAAACTCACGACTATATAATGAGGCAACAAAAAGACGTCACGATGCTCGTTTAAAACAATCAAAACAGTTCGAGGTAGGAGACTTGGTCTTGCTGTATAATTCCAGGCTCAAACTATTTCCTGAAAAGCTGAAATCAAGATGGTCAGGCCCATTTGTGATCAAAACTATTTTTCCCTACGGCACAGTCGAGGTAACCAATCCAACTCAGGGAACATTCAAGGTAAATGGTCACCGACTAAAACTTTATAATGGGGAAGATTTCAAGGAATTAAGAGAGGAGTTTCAGCTCCGTGAACCTTCATTTAGAAATGAACACAGGGTGAGTCTAGCTTAAGACTTTAAACGAGCACTTCTCGGGAGGCAACCCGAGTACTGACTAGCCTAATAGTTTATTTGTGACTCTTAAAAACTAACCCCAAACTAATCGGTTCAATGAAGTGCAGGTTTACCAACCACACAGCCTTGCACACGGGCGTGCCCGTGGTCGTGGGGACGCCATGGGACGAAGAACGGGCGTGCAGGTAGCCGTGCGAGAGAAAGAAGAAAATTTTTTTCCAACACGGGCTGCGACAATAGGACCACGGCTGTGCGATGCAACCGTAGTCTATCCTGACTAAACAAACACGGGCTGAGACAACAGGGCCACGGCCGTGCGATACAACCGTGGACTATCCTGATTAAACAAACACAGGCTTAAGCCACGCCCGTGTCACACAGCCGTGTGAGACACTGACTTACTGAGCACGGGCGTGGGACCATAACCACGGGCGTAGGAGTAATAGCACACGCCCAAGGAACACGGGCGTAACCAATGCCCTAAACGCGCGAAAATTTGAAACAAACGAAAAACACGGGCTGTGTGACACGGGCCTCTCCAATATCGGCTAGCGCCTACCACTGACGAGGCGGACCCTGAGGACATTACTGAATATGTACCCTCACCACAGGAAGCACAACAACAGGGCCATCGTCCAGTTCATTCGGCTGCCTCCCTCTCAGACATTTCTGCATGTCTCACTCAATTCGAACACTACTGTACGCAGCAATTCAATAACACCGCTCGAAGATTTGACGGGATTGAGGCGACTCTTCAGCAGATCTGTCATCACTTTCATATATCACCACCGCCACCACCTTGAGATCCAGCCGACGATGAGGACCTTTGAGTCCTTTTATTTCCTTTATTTTTAGTTTTATTTCCCATTCTTTTCTTTTATTTTTATTTTTAAGACTTTTTGTAATTCATGTTTAAAACTTTTATTTATAGTTCAATTTCTTTTATCAACTGGCTGTCTAACCTTCGAGTACCTCTAACAACTCTCATTATTTATTTTCCCCTAAAATAATTTAATTGATGACTTCGCAGATTAATTAGATTAAATATACAATTCAAGGAACGGAAACATTACTTGTGCCTAGTCATCACTTTTGTCATGGAACATCCTCCAAGGATTTCATCCATAATTCAGGAAGTTTTACTATTCTTCCTATCTTATGATTTTATTATCTTGCTATTATCTATTTTTGTACATTGAGGGCAATGTACATCTTAAGTGTTGGGGGGGATAACTATAGTATTATTTGAAAATCTCTGAATTATGCCTTGTCTTAAAGTAAGTTTTTCATAATATGATTAGAATGAAATTCCCCTGATTTATGATTTTTGTTGATATGTCTTGGATTAAGTCATTGATAATTGTGCATTGATAATTTAAACTTTAAGATACTAGAGAATCAAGCATGATAAGTCTATTTTTCAGAATTAAAATTTTTGCTAGGTTGTCTACCTAAATTTGAATATTACTTTGAAGTTTGAAATTTACGAGGTTGGCATCAAAATAACCATAATTTTTTGTGAGATTTTGAGCCTTATAGAGCATATATTCTTTTTCTTGCTCACTTTATTGATTATGAGTGTGTCAACATTGATTTGTTATTCTAGAACTTGCATCGATTATACATGTCGAGACCACACCTTTGAGTTGATATACAGAGATGATGAAGGCACCTAGGTTTTAACCCACTTACTCCACTAAAAAGCCTACCTTCACAATTAACCCCTAGTGAACCCCGTTTAATCCTAACAACCCTTTTATTGACTTACCCGCTAATATTAACCCAAAACCCTTTGTTTTTGTTATCACTATTCCTTTTGACTACCCTTATATCGAGATTTGATTTGATCGATTGCCTATTTATTTCGATAGTAAATTTATCCTTTATTATGTAATGACTTGTTCTTAAAAAAAAATCGAAGTATATTCATTGTTAGTTTTGTGATTAAGGAGCTTATGCATCTAAATTCTAATTATTGAAGAAGAAGCTCGTATTAGTAGTATTATTAGTTTTCAATTGATGTAATTACTTTTATTCAGTTCATTGTTTCGAGTTAGGTAATTTGTCCAGTCAATCTCGATTCTAACCCTCTAATTCAGCCTTTATCCTCACCTTTAACCCAAGCCCCCTTACAACCCTGTTAAAGACCTTTTGATTTGTGTATCATCTCATATTATAGTGGTGGAGATTTGATTTTCATGCAAGCCTATGGGATTAACTCTTCATGTTTGACTTTTGAATACTTAATTCTGAACCTTAAACACGTTGAGTGATTTGAGTGAATCTTTAGTGAGGATGTCAATTCTTGTCAGTTTTGAATCAGAGGTAATTATTTAGATGAAGGGAAACACCTATGTTTTGTGCTACAAATGTATGACTTAGACTGTTTGAATCTTTAGGACTCTTTGAGTTGAATTATCCATGAATGAATTATCTTTGAATTATGATAAAACACTATTAATAAATATTATGAATTGAGGGAAGTTCGTTTTAATTATAAGTTGAGAATTTTGCTTGAGGACAAGCAAAAGCTTAAGTGTGGGGGTATTTTATAAACCAAAATAGTAACATATTTTAAGCCCACATTTAGCATGCTTTTGGATGAATTATCCCTTATTTCATGTCATTTGGTGCTCTTAATCCTTTATTTTCATGTTTTATACTCAAGGAAGCACCGGAGGATGAAAAGAACAAGAAATGGGCTTAAAACGGGCCAAATGGGCTAAACTACAAAATTGACACGGCCTGAGCCCAAGACCACACGGCCGTGCATCATCAATCGACCCAACATGACCTGGCCACGATTCACACGGGCGTGTGCCATGACCGTGCCCCTGTCGTGAGAAAGAGAAATTTCACTCGGATTAGGATACTTAAAAGTGAAGTAACACATTCCGAAGCCTATATAAACACCTTAAGTATGACCTAAAAGGGGGGAGCCCAAGGCTTTTGTCAAAGGTTGTCTTGCTAGGCCAGAGAAGGCAGATTTGTGGGGATTCACTCGAAGTTAGCCAGTTGATTCATCTCAATAAGCCAGAATTATACTCGAGACGGAGGATCTCCTCTTCAATTCCTTCAGAGGGTTTTAGGGAGTTCTTATGTTTTGTTTTATCTTTTCTTCTGAGATGTTTTCTTTTATCGTTATGAACTAAACCTTCAGATACCTGAGAGGGATGAAACTTAGATGAATCTTGTTATCGTTTGCTGAACTATATAATAAATATTTGACTTGTTCTTAATTATGTGTTCTTAATTCTTGTGTTGATATTCCGCGGATATTAATTCAAGTTTGATGTGCTTAGGTGGAGGAGCAAAAGTCCCTGCTTAAGAGTAGATCTAGCATAGTTAAGCGGAGTTGATCGCACGCCTAGAGATAGGGTGACGAGATTTTGCCAGATTAGGGTGAAACCTAATATGGGATTCCGTAGATCGAGTTAATGCAATTCTAGGGGTTTTAATTAGAAAGAGATTTCAATTAATCAACCTAGGGTTAGACGTTATTCGCTTCGAGAGAGGGTTTAATATACATTAGGGAATCTTACGGATCAAGTCAAATGAATAAATCGTCTGGTTTAGAGTTAGATAACAAGTAAAGTCTAGATGGATTCTTCCTCGGGTATTGTCCTTATCAACTGGTTTATCCTAAAAGTATTTCCCAAAATTCATTCTTCTTTGTCTTAGAGTCTTTAATTTAGTAGTTAATTAATTTAGATTTAAACAACAAATTCCCTTTATTTTAGGCTAGATAATAAAAAGAAAGTTAGTATTAGTACTTTTAGTTCCTTTGGGTTCGACATTCCGGTCTTGCCTTAACTATACTATTGTTCGATAGGTGCGCTTGCCTCAAATCGTTGTCATAGTTAGTTTCCAGGTTCGATCATTCTCATTTATAAATTTTAAGACTTTGACATCGCATAAAACAATGATCAATAATACTTTCATAAAAGGAGTTTCGCATATTACTCTGGAAGTTTCTAAATACTAAAAGGACCTGAAACAGGACTATTGTTTAAAATTCACCAACTTTAAAGGATTGAATTATTGGTGCAGGAAGAGTCTAAACTGAGACTATCTCTCTGAATTTTTGTCAAAAATGGTGATTGAACAAAATGACAAGATATCGCGTCAGTGATACAATCTTGACGAAAAATGGGCAATGTTGAACTGCAGTGGGATGGGTTGAAGTTGATACAGATCCTATAGCCATGAATCGCAGTGGGATGGTTAAAGATGGTACAAATCTTATGTCCCTAAGGTACAGTGAAGTTACAATGGGGCAAACTAGTTGAGCAAAATACGATTGTTTCTTCGGGCTCTCAGGCAAAATACCATCCAAGTAAGAAGACAGCGTAATACGTCAGGGATATCACCTTAACAAACGGTGAACAATGACAATCCAAATGTTAAAAAATGGATCATTCTCATGACATTTTGCATTCATTCATATAACATTCATGATACATCTGGTTAGGAGTATTTTCCGATCATAACATCCTAATTATTTGGCATAAGCATAGACCCCATGAAATTAATTCTACAAGTAGGTTCCCCAGAATACGATGTAGTAAAATTGATTAGAATTACAGAAGTTGGCGAATCGTATCTCCATGTAGCGGCAATGGAGAAGATCTAAGCCAATAGCCTTATCTCCCTGAGATAGCATAGGGATCAGGCTGAAAATTACAAGTCTTATCTCCATGTATCGGCAATGGAGCAGACTGAAGATTGTAGATCTTGTCTCCCCGAGATAGCAGTGGGGCAGATCAAATTTGGCAAATCTTATCTCCATGTATCGGCAATGGAGCAGATTCAAACCACCGACCTTACCCTATAAGCAGTAGTGGAACAGGCTAAAAATTACAAGTCTTATCTCCATATATCGACAATGGAGCAGACTGAAGATTGTAGATCTTGTCTCCCTGAGATAGCAGTGGGGCAGATCAAATTTGGCGAATCTTATCTCCATGTATCGACAATAAGTCAGATTCAAACCACCAGCCTTACCCCCTAAGCAGTAGGGGAACAGGCTAAAAATTACAAGTCTTATCTCCATATATCGGCAATGGAGCAGACTTAAGATTGTAGATCTTGTCACCCTAAGCAGTAGTAGAGCAGATAGAAAACGACGAATCTTACATCCATATAGCAATGGAGCAGATTCAAACCACCAGCCTTAACCCCCTAAGTAGTAGGGTAACAGAATGAAAATTATAGATCTTATCTCCCTAAGTAATAGTGGAACAGATCAAAGATTGTAGATCTTATCTCCCTAAGCAGTAGTGGAGAAGATCGAAGACGTTGAGCCTTAATCCCTTAAGTAGTAGGGTAACAGGCTAAAAATTACAGATCTTATCTCCCTAAGCAGTAGGGGAGCATATCGAAGACGGTGAGCCTTAACCCCTTAAGTAGTGAGGTAACAGGCTAAAAATTACAGATCTTATCTCTCTAAGCAGTACTGGAGCAGATCGAAGACGGTGAGCCTTAACCCCCTAAGCAGTAGGGTAACAGGCTAAAAATTACAGATCTTATCTCCTTAAGCGAGTGGAGCGGATCGAAGACAGTGAGCCTTAACCCCTAAGCGGTAGGGTAACAGTCGAAAATTACAGATCTTATCTCCTAGCGATGTAGTAGAGCGGATCGAAGTCGGTGAGCCTTAACCCCCTAAGCAGTAGGGTAACAGGCTAAAAATTACAGATCTTATCTCCCTAAGCAGTAGTGAAGCAGATCGAAGACGTTGAGCCTTAACCCCCTAAGCAGTAGAGTAACAGGCTAAAAATTACAGATCTTATCTCCCTAAGCAGTAGGGGAGCAGATCGAAGACGGTGAGCCTTAACCCCCTAAGTAGTAAGGTAACAGGCTGAAAATTACAGATCTTATCTCCCTAAGCAGTAGTGGAGCATATCAAAGACGGTGAGCCTTAACCCCATAAGCAGTAGGGTAACAGGTTGAAAATTACAGATCTTATCTCCCTAAGCAGTAGTGGAGCAGATCGAAAACGGTGAGTCTTAACCCCCTAAGTAGTAGGATAACAGGCTGAAAATTACAGATCTTATCTCCCTAAGCAGTAGGGGAGCAGATCAAAGACGGTGAGCCCTAACCCCCTAAGCAGTAGGGTAACAGGCTGAAAATTATAGATCTTATCTCCCTAAGCAGTAGTGGAGTAGATCGAAGATAATGAGCCTTAACCCCCTGAGCAGTAGAGCAACAGGCTGGAAAATGACAGACCACCCTATCTCCCTAAGAAGTAATGGAGTAGGTTGAAGACAGTGAGCCTTATCCCCTAAGCTAGCGGTGGGAAACAGTGAAGATTACAAATCATAAGCAGTAGCAGAACAGATTAAAACAAAACTCCTATACCCCTGGAGATGCAGTGGGTTAAAGCGAGGCTACCTGAAGAAAGGAGGCATTAAGAAATCAGGACTCAGCAAGACCGGGCATAATTGGCCCTTTTAAAGTCTTTGCTCCATCCTCATTACACGACAATGAGCAAAAAGGGGCAGCTGTAGGGCCCAATTTTGGCCCGGGCCCAGTACCAATTAACCAAAACAAAAAAAAAACAAAAAGTGAATAAAACCCATTTACAACAACAGGCCCAATTAATAAACTTAGCCCAATTACAAACCCTAAAGCCCAATAACCTAAAAAAATCAGCTAAACCTTAAAATAGAAACCTAGCCGCCACCAGCAGCCCCACGATTGGGCACTCAGCCACGTCGCCTCCGAACCCTCCGCGCCCGCAACGTGCGCCTCCACGACGTTCACCTGCAAAATAGAAAAGCAACAGAAAGAGCACAAACAGATTGTATTCATTTTATTTCATTTCGACTATAAAAGGCCGAAGCAAAACTTGTAAAAAGGGGAGGACAATTTTTTAGATATATACGAAAACACACTACAGATTTTACACATACAAATCAATACAGAAGAAATCAGCGAAGGTTCTTTTATGTTCATCATTTTTTTTTCTTCTTTGAAATAGTATACTTACACATAAAAATTTGGTTTTTTTTTCTTTTACATATATATATACGTGTACTAACATATAAATAATATTTTTTTAAAAAAAGAAGAAAAAACTCACCTTTTTTTGGAATTTTAGCCACCGTGTACGGTGGCCGGCGGCAGCGTCGACGGTGGAGGCATGGCGGCGATCGGCCTGAGGCCCTCGCCGGAGCCCAAGGCCGTAAATTGCCCAGGCGAGAGAGAAAAGGGGGAAGGCTTTGCCTTTTTTTTTTTGAAAATGGTAGCAGAAATGAGCAAAAAAGAAAAAAATTTAGATTTTATAAGGGGATGAAAGCAGTGCTAGTTTAGGGCTGTTTGAGGCCTCAAAACGGCATCAGATAGAGGCCGACCACAAGATCGACCCAACCCGCTCCAAGGATCCGCGTGTTTTTGTAAAATGGGCTTATTGCGCTTTTGGTCCTTCCGCTTTTTAAGTGGCTTACAATCAAGTTTTTTTATTATTAATTTTGGCCCCGTTAATTTTATTCCGTTTTCAATTTCATCCTTCGATCTGGCCCAAAACGCTGCGCCTAAAGGACCAGGGGTATTTTCCCTGTTAGTCCCTTTCCTTCTCGCGCGAGTTTAATTTTGGTCCTATTTCTGTGTTATTATTACAATTTAGGCTTTAATTTTTGTTTTATTCTGACTTAGTCCTTAATCTATTCGATTCTGACCTTTTAGTTCATTATTTATTTATTCTGTTCTAATTATCTTTATATACTATTTATTTTATTTATTTATTTATTACTAACATTATTATTATTATTTTAGTATTACTATTATTATCATTTTGTTATTACCACTATGATTTTTATTATTACCATTATTATTATTATTATTATTATTATATTATTAGTATTATTATTTCTATTTTTATTACTATAATTTTTTTATTAATACTATTTTTATTTTTACTAGTACTATTATTACTGTTATTATTAATATTATTTTTTATTTTAAATTTTTTTTCCATTATTATTACTATTTATCATTACTGTTACTATCATTTTTATTATTATTAATACTACTGTTTATTTTAAATTTTTTCCTATTATATTTATTATTATCATTCTTTACTATTATCGTGTTTACATTATCACTATTCGCTAAGTATGTCTATTTTTACGTTTTAACCGATTTTTTATTTTAAAGGCTACTGATAAACCGAAATAGTAACATATTCTAGGCCCACATTTAGTATGCTTTTGGATGAATTATCCTTTGATTTATGTAAAAAGGTGCTCTTAATCCTTTCTTTTCATGTCTTATACCCAGGAAAGCACCAAAGGATAAAAAGAACGAGAAACGGGCTCAAAACGGATCAAAACGGACCAAAGAGGAAATCGACACGGCCTGGACTTAGACCCACACCGTCGTGCCAAGTCAATCATCTAGAACACGGTCTAACCCCAACTCATACGGCCGTGTCTCATTAAAGAAATCCGAACACGGCTTGACCACGATTCACACGGGCGTGCGCCATGGCCGTGCCTCTGCCGTGGAGAAGAGCAATTTCATTCGGGAAAGGATACTTAGGGAGAAAGAAACGTATTTCAAAAGCCTATAAATACACCCTAAGTATGACCTGAAAAGGGAGCCCAAAGCCATCTTTTAGGGGCGTCGTGCTAGGCCGAGAAGGCGGTTGTGGGATTCACTCGGGGATAGCCAGTTGATTCATCTCAAGAAGCGAATTATACTCAAGACGGAGGATCTCCTCTTCAATTCCTTCAGGGGTTTTAGGGATTTCTTATGTTTTGTTTTATCTTTTCTCTTGAGATGTTTTCCTTTATTGTTATGAACTAAACCCTTCGGATACAGAAGAGATGAAACCTATGATGAATCTTGTTATTGTTTTCAATTATATGATAAATACTTAGTTTGTTCTTAATTATGTGAGCTTAATCCAAATTTAATGTGCTTAGGTGGAGGAGGAATAGACCACGCCTAAGAGTAGATCCAACATAATTAAGCGGAGTTGATCGCACGCCTAGAGATAGGGTGACGAGATTTTGCTTTGGATTAGGGTGAAACCTAATATGGGAATCCATAGATCGATTTCTTTGCTATTCTAGGGGTTATTATAAGAGAACGAGAGTTTCACTAATTAACCTAGGGTTAGACGTTATTCGCCTCGAGAGAGGGTTTAATATACGTTAGGGAGTTTTACGGATCAAAATAAGTGAATAAATCGTATGGTTCAAAGTGTTAGATAACAAGTGAAGTCTAGGTGGATTCTTCCTAGGGTATCATCTAAATCAACCGAGTTTTTCCAGTTATTTTCCAAATTCATTCTTCTTTGTCTTAGAGTCTTTAGTTTAGTAGTTAATTAATTTAGATTAGATAAACAACTTCACTTATTTTAGGCTAAATAATAAAAAGAAAGTTAGTATTAGTACTTTTAGTTTCTTTGGGTTCGATAATCCGATCTTGCCTAAGCTATACTACTCGTTCGATAGGTGCACTTGCCTCAATCGTTGTCGAGTTAGTTTCGTGTTCGATCATTCTTTTATAAATTTTAAAGCTCGATTCACAAATGATCAAGTTTTTGGCGCCGTTGCCGGGGAACTAAAATATTAAGAAAGCTATATTTTTATTACTTTAGCCATTATTTTTATTTTTTCGTAATTTATTTTTATTTTTAGTTTTAATTTTAATTTTGCTAAATTCTCTTTCTTTCTTTTCCTAGCAGGTACCTCTAGTTTATGACTAGAAGGAACCCGAGAGGACCTTTAGAATACGATAGTGATGTTGAAGCTACCGCTCGAAGAAATCGCAGAGAAATTAGGCGAGCCCTAAATTACCAAGAAGGAGAGCGAGAAGACAGATCCAATCCTCCTGAAGGGATGGACGAAAATAATCTTCCACCACAAGAGGTGGCAGAAAATAATGCTCCTCGTACTATGTTTGATTATGCTAAACCGTATTTAATAGGAGCCGAATCAAGTATTGTTAGGCCTGCTATAGCTGTTAATAATTTTTAATTAAAGCCTAACACTATACAAGTGATTCGACTGTTTGTTCAATTTGATGGTTTGCAGGACAAAGATCCAAACACTCATATAGCTAATTTTTTAGAGTTCTATGATACCTTCAAAATAAATGGCATTTCTGATGATGCCATACGACTTCGGTTATTTCCCTTTTCATTAAAGTATAAAGCTAAACAGTGGTTAAACTCGTTACCACGAGGGTCAATCACTACATGGGAACAAATGACCGAAAAACTTTTATTAAAATATTTCCCACCGCCAAAACGGCCAAATTACGTAATGATATCTCTTCTTTTGTGCGGATGGATTTAGAGACATTATACGATGCATGGGAGAGATATAAGGATCTCTTGAGAAGGTGTGCGCACCATGGTTTACCTTTGTGGCTCCAAGTCCGGACTTTCTATAACGGTGTAAACCCTCAACGAGGCAACTAATTGATTCAAATTGCGGTGGAACCTTGAATAATAGAACTCCGAGGCAACCTACGAGTTTATTGAAGAGATGTCATTTGAATAACTATCGGTGGCAAGTTACAAGAACAAGGCCAACAAAAGCAACCGTGTAGTTTACAACCTCGACGCAGCGATAACACGCTATCAAATCGGTAGAGTTGATGAATAAGAAGCTTGATAGTTGGTGTTCTTCGCAGTACATCCACCATGCAATCGCGGCGTAAATGGAATCGTATAAATCCTCGAGTACCCACCCTACCAACCGGGCACGAGAAAGTGAACAATTTGAACTATATAGGTAACGATTTCAGATCTAATAATAACCCGTATAGTAATAATTATAATCCAGGTTGGAGGAACCACCCAAATTTTTCGTGGGGAGGACAAAAAAATCAAAGACAACAACCTCCTCAAAATTTCCAAAATCAGCCCTATCCACAGGAAAAGAAGCCGAATCTTGAAGAGACGTTGAACAAATACATAGCATCCAGAGAAGCCCGTCTCCAAAAAACTGAGGTAACACTCGACACCCAACAAACATCAATTAAAACGATCGAGAACCAAGTCAGAGGACTTACAAAGGCAATCGGGGAAATTACCCAGTCAGTCGGAGAAATTGCAAAGCTATTATCTGAACGACCGCAAGGGCGTCTACCGAGTAATACTAAAATTAATCCAAAGGAGCAAATCCAAGCCATAACAGCTCAAGAAAGCAAAGAAGTAGACGAACTCAGTCCAACACAAGGAAACGAGGTAGAAAAAGGTAAAGTTGAGGTATCACAAGACAAGCCAAAACCGGTAATCAAGGAGTACCAACCTCGCGTACCTTACCCTGAGGCATTAAGAAGAGAGGACAAAGAAGAACAGTTCGGTAAGTTTCTTAAACTTTTAAAGAAATTACATATTAACTTACCATTACTTGAAGCTCTTTCAGCGGATGCCGATTCTAGGAAATTTTAAAAGAGCTTCGACAAATAAACGGAAGTTAGGCGAGTGCGTCACATGTGGAACTTAACGCAAAGTGCTCAGCAATTCTCCAAAATAGGCTACCACAAAAGCTAAAAGATCCAGGGAGTTTTACAATTCCATGTTTAATTGGTAGACTAACTGTTGATAATGCGTTAGCTGATTTAGGGGCAAGCATAGCATGAGAACTAATACTTTGCGTAGGTAATGAGACAGTCACCATCAAGGCTCTCGACTCGGCTAGAACATCAAGTAATCAAGGTGAGAATGTAAATTCTACTGATAACCATTCGGTTAACCCTTATTTTCAGGAAGCACCATCAAAGAATACAACTAAACCCGATCCTAAACCCCATGCCAACAAAGAAATAACTCATGAAGATCGAGGGATTCAGTTCGATGATCTAGACGAATGGAAGACACACTTGAAGGAGAAATTAGGGATACACGACGAAGAACCAGAACCACACAAGACAAAACCGAAGGAGCCCCCAAAAGAGCTAACAGGAACAACAAACCACTTCAAAATAGGGGACCAGGTACTGTTAGATCAGGCAGATCCTCGAATATCTCCTCCGGACCCTAGCACAAACAAAGAAATATCTTTTAGGGTAACCAGTGTTTTCCCGCCAAGAACAGTCGAGGTAAGTAATCCTATTTTTGACACTTTTACTATAAACACATCTCGACTTAAATTTTTTCACGAAGACACAAATGATGGCATGAGGAAAGACTTCCAACTCCTCAAACCACCTTGACAATGCAAATGAGAGGAGAGTCTAGCTTAAGACTATAAACTAGCACTTCTCGGGAGGCAACCCGAGCACTAACATAATTTATTCTTACATTTTGCTTTAAAATTATTTTTCTTTTCTTCTTTTCTGAACACTTAGTTATAAACTAACAAGGGGTGCAGAATTCCAGGACACACGGCCCTGCACACGCCCGTGGCCGTGGTCGTGTGGACCATAAGAATCCCCGTACTGACATAGCAGAGGCCGTGCGAATCAATTCCAACCACTTTTCGACGTCACGGATCCAACCACTACACCACGGGCACCGACAAAGGGCCACGACCGTGCCCCATGACCGTGTGAAGCTACTGACTTTCCAACCACGGGCAGAACACGTCCGTGCCTTAAACCCGTGCCAACATACTGACTTGTCGAACACAGGCTAGACATGAGCGTGGGGTAACCAACACGCCTAGGAACACGGCCGTGCGAGGCGGCCGTGTGAATCGACACACCCTTCGTCCACGGGCGTGGGAGAGCCTCAGATACAAAATTTTATTTAAACTCCACAGCCCTCCCCCTTCACCCCACCTTCTTCCATCTTCTTTTTCTTTCAAAAAAATCTCTCTCCTTTCCTTAGAAACAAAGCCTCTATCACTATTGAGCTACAACAAAATCATATCCATGGCAAAGAAGCGTAAAAGGCCAATCTCCTCAAGGGAGACCAATTCACATGAGTTCATGCCGGTAGCTTCATCCAAACGACAAGCCAAGGATATTTGAGGCTATCTAGTTTTTATTTTATTTTTCTCTTTTGCTTCAATTTCCTTCCCTTTAACAATCTTATGCTTCATTTAGTTTATTTTATCTTAGTTTCTTAATTTTAGGTTCTAAAGGCTGCTAAGGAATCACGCCACGACCACCACCATATCATCAGCCTTAGAAATCACATCCAACAATAAGGACTCTACGGTCCATCCATCTTTTCTTTTAATTTTAGTTTCATCTTTATTTTTCTCCACTTTAGCTTGCTTTTCCTTAAGTAGTTAATTAGTATAGTTTTAATTATTATTAGTATATCCTGGCTAATCCTGCATGAGCTACCCAAATTCTTCATCTAGCGCAGGATCGTCACCCAAACCGGCTCCTTCAACGTATTTTCCACATCCTCCAAGGAGCTCATCCATAATTCAAGGAGTTTTACTTATCCCCATATCTTCTGATCTGAATATTACATCTATATTATCTATCTTTGTACATTGAGGGCAATGTACATCTTAAGTGTGGGGGGTGAACAACCTAAAAAGGCACCTATTTTTTTTTCATTATTCTCAAATTTCTGAAATTAGGTGCCAAACTTTTTGCATTATTCTCAAATCCCTGAATTTAGTCTTGTTTGAAAGTAAATTACTAATATTACTAATTAGGATGAAATCTCTGATGATTTATGATTTTTATTGATATGTTTTAGATTAAGTCATTGATAATTGTGCATTGATAATTAAATTTGAAAAATACTAGAGAATCAAGCATGATAAGTCTATTTTTCAGAAATTAAAAATTTTCTAGGTTGTCGAACTGAGTTTAAATATTACTTTGAAGTTTGAAATTTACGAGGTTGACATCAAAATACCCATAATTTTTATGAGATTTTGAGCCTTATAGAGCATACATTCTTTTTCTTGCTCACGTTATTGATTATGAGTATGTCAACACTGATTTGTTATTCTAGAACTTGCATCGATTATACATGTCGAGACCACATTTTTTTGATTTGATACACAGAGATGATAAAGGCATCTAGGATTTAACCCACTTACTCCATAAAAAGCCTACCTTCATAATTAACCCCTAGTGAACCCCTTTTAATCCTAACAACCCTATTTATTGACATAACCGCTAATATTAACCCAGAACCCCTTTGTTTTTGTTATCACCATTCCTTTTGACTACCCTTATATCGAGATGTGATCTGATTAGTTGCCTAATTATGAATTTTAGTAGTTTATCCTTTATTATGTATTTAGTTTGTTCCTAAAAAAAAAACATCAAAAGTATATTCAATATTCATTATTAGTTATGTGATTAAACGAGCTTATACATTTAAATTCCAAATATCGAAGAAGAAGCTCGTAGTGTTAGTATTATTAGTTTTCAATTGATGTACTTATTATTATTAGTTCATTAGTTCTTTGTTAGGTAATTTGTCAATTCAATCTCGATTCTAACCTCTAATTCACCTTACTCCACACCTTAACCCTAGCCCCAACAACCCCTAACAAAGACCTTTTGATTTGTGTTTCATCTCATATTTCAAAGTGGTGGAAATTTGATTTTCATACAAGCCTATGGGATTAACTCTTCATGTTTGACTTTTGAGTGCCTAAATTTTAAACCTTAAACACTTTGAGTGATTTGAGTGAATCCTTAGTGAGGATGTCAATCCTTGAAAATTTTGAATCAGAGGTAATTATTTAGATGAAGGGAAACACCTATGTTTTGTGCTACAAAATATAAGACTTATAATGTTTGAATTTTTAGGACTCTTTGAGTTGAATTTTCCATGTATAAATTATCTCTGAATTATGATGAGACACTATTAATGACTATTATGAATTGAGGGAAGTTCGTTTTAATTGTAAGTTGAGAATTTTGCTTGAGGACAAGCAAAAGCTTAAGTGTGGGGGTATTTGATAAACCGAAATAGTAACATATTCTAGGCCCACATTTAGTATGCTTTTGGATGAATTATCCTTTGATTTATGTAAAAAGGTGCTCTTAATCCTTTCTTTTCATGTCTTATACCCAGGAAAGCACCCAAGGATAAAAAGAACGAGAAACAGGCTCAAAACGGATCAAAACGGACCAATGAGGAAATCGACACGGCCTGGACCTGGACCCACACTGTCGTGCCAAGTCAATCATCTAGAACACGGTCTAACCCCAACTCACACGGTCGTGTCTCATTAAAGAAATCCGAACACGGCTTGACTACGATTCACACGGGCGTGCGCCATGGCCGTGCCTCTGCCGTGGAGAAGAGCAATTTCATTCGGGAAAGGATACTTAGGGAGAAAGAAACGTATTTCAAAAGCCTATAAATACACCCTAAGTATGACCTGAAAAGGGGAGCCCAAAGCCATCGTCTAGGGGCGTCGTGCTAGGCCAGAGAAGGCAGATTTGTGGGGATTCACTCATGGATAGCCAGTTGATTCATCTCAAGAAGCCAGAATTATACTCAAGACGGAGGATCTCCTCTTCAATTCCTTCAGGGGGTTTTAGGGATTTCTTATGTTTTGTTTTATCTTTTCTCTTGAGATGTTTTCCTTTATTGTTATGAACTAAACCTTTCGGATACCCGAAGGGGATGAAACCTATGATGAATCTTGCTATTGTTTTCTGAATTATATGATAAATACTTAGTTTGTTCTTAATTATGTGAGCTTAATCCAAATTTAATGTGCTTAGGTGGAGGAGGAATAGACCCTGCCTAAGAGTAGATCCAACATAATTAAGCGGAGTTGATCGCACATCTAGAGATAGGGTGACGAGATTTTGCCGGATTAGGGTGAAACCTAATATGGGAATCCATAGATCGATTTCTTTGCTATTCTAGGGGTTATTATAAGAGAACGAGAGTTCCACTAATTAACCTAGGGTTAGACATTATTCGCCTCGAGAGAGGGTTTAATAACCTTAGGGAGTTTTACCGGATCAAACTAAGTGAATAAATCGTATGGTTCAGTGTTAGATAACAAGTGAAGTCTAGGTGGATTCTTCCTAGGGTATCATCTAAATCAACTGAGTTTTTCCCGAGTTATTTTCCAAATTCATTCTTCTTTGTCTTAGAGTCTTTAGTTTAGTAGTTAATTAATTTAGATTAGATAAACAACTTCACTTATTTTAGGCTAAATAATAAAAAGAAAGTTAGTATTAGTACTTTTAGTTCCTTTGGGTTCGATAATCCGGTCTTGCCTAAGCTATACTACTGTACGATAGGTGCACTTGCCTCAATCGTTGTCAGAGTTAGTTTCCAAGTTCGATCATTCTTTTTATAAATTTTAAAGCTCTGATTCACAGCGATCAGTTACATTGACTTTATCTTTTATTTTATTTTCCACTTTTTTACCCAAACTCATAAAAAGGGTTTTTGCAAAGGTAATATTTTGTGTTTGGAAGTTTAGGAAATCATGCCCTAACGTGTTGGGTTTCAATTTTTCGTTCGTCCAAATGACTAAATATCTTTTTAAGATTTTGACCGTGTTGTCTCAACTTCAAAAATAAGGCAATATTTCATGTTTAGAAATTCGAGGAATCGTGCCCTAACGTGCTGGGTTTCGATTTTTTCGTTTGGCCAAATAACGGAATACCCTTTTAAAATTGTAATGCATGAATTTTGGAAATCATGAAATGATCTTGGTGTCAAGGGTTTGAAACATCGTATCCTAACATGCTGGATGTGATATTTCATTCTTTCGGAACAAGAGAATTTCGATATCCAATTCGAATTATCCAAACATTTTCAAAAGGATTCGTATTTTAAAATCTCTTCCAATTTTCAATATTAGGACGTTAATCAATCAATAAGGTACCAATTTTGGGCGTTGCGAGGGTGCTAATCCTTCCTCGTGCGTAACCGACTCCCGGACTTGTTTTCTTAAGATTCGTAGACCAAAATGTTTTATAAGGTGACCCAATCGCACTTCAAAAAAGATTGGTGGCGAATCCATTTTCCTTTTTAAAGTCGGCCCATTTTCCAAACAAGAAAATGGTTTCGACATATGTACCATTTCATATTCTCCATCTATAATTTTCTTTACAAATATCATAACTTCATAATTTAATCCCCATTTATTATCTATTTAGAATTATATATATATTTAACATTTCTATTCTAAGTAATTCCATATCACAATATAAACATTTAAATAAAAGTAATTTAAAAATCTTGTAGTACTTACAACAAAAAGGTTGAGATGATGTATTTTCTTCTTCCTTCACTCCTTAGCCTTCTCTTTCCTTTTTTCTTCAATTAGGTCCTCTCCTTTCTTTTCTTTCTTTTCAATTTCATATAAAACATATAACATTTATATGTTATAAACCACAATCAAGTGATTTTCCTATACTATTTAATAAAAATAAACATGTATGGTATGATAATTTCATCATCTCTTACCTTAGCTCTTTGAACACCCAAAACCCTAACTCATGATTTTCTCTATTTTAACCCATCTATGGAAATTTTCTCATGAAATAAAGTTGTTCAGTAGCCTTCTCTTTTGTTTTTACTAAAGAAATTTCAAAGAAAAAGAAAGGTTTGAAGCTTGAATGGTTCGACAATGGAGGAAGGAATTGAAGGGAATTAAAAGAAAAGTTGGATGAAACTTAGGGGAAAGAAGTGACGGTTTGGCTTGTGAAAAGATGATATATTTTCATCTTTTCTCTCACTTTCTACACCATTCCACTAAAATATCTCACCTTTTTTGTAACACCCCCTAACCCTTGTCCGTTACTGGAACAGAGTTACGGAGTATTACCAGTCAATACAGTTTTAATACAAATAATACAGAAATAATTAACATTCAAATCAGAAATTAATCATGTTGTCCCTTTTATGGGCCTTCGAGGCCTAAAATGTACGTTAGAAACAATTCGGGACTTAATCGGTAACTCTGAAAATTTTACGTGAAATTTTAAGATTTTTCCTATATACAGGGCTCACACGCCCGTGTGGTTTAAGGACACGCTCGTGTGACCCTAAAACATGCCCATGTTTCAGACCGTGTCCTACCCCGTGTAACTCTCTGACTTGCTTCACACGGCCAAGCCACATGCCCGTGTGCTAAGCCTGTATGGTCAAATTATTTTTCGAATTTTAGGTGCACTTTTCACACGGCCTGGCTCATGCCCGTCTGCTGGGCCGTGTACCTCACACGACTGAGACACACGTCCGTGTCTCTGCCCGTGTGGCAATACATGTGCATTCTGTTTCTAAAATTTTAAGTTGCAGGGGACACACGGTCTACCCACACGCCTATGTGTAAGCCGTGTGTATCACACGGTCTGGTCACACCCCCTTGTGCCAGGCCGTGTGGACTCAAAACAAGCCTTTTACAACAAGTTTACCAACCCTGCAATTCTTAAACGACAAGTAACTCAAAATTCAATCTTTCAACCATTTCAAAACACAATTCAATACTTCTAAAACATGTCAGAACTATCATTGTAATAATCTAATTCATATATTCATAGATGTCTAACATAAATTATCTAAACAAATCATTTATATATCATTCAACCAATTCAAACCATAACTATGTAAATGACTATATTATATGACTTATATTTATATGTTTATCAACGATGTTATCTTATACACTATAATATACACATCTCAAAAGGACATAAAAGGCAACCTAGGTACATGCCATTTCAAAAGAGAAAATACTTCACCACGTATTTGAGTTCGGAATCGGCTCTGGATGCTGATTCAACAGTCTGACTTTGACTTAACCTGCGCACGAAAATAAACCGTACGCTTAGTATATAACTCAGTGGTATTTCTATAATCCGAATATTTATTAAATAAAAATTTATATAGTTCAAATACATATTTACACATAACAAATCCATTCAAAAATTAATCAATTTCACAATACACATCATCCATAACACTTTCAATTATCGCATCTTCTATTTCAATCTCACAATTGCTATTCAATAGCATTTCTCCGTAATATATTCAATTCAATTTCAATATCATGCAGTATCAATCAATTTAACCAATTCATTACTTATCCCTATTAACACAACTTGAACTTCGACGGATACACGGATCCAACCAACACACCAGTACGACACTCTGTGCCTCATCGGCCAAGCCCAAGTAAAAGAGTAACAGTACGGTACTCAATATCTCATCGGATTTATCCGAAGTAATAACAGTAAAACGAAACTTATAGTGCCTCATCGACTCGGAGTCAAAGTATCCCTGAACACTTCCAATCCTATGGCATGCCAACTATATCCGACTTAGCCCGACATTGTTAATAGGGTATTTCAATTCATAATTCAATTTCAATTCAATATACAATTTCAATCAATTCTAATTCAATACACTTTTCAATCATACACATATGTTCACAAAACAATTCAATTCAATATTAATATTTCAAACTCACCTCAATTTCACTTACCATACATAATAATAAATATAACAAATAATTTTAGTTTTCGGATTACAGAAATACAAACAGTAATTTTCCCGAATTATTCCCCGTCAACTTTTTTCCTTTCCTTTCCTAGCCGAGGTCTCTGGCTCAACGTTAGCTACGGAATCGAAACAATTAAAAATTATCAGCACAATACAATTTCATATTAATTAATTCAATTTATACACAATTTTTGCCTAAATTCCAATTTAGTCCTTAAATTAATACTAGTTTTATTCTTTCCAAAACTATTTCATATTTTCATTTAATTCCCACTTAAAACTAACTTCAATACTCTATTTCATCATAAATCCCAAATTTCGAATTTATTTCAATTTAATCCCTACTACATAAAAACTTATGATTTAACTTACAATTCAATCCTTTTTTCAATTCTAACTTAAAATTCTATCAATTCTAACCCAAATTCTTCAATTAATTCAACATAAACCATATCTAAAAATCAACTAACTTTCAAAATTTCCACTTATATCAAGTAGTATTTTGTTCTAGGATTCCAAAAACATCAAAATTACAAGAAAATGGACTAAATTGACTTACCAATTAAGCTTGAAATCTTAAAACCCTAATTTCTCCTTTTTCTTTCTTTCTTTCCTTCCCCTGTTTCGTTTCTACTATTCTGTTTGTTTGTTTCTTTTTTTCCATTTTTTAATTATAATATATTTTTATATTGTTATATTTTATACTTAAATATTAAATATATATTAAATATTATAAACAAATATATTTGGGATTATATTTTCCATACATTTGTCACTTATTTTCACTTATGGTTTATTTGCTAATTTAGTCCCTTGACTTTTATGTATTCTATGATTCAACTTTCACACTTTATTCAATTTAGTCCTTATACCTAATTAACCTTAATTCTAGCTAATTCAGCTAACCAAAACTTAATTAATCACACAACCAACTTCGTAAATACTTCAAATAAATATTTACGAATCTATTTTACGGAAACAGTGACCCAAAAAAATACTTTTCCGATACCCATAAATTTTGGGTCGTTACATTTTTAATTAAAATGGTCAAATTGCTACTACGTCCTTAAGCCATCCATCTTTTTACTTTTACCCATCATCATTACACCTAATAAATATCTACTTGGCTAGTTACCACTTTGTCCTTCCTCATCTTTCATATTTCCTAGCATGACTCATACAACACTTTGGTTAAATTTTTTCTTGATCCTTCCTTCCTTTTCTCTACTACTATATATCTCCTAACTTATTATTTTTCCTACTTTAGCCACAACAAATTCTCGATTCTTTCAATTAAGTCAAAGTATCTATGTAAAATTTTCCTACCCAAGGAGTATTTTCGAATTTCTTATTGGATCTAAATACTTCCTAATTTAATACACAAAATTCCTATTCATTATATTTATAAAAAATGCACTAATTCTTGATCCGATCCACCACTGTACCTAACCCCGAGTTAAAACACAGATGTTACATTGTCGCATTTCATCATCACTAAATATCCCACGAATTAAGTCAATATTCCACGATTTGGTCTCAAGTAATCATAGTTCACTAACCCGACTCAGCTCTGTCATTGGAGCTGTGATGACCCTTTCGTTTTGATCCCCTGGTAACCAGTAATCCTTCCAAATTGAAATAGATAACCTCGATCCAATCCTCCATCTGAGGCCTAATTTTTACAAGGCTACCAGTGGAGCCTCGAGAAAATTGGAATCCCGGTAATATTTTGCACGGATTAGTCTTGCCGATAAAGAGGTAGAATTTTCCATCAATCTTCATCCTTGCTTTGCTATAACAGTGTCGAAACCATTTTTTTGTAAACGGGAATCGACTAGGGTTTTGAAAACGAAAATAAAAATGGGAGTCGCCACCAATCTTTTTGATGAGGTGTGATCGGGTCACCTTTGTTTTAATAAAATATTTTGGTTTACTAATACGGTGTTTTTGGTTTACGAAATTCGAGAAAACGGGTTTAGGAGTCGGTTACGTGCGAGGAAGGATTAGCACCCTCGTCACGACCAAAATTGGTACCGAATTGATTAATTAGTGTCTTAATGTCGAAAGTTAGAAATTTGAAAAAGATTTTAAAAATACGATCTCTTCTAAAAATATCTGAATTTACTCGAATTGGATATTAGGATTCTCTTGCTTCGAAGGAATAACATATCACATCCAGCACATTAGGATACGATAATTTAAATCCTCGAATCCAAGATCATCTCATGATTCCCGAGACTCATGCATTGAAAATATCAAAAGGATATTCGATTATTTGGCCAAACTAAAAACCGAAACCCAGCACGTTAGGGCACGATTTCTCGGATTTCCAAAACGCGAAATATTGCCTTATTTTGAAATATTTTCGTCTTTTGGGTAATCGCGAGTATAACACTCAAAGGCGTACATTGATTTTGTTTGAAATTGAATGAAGCGATCTAAGTTGGATAAATATGTTGGGATTTAATACGCAATGTGATAGCATATGAAAATAGTAACGATCATGGAACAATAATACATGAATAAAGTACTATACGAATGAACAACAATGATATGAAAATACGAATAAGCAAATTATAACACATACTGTAAGTACCCAATTTTGCCCGGGCCCATCTGAATAAACCAGAAAATAAAAAATAAAAATAATGTCTTTAAACAGTCCATTTATACAACCCTTTTACAAAAACCCAAACTACCAATTACACCCCTTGACCCCAACATTAACCCAACCTACACGACCCAAAAACGACCCAAATCTAAATCAGAAACCAAGGGTTTCTGAAACCCTAGGTTTCCTTGCGCCGCAATAGCACCCAGGCGCAATCGTCGCAGCCACTCAGCCCTCGATCACGCCACCATCAACGCGCACGAACCTCGCCTGGTCAGCCGCGCTTAGCCATCATCGCAAGATCTTCGTTTTCCACCTGCAAAAGGAAAGGAAACAAATCACAGCAAAAATGGCAACAAGTTTTATTTCCATTTTATTTTTTATTTTGAAGGCTATAAAAGCCTTACAAAAGCTTGTAAACAGACACAGGGAGAGATACAGAAACAATAGTGCAAAAAAATTTTTACAGAATACAATATATATTTTTTAGAGGTGATTCCGATTCTGCTTTTTATCTTTTTATTTTTTCTTTTTCGATGCGTGCATGTTCTACGTATAAAATAATAAATATAAATAGAGTAAGGAGTTTTACCTTCGCACCACCGTGGGCGACGGCGCGTATGGCGCGTGGGCGGGTTCTGGGCCGAGCTTTTGATTTGGTAGAAGGCGAGAAAAATTTTAAAGGCCCTCTGTTTTTTTTTAAAAAAAATGGGGTGTTTAAATGTTTTTTTTTTTACAGATTCTCTGCTTATATAGCAAACAAAAAACGACGTCGTTTTACCTTAAAGGATCCGCGTGTTGACCCGAAAACTCGACCAGGATCCGCGTGTTTTTGTAAAATGGTATAATTGCCTTTTCGGTCCTTCCGCAATTTTCTTTAATTTTAATTCAGCCCAATCTGCATTTTTGTTATTTATTAAATTAGCCCTAAAATTTGTTTTTGTACCAAATTGGTCCCTCACACTGTTTTAAAGATTAAAGTCTGAACGACGCCGTTTTTAAACTTGTCCTAATTGCCATTTTAACCCCTATTATTTCATGCACGTTTTAATTTAGTCCTTTTATATTTATTTTAATTGCTTATTAACCCTTGTCTTCTTTGTTTTTTTTATTTTTTAGTCTTTTTATTTTATTTTATTATTTTACATTATATTAAATTATTTTATTATATTAAATAGTTTATGTTATTATCTTTATATTTTTATATGTAATATCCTTATATATATATATATATATATTATGCTTAATATTTTTTTTACATATTATTTCATTTATTATATTATATATATATTTTTAAATTTTTATATTATATAGTATTATGTTATATTATGTATATTACTTCTATTTTTTTAAAAGTATAATATGATATTATATAAGATTGTTGTATTTATTATGTATGTAATTTTATGATTAAATATATATATATTTTTATATACATAGAAATATTTTATACTATTTACTAATTATTTTTATATGTAATTATTTATATATATGTGTATGAAATTATTAAATTATTTTTTTATTTATTAATTATATATATATTTACTATAAGTTTTTTTAAAAAACTTTTTATTTATATACATATTATATCATTTTAAAAATCATCATTTTCATTTTTTTATGTTTAAATATATTATTATTTTTTTCATTTAATTTTGTTATTTCGTGAAAGTTTTAATTTGTTTTATATATTCATTTATTTATGTCCCTTCTAATTGTTATTCTTGCTTCACATAATTCTTCATATATTCTTTATTGTTATATTCTTTTATTATTTATTGTTAGTATAATTCGTAGACATGTAGAATTGCTATTAAATATATATATGTTGTAATGTATTCATACAATGTTTTACTCAAACCATTTTTATAAAGATACCTTTTCAATTAAAAGCATTTTATTCAAATAGTTTCAAAAAATACGGTGATATGTGATATTTGGGAACTTCGAGAAGAATTGTGCCCTAACTTACTGGGTTTCGATTTTTCTCGTAGAACTTAAAGTATTAGATATTCCTTTTCTTTTAAAACCGAAACTTACAAATTTCAAAATTAAAAACTTATTCTCAGGAATTCGAAACGTTGAATCCTAACTTACTGGGTATGACGTTTTGCATCTCGGGGTAAGAATTTTCTAAAATAAAAACAGGCCTAGTTTCAAAGTCATGAGATGCTATATCCTAACTTACTGGGTATGGTATTTTATTTCTTTGAGATAGGAATTTTCTAAAATAAAGGCATGCCTAATTCCGAGGTCATGAGATGTTATATCCTAACTTACTGGGTATAGTATTTTTTTTTTTGTTTGAGATAGGTAAGTCTTGGTTTTCTTTCTAATAAAAGGATCACATTTTATAAATTTTCCAATTTTCAACATTCGGACATGATTTTATCGATTATGTACCAGTTTTTGGGCGTTATGAGGGTGCTAACCCTTCCTCATACATGCAATGCACTCCGAACCCATTTTTCTTATTTTTTGTGGACCAAAATAAGTATTTTGAAATAAACTATTTTCAAGGTGATCCAATCACACCTAAGTAAAAAGGGATTGGTGGCGACTCCCATTTTCGTTTTTAAAAGTCGATCCCCTTTTTTAAAATAAACCTTTAAAATGGTTTCGACAGCTTGGCGACTCCGCTGGGGACCAATAAGAGAGTTAGGCCGCAAAGTCGATAATTTCATGTCCTATTGTTGCAAATTTGAAATTCTGATTTGAAAAAATCATCATTCTTTTTTATTGCATGTGATTTTACTTTTTAATATCTTTGCATTGCATTTGCATGACCGTTGTGGTCGCACCCTTAAGTGGGAGTGAGAAACTATGCTTTCGTGAGGTTTTCACCTCATGGGGGCTAGTGGATCGCCTCGATACATCCGTACCTATGTCTTCGTGAGGTTTTCACCTCCATAGCCATAGGGAAATGTATTCCCCCACGAATCGAACTCGGTCCATATGAGCCTATAATGGGTGAGGATCGAGAATCTGCTGGTTCTTTACCTCAACTTTAGAGCTAAACCGCATATAGTGAACCTTAAGAGCCCACCCTAAGTAGAATTACGTCGAACCTTAGTAGCTACCCAGATAGATGTTTGTTTACTTTGCTTGCTTTATATTTTGCGGTACTAACTTGTTATGTTTTATTCTTTTGTGCATGACAATTCATATTTAAAGAGGTATCGATTCACGGTCAGTTTCTAAAGTTAGAAAGCTAGTTATGGAGAACGAATTCCTTGATAAAGTGGAGGACAATGCAGTCGTCCGTACATGGTCAGAGCAAAGGAATTTAGAGAAAAGGGATAGCTTAGCTTAGGGGCATATGTCGAAACTACGGGATTTCGTTCGTATTAGTGTCATGCAAAATGAGCTTCAGGAGTTGAAGGGAATATGACCCAATGGGACGATGAGGCAAAGCAGCTGTTCTATCGTAATTATGGTGATCTACCTTACTTGCTCGACGTCAAAGTAGATAAGTATCTATTCCGTGTTATGACTCAGTTTTGGAATTCTGCTTATAGTTGTTTCACTTTCGGGAAAGTAGACTTAGTACCTACGGTAGAGGAATATACGACCTTGCTTCGTTGTTCGAGAATCCAAGTCGATAGAATTTATTCTAGGGATGCTAATGTCCCAACCTTTGTGAAGAAGTTAATGAATATCACGGGGATGAATGAACAGTGGGTTACAGCCAGAATTCAAGAGAAAGGTGAAGGTAAATGCATTCCTTGGGGGAGTTTGAGGGATCTGGTCCTGACACATCTAGATGCAAAGAAGAAGATTGACGTCTTCGCCTTGTGTATTTACGGTTTGATAATCTCCCCTAAAGCTCTAGGACATGTAGATGAAGCAGTTAGCGATTTATTCGATCGACTAGGCAAAGGAGTCACGCCTGTACCTGCGATCTTAGCCGAGACGTTTAGATCTTTGAATGCATGTCGGAGAAAAGGCAAAGGCAGGTTCATTGGGTGCGCACAGTTGTTGTTGGCATGGTTCCACAGTCATTTCTGGAATATGGAGAAAGTGTCTTATCGGATTTTTTCTGAGAGTTACTCTCCGTTGAAAGAGATAGTAGCTACACCGAGGAGAGATGACGTGTCTGAGGAGAATTGGATGTCGGTCCTTCAAAATCTCCGAGAGGAAGACATCGAGTGGAGGGCCCCTCAGATGATTCCAGATGAAATTCTTTATCGATGTGGGAGTTTTGACTGGGTTCCTTTACTTGAAATTTGGGGAGCTGTTGGGTACACTCCTCTACTTGTACTAAGACAAGATGGATCAAGACAGATTCACTGCAAACACATGGGTGGCTCGGTGTGAGTTCTCTTATAGAGGGACAATTATAAAAAGAGAATTAAGGAGATTTCTAGTGCTTGGAATCAGACTCGTAGGATGAAGAGGTTATCCGCAGGTCCAATGACGACCCTGAATACGTTGGATGGAGGATTAGAAGGGTTAATGATAACATCCCAATCAATCCGAAAGACGCCTTGATCGAGAGATGAATGCTTACAAGTGGTCCCATCGAGTTAGAAATTGTGAAGCAAGATTTTGAAAAGAAGAGTTCGAGCTTGGAAAGAGGATAGAGAAGTTGGAAAAGAAAAGATGTAATTGAGGCTAGATGTGGACGTGCAAAATCGAGAGGCCAAAGAAGTAAGAAAAGGGAAGAGAAGAGTCGAAGAAGATTTGAATGACTTAAAGACGAGAATATAAAAAGTCTGCGTTTATTAATGAAAAATGCCGGATTAGGGAAGACTTACGCATGCAGCAACAACAAGAGATAAAACGCGAAAAAGTCAAAGCCGATCGATCGTATGTCCATCGAGTTTTAAAATTTATAAAAGAATGATCGAACACGAAACTAACTCGACAACGATTGAGGCAAGTGCACCTATCGAACGATAGTATAGCTTAGGCAAGACCGGATTATCGAACCCAAAGGAACTAAAAGTACTAATACTAACTTTCTTTCTATTATTTAGCCTAAGAATTAAGCGAATGGTTGTTTAATCTAAATTAATTAACTACTAAAACTAAAGACTCTAAGACAAAGAAGAATGAATTTGGGGAAATAACTTGAGGAAAAAACAATTAATTAAGACGACACCCAAGGAAGAATCCACCTAGAATTCACTTGTTATTTAACTCTGAACCAGACGATGTATTCACTTGACTTGATCCGTAGGATTCCCTAATTTATATTAAACCTTCTCTCGAGGCGAATAACGTCTAACCCTAGGTTGATTAATTGAAATCTATTTCTAATTAAAACCCCTAGAATCGCATTAACTCGATCTATGGACTCCCATATTAGGTTTCACCCTAATTCGGCAATGCCTCGTCACCCTATCTCTAGGCACGCGATCAACTCCGCTTAATTATGCTAGATCTACTCTTAGGCAGGGACTTTTGCTCCTCCACCTAAGCACATCAAACTTGAATTAATATCCGTGAAATATCAACACAAGAATTAAGAACACATAATTAAGAACAAGTCAAATATTTATCATATAGTTCAGCAAACGATAACAAGATTCATCTAAGTTTCATCCCCTCGTGTATCTCGAGGGTTTAGTTCATAACAATAAAGGAAAACATATCAGAAGAAAAGATAAAACAAAACATAAGAAATCCCTAAAACCCCCTGAAGGAATTGAAGAGGAGATCCTCTGTCTTGAGTATAATTCCGGCTTCTTGAGATGGATCAACTGGCTATCCCTGAGCGAATCCCCACAAATCGCCTCTCTCGGCTAGCAAGACGCCCCTAAACAATAGCTTTGGGCTCCCCTTGACAGAGGGTTTCTGTCGAACTCCCCGAATAAGTTGCCCCCTGGGGTGTTTATATAGGCTTTGAGATGCCTTACTTGGCCTCCAAGTATCCAAATCTGAGTGGAGTTCCTACTTGGGTGTTTAAATAGACTTTGGATTGTGTTTCTTTGCCTCCAAGTATCCAAATCCGAGCAAAACTTCTCTTGGCCGCGGTAGGGACACGGCCATGGCCCACGCCCGTGTGCATCGTGGCCAGGCCGTGTGGACTCCATTAATGAGGCACGGCCGTGTGGTCTTGGGCCCAGGCCATGTCGATTTCGTGATCTGGCCTATTTGGCCTGTTTTAAGCCCGTTTCTCGTTCTTTTCATCCTCCGGTGCTTTCCTTAGTATATAACATGAAAAGAAAGGATTAAGAGCACCTTTTTACATAAAATAAGGGATAATTCATCCAAAAGCATACTAAATGTGGGATTAAAATATGTTACTTTTACGGTTTATCAAATACCCCCACACTTAAGCTTTTGCTTGTCCTCAAGCAAAATTCTCAACTTAGAATTAAAATAAACTTTCCATAATTCATAATAGTCATTAATAATGTTTCATCATAATTCAAGGATAATTTATACATGGATAATTAAACTCAAAGAGTTCTAAAGTTTCAAACAGTCTAAGTCATACATTTGTAGCACAAAACATAGGTGTTTCCCCTCAGCTAAATAATTACCTCTGATTCAAAACCGACAAGAATTGACATCTTTACTAAAGATTCACTCAAATCACTCAAGGCATTTAAGGTTCAGAATTAAGCACTCAAAAGTCAAACATGAAGAGTTAATCCCATAAGCTTGCATGAAAATCAAATCTCCACCACTATAAAATGAGATGATACACAAATCAAAAGGTCTTTAGCAGGGTTGTAATGGGGCTTGGGTTAAAGGTGTGGTTAAAGGCTGAATTAGAGGGTTAGAATCGAGATTGACCTGACAAATTATCTAACCAGAAACAACGAACTAAATAAATGTGATTACATCAATTTGAAAACTAATACTACTACTATTGATAATACTCTAATACGAGCTTCTTCTTCAATAATTGGGATTTAAACGTATAAGTTCACCTAATCATAAAACTGATGATGAATATACTTCGTTTTTTTTTGTTTTTTTGTTTTTTTAAGAACATAATTACATAATAAAGAAAAACTTATTGTAATGAAGATCATAGTTAGGCAGTTAATCAAATCAAATCTCGATATAAGGGTAGTTAAAAAGGATGGTGATAACAAATAAAAAGGGTTTTGGGTTAATATTAGCGGGTGAGTCAATAAAAAGGGTTGTTAGGATTAAAAGGGTTCACTAGGGGTTAATTATGAAGGCAAGCTTTTTAGTGGAGTAAGTGGGTTAAATCCTAGGTGCCTTCATCATCTCTGTATATCAAATCAAAGGTGTCGTCTTGACATGTATAATCGATGCAAGTTCTAGAATAACAAATCAATATTGACACACTCATAATCAATGAAGTGAGCAAGAAAAAGAATTTATGCTCTATAAGGCTCAAAATCTCACACAAATTATGGGTATTTTTTATATCAACCTTGTAAATTTCGAACTTCAAAGTAATATTCAAATTCAGGTAGACAACCTAGAAAAAAATTTTAATTCTGAAAAATTGACTTATCATGCTTGATTCTCTAGTATCCTTCAAATTTAATCATCAATGCACAATTATCAATGACTTAATCCAAGACACATTAACAAAAATCATAAATCAGGGAAATTTTCATTCTAATCATAATATGAGAAACTTACTTTAAGACAATACATAATTCAGGGATTTTCAAATGATACTATAGTTAACCCTCCCACACTTAAGATGTACATTGCCCTCAATGTACAAAGATAGATAATAGAAAAATAATAATAAAATCATAAGATAGGGAGAGAGGTGAAACTTCCTGAATTTTGGATGGAGTCAATGAAAAGAAACTGGATAGGAATTGGCAAAGGTGAGCGTGGGGGCGCCTTGAACCGTTTGAATTTGAATCCTCAAGTAGCGAAGCCCGATTTTATTGTATCCTAAGCTAAATCTAAATGGCATGAAGAATAAGAATAAAATAATAAAGAAAATAAAAGAAAAATAAAAGAAATAAAAATAAAAATAAAAGTAAATAATGGAAGGTGAAAGAAGAAAGACAATTGGAAAAGAAAAAGGAAGAATGGGGGTTTAAATAGAGATGCAGCTCGTGTTTTGGGAAAAATTTTGTCCTGTTGTCACACGTCTACGGCCACGCCCTTTTACCTACCTATGGTGCCCACACGGCCACGGCCACGGCCGTGTGCAAGGCCGTGTGGGTATGAAAACCTGCGCTTAAATATGAAAAGAAATCAAACTAAACTAATCAGTAGGGTTAGTGCTCGGGTTGCCTCTCGAGAAGCGCTCGTTTAAAGTCTTGAGCTAGACTTACCTCTCATTCGGATTATCAGGGTGGTTTGAGGAGGCGAAAATCCTTTCTCATGCGATCAATTCGGTTTTTGATAAATAATTTAAGTCGAGTAATGTTTTCCTCAAAAGTGCCGAAATTATAATGTGTTACCTCGACCGTTCCATCTGGGAAGATTTTGAGTATCTGATCTCCGATCTTAAGCTGGGTTGTCCCATTATTAAGTTCGTCGTGGAGTTGCCTCAATTTTGCTTCGTGTGTTTTTAGTCTCTCCTTGAAGTGTGTCTTTCATTCATCTAGTTCATCGATTCAAAGGCTTCGTTCCTCATGAATTTCTTCTTTATCGACACGAGGTCAAGGATCTGATATCTGCGAAAGAGCTTCTAGAATCGGCAAGTTAATATGAAATTTCTTTGAAAGTTTAAGAGGCTTACCGAGTTGTTCCTCTGTGTGGTCTTTCTTTGTCGCATCGGGGTATGGCACACGGGGTTGGTACTCTGTAATCACCGGGTTTGGTAAATCATGGCTTACCTCAACCTTACCTTCACTTACCACAGGCTCTTGCCTTGGGTCAGATTCCACTAACCTTTCACTGTCATGAGCTGTTATGGCTTGAATTTGCTTCTTTTCCCTAGGTAAACTTTCTGATCGTATTTCAGAGACTAACTTAGTAAGTTACCCAATTTGGTCCTTGAGCTCCTATATCGATGCTTCCTATTTTTCAAGTTGATGTTTAAAGGATGTCTCCGTATTCTGAAAACGTGTTTCTGTGGCTGCTATAAATTTTGTCAGCATCTCTTCGAGGTTCAGCTCATCTTCCTGTTGGTGAGGTGGTTGTTGAAAATCTGGAGAAAGTTCCAGTCTTTGGCTACTTTGACCATCCCACGAGAAATTGGGATGGAACCTCCAACCTGCATTATAAGTGTTACCATAAAAATTATTTTGAGGTCTAGAATAGTTACCCATATAGTTGACTTGTTCGCTTTCCATGCCATGTCCGTAGGGTGGGTACTCAGGATTCGCCACGCCTCCGCTTGTTTCACACTGCATAACTGGATGTACCTGCAAGGAACCGTATAAACCATCAATTTTTTTTATGTAACATCTCTAACTGGTTTGATAGCCTGGTTACTGGGTCGAGGTTGTAGATATCGGCTGCTTTTGTTGGCTTTGTCCTCATAACTTGCCACTGGTAGTTACTCAGTGACATCTCCTCTATAAACTAAAATTACCTGACAAAAGTAAATAAAAGAAAAATTAGCAAAATAAAAATAAAATTTAATTGCAAAAATAAAATATGGCTAGAGTAATAAAAATTGAGTTTTCTTAATATTTTAGTTCCCCGGCAACGGCGCCAAAAACTTGATCGTATGTCTGTCGAGCTTTAAAATTTATAAAAAGAATGACCGAACCTGGAAACTAACTCTGACAACGATTGAGGCAAGTGCACCTATCGAACAGTAGTATAGCTTAAGCAAGACCGGATTGTCGAACCCAAAAAAACTAAAAGTACTAATACTAACTTTATTTCTATTATTTAGCCTAAGAATTAAGCGAATGGTTGTTTAATCTAAATTAATTAACTACTAAAACTAAAGACTCTAAGACAAAGAAGAATGAATTTGGGAAATAACTTGAGGAAAAACCAATTAATTAAGACGACACCCAAGGAAGAATCCACCTAGACTTCACTTGTTATCTAACTCTAAACCAGACGATGTATTCACTTGACTTGATCCGTAGGATTCCCTAATTTATATTAAACCCTCTCTCGAGGCGAATAACGTCTAACCCTAGGTTGATTAATTGAAATCTCTTTCTAATTAAAACCCCTAGAATCGCATTAACTCGATCTATGGACTCCCATATTAGGTTTCACCCTAATCCGGCAACGCCTCGTCACCCTATCTCTAGGCGCGCGATCAACTCCGCTTAATTATGCTAGATCTACTCTTAGGCAGGGACTTTTGCTCCTCCACCTAAGCACATCAAACTTGAATTAATATCCGCAAAATATCAACACAAGAATTAAGAACACATAATTAAGAACAAGTCAAATATTTATCATATAGTTCAGCAAACGATAACAAGATTCATCTAAGTTTCATCCCCCTCAGGTATCTAAGGGTTTAGTTCATAACAATAAAGGAAAACATCTCAGAAGAAAAGATAAAACAAAACATGAGAAATCCCTAAAACCCCCTGAAGGAATTGAAGAGGAGATCCTCCGTCTTGAGTATAATTCCGGCCTCTTGAGATGGATCAACTGGCTATCCCTGAGCGAATCCCCACAAATCTGCCCTCTCTGGCCTAGCAAGACGCCCCTAAACAATAGCTTTGGGCTCCCCTCGACAGAGGGTTTCTGTCGAACTCCCCGAATAAGTTGCCCCCTGGGGTGTTTATATAGGCTTTAAGATGCCTTACTTGGCCTCCAAGTATCCAAATCTGAGTGGAGTTCCTACTTGGGTGTTTAAATAGACTTTGGATTGTGTTTCTTTGCCTCCAAGCATCCAAATCCAAGAAAAACTTCTCTTGGCCGCGGCAGGGACACGGCCATGGCACACGCCCGTATGAATCGTGGCCAGGCCGTGTGGACTCCATTAATGAGGCACGGCCGTGTGGTCTTGGGCCCAGGCCGTGTCAATTTCGTGATCTGGCCCATTTTAAGCCCGTTTCTCGTTCTTTTCATCCTCCGGTGCTTTCCTGAGTATATAACATGAAAAGAAAGGATTAAGAGCACCTTTTTACATAAAATAAGGGATAATTCATCCAAAAGCATACTAAATGTGGGATTAAAATATGTTACTTTTACGGTTTATCACTGACCATTGGGAGAGAAAGTTCCTAGAGATGCAGATGCAAAATAAGGCCCTAGAAGAGAGTTTGGCAGAAAGCGAAGAACAGAAATGTGGACTAAAGGCTAGAGTCGCTAAACTGGGACGGTCTCTACACCACCATCGAAGCCGTAATTCTGCAATCAAGTTGAAATCAAGTCTGAACAAGATTGAGGAAATGAAGGGTAGGATTGAAGAGTTAGAATCAGCATTGCACAGTTGTGAAATTCAGATCGAGCTTCTTGAAACAAGAGAGGAGCATTGGAAAGAAGAGCTTCGCCATTCTCATAATCAAGTTAGGAGTCGAGATTACCTCATAGGTGAAGCAATAGTTTAGATTCAAGAGGTAGCTGATCATCTACAGACTTTGGCGTCACAGGCTGATATGTTGAGCATAAAGTATGAGCTACAGTCTGACCGTAATTAAGAGCTAACTTCATTGCTTGGGAAAATCAAAACTTTAGGACTTAGGGCGAAAGCATATTTGTAGTCCGTTTTATGTAAAGGATTTTGTTTTCTAATAAAGTTTTCTAAAATGAAGTTGAATAAGAATCGATGCCTCTTTGCATTCATGCATTTGCATTACATCATTTGCATTAGACTTTAATTAGGTAAAATTATCTCAGTTAACCTGGAAAACATGGAACAAAGATTGGAGAGAATAGAGCAAATGCAAATCTGAGATCTGCAGGGCAATTAACCAAGATTCAACAAATGCGGAAACAAATGCAAGAATTCCAAACCTTGTGTACTTGGGAGTGTTTTGAATAATGGGACTGTGGATGAGATCCCTGTATTTTTAGAGCTAATCTAGAGTAATATCCAAAACACGCTTGTTGCTTTAAGCCTAGAGGCAATAAGAACCCTTTTGTGAAATAGGCTTTTGTCTTAAATTCTTATTTCAATAAAATGCATCTTTTTGAACAAATATCTTTTTATTCTTTCCATGTATAGATTCTTTTATTTTTGGACTTTCTTTCAAATATTCTTTTATTCATTCATATCATACCAATAACTATTCTTTGAATCATTTATTCTTTAGAATCTTCCTTCGAGCCTACAGTAGGTCTCCAGATATCAATGATGTGAGCGACGTTGTTACTGACTCCCTTTTTGAATGAGATATGAGTCTAGGGGATCTCAAGACTTAAAAGATGACAGAGATTGTAACATACCTTCTGATTTGTTAAGAATGGTTTAGTAAGATGAAAAACAGACCTTACTCAACAAAAGGTCAGCAGATATTATGAGCCTAGAAAAGGGGTGAAGATCGAAGCCCAGCTCACCATAGAAATAATGCGAGACATCATTGAGTCATTTTCAAGAATTCAAAGATGTTCTTGCACGATCATATCAGAACATGCCTGGGCTACTAAGATGCGGGCTAAACATGAAGATCGAGCACTATCGATCTACATAAAAAGGATGGTATCAGCTATGCTGTATTTAAGGAAACAAGATTCATGTGCCTACTCCAATTCTCTACAAATGTTCTATATGTGGGGCATGGATATTATGGGGCCAATCTCGTCAAACGCTTCTAGTTGACATCGATTCACCGTCATGGTCGTCGTCTACTTCGCTAAGAGGGTGAAAGTAGCTTCATATGTCAATGTTACAAAGTCGATAGCCATCAAATCGCAAAAAAAAGGATCAGATGCTAGCAGAATGCCATAAAAGATCGCTTTTAAATAACTGTACAAAGTCAAAGTTTACAGTTTGTTCAAAGATCAGGCAGCATATCACAGTGCAACAAAAGTTACCAAAAAAAAAAAGGTGACTAAGACTTGTAAGGATTGGCATAAGAAGCTACTATTTACCCTCTGTCTTATTGAACATCAGCCTAAACCTTCGCTGGGGCAATATCTTACCTATTGGTTTATGGAATTAAAGCATTTTGCTAATTGAACATAGTTGAAGAAAAGGTTAAAGTTATCCATCACGATCAGATGATGCAAGCTTATGACAAAGAGGTTCCTCCTAGATAATTCCACGAGGAAACCTGATGTTGAAAACACCTTTCTTCTATCAAATGATTTTAGAGGAAAGCAGATGCCAAAGAAGACTCGTTCTGGAGGAGCATTGATATTGACCGAGACGGGTGGCAAAAACTTGCTCAATTCGGCGAATCGAGTTCGAGACAAGAAGAACTTTACAGAAAGGGGAAAGTCTAGAGGAAAACCATAAAGGCGCGCCTGAGATCGAATATTCAAAAAAAAGAGAGGCCAAGGCGAAAACCCATAAAGGGCGCTTTGAGACCAAAGGGATTTGAGTTGAAAACCGAAAAGGGCGGCTCAAATTTTGACCAAAAAGCGGGGCATACTGAGAGTTTTGCTACGTCTGAATTAACAATGAGGAAGTATGTTACGTTTTGGGGCATTGACAAAGTACTCGGATCCCCTAAACACATATTGAGTTTAAAATGGTCCTCAAGAAGTTTGAGCAGAGAGCTCAGTGCGATATCTGGGGCACCTAGCTTCTATCTTACCCATTTTGAATTTGTTATCTTTGATTGCTTTATTCTTTTTGAGATACACCCAAATCAATTTTCTTTTATTGCACAGGTTATCTTTGATTAAATTATTTTTCTGAGCTATGCTCCTGACTAATTTCTTTCTCGTCTATTTTTGTGACCTTTTTAGCATTTTATATTGAAGTAACAATTTATGGACTAATAACATTTTCATAAAAGGAGTTTCGCATATTACTCTAGAAGCTTCTAAATAATATGAGGAATCTGAAACATGACTATTGTTCAGAACTCACCAAGCCTAAAGGTTGGAAACACTGAAAAATGATTATCTCTTCAGATTCTTATTGGATAAGACAATTTCGTTGGTGATACCACATCGGCAAATGACGAACAAGGTTAATCCAAGTGAAAAAGGGGATCATTGTTGGTGATACATTTGGTCATTACACCCAGGGAATGGTGTAACAGATCAAATTGATTGAAGTGATACAAGTTCTGTATCCCTGAGTGGTAACAGAAGGATGAAGAAACCAAATGTTATTCCCCTGAAGTTGTAGTGGGAAGTACCAACTTAATGTCCCAAGGTTCAAGTAGAGAGGACTTAGAATTACCATGGGGCAAATAATTTGAGGAGAATGATTGATACTTCGTAAGGAACGAAGAGGAAACTTTGATGGATAAATGAGTGATGACACTTAAAATGGGAAGCATTCTCATAACATTCATATATCATTGCAGGTCTAATTAGGAGCATTTGATACATTTCGATCAAAGCATCTTAATTATTAGACATAAGCATATACCTATTCTACAGGACAATGTAGCAAGGTAGAAGACATCGATGCAGTGATCCACGAATTTGCGGGAGCAGATTGAAGATAGTAGATCCGGCATTCACGAAGTTGCGAGCGGATCAAAGACATCGATCTGGCGATCCCTGAGTTTGTAGGGAGCAGATTGAAGATAGCAGATTTGGCATTCCTGAAGTTGCAGGAAGCAGATCGAAGACATCAGTCTGGCGATCCCTGAGTTTGCAGGGAGCAGATTGAAGATAACAGGTCTGGTAATTCCTGAGTTTGCAAGAAGCAAATCAAAGACATCAGTTTGGTGACCCCTGAGTTTGCAGGGAGCAGATTAAAGATAGCAGGTCTGGCAATTCCTGAGTTTGCAGGAAGTAGATCGAAGACATCCGTCTAGCGATCCCTAAGTTTGCAGGGAGCAGATTGAAAATAGCAGGTCTGGCAATTCCTGAAGTTACAGGAAGCAGATCGAAGACATCGATCTGGCGATCCACGAGTTTGCGAGGAGCAGATTGAAGATAGCGGTCCAGCAATTCCCGAGTTTGCGAGAGCGGATCGAAGACATCGATCTGGCGATCCACGAGTTTGCGAGGAAGCAGATTGAAGATAGCAGGTGCGCAATTCCTGAGTTTGCAGGAAGCAAATCGAAGACATCAGTCTGGCGATCCCTGAGTTTGAAGGGAGCAGATTGAAGATAGCAGTGCGGAAATTCCCGAGTTTGCGAGAAGCGGATCGAAGACATCGATCTGGCGATCCACGAGTTTTCGGGGAGCGATTGAAGATAGCGATTTGGCAATTCCCGAGGTTGCGGGAAGCGGATCAAGGACATTAGTCCGGCAATCCACGAGTTTGCGGGGAGCGATTGAAGATAGCGATTTGGCAATTCCCGAGGTTGCAGGAAGAAGATCAAGGACATTAGTCTGGCAATCCTGAGTTTGCGGGGGAGCGATTGAAGATAGCGATTTGGCAATTCTTGAGGTTGCAGGAAGCAGATCAAGGACATTAGTCTTGCAATCCCTGAAATTGCGAGGAGCGATTAAAATAGCGATCGGCATTCTTGAAGTTGCAAGAAGTAGATCGAAAACATCGATCTTGTCTCCCGAGTTTGCGATGGAAGCGGATCAAAAGATAGCGGATACTACCTTCATGAAGTTGCGGTGAAATGCAGTTGAAGCTATCGGACTTATTGAAGTTCTAATACCGTTCAGGTTGCAGTGGAGTTAGAGCCATTCGAAGAAGACGAGGATCAAGAAGTCGAGACTCGGCCAAGACCGGGCAAAATTGGTCCTTTTATAGTCTTTGCTCTATTCTCGTTACACTACAATGAGCAAAGAGTGGCAGCTGTAAGTACCCAATTTTGCCCGGGCCCATCTAAATAAACCAGAAAATAAAAAATAAAAATAATGTCTTTAAACAGTTCATTTATACAACCCTTTTAGCAAAACCCAAGCTACCAATTACACCCCTTGACCCAAACATTAACCCAACCTACACGGCCCAAAAAGGGCCAAACTCTAGATCAGAAACCTAGGGTTTCTGAAACCCTAGGTTTCCTTGCGCCGTAATAGCACCCAGGCGCAATCATGGCAGCCACTCAGCCCTCGACCACGCCACCATCAACGCGCACGAACCTCGTCTGGTCAGCCGCGCTTAGCCATCGTCGCAAGATCTTCGTTTTCCACCTGCAAAAGGAAAGGAAACAAATCACAGCAAAAATGGCAACAAGTTTTATTTCCTTTTTATTTTTTTATTTTGGAGGCTATAAAAGCCTTACAAAAGCTTGTAAACGGACACAGGGAGAGATACAGAAGCAATAGTGCAAAAAAAATTTACAGAATACAATATATATTTTTTAAAGGTGATTCCGATTCTGTTTTTATCTTTTTATTTTTTCTCTTTCGATGTGTGCATGTTCTACGTATAAAATAATAAATATAAATAGAGTAAGGAGTTTTACCTTCGCACCACCGTGGGCGACGGCGCGTATGGCGCGTGGGCGGGTTCTGGACCGAAGCTTTGATTTCAGGCCAAAGGCCAGAGAAAAATTTTAAAGGCCCTCTGTTTTTTTTTTTTAAATGGGGTGTTTAAATGTTTTTTTTTTGACAGATTCTCTGCTTATATAGCAAACAAAAAACGACGTCGTTTTACCTTAAAGGATCCGCGTGTTGACCCGAAAACCCAACCAGGATCCGCGTGTTTTTGTAAAATGGAATAATTGCCTTTTCGGTCCTTCCGCAATTTTCTTTAATTTTAATTCAGTCCAATCTGCATTTTTGTTATTTATTAAATTAGCCCCAAAATTTGTTTTTGTACCAATTTGGTCCCTCAGACTGTTTTAAAGATTAAAATCTGAACGACAGCGCCGTTTTAAATTTGTCCTAATTGCCATTTTAACCCCTGTTATTTCATGCGTGTTTTAATTTAGTCCTTTTATATCTGTTTTAATTCCTTATTAACCCTTGTCTTCTTTGTTTTTTTTTTTTATTTTTTAGTCTTTTTCTTTTTTATTTTATTATTTTACATTATATTAAATTATTTTATTATATTAAATAGTTTATGTTATTATCTTTATATTTTTATATGTAATATCCTTATATATATATTATGCTTAATATATTTTTTACATATTATTTCATTTATTATATTATATATATATATATATATATATATATTAATTTTTATATTATATAGTATTATGTTATATTATGTATATTACTTCTATTTTTTTAAAAGTATAATATGATATTATATAAGATTGTTGTATTTATTATGTATGTAATTTTATGATTAAATATATATATGTTTTTTTATATACATAGAAATATTTTATACTATTTACTAATTATTTTTATATGTAATTATTTTTATATATATGTGTATGAAATTATTAAATTATTTTTTATTTATTAATTTTATATATATATTTACTATAAGTTTTTAAAAAACTTTTTATTTATATACATATTATATCATTTTAAAAATCATCATTTTCATTTTTTTATGTTTAAATATATTATTCTTTTTTCATTTAATTTTGTTATTTCGTGAAAGTTTTAATTTGTTTTATATATTCATTTATTTATGTCCCTTTTAATCGTTATTCTTGCTTCACATAATTCTTCATATATTCTTTATTGTTATATTCTTTTATTATTTATTGTTAGTATAATTCGTAGACATGTAGAATTGCTATTAAATATATATATGTTGTAATGTATTCATACAATGTTTTACTCAAACCATTTTTATAAAGATACCTTTTCAATTAAAAGCATTTTATTCAAATAGTTTCAAAAAATACGGTGATATGTGATATTTGGGAATTTCGAGAAGAATTGTGCCCTAACTTACTGGGTTTCGATTTTTCTCGTAGAACTTAAAGTATTAGATATCCCTTTTCTTTTAAAACCGAAACTTACAAATTTCAAAATTAAAAACTTATTTTCAGGAATTCGAAACGTTGAATCCTAACTTACTGGGTATGACGTTTTGCATCTCGGGGTAAGAATTTTCTAAAATAAAAACAGGCCTAGTTTCAAAGTAATGAGATGCTATATCTTAACTTACTGGGTATGATATTTTATTTCTTTGAGATAGGAATTTTCTAAAATAAAGGCATGCCTAATTCCGAGGTCATGAGATGTTATATCCTAACTTACTGGGTATAGTATTTTATTTCTTTGAGATAGGTAAGTCTTGGTTTTCTTTCTAATAAAAGGATCACATTTTATAAATTTTCCAATTTTCAACATTCAGACATGATTTTATCGACTAGGTACCAGTTTTTGGGCGTTATGAGGGTGCTAACCCTTCCTCATACGTAACAGACTCCCGAACCCATTTTTCTTATTTTTTGTGGACCAAAATAAGTATTTTGAAATAAACTATTTTCAAGGTGATCCAATCACACCTAAGTAAAAAGGGATTGGTGGCGACTCTCATTTTCGTTTTTAAAAGTCGATCCCCGTTTTTAAAATAAACCTTTAAAATGGTTTCGACACATACAATGATAATACTCACGTCACATACACTACTAAAATATTAACATTAATAATAGAAGAATAATGAAATAAGTATTATGAGTAACAATCCAAAAAAATAAATAAAGTAAATGGTATAAAAATTTTTATAAAAAAACATAATAGTTTAAAATGAATACTTTATAAAAACGACTTTAAATAAATAATAAAATAAAGTATATAAGACTATTTAGAATGAATAATAAAACAATTTTAAAGAAGTCTAAAATAAACAATATTTAAAACAATTTAGAGTAGACGATGTAAAATAATTTAAAAATAATTAATGCAAAATAATTTAAAGCAAAGTAATATGTAGATTTAAAATAAATAATGTGTAACAAGGAAATTTAGAATAAAACAATTTAAAGATAAATGTTAAAGAAAAATAAAATAGATAATATATAAGTTTAGAATAAGTAATATACGAGAAACTTGAAATAAATAAATAAAATAGCAATAAAAAAAATAAACGAATTTTAAAATAGCGTATAACATAGTTTAAACTAAATAACATATATAAAAACAAAACAGTTTAATAAGAATAGTATGTCAAACTTAAAATAAATAAATATAAAATTAATAAATAATAAAATAGCCTAAATAACTAAAGGAGGGACTAAATTGAGCCTAAAACAGAAATTTGGGGGGAATCTGAAATAAATAAGAAGAGGAAAGGCCAAATTGGGTGCGCAAAAAAGGGGAAGGGATCGAAGGGGAAAATATCCCCGCCCTCTCAAAACGCAGCGCTTAATGCGGGACTGAAACGAAACTGAAATAAAATTAAAGGGGCGAAATAAAAAATAACGACAAACTTAATTGCAAAATCACAAAAAAGCGGAAGGGTCCAGTGCGCAAATAGACCATGCGCCAAAAACACGCGGATCCTCTGCCTTGGGTCAGGTCGAATTTTCGGGTTTAGACAAAACGGCGTCGTTTTGGCTATGAAAGCTTTAGCTCAAAACGACACCGTATTACCCTTGTATAAAAACAAGAAATCAAAGAAAAAAAACATTCTTCCCCTTCATTTTTTCAAAAAAACTCGAATACTCTCTCAAAAATCCCCACCCCTCTGCTCTTCGTCCGGCCACCGGGCTTATACGCCGTCAACGGCAGTAGCCGCCGTGTACGGTGGCAAGGGAGTAAAGAAGGAGGGTCATTTTTAACCCTTGTTTCTTTTCAAGCCTCGATCTAACACTAAAATATCCCCAAAAATCTTAAAATCTGAAAAGGCAAGGAACCTTTCGGTTCTTTTTCGACCGTTCGAAAGGTAAGGGCTTCTCACTCCCTTTTTATTATTCATTTTACTTATGAAATCTTAAAGAAAAACGAACAAGAGAATAGCAGTGTATAAAAAAAACTAAACAGAAATTACCCAAAATCTATTTTTTGATTATTGATGTTCGTTTTTTCCTTTCTTTTTTGAATTCGGAAAATCGAAGCAGAAAAATTACAAGATGGTCGTTTGAGGCATTTTATACACTAGTTACAAAAGCCTTTTTCTTTTCTGTTTGTTTCCATTTTGTTTTTTCTGTTTGTTCTTTCTCTTTTTTTGTTCTGTTGTCGCGTGTCTTCTTTGCAGGTGATGGCAGAGGCGTGGAGGATGGCATGGCAGTGGTCAGAAGAGGGTCAGACAGGCCTAGGTGCCTCAGTTGGTGGCTGGGGCGTAAGAGTTAGGGTTTCAGGAACCCTAATTTTCTGAAGAAAAAAAAATTAATCTGGGCCTGTCCTATTTTAGGCCTTGTAATTGGGCTTGGGTTAATTTGTTTGGGCCCGTTGTAATTGGACTGTTATTGATGGTTTATTGGACTTTGTTTTTTTCTTTTTTTGTTTCTGTTTAGTAGGGGCCCGGGCTAAATTGGGCCTGTACAAATAGGATTTTGAATTTTGATAGATCCCGAAATCCCATCCCTCCATTATTCTTTGGCACACATAGATCTTTCCACGAGCACCAATGTAAACCAGCCTTGATAGCTTTTTTTGCCACCAGAACCTTGGAAAGTTATGTTGGTTTGATACACTTTGTTGCCTCACCAAGTTGTGTGATTTTGGTTACTTTAAAGTGCTTGTTTATAAGGTTATCTTGGCATGATGATGACGGTTTGAAAATGGTTACTTGTGACATGTTTTATTTCATACTTGAATTAGGTTATCATGTATGGAAATGGAAATGTTAACATGTATAAGTATTTTGTGTTGATGGTTTATAGATATATAAAATGATTGATTTAATATGTCGTATGTGCAGGCCGTGTGGGTCACACGACTGTATGAGAGCCTATGTGTCCAGGGTGTGTAACTCTTTAAGTTTGAATTTAAGGTCACACGGGTAGGTTACACGGGCGTGTGTTAGACCGTGTCTGAGAAGTGAGATGCAACGGCCACTCGGACGAGACACATGGGCGTGTGTCCAGGCCGTGTAACTCCCTGAGTTCAGATTTGGAGTTACACTGGCAGGGGACACGGGTGTATGACTAGCCATGTGAGGTACACGGGCGTGTGCCCAGGCCGTGTGACTTACTGATTTAAAAATTAAGGCACACAAGTGACCACACAGCCATGTGCTAGGCTGTGTGGAGTGAGACGGGCCACCGTTTGGCATGTGAGCCCAAATTGCCAACTTCGATAATGCCGTAATTATTGTACGGAGCGAGTGTAGACTATCTGTAAAATAGGTATCACTGTATTGAGCTATACGATCTGCATTTGAAATACGTATTGATATCTGTTATCTTTTCTGCATCTGCATGGGACGGGAGTTATGATTTAAAGGAAGTATTGTGTAATAACTGGTGGTCAAACCACCCACGATATTATCTGACCAGGCAGTGAGGCTGTAAACACTGCAACGTGTCATACCAACACTATGAGGTGTGTAGGGATGGATGGGTATTATATACCTATTGGTGTGTAGGATGTATCGAGATGGTGTGCAGCGGATGGAATAGGGGATTGCATCTGTATCTGTGTTCGTATGACATCTGTATTACTATCGTATTTGTAATATTCATGCATTTGTAACTGATCTACTGCGCATCAGGACTGTTTAATGTCTAAAACTGTTTAAGGTTGTTAATCTGGCTGATAAGACCGAATTGTTATCTGAACCCTCCATAACATCTGAGCTCTTATTCATAGGCTAATCTATTATGTTAAATTCCACTCTAAAACACACTAATTAATTGATTGAATTACAGGGAACTCACAGGATTAAGCGGCCGGTGGACGTGGGACTCTGTCATCTATCAGACTTATTAAATATGTATTTGTGTGTGTGAACCTATGCCTTGAAGTTGTATTTAAGCTTCGAAGATTTAACTATGTTTTCAAATAACAAATGATTTTATGGTTTAATTATGGATTGTAAAACTCGCCTTAAGTATGTCTACTTTATGGTAATTTAATATGACGTCCTAGATTTGGTCTTTTTGTCTAGGTTGAGTTTAGGGTGTTACATAACATTTTTTTGGTAATCCTCAGACTTAGGGTTTGGCCGTGCTCTATAGATCAGTTCGGTTTACTGTTTTAATTCGTTCAGAAACTTTTACTTTGGAGTTTATGGACTATCAGATTGTTTTATTTTTTCAGACATTTACTTTGGTTTCAGGATTTGCTAAATGTTTTAATTAGTTGGTTATTTAAAATTTGGCACGATTTCTGATAATATGAATCAAATGAACAATTTTCAAAGTTAAACGACTTTAAGGATTTATTCCGCTGCAAAGTTTTTATTGGAAAACGTGTTTTACGAATCAAGCAACTAAAGCGTGATGGTTTTATAAAGTTAAGTTTATATGCAAATATTTTAAAATGCTCTCACGCAATTTTGTGACAAACATTCTTACCAAAGATATAAAGATAGTTTTATAATTTCAACTATACGATTTTCAAAATAAGTTTAGTTAGAAAAGTAATTGTCAAAAGTTTCAATTTATTAATGTAACCTTCCAGATTTGGCCATAACGTCTAGGTCGAGTTTGGGGTGTTACATCAATGATGCTAACATAATTTCATTACAATACATATCGATATTAAGTAGAAAATCATACTAATGTAACATTATAACACATCAACAAATCAAATCATTTACAAATATAAATATAAACTTTACCTTGAATCATTTGTATTTCAAATCCATTTTAAGTTACAAAAGTCAATAATATTACCCAAATCATATTTCACTTCTATGGATACAATTGAACTCTTACTAGGTTAACCTTAGGCAAATTTACCTTCAGGGTATTCAACTAGGTCAACGAGCCTTCACATTCATTTTCATATATTGTATTCCAATGTCGTTAAATAGTTCGTATCGCTAGTCATAATCTCAATAAATCATCAAATTTTGTCAAGTCACATTCTATTTCAAACCATATAATTCACCTTCAGGGTGTTTTAACTAGCATTATCTGTTATTTTTCATAGATTTATCGTAATTCATTTTCTTTGTACATATATCAAAGTACTGATGCACCCTTAGGGTATTTGTATCTTGTTTTATAAATATATCGAATAATCATGTTTCGTTATCTTTGTTCTAGTCGCATTTCAGATTTGAGGAAATATACATAAATCAATCTGCCAACACACCAATATATGCACCAAAGTGCTAATTGGGCATAAATGCATCGACTCCACCAACCACACCAAAATACACTCGTACCCACAGGGTATTTGAGCTGGTGATACGTTCTTGGCTCCCAAGGTACTAGAGAACTATCACAATATAATATGCACATAGCGTTGAATCTCCCACCTATCAAAAAGTTACAAAATGGTCATTGAACCATTCGAAAGTTTTCATTTAAGTAACTGGGTTGTTAAAATCGTCGTTATATGGCCTTCTTTGTTCGCATGTCTGCACCAATTGAAAGCTCTCCTTTCTCTCATCTTCTACAATTTAGCTTCTTTTTTCTTCATGAAACAACTTTGAACATCACGAATCAAAATCCAAATAATTTTATTCTGGGATCTCTGGCACTGGCCATTAGATCAACTTGGATCTAAGTTATGTTCTTCTACTCACCGATAGGTACTGTTCCACCATACTGTTCGTCAAATTATTGCTTGGAGCTCGCCGGTCAAACTAAAAAAAAAAGGACATAACAACCGAGTGATTTAAATGAAAGCTTTCGACTTGTTCAGTGACTCTTTTGTAACTTTCTAAAGTTGAATGATCAAAATGTAAACTTATTAATAGTTTCGTGAACTTAGATATTTATATATATATATATATATATTTTTTGGATTCAACAAGTTAGACAAGGTTGAAGATGGAACCCATAGGTCAAAGAATATTAATCCACATAAATATAGTATATAGATGGCCTTATTGAGCCGATCCTTACTTGAAACATGATTTTGCCATAGTTGAGTTCTAGTCTACTTTCTCCCAAACCTTAAAATAATAATAATATTTACCTCAAACTATCAATAACTTAGCGAAACAAACTACTAGTTCAATGGAAAATAAAATTACTTAGTAATTTATAGATTAATAAGTTGCAAAAGTTTCATCATTCTTAAGATAGTAATCGCTCTCTAATCCTTTATGCAATTAAAAATATTTGGGTGATACATTCATTTTTGTATTGGTTAACTAGGTGTTTATTAGTCAGTTCGGACCCTAAAATGATCTGAAAATTTTACATATCTCTTACTCAAGTCCATTCCTACCAGTCCTGGGCCATCCCAAATTGACTTCAACCAAATTTGAGGTTGTGGGTAAATATTAAGAGGAAAAAGATAAAAAATAATAATTAGACATGAAAGGTATGCATTTGAAGACAAGGTGAGTATGCCGGTATGATATGTGATTTTATATTTTTAGACTATTATGTTTAAATATGCGTTGGATATAAGTAGTAGACATAAATGCGTGATAAATCTGAAACAAGTATTATACCTGTTCAAAAGTCGGATTATATGTTCAAGTTCAAAGTCTGGCTTAAAGTATTCAAAGATTTGGGTAAAAATATATTGTAAAATGAGTTTGGGCAAAAAATTATATCAATTTAAAATATAAGTTGGGCTTAGGTTAGCTCGAGCCTTGAATATTTGAATCTGAGCTCAATTCATCCCCCTTTTTTTTAAGATCGTAATATATCATATTATGTTATTTTTATATATTACATAATTTATAACACATAAAAAATTAAATTTATAGTAATGTATAATATTATAATTTAAACATTAATAAAATGTTAAGTTGCTTGTATATAACATTTTAATAAGTGAAAAAAATTATTAAATATTAAATTAAAAATAATATAAATATTTTTTTAAAAAAAATTAAAAAATAACATGGGCAGACTCAAATTGGGTTTGAGTTAGTTATTGACAAATATGAAGAGGCTTGAGAAAAATTTTAGGTTCATGTTTTGGATCAAGTCAGGCTTGAACAAATATAAAATGTATTAATATTATATTTAAACTCAACCCAAATTTAATCCGACTTCACCCATCAACACCTCTACATGGAATAAACGAATTAAATAATTAAGCTTAATTAATATATATATATATATATCATTTATGTTTATTTTATGGTTGAGGAATATATGGTATTATAAGATCAATACAAAAATATTGTAGAAAAGAAACTCCAAGGCATATATATGTCTATAAGTAATAAACTCATAAGTTTTATAAATTTTAGAGGAAAAAAAAAAGAGAGAAAGATATATAGATACCCTAAAGATTATGTACGATGAATAATTTGATTGACGAAAACGGGCGGAATCCGGCTATCTTGTTCGTCGTCTTCGTCGTCATGACACGGCCTCAGCTGAAGATGGTCCATGCTTTGAGAAGAATTAGGTGCAGTGGTTGTTTCAGCCACAAGGTCAAAATTGGAGGCAAAGTTGCTTATGTTTATGAGGTTATTGGATGCGGATGAATTGTTTGAGTATGCTGGTTGCAACAATGCTAAGTGTTGCTGTTGTTGTTGTTGATGGTGGTGCTGGTGCTGGTGATTGTGCTGTTGCTGTTGCTGCTGCGAGCTTTGCAGGGCGTTCGCCATCGCGAACCGGCTGTTAATCAGCTGGTTTTGCACCATCACTAGCTCGGCTTGCAGCGATGCTACCTGCAAAAACAAATTGCAATAACAATAATATTTTTAAATTTCGTATTTTTTGCAACCATAAAGAATATTTTAGTAAAATATTTAGCTTAGCAATATTTTCGTAAGACATTATTGCAGCAATCTTTTGGTGTATATCTTATGGTAATATAAATTTAAAAAATATATTACCCTAATCATATTTAAAGTGTAAATAACTTTAAATCTTGAATTTAATGAAAAGAAGTAATTATTTTATAATTTTACTAAATTATGGTACACTTATAATGTGGACGAAAAATAGGTATATTTAAAAAAATTTATACGAATAAGGTTTTGGTTGAACGATAAAGTATAAATGTTAAAAAACTTTAAAAGTTTGGGTCTAAATTCTATTATGTGTATTTATATTTCTATTTTTCTATATAAAAGATATAAAATAATAAAAACGCCCTCAAAATAATATAGTTTATTGTGTCAAGTAAAAATATTTTCATCATTATCTAATTGAGTTAGTGTTTGATTAACTCGTGACACCAAACTCGGTAAGAGAGTTTAATAGTAGTAGAGATATAATTTACTTTGTAAAATAAGAGTATTTTTGTCATTACCCAATTAAGTTAGTGTTCGGTTGACTCATAATACTAAACTCGATATAGGATTTAATATTACTGTAGTGATAAAAGGAAGAATATATTTCACTATGGTACTAAATCTTCTATCTTAAATTGGTATGGAATCTATATTGTCTAGTCAAGATAAGGCCTAAAATAGCTTAAATTCTATATTTGGGAGTAAATGTTTTTTTTTTTTTTTCTCACAATGTTATTGTGTTTTTTCTTTTTAAATAAGTATATTACAAACATGATAGATATTGAGATAATAATTTTTTTTTATAAAATTTAAATATATTTATATTGAACATGTATTTGCATTTTAACACTCACCCGAATTTAAATAACATGTGAGAAAAACGTGAAGTTTCGGTTTTCACATGGTTACTTTTCAAACAAGATGAAGAAAAAGAAAGATGTTGCTAGGAAGCAAACAACTTAGCCAACAACATTTGGTTTCCATTTATGAAAAGAAAAAAAAAATTGGAAGAAATTAAATTATGTGGTAGTGCATGTATAGATTAATTAACCTGTTGTTGTAAAGAAAGTATGGTTGAAACACAACCATAAACCGGGTCTGATAGCCTGGCTTGAGCTTCATACGATATTGTGACCACCGCGTCGTGTCGTCGATTCATCGGGATGTGAAGCAAGAGCTTGGAAACGTTGCTAGCACCAAAAACCTTATGAACGGCGGCGAACTTGGCTGCACCCTGGTCCGAGCCAAAGTGGGGTGCAAAAATGCACCCACTAACGCACTTCCTCCTTAAGAACTTGCATGCACCGCACGGCGCTGTTGGGATTGGGGCAACTTCCGACACCACCACCGGCTTGGCCTCGACCGGCATGGTGGTGCGTTTGCCGGCTCCCTTCCTACAAGTTTCGGACAAGCCGTGGCATTGCGGGTCGGCCATCTCGAGAGGGGGGCTACTTAGGGTTAGGTTTGAAAGAGAGCAAATGAGGAAAGGTGGTGAGTATTTTGTTGGTTTATATGTGAAATAAAATGGAATAGGAAAGGCACGTTGGTCTCGTGAATGGGGTTGCCAAGAGGGATGTGGAAAACCTTCCTTTTGTGCCTTTCTTTTTAATCTTTTGGGTTCAAAAATAATAATAAATATTTAAAAGGTTAAAATATGTTTTAGCCCCTATACTTGTATAGAATTTGAAATTTAGTCCCTACACTTTAAAAGATACTATATTCAATCCTCATACTTTTTTAATTTAAAAATTCTAGTCTAGTTATTATCGTTGTCGGTAGTTTCTATCAAAATTTGTCAACTTATCATGTTTATTTTCTGTCAATCATATGCTATGTCATATGAGAATAACCCAATCAAAAATACCAAGTTAACATTTTTTGACAAAAATACTTACAGTCTTAATGATTGAACTTAAATTTTTAAATAAAAAATAAAAAGTACAAGGATTAGAATATTAATTCTATCAAAATATAGGGACTAACAACATATTTTAACCTATAAAATAAATAAATACAAAAGAGAGCTGCTATAAAGGGCGTTATGGTTGGTGGGTGAAAATGGGAAAGGGCTGATTGGTGTGAAGGGGGGCGGGGGGAGTGGCTTTGTTTCACACTATGGGGTTTTGAGTCTTGGTTTATTATGTGTGACATGTCAAATTTGATGATAAATAACGTATTTGTATTTAAGATTTTGACACATTTAATTATGAAAATAAAATATATAAACACAATATGAATATACGAAGTGTGTGTGAGGGAGGAGGAGGGGTTGGGTTAATGAGAAAAGGGCACAAGATTTGTGCTGCCCGTGGCGTGTGGGAGTAGTAGCTAAGCTTACCAAACTATCATGGATGTCATGCCAATTTGTCATGAATGAAAAGCTTTGAGCTTCTAGTCCTTTCTTGTTATCATTTATATAATAAATTTACATCACCATATGCAAATATATATTACTGTTAGGACTTTATTATATTATTTGTTGAGGAGAGATCGAAGTTAATTTAAGAGAAGTTTTTAAAATGTTGTTTGCAGTGAACTGATAGACCCTTTAATAGCGGAGGTATTGTGCTCGGTTTTATCCCTAGGTTTTGTCTCCTCGACTCCACAAAGGCCATAGAGCCCTCTACACCCTAGGCACAATACTATTGAGGGGTTCGTCAACTCCCACTGGATGACACTTTGAAGACTTTCCCAGAGCGAGTCCAATCTCCCTTAAACAATATTACATTATGACACATCCATAACGTGGGTGAAAATATTTATGTAATGAAATTTATAAAAAAAAAATTGAAATAAAAACTAAATGTAGCTTTGATTGAAATGCTAAAGTTGGAATTGTGAATATTATGATGTTTTGGGTTCAAATCTCGTATTTCTCATTATGTGTATGTAATTTTTTTCTAAATTGATTAAAATATAAAAAACTACAGATACCCTCAAAATACTATTTATTACTTTGTAAAAGAAATGACCATTTAGTAACTTTACAACTAAGTTGAGATCTAATTAATAGGTGTCACCAACACCAACTCATTCAAGCATATTATAATAGTATAGATAGATGAAACAGAACTCCATGCCTAAATGGAGCTGAAACAGAAAGTGATCTTTTCTTTTAGTATAATAAGGTGTTTGAGAGATACACTATGCCTCAACTATTTTAGAGTTGAATTGGGTCGAACTGCATATAAGAGGAAAAACTTGAAAGCGAAACCTTTTTTAAGATGCCGTCAAAATTAATATTGACGTGGCATGGAATGAGGAGTCGAAAACTGCTACCTATGGCGTTATTTTTCGTGACCATGAAGAGATGGTGCTTGTTAGTTTCTTTAGTATGGGTATTGGTGCCTTTGTCCTGCGCTATTTAGAAAGCCCTTGAAAGGGTTTTTCTAAAGTTGTTCTAAAGTCAAATTGTGCTTTATTGCTAACAAATTCAATAGTTGAATTGTTGGGGAGATCTTAGATTTTTATGAGTTGTGTGCTAGTTTTAGTTTTACTTTTAACTCGTAGACCAGCTAATGGTGTCGCCCAATCTCTCGCACATTAGTTAACGGATGGAAACGATATTCTTGATTATGACTTGAACTATCCGGATTTCATTCATCGACTGGCATCGTATGATATTACTTAGTTCATACATTTTGGCCTTTTATGGGATTTTCCTTAAAAAAAAGTATAAGAGGGTGACATCTTAAATGGACAAGGACAAAAATTTCGTTGCAAGTCCATTAATGATTTTCAACCCCATATGGGTTCCAACAATATTAGGACCCAATTTAGTTTCAAAAAAATGTTTACACAAAATCAAGCCCAATTGTTAATTGACAAAATTCACTCATTAATTATTGGTTAAATTCTATTTGTTACTCCCTGTATCATGTGTAAATTATAGATTCAGTCTTGGTATTTTAATTTGGTCATTTGTAGTATTTGTACTTCTTGAATTTTGAAGTTTTTGTTTTGACCAAACGGTAGCTGTTAAATTCATTAAGTTATGTTATTTCCAGAATCGTATGCGACAAATATATTATCATATGTACAATATCATGTCAGCTTGCTATTTCTATATATTATTCACAAAAAAAAAGCCAATTAATGGATTTGCTGGCTATAGTTTGTGTCAAGATTAGAATTTCAAATTTTAAAAAGTATAAAGACTAAGAATGAATATATTGGAGAATATGGACTAAATCTATAACTTTATGTATAGTATAGGACTAATGGCATAATTTAATCATACTGATTTAATTACTATCGTTTGGGTCAGAACTAAAATCTTAAAATTCAATATGTACAATGACTAAAAATGGCCGATTCGAAACATACATAGGCTAAATTTGATCAAATTAAAGTATAGAGACTAAATTCATAACTCTCACAAGGTATAGGGACTAATAGAAAATTTTAACCTTCATTATTCCTTAATCTATATAATATATATATAAGCACGAGTTTGGAAAAACTTTTAAACTGACAAGAATACCCTTTATTTTCCATCATATTAATAAATTCACATATAAAAATAATTATAATATTTAATTTAAAATTATTTGTTTAAAAATTTAAAATAAAATAGAAGTTGTGATAATTATACATTTAAAAATAATTAGAATTTAATAGAATTTTTGATAATTATACTTTTAAAAATAATTAGAATTTAAATTACAATTATTAGTTAAAAAGAGTTGTATTAGAGTTATTAGAATTCTAAGCATATTAATTATCCATTAATTAATATTAAATATAATTATGTTAATTAGTTATTATTTTGAATAATGTTACTTATTTTAATTACATAAAGTAAAACTATATTGTATGTTTGTCCAAAAAAAATTTATATTGTATGTTGAATATGTTAAAACTTTAATTATTATTTGAAAATTTCTATTAAATATTTGAATTGTTAAATTAATATATTTTAATTATATTTAATGATTAAAATAAAAATATTATTTTACACTAATTACTGTAATTAAAAATATAATATTTTAAAAATTAATTAAATATTAAATACATAAAACTACATACAACACACGTAACATTAGACACTAATCTAATTAAGGATGTAATTAGATAAAACTAGATTGCGAAATTTGACATGTATTTTCTCGCTATCATAGACAATAGCAATGAAGATTATTGGCAACATAGGGTATTGTTCGCAAATGTTAATGTTTTAATAATTGGACTGGTAATTAAGTTAATTAAAAATTCATAAAAATTTAATATATATTATAAAAATTTATAAAACCTGTTCAACCATCGATTTTTTGTTTGGTTTCTTCTTCTTTTTTTTACTGAATTGGAGTGGTTTGATCAGAGATCAGTTCAACCATTATATCCCGGATTAGTATATCGGTTGATTCTCAATTCAACTAATTGATCTTATTCGGTTTAAATAACACTAAAAGATTAATGTTATAGAATTTTGAATATCTCAATTCAAGTTCCACTATGTATAAATACCATATCTGAAGTTTTTTTTTTTTTAAATTCTAAGTTTAAGTTCTACCATATGCTGACTTTATTCAAATATATTTCGATTTTTAAATTAGTTGTACTTTGTATTGAGTTGTATCTTTCAAGAAAAAACATATTAAAGACTACTTTCCACGATAATAAAACTTTTTATTTTATTTTATCCTTTTTTTATCAGGGGAAGGGAAAAGGTTATCCAAAGATGAAACTTAAGATTTCCAAATTGAAAAGATTGAGAGCAAAGAAAATGAGAACAATGTGTATGCTAGTCCAAAATTATACATTTTTTAAATGTTTTATTTTATTTCTTTCTATTTTTCAACTCTACCAAGTAATAAATGAAAAGAAAATTTTACATCTCATTATCAAGCACACTTGTGAAAAGAAAAATTATGTTTTTCATCCTTCTAATTTTCTACCTCTTTTGATTTTTCATCTTTCTAATTTTTTTTCCACTCTACTAAGTAAAATCTTAATATTACTACACCACAAGTTCAGTTAGGAAAAACAATCATAAACTTGGAAAAAATCTTTTTCATATACTATAAAAAATATATATCACTATTCATCCTAACAAATCTTGATTAAAAGCTTAATATTAATATATATAAATATATCAATATAGACATCTATGTCCAACATTACTGTTTTTATTTTCATTTTCTTTTGGCAGAAATCATTATGACCATACATAAAAGGAGAGAAAAAAGAGAGAGGAAAAAACACCCTAAGCCTAGGGTGTGGGTTTAGAAACCTAAAAAATAAAAATAATGTTAGCAAGACAATACAGGTTGGAGGCACAAATGAAAAGCCACAATCCATGTTGTTTGTACACTCTTTTTTGACACTCATCAATGCCTTTTGCAACTGTGCAAGTTGAATGGAACATCTCCCCCCTCTAATATGAAATGTCCTTAGCTTCAATCCATAGACCAACCCCTATATATATATATATATATAATGAATCAAATTGTGTATCATTATGTCACTTTCATTAATGGCTCTTGAAAACTAGACTGACACTAATTATTGGTCTAAAATCTTGTAATTCATCTTCAACATACCAAAGTGCCCCCACAACATTTTTAAAAAATTCATGTAATGAAGCATGGGGAAAATTTGCACCAATAATTATTGGTTTTATACATTTTTTAAAGTTTCCATGTCTTTTTTATATTATTAATAAATTAATAATTGAATTTAAAGGAATTTAATTATTTATTAAATTTTAATTTAGTTGGCATCATGATTATAATAATAATTTACAACAATTAAGATGGCGTAAGTTCGAGCACATTTAAATACATTTTTTCTTTTGATTTAAAGGTCATGGGATTATGAGTAATTTTATTCAATTTTCTCAATTATAATTATAAAATATTGCCAATTTGATTACTACAAATTAAAGTAAAATTTAAATATTTAATATTATATTTAATTCAATTACATCCTCAATTCAAGATCAATCTTACTATTTAACCCATTGGTTAAAAATATGTTCGCCCTCGTACCCGCATTATAAGATCGAATCGAAAAAATTACTTACTAATAATGTGTATAATAATTTACTCCCGCTACTAAAAAAATCTTTTCCCGCTTATATAAGATTTACATAAAATAAAACTTAAACCTAAACAACCCAAATCTAAAACCTCATTCTCTTAATTATTATGAGAGTTAGTGGTCCAAATTGTATAAAACCATAGTAAAATGGGGATAATTAAATCCTTAATCTCGTGGGGCTTAATGTTTTTTTTTTTGGGGAGTTAGTGGTCCAATTCCAGTTTCTTACAGTTGACAAAGAAAAACAAACAAGTAGTTTGAAGAGACAAAATTGTTAACAACAATTTAGTGGTCCTATCTTCCTCCCAAAAATTGAGAGATTCTAGTTTTAAACTTTCAAGTCATTGGTATTTTTGTGTTGTAAATTTAAATACAATATGCATTTTTTATTTTCTAAGATCAACATATATATTTGGTATTTTCTGTGTTTTAGCAAGTCAAAATACCAATATGGTCCATGTTAAAGTTATCTCTCGACCCTTTTTTTTTTTTTTTTTAGAGTTTACAAGTACAAATATAATTCATTATAATACAATTTTAAATATATGTTTGAACAATTACAAACAGATTAAGAACTAGAAATAATTCGGATTAAGATCGAACAACTCACCAACCAAAACTCGTGTATGATAAAAACACATTGTGAGACTAAAGACTCACACCTATACTAAGGGCGAAGATAGAAAATTATTTAAGGAAGTAAAGATGAATCATAAAATTTGAGGGAACCAAAGAGTAATTTTACCATTATATTAATTTATAATTTCTTAAATTTTGAAAGGGCTTCAAGATAAATTTACCATTTCGGGTGGCCAAGGTTATTACCACATATAGTGAAACTCAAACTTGAACCCACAAAGATACAAGACCTCAGCGTTTACCAATAATATTAAGTTTAGTTTAGCTTGATTTTTATGAAATTTAAAAGCGATGACAAGTGTAAGGGGACGTTTGGATCGATGAATCTTAAATTACGTTATGTAATAGTATTACGGGAATGTAAGATTACAGGTGGGACGCAAGATTACTTTGTTTAGTTCATTTGGCTGGAATGTAAGATTTAGGTATTTGGTTGAAGGAATGTAAGATTACCTAGAAACACATTTTACTTAATTGTCCTTGTTATATAATTTATTTTCTTTTAACAAGTTTAGTTCCTTTAATATTTTCTAGTCTCAATTTCCATAAAATTATGATAAATTATTACAATTCTTACTTTTCATTACAATTTATATATTATTAAGTAAATATATTGTGTTGAAATAAATTTATAAATCATAATTATAATAATTCATGAAAAGTGATTGCAACATCAACCATAACTATTCTTATAACCATTAATAAATAAAATATAATGATTATACTTGTTGAATGGTATCTACTAATTCACTATTAAGAAAAAAATATTTTTTGTTTTTAATTAGTCTTAAACTTTATTTAAGAAAAAACTTAAATTGATTAGAATAAAAAAAAAAAGGGAAATTTGATCCAGAATTCAAGATTATGCCTATTATCTAAGATAATGAGCCTTAATGAGATGACATCCTATATTATGGGATGGTCGTAATGTAAGATTATGAAATGACCGAAATGTTAAAATTTAAACATTGTAAACTTATTTCGAAATATAACATTACAAACCGTAATGTTACATTAAACGAACAAAACACCCATTATTCTTAAAAAGAAAAAAGAAATAATTGGTAACAATATTTCAAAACCAATCGCACAGTTTACTCACTGAATTCATGCATTACATTTTCAAATTTTTATGAACTAAATAATCACGGGAGTTAGGTGAGATGATAACAGTCTTTTCTATCTTAATAAGTGGTTGAGTGTTCGATCCTTACTCTAAATATAAAATAATTTTAAAACTTATAATTAAGGTCTACTCATTTAATAGGTCTATCGAACACGAGACATTAATCATTAGGTTCACTCAATAACTTAACAAAAAAAACTATATAATTATGAATCGAATATATAATATAAGAAAAAAGAGCAGGCTGACTGTGACAGCACAGTGAAGATTCCTTAACACAGTGAAAATAGTAGGCAATTTTCCATTTGTAGTAAAAGTCCAAAAGCCTACAACACCCCCACCGCCTTCACTAAACCTCTCGCTAACTTAGCAACCTACCAAAACCCCCTGCCTTTCTCACTTCCATGCAACATCTACATTTATTTGTTGTTGTACGAAAACGAGTTAATCTTGTTCAAATCTTGATGATGGAATCCATCAAAATCACCAATTTTTTTATTTAATTAGTTGAATGGTGGGTTTAACATTTGTGGTATTGAAAAATCATTAAAATTAGAAATATGTATAGTTTTTAAATTGAAAAATCTAAAAAAAAATAAAAATTGAAAGAGGAATACAAATACTATATTAAGGATATAAAGAATGAGAAAGCCCTAAATATAAAGGCAATAAATTTCATATATGTCCACTACATTAGAATAACATTTAGTATAGGTAAGAAGGTATTGACTAAAATATTAAGAAAGTTATATTATCACATTTAGTTCATCAAGTACTTTCCTAATAATATAATGATAATTTATGAATTTACTCTTGTTAAATAAAAGATAATATTTATTATTTAATTTTTATAATAAACTTTATTCTTAACAAATATTTGGATTACATAGTTAATAATAATTTTTAATGGATACTTTTTTAAAATTTAATTTTAATTAAAAGAAAAATTATTTTGAATTTGTGTTGCTTATATTTTCTAAATATAATAATGCATATATAAAATTATGGATATATAAAACTAATTTTGGAAATTAAGAAATAAACTTGAAATCACATTTTGTTTGAGCTAAAGGCTTACCCATAGGAATATATAAAAAAATTAGTTGATTTCGGATATTGCTCCGAGCAAAAATACAAATAATTCAATCATTGGAATGTAAAATCATAGTCGACCTAACTCACAATTCCTATACAATTTAAATGGAACAATTCTACCTATATTCTACAAAAAAAAAATGTATTTCATACGAATACAAGTGCTAAATCAAATTTGTAACGAGAAAATAAGCTTACTTGCAAAGAATTCGTTAAATAATGGAGAAAATCAAGTAGGAGGAGGGAGGTAATAGCTTTTTTATTTTACGTTTATTAGTAGATTAATACCCTAAATCAATATAAAATAGTCTTAATTTTGTCTTCATGTATTTTTTTAACTTTCCAATCTACGTGAAAAAGGGAAAATAACTTTCCCACTGTTTATAATGGGAATCACCATTGTCGTGTTAATAGAAAAATAACTCTTAAGGGAAAGTTAGATTCTAAGGAAAATAAATAAAAATTGATATACTAAATATTGACATAATTTTCCAACTGATTAAATTTTCAGTAAAGTGACTACTTTCTATCATACCAAACACTACCTAATAATGTTGATTTTGTATACTGAATTTATCAATTTAGTCTTGTTAGTCCAAGTATTTTTCATATTTTTTTCTTACAGTTTTTAGAGAGAAAGTTGAAAATAATATTCAGGGGACACCAACCAACATTTGGTTATGCTTTGGGGGCACATTGATTAAGGTTTTCTTTTTAATTTGCTTATTAAACTTTAGTCCTTTTTGCTTTTCAAGTTTTCTTAATAACTTTACTTTCTTTTATAATCAAGGTATCTTTTACAATAATAAAATTATATTTTAGCCCTTCAAATATTTATAATTTACTTTTGGCCCTTTTAGGAAAACTTTTTAACTTCGCCCGCCCCTAGTTTTTTATGTTCGTTTTACTACTTAAAAAATTAATTCTTTTTGAGTTTTACTGAGTTGGTGTCACCCTCAACTGGGTCACTAACTCAATTAAGAAATTATGGAAATGTTTCTGTAATTAAAATAAGTTGTATCATTTGAGGGTATTCTAATTTTTCATTTTAACAAAAATCAATTAAAATATGCTTGTGATAAGGTTTGAATACATGTCAATTAAATTAACAAGACTTTAAATTTACCTCTCAACCAAAGCTTTATTTTAATATATTTTATACTTGTGTATTTTAATATGCACAAGTTATTCTCTTCATTAGTTGTATAACTATACTATTTATTAAGTATTCTGCTAAGTCATGGTGTCACCCTCAACCGGGTCACCAACTCGGTTAGGAAATTATAAAAATGTCATTTCGTAATTAAAATAAGTTATACTGTTTGAGGGTATTTTAGTCTTTTCATTTTAACAAAAACAAATTAAAATATGCATATGGTGAGATTTGAACTCACACAAATTGGATTAAAAAACCTTAAATTTATCACTCAACTAAAATTTTATTTTAATATATTTTATAGATTTTTATTTTAATATGGACAAATTATTACCTCCACTAGTTGTATAACTAAGTGTTTTACAATGTTGGTGTCACCCTTAGTCTAGTCACCAAATTAGGTAAGAAACCATGAAAATGTCCTTCGTAATTAAAATAATTTATACTATTTGAGGTTATTTTAGTCTTTTTATTTAAAAAAAAACAAATTAAAATATGCATATAGTGGGGTTTGAACCCACCCCAATTAAATTTATAAAATATTAAATTTACCACTTAACCAAAACTTTATTTTAATATATTTTATACAATTTTATTTTAATTTGCACAAGTTATTATCTCCCATAGTTGTGTATCTATAGTTACTATTATTAAGTGTTTTACTAAGTTGGTGTCACCTTCAATTGGGTCACCAATTCGGTTAGAAAATTACGAAAATACCCTTTTATAATTAAAATAAGTTATACTATTTAAGAGTATTTTAGTATTTTCATTTCAACAAAAACAAATTAAAATATGCATATAGTAGGATTTGAACCCACACTAATTGAGCTAGCAAAACCTTAATTTTACCATTCAACAAAGCTTCATTTTTTTTCTAATTTATACATTTTCATTTTAATATGCACAAGTTATTATCTCCATTACTTTTATATATTAATAATGTTGTTAATTGAGTTGATGTCACAATTCAACCCGACGCTAACTCACAATTGTTGACAAAACCATGATAAATAATTATAGTGCATTTAATATTGTTTATCTAATGTATTTATGTATTTAAATTAATCTATATTTTTTATTTTAGTATTGTATTATTATGATTAATTAGTTTCAAACTATACATTTCATTATTTATTGAATGTTACTTTTATACACACACATATATTCTAAACCAGTAATTTTCACAGACATATACGTACGATAGGATGTACAGTATATATAAATATATTGTAATTTTTTTTTTATAATTTTCTTAAATAATTAGAAGTTGATATAAGATTATTTTATTAATTAATAGCATTAAAATCGTACGGATGGCAGGCACTGTTGAAAATGCCTTTTTGTTGTGCAATACGACTTTTTACGTCAAAGGTGTAATTATGTATATAGGGAATTTTGTAGAGTGGAGTATTTATGGACAAAAGAGCTTAATAAAGTTAAAATTATTTTACCATCTTTAAATAAAAAACGAACGTACAATTTTCCTTTCTATCGAAACCTTTGCATCAATCATTTTACACACATATATACGGTATATATATAAATTTATTTACTTAAAAAAAGTGAAAAATATATATACAATTAGTGGTCGAATCCGGTCGGACCGAAGCTCCGTTTTAAAAGAAATTTCATGTTTAAGTTCATTTCGCTCCAAAAACTCGTTTTATTATTTAAAAATTAATAAATTTAGAATATATAAACATTTGTTCTGAATATTTTATTATTAAGTGGATATCCATTGAGATTAAAATATGTTTCATGTACATTGTAAACATTTCTATTGATCAATTAAATTTGTATGTTCTCTTTTTCTCTACTAGTTCTCGTTCTTTTATTCTCTTTATTATTTATTTCATAATAATATTAATATAATTTTTTATATTTTTATTATTTATAAACAGTAAAATTGATCTAAATAAACTAACCCAAAGTTGAAAAATATAAACTTAAGTCCGACTCAAAACCACTGTTGGGCCATGAACACCTATATACAAATTACAAATACTTAGAAAATTAAGAGAAAAAACATTTTAATTCTGCCCTTGGTCATTGTATTTCTTCAATCTCTTGGAATTTAGTTTCTCTACGAATAAAAATTATAGGATTTTAATTTTTTTATTGGTTTGATTTAAAACTTAAAGTCTAATTAATATATTATTAATTAAATTTCGTTAAATTGAAAATTGATTTGAATCGTAATATTCGATTTTTTTATTTAATTTATAATTAGTTTTTAATATTTTATAATATTATATAATATAAAGAATGTTTTATATATAAATTAGCGAAAATAACTTTAAAAAAGTATTATAATTTTCTTTTAAAAAAATTCAGAAATAGATAAACTGAAGCGGGTGGAATTTGGTTTGATTATCTTTGACATTTAGTTGGATTTTGATTCAGTTTTTTAATAATTAAAATAAGGGTAAATTCACAAAAAAAAAATTAAGGAGTAAAAAATGAATAATAAAATTTTGGAAGATTAAAATATAAATTTAGTCGATTGAGTCTTAGCTCGATTGGCATGAGCATTATTGTAAATGTAAGAAGACGTGCTATTTATGGGCTAGAGTGATTACGAGTAGGTCTATGTATTGTGTCAAAATAGCAGATACGATCAGAACTTAAATGGGATTGTTTAATATATATATATATATATATATATATATATTTAAAATAGATATAAATAGATGGGGGAACTCAAATGTGGAGACAGAATGAGAAGACAAAGAGAATTAAGAGAAAATTATAATGGAAAAAGTAAATGGTTTAGCATTGAATTACGTCCATAATATTAAAATACTGACATCTCTCTTCATGTTTCGACTTTTCTTTTATTTTCTGAAAGTTTACTTTGGTTAAAAAGGAAAATCATGTTAATAATTAATTCCACCATTTTTTGACTATCAATTGAGTGAGATTTCTTTATTTTGTTGTCAAGAAATATGGAAAAAGAAGTTGTCTCTTCCCAGCTTTCCATGCATTCCTTCACATGCACTTTGCCATTATAGCCAAAACCCTAGTTTTCCTATTTCAGCCCCCTTTTCTTTCTTCTATTTTCTACCTTTTTTGTATTTGGATTGAAATTAAAAGTTTTATGTTAAAATGGCTCTGATTGAATTTCTAGTTTTTGGGAGGGACCAAAAATGGAAGGGCTTAATTTAAATTATTGAATTTGAGAGAAGCTAAAACTTCAATTTTCTATTTACCCATAAGGCTAAAAGGGATTCAATTGAATAATTAATTTTTAGGAGGAGTTAAATTATAATTTTTATGTTTAACAGGAGGGTAAAAGAATGATCGATCTTTAGAATAAATATAATAAGAAAAATGAATCAATAATAAATTTAGCTCTTAATATTTACCTTTTCTATCACTTTGGTCCTATTTTTTAAAAAAAAATCATTTTGACTCTCAACCTTCAAAATTTAAAACGTAAACAAATGAAATCAATTCGACTAAATTTTGAAAGTTGAGAGTCATAAATCAAAATGTAAAAAAAAAAAATTAGGGACTAAGTGACAAAAGGGGTAAACATTAAAAGCTAAATTTATTATTATACTATAAAAAAATCAAACATAACTACTTTTAAAAAAAGGGAGAATATTGATACACTATTGGTGCATAAGTCCCATGCATATCGGTGAATAATAACATGACACATCATAAATAGTGTAAGACTTATAAATAAATACTAATAACTTTATTTAAACATAATTAAATAATAATTAATTATAAATAAATGCTAAAATTTGAGACCCTAAACCCTTAAACCTGTGATCCTAAATCCGAGAGCTATTAATATTTATTTATGATAATTATAATTAATGTTTAAATAAAATTATTAGTATTTATTTACCAGCCCTCCATATTTTTTATTTAATTTATTGATGATGTGCCGTGTTATTATTCATTAATAGTGCATGGGACTTACAAATAATCTAAAATTCTATTCAAGCTAAGTTTTGCATTATAAGTGGGTGTAGGTTACATTGAAAAAAATTGTTTCTAATATAGTTTTTCAAACCAAAGCTTTGCAAATAACCCAATCACAATGCCAAGTTCTATTTAAAAATGGAATTATTTTGAAGAAGTTGAAAAAGAAGAAGAGGTTAGGTACAATAATAATAATAGCCAATGGGTATATAATATGGTCAATATTACTCATGCTTAGCTTGGGTTCTTTTATTGGAATCTAATTGGTTTGACATAATTACTACTCAAAAAGGGAAGGAATGTGTAACATTTGGCATTTCTCTTGACTGCTACCTAATTATGTTTCAATGTTGATCATGATAGACTAATTGTCTAAATCCACCAAAAACTAGGTCTTTTCACCTTCTTCTTTTTTTTTTTTCTAGTATGAAAAGCATATGATAAAGTATGAATCATAGGATACAAATTCCTTAAACCAAGGAAGGCTAGCTAAGCTAGAATTTAGCTGGTTCATGGGAATTAAGAGCAAGAAAATATTGAGTTTTTTAAGGATAAGGAAAGAATTTATAATTTTTTGGAGTTCATTTTTTAAGGTTAATTATATCATCTATTTTTAATTTGGGTTGATTTTCGTTTTAATTGAGTTTTTAAAATGCAAGTATCGTATCAATCAGATCCTTTTATCAGTTTAGTTGTCAATTTCAAATTTTAAATATTTATATTTTTATTGCATGGATAATTTGGATTTGAATTTGACTTATTAAAAAGATCTCTCTCCTAAATTTTAATTCATTGTTTTTTTTTTTTAACTTGTTAGGTCTAAATTATTTATGTACGTGTTTTAAATATATTCCACATTATATATACTTTTTCTTTTGTTAATATCCAAAATATTGATCAATATTATTTAAACGAGTAAGACCCATCATTAAATGTAAAATTCGACTAAACATGTATTGCATAATAATTAATGAGAAATAATAATGGAGGGGAGCTAAATCCGTCTCAGCCAATCGAAATAAACTCTAGCTACTGCATATGTATATATAATATTCTTTTTTGTTTTTGCAACTAAAGTATCTTTCTTGTTCGGGTTATTATTTATGAAGACTAATCCTTTTAGGATTTGTAGTTGTCCCTCCCAACAATGTATCTCTAATCTAAAGTTCAAACCTAAGTTCTCTTTTTAGGAGTATAATGCCTCACTAGTCAGGGGCGGTGGGAGAGGTGGCAAACAGGGCCCTGGCCCCCTAAAATATTAAAAAGAAAACACATTTTTACACTTTAAATTGTATAAAATTATAAATTAATAATGATAAAATTACACTTCGACTCGCTAAAAATGATAAAATTTTGATCTAATCTTTTAAAAAATTATAAAAATATTAATTAATACAAAAAATCTATAACTTAATTTCCAATCTTAAAATATTTTTTTTGGCTTCATCTCTATCACCACTGCTGACTCCACCCAACATTTATTGATATATATATATATATATATATAGAAAATCCTGGAAAAGCTTTGAGAAGCTTTGATAGGCAAAGAAGTAATTTCAACTCTATGATGTCCAAACAAGATAAGGGTGATATGGTAACTTTAGAAAACAACATTCCATCAGGGTCTTATATATAAATTCACCCTCTCTAATATATTCTAGACTGTGTATTCATGTGCTTTGGTATTTTCTTGTCCTATATTCTTAAACCTAGGTTTCAGCTTGAAGGAACTATTTTCATTTCTTTGCACTATTACTTTCTTCATTTCAAAGTAATGGAAGATCAAGCTCCGGACCCTAATGGTCCGAGCCATGGTTCAGAGAGAAGTGAACCAGTAAGGTCAAGGTGGACACCAAAACCAGAACAAATCCTCATACTAGAGTCCATCTTCAATAGTGGCATGGTTAACCCTCCTAAAGATGAAACTGTGAGAATAAGGAAGCTGCTTGAGAAATTTGGGTCTGTTGGTGATGCTAATGTCTTTTACTGGTTCCAAAACCGACGTTCGAGGTCTCGTCGCCGGCAACGACAACAGCTGTTAGCTGCTGGTGTACGAGAACAAAGGAATAACCAATCACAAATACTCGGTAACGGTGGTGGCGGCGGTGCAATTCAGTATGAAAATAATGAGGTTTCTATGGGGTTTGCAAATTCTCCTCCAAACGTTGCTTCTTTCCTAATTGGTCCTTCTTCTTCATATGGTGTTATGAATGATGATGGAATGGGAAATCTTCTCTCAATGTCATCTCAAATGGGGTTTCAAGGAAATGGAGAAAGCTCAAACATTACATCAGTTTTATGCCCTTCAGAAACTTCAAATTTGCAGTATCAATCTGGTAAATTGCATGGTTCTTTCATTTTCATTTCTTTTAATTCAAATTTATTTTTTTTTAAAAACCCATTTCATGAATAATGAAAAAGTATCTGAAACAGTAACTTTCTTGTGATGTAACAATGTGTTTCATATTGTTTGAAAACAGAGTTATGCACTGTACCCCATAAATATGCTATATGTTGCTTTATTATTATAATTTTATTTCTTTTTCATATAGAACCTTTCTATTGGCTTTGCAATAGAGATTATATACATGGGGGAAACTAATGATTGAAGAAACCTAAAGTGTTACTTTTTTTTTTTTTTAACACTTTGTTCAAATATTAAAAATCTGCAGCAGGTATTGAATGCTGAGTTAAAAGCTTACTGGGATTTGTTTCAGGGTTCATCACAGTGTTCATCAATGGAGTCCCAACAGAAGTTCCAAGGGGTCCACTTGACATTAAAGCTATGTTTGGTGAAGATGTAATGTTGGTCCACTCTTCTGGTTTGCCTCTTCCCATGAATGACTTTGGTTTTTTGCTTGAGAGTTTGCTCCATGGTGAAAGCTATTTCCTTGTAAGTTCATTTGGAACATAAATTATTATTTTTTCTCTAGGTTAAAATGTGTCACAAGTCCTTCTACTCTTCACAGATTTGGAATTTAGTCCCTATACTTTTGTTTCTAGGAATTTAGTCTCTTTTTTTTTCATGTTTTAAAATTCAGGTTCAATTGTTAACACTATTACTCTTTTTTTTGTTAAATTTTGTTGGTGTGACATTTTGAAAGATTTAAAAAATACTCATTTTGTAGTCATGTAACTAAAAAAATGGCGTTGTAATGAACTTGAATTTAACAAAATAGTTTTAAGACTATTAACAATTGTACCTGAATTTTGAAATAGGAGAAGTAAAAAGAGTAAATTTCAAATTTTCAAAAAAGTACAGGGATTTATGGTGTATTTGAACTTTTTCTTTATTATATAGACACCCTTTTAGAACATTATGATGGGAATTTAAAAAAGTGTATGTAGTTTTAATTATTTCATGTTGTTTAGGTCTCAACATTAAGTAAATGATTATTTTGTTACCATAAAAAAAAGCATGATGAAATTAATTCTAATACCATAGGCTAAGGACTTACATGGTAGGGTGGTAAAATATTAATCTTTTCACCCTATATATCTATTCATTTCATGTGTTTTTACCCTATCAAGCACAAAGTAAAAGTGAGATATTTGGCAATTACATAAAAGAATATATATATATATATATGCGCTTGATTATTACAGGTTTCAAGAACAAGTTGAAGAGGAAATAAAGTTGGAAACTAGTGGGAGAAATTTATGATAAATATGGCATGCTATGCAACAAAGAGTTACAAGACCCCCCTAATTGCCCTATCTATTTTGTTCTTATTTATATCTCTTCCCCTAAATATTATTATTTTTGTTTGGTTATAATTTCTCTTGTTTTCATAGGAACTTTAGTCAACCTCAATATTTACATAAATCTACACAAACCTTTGCTAAACCAACAAACATTAATGAAAACATGGGAGATATATATATATATATATATATTCTCCACCTGGTTCCTAGCTATTGTTTGACAATGCAAAATCAAATGTTTACATGTTAGTCCAATGGCTAAGGTTCTTATTTGATGCTTTGATTATATGGGTTCAATCACTATCATCTTAATCTTCATCCCCTTCCCTTCATATCGCATTTGATAAAAGAACAAATAAATAGAACCCTGCTGGTTTTTATGGCATTCAAGTAAACCAATTGAATCATAGGTAGAGTTATAAAGGATTTATGTATAAGTCTTCCGTCGAGATTAGTCTCAAATTCGATCCTTGGACAATTCCTCTACTCCTTACCCCTTATATATATATATTCTAAAATTACACATGAATTTTAGTTTAATTAATAACTTAAATTGAAAATTTTGATTCGATATAATTTTATATGTAAAAACTAGAAGTAGATTTATTTATGAAGTAATTAATCTTTAATAAAATTCGACACATAAATAAGTTAATTGAGACAAATTTCTATGACCATAAGTGCTATTTTTCATGGCTCCCTTTTTCAAATGAACGTGGTTAGAGGTAAAAAGTAAAGCCCCTTGTACATCTATACATTCATGTAAGAGTTATAGAAAATAGTAACATATACAACTTATAACATTATTTAACATATTAATTATCATTTAATCATCATAATATTTTAACTTTTATACAATAATTAACGTTTTTATTATTAACAAGTGTTGGATGCAATAGTAAAAATATATCGCATTCTTAAGGTGAGATGCAAGTTCAAACTTTGAAGATAGGGATGAAGCTAGAAAATTTCAAGGAAGGGTCGAAATGAAATTATATTTTTTTATGGAAACTAAAATATGATTTTACTATTTTAGGGGTAAAATCACGAACTCTGAATGAATATAAACTTTAAAACAGACATAAAAAATACCAAATAGTATCAACGAAATATAAAAACTAAAATGCATTACCATATTAGAAAAATAATAAGAAAATAAAATAAATGGTTGCAAGTTGCAACAAGGATTGTTATGTTTGGCTGGTAATAATAAGAGTAATAAAGCCAGCTGCAACATTCCAGAAAAGAACCAAAAAATTACAGTTGTTTTTTAATAAGATTTTCCAGGAAAGTAAGGTTTAATTTAACCTAGAAAACCCATTTAATTTTCAGCAATATTCTTAGGAAATAGTGAAAAAGAAATTGCATGGGCAGTACGTGGATTCCCCCATCAACTGGAAAGTGAAAAAAATAAAAATAAATCCAAAATCCAAAGCAAAAGAAATGATTAATGCAAAGCAAGTTGGCCTTTCAACACCGACCAATATAACCAATCTGAAGCAGACGGATGTTCCATTTTTTATTTTAATTGTTAAAAATTTAATTTAATTTCTCGAGAAAATCGTAATATATAGGGCACATTTACTAAGAAATTCTCCCCCCATGTGAAAATTCCCCAGTTAAATATCAATTATTATTGGCTGGCATGTGAATTTATGAAATTTTGCCCTTTCTTTGTTTAATTTTAGATTCTTTTTATTTTATTTCATTTTTTCTGCTGACAAAGGAAACAATTCGTCAACTTACTTCGGGGAATCCAATGGGTGTTTTGTAAATGCCTTCTTCAATTTTTCTTGGATTTTTCTACACATATTTGCTTGCTTTTTTACGCTTACTCTTATTTTTATCATTATTATTTTCTTGGTATAATAATCTTCAAATGTGTTATGCTTCATCTTTCAAGCATATAACATTTGTTTCAAACCATTAATATATATTTATATTAAATATGTAATTTACATACTCCCTCTCCAACCTATAACTAAGAAGATAATGTGCGAACTCACGTCTTCTTATATTAGTAACAATGCTCATGCCAATCGAGTTAAGACTCAATCAGCATGACATAATGAATTTTAACTATTTAACTTTACCACTTCAATCAAAATTAATTTGATCATCATAAATATATTTATTCACCCACATCGTAAATGTGTTATAATCTAGTAATTTTAGGTTAAAATATGTCATAGGTCCTTGTACTCTTTCCAAATTTAAAATTTAATCCATCTACTTTCCAAATTTCAAAACCCAGGTCCAATTATTAGCAATGATATTTTTTTTTTTGTTAAATTTTTTGGTGTGGTAATTTAAAAAATATATATATATATAAAACACTCGGTTAGTAGCAATATAACTAAAAAAAATGACGTTGTAATGAACCTGAATTTAACAAAATAATCTTAACAATATTAACCATTGGACCTAAATCTTGAAATTCGAAAAGTAGAGAGACTAAATTCTAAATTTAAAAAAAGTACAAAGACCTATATCATATTTTAACCAAAACTTTAATATAAAAGAAAAGCTGGTATAACTTACCTAATATGGTAATATTCATCTAAAACCAACTTGTATAAAAAAAACCCATGTGTGCACAAACAAGAAAGATAATTAATTTAATTACACAAAATTGAAAAAAGAAATTAGTGGTTTTGTTTCTCAAGGTACCAAGAAAACAAGAAAAAAAAGAGTGGGGGTTTCATCTGATTTTGTCATTCATTGGTTGCAGCATAAGTACATATGATCCTTTTATTCTCCCATAAAATATGATAATTAAGTGATGCACATGGTAGATCTCTTAGTGTACAATGAAAATCTAATTTAAATTTGTAGTTAACCTAGACCTAGTTTAAGTTGCCATTCACAACATCGATTAAAAATATATATATGACACAATAATCTTAACATTCTCCTCCATAATGTATTGTTCGTGCACTTTCGAAACTTTGATGTGATTTTCTATAATTTTCACCGATTAAAGAGCTTTTTGTGGGCTATCATAATCATAAATTGTTGTTCTCCACATTAAAAAGTAAAAGACTTTTTACCCTTCACATTTTAAATTAGGGTTCAACACTCTAATTCATGCATCATGCATTGTTTCCCTCAAATCATATATAATGTTGATTCTCTAATCTAGAGATCAATTTATCATCCACAAAGTTTAGGGAATGCATTTTTAAGTGTTTAACCTAATATTTTACTTTTCTTCAATGAGGAATTATGATTGTTGAGAATTATATATGCGGACGATGAAGTTTTGTTGTCGAATTTATAAAACTTATTTCTGATTTGAAGAAGTAAAAGGTGAAAAAGAAAAATTAGTGGAGAAAAGATAACAGTTTGTGCGTGTTAAGCCTGCTAGAGTTGTTAGCATATGTTAGCTAGTTGTAGAGTCTTGTAAACCTTCATCTGTATATAAAGAAGATAACTAAACATAATAAAAGCAATTAAGAATACCAATGTTTCTTTTGAACTATCTTTTCTTTCAACTTTTCATTTTCTTATTCATTTTCTTCCTATTTTCCTTTTTACTTCTTACTTAGAGAGTTGTTCTTTTCCCCTAGCTTTTTTGCATATAAGAGTGCGGTACTTGTACATGCATCAATTGGTATCAGAGCTCCGAACTTGGCACCTCCCATGGTTGAAATTGTCAGGTTACTAAACTTTAAGTTTGATGAATCCATCAAAGAATCATTCAAGGAAACAACGACAACATTACACAGGCAAGATGTTAACAAGAAAAAGGTCTTAGCAACTTTGGAACAAGATCTCTTAAGCTTTAATCGTCAACAAATATGATAAAGATGCTAAATCTCAAGTAAACAGGTATTGTTGTTGAATATCATATCTATCTTACCTTGTTGTTATGATTGGTACATTTACATGAAGAGTATGCAACCAATTGGCTCTTGAATGTGCTTGAGAATATTATACAAAAATTTGTCAAGATGTCAAGCTTAAAACTCTTCAAGGTGCTTTTGCAATTGCCCAACTTCAAGAATCAACCATAAAAATATTACACCGGAAATCTATTATCACCCTACATACTCACCTTTAACGCCTCCCACTCAACTCCCCAAGTTTGTTCAAGAAATTGAAATTTACTATCAAACTCCTCTCTTAATTCTTCAAATATTTTAAAACATATAATTATTAGATAAATTTATTGAAACAAAAGCAATACAAACTTTGATGTGAAAAGCTCAAAGGTTTGCTCTATGGTTTAAAAAAGAATATGATTTTTACCATATGTGCAAACATGCAAAATTGTTGCCATTTGGGATCATTGAGATGGAAGGTTTCTTTTATGAAATTACTATTGCTACAAAATTGGAGCAAAGAAAGTTGCAAATGTTAGACTTTGCAAAGTTATAATTTGCAAACCACCACACAAGGATTATAGTCATAAAATCAGACAAAAATCAGGAAGCGACATCATTTTATGTCAAATCCTACAAATACTCTTACCTTCAACAAAATGTATGACTGGTAGTTTAGTTTACACACCCACTTGAACGTACTTTTATGTGGTTTGCAAATGAAATTTTAATGTTTTCATTTTTGAGGACAAGGCTTGTTTTGAGAATGAGAGATTTATATATGACAACTTAAAGAAGAAAATATTAAGTCTGTTGTAGTTGTTAGTTAGAGTTTGTTAGCTAGTTTAAAATTCTTGTAAGCCTTCATTTGTATATAAAAAAGATAACATGATAAAAGCAACCTGGGATATTAATTGTTCTCTTAACTCTTCTTCTTCTTCTTCTTTTCCTTTCCTTCATACTTGAAGGGTATTTTTATTCCCTAACTTCCCCGTGCATAAAAGTTTAGTACTTGTACGTACACACATCATAATTAGAGTATGTTGATGAGGGTATCAACAAGGGAGGAGATAAAGAGGAGGATGCAGTGGTGCTAAGGAAAGTCGGTCCACCCTAGCAGGGCGGAGAGCCAGAAGAGGTATGCCAAGTAAAGTGGAAAGAAGTTGAGGGAACAAAGGAGAAGGTTGAGGGCTATTAGGTTGTTGTATATGCTCAAGGGTCAATCCCTTCTTCATCGTGCTGAAGGGTATATATAGTGGGGGTCTTGTGCTTGGAAGTGTTGACGTGGTACAAGGTTGTTATGTTCAGGTTGGGTTCGGTGATCTAAAGGGCAAATTCATAGTAGGAGTGTTCACACCAGAAAAGCAAACACCTTAAGGAGTGGGTGGCCTGTTCACAAAGACAGGTGGACAAGATCTTCCTAGAGGGAGAGATTAGTTCGTTTGCAGGGATGAATGACCAGAATTATTCCGAGAGAAACATGAGGTTAAACAGAAGTAGACTTTCTAGATCACTAGATTAACAAAAGGATGTTTGGTGATGTATTTAAACAAGGCATCCATTAACAAAGGAGCTCCTTAATTACTTAGTATTTTTGTAAGTCACTCAACTATAACTTCTTCTTCTTTTTTCATAAAGTTGTTGTAGACATCAAATTTCATTAGAGTTCATTAATTTAGATTGTAACAAATTTGATTATTTTTGCATTTTAGATGAATGATTGTTTTGGGATAAATCACTTTGATTTTACAAGTAAAATTTTGGACATTATTTAAATTTGGGCTTTGGTTGCTAAGGTTGAATGACATTAATTTGAGTTTGAGCTATTTTGTGGATAACAAAACTTTTAGGCCTATTTTTATTTTAATTTTAAATATATTATATTACAATTAAATGTTATTTATTATAAAAATTATAAAAAAAACAAAAATTTTAAAATATAATAAAATCCCTAGTTTTACAATATTTTCAAATTGGGCCTTTATTTTTATAAAATTACAAAAAAATCCTTAATTTTTTTACAAAATTTACAAGTTAGTCCTAAATCCTCCATAGTACATTGTCAGGTCCTTTGCCAGCCTTCTCAATTTCCATGTTAAAGAGGAGTACTTACAAACAGAGAAAGGAGGTTAGCATTCCCAATTTAAAGTTAGAAAGAGAAGCAAAAACCCTTCATTTTCTTAGCTAATCCAACAACCACCAGCAATGCGATTTTCATTTGAATATGATTTAATATTTCGAAGAAAATATTACTTTAGCACTTTATTTCATAGATATGTCTAAATTTATCAATACTAATAATTCACATTTAATATGCACTAATATAAATAATTATTAGTTAGTAGGCATAATATATCAAAAAGCGATAATAAATATACACAATTGTGCAAAATAAGCATTAATATATATAAAATAAAAAATATATATATATCAAGCATCAAATAATAATAAAAGGAGAAGGTATCAAGTAATAATGAAAATCAAATTATTATTTTTTTGTGTGATGAAAGCAAAACCTATCAAATAATACTAAAAAGTAAAACTTTTTCAATATTCTCTTTAGATACTACTTGCATGAAAATGCGTAAATGTTTTATGTCAATGCATTTAGTTATAACGCTAAATCTTAATTTAATTGGTGTATAGCTAATAACATTAATTAAGTGATAATTAATATAAATATAAAATCTATTTTAATATTACTTTAATATTTTCAATATCAATTTAGTAATATAATAGAAGGATAGTATAGATTTTAATTTTTAAGATTGGTTTTGATAGGCCCTTGCATAGGGAGGCAAAAGCCCACTTGGTTAAAGCCCATTTGATGGATTTAGTTTGATGCAAGGACCAAAATCTAGCCCATTTTTAAAATTTCATATTCAGACCCAAAATGTAATTCATCACATTTACTATGTGAAAAGAAATATTTTTTTTATTATTTTAAAATAAGTTAAAGTTTAAAAATAAAATATGTTCTAAGTGATTAGTTGGTTTTTATTAGTTTTAAAAAATAAGTTAAATTTATAAATATAAAATTAAATTTTGGAGTTATTTATTAAAAATTAATAAACTTAAATGCCCTTAACTTAAATCATATCTAAAAAATTTCCAAGTTTAACTCATTTGATAAAAATATTTAGTTTATTTTATAAAATTTAATGATTTTTTTAACAATCTCATTATAAGTTCTAATAATATATGTTTTTTTTAGCACAATGACTAGAATAATACATTTCAGCGTACTTGAATTCACGTCCTTCTATATTGGAAACAATGTCCATCCTAATTAAGTTAAGACTCAATCGACATAATTGAGGTAAGGTTTTTTAAATTTACAAATAAAATTAAAAAATAATGTATTTAATTATTTTCAAATAGCAATAAATGATATAAAAGTTAAAAAAGAAAATTGTAAAGTGAATGTATGAAATAATTTTATCCATATAAAAGAAACATTGAGGCATGTCAGATTTGTAGACCCCATTTTGGTGTAGCCATGAAATAGTGTTTGATGTTTCATCAATGTGGTCCTGGCTTAATTAACCACACATCTCAACCTGATTGGCTAAAGGGAAAAGAAAGGAAAAGAAAAGAAAATTGATGGAAGTAATTGCTAGTGGGTAGGAATAAGAGCTTGTGTAAAACATGGTCAAAGAAAATCAAAGGGACAAGGTACTGTTATTGAAAATGGGTAGATTCAATTCATTCAGCCTAGGGACATGACACAAACTTTGGATGTTTTTTCTTCCTTTTGACTGTTCTGTCATAAACAAATTTCTTAGCAAGATAAGCACATACTGTGGGAATACATCCAAGGTCGAAATTAGAAATTTTTTTCTATTTGCTACCAAAATTAATGATTTAACCTATAAATTGGTACCAAAATTATGTCATTTTTTTCTATATATTTTGGTACTTGAAACATTTTTTTCGTCATAAGTACCTAAATTACTTTTCTTCTCAAATTGATACTCTATTAGTTCAACCATTAGTCAAACCATTAAGTCTATTTTAAAAAAGATAATCAATTAAAAGTTATCGTGTGACCAAAAAAAACCAAAAAATATTATTCTCTCTATGTATATATGTATATTTCTTTTACTTTATATATATATATATATATATATATATTCTTCCTCTCATTTTGAGCTTCTTCTACATGTGTGAATATTTTGACTTCATGGTTTTGATTAACGTTTTAGAATTGGACCGATGGCCGAATCGATTAGTCCACCAATTTTCGAGTTGATTGGTTTGTCTAGTTCAATCAAATAAATTATTAAAAAAATATAAAAAAATAAAAATATTTAAAATAGAGAAAATTGATTCAACCAATTTTTCAGCTCGATTCAGTTGGTTTATATTAGTTCACAGGTCAATTGGTTCAACCCTTATCCCATAAACAAATACCTAGGTTGGTTCTCGATCAAATCAGCTGAATCAGTCAAATTCTGAAAACATTAATTTTGACTAATGAAAGAACTTTTTAGATCTTGTCAGGTTAAGTAGGCGGTGAAGTACAAAAATAAAATTAATTGCCAGTATCTCGATATTGGGAGAGAGAATTTCAAGTATTGTTGGCATTGTCAAATATTATAAAGGAAGAAGAGAGAAAAAATAGAAAAAAATGAAATAATATAAAAGAAAAAATGAAAATAAAATAATTAAAAAATATTTCTTAAAGTTTATATGACGTGGTACCTTATTATTAGCTGGAATTTTTTTAACGAATATAACATTTTTGTGTAAAATGGTGGTTGAAGATTAGATTAGGTCCCACTTGTGACAAAAAAAAAAGTTCAAGTATCGACTTAGAAAAAGGCAATAGTTTAGGTAATAATTTGTTGGTTAAATATTTTTTAAAAATAGACTTTACAGTTTGACTAACAGATGATATAACAAAAGTAACAACTTGGGAAAAAAATTAGTGTAAGTACCACTTATGACAAAAAAAGGGTTTAGATATCAAAAAAAAAAAAAATAGTATAATTTAAGTACCAATTTGTGAGTTAAGCCTTAAATAAAAGATTATCCCTACACCTTTAACAATTCAGATGACAATATGTTAATATAGGTTTAATATATTATTTTTTACTCGAGTTCAATTTTTTTTATTGTCGTATTTGCGTTTCTTGGTCCAATGTGATACTTGTATTTGACAAAGTTATACATTTTGGTACTCAAAGATAATTGTATTAACTTTTAGTCTTCAATTTGGGTTCTAGAGTTAATTTGATGAAAAACCACAATGAACTAATAATATCAGCAATTAACTTTTATTAAATCAACTCTAAAACCTGAACAAACTCACAACTCATCTGTATTTAACAAATTAAACACAAAAATAAACAAATTCAAATTTAACACTAAATTTATTTATTAAAAACATGAAAAATTAAAACTAACTAATATTTGCAATTAACTTTCACCAATTCAACCTTAAAACCTGAATTAAACATTAAAAAGTTGACACTGTTACTTTTAGATACCGAAATGTATAACTTTTTTTCTAAATACAAGTATCACATTGAAAAAAAACCCACAAATACCTCGTTAAAAAAAGTGTCAAACTTGAGTAAGTGATGTATTAAGCCATTAATATATTGATATTATGGTAAAAATCGAACATATGCTTATATTTATAACTCTTATAATTTTACTTATAAACTAGAAACAATTTGTATTAGACGTCCTCGAATCAAATTTTAAATTAATTCATAAACTTTGAAATATTTAATTGAATCCTCAAATTAAAATATTTTTTCAATTATATCCTTGATTCATTATAGCGGTTAATTTTAACATCAAATGTCAATGTCGATCTAACCTAATTTAGTTTTTAAACACATATAAATCAATAAATATTTTTAAATACTTTAGATCAAAACTACCATTTAATGCCAAATTTAGAGACTAGATTAACAAAAGAACTTAATTGGCACGATACTTTAGTTTAAGGATTAAATTAGAATATTTTAAAAGTCAATGATTGATTTAGATTTTGATCAATAGTTTGGAGATGTATGATGCAATTTATTTTATATATCCATACTATTATTTAAGTACGTGACTTAGTTAGTGTCACGAATCAACTCAACACAAACTTAATTAGAGAAAATACTAAAAACCCGAATCTTAAATGATTGATAAATATTATTGTAGGGTTTGTTTTTTTTTTGTATTTTCATACCTTTATACAAAAAATTATAAAAAAACAATTTAAATTTACGAAAAATAAGCAGTTGATGTGATTTGTTCCCTTTTTATCATTAAATATCCAGGGAGGGAAAGAGGGACGACATTATTTGATTCCGTATCACCCGGTACTAGATGGGAGCTTTAAAAATTGCTCCAAACAAGTCTTAGGTAATGAGATTTGAACTTAAATCATCAAGTAATGTTCTGTATATCTATACTATTATTTAATTTTATCACCCGCATTGTGTTTTACGTATACATGTTTAATTATTTATTGAGTTTTATTTTTAAATATACACATAATTTAAATAAATGATTTCCATATATATATATATACACGTGTGATATAATAAATATTTGATAGAAAAATTGTGAAAAAGAAATTCATGATAATAGCAATATCCATAATTTAAGTAATCGGTCATCTTCTTCTCTATTTTCATTTTCTTAAAAACTATTTATATATATTATATATAAAGATGTATATATATGGGACTAAACTGAATATACAAAAATTATAAAAATGATGAACCAACTGCAGAAACATAACATTTTTTTTTTTTGCCCAATGGACTCAATTTGCTCCTTCTTTCCTCTTCTGTTTTCAGCTGGATTTCTCTACTTTTAAGTTTAACAAAAAGAAAAAAAAAAACCCAAAAAATAAATTAAAAAAAAAAAGAACTAATGGTTGGTGTTTTAAGAAGCTCCAACTCCAAGGAAATCAATGAAGTGCATGTTGATCTTGTCATCTCCAATTGCAGTTTGGGAGTGGTTGGTCCTATTCGTTCCCACTGACTCAGTTGCTGAAATTTCTGAGTTAGAATCTGATGAGTTAGCATATTGGTCCACACCCATAACCACTCCCATTGGTCTTTGTTGGGAACCATACTTGCCAAAATCACCATTTCCACTGCTCCCCACTTTCACTTTTTCACCTGCAAATCATTTTCTTTCATATGTAAAAAAAAATGAAAATAAAAGTGATCATTTCAAGGGAAAAAAAAAGTTAAAAAACATACATACCCTTTTGATGAACACCACTAAAAGTGGTGAAAATTTGATGGGGTGGTACTCCTTTTTTTGTTGATGAAGGAGTAAGGGCTAGATCAGTACTGGTTGAGTTGCTGCATGAAATGGTGGATTGGTCACTGCTAGCATTGTTTCGAACAGTCAAATCCAATCCTCTAGGGAAAGAAGCTGATGATGTTGATGATGATGGTTTTCTCCTTCTGTAAATGCTTGATTGCTCTCTATGTTTCCTTGCCATTATCACATGCCAATGGTTTTTAACTGCATTATCTGTTCTGCCAGGGAACAATCTAGCAATCAATGCCCATTTGTTACCATATACTTTATGTGCTGTTAAGAGTCTCTCTTCTTCTTCTTCACTGAAAGCTCTCCTATTGATTCTTGGATCTAGCTGGTTAAACCATCTTAATCTACAACTTTTCCCTGCAAAAAAACAAGAGATATCATTTAGGAATAAGATCAAACACTTGTGAAACTAACAAGATACAACTTTTATAGCGAAGATCAATGAAAAACCTGATCTTCCTTCAAGATGTTCAGCTATCAAGTTCCAATTTTGAGGACCATATTGAGCAACAAGCTCTTTTAATCTAGCATCTTCAGCTGGTCTCCAATGACCTCTGGAACAAAGCTTAGTGTGTCCATTTTTGACACTACCACCGGGGGTTTTATTACTTTCATTTTCAACACTTAAATTCAAAGAAAGACCCTTTTTTTCAACACCCAAAAACCCAGATTTTCCATCACCAGCAGCAACAACTCCATCGGTTCCCCTGGTTTGAAATGGATCAAAGCTCAAACTTTTATTGCTTTGTTCCATTAAAGAGGTTGGAATCTGAAACCCCATTTCAGAGTTTTTGGTAACTCTCCCTATTTGATGAGGAAAAATCGAAGGGAGTGATAAAAAGTTCCTCTCTTGAACCTCACCACCATTGTAGCAGTTAAAATCATTGCTTAGATTTAGAGGACTCATTGTTATATAAAAAAAAAAACCAGGATAAACCCAGAAAACAAAAACCCAAAACAAAAAAACAAAAAACAGATGATCAAAGATCAAAGAAGCTAAGCTTATCACTTTTCAAGCCTCAACCATTAGAGAAGAATGTCTGAGAAAAGAGAAAACAAAACAAAGGGATCTGTTGAAAATCAAAGGGAGAAAAGGAAGAAGAGAAGAGAGGACACGGTTCTTGATTTTGTTTCACTTTTTTTTTTACATTTCCTTGTGGTCTTAGTTCTTGAGCTTAAAAAGGCAATGGAAAATGGGTCCAGGGGTAGGGGGGAGGGGTTGAAGGGGACTGAATTTTTTTTTATTACAAAAATGGGAAATAAATAAAATAGAATAAAGGCTGGGGCTTTGCATGTAACTGGAGAACCACTCGTGTGGGTGTTGGGAGTGTGTCCCTCTCTTTTTTTTGTTGTTTTGGTTTTGATGTTGGTTTTGTTTTTTGTTTTTCCTTGATTTAATTAATTTAAGGATAAATTATATTGATATCCATTTAATTATATTTTTTTGTCTTTAAATTATGAAAAGTTACAAAATAATCACTTAATTATTTATTTTTTTGTCACTTAACTATTTTAAATTTTTGGGTATTTTTATTTTTACGGTAGCCAACTGATGAACAAAAAGTAAAAAAAATTAAATAATTGAATGATTGTTTTATAATTTTTCATAATTGGGTGACTTAAAAAAGAATAAAAACCATAATTGAATAGCTTCAATTGTTATTTACCTAAATTTTAAAAATTATTTATATGAACGGAATGTAAAATTGACCCATCTATCTATTATTTAATTGACTTGTTTTTAGAAGTTAAATGATACCGTTGGTGAAACTCAAATAAGAGATACATGATAAACTTTAAAAGTTAAATTTCATTTTTTTTTAATTTTTTAATCTTAAAATCAAGTCTATATGGTAAAAAAATGTTAAAATTTATCGATTGAGTCCTAATTCAATTGACATAGGTATTGTTGCCAATAAAGGACGACGTGAGTTCGAGTGTACTGAAACACATTATCCTAGGTTGGGGAAAGGCTATGAATAGTTTTAAGGACTGTATCAAAAAGAACAGATATGACTGAAACTTATAATAAAATTGTTAAAAAAATGTTAAAATTTATATTAAAATTATTGAAAAGGTTAAAAAATTTAATAAAAGTATAATATTTTATGAGAAAAAAGAAAAAGAAAATAGGGAATTGGATATTAGGAAAATAAAAAAAACACAAAAATTGATAAAAAAAAATGATGAAAAAAGGGGGGGGGGGGGGGTTGTGTTTGTTTCGCATCGGGGAATGAAGCAAAAACCAGAATCTATTTGTCTTTTTGTCAAACACTTTTGCTTTTAATAAAATTTTATTCAAAAAGTGTTTTTTCATAGTCGTAATTTCCAACTCTCCCACTTACCTTTAATTTCCTCCCTTCTTTTTTACTATTCCTTTTTCCAACCATTTTTATTTTAAATTTAATTTTTTTAAATAATTTCATTATAATTTCTGATCATATCTGTTTTTTTAACACAATACTTAGAACTACTTATATCCTCTTCTTAATTCATAGATAGGAGGATAATGCGCTTCAGCACACTTGAACCCACGTCCTCCTGCATTGATAATAATATCTATAGTAATCGAATTAAGATTCAATCGGCAAAAAAAAAAATACTCATTTTTTGTTAACTTGAATGAGCGCGGTCAATGAGACCTTGGCTATATGACTTAAGTTGACATTTTGGGTTTTGGCTAAATTTTATTTTACTTAAAAATTTACTACATGTGAATTGTATTCAGAAGTATTATGATCTAAATTATGTTGATTTTACGTTTTGTAATAATTAATCAATAGATTTGTAATGATTTTAAATCTTATCATATCTAAATCATGTTTAGAAGTATTGTTGTTAAATTATATATGTTTTATACTTTGTAATGATTAATCAATTTGATTATATTTGTAAAAAATTAGGTTAAAATTTATATAAATATATATACATTTAAAACTTGATTATAAATTTTTAAAAAAATACAAGATAATAGAATATAGGATTCCATGATAACAACAATTTTTTTATTTTTTACATAAAATTGGACATTGGAATTTGTTAATACTTCAAAAACATTAAAAATAGTGACGATATGCCCAATAAGGCATGAGAGGAGAGGTTCCCAACACAGACATAGATTTGTCCATTTCAAACAATGTGTCTTCCCTTGATGTTAGTTCCCTCTTTGCTAATTAAACTTATTATTAATTCTTTATTTAAAAAAAAAAAAAATGATAAAATTTTATGTTTGGTTTACTATGTGATTTATTGATTGTATATTTATACATTATTGCATTAAATAAAAATTGTATAAGTTAATATAATGTCAATCACGTATTAACAAAACAATGCTGGCTGTATTTATCTTTAAAATTTTATTAAAAAAAATTAATGTTTGTTTATTTATAAAATAATGTAATGTGATTAATATGAATTTATTTATTTGATCATATATCTTTGTTGTGTCAAAGTTTTTTCTTCATGTTAAAACTAACGTCGATAATGGTAATATAGAACGGTTGCAAAGTAAAAATAAAAATAAAAATAAAACACACAGATTTTACGGGAAAACCTTTTCGAAAAAAAAAACACGAGCAGAGGAGGAGAAATTCACTAATGTTGAAAACTGAATGATACAAGAGGAGTTTCGACTACATTTATTTAAAAGTTGAAAAATCATATTCTAATTAATGTTAAATAGACAAAGTGTAGTTCTATATTGATTCTACTTATACCATATAATCCTCTAATTTTACTACTGTATTTCTTTTAACAAGAATTTTAGTTACGTGAACCCATTTACATTTTTCTCATTTTTAAGATTAATTCAATTAAGAAATGTAACATTCATTTGATGGCAATTCAATTAATTAATGGGTTAAACATTCATGGTTTGATTAATAAATGTAATAATTTTATGTAGCATATATATATATATATACTTTTTGGTTAAGACGGGTATGGATAGTGAAAAGTATAAGTCGGTTAAATCAATTAATTCTAGTTTAAACGATTTTAGTGGTTAAATTAGTTGTAGGATTTATTTATTTATTTATTTATGCTGATTGATTATTAGTTATTGAATTTCATAATTGAATCGATTGATTTAAAATTTTTAAAATTTATTTTAAATAAGGCAGTTAACTGATGAATGCTAAGTTGATTAATTGGTCAAACCAACTAATGTTAAGTCAATTCAATTAGGTTAGTTTATTCATATAAGTCAATTGGTTCAATTATTGTATATGATGATCAGTTAAACCAGTTAAGTTGAAAAAAAATCAAACTGATTAAATTAATCGTTTGTTCACCCCTGTAAAGGGATACTATGTTCAAATCTTAAACCAGGGACGAATTGTCTATGGAGACGAGATAAATTTCTAAAATTTTGAAGGGTGTTGATTTTTTATTTTAAAAAGGTTTGGTTTATATAATTAATTTTTAGAAAGGATAAAAAATACCATTTTTTTTCATTTATTCGAATAACTAAAAAGCTTAAATTAAACAATTAATATTTTTTTCTCATTTAATAAGGGGACCAAAACTCTACTTATCTTGACTTCACCTTTACCCAGGGGCATAGCTAGGGGCTGGCAAGGCCCTTGGCCCCCCTAAAATGAAATTTTTTTCATTTAGACCCTTTAAAATTTTTAAAATTTTAAATTAGTAAAAATAAAATCACACTTTGACCCCCTAAAAATAAAAAAAAATTAAATTAATCTTTTAAAAATTATAAAGATATAACCTATTAAAATGATGAAATTACATTTTTACTATCATAAAAAATACAATTTAATTTTGACCGCTGAAAAAAGTTTCTGACTTCACCCCTTTCTATACCCTAAACTTAATAATATCAACTAGCATTGAAAATTAACACAAATTATTTACTACCATGACTAAATTTTTTAGTATTCCAACATCAATATAATATTTCATTTTGAATCAATACAAAAGCCAATTAGAGGTGATCTAAAGTTACAACTTTAGATTTTCTCTCCTTTCTAAAATACTGTACTTAAGTACCATGCTTTTGGGATTAATATATATATATATATATGTTTATAAATGTAGATGAATTTTTTTAAATTTACCTTTGTAAAAGTATCTTAAATCTTAATTGGGCACACCAAAAGCAATTCCAAAACAAAACAAAACTTCATTTCTTTTGTTCCTCATTTACGAGATGTAGCTTTGCATGCAAGTTTAGAAAAGCAATGAAGTCGTAAGCAACAAAATCATAATAAGTGGCAATATTATGTTTAAAAAAACCCAAAAAAGAAAAAGAAAGAAACCCTACTAACATGCATGGAAAAAAAAATTAATGATTCCCACCACTTAGAGCTTTCAAAAAAAATTGTAAATAAATAATATAAAAAATATTATTCTCTAATGCAATAGATTTGAAGATAATAAATTAATTGATTAAGAAAGTGATTGGTGATAATTAAATCAAGTGCTTGACTGGTTTTTCCACAATCAACAATAGTATTCTTCTTGGATTAGGGGAATCAAATAGTTTAATCAATGTAGCTTTTCTTTTAACGAAAGAAAGAAAAAATATCAATCCAATCACTATTTATAATTTTTTTTCTTTCTTTAATGAATAAATTTCTTTATCTGATTTAGATGTTTTGAAAAGATAAAAAATAATTGTCGATTGTGTTTTAGCTCGACTGATATGAACATTGTTGCCAATGCATGAGGATGTGTATTCGAGTGTGCTGAAGCGCATTATCCTCCTATTTATGGGTTGGGGAGAGACTATGAGTAGTTCTAAGTATTGTGTAAAAAAAAAAAAAAACAGATATGTTTTAATATATATTTAAAGATTAATTTAATTATACACGACAAAATTTTTGGAAGCGAACTTATTGGAAGGATTTTACTAACTTAAATGCTCTTGATCTGATGGAATTTAATCTCGAATTTAATGTGGTATGAAAATATATACGATTGAATCAACAAAGATTTGACAGCTCAAAATGTGTGGCCTTGTCTACATCAATGTTTCATTTCAGTAGTAAATCCGAAACAATAAATTTTAAGTTCTGTTCTAATGTAAATTTTTATCAGAACTGATCGTATTAATGCGTACTTTAAGGAATACGATGTACTGATCAATATAGAAACAATGCCTACTTCTACCTTGAATCCTCCGTAACTTTAAATAAAAAAAACACACATTTATAGACCTTGAAAATCATCTCAATATGCCAGAAACAAACTGATACCGATAGATACCAACGTGATAACAATACATCTATGGATACAATACCTACTAACCAAGCAATATAGGAGGGTGTAAGTGATAAAAAAACAAGATATTGAAAAAATAATGATAAATTAATGTTTGCTACTTTGATATTTGGTGGGGGTGAGTCATTCAACTTCCCTTTTCTTTCATTGCTTTTGACATGATTTTTAGGTGACTTTAATTATCTTTTTTTGTATACTTTTAATAAGGCAATGTTCCGTTAGCTAACCTATCAAAGATGATCAGTTATTATATAAATTCTTCTCCTTTTTGAATCCTTTTGACTATTGAAATCATTGTCCCACTTTTATGCTTTCATAAATTTTTCAATTTTTTTTCTTCCTTTTTTAAAAAAAAAATATTGTATATTTTATGTTTACTAATTAAATTCTTTTGTCGATCTATTGGCTTTCATCTTATTATAAAAAGCAACATTGAATCATGCATACGGTCCATCTTATATTCAACTAGCTAAACTTTTTTTATTAATAAAATAAATATAGATTTATATTTTTTATATACTAATAGATATTCAATACAAGTTTAATCACTATAATTATACAAAAATAAAAGTTACATTTATATTTATCCAAAAAAATAATAAAATGGGTCATTTGAACAAGCCGAATCAAACTCGAGTCTTGACCTAATTCTTGAACAGGTGTAATTACATTCATGATTACATGATTCATAACCAAACTATACAATATAACTACCAAACAAAACCTCCCAATTTTTAATATTTATTATATAATTCTAACTAAAAGAAATAGTGATGTAACATATATATATATTTATATATGAAAAAAAAAGCTTGTTGTGAAAATGGAGAAACTGTCACACTTATCATGCATGGAAGAGAAAGCAGTGTCACAAGAAAAATGCCTATTGCAGATTAGGTTGTAACGTATTCAGGGAGACTTTGTTTTTTTTTTTTTTTTTTTTTTTGGTTTCAAAAGTGGTGATAATTATTATTATGGGTTTGTTTTGTTTTGCTTGTTTGACCATGGGAATCATGTATTCATTGGGGAGTCAGCAATTGAAATAAATACTTGATTATATTTATATGATTTTCCTTTAAAAAGTAAATAATAAATTCACCATAAATACTAATACCAAATACATAACTATATATTTTCCTTTAAAAAGTAAATAATAAATTCACCCCATTATTTATACAAATTTCTATATATGTTCAATGTACATAATAAACAGAAGATATAATTTTTTATTTTTCTTAAATTATAATGATCAGAAATGGTAACAAAATTAAGTTCAAATCGTAAAACAGATTAAAACGAATGTAGTTATATATATTCTAAATTCGTAGTCATTTTTAAAACTAATATTTTATATACTTTAAATTAGTTTTGAAAAAAAAAATATTTTATATTATTTTCAGCACATAATTCGAAAAGTGGTACGTTACGGTCGTGCACACATTAATGTCTCATTCGAAAAATCAGCCATTTTTAACAGTTACATAACACACGTTCTACTACTGTTCATGTCAACCAATAAATTTTCATTTGTAACGTACCATTATTTGCTTTTCCCCATAAAAAAAATTAATTTTTATTTAATTTGTAAGGCCTTTATTTCAAAAATTAAAATTCTAGTTTGATGAATTAAAAATCGATAATTTAATTAAATATTTAACGAATTCATAGTTAAATTAAAATATTTTATTGATGAATTTAATCTCGGATTTAATTTTAAATTAAAAATGTATATTTTTGAAAAAGAAAGAATTAAGTAATGAATACTTAAAATATAAATTAAAAATGGGTGAAAGTGGGGGTTTAAGCACATGCATGGATTTTGTCTGTTAGTGGGAAAACCGTTTTAGAAATTTGGAGTTTATCGAGGGAGGGAACCTTTTAATGACGACAGGAGTGGAAGTCCGTTACACGTGCGGGCAGATCGTGTCCGAACACGTGTGCAGTGTACGTGGAGATTGTTTTTATAAAAATAAAATAAGAAAACCGTAGTAACGATTTCTCGATGAGCATCCATTGTGTTTACCTTAACGAGATCGTGGACTGTGTGGGGCCCATCTCCTTTTTGGTGCTTCGAAATGACTAAAATGGTCTTCATCGTGAAACAGTGAGAAGTTTGTGTAGGAGTTTTAAGGAGGTAAGAAGGATATTTTAGTAAAATTATGGGTTAAAATGAGTTGATTCGATTAAAGTTGGATTGATAGATATATGTATGTGTATGTGTATGTAGATATACATGTACATGTGTGAATTTGAATTTGTATATAAAAAACTATACTTACAGACCGGTGGTGGGTCGATCCACCTGATTGAAACCCCGTTTCGCATTGCATTTAGAAGGGGAAAGGTAAGTCTTTCAACACCAACTGCAATGTCAATCACGAGTTTTGGGGTTAAAAACACGAATACAAAAATTGAGTTTAGATGTTTTTGGTTTTTGGCTCTTGTGTTTTGAACCGCAAATTATTAAAATATTTTTATTTGGATTAATTATTTAAAATGTACTTAAAAACTTTAAAATGTTTCATGTATAATTAAAATTAGAAATAATTTATTAATTATTAAAAAGGTATTTAAATTGTACCTTTTATGTATAATTATATTAAATTATTTAAATGTTATTTAAATTAATTTATTTTTAATTTTTAACATCATGTTTAAAATGAGCATTTTAACTTTCCACCGTCGATGCGTCGTTGAGAGCACAAAAAATATCCTATCCCTCTAAAATAACGAAAAGAATAGTATAAGGGAAGTAGGGTCAAATCCTCAGGGGTTGAATTTGCACAACTTCTTGTTCCTCGAGATCCCGAGCACAGTCGTGCCCAAGAAAAACGGCGTACCTGAAAAAAAATAAAAAAAATAGAATTAAAAATATGGACGAATTGAGATTGTGTAAATTGAAATTGAAATTGTAAAAATAAACAAAATCGAGAAAAGAGATTCTTGGATTGAGAGATTCCAGCCTCCGGTTATCTCGATCCTTCTTGGGTTCAATCCTAGGCTTTTAGGTGATCCTTCTCGAACAGAATAAGCTAGTTATAGTGGAAGATGACGCCTATGACCACCAGCTCCACTTACGTTTTAGACTTACGACTTAGAGGAGCCTAACTTTAGCCAACCGTCACTTTTTTGGGACTGTCTTACACTAGATCATCATTTCTCAATGGCGAATGCCACGCCATTTTGTCTCTTGAGCTTGACAACCACTGACGCAGTAAGCTAACGAATCTACTATGCAACCTTCTCAAAACATACAAAGCGGCCGCCTGTAACAGCCCGTTTTCAGTGAAATCAGAATAGTGGTTTCGGGACCACAAATTCGAGGTCAAAAAAAAATATTTTAATATTATTTTATGGTCTACATTACGATAGAAATATCGTATAAAAATTTCGTTAAGAAATTTTATCGATTACATGTCTAATTTGATGAAAATGACCAAATTGCACAAAGTACAAAAGTTGAATTCTACTAGCTTAAGGTATCAAATAGCTATGGAATTTAAAATTGGAGGTCCTTATAAGGCAAATATATCATTTTAAGGAGTTAGTAGATAAGGATGATTATTCATCATTGGAAATTAAGAAATCATTAAGGTTAATTTTGGAAAGATGATAAAATAATGATGATAAATGAAATAAATAATTAAAATATAATCATTTTCATCATCTTTCCTAAAAAAAAATACATGAAAACCCTAGCCATGGATGTTGAGTTCAAGTAAGCTATTTTTGCTTAATTAGGTATGTATTCTTGTCTTGTTTTTAATGATTTTTATGTTTCGAGATCGTAGTAGCTTAATCTAGCTATCTCGGGAATTAATTTGCAAAATTATTAAAGTGTTAAGGTTTTTCCATGGATGAGTATAGTTGAATTATGAAGTTTTATGGTAGAAAATGAAAGGTTGTTGATCGATAAACAATTATTGTAAAGAGAATTTTGATGAAATTATGATTTAGGGACTAAATTGAAAAGATGGAAAATTCATGGAAAAATTATGAATTTTATGAAATACATGGGCTTCTATTGTTATATATGAAAATCGGTTAGGCTTGGAATAAGGATTAAATTGTATGAATTTCATTTTCTGAGCCTAGGGATAAAATCGTAATTAATTAAAAGTATAGGGGCAAAATAGTAATTTTTCCAAAGACGTGTATTGGATTTGATTGAATGTGAATTGTATTAAATTGAGCTAAATTCATTCGTATAGATCCAGATAGACCTAGTACGGAATTGGATTGAGGAAAAAAAAGTATCGGATTAGTAGCTTACAAATCTACGTATACTTGTCGAGGTAAGTTCGTGTAACTAAATTGTATATTTGTATGATTTGAATTGAATATTGTTGTGTGTGATTTGTATAAAATGCCATGTATATTATTAATCACATATCCGACAAGTACCGAGTCCCGTTTGAACCTTAGAAAATTGATGGATACAAATGACGTGTCATTAAGGGTTCCCGATTGGTTGTGGTCCTGCATGTATTGTAGACACACCATGGCTCTCACAAGCTTCCCGATATTTGGCTCTCATGAATAATGGCTCTTTTGAGCTTTCCGATATACAACTCACATGAGCTTTTAGTTATATGGCTCGGAAGAGCTTTCCGTTTACATGCTCGTATGAGCATACCTGTATATGAATTGACGGATTACAGATTTGTACACCTCATGTGTACTACCCGTGTATCCAACGATATTTTAAATGGTTCAATGGGCTAAGTTCTGATATGAGATAATATAAGTTCGAAATGAACTATTATCCGTATATACATGAAGTACATGGAAATGATATTACTTGACATTCTGAAGTATGAAATGACTGTTACATGTATGTGGAACTTGCTTGATGACTTTGTTCATCCATGATGATGGGCTATTATATGTGCTTACATGGCTAACGTGTTAAAGATATGTGTTTAGGCTTTTGGTCAAGTTGATTGGATAATGATTTGTATGTTTACCTTAAATGTTATTAAATGGTAAGTTAAATTCCATGTTATACGAACTTACTAAGCTTAAATGCTTACTCTGTTTTATTTTCCCTGTTTTATAGTAATTCGAAAGCTCGATTTGGTTGGAAGCTGGTCGGAGTTACATCACACTATCCATCGGCCCATTTCAGTATATATAATAAATTCATTTTGGTTATAATGGCATGGATAGGTTCATTTGGCCAATGATGGAATACAATTGTTTTGTTGTGATTAGCCATTTGAATGGCTTGAATTTGATGTGTATATATATATATGTGGCATTATCATGTTTAATGTGTGCTTGGTATGGTTGAATGATGGATAATTCATAAGCATATTGATGGTTGAACTGGATTGGTATATTAGGTATAAATATGCTTATATGTGTATTTTGTTAATTTGGTAAGTTTGGATTCTTGGATATATGTGATGATATGTTATGTATAAGACTTGAGTTTGACTTGTTTTAAGTAGTTTTATATGGCTTGATGATGTGAAAAAGTGTTGATGTAGGTTGAAGAAAAATTGGGTGAGAAATGTGGCTAGAAAAATGGTCTATTTCGTCCACACGGGTAGAGACACGAGCTTGTGTCTCAACCGTTTGTGACACAAGGCCAGGTGACATGGTCGTGTGTCCCATGTATCTTTTAAATTAAACAACAGAATGCTCACACGGCCTACCACACGGGCGTGTGACTTGGCCTTGTGACCCAAGTCAGAGAGTTACATAGGTATGGACATGGGCTGGAACACGGCCGTGTGTCCTTATTTTGAATACCCACACGGCTTGAGACATGGGCGTATCTCTTGACCGTGTGAGATACATGGCCTGGCCACACGGGCGTGTGTCCCCTGCATCTTTGAAAATTTTTAATGTTTTCTGAAAAATTCTCTAAGTACCCGGTTTAGTCCTGACCTATTCCTAACATGTATTTTGGGCCTCGATGACTCACATAAGGGACAATATGATGGATTTGGATTAGTTTCTGATATGAGTGCTAGATGATATGAAATGTCTGTTATTTGATCTGTAAATTTTGGTAATGTTCCATAACCCTGTTCTGGCGATGGATTCGGGTTAGGGGTGTTACACCGCCTTTGCATTGATGAAATGATCACTTTTGGAAGGACATGGATGGAAGCGTCAGTCCTGTAATGCGGAGAAACGATGAATACTCGTTGAGAAGGCTAAGTGCGGATTCTAAGCCTCATGAACCTTTTTTGGGGAATCTTGACAACCTTTGGCTAGATGAGTTTAGTGGCTCATGCTTTTCGGGAAAAAAAGAAATAAGTTTAATAAAATGGAACTTTATTGAATAAATAAAAAAGAACAAAAAGTTAAGAGCTTTAGGGAGAGGGAGTTTTTACAGAAAAGATAGTGCAATTTGTGTCACTCCATCCCCTATTTATAGTACTTAGAAAACCTAGTTTGTTCCTATTTAAATTCTAAAAGATAAATAATGATAAAAGCTGAAATTAAATTTAAATAATAATATTAACAATAATCTTAATATAATTCAAATTTAAATAGAGTCTTGTGTTTATAAAATCTCTTCTTTGAACTGTTGCACCCAAGTCTTCCACACTTTGTATTTTTGGCACCACTTCTTTCTTATTTTGCATGCTGGCCCATTTTGCTTCAAATTCACGGTTTTTGCCCCCAAATTTCCTTTTTCTTTCAATTTAATCCTTAGCCCATGCTTGTCCTCAAGTATGGTTCCTATCCACTGTGATTCAAATTCACACTTCTTGCCCCCAAATTTCCTTTTGCCTTCAATTTAATCCCTACCAGATAAAAAACCATAAATAGCTCAAATTAGTAGGATCATACTCAAAATGAATATGTAATTAATACATAAAAATATGTTATTCCAGAGTATTATCAACCGTAATTTGTGGCAGCAATGCCAAACACTTTAAATTAACAAATCATTCTTTTCATAGCACTTTTTTCAAACCAAACATTTTAAAATCATTTCTCAACTACAATAACAATACGAAACTAACCCTAAGAGCAGTCGATAGTAATAATTATTATGGGTTTGTTTTTTTTTTTTGTACTTGTTTGAACTTTCCTTGCCTTATTTCCAAGTTTTGCAGGTTAGATGTAGCTAGCTGATTTCTGTAATGGATTTGCATGAGAGGGTAAGGGTGAGTAGTTTAGACTAGAGGTGAGTATTCGATTGAGTTGAATCGAGTAAAAAAATTTTGAGTTAGTCGAGTTGAAGAATCCTATTTTAGCAACCAAACTCAATTTGAATTTTTTTCGAATTGAATCGAATCGAGTAAAAAAATTTCGAGTCAAGTCGAGTTGAGTTAACAAATCCTATTATTTATACTCAATGTTGTGTTTACATGGACCGATTATTTAACTAGTAGACGAAGTACAAGATTATTTGGTTTTACCTTTTAACTTAATGGGTAAACGTTTACCAAAACAACATAGTTTTGTCTTTTAATTCAATGGTTTTGACTTTTAACTTTTAAAAAAGTAAACATTTATCAAAACGACGTAGTTTTGCCTTTTCTTATTCGGATTTTTGGATAACTCGAGTTGTGTAATTCATATTCGAGTTGAACTGAAAAACTTAAATTTTTTATTTAAGTTGATCCGAGTAACTTGATTAACTTGTAACGCCCCAATTTTCTTAATTTCGGCTTTTGTAAAATTGACACACAAATGTGTATCTGCTTCAGTGGTTATGTGTTCTGGGTGTGTGTGAGGGGTCCCAAGTTCAAGTCACAACTTGGGTAAATTTTGGCATTTTTATGTATAAGCTCTCACTGGGGTCAGTAGGCTTTTAGTTTAAAGTTGGTAAAAATGTATCAGAATGGGCCTGCTGGTCTGGTGGTTAAGTGGAGTGTTGGAATGTTGGAGGTCCTATGTTTGATTCCCTGCTTTGGCTTTATTTCTGTGTGATTAGGGGGAAGAGTTTGAAGTGTAGTAAAATGCTGAGTTTTTGAGGGATAGTGGGAGTGTAGTGGACGGTTTTTTGGAGAAAAATAAGAGATTAAAGGTGGTTATCGTATATTCTGTCAGTCTTTTCTTTTTCCCAAAAATCTGCATGTTTTTCCCTTCCATTCTCCCTGCCGGAATTCTCCTCTCTACTTCCCTATCATTACCGTTTCTTTTATTTTTATTTTTATTCGTTCTTTCTGCAAGCAAATGTCTGAGGATCATAGTTTTCGCTCTTTTGAGTTTTGTTGGTAAGTTGTTTAAGTGTGTTTTGTATTGGTAACGAATATTCTGTTAATAGGGGGTTGATTTTTGGTATTTAGGTGGAAGTTAAGAGGTGGTGGTCAGCCAATCAGGGCTTGAGTGTTGCGAAATTACCGCTACTTGCTCGAGGTAAGGACTTCGTTAGATTAAAGGGAGGGTTCCTTATGATGGTAGCTTTTAGAATCACGAATTAAGTGATTAATTGAATGGTATTTTGGTTGAATATAGGTTCTGGAGTGTTCGGGGTTCGGTTTAGCATCAAACCATAACAGGTGTGTACTCGAATCGCAAGAAAACGCGTTTTCGGCAAAAGCTGAAAACCTATCTATCGACACCACACGACCGTGTGGTAGGCTGTGTGGTAGGCCGTGTGCAAGGCTGTGAGCCACAACACGGTCGTGTGATCGATGAGCCAGGCCGTGTGCAAGTGACACGGCCGTGTGATGGCAGGGCGAGGCCATGTGCGACACACGGGTGAACCACACGACCAAGGCCAATTTGGGGCCATGTGGGCCACACGGGCAGGCCACATGGGCATGTGAGTCCATTTTTTTGAAATGATCTGTAAGGTTGCACGGGTCGCCCAAGTCGACTGTGGACCTACTGTAGGGTCGGTAAACATTACTTAAACCCCTAATTAAGTGATCCGATTATGTGATATATGTATTATGCATGTTGCAATTAGAATGTATTCTGATTTGAATGTGTGATCTGTTAATTGCATTATAGCATGTCATCGATTGTATGCTGCATTACATTGGGGTGGGTTGATGATATTGGAGGAAGCATCTGAAAGGCTATTAAGCCTGTTATCTGGCAGCTCAGCTGCAAATATCTGTTATCTGTTATGAAATTTAGGGACCAATTTAAAATATGGGTGATAATCTTGGGATTTTGATGAAATCAACCCTTTTTAAAAAAGATAAAAGATTTTGTTTACATATCCTTTTTTAAGTGAATAAAAATATATTTTACCAAAAAAACTAGTATTTTTGAATAAAATTAAATTACAATTTGTGATATCATAACTAGGGTATCCACCACTAGTAGCGGTGACTAATCTTCTTGCCTTAGGCGCTCTCCGAAAAAGTAAATAACTGGCCATGAAATGTGCTCCATTCCCATGAGTGGAGGTCGAACCCTCGACCACATAATTAATGGATGAGGTAAACAACCGTTACATCACACCTCATGGTTAATAAACTAATTTTTTTACAATAATATATTTTTCAAAGGAAATTGAATACAAATGAAGAAAGTTTGTCGGTGAGTTGATTTTTAGTTGGTAGTCATTATTATTCTAGATTAAAAAGGCTCAGTATCATTAAAATCTTTTTTTACAATGTTTACTTCTACCCATAATACCTCCTCCATCTTTAAATTGAAAGGAAAATTCTCTTAAACATGTACTAACGTATGTTCTCCTTGTTACTACAATTACAATAGTATCAATTTAGCTAAAACTCAATCAATATCGTGTTAGTATAATTAAAATTTGGTGTTTATAGATATAGTAATAATATGTTTTATATTTCAATTTGTTGATTATTGTTAGAGGTTGACTATGGAAGAAAATGAAACAGTTATAAAAAGACATTAATTGGAGACAATAGCCGGATGATTTGCATTGTGTTAAAACATTTTACATCAATGAACAAGAGAACACTGTAGTGTGATTAATTGTTAGCTTTTTATAATCATAAAAATCCAAAGAAAATTAATTAAGCGACAGTTAGAATTTGAGTTAGGTCTATGTTTGTTTTTGAAACAGTGTAACAACACATCACAAAAGGACATCAAAAGCAGTCTTTGTTGAAAAGAGGAGCTTACCAAAATTAAGGCATCACAAATTTACAACTTTATCTGACTCACCTTTTTCTTTTATATATATGGAATATTTGGGTGACAAGACATGTCTAGTTTAGGGTTTATTTGGATGAATATTTAAAGATATGTAAAAATATTTTTTGGGGTTTTTATACAATATTAAATTAGGAGTGAAGACAGAAAATTATTTTAGGAGAATTATAAATAAATTATAAATTTTTGGAGAATTTAAGTGTAATTTTATCATTACATTAACTTATAATTTCATAAACTTTAAAGAGATTAAAAGATATAATTACTATTGGCCTGCCCCTATCTGCATCATGGTTGGGGTGAAGATGAGTTAACATAATTTAAATTTATGTCAAATAAGTGTCATAAACCAAAGCATATTTAGTGGATTTTCATTTGATATAATAATAGTGTATAATTCTATATATTGTTAAAAGTATTGTCAATTATTTTTATTTTTATTGAATTTTAAAATTATTGATGATATATGATTTATTCACCATGCATGAACTCATACACTTTTTACGTATCAAATACAAACACATATTTAATTGGTTTAATATGGATTTAGATTAAAATTCAATTTTTTATATAGATAATCAATTAATCATGGAAATAAGTTTGAAAAATAAACTATATGGTAAAAGTTGAAAAAACAAATTATCCTAAAAATATCTTAGTGATGTTTTGCAATAAAAACAAATTAATCAATAACTGAATCATTACATTGTAACAAAAAACAATGTAATTCTTTGTCTTGTTTCCACATTAATATCCAGTTGTTTTCTTGTCTAAGAACATCAAAATCATGATAATATGTAATTAAACTCAATTTGTTCAAATTGATGTTTGTCATTAACTATAGAACATAACTAATTGACAACCTCTTTTTCTTAGTAAACGAAGCCCAATGGCAATCAAAAATTCGTATCTTCAAACATTGTTTTATAATTTGACTAAACCTAAACTAACTTTGTTCTAAGAACTTATAAATTCTAGGGTTTCTTAAAAAAAAAAATATTTAATTAACGAGATAACAAATTTTAAATAATGAACTAGAAAATTATAACAATTTTAGGGTTTTATTTTATTTTATTTTATGAATGGACCCTTGTTTTGTTGCATGTATAAAAGATAACAAGTTTGATACTTTTGGATATGAAATAAAAAAACTATGCATACATTTAGGGTTTAATATATAATTTAGTATTTAAGTTTGTCACTTTTTTTGTAACACCCCAAACCCGGCCTAGACGCTATGGTCGGATCTCGCGATGTCACATGATAGGGTGTTTGAAAATCGTACCGTCGCGATAAAACCATTTCCTTTGAATTACTTATCTTAATATCTTATTAGTTCCAAAATCGTGTTACTCATTTAGTCGATAGTTTCAAAACGTTATTCGATGCGGAAGCTTTTTAAACAGTTAAAACAATCGTGCATTTTCGAAAATCATTTGTTTCTTTTGAAAACCAAGGTTTCCTACTACTAGCAGTTGTAATCTATAAAGTAAATATATTTAAAACCCAAAACCAAACCAAAGTCCGAAAGTCCAATTACAACCCAAAAATTTAACCAGTAAAAATAGAATAAAAATAAAACCAATAATCATAAATTAAAACCATGACAGTCTAGAACCGTGGTCACCATCGAGTCTTCCGCCACACCGATCCATCTAGGTCTGGGGATTACCTGTGCACATTAAACAAATAGGGTGAGTTTTCATAAACTCAGTGTGTAATCCTGCAGAGCAAAACAAGCAACAATCGCAGTGCACAATCAATAGCAGTCTTGGGCCTAAGCCCATTTCAGTATCAGAATCAATTAGGCCTTAGCCCAATACAGTATCAGAATCAATAAACACAAGGGCCTAAGCCCACCAGTAACAGTAGCAGATATACAGTAGCAAAGTCCTACCCAACCAGCCTCTACACACCGTCTCCGTCCAACCCTACACTCCATGTGGGGATTTAATCAACCCACCCATCCCTACACTCCGTATAGTACCGAATGCGAAACAAAATAGTAATTTGCAGCTGAGCTGCCAGTATATTAGGCTTAAAAGCCTTTCAGTATACTTCCTCCGAATAATATCAACCCCAACCCAATGCAATGCAACAGACTATATTATGTCATGCTATAACGAGTCTATCAGATACACGTACAGTTTTGTATACATGCCGGTATATAACATGCTCAGTACGTAATTCACATAATCAATAACATATAGTTAAGGGTCTAGAAAGTTCTTACCGAGCCTATAGAAGGTTCATAGTCGACTTGGGTGACCCGTGTAACCCTAGCAAACATTTCAGTAAAAATGGGCTCACACGCCCATGTGGTCTGCCCGTGTGGGCCCACACGCTCGTGTGGCTCACATGGCCCAATTTGATCAGGTTTGTGTGTCGCACACGGCCTACCTGGCCATCACACGGCCGTGTCTTATGCGCACGGCCTGGCCTCGTCGATCACACGCCCATGTCCCATCACACGGCCTAAGACACGGGCGGCCACACGCCCGTGTGGTTCGATACTAAGGTTTTTAGCTTTCATCGAAACCTCGTTTTCTGCATTTCTGGGTACATACCTGGTACAATTTCGATGTAAAGACACTTTCGAGCACTCCAGAATCTATAATCGACCAATAAATCACTGAATTAAACACTTAGAAATCGAATTAAAACCGAACCCAAATTGAGATACTCATCCTTAAAGCGATGAAACTTACCCCAACCACCTCGAATCAGTCGATCATGAAACAACACGAAAAGAACCTTGATCATTGCAGTATGCTGCTGCTAAAGTGACAATAACCCCAATCAAAAACTTAATATTCACAACTTACAAACCACGAGAACCCACTTACCAAAACGTGTGACGAAAATCGAACTACGAAGGTGACGGTGAAAGTCAAAAAAAAGAATTGAAATCAAAGAGAAGATAGAAGAAAGAAGAGCAAAGTCGAATATATGAGAATGGAGGAAATGAAGAAAACGTCAGGACTTTTCCCCAAGAGTCACCGAAATTTTGAAAAAGAAAGAAAGATTATCAGGAAACTAACATTCTGATCACAAATCCCTAAATTCTCTCCTACTTTCACTCCCACAATCCCCATACTCACAACCATCTCAGTATTTCTGCTAAAATGAAACTCTTACAGTCCACCGAGCAAAAATCAACCCCCTTGTTCATGCAAGGATTCGAACACAAGTCTTCCAACATCCCAACACTCAACTCAACCACCAGACCAGTAGGCCCATTCTGTTATATACTTACAACCAATTACTTAAAAGCCTACTGACCAGAGATAGGGCTTGATTCAGAAAAATACCAAAATTTAGCCAAAGGCAGTGTTTGAACTTAGGACCTCTCAGACACTCCTAGAACACTTAACTATTGAAGCAGACACACATTTGTATCAAATTTACAAAAGCCAAAATTAACAAATTTTGGGGTGTTACATTTTTCTAGTATGGTACTTATGTTTTTTTTATCCAATGATACCTACTTGAAGGTAGTAGTGTTAATTGTCAATGTGGAGATTGTTAGAGTTTATGTACTATGCCACAAAAGTAGAATCCGTATAGAACTACACTTCTTCTGTTTGACATTGATTAGAATAGAGTTTTTCAACCTTTAAATAGATATATATCATTCATTTTTCAATATTAGTGAATTTCTCCTCCTCTACCATTAGGTTTTTTTTTTCCTGAAAGGGTTTTCATGTAAAATATATGAATTCTTATTTTTCCTTATTTTGCGATCATTCTATTGCCATTATCAACTTCTATTATAATAATTTTTAATTTGAGTTTCAGAGTTGATTTTATGAAAGTTAATTGCTAATTATATTATTAGATGATTATGAAATTTCTGTTGATATTAATGTTGTGTTTGGTATCTTGAGATGGGATTAGCCATTATCTTGAATTTATTGTTTACTTATTGATCGCTGTAAATCAGAGTTTTAAAATTTATAAAAGAATGATGACAACGATTAAAGGCAAGTGCACCTATCGAACAGTAGTATAGCTTAGGCAAGACCGGGTTATTGAACCCAAAGGAACTAAAAGTACTAATACTAACTTTCTTTTTATTATTTAGCCTAAAATAAGTGAAGTTGTTTATTAATCTAAATTAATTAACTACTAAACTAAAGACTCTAAGACAAAGAAGAATGAATTTGGAAAATAACTTGGGAAAAACTCAGTTGATTAAGACGATACCCTAGGAAGAATCCACCTAGACTTCACTTGTTATCTAACACTGAACCATATGATTTTATTTACTTAGTTTGATCCGTAAGACTCCCTAACGTATATTAAACCCTCTCTCGAGGCGAATAACGTCTAACCCTAGGTTAATTAGTGGAACTCTCGTTCTCTTATAATAACCCCCTAGAATAGCAGTAAATCGATCTATGGATTCCCATATTAGGTTTCACCCTAATCCGGAAAAATCTCGTCACCCTATCTCTAGGCGTGCGATCAACTCCGCTTAATTATGTTGGATTTACTCATAGGCAGGGTCTATTCCTCCTCCACCTAAGCACATTAAATTTGGATTAAGCTCACATAATTAAGAACAAACTAAGTATTTATCATATAATTCAAATAATCAAATAACAAGATTCATCATAGGTTTCATCTCCTTCGGGTATCCGAAGGTTTAGTTCATAACAATAAAGGAAAACATCTCAAGAGAAAAGATAAAACAAAACATAAGAAATCGCTAAAACCCCCTGAAGGAATTGAAGAGGAGATCCTCCGTCTTGAGTATAACTCTGGCTTCTTGAGATGGATCAACTAGCTATCCCTGAGTGAATCCCCACAAATCTGCCTTCTCTGGCTTAGCACGACGCCCCTAAACGATGGCTTTGGGCTCCCCCTTTCAGGTCATACTTAGGGTGTATTTATAGGCTTTTGAAATACATTTCTTTCTCCCTAAGTATCCTTTCCCGAATGAAATTGCTCTTCTCCACGGCAGAGGCACGGCCATGGCGCACGCCCGTGTAAATCGTGGCCAGGCTGTGTTCGGACTTCTTTAATGAAGCACGGCCGTGTGAATCGAGGGAAGACCGTGTTCTAGATGATCAGTGAGGCACGACCGTGTGATCTTTGGTCCAGGCCGTGTCGATTTCATGCTTTGGCCCATTTGTCCCGTTTTAAGCCCGTTTTGCATTCTTTTCATCCCCTGGTGCTTTTCTGAGTATATATCATGAAAAGAAAGGATTAAGAGCACCAAATTACATAAATAAGGGATAATTCATCCAAAAGCATACTAAATGTGGGCCTAAAATATGTTACTATTTCGGTTTATCACTTATGAAAATTGATGTGAACTTATTTTCTGTTCTATATTAAGCTAATTCATCTTCTACTGCCACAATATCCGCTAATATAAATTCTATACCCATGCTTGATGGGACTAATTTCAATGAATGGAAAAGGCACTTACTTATAGTGTTTGGTTGTATGAACATAAACATTGCACTAAGGGAAGAACAACCCGCACCTCTCACTGCGGAAAACACCCCTTATGTTAAAAGGGATTTTGAGAGGTGGGATCGTTCAAATTGCATGAATCTAATGATCATGAAGTACAACATTTCAGAAGCCTTTAGGGGCAAAGAATCTAAAAAGATTACTTAGGCCAAATTTTCCTTAACGAAATTGAGAAACATTTTGTGTAACAGACCGAATTTGACCCTAATCGGAACGGTGGTTTCGGGACCACGAATCCAAGTTCGAGAAATATTTTAATATTATAATTCGAGTCTATAATATGTAAATTAATGTGTGTGAAAGTTTTGTATGAAAATTTGATCGTTTGTGTGCTCAATTAAGTAAAAAGGACTAAATCGCGTAAGTGGTAAAAGTGGCCTTTTATTTGATTTATGGCTAATTGATGTGGCTTTATTTTAGTGAAGTCCTTAAAGGGCAATATGCCCATTTTAAGTTATAGTGGACGGCAATATGGTGATATAACATGTTTTTTTATGTATTATTTTATATGTTAAAGGTTATATTATATTTATTTTATAATTTATAACTATATTATAATAAAACCAACATGATAGTGGAATTTTATTCATGCTTTCTTCCACCGAATAACACAAAGAAAAGAAAAAAGTTTTGGAGCTTTGTACATTCGGCTATTTACAAGCTAAATTAAAGGTTAGTTTTTAATCGGTTTTACGATAATTTCTACGTTTTTGTAATCGTTGCTTCGAATACTTCAAGACCCATGCTTGAATTTTTGATTTTGATGAATATTTTGAAATGTACCATTGATGAGTTCATGAGTTTTATGATGATAGTTGATGAATTATGAAAAATATATGTTAGATTAATATGTTTTGTATTGAGGTTTTTGGTGATTTTGAGTAATTAGGGCTAAATTGCAAAAATAAATTTTTGAGGGGCTAAAATGCAAAATAAATGAAATAAATGGACTTGTATAGTCCCTATGAACATTCGGCCCTTAGGTGGTGTAGTGAAATTTTGTGTATTTTGTGTTTTGTGCAAATAGGACTAAATTGTAAAAATATGAAACATTAGGGGTAAAATGGTAATTTTCCCATTTAGGTATTTTGGGACTAAATTGAGATGAAATGTGCTTGAATGAGATAAATTTTAATGTGTTTTAGATCAAGAGCAAAGAAAAAAATTAGATCGGGGAAAGACGAAGGTTCTCGAATAGCCGATTCGCACGGACTATCGACAACCGAGGTAAGTCCCTAAGCGTTCTAATGTCAATGAAATTATTTATGAACTTATTGAATAATGAATTTTAGAAATTAAAGCATAAATACATAATATAGCCGAATATGAGTGTATAGTATTGAAGTGAAACTATTTTGTTTAATGCAATGTGAATAGATGAGTTCGATTCGATAAGTGAAAGTAGTATAAAGAATATGAGATGTTGGGATTTCATTATTGAGCATTGTGTATTGAATTGTTAAATGTGTGGATATTCGGGCTTCGAGCCTAGCGGTGCCTTGTGCTTGGTGAAATGTATCGGGCTTTAAGCCTAGCGTGCCCTTGTGCCGTGAAATGTATCGAGCTTTAAGCCCAGCGTGCCTAGTGCCTGGTGATTTATTTCAAGCTTTAAGCCTAGCGTGCCTTGTGCCGGTGAAATGTATCGGGCTTTAAGCCTAGCGAGCCTAGTGCTTGGTGATTTATTTCGAGCTTTAAGCCTAGCGAGCTTTGTGCCTGTTGTTACTTATCGGGCTATAACGCCTAGCGTGCTTGATGCCTGATGATGTGTTTACAAAGGAGAAACCGAATTTTGTTCAAGGCAAACCATAGCTAATGTATCTAGTTAACGGCTCAGGTAAACATGTAAGATATGTTATGTTTAATGTTACTTGAGTCGAGTTAATACTATGAGAACAGTGTTATATACATTTGAGGTTAAGATTGATGTGCATGAGTATTATATGAATGAATTTGAGCTTGAATGTATTATTATGGAGATTCGGTTTTCAAATAGAAATGCTAAGAGTTAAATAAATTTGGCACGATAATATGGTTGATATGAATGCTTTGTACTTATACGATTTGGAGCATGTGATTTTTGTAATATACTTATTTGTGCTTGAAGAGATACGGGTTTATGGAAATGAAATTCAAATACTTAGGTTAATGAACTATTAGTATTCGGCCTTGTATAAATCAATATACTTAAATGTTTATGTGCAATGTCATAAGTTGAATGATTTAAATGTTTAATTGTTTAAATGTTATATTATCATGAGCTTAGGACTTACTAAGCTAGTAAGCTTATTTGTGTGAAATGTTCTCCTCTGCTTTATAGATTAGGTTCGCGCTACAAGCTCATCGGGATCATCAAGAAAGTCGTCTACACTATCAATCTAATTTGGTACTCTTTCATTTTGGTTTTCGGATAGAGGCATGTATAGGAAAGACTTTGACTTTGCTTAGATGAAAACTTTTTGTTCATGTATATATAATAGCCATGCGAATATGGCTAAATTTTCGGTTAAGTATGTTTTTCATGCTTTTGATATAATTGTTGGTTTATATCGTATATGCTTGTGCAAATTCAATCAAGGTTAAATCGAATATGGTAAGGAAATATATGTTTGTGAAATGAACATTTGAGTTGGGTAATGTGGTATGAATAATCATTTAAGACTAATATTAAATTAGTAAAATCTTATATATATATATATATGCATTTTGAGGATAAGCTCTATGTAATTATGTGAATGTATGAAAACTGTATTTTCTTTGTACATGCCTCGTAACCCTAATTCGGCGACGAATATGGGTTAGGGGTGTTACATTTTGCTAAAAATGATATTGTTGAAATGACATCACTTCTGACTTCTTTGATGTCTATAAAGTATAAGGGTCAAGAACATTCTGAACAATCTAAGGGCTATAAATTTTATGATCCCATAATAAGGAATATTTTTGAGACGGGAACTGTAACATTTTTTGAGGATGTTGAGTTTGGAGGGAGAAATAAGGTTAGAGACATTGCTTTTGAGGAGGAATTAGATTCTAACTCAGTTCCTACATCACTTTTGATGATGTTTAGGTTCTCATACCTATTATTGATTAAGAAGTGAATCTAGAACCTCAATAAGATGAGGTAATTATTCTAGAAGAACAAACTCAACAACCTCAAGAATGAATGTCATTAAAAAGGTCCACTAGAGAAATGATTATAATGGCTTTAGTGGAATATTTTGACATTAAGCTACATCAGATGAATATTAAGTTAATGGTTTCTCAATGGTAACATTGATCATACATTTATATGGTGCAATTAGAAAGCTTTGTGTCTAATGATGCAAAGTTAATGATCTGCAAAGAACTTCATCTATGGGCTTAAGCAAACTTCTCGTCAATAATATTACAAATTTTACCAAATGATTATCTCATTCGGTTTAGAGATGAATTTTATTGATAATCGTATATGCCATAAGTTTAGTGGGAGTAAGGTTCTATATTTGGTTTTATATGTTAATTACATACTGCTTGTCAATAATAAGTATAGCCTCAATCAATGCCCTATGAATGATTTTGAGATTATAAAAAAATGCATTAGATTTTTTTACATTTTAGCTGTAGAAAATCTAATGTATGTTCAGGTTTGTATACATTGGAATATTGTGTACACTATTGGGATGTTAGGCAGATATTTTAAGCAACCTTGGATTGGACCATTGAATAGTATCCAAGAGGGTTATAAGGTATTTTCAGAGAACAAAAGATTACATGCTCACATATCGGAGGTCTAATCAGTTAGAGATCATCAGGTATATATACTCCAATTTTGATGGAATATGGATACAAGATTTTGTCACTAAGGTGGAAATTGTGAAAACAAATTGCAGTCTTTTATTCCAATAGCAGCAGGAGCACATCAAGGTAAAAAAACATAGACTTTAAATTCCTGGTTGTTAAAGTAAAAGTTCAGAGTGGTTAGGTGCTTATAAAGCATATTAGGACAAACTCCATGATTGCGGATCCGCTTACTAAGGAACTACACCTAAGGTTTTATAAGAGCACACTGCTCATATGGGTGTAATGTCATTTAAAGGATATTTGGTTTTAGTGGGAGTTTGTATTTTTAAATGCTTTTATGTTATAGACACATTTTCAGTTATTTCAGTTTAAAGATATTAAGTTTATTTTCTGCAGAAATAAAGTTTATTTGGTTTATTCACACTCTGATTTTAGTAAGGTTTGATCTCACTAAGGAGGACCAGTTGGAAATAGGCATGTTTAGATCATATTGCATGTAATTTTCATGCTACACATCCATACTTGATCTATGTCATTTGGTTGTGTTAATATACGTGATCATGGATGGATTTAGTTACGATATATGTAACGAAAGTCGCCTTGGTTCTATGTTAACATAATTAATGGATGAGATTGTTCAGAATACCTTTTGGATATGATAATAAAATTTTGAGCTCATAAGGTTATATAATGACATGTAATTATAGAGTAATTAGTATATATATGTGGTCCAAGTGGGAGATTGTTGGAAAATATGAACATCACATATATAATAATGGTAATTACATGTTATTATTTACTATCATTATAGGTTAGCCCAAATTAAAAGTGATCTAATTTGGTTAAAATTTTATTGGGCTTTAATTATTAAATAAAGTATGGGTCAAATATGTGTAGATACTCTAGTAATTGAGTTCTAATCAAATTCTAATTAATGATGGGCTAATTAGAATTTGATTAGAACTAATATGCCAAGGTTATAAATATTAGGGTTATGGTACCAAATTATACACAAGATATCTTTTCTAATATCCCATCATTAGGGAAGAGAGAGCATATATTCTCTGAATTTCTTGTGTGCTAATTTGGAAGATCAAATCCCCAAAATCCGGTAAAACTTCAAGGAATTCATGGATTCAGGTACGCTTTCGCATTTAGTTTTATTCTTGATTTATTCTTGATGATTTGACATGATAGATTCTGGTTTATTAAGTTTTATTTCAAATTTATTTTACAAATCTAACAATTTCATCAAACCAACTATAGAAACTAAAGTAAATCATATTGATGAGACTGTATTTGACAAATTAAACAAATTTACAATTGAAAAAATCATAAAACATTCAAACATGATAATATTAACAATTAATTTTCATCAAATCAACCTTAAAATTCAAATGAAACACTAAAAATTTAACACCGTTACTTTTAGATACTAAAAATTATTACTTTTGTCAAATATATGTATCACACTGAACAAAAAAATAACACAAATATCAAATGATATATTAAGCTTATATTTAAATATAATTAACATGATTTGTTTAAAGATATATTTTATATTCGAGTTTAGGGTTTTAATGTATTTAATTATTTATAGTTAATTTATGTTTATATGATTAATATAAAAAGGAAAATATTTCTATGTTTTATTGTTTGATGAAGACACAACTCATGTGGCAGCCATTATCGTGTAAGTGGGTTGTTATTTCATTACTTAAATATTTTATTTTTCTTTGAAATTTCATTGTAAGTCCCACTTTGGCAATCGAGTATAACTAAACTGTTATCTTTAATAACGAAATTTGTAATCCAAAGCTACAATCAAACAAAATTTAATAACGAAATTATAGAAATGACCGATCTCCATTTCATCACATTGATATCTTTACTAAGATGATATTATATATATATATATATATATATATTTCAATTTAATCCTTAGAGAACGTCACCCACTAAACTTGAAAAAGGAAGGGCTTAATTCGATGAATAGCCCTCAAACTATACCTTTTTTTAGTTAGATATCTAAACCTTTTTTTTTTTTTTTGTAAAATTAGGTATCTAAATTATAATTCCATAATCATTATAAGCCCTAACGTTACCCTTCGTTAAAAAAAATTCAAACCAATCAAATTATGACATGTGACACATTTATTGTAACACCTCAAACCCGGCCTAGACGTTATGGCTGTATCTGGCAATGTCATACGATAGTGTTTTTGAAACCTCGTTGTTACGATGAAAACATTCCATGTTATTATCTTTCGTAAACCTTTGTTAGAACTTAAGAAGTCGTCTTTATTCATTTAAAATATTTGTTTTGAAACATCCCTCGTTGCGGAAGCTTTAATAAAACAATCTAGGTGATCATGCGTTTAGAAATTACTTTAACTTTTTAAAAACCGAATTTCCTACGACCAGCAGGTATAAATCCATAAAGTAAAATAAATAAATAAAAACCCAAATTTAAAACCAAAGTCCCAGAGGGTCCTTAAATTACAACCCAAATAATCAATAATAATCAAATCATAAATCGTAAATCGAAAACCATGAAGTCCAAAAATTACTGTGGTCACTGCTAAGTTCTCCGTCGCACCGATCCATCTAAGTCTGGGGATTACCTGTGCACATTAAACAAAAAGGGTGAGTTTACGTAAACTCGAGTGTGTAATCCCGAGAAATAAACAAACAATCGCATTCACGATGCACGCAGTTGAAAGCAGTCTTGGGCCTAAGCCCTTTTCGATGATCGATGATGATTTGGGCCTTAGCCCATCTCAATACAAATGTCAAAAATGCAAAGTAGGGTCTTAGCCCATCACAGATCGATAGCGATATGATTATGCAAAGAGCAAAATCCTACCCAACCACCTCTACACGCCATCTCCGTCCAACCCTACACTCCATGTGGGGATATAATCAACCCACCCATCCCTACACTCCAAGTAGTACCAAATGCGGCACAATACAGTAGTTTGCAGCTGAGCTACCAGTAAATTAGGCTTAAAGTCTTTCAGTACACTTCCTCCGAATAACAACCCCCAACCCAATGCAATGCAACACACAATGGATGACATGCTATTATGCAATTTCAGTACATATATTTAGTTCAGATATTAACATGCCCAATACAGATATCATTCAGTCAATTTCACACATTTAGGCGTCTAAGTAGCGCTTACCGACCCTACAGTAGGTTCACAGTCGACTTGGGTGACTAGTGCAACCTTAAAAACATTTCGGTAAAAATGGGCCCACACGCCCATGTGATCTGCCCGTGTGGGCCCACACGCCTGTGTGGCCCACTCGAACCAAATTGGTCTTGGCCGTGTAATCCATTTTTAAAGTAACCCATGCTAGCTCAATACTCATATATGTTTTAACTATTTACTTATATGTTCATTCAAAGCTGTCTACTTGAGTCATTATCACTAAATTATTTATATCTTGAGCTACAGAATTCCAAATTAAGATCCACTTGATGTTTTTGAAACTAGGCTCAAATACCTTTCTACCATAAAATTTTCAGAATTTATAATTTATCAAATAAGTACAGTAAAATCTTTAAAGTTATCCCTATTCTGCTGTTTGAGAACTTCATCCTTTCCTTACTAAAAATTATTTATCTCTTAGTACGGAATTTAGATGATGTTTCCGTTTATTTCTCTTGAAAATAGACTCAATAAAGATTTAAACATATAAATTTAAGCCCCTAATTATTTTTTTTACAATTTATGATGATTTTTCTAAGTCAGAACAGGAGAACCCGAAATAATTCTGAACTTGTCTCACAAAATTTATTATATCTCATGATCAATTACATTGCTTACACTGTTTCTTTCATGAAAAACTAGACTCAATAAACTTTAAATTCATATTTTATTCAACCTCTAACTCAATTCTCACTATTTTTTTATGATTTTTCAAAGTTAGACTACTACTGTTGTCCAAAACTATTTTAGTGCAAAATGTTGAATTCCAAGTTTATAACACCCTTATTTCCTTTCTCTACAATTTTTCGCATCATATTCTCTTATTTCTCGACAGGAAGCAATTTTGGCTTTTCGTCGAATCCCATTTTCTGCATTTCGGGTACACAACTGGTATCATTTCTGATGCGTAAGCACTCCTAAGCCTCCAGAACCTAAAAGTCGACCAACATATCTCCAGATTAATCACTTAATTCGTTTTTAATCAACCAATTTTGGAAGGAACTCGGCTAAAAACCTAGCAAAACCCTTACCTCGCTTGAGTAACCACGACTTCGCACAATCACAGCGTCGATTCAAAACCACCAGCCCCTTGATTAGCTCCTAAGCACCAAAAAGGAATCCCCCTTTTAGAGATTAACCAAGAACGATTAACAATAGACAAAACCGTTACTTACCGAACAGGCGCAACCAACGATGAACAACCGAATCAATTGGAAAAAAAGTTCGGCAGCAACTAGGGGAAAAAATCGGCAGAGGAGGGAAAAAGAAGAAGAAGAAGAAAACGTCAGAAAAAAGTTTGGGGAATTGGAGAGAAAACCGAAACTCTACTTTCTTTTTTGTAACAAAAAGATAATCAGATTATTTTCTGATAATCTCTCCCCAATTATCTCCTAAAATCACCCCCTATTAACACACTAAAACACAACTACTCAAAATTTTGCCCCAACCCAACTCTTAGCCTAAATTGGAGCAAAAATATTGTCTCCACACCATCACAGAGAATTGAACACAGGACCACCAACACTCTAACACTTCACTTAACCAACAAACCAGTAGATCAATTCTGATATAAACTTACCAACAATTAAACTTAAGCCCTTTGCACAAGGTTAAGGCTTTATTTATAAAAGATACCAAAATTTGCCCAAGTAAAGCTTGAACTTAGGACCTCACACACACACCCTGTAACACCCCAAACCCGGCCCAAACACCACGACCGGATCTGGTATTTCACTAAGAAAATTTTGGAAGAACATGTCGTATTTTCAAAAAAATATTTTTCTAAAGTTTATCTTCTTATTCGAGAGAAATTTAATAGTTGATAGTTTAAATAAAATATGCTTTTATAAATTAAAAACCCAAATTTAAATAGATACATTAGTTCAATAAGAATTTAAATAACTAAAAGTAATTAAAGCCCAAAATAAAACAAAACATAAACTAGTGGCCCATAGCCTTATTACAACGAGATTTAAAATCCATTAATTAAAAATATAAAGTATTAACTTGAGACTTTTGCTGGATCCAGCTGGTCTTTTCATGGCCACCTTGCGTTCCTCTCCACCCCCGGTCCAAGCACTAGGTATCACCGAAAGGTTAATTAATAGGGTGAGTCGCGAGACTCGCAGTGTGCAACCCTCATGCACCACTAGATTTTGGCCTTAGGCCCATAAAATGATTAATAATTCCATTTATAAAAAAATAACAAATAATATGCAAGGCCCAACCCGTTTGCCTAGGTTTCCATCCGCTACATGCCCCGTACGACCATTCACACCATTGGGGATTTCTACAATCGACCCACACCTACACGCGCCAAGATGGCGGTCATGCCGCTCATCAACATATTATGGCCGAAGCCCTTATAACAATCACGACATTAGCCGCTACAACATATAACAGATCACGGTATAAACCGCTACACATAAAACGTATAACTTCCTCCTTTCATCAACCCAACCCATGCAAATCATAAAATCAATATGCTTTTATCATATAAAGTCAAACATTCATCGACCTGGTGATTTGCTTCACCCTTTTCGGGTTTCCAACATTAAACCGAGATATCGGTATTTATCAATAAACTTATAAGCATACATTAATAATCAGATCTAGATGGTGGGGAAGTATTACACACCTAATATCGCAAATCCAATATTCTTAGTCGATGTCCTTGCTATCCTGGATCTATTATCCTCAATGTAAAGCCTTGCTCAAAAGCCTAAAACACACACAAAGATTTAGCCCCTTCAACAATCGGCCAAGGTTAATAAATCCCAAATTACACGTTAAAACTAATAGATCCCTTACCTTGAAATCCCGAAAGTAACATGATTCTATAACTTAGAGATCTATGCGATTGACTCCACTAAAGTTCCTTCAGATTTCGGCACAAGTAGGCACCACAGTAAGTAATTCTAATCACAGGAGATGAGATCTAGGGATTTCGGCTTTTAGGAAAATCCTGAAAAGTATGAAACAAGAGAAGGCTGATGTGTCTTTGGCTTTTAAAATACTTGAGTGAGGAGTTTCATTTTCGACAGAAAAGAGAAGAAGAAAAGAGAACAAGGAAGAGACTTGAAGATTTCGGCTAGGAAGAAAAAGAATGGAAAGAGTTTCGGCTTTTGAATCAAAGTGAAGATGAGGGAATAGGCTTAGAGATTTCGGCTTTTGCAGAGAATGAAGAAGAAGATGAAACTTTAGGAGTTTTTGGCTTTTACTCAGAGAAGAAGAGAAAAGAATGAGAGAAAAACCCAAATGCCGAAATTGAAGAGATATTCCCTATTTATAGAAATTTCAGACTTACCTAACCTTGCGTATAAATCCTATCTTTTCTCCTTTATCTTAATCTACTAGCTCATCTAAAAGAGACTTAATTATCTCTAACTCCTCCCTCCTTTATCAACATATTATCCACATATTTTAATCATTAAAATCCTTAAATTTTAGCCTTTATCTGCTTATTATCCACATAAAATAAATCCCTAAATAATAGCCTTTATCTGCTTATTATCCACATATTTTAAACATTAAAACCCCTAAATTTTAGCCTTGTTGCCATCCACTCCACCTAATCCTAATGCCCAAAATTTAGCTAACTTAAATTAAAGAATTGGGCTCCATGAAACTTAAATTTGGGCCCCTTACTCCCTTGTGTGGCGTCACCTCCTAAGATTGGGCCACAAGCCCACTTTGGTATTTTAAACATAGATACTACCTTTTAAACCCTATAATGCCCAAACAGATAATTTTAATCAAGGCCTCTACCTAAGCCTGAGCCCAATTTGGACCCCTAACACTTAAATTAATACATTAAACATATCCACCCATTAAACGCATAGGCCCAAAAATTCAGGATGTTACACACCCCCAGAACACATAACCACTGAAGCAGATAGACATTGTGTATCACACATACACGAAACCAAAAATTAAAATTTTGGGGCGTTATATTTATTTTATTATTTACTTATTTTTTCTTCTTAATTTTTCACTTCTTTTTTCCTTTCATATTCTTTTTCATTTCATTTCTCATTTCTTTGTTTTTTTCCCTTCTTCTTCTTCCCACAATTTTCCAAATCCTGGTGATGGGTGCTCAACAACCAAACCATGGATTAACAAATCAATCGTCCATCATTGAAGAAAAAGAATAATGAGAGTAGAAAAAAAATAGAAAGAGAAAGAAAATCAACAGAACTGTGGAAAGAAAAAGAGAGGAGAAGAGAAAAGAAAAAGAAAAAATGGAAAAAAGATTGTGAAAGGAAAAAGAGGAAAGAAAAAAAGAAAGAAAGAAAAACCAATGCAAGATTGTGGGAAGAAGAAGAGAGAGATGAGAAAAGAAAAAGAAAAAAATTAAAAATAAATATGTCACGTGTCGACTCTTGATTGGCTAAAGGGTTTTTTTTAAACAGAGATAACGATAGGGACCCATAATGGTTACAGAATTGTAGTTTAGGTACCTAGTTTGACAAAAAAAAAATAGGTACCTAACTAAAAAAAGTGAAATAGTTTGAGGGTTTTTCATTCAATTAAGAAAAAAAAAATCCATGAAACACATAAAGGAATCAATATTAGCTACCAGTATGATTCTATGCTACATTTTTCATTTTTTAATTATTTATGATTAGAGTCCTGATTATCCAAACTGTTGTTCATGGTGGTGTTTGGAGTGTTGTAGTACAATATAAGACACTTTCAAATAAATGTATAAAACAATAAACACATAAGAATTGTTTACGGAGTTCAATGAACAAATCTACGTCTAGGGAACTTTGCCCAAATAATTAATTCAATTACAAGTCAAAAGTACAATCCAATCAATTCTAAAATTATAGCAACCTTAGTGTTGTACACTTTTAAGTGGACTCACACACAAGAAGCCTCATGTTCTTAAACACCTTTCCACAGAAGGTTGTAAACACTTCTCACAAGAAAGAAATGATATCAACAATGCATCAAAACTCTTCCTATTCAAAACTCATGATCATCGCTCCGTGCAGAGCTTCTCATAACTATCTCTTCTTCGAAGTAGCCAAGAAAAAAATGAAGAAGAGAACAAAGTAAAACAGAAAAAAAAATGAGAAGAATTCTCTCTCCGGAAGTCTTTTCCTCGGCTATATATATACCCCCTCTCTCATGGTCTTCAACCATTTAGGAACCATCCATTGACAATCATTTTGTCCCCCAGTAAAGGACCGGCTGGTTCAAATTGAACTGAACCATAATCTATTCTCAACCTTGTCCAATTTTGTTTCTAACTTTTCCTGATTTTCCAAAAGAGGCCGCTAGCTTATGATATCTTTCAATTTAACCCCTAAATCATCCCTAGTTTTTGGGTTTAAAGGAATCCGGGTGTGATAAAGCTTATAGCAAATTATTATTCAATACCTTCATACATCAAATAATAATGGAAAATAGAAAATCATAACAATTCATCAAATGAGTTAAAATAACCAAAATTAGATAAACTCCTCCTTAAGTGTTGCATATTCAAATCATCAAGCAAAACTACTTAAAATCTTAAGCTCCCTAATAAAATATCAGAAAAGCAGCAGCATAGTAGAATATCATAAACTCAAAAATTCATCAAAGGTCTGCTACATGACTATATTTGCATCTTCTCCTTTTTGTTAGAAATGCCCAAAGAGGTGACTTCTCGTTAGGGTGAAAGAACCAACATCCATAAGAAAACCAATACAATAAAGCAACATGAACAATAAACCAAATTCATAGGTTCAGCAGTAGAATCAAAGTACTAGAAGTAGTTTATACATACCATAATCATCACAATTCAAATGTCCAACCCAACCATGAATCAAGGATGATGCTGATAGGGGGCAGGTAGGAGCCTTGGCCCCTCCAAAATGGTAAAATTTCCTCTTAATCTTTTTAAAATTCTGAAATCATAAGTTAATACAAACGAAAAATTACACTTTGACCCTTAAACTGATAAATTTTCAATTTGATCCCTTTAAAAATTATGAAAAAATAAGTTAATATAAAATTATACTTCAACCCCTTTAAATTTTTATAATTGAATAATGCCCCCCAAAAAGAAGGGCTTTGTCCCTGCCACCAATCATCACCTCCTATACTTCTTCCCCCCTTTTTGTAAAAAAAGGGCCAAAGTGAAAGCTCCCCCTTAGTAAGATGACATGTATAGATCTTTTTCTTTCCTCGCATATTCTCTGGTCAACTTTCTTTATGGATAACTAAAGTGACAATGTCTTCATCATTAAGTTCATTAATACTTGGATCAGGTGTCTTAGTAGACAGTATAATATCACCAATAATAGGTATACTACTCTTATCAATAGCTGGTATAACAGGTGTTGCAATAGTAGGAATATGTTTAGTTTCGGTTTCATTGTCCTCAAGAATTTCATGTGAGACTTGTTTTTCTTGATTCTCACATTCAATATTCTCATTAATAACATCATTAATTGTAAGGGTTTGAGGATAGTGATAGCAACAAAGAACGAATCATGAGCCACTATATTAGATTTTGCATTAATGAAGAGAGTAAGAATTCATAATATTTGGGTAATCATTGCATATAATAAAATTGCCGAAATTGTTTGACTCAACCAAGTCATGAATCCATCCAAAAAGGAAAATAAAAACTTCATATAAGTTAATTATTGAAAAAATTGCTTAGTAAAATGACAATGTTTTATTTTTTATTATACACCTGTCAACAAGTCATCTTGCACATACCTCTGGCCATATCCAATTTTTTTGTGACTTCTCTCTAGTTTGTACTCCCTCATTTAGGTTGTCGATAGCATTATCTATAAGATGGTTTTTACTAATCTTTGGACCACTAAAGAAAATAGATTGGCCATTTTCAATTATTGTGCATTAAATGTGTAAGGATAAAAAATTTGAATAAGGGATAAATTGGTGTTTTAAAAAATTTCTACAAACTTTTCTAAATGATAAGAAAATGAAAGAAAAGCTTGAACACTTCGGTTTATAATGGTTCGGCCCCAATTGCCTATCTCTACTACCTTAGCTTTCTACCATTAAGGATTTCTCAATTCACTATTAGAATTACTACGTTTCAAAGAGAAGGTATAACTTTTACAAAACTATCTACAAAATTTTCTAAATGATAAGAAAATGAAAGAAAAGCTTGAACACTTCGGTTTATAATGGTTCGGCCCCAATTGCCTATCTCCACTACCTTAGCTTTCCACAGGATTTCCCAATTCACAATTAGAATTAATACATTTCAAGGAGAATGTATAACTTTTACAAAACTATCTTTTTCTTAAGGCTTAGATAGAACCTTTCCCCCTAGCTTTTATGGCTAAACCAGAACTCTTCTTAATTTTATGGCTTAACTAAAACACTCATAATTTACAATTGGTGTATGAATGAGAGTAAACAAAAAGACCTCTACAAGATGTGTTTACAAAAATTAAGCTTTCAATGAAATGAAATGAGAGTGATACAAGATCTAAAAATAAGACCTTTACAAGATTTGAATATTTTTCTCTTGATCTTTATGCTTAGATACCTTTATATTTAGTCTTGAAGTGTTCTTAAACTGTATTTATATCATGGAACAAGTTTTTGGATGTTTATGGTCATTGGGGATGAATTCTTGTTGTTGGAAGCATGAATTTCGTGCTTAAAAATGGTCCCTGCAACGTATGTCTCAAGACTTGGCAAGATATCTCGAGACATGATTGAAAAATAATTGTTATATACTTGCTGGCAGGCTATTTCGCGAGACAGACTAGCTTATGTCTCGAGACATGTCTCTAGATATATTGCGCAATGTCTTTAGACTTGCATACCAAATTCCCTTAAAAACTTTTGAAAAACCTTAGAACACTTTGGTATTAACCCAAAAACATTTAAATAAATTAAAATACATTTAAAACATATTTTTTAGTATATTGCAAGTCTTTGAAAATATTTGATAAAATTTTCAACCATATTTTCACCAAATGACTTAGGAAATATAATACATATAAAATTTATCTTTGTTGAGGAGGGAATGACTCCTTCGAGAGAAGTCTTTAAAGTGTCGTCCTTGAGGATTCTGACCCGGTTCCTCAACAACGGAAGGTATTGTCCCTTGGGGGAGGGTTTTGTCCCCCACTCCACGAAGAGTCATGGACGGTTCATGAAGGGGAGTGCCTCGACCGTATGTAGACGTACAGTCACCCACCAAGAGGCAACGTGAGCGTCTCGCCTTTGGTGGGATTTGAACCCCTGATGATGAGTTTTTTTAAGGGAAACAATACTAGTTACCATCACAGCCACAACTTCAAATTTTGATAATGAGTTTTAGCGAAGTGCTATTGCTGATATTTTTTCTTGAAACTTTAGAAAAGACTTGAGATTTCGAAAAATTTTAAGTTATCTATTTCCTCATAGATTTGTTCAAATTTTGGAGAGCTTCGGTCTACAAAATTTTCTTTTCAAGCTTCTAAATCTTTGTCTTTTTCTATTAATCTCATTATAGGTTCTGGTCATTATAGGTTCTAAATCTCATTTTGAAAAGATTTGTTTGTTTTTTTTTTACCCCTAGCCCCTTCCCAACCCATAAATAGGAGTATAATGCGTTTCAACACACTCGAACCTATGTCCTCCTGCATTAACAATAATACCCGTTCCAATCGAGGTAAGACTTAATCCGTTCAAGTTACCTCTTTTTTAACATTCTACCAAAAGCAATGTTGCTTTTATCTTGTTTTTACATCAAAATCATAAACAAATGAATTTCATTGATATTAACTATATATAACATAACGAACATTATCCCAATGACAATCAAACCTTCGTATATTCAACTCTAAACTTTATAATATTAATAATTTGCCTAAACCCTAAACTAACTTTGTTCTAAGAAATTATAAAATTTAGGGTTTCTTAAAAAGTAAAAATAATAAAAAGGAAGAAATTAACGAGAAAGAAAATGACTTAAATCATAGTTTAGTGCTGAATTCCGTTAGCATAGTTTTTGGGAAGTCAATTATCTTTGTGTCCCACCATTTTATTCTCTTGTCTAACTAGTTTCCCCCATCACACATTGTTTTTTTCCCCTTTCATTGCTTGATGGGCCCACCCTTGTTTTGTTGCATGCATTTATAACTTTAGATATCATAAAAGATTGATTATGTTGATTGATTTCGGGTTTTAACATTTTTAATTTATTTCAAGTTTGAATAATTTTGAGTTAAGGTTAATTTCGGATTAAGATTATTTTGAAGGTTTTTGTTTTCATTTGGGTTTGACACTTTAGTTCAAATAATTTTGGGTTATTTGTAGGGACAAAACTAGAGATTGTATTGAGGGTTGAGATAAAATCGTAAATATTTAAGGAGGTAAAGTATTAAATTATTAATTTAGGAGGGTTGAAATTGTAACATTTTTGTGTAACCAAGGGGTTAAAGGACATAAATTAAATTATTAGTTTTTGAGAGGGCTAAAAGTACAATTCGAACTCAATTAACCATTTCAATTTTATATGAAAATTTACACGTCTAGTGGGAGCAAAGGGTGGGGGTAGATAAGGGCCTAGCCTCATATAAAATGAAAAATTATTGCTTTAGTCCCAAATTTATAAAATCTCCCCCAAAAATCTTAAAATTTTTATTTAATCCTTTTAAACACTATAAAAATATAAATAAATATAAAAATAAATTACATTTCAACTCTTATAAAAATATATAACTTAATCTTAATCCTCCTACCTTACGTCCAAGTATTATATAATAATATGCTACAATATATTTAAACACGATTAACAAGACAAGCCTAACATAATATTGTATATTAGTAATTTATATTTATATGATTGAAATTATAGAAGGAAAGACAAAATTATATTAGTAATAGTTTTGCACATGGTGTGGGTTCTAGTCCTTGATGAAAACAAGACTAATGTGACAGCATTGTCATTATCGTGAAAGTGGGTTTGTTATTTCATCATTTTTTTTAATATTATTTCTTTGTTTAGCAGTCGATAAAATCAGAAAAAAAAAACAAAAAAAAAAAACCCTAAAAAGCTAAGCAAATATTCCAAAAATTGAGCATAACAATTTGTAATCCAAAGCTACAATCAAACAAAATTTAATAACGAAATTATAGACATAACCGATCTCTATTTTATCAAATTAATATATATATTTTCAATTTAATCCTCTAGATTCTTAGAGAATTTCACCTAATTAACCTAAGACAATAAGATATTGAATTTTTATCCAAAGAGTAGTCCTTATCATGGAGGTTATTTGTTAGAAAATATATATTCATACTATTTGCATATGTTGTTGATGATATGAGTCATATTTCATTTTTCTCTCTCGATATTGTATTTATCAGGAAAGAAAATTATATATATTTTTAAGGGATAGTTCAATTAGAAATGTTCATGAGCTAGCTTGAGACAGGATTGAATCGAACTTATTTATAATATTAGTATACTTCATACTTGCCAAAGATAACCTAACCTAAAATATCCAAAATTTACTCGAACCGCCCATATATTTAAATGAACCAAAACCCATATTATTATTTATAACTATTTTTTATTTAATATTGAATAATTTAATTTACTTTATTTTATTAAAAATTTAACTACAAGCAACATAACATATTTTTTAATATTAAAACATCATAATATTATTACTTATCATATAACTTTTATAATTTATAAAAGTAAAATTGTTTAATGTATTAAATAACCATATAACAAGTCGGGTCAAATTCGAATTTTAAATGTCAAAGCTCAAGTTTGATCCACATGTTAAATAAGTTTAATTATTTTTCTTATAATTTTTTCAAACCCTCGTAAATATCAAGCAAGATTTATTCGGAAAATGAAATTCGATATAAAAATTAAAATCAAACAACATCAACAGTTTTATCTTATCATGAAATTTAGAAAATCAATTTAATTTGTGGCCGCTTTTAAATCATGCTATGAATATGATGCAATACCCAAATTTGATAGTTTTTTTTGTGAGATTTACTTTTATTTTATTTTTATTAAAAAAGATATTGTCGGAAAATTTATAATTAGCCAACACTAAAATCATTTTTTCCCTTTATGATTTTGACTTGATTCGTTATTTTGCTTCTTCATCTTACTATCAATTGTCGGTAAAGTTATTAATTATTTCACTTTGATTTTAAGATGTTGAGTATAATTAGGATAAATTATATGAATGATTACTTAATTATGTCCGTATTTCTATTTTGGTTATCTAATTTTCAAAATTTTTAATTTAAGTATTAACGTTTCAATTCGTTTCTATTTTGGTCATCCGTTGTTAAACTGATTATGGAAAGACTTTTCTAATATAATAATATATTTAGTCCTCAATACTTACATATTTTATCGATTTAATCATAATGCTAAATAATTCAATAAATCTAACCCTTAACATTTACAGATTCTATCAATTTTAAAACAGAAACATTCCGCATCTATAAATTTGTAAAACCACAAAAAAAAAAAAAACCTCTCAACTAACAAGCTGCTTTCCAAGCCAATTCTTGATACCAATGAGTTTATCATAAAACTTTATTTCATTTTTTTCATTAGTTTTCTTATAAATATAATATTTTATAACCTTTTGATTGATAAAAATTTGGCTAAAGAAAGTGGAAAAGCCTTAAAAAAAAAACACTTTAGATTTACTTTTGTTGTTAACGGTATGATATTACCTTCAAGGTATATATATAGAAATAGTTCTCGAAGTTGATCCTTGAAATTGGAAATTAAATCCAAAATTAAAAAATATGGCTTTGAAAAAATACAATTGTTCAATCAATAATTATATAAGAAAAATTATGAACATTTCATAAGAAAAAAAAATGTGAAAGAATTAATTGAATTTCCTTTTGTTACATTAATAATGATTTTTTTTAAAATTTTATAATTTGATTAAGATATTATTATGTGTTCTATTTATTTTTAGTTATGTTTTTAATTTTTAAATTCACAATAAACAATACGTGTCACTAATAATTTGATTTAGTGTGAAATCATTTATCAAATTAATTAAAAGCAAAAATTATGCTAGTCTGAGTGAATATTTATTTTTGACACATAAAATTATGTATTATATTTTTAAAGTTTGTATTTCTATTATTTTTAATGGTGTCTAGTTAATTTCTAACACTAACTTCTTAAAAATATAAACAAAAGGGTTATGTACTGAATTAGGTAATTTCAACCATAAATAAAACAATTAATTAATATATGTGGAATGTCTTTGTTTTAAAACTGGAAAGCTTTGGTTAAGAAGTTTGAGGATCAAATTGATAAAATTTGTAAATGTGAAAGGTTAAGTTTATTGAATTATTTAGAATTAGGATCCAATTGATAGGATAAGTAACTATTGAGGACCAAATGTGCTATTATATCAGTTAGAAAAAGGCTTTCCATTATCGATTTAACGGTGAGTGACCAAAACAGGAATAAATTCAAACGTTAGTACCTAAATTAATTTTTTTTAAAATTAAATAACCAAAACAAGAATGCAGACATAATTAGATGACTATTCAAACAAAATTAATCTGAAATTATAAAATAAAAAATATACGTGTGGTTATAAAAAAAAATTAAATATTTCTAAATAAATTAAATAGAAAAAAAAAACATTTTAGAGGTGGAACATTAATTGAAACAGAAGAATCCCAAAAGCACAATCTAAATTAGATTCGGATTAGGTAAATGAATGTTATCATTTTTCAAATGAGACTCACATGCAAAAACTTAAATAATTTTCAAATTTGTATAAAAACATCAATCTCTTTAATATATATATATATATATATATATATATATCACTATTGCATTTTATACAATTACAAATGTATTTTTTATTCCCGAACTTGATAGTTAAGTCTACTATGATATTTAATTTTTTTTTTATTTTGGGTCTACTTTGATATCTGAATTTTAGAACTGAATCCATTTCAAGTACTAAACTTGAAAAATATTAAAGTTTGATGATGTGATTAGGGGAAAGCAATTTTCGGTTTTAACTAAAAAACTGACCCATTCAATTTTTTCAATTTCAGTTTAGTTGGGTGGGGTAGGTTGGTCGGTTTTAACTTCAGTTTAATCAATTAATTTGATTGGTTATAAGTTTTTGAATCTCAAAGCCGAACCAACCAAAAAAACGACTTATTTTATATTGTTCTTAAATTATTTAACATATATTTGTATTTTATAATATATATAAACCCAACCCAATAACCTTAAAACCAACCCATTAACCCTATGTCAATTAATAAATAAAAAATGATCGAACCAATCAATTAAACCGATTGTACTCCTCTAGACATGATACCATAAGATTATGGCATGTCATTACTTAGAAATCTTGACAGAATCCAAGTCCGAGATACCAAAATAGAAATAAATACCAAATTCAAAATCCAAAACTTACATTAACCAAATAATAAAATTGATCAAATCGAACCAAATTGAATTTTAAAAATTGTGAAAAGCTTTTCTAGTCATAATCTCCCGACTCACCTACTTGTCAAATTCAAGTGCAGAAAAGGCAACCAACAATTTTTTTTTTATTAACCCAAAACCAAAAAATGAAAAATAAAATATGATCCAAGTTTTTAAGATTTGAAGAAAATTTAACTAACCCAACTTGAAAGGAAAAAAAAAAATAGAAGTAGGCAAAAGAAGAAAGAGATAATGGGATGGGTTGGGCAAATGTTTGTGAAGTTTAGTTGTAGTTTTGTCCCTTCTTTGTCTCCAAATAACAACATCAAACCGCAGCAATTGTTGAAATTATTGAAGGGGAAGCCTGTTGAGGTGATATATATATATATATATATATATGCTTCTTTATTTGACTATATGTTATGCCCCTATTTAGATCTAATGCCTTGTGACGTAAAATCAACTTACATCCCATTAAAATTTATACACTAATTATTCTTTTACATGTTACTTTTGATATATATTATTGGTGAAGTGTTTTATTCTTATAAGTAAGTTTTTTTTTTATATCATCACATGTTTCATTTTTTTAATTATTTATTTTTTATTACATCTTAAATAACATGTATTTTTATTTGAAATAAATTTCAAAATTATGTATGAACTGTAAGTGAGATTTTTGTTTGATTCAATTTTCACAAATTATTTATATTTATCTGATAGATAAATAAATTTATGTTTATTTCTTTAAATGTGGATAATTAAATTGAAATTAATTTTTTTTTGTATATATTTAAACTATAAATAAGATTTTATATGTATAATTACACTAAATTAAAATTCATATATTAAATTATATGTATAATTACATTAATTTATATATCCATACATGCCAACACGTATATTGTCCTCAACTTAACACGTGTTCACTAGTCCACTCGTTTGACTTCACAACCTCTACCCGTGAACACCTAGGGGCATGTGAGCTAGCCTCGCGAGCCCTCCTCTCGGGCCACGGATTGGTAACGGGAAATATCATAACAAGTATAGTATAAATAATTCTCATACGATACAAATTATATAATATAAAAATATATTACAAACTAGAAAATGGGTCAAACGAGGCAAAAATTGGATTCGAAATATTAGAGCTCAAGTCTAATCCATATTTTAAATGAGTTTAATATTTTTATTCATTCCCTCTTAAATTTTAAACATGCTTTCACACTTAAACAAATAATCCGACCTTTAAATAAATCTATATATTTTAAATTTCTAATTCGATTAGAATTCTCATCGCCATTATTGAAAACTTTTTAAGAGCTTCCTATAATATAACATCTAAATTTTCTTTGTTCTACATTGTCTTGCTACCTATGGTATTTTTTTTCAAGTTTAAACTATAAATATCACTTCACTTGATTGACTATCTAATTTACAAAGGTTCTTTTTCCCATAATTTCTCCCCTTATTTCACGTTTGATTGATATTTTATAATAACCAAAGCTACAAATTCCTCAATGATGTTTGTAAGTTAGCATTAAGGGAATGAATGTTGACAAAAGATGGCAATAATTGAAGCTGCATCTCGTTTCTCTAGCAAGTTTAGCACACAATTAGAGAACATCTACGTCACTAAACAACCTCCCCTAGGCTTTTTAATTAAAAGTGTTCCACGGGTCATAATTTGATTAGCTCGATCAGTTCAGTTCGTTTCGAATTAAATTTGAGTTTATATCTTTTAGTTTTGAGTAAACTTGATCCAATTCATTTTACTGTTTATAAAAAATAAATATAAAAATATTAATTTTTAAATAATAAAATGTGCATTTTGGACATGGGCGAAGCTAGGGGGCTGGTATGGGCCCGGCCCCCTTAAAATGTAAAATTTTTATTTAGACCCTTAGAATTTTTTAAAAATTTTAAATTAGTAAAGGTAAAATTGTACTTTGGCCCCCCCTTAAAATTATAAAAATTTAATTTAATCCTTTACAAATTATAAAGATATAAACTATAAAAAATTAAAATTTTATCCGGCCCCTCTAAAAAATTGTTCTGGCTTCACCCCTAATTTTAGGTGAATCAAAACCTCAACCTGACCCGATCTAACTTACGAACATTTTTACTATTAACGCACCAAAAGTTTCAACAGGAGATTTGTTTTTATTGCTACCATTTTCCTCTTCACTTTTTCTCCATTACTACAACGGGGCAGGAAGTACATACATAATTTCATTGTCTCTTTGCATTTAGGGGGATGAATTTTTGACAAAAAATGGAGTAAAGGTCAGCAAAATGTGGTTAAAATTGAATTAATACACTGATTCAGGGTAATTTAATTAATCCAATTCGATTAATTCAGTTTTAGCTTTGAATCAGTTGAAGGGGTGATTAAATTATGTTGAGTCAGTTGATTGTCAGTTATCTATGACGGAATCAACCGATTTTTATATAAATATATTAAGAGAAAATATTTGGTACTCTATCTGTGGAGTTTTTAGACTTTACAAGTAAAGTCGAGGAAAAATATTTGGTAAACTATATATGGAATAAAAATATATACTTTTAATGTATCAAATATTAATCCATATATTAAATTTATATTTTTTTAAATTTATTTTCAAAACCCAAATCCATTATTATATTTCCAAGCCCAAATAAGTATATCCAATATTCAAAACTCAAACCTAACCAAATCCAATCAAAATAGTATTCTTTATTGTTTTTTTTTTAATTGTAACATTCCCCCAAACCCAAATCCAATAATATAATATTTCTATTTTATTTTTTCGATTAAGTCGGTTTATCAATCTAATTGATCTGACTTAAGTTAGTTTAGCTATTGTGTATATATATGTTATAGTTTTTTATTTTTTGGAAGGTCGATTAAGTCAATGTACTTATTGTATATTCCTAAAAACATATTCATCTCATATTATCTTACGTGAATTCAAAATAAGTGTTAGATATAATTGTATGTGTCATTTTTTACTAAAAAATTATATATTTAAAGTATCATACTTTTATATTCACACCCAAAAATATATATATATATATATATATATATATATCGGATGCAATAATAAACACAAATATTTTAACAAAAATCAGAACAAAATAAATATGGTATAAATAGATTCATATATTCTGTATCTATCACTTTTACTGATGTCTTGGTGGCAAGGGAAATGGAATTACAAAACATTAGTTCTAACAGGCTAGCAATTTTTCATTACAAGGTTTGATTGAAATCTATATGCTTCAATTTTCCAGACAATTTTTGTTGTCAAGTACAGAAATGCCAATAATTTGTTATGTTGTAATTATGAAGCTATGCAAAAAGACATTAATTTAGAACAGTTCATGTGGGACATTGTTATGTTCTATTACTGCTTTAGAGATAGTGCAATCTCTTAAAATCATGCATATTAGATCCATTGTAATGCATTATTTTAATTTTAACATATTTTGTTGATAAGATTCAAACTCGAAATCGATATCAACGAAAGATTTATTTTTGATAAAGATTTAAACTTCTAATACGGTATTTAGGTCTCAACATTGAGTATTAACTTAATTTAATATTTTTCTTTATTTTTCTCGTATGATTTATACAAATTAAAATTTTTGGCTTTAATTATGATTTTAGTCCATCTACAATATTGAATTTAAGATTTCACCCTTCTAGTTTTTTGGAATAATTTTTTTTCAGCTTATATTTTAAATAATTTGGTTTCTCCATTTTTATAAAATCCAAATTCATAGCGCCCTTAGTTGCTATGATTAAAGTAATAACATGAACTTGTTATTTTGTCAAATAATCTAAGACCATGTGAAAATTTAATCGACCATATTTAAATAATAATAAATTACGTATTAATGGAATGTTGAAGGTTATTATTATTATTATTATAAATCACACCATTTTCATAACAGAAATTAACTATGTTTTCGATTTAGACAGAACTAATAATATTATAAAAATAAAAAATATTATTGTAAATTAGGAATTAAATTATAAAATTAATTATAGTGGAGGAACTAAAATTAGAAGTAGAACTATTTCATGAGTTGAGTGTACTAGAAAGCTAATCATTAAACTTGGTCCATAACAAATAGAATATATATGGATAGCCCACATTTGTGAACCGTCCCGGCCCAAAAAATTGAAATGAAAATTTTCAAGGGAAGCCTTCTCTGATTATCAGAGCCAGGTTTCGATCCTGGGACCTGTGGGTTATGGGCCCACCACGCTTCCGCTGCGCCACTCTGATTAGTTGATACTTATTTGAAATAATCTTTTTTAATATTACTATCCATGAATGATAGGTAAAATGACTACTCTAGTCCTCTCAATTTCGATATTGAGCAAATTGGTCCCTCTTTAAAAAATCAGAACAGTTTAATTATTGTCAATTTTGAAAGTTAACAAATAAGGACAGTTAATTATAACATTAATATTTTTCATCAAATTTACATAAATACAAGTGGTATAATAACAAATTTAGCTCTCACAATTTATATATCATGTCAAATTGATTATGTTTTAACAAATTTAGCGTTGTAAATGTTGAGACTAGTTTTTTTAGAATTAAAACCAAATTAACAAAATACGCCAACATTATTATATCGATTAAAATCATGCATAACGACATCATTAATTATCCTTAATTATTCATTTTTAAATTCGAAAAAAATCCTTCAGGTTTTTTAACCCCCAATAATTGCTCCCTAAATTATTTTTAATATATTTTCAAAAATAACCCTGGTTAAATCTAAAAAACCAATGTTTTTTTAAAACCGAAACCATGACCCATCTGTTGGGTTCAAAATAATTACATTATTAAAATTTTTCAAACATAATAATAATAATAAATACTCATAGATCAACCAGATTGGTTCCTAGACCACACCAATTCTCTTAAATCTAAACCAATCAGATCATCAATTGAGACGTGAAGGAAGCCATTGAAATGTTTACAGAAAGCAAGTCGGTTTAGTGTTTCGAGAACATCACACATCAGATTACTTCAATTTTTGCAGTCTAATATCAAAACCAAAATTCAAGTACTCAATAATAGAATAAAAGTAAACGCAAGTATGCATAACCTGTAGAAGAATTCAAGCAAAAACCGGTTCAAGATTGCTAAAAACCTCTCCAAATTTGCTAGTGAAACAGTCAAAATAGAAAGTCGCAAACAATTACAATACCATTATACTATCTTTGCCACCCTAAGCGCCATTAAACCAAAGCCTATCTTCCCCTACAACTCTTTCCTGGGTGCTTCTAACAAGTGAATCACATACAAGCTTGAGGCCTCAAAGCCACAAAACACTAAACGAGATTTTCAGCCTCGACAATGGTATTATTTTTCAGCAAGGGAAAAAAATTGGAATCACTTCACGGTAGAATTAGTTCTAACGTACGCACTGAAAGATTGATTATATTTTGGCAACCAGGAAACTACCCAGACTGAAAATGTACTAAAAAAAGCTATTGTTGCTAAGTAGTTTCTACGCGAAAGGATTTCCTCCGATGGAAGCAACAGGACCTTGAGCTGGGACATTCCTGTTAACATAGAAGTTGCATATAATCGTGCACGGTTACTTGTGTATGAATATTGTATTGACAATGTGAAGTTGCCTATAACATAATAAAACAACTTACGGTAATTGCGAACTTGGTGTTTGGCCTGACATGTAGACTAATCCACCTGCAGAAATAACATCCATTAGCCAAGTATGAAAATAATAATTATGGCTCTTTTTCCAAGAAGACAACATTAACTACCTACCTTGTGGTGGTGCGGGATTCTGAGGAAGCCACGGTTCCGATACACCAAGAAAGGTGGAAGGCAACTGAGCATTAGGAAGTGTGCTTTGTAATGAACTCATATCAAAGAACTGCGGTATGCCATAAACCAGTAAGAAATTGATTAGAATAAATATTACATCTGCCGTATAACATAAAAACAATCCCTACAAAACCTAAACCATTGATCTTGAAAACCATTAATTAGCATTGAAAGCAAGGGTAACCTTTGGCCTTGAAAGAGCGTAACTTCTCAGCAAAACCAACCAAACACAAAGTGAACAAAAGAATGCAATAACGAATATAAAATCACAGTAAATATTCCATTGAAAGAAATCGTAAGCAAACCAAATAATCCATCTCCATAGGACAAGTGCAAAAAGGTTAGCATAGATAAACAGACATCTTTAACCGCAGCAAAAGATTAACCAGTTTTAGAGAGAGAGAAAAAAAACTAAGTATAAAGATATTGAATGATCAACATGTGTGATATATTATGTTAAAAAAAACACACACATGTATGATATACCATATCACTTTGTTCCAATTCAGAATCAAAAGGAAGATCAAATGGGTTGGTTGGTTTAAGATCAACAGCTTGCGTCTCTTTCTCTCCCTGCAAAATTAAGTTTAGAACCTAAATTAGATCAAAGAAGAGCTCAATAAGAATCCATATAATATAAAGAACAAAAGAACCAGGAAGTTAAAAGAACAAACCGGAAGTGGATTCATCGAAGGAGCATATGATGGTGCTATAACATTCTCTGATGGTAGACTAGCAGCAGGAAAACCAATATGGGAGTCAGCAGTTTGGATGCCATAATTATCATGGTTCTGCGAGAGTAGATATTTTAAACATAAATACAAGAAATGTGAACTTTAATGCATAATTAGAAATAAAAGTAGCAAACCTCTGAAGCTGCTAAGCCCAAATGTTCATCAGTGGTGGCCATATGTTTGTATGCTACTACTTGAGGTTCAAGAGGAAGTGATTCAACCGAATCATTAAAAGCATTCCATGACTGTTCAAAGACAAAGAGTCACTTGAGCATGCAATTGACAGGAGAGAAAATTTTATATTTCAAACCGTAACCATATGTAGACCAAGCAATAAAGCCGATGAATAAATGCATGCTTAAAGCATCATTATTTCTTATTTGTCACAAAACTGCATGTGAAATGGCTTACCTGAGTGCCAGTTGCAACAGGGGGGGCTTGACCCTCATGTCCATCTTGCCATTTAGTAGACATTGCTAAAGTATCCCCAAAAGCACTAAAATTTTCAAAAGGTGACCACTGCATGGTTGTGTTAATGGATGACTGTTGGTCAAACTTCACTGACAAATCTTCATCACTGGGCATCACAGCAGGTAAAGGATTTTTGGATACTGGATCAGAGGCTGCAGGCTGAGGAGTATCAAATGTTGCCCATCCTTCATTTTTAGGTACAGGTAACTCAGGTGATTTTCCATCAAAACTTGTAGCGGGGTGCTGCTCAGCAATCTCAGCAAACAAGTCTATAGATGGAGTAGATGAGGAAGGTTTATATAAATCCCCAGGTGGCATTGAAGATACAGCTGTAAGTTGAAATAAATCTTTGGAAGATTCTGATGATGTTGCAGGTAACTGAAAAAAATCTAGTGGTGGAGAAACAGAAGCCTCAGGTGTATTAAAGAGATCCAGGGCACCATAATTCACAGGAACAGATGATTGCATAATAGTAGATGTTTTAGTATGATCGAACTGATCAATTTGTTCAGGTCCAGAGACAACATCAGGTCCAATTCCAATGCCTGAACTACATGACTTGACAGGCATGGCATTGCCATCAAATGACCCATAACTTTCAATGGATTTAGTTCTCTAGATAAAAGAAGAGTTCTGATGTCAGCTTATGACGAGATGATTTAAGATATAAAAGTAGTGTTGAGATTGCAAATGATAATGCATGTATTACTACTGCAAACAAAGAAAAACAGTTTTTTCTTGAAAACACTTGCATTTCACACATTCGGTAACATTATGGTCATGCCAACCTGTATTAGCGTTCTTTTAATAACACACATTAAGAACATTAGCTAGATTCATATTCCACCAATCAAAAAGTAAGCAAAAATAACATTGCTACTTACAAGAAACACCGATATTATCTCTCAAATGAGAATATACTTATAGGTCTTTGTATATGCATCGTGCATTCATAGGTAGCAACTCACTATAAACCAAGCATGCATCATCTCTGAATTTTGAATGAAATGATGGAAAGAACCGGAGGCTCAACTGCAATATTTTTAGATATGTTATGAGCTACATGATTTATCATGAAGGTTGAGCTCTTTTCTTGATGTTTATAATCACCATATGGAACTTTCCCACTAGAGTACATCAAAGTCAGCATGGTGTTCCCATAACAATACTTCAAATACCATATATATTGAGATGTAGTGAAGCACTTGAAAAGAAACTTCTCACTAATTAAAAGTATGAGATATGTGACCTGTCGGGGTGGAATCCCTCCACCATTGTTTTGAGAACTTGGGTCCAGAGAAGGATTGATCATTTGATGATGTATATCTTCACTTAAAACATCTCTTGGAGGTTGAAAAGGTGGGCTGCTAAATCCAATGTCCTTCCGGTAATTCGGTGACCCTGTACCAGATGTGAATGGATCACCTCCACTAGATACAGAGTAGTCTGAAACCCTAGGAGCAGATCCCTCATTTGCAAACCTGTCCTCAAACATTTGATCACTTAAGCGACCAGGGCTGTAAACAAAACTAGAGACTTTCCCCACATAGTGTCCTCGATCCGAACCAGGCTTCCTAGAAAGTGCAGCAGCAACTTGTTTACCATAACGCCGGTCCTCATATTGATAATCATATGGTGGACTTTGAGAATAAGAATGATAAGAACTGGCACGTCTTACTTCATCTTCATGGTTTCTATGGCTCTGTCAAATTCATTTAAGAATCCCACATTTAAACAACTGCTCCAGGATCTAGAAAGGTGTACTCAAATAAAACTCAAAGAAACCCTAATATCAAAAGAAATTACCTGCATGTCTCTAGGAGGCTTGTCGGATGATTTTCCTCCAGCATATTTTCTGTCCACATATACATTCTTTATAAACTCTCGGATTTTATCAGCATTGCTGCAATGAGAAAGAGTTATTAGAAAATCCCACACCTATCAAGAACAAGCCTAGAACTTTAAGTGAGAAATCACATATTTTGAACCTGCTGTCCGGCAATCTTTGCCTCTGCAGGTCCCAATCCTTAAGATAAATATCTCGTGCACGCTAAATAAAGTAAAAAAAAAAAAAGGGAAAAAAAAAAGTATTATAATAAGCATCGCAATATTGCTTAGATAAAAACAAATGTAACAGTAGTTCAAACCTGATTACCACCATTCTGAAGAGCTTCAACTTCCTGTTTAGTGAACTTTGACATTGATACAGACTTTACGCGATGAGTGAACTCACGACTACAATACACAAATGAATCCAGCAAAAGACAAAAAAAGGGTAAAGAATTGAAAGGCTCGATTTGTGGTGACATGTCACTCCAACATAATCTCGCAAAGTAAATAGAAATGAATTATCAAGGATCAAATAGGAAAAGAATGATGCATTTACTACTTTAATTTAAAATCATCACAAGAGCAATAACTAAAGCTGCAAAAACCTTTAAATTTCAGAAATCAGAAGGCATCGATCTTATGTTGCCCCTATTCTTCATCTCAAGTACCCGTGTCCAACACTCATGTCCGATAAAACAATAAGGGGATATGAAGGATCCTCCAAAAATATGGAAAACCTCGGAAAACTTATCCGTGTTGGATACATACCATATTTGACATTTAAACCCGAGTTCGAGTAACATAGCATTGACGAAGCTAAATACTTCCAAATACGCAAAGGTTCGCAAAGTGAAATAATTTCCAAGTCAAGATAGTAGATACTGAAATAACTAAAACAAAATACTCACTGAATCCCACTGCATGTCATGCAAATGAAAGTCCAGAAATTTGTGCAAACATACTGAGGACCCTGCAACAATAACCACAAATTAATATCAAAGAAATAAGGGATACTTGAAAAAAGAAAACCCTTTACATTAAAACATAAATAAAAAGCTAATCTAAATCCATCTTCAAAATCACTATTGAGAGATGCATTGCATTCAAGAAATCAAGAAAACCCAAATTTCAAAAACCATTTCCAAACCCCAAATCCATCATCGTTATTTTTTCCTTTTTCATTTTCCTAGCCTCCAAACAAACGTTGACTATCAAAACGGTAGTTAAACTAATTACAAAACAATCAAGAAAAGGAAAACCCAATTACAAAAACCCTTTTTAATAACCTCAAATCTATCTCATTTTCTTTTCTCCTATTCTTCTTTTCAAGCTTAATTATAATACCCATCTGCTAAAACCAATACTTCCAGGAGAGTTTTAAAAAAAAAAAAAAAAAAACCATTTTTTCCACTTTACCATATTTTGCCAGCATCACTAGCCGACCTTAACTACAGAAACCCACAATCCAAAAGCTTTTTTTAATCTAAAAAATAGGAAGAGAAGTTTGAAAAAAAATTTACCAAGCTGTTACAGTTAATGCAACGACGATTTGGAGGCAGTTTCATGAGACCTCTTATTATCTTCTCGTTTCTTTCTTCTTCTTTTCTACTTCCCATTGCTGAAAAGAGATAATCTTTTATCTTCCAAAATTAACAAAAGCCTCAAAAGAACCCTGAAAGCTTCAAATTTTATAAAAAACCCAGTAGCAATTTGTAACTTTTGGCTCGAAATAAACCTTGTATGAAAGCAGAGATGAAAGAAAATTGAGAAGTTTAGAGGTCTCGGGTTTTGGCCTTTCGAGGGGATTTTTTTGTTTCAAGAAAAGGAAAGTCTTTGTTTTAGTCAGCACTCAGCAGTGATAATTAATTTAAGGGGAAACAAAAAATAAAAATGGTTATTTATTTATTTATTTATTTCTTCATTGATCATCTTCTCTAAGTAGTCCTTGTAGTACACATTTCTTTCAAATTTAGTCCATCTATCTTAATTTTAACAATTCTGATTCCTTTATATATTTAAATCTCATTCATGTCATGAGTAAATAAAATATTAATAATTAAAAACGTATTATTTTTACAAATTAACAAATATTACTAAAAAAAATATTTTTTTATCTTTCATATTTTTATAAAAAATTTAAAAAAAAAACTCACAATAAATCAAAAAAACATGAAATATAATAAGACTTAATCTTAAATTTTTAAAAAAATTTACAAAACCAATCCTTCAAATTTTAGATTATCAAAAGTCAAAACTTATCTAAAATGGGTCGTCATCCCTAAACTCGATGATTTTAATGGTCAACCAGGTAGGTACCAAATTTTCTGCCTTTATCATGCTGCCTACTTAATATACTTATTGTTTTTTTTTCTTCTTCTTTATTCTCTACAGGAATTTTTTTTAATTTATATTTTTTTACACATGAAAAATTAATTATATATATTGGCATATTGTATATGTACGTCATGTTTACATTACTTACATGTTATAATATATTTTATATAGTTTGTCATAATTATTTAATATATTTATTTTATTATTTATGTTTTAGGCTCATGATTATCTTTCTAATAATATTTAAATCTGCGTTCATTCTTTAAAAATATAATATAATTTACCACTACCCTTAACATTTATATTCATCTTGTATTTTACATAATTTCTCATATTCATTTAATATGTATATTTATATTTTTTTTCGAAGTACTATAAATTTAAATAAAATTTGACATGGTAATGATTCATTTTACGTGAGAGTTTAACATATTTGTTATTTGTGTCATGTACATATAATCTTGATGGCAGAATAACTATGTGTTTTAATTATTTTACATTATTTTATTATATAGGTCTTAAAATATTGGGATAAATCTCAAAATTATACATTAACTTTGATTTAATGTGCAATTTGATAAATGAATTTTGATTTGGTGCAATTATACATGTGGAACTTTAATTTTTTTTATTCAAATGTATACATGAAACTTTGATTGTGTTTAAATCATACATATTTAAAGAAATAAAATATTTCAATTTATATTTATATTGGATAAATATAATTGTATGTGTATGCAATATATTAACATAAAATTATACTATATTAATAATTTTTGAGAATTTGATACAAATCAAAATTTCATATATAAAATTACACATTAGACCAAAGTTCATGTATAATTTTGAGATTTATCCCTAAATTATTTCATATATTTATATTAAAAAAATTCTATTTATCCTCTTTCATGATAATTTAATTTTAAATCTAAATTTATTTACTTAAAATTATATTATTACGCTAACATATATTTATATAATGGATTACGTAATGTGACAGGTTGTTACAAAAGAAGTTGCTGTCATGGAGCACTTGAAGATTGTGTGTTGTGGGGTACGGAGTTGCTATGCACAAATGAATCCTATTATTTGCTCAAGAGAATGTTCACGTTGAAAAACGAGTTACAAGACCATGATGAGCAAGTAGCTAAGTAGAAGGGGAAGTGCTTCCCATATAAGCAAGTGGTCTATAGTAGGCTAGGAGGTAGATGGATTGAGGGCAATCCAGATGAGTGGGTAGATATAGGACATTCTCTATTGTCTACATGGAGTCTCCTAGATATGCCATGTGTCATGCCCGAGTAATAGGTATAACAAAAGTTCATGTACAAGTATTAGTCTTGCTTTTGCCAATAGTCTTATTTTTTGCAAGTGTTTTTAAGAATAGATTTATCGTCCTCCCTTTCAGTCTAATAAATACTTAGTTTTCTTGATAATTTTGCCCCCACTTTGGACTCTCAGGATTGATTTTCTTATCATGCTAGTTGCTTACGATCACTTTAGTATGTCATGTTTGAATCGTGACAAAATCAATTGTCAACATATTATAATGTTCTATTCTTGATATGTTGAAGTTATTGTTTATATGTTGATAGAACTTGTCCATTATCAGTGACGATGAGTGTTTGTTGTATCTTTATTTTTCTCTGAATTGTGTGGTCCCATTCATGAAATGAATTAATTAATTTTTCTTTCACTTTTCTTCATATGATATAAATCATATAATATATAAAATAAATGAAAAATAATATATGATAAACTAAAAAATTGGTCGAGTTGAGTTGAGCTTTGAATATTAAAACTTAAATCTATCTCATATTTTAAACAAGTCTAATTTACTCAAACCCAATTTAAACATAATATTTTTATTCAAATCCTCTTAAATTTTGATTACTCTTAGAACGAATGTAATATTTTATACAACATAACATTATTGGAGTCATATTTTGAATAAAATCTTTTGTAATAGCATGGCTTGCTATCATGGATGGTGGAACCAGGGTTTGCTGAATTTACTACCTCCACACCTTATCCACCCACCTTACTTTTTACTTAGAATTATTGTAGGCTCCATTTTGTCAACACCCACCTTCTTGGATTCTTCCTAGAAAGAACATACATCACCCAATGTCCACACCTACTCGTACTCATTTCGAAAATGAAAAGGTTATAGAGAAATTGCTTAGAAACGATCTTCCCTGGAATTTTCATCTGTTTTTCTCAATCTTCACTCTCATATACTTATTGTTTCTAGTTTCTTTCTGGCGTATTGAGCGATCAATTTTCAGATTTTCAACACTACATCCACATATTTATTTTTCTTCTCAAACATCGTCATGTTGTCATTACCTTCAACTTCTTCCTTCAATTCTAGAAAGAAATATGATGTTTTCCTGAGTTTTAGAGGTGAAGATACCCGCAACAACTTTACCGATCATCTCTATGATGCTCTAAAGAGGAGATGGATCGTCACTTTCAGGGATGATCCAAAGCTGGAGGCCGGCGAAGAGATCGCGCCAGAACTCTTTACAGCAATTCAGCAATCATGGTGCTCGGTAATCGTTTTTTCACAAACTTATGCCTTTTCAAGTTGGTGCTTGGAGGAGCTTGCTGAGATTGTTAAACAACATAAAAACGACGGCCATAAAGTGTTTCCAATTTTTTACGATGTTGATCCATCTGATTTAAGAAAACAAAAAGAGAAAGTGGAAGAAGCCTTTGCTAGACATGAAGAGAGATACAAAGAAGAAAGTGAGAAGATGCAAAGGTGGCGAAATGCTTTAATTCAAGTGGCTGGAATCAAGGGATGGCATTTAAATAACAGGTAATTCTTTCTTTTCTATTTAAATAACAAGTCCAATTCTCTGTGTTTAATTGAAAAGTGTCATATTTCAATAAAAGAGCAAATTTTGTGTTCTGGTCCCGCAACAGATCTTGCTTTTTAATTCTTGCTTCCAAATTATATTATGTTTCGTAATTCATTGAAAAAGAAAGTGCATTTGAAAGACATCAACAAAATTTTAATTTATACAGAAAAAATTTAAAATTTCTTTTTTTTTTTTTAGGCATGAATCAGACTTTATTAGGGAGATTGTTCAGGAGATATCAACAAAACTTTGTCAGGCATATCCAGTTACTCATGATAATGACTTGGTTGGAATTAGTGAACGCTTGGAGGATTTATATTTGAAAATAAACATTGGGGAAAATGATGTCCGCATTATAGGGATTTGCGGAATGGGTGGTATCGGTAAAACAACACTCGCAAGACTTGCTTATAATCAAATGTCACATCATTTTGAAAGTAAAAGCTTTATTGCTGATATTCGAGAAGTTTCAAACAAATGTGGATTAGTTTCTTTACAGAAACAACTTCTTTCAGATATTTTTCATGATGAATGCTTCAAATTTTTCAATGTTCATGAAGGGAATGATACAATTAGTCATATGTTGTCTCGCAAAAAGGTTCTTGTTGTTCTTGATGATGTTGATAACATACAACACTTAAAATGCTTGGCTGGAAGGCATGATTGGTTAGGATTAGGGAGTAGAATCATTGTAACAACAAGAGACGAACATTTGTTTCGATGTTGCCAAGTTAATGATGTGTATAAGCCCAAAACACTGAATCCCAAAGATGCGCTTCAACTTTTCAATCTGAAAGCTTTCCATAGTGATACAGTGCTGAACGATGATTTCATTGAGCTTTCTAAACATGTTGTAAAGTATGCTGGTGGGCTCCCTTTAGCTCTTGAAGTTTTGGGTTCCTTTTTGTGCGGTAGAGATGCGACTCAATGGAGAAGTGCTATTGAAAGACTTAAAAGAGAGTCTAATGAAGAAATTCATAATAAACTTCGAATCAGTTTTGATGGATTGGAAGAAACAGAGAAAAATATATTTCTAGATATAGCATGCTTCTTCAATGGGGAGAAGAAAGATTTTGTAATCAAAGTATTAGATGGTTGTGAGTTTTTTCCTGATATCGGAATTGATGTTCTCATTAAAAAATCTCTCATAAAAGTCGAAAAACACAACCAATATTTGAAGATGCATGACTTGTTGCAAGAAATGGGAAGAACAATTGTTAAAGAAAAATGTGTTGATGAACCTGGGAAACGTTGCAGATTATGGGAGGAAAGAGACGTCCATCATGTCTTAACAAAAAACACTGTAAGTCATTCAACAAAAGTTACATACTATTTCTTTTTTATCCTACATTATTAACCATTTATTTTATTTTCTTATTGCCTGTTCTTGAATTTTTTTAGGCTACAGAAATGATTGAAGGTATAATCATCGATAATAAAAGGTAAAAAGACACACATAAACTTATATCTAAGTGCACCATAAATAATTATTATTTTTAAACATGATACAAAACTGTAGCAAAACTTTTTCATTCAATTTTTCAATGTTTAATTATGAAATTTATCTAGCAACATATTTATTTTTTCAAAAGAATCAAAAGAGAAATGTATTATTTTTGAAACATTAGTGGTATTTTTTTTTGAAAATTAATGGTATATATTTAATGTACTAAAAGTGTAGATGTCATAAATTTTTTTTAATGAAAATGGTTTCATTTTTAATTATGTGTCATTGTTTAGTTCATTAACTTGTAAATTATGCATTGTTTGCGGACTAAATATAAATCAACATATTAATTCAATTTTTTAGGATTACGTAATTTAACATCAAATGTGATTGTTAGATATAAGTATCTCTTTGATATGGGTATATTAAAAAATTATTTAAAAATTATTTTTTCACTATTTAAAAGGTTCTTATAGGATCATATCTTAATACCCATATACAAATATGCATTAGATATAAGTATTGGATACGAGTAATTAAAAAACAATATCGATGCAACATAGCTTTTAGATATTGAATGTTTTTGTATATTTTGAAGCTTATTTTTGTTTTGCTCATGGATATTAGGGAATCGAGGAAGATGCTCAATTTGAGTGTGGATACCTTCTTGAAGATGAAAAAACTGAGATTGCTCAAAGTGCTTTGCCTTTCAAATTGTGATGATCTCAAATATCTTTCTAATGAACTACGACTTTTAGATTGGACAAGATACCCCTTAAGATACTTGCCTTCAAGCTTTCAACCGGACAACCTTGTCGCACTTCTTTTACCACATAGTCACATTCAACAACTATGGAAGGGAAATAGAGTAAGAATTAACTCATCTTATCCTTGTGCGTTAGCTGATTTTAATATAAATTATTAAACTTTGATTAAGGTAAAAACAAAAAAACAGAAATGAGCATTATTATGTTTTCTCATTTATTTCTAATTTATTATGGTCTTCAACAGCCCTTGTTTAACTTGAAAATAATGAACCTCAATGGGTCCCAAAACCTAATCAAGACACCAGACTTCACAACCGCATCAAATCTTGAAGTTTTGATTTTGGAAGGTTGTACCAAATTAGTGGATGTTCATCCATCAATAGGAGTGCTTAGGAGCCTTAAACTTTTGAATTTAAGAGATTGCAAAAGTCTTGGGAGTCTTCCAACCAAAATTGGAATGGAATCTCTTGAAACATTAATTCTTTCGGGTTGCTCAAGTCTTGTAAGGTTTCCGGAGATTGATGGGAAAATGGAACGTCTAAAAACTCTAGATCTTTCCGGTTGTTATAGAGTGGAAAATTTACCGGAGAATTTGCAGCAAGCAAAGTTTTTGAAAGAGCTCGATTTGAGTGAAACAGCCATAACAGAACCACCATCCTTCATTTTTCAATTTAAAAATCTTGAAGTTCTGTCTTTCGACGGGCGCAAGGGACCATCATATAAGTTACTACCAAATTTGCCTTCTCTTTTCAAGGTAATCCAAGGAAGAAGGACGAATCCCATGGCTCGGATGTTGCCTTTGTTGTCTGGTTTGAGTTCTTTAAGAGAGCTAAAACTAAGGGACTGCAATCTTTGTGAAGGAGATATTCCACGTGATATTTCTGGTCTATCCTCTTTGCATCTTCTTGATCTTAGTGGTAACAATTTCATCAGCATACCTGCATCTCTTACTCGACTCTCGAAGCTTGGGTGTCTTTTCTTGTCAAATTGCAACATGTGCACTCTTGGTGAAGCAGATTCTCACAGTGATATTTCTGGTTTATCCTCTTTGACTGATCTTGATCTTCGTGGTAACAATTTCATCGGCATACCTGCATCTCTTACTCGACTCTCAACGCTTCAATTTCTTAACTTGTCAAATTGCAACATGTGCACTCTTGGTGAAGCAGATATTCGTAGTGATCTTTCTGGTCTATCCTCTTTAAAACATCTTTATCTTAGTGGTACGAATTTCATCACCATTCCTTTGGCTCTTACTCAACTTTCCATACTCAAATTGCTTAAATTGTCAGGTTGCAAGATGCTTAAATCGTTGCCTGAGCTACCAACAAGTATACCATGTGTGTGTATAGATGGTTGTTCTTCACTTGAAGTAGTTGCAAGTCCATCAAAAGTATGCAATTTAGTGGGTTATGGTTACATTAGTGCCATTAACTGCTTCAAATTGGCTGAGAAAATCAATGCATTAACACTGCTGAAAAAAATATTAAGGTCGATTAATCTATTTTTTTCTCCCTTACAAAATCTCATACTTGAGAATTTATGGTTTTAGTTACCAAACGACTTGTGTTTTATTTTGCAGGCACTTCCAAATTCAAGAAAATGGCATGAAAATGGCATCTTTGATATTATAATGCCCGGAAGTGAAATTCCAGAATGGTTTAGCCAACAAAAAAGTGACTCTTCAATTAAGATACCCCTACCTGTCAACCTTCGGAAAGATAGTGAATGGATTGGAGTTGCTTGTTGCTGCATTTTTGTCAATAATGATGCTTCAAGGAATAACGAGTGTATCTACTGTCATGGATCTATTTTTCGAGGTAGAAATTGTCGAACAATTTATTGGGGAGACCACTGGGTAGGTCGATCATTTGACGAGCCCATAATGAAAGATCACCTTTTTCTTCGTTATTTTTCGCGTGATATATTATATCGATTTTCTTTGGGGGATAAATATGGTGACTGTGAAACCAATAATTTATGGGCAACAGATTGCTTAGATCAAATATGCGATGAGCTTGAGTTGTGTTTCAATACCAAATTTGGACGAAATGACCATTGTGTTAAGGTGAAGAAGTGTGGTGTTAGAATAGTGTATGAGAAAGATTTCGAAGAAATAAAAGAGTTGCAGTGCCATACCACTCTATCTTCTCCAATTTTTGAAGACATCCACCAACACTCTGCTCTCAACCATGGATCAGTAGGTAGCACTTCTCACATGAAGCGAAAACGTAATATCTATGAGGAAACGGAGGAAGAAGAACCGCAACCAAAACAGATGCAAAAATTTTTCAATTTTGTAATGGGCCTATCAAGAAAGAAGCATTAACTGTGGTAAACTACTTAACCAACTTTGTATTTCATCTAAACAATCATTCCAGACTTATTTTACATATGAAATATGATCCTCCCATTATATGCCAAAACATTTTAAAATAATTTATTCATACTCATATTAAACATTTACATATCACAAATGTTGATACCATTTAAAATTTTAGTCACTTAATTCATTCTTTTTTACATAATCGAAATGTGTAGATTTTGATTGGTTTCACTTTTTTATTTTATCAAAATTTTATTTCCGTTATATATATTCACTTACATCTATATTTTATTTGTAGGTTGAAGACGAAGCAACTTGAAACAAATTTTTTGAGACAAAATTGGAGGCGAAGCAAGTATTAATAAAGTGAGAATCCTTTAATAAGGATCGATCATAATTTCAGCTAAGTTAAAAATCATTTTATTTTTATTGGAGACCTACTTATGTGTTCAATTTAATCGGTCAAAATTGTTTTTATATATTTGGAAGATAAATTATAAATCCTTAATAGTACTTAAATAGATTTAATTCCTTCTAATAAAATATAATTTAAATTTCATGGCTCGGAGTACAAATAACATTATTCCAACTCTTCAATTTATATTTTTTTATAAAATATTTATGTTTAGACATTTATTTTTAATACTTATTCAAATATGAATATATTGTATGCTCTCTTATTCAAGTATAAAATCTTTTCTTTGTGAGACACTTATTCATATTTTTTTCTTTTAAAAAATTCAATAGATTCATTTTTTGTTCTTAATTATCTAATTTTTTTTTTTGTTCTTGTCAACAGCTGTGTTTTCTGTGATATCAACAAAATTTTCTCGATTTGAGGTAAGATAATATACAATAATATAGATGATCTCAATGGAACAAAAATAATCTTGGTATTTTATGTTTGTCCCCTAGACCAATAGAAGCATGGCTCAAAGGATAATGCAAGTGAGGAATCAACAAAAGTGATCAAGTTGTGTTTATGTATCGAACAAAAAAGTTGAAAATGGCCAACCATGCTGCTGTTATGTTTTTGTTAAAGTGCATGCTACTATGATGATTTTGTTGAGTGCATATAGCTTGTATGCATACTGCAGCAATTGTGCATGTTGCAGCAACATATTTTCTATTCTAGTTGCGCTGAAATTTAGTAATTTGGTTGAAAATGAACTTAGTTGTTGATGTTTTGATGGGATGATTGAGCTGATAAGTCAGCTTAATTATTCATGTGTACAAGCAATATTTTAATAGTCCTAATGCTGATTAGCAGAATTAGTTGAGTATTTGGTGATGTATTTTGATTATAAATGTATCTTTCATATTGAATGAGCAAACATATCAGATGTGTAAAGCAAATTGCTTCCTTGCTGCACGTTTGTGAGTAAGGCCCCGTTCGTTGCTCCATCTGTGATGGACTTTTGGCCAAAAAGTCCTTTTCAGTAAAACGGAATAAAGAACAAGGGCCAGTTGCCAAATTATTTTAACGTTTCAGAAGAACTTTTTTACAGATGAAAAAGCTAAAATTTTTATCTTTTCTCAGAGTAAAAGCACTTTTGGCTGGCTTTTACTTTGTTATCCTTATTATTTCTTCTTCGTTTAGACGTTCTTCCAAATACACTTCTCTCTTTTTTCCCCTTTTCTCTTTTCTCTGATTTTTCCTCTGGTTCCTCTGTTGATTTTTTGCTTCTCTTCGATCTCTCGGTGGTGGGTGCTTTTCCATATTCTAATTTTCTTCAATTCTCTTTATTCCAACTGATTCTTTGCCTTCTCCCTTTCGATTCCTTGCCTTTCTCTCGGAATGTGTTTTGCTGCGTAATAAATTTCCCTTTCCGCTTTTGTATTTTTGTGTACTTATAATTGTAATACCCAAATCTTACTCGGGCCCATTAAACCAGACCCAAATAAATCAAAAAAAAAATCCCAATTACAAAGCCTAAAAAAATTTTATCCAATAACAAACAGGCCCAAAAGGCCCATATTTTTCAAGGTTTCCAGGAAACCCTAGCCCCCGTCCCTAAGTAGGCCTCACAGTTAACCGAGAAATGTGATCCCATATTTCGTCTTTTGAAGAAACATAATCCAGGCGTATGAAATGATGAATGTCAGAAAGCTTTCGATAGGGTCAAACAATACCTGTCCAACCTTCCAGTACTGTCACCCCCACGCCGAGATAAGTCATTAATCCTATATCTGACGGTGCTTAATCACTCTATGGGATGTGTGCTAGGTCAGCATGATGCTTCAGGAAAGAAAGAGAAGGCGATATACTACCTCAGTAAGAAATTCACTGAGTGCGAAATGAGATATTCGTCAATTGAGAAACTGTGTTGTGCGTTGATTTGGACAACTCGAAGATTGAGACAATACATTCTGTATCACACGACCTGGTTGATCTCAAAATTAGACCCTCTAAAGTATATGATGGAAGAATCCCGCTTGACGAGGAAGGGGTAGGTTGTGTCTTGGTGCATCGACAAAATACTCAAGATCTCCTAAACACATGTCGAACTCGAAATGGTCTTCCAGACGCTCAGGCAGAGAAGCTCAAACCGCGATATCTGGGGCACCTAATTTCAATTTTACCCATTTTGGGCTTGCTATCTTTATCTTTTGAAAAAACAGTCTAAATAAACTTTCTTCTTTACCGCATAACGCTAGTTTTGATTAACTTGTTTGATTCAAGCTATGCTCCCAATAAATTTTTATTTCATCCATCATCATGATCTTTTTCAAGCATTTTGGCATTGAAACAACATTTATTGGACTAATGATGTTTTCATGAAAGGAGTTCTGCATATTACTCTGGAATTTTCTAAATAATATAGGAGCCATAAACAGGACTATTGTTTAAAACTCACCAGGTCTAAAAGCTTGACAGGGGTGTCTAAATTCCCTTCGAGGTTTGAGGGGATAGACCTAGAAGCTACAATGGGGGCAAATCAGTTGAGCAAAGTGCAATTGATCTTTCAGGTTTTGGGTTACAATTCCAGGCCAACGAGGACGGCATGATGCGAGGATACCCTAAAAAAAAGAGAGAGTGAGAGATCATTCTCATGTCATGCATCATACACAACCAATTAGAAGCATTTGATTCTTTGCAATCATTACATCCTAGTCATTTTTACATTGTGAAAAATAATCATTCTCATGACATTCAGCATTTATGTAAATGTCGTCCATAGCACATGTAGTTAGGAGCATTTGAGTTATCCCGATCATAGCATCCTCATCATTTGCATCAGCTTAAGCACATTCCACAGGACAAGTTCCTCAAAGAACGGTGTGGAGCGGACTGAAGATTGAAGTTTTCCTGAAGATAGTAAGGAAGCAAATTAGAAAGTTCAGATTTTGCTCCCTATAGATGATAGTGGAGCAGGCTGAAGATTGAAGTCTTCCTGAGATAGTAAGGAAGCAAATTGAAAAGTTAAAGGTTATTTCCTCGAAGTTCTAGCAGAGCAGGTCGAAGTTACTAATCCCTCCTCCCTGCGTGCATTGAAGTTCCAACTTTCATTTTCGAGAAGTTTCAGTAAGAAGATCAAAGTTACGAATCTCTTCTTTCTGAATTCTCATCACCTCGAAACCCCAGCGGAGCAGGTCGAAGCTACTAATCCCTCCTCCCTGAGTATATTGAGGATCAACTTTCATTTTCGAGAAGTTTCAGTAAGAAGATCAAAATTACGAATCTCTTCTTTCTGAATCCTTATCACCTCAAAACCCCAGTGGAGCAAGTCAAAGTTACTAATCCCTCCCCCCTGAGTTTATTGAGGATCAATCTCTGTTTTCGAGAAGTTTCAGTAAAGGGATCGAAATTACGAATCTCTTCTTTCTGAATTCTTATCACCTTGAAGTCCCAGTGGGACAGATTGAAGATAGCAAACCTGGCATTCTTGAAGTTACAGAGAGGCAAATCGAAGTCAATGATCATATCCGAGTTGCAGTGAAGTGGACCGAAGCAACAAGATGCAGTGGACTAGAATGAAGCCGCATGAATAATAGGGGCACCGAAGAATCCAGACTCAGTGGACCCGGGCAAATTTGGGCCTTCTTTATGTCTTTGCTCTATTCCCGTTACACGACAATGAGCAAAGAAGGGCAGCTGTAATACCCAAATCTTACCCGGGTCCATTAAACCAGACCCAAATAAATAAAAAAAAAGCCCAATTACAAAGCCTAAAAAAAATTTTATCCAATAACAAACAGGCCCAAAAGGCCCATATTTTTCAAGGTTTCCAGGAAACCCTAGCCCCCGTCCCTAAGTAGGCCTCCACGCGCGTCACTATGTGCGCGCCGCAAGATCACACATCGACCACCACTAACGCTTATTTGTTCGCGTGCCACCGTGGTCTCCTCCAACTGCTCCACTAGCGCCTGCAAGATTAAAAAATAGAAGACAAGATCAAAAATGTAAAAAGGGTTGGCTATAAAAACCAACTCAGAACACTGTAACAAGGACCCTTTTTTGGAGATCAATACAAGCACAATAATTTTAAAAAAAATACAAGCAAGAATCGCAGAGATTAAACAAAGACAGAAAGGAATCGAAATACAAAGAAACAAAATCAGAAAGTGAAGAGGTGGTTTTTTCTTATTTTTCCTTTTTTTCTTTTCGAAGTTTTTCTCTTCCATTATTCATATATACAAATGTAAAAAAAAAAAAGGGGAAAGGGAGACTTACCCGAATCTGACCGTCGCGTGGCCCCGACCACCACCCATGGTGGAGCCACTACGGTTCGGCACCGTACAGGGTTGTTTCAAACCCTAGCAGAGGAAGGGGGAGAGTCCCTGAAACTTTTTTGAAGAAATGGGCTGAAAAAAAAGAAGATCAAATTGGCTTTTAAATAACCAAGTAAAACGGCAGCGTTTTACTCCTCCCCCCCACACACCTCAAAACGGCGTCGTTTGGCCTAGAACCCGCGTGCGCGACCCAACCCGACAGAGGATCCGCGCGTTTTCATGTATTGGGCTAATTGCCCTAATGGTCCTTCCGCGATTTTACCTTTCTTAAATTCTTTTTTTTATTTTTAAATTAGCCCTTTTGATTTCATCTCAGTTCCAATTTAGTTTGCGTTAGACGGCGCCGTTTTGAATAGCAGAATAATTTCCCAGTGAACCCTCATTAGTTTACGCGCGCCTCATTTTAGTCCCTAATTCGACTTTAATATTTTATTTATTTACTGATTGTCCTTAAAACATTGTTCTGACTTTCATTTTCGTCCTTAGCTTACCTAATTAATTTATTTAGTGTTAAATTGTTTTATCATATGATATTTAAACAGTATTTGTACATTATCTATTTAAATTGTGTATATGTGTATATATATATTATGTATTTTAACCCTTTTTAATGTAATGTTTATTTTACTAGTTATTTAAAATAATTTTTTTATATATATTATTTATTCAAAAACCTAATTCATTTATTATATTATATATATACATGTTATCCATTTTTGAACTTACCTTGATTGTTTTATTTTCTTTATATATACGTATATCACTTTTCTGTTTCAATCTCTTTTACATGAAGTTTTATTCATTTTTTAGGTTTTTATTTTCATATATATGTATACTTTAAATCTGTTATTATGTATATACTATTGGTCTTATATTATTTTATATATATCTACATGCTATTGATCTTATATTATTTTGTGCATATATCTATTATATAATTTATTTCTTTCAAAGACCTTACTCTAAATTATATATTTATTTGTTCCATACACTTTCATATACCCTTATTATATATATATATATATATATATATATATTATCTTACATCAAGCCCTTTTTATTTATGTATATATTACTTAAATCGATACGTGTTATTTGCTTGTTACTTTAGAATTCGTTACATTTTATTTCAATTCGTTTTCAATTGGTTATATTTTAATCTTTATCGTCACTCGATTAATGATGTCGGGGATTTCCAAAATAAGAGTTGTGAGATTATTGATGTTATATTGAATTGTATATTATGTTATTATTCTTGTCATCTATTCAAACATTGTATTCACCTAATATTCTCCCCAAACTCGATATCATATTACCGTTTCTCATGATTCAATAAAGACATTTTAAGTCGATTTTAAAGCTATTAATTTAAAAGCTTCAAAACGAGGTAATATTTGTGCGTTTGGAAATTCGAAGAAATCATGCCCAATCGTGCTGGGTGTGGTTTCTTGTTTGGCCAAATAAATGAATATCCTTTCAAATTTTGTCCATATTTTCAAAATAAGGGAATATTTGTGCGTTTGGAGATTCGAAGAAATCGTGCCCAATCGTGCTGGGTGTGTTTTTTTTTGCTTGTCCAAATATCCAAATACCCTCTTCAAATTTTCAGTACATGTGTTTGAAGAATTTTAGGGATGATCTTGGATTCGAGGACTTAAATTGTCGTGTCCAATCGTGCTGGATGTGATACTCTATTTTTTTGGGAACAAGGGAATCTTAATATTCAATCAAGTTATTTAAAAAAAAAAACAGAATGAAATTTCAAAATCTTTTCAAACTTTTCGACATTAGGACATTGATTAATCAATTTGGTACCAATTTTGGGCGTTGCGAGGGTGCTAACCCTTCCTCGCACGTAACCGACTCCCGAAGCCGTTTTCTTCTGGAAATTCGTAGACCAAAATTCATTTTATAGGTGACCCGATCACACCTAAATAAAAAAAAAAGGATTGGTGGCGACTCCATATTTTTAAAAGTCGATTCCCGTTTTTCAAACCCCAAAAAAATGGTTTCGACAATAATCTTCACACTTTCCAGATTGTTCTCTTTCATCATTGAATCTGCTCGTCTATCATTGAATCTGCTAGAATTTGCCCCTTTTTTTCTCTGCTTGTTTTGGGAAGTTGGTGAGTTTTGATGTTTTTAAGTTTAGTTTTACTCTCCATTTTAGCAATTAGGCATTTGATTTATGTTATGTAAAAATCACTGTGAAATAGATTATTTGGCATGGTTCAAACTGCATTATTTTGATTACTTATATAGTACAAATTCACTAACTTTTAAGGTATTTCATGTCTCAGTTAAAGGAGTCTTTAATCTTGACTGGTGAATGGCCATAAGAGACTGTTAGTTACAAACTTGCAAGTAATTTTCTGTGCCCTTTACTATCTTCAGGAAATGGTTGCTTCGAACTTTTTCTTTTTTTTTGTTAGATGATTGCAATGATGTTGTGTTGTTGTCAATGTTTGATGTTAGCCATCTTGTTTATATCGTGTTACCGGTGATTTTGTGACTTATGGCAGTAGTTGTTCCTGGTGGTTGCTCTGCTAAGTTTAGGCAAACATTGCTTGCTCTGCTAAGTTGATCTCTACTGCCATGCAACACATCTTAACTTCCCTCCTTCAATCACCTCAACCCAATTTTGTTTTCCACAAAATTTTTTAGTAACATTTTTACCAACAATGTAAGTTTTCCACTATGTTTTTTTACATTACCATTCTTTTTTACCAGTTCAAACCAAAACCAAATTCACGAGGTTCCATTGCCTACTGTAAAATGTACTCTGCTATAAATTGTGATCTTGAAATTACCCCCCTTCTTGCTCTTTGACATCAAATATTGGTCCCTAAATTTTTCTATTTGGTTAAATTTGTGTTTTTGCAATGTATGTATCTATGTTTTTCTGCCTTGTGCATTGTCCCAAGGGAAATGCAACAAAATGATATTTTGTGCCTTGTGCATTGCGCCTTGTGCCTTGTGCATTGTCTCAAATGTAATGAAATGGTTTCATTTCTCATAGCCTCTACTGTAACTTTCCCATGTCTACCATCAATTGTACTTTTGTGCTTTTATGCAGATTGTTGTTTATATGTTTAGCCGTAGTTCTATCTTTTATAGATATGTAATGAACATTGTATTAGTAACACCAAATGCTAGTGGCCTTGTCTAGTTACTGAACTGCAAAGGCATCTTGAATATGTGGCTCGAAACTTGTTATGCTACATGGTCGTTGTAATTGAAAATGATAGTCTATATGCATCATCGACATTTTGTGTGATTTCTTCAAGTCTACCAGAAATAATTTCATAAACTCTGGTGTATTTTTGTATCTTTTTTTTTTCTAATTGATTTGGCATCACTTTTGCCTTTTATATGAGGGTTGACTTGTACTTTACTTGCTTTCAGGATGTCTCAAATTTTCAAAAGCAACAATATGTTCGCTTTGTAGTATTGTAATTGGTTATAATGTTTCCCTTGTATTTCCTCTCTCACAAGCGCCTTAGACTGCAAGTAAAGTTATTCTTTTACATGGATTTTATGACCAGGAAGTTCATGATTACTTCAAGACTTTGTGTCCTGACCTGCATATTACTCGAGGTGAATACGATGAAGATTCCCGTTATCCAGAGAACAAAACACTGACAATTGGTCAATTCAAGCTTGGGATATGCCATGGGAATCAGGTTTTCTACCATCCTGTTTGTTTACTTTCAAATACCCTCAAGGTTTTTGTTTTGCATTACAGAAACATGTGATGAATTTAGTTCCCTATTTTCTGTATGTGTAGTGTCCATAGATAATATATTTGGGTCCCAAGCTTTTTACTTCTTTCGTGGACCTCAATATTATACACGCAATCAGTTTTGGTCAATGGATTGGCAATGGGACGAAACTGTGAAGAGCTTTTCATTGTTCCTTTGTTGATACCATTTCATGTTGGATGCAGGAATAATGTTTGGGATTGAGGGGACTTGTAGTGTGAAGCTATTTTAATGTGTCATTGACATGTCTCAACTTTGTTCTATAATGTGTAGTTTACATGCTTAACCAACCGACTTCTAAGTCCTGTCTTAGCAAAGAGAAAATGTGGAATCCCGGTGCTTCATGGTCACTCAAATGCGGGAGCTTCTCCTAACTAGTCTTAAATACACTTCTCTGGTACTAGATAGTAGATTTCCAGAGAGATACAAGCTTTAAGCTAGGCTGCATTCTTGAAGTATTTCAAATTGTTTCCAGAGAGATACGATGATCCTTGTAAATGCTATTGTAAATGAATTCACTTTAAATTGTAAATGTTATTGTAAAATTTTTTTATATTTATATTTGGTATATAAATATTATCCCTTTTTAAAACTTTAATCCAAATATATGTAATATTTTAATTTGTTACGTTTATGTTATCTATGTTATGTTAATATCTAATATGAGTTTTACAAATGTGTTAAAAGCATTAAAAATAAAAAAATAATTTTTAAAATAATACAATTGTGTCAATATCTAATTACAAATTTTTAATTATTATATTTAAATATTTAAATATAGTTTATATATTCTAATTAAATTTAATAAATAATTAATATTAATTACTTAGAAATATTTAAAATTAATATTATTTATTAAAATATTAACAATAAATTATAATAAATTATTTTTTATATTTTTGCTAAAATATCATAATATTAACTAATTTAAACATTATTTAAATACATATTTGTTACTTTATAATATCATGTCTAAAATAAACATTTTACTTCTCAAAAGTACTTGTTGACAGCAATGCCAAACACTTAAATTTTTCAAAAGCATTTCTCAAAAGCATTGCCAAATTGGCCCTAAGTAAATTATTCTTGGTTTCTTCCTCCTTTGTTCTCTGTCTTGTTCTCATCTTTTGTTGCTGTCAAAACCCCAACAATAAACGTTAAATGTTAAATATAAGACCATAAGACCATCTTCTGACTCCCTATCCCAAGCGCTAATAAAGGTTACGGTAAAAACATAGATCACCACTACCACCCATTGTAAAAATTCTAAAATCATTTGTGAAATTCTTTCAACCTCAAGTGTTTTAGCATCTAAAAATAAAAACTAAAATAGATGCCTAAACAAAGTCCGAACACTGTGGTGAGGTACAAGAGATAGGAAATCAATCATACTGTGCAAGACTTAGACCTTATCCATTCCAGCGGGTTGATCTCTCCTCGCTGGACCTCCAGCTGGTTTCGCGATTATAATCTGCAAACATTGAATCAACGGCATTACTGAGCTTAGTGGAAGAAAATGTTGGGAAAATGAAATACAGATGCGATCCTAAGCAACAAATACAGCTTCGCATGAAAACCTAGTCCCATCACCAAACTATTTTAAGTGCTTGGAACTTGAAAATGAGAGCTCTTGCCTATCCTGCTCTATCTTCTCCGACTAATGTAAAAGGGTTACAACAATGTATGCACAAACAAAACGAATATGGCGGCCTTCAGCTTCATCAATACACTAAATACGCCTCGGTGATCAAGATGGAGGGCTATACTTAAGATGTTGCTCATAGAAGCTGATGAACTGCAATGGAAGGGAAAAAAAAAAAAAAAAAAGAAGTGCAAGAATTGTCAGCTCTTTGAGTCAATTTAATGAAGAAAAAGATAAGGCAAGAAAATGATCCATTACCAGCAGTGGATTCTTAGCTTTATGATATTGGTTGTCCACCATAACCTCTTTTCCATTGGACCTGTCAAAATGTGACAAACAAAATTTATCATCGACAACATGAACTTCAAGGAAGTGTAGCATAAATTTGAGGACTCTCAGAGACTCCAACAACAGAATCACATCTAAGATCAGCAAGCTAAAAATTTTAGCATTCTAGAAGTTCTTGTCCTAAAATTACTTGCTATGTTAGGGGCCACAAGTGGTAGCATCATCAATTTCTCGTAAATAAAATCCTCGGGAATGAAACAAACTGTTATTTGAAGGTAAAAAGAATATTCCGAAAGCCAAAAAGAAATGTCTAAATCAGGTCATACATACTCAATCAGCACATAGTGCTTATGAAGTGTAAGACATTCTCCCAAATCGAGAACTAAAGAAAAACATGATGATTTCTAAGAACCTATATCCAAATACATGTGCAAACATGATAGTTACAACAGAAAAGAGTACATAAAATGCCCCAACAACAACCGAAACTCTAAAGAGCGACATGAATGATGAAAGTACATTAAGTGATAAATACATCGCAACATGATAAGTTGACAGCTTATGCAAGCAAGAACCAGACTTCAATCCAATGACACCACACAGCAGTAGCAAACCAAAATTATTTTAAAGTCAGCTGAACTAAAACTTTAGAACTTTTGTTGAGAAATTAAATTGATTATGATCTGAACGTAACGGGCGTATATGTTGAAGGCTAGAAGTTTCAGCCTAGAATGTACTAAGCAATGCATGGATATAATTTCAAGACATGATACGTCAGCCAATTAAGGTACGAAAGCAAGCAATCGTACATTTTTGCAAGTTATTTGCACTCCATTTACTTCTTATAGAAAAAGAGAACCAAAAATCATAGCAATGCTCAAAATATAGCTGCAAGATTCATGATCGGTTCAAAGGTGGTTGAAATAGAGTTTGTAACAAACCTGATTGCCAAGAACGTTTCTGACACATCTTGAGTGTTGGCTGATACGGAAGCTGAAAATCCTACAGGGAGGATCTTGGTTATGACAGGTGCCCTTAAAGAATTATCAATCGGGGACAGTTGGGGTTTTGACAGCAGCAAAAGAAGAAAAACAGGACACAAGACAAGGCAGCAAGATACAAGAAATATTTTCACTTGCTCACAGATAGCTCATTTTGCTCATTCATTCAATTAGAAAAAACAATACATTTATAGCCAAATACATCACCAAATGCTACCTACTACCACTAATCATAGTTTGAAACAAGTAAAACTTAACTTGCACACAAGCTGATCATTATGTCAATCAGCACCTAAAAACATCAAAACAATACCAACTTAGTTCATTTTCAACTAAGTAACTTAACAAAGTAACTAAACAACCTTGCTGTTGCAACAAGCATACATGCTGCACATGTTTACAAGCTGCATGCACTTAACCAAGAATATAACAGCAGCATGGTTGGCCATTTTCAACACTACTCCTTAGCCTCCATGCTGCAAATACCAATCATTCATAAAGTTTTTTTAACTTGGCAGTCTTAGATGCTTTGTTTCAAGTTGACTCTGCTCAAGGAATTCATTTTCAACCTTGGCTTCATTCTCAACCAAATTTGACTTACACACTTGACTATCCCAATATTTTGTGCCAAAGATTTGTTCATCAAATGGAGTCTTCTCCTCCTTCATAGCCTTGGTTGGCAACTTGCCTTACAAACACATCTTGCCTTGTTTCTTTGTTCATTACAGTCCTGTTTCTTCTTGCACATACTCACTCCTGCTGTGGAGTGTCTTCATGCACATACTCCATCAACTCCTCGTTCAGCTTATCCCAAGCTTGCTTGGGAGTCTCACAGGAGTGAGCTATTGCTGTCATCTTTACAAACAGCCCTCAAAGATGACAGGCTTTAACAGCTTGTCTTTCTTAACAAGCAGCAGAAGCAAAAACAAACCCTCAAAGACTTGGGCTCATGATACCATTTGTTGGGGTTATTAGGACATAGAACAAGGAAGCATGATGCATGAAATATTTTTACTTACTCACAAATGTGCAGCAAGGGAGCTTATGGCTGATAGCTCATTTTGCTCATTCATTCAACTAGAAAAAATAATACATTTATAGCCAAATACATCACCAAATACTACCTACTATCACTAATCATACTTTGAAACAAGTAAAACTTAACTTAAACACAAGCTGATTATGTCAATCAGCACCTAAAAACATAAAAATAATACCAACTTAGGTCATTTTCAACTAAGTAACTTAACAAAGTAACTAAACAACCTTGCTGTTACAGCAAGCATACATGCTGCAGCATGTTTACAAGCTACATGCACTTAACCAAGAATATAACAGCAGCATGGTTGACCATTTTCAACAGGGACCTATGACTTGAACTGTCTGCTGCTAAACCAAGATTTACGGTTTCCATCTCTGCTAAACCAAGATTTACGGTCAACCTTTGGTAACCCATTTACAGGTACATCACCTTCAGAAGCTTTGCCTTCTTGAAACCGAATTGCAAGCTTATCTGTATTACCCCCTTTAGAAGATAATGCACCTTTTAGCTCACTAAGTTTGGTATCATAATCATTTTCATTCTTTGTCTCGTCAATTTTCCTTGAACCGTTTGTAGAATTGTTATCCTTAAGCTGTCACCGTTATTTGTTTCATTGAAAAGACCAACATGCTGGACGGGATAAGCTCCAGGAATTCCTTTGTTAGGCGAGATTACAAAGGCTATTCCATGGCCATGGAAGTCTCCCGGTACAATTGCAAAAATGAATATGGTAGAAAAGGAGGAAACACTAGCATTTTTGGACACCAAACAGTAGGGGTTAAATTTTGGTATTAGTTTTGTATCATTCATAAAATTAAATTTAGTCCATATTCTCCAACTAAATTATTTTTAATTATTATATATTTCGATTTTTAATTTTAATGCAAACAATAATAGTTAAATCTATTAATTAACTTTTTTAGAATAATATGTAGAAATAGCAAATTCACATAACATCCTAATATATTTGCCACATCAAATTTTAAAAATAACAAAACTTATCTTAATAAATTTAATTGCTATCATTTAATCTCATGTTTAATTTTCCCTTGAAGATGAGCACCTTGATCCACAAAATCTTTCCTCTTTGTATACCCTCCTCAAGCACAAGCAAATGGCAACCCCAACTAATATACACACACTTGCCACTGGAACCATGATCCAAACCCACAGTTGATTGCCATTTCCTCCTATATCAGTATCAGAAAACTCCCACGATTTCACACGGTTGAGCTCAGTTTCATTGCTTGTTGAACCGAAGAATCCCATGAAAACCTTCTGCGAAAGATAAGTAGAGAGATCAACAGGCTAAGAAAGCACAAGCGTCTGGTTGTCCCCAATGAAAACTGACAGGTTTCGGCCGTCAAAACAAATATGCACCCCTAAATCCTGACCTCCGGCTGAAATCTTAACATCGTAGTTGCTTAAAGAAAATTGCTTGGTTGACTGGATTCTGTTTATGTTTAACCCAAAATGGTTGCCTTCCAAATCTTGCTCGTCACTCTTCCTAGTGTCAAATTCCACCGCCACCACACTGGCTTGATTGAGAAGAACCATTTGTGTTCGCATTTACCATCCCCAGCCACTGTCCTTGGCTGTTGTCCAGTAGGCTGGAGTTGTTTAGTAAAAAGGCAACACCTTCCCCACCACGAGAGGTTTGATTAAGGATATTGAGGACGAACTCGCATTGAAAGAAGCAATGGTGGTGTGGTTGCCTTTCCAAAGAAGAAATGGTTTCTTATACAAAGCTCGTCCAGACAAATTTTCCATGGAACCTCTAAAACATCTGGAGTAACTTGGATGGCTCCAAGAACCATGTAAGAATTCCTACTCAAGATAAGCTGGCTTTCACCTTCTTTGTGGAAAGTTGAAAATTTGAACTGAAAACAGGTTACTCGACTAAAAAAATACGTACAGACCTATTATATATCAAAAAAGTTTAAAATTTTTACTCATACTCATATTGATAACATAGTTTTTTATACTTTACATAATTGAAATGTATAAATTTTGATTAGTTTCACTTTTTTTTTTTAAATTTTATTTTCATTATATATATATATATATATATATATTCGCTTCCATTTATATTTTATTGTAGATTGAAGTTAATCTAATTAACTTAATACCGAAATGTGAAAAAGAATAGATGTATTTTGTGACGAAACAGGTAATAATAAGGTGAATCATTTAATAATGATTGATCATAATTTCAGCTGATTTACAAATTATTTTATTTTTGTTGGAGACTAATTTATGTGTTGAATTTAATTAGTCAAAAATATTTTTATATATTTGAAAAATTAAATATAAGTCCTTAATAATACTTAAATAGGTTTAATTCCTTCTAATAAGAGTACCATTTAAAATTCATAGCCTGAAGTACAAATAATAGTATTCCAACTCTTTATTTTATATTTTTTTCATAAAGTATTTATGTTTAAACATTTATTTTAACACTTATTCAAATATGAAAAACCTTTTAAATAGTAAGTTAATTGTAATGTCAATAAAACCTTTTAAATTAGGCTTAATGACAAAAAAAATGTTCTTAATTTTATACAATAATTTGATAATATGATATTTATTATTTTCCTTTTAACAATTTAGTCCTCAATATTTTATTTTTGAATTAATTTATAGATTTTTTTTAATGCAAAATGCTGATTGAAATACTCATTTCAATTCAACATTAAACTTAAGTAAGTTTTGTCTCATTTGTACCATCTTTCCACAACAGCCCTCGTATAAGTTTATTATGTTTCCTCATGTTGGGGTTTCTGACAGCAGAGGAAGAAAACAGAGAACAGAACAAGACAATGAAGAAAGATGCAAGAAAAAAATTACTTGCTCACAAACGTGCATTAAGGAAGCAATCTGTTTTAGCAACTGATATGTTTAATTTTTCAATAAGAAAAACGATACATTTATAGTAAAATTCATCACCAAATATTACCTACTACCACTAATGATACATTGGGGCAAGTACACAAGTTGATTATGCCAATCAACACTTAAAAATATCAAAACAATACTAACTTAGTTCATTTTGAACTAAGTAACTTAACAAAGTAACTAAACAATCTTGTTGTTACAGCAAGCATTCGTGCTGCATGCACTTCATCCAGAGATATTACAGCAAGCATGTCATTTGTTCTTTAACAGCCCTTGTATAAGTTGAAAATAATGAACCTCAAATGCGGCTGAGATGAGATTGCATGTGGGATTCTCGAGGGTGGAGATCGAAGGAGACTCCTTATCTGTGATTCGGAAGCTGCAAACAATGGGAGTTGAAAGGTCAGTGATAGGAGTCTATATCTTAAATATTAGAACAATCTGTGAGGGGTATCAAATCTGTGTCTTTAAACATGTGCCAAAACAAGCAAACGGAGTTGCACATCTATTGGCTACAGTGAGATTAAAGAGAGATGAAGAAACTTATCTTTTTGGTGCGGTTCCTTCACAGCGAAAGTGGCAGCGGAAGAGGACCGTCAACAGTTGGGCTCACTTTGTCCAGCAGGTCGAAGATCCACTGCTTAGAAAGAAGATAGGATTTCACTGTGGGCAAACAGATCGGGGTTTCTCAGTTTCGACGGAAGATTGGTGTTCTGAAGTGATGAAATGCAGAGTTTAGCCAGACCTGAAGGGTTTCTTCCAGTTGCATCGGAAAGATCTAGAGCAGACATTTTGGTGGTTATCAACGAAACAAAGAAGGCATCTGAAGGGTTTCGTTTCCTCAGATGTTTAGGGAAAAGGAAGTCTGCCAGGGTGGTTGGATTATCCTACTTTATAATGTTTGTTTATTGCGTTGTGGGGTGTGTCTTTTTGTTTCTGTTTTGTCTGGGCTTTCTTTTATTTTCGGTTTTGTCTGTGCTCTAAATGATTTGGAATTTGTTTTATTAATATTACCGCTACAGATTGGCTGAGAACATCAATCTATTAACATTGCTGATAAAACATCTTATGGTCAATTAAATCCCAGAATGGTTTAGCGAACAGAGATGATTGTTCAATCAGGATACCTTTACCTCTCACTATTCAGAAAGATAATCAATGGATTGGAGTTGCTTCACGTTGCATTTTTGACATTGATGATGCTTACAAGGATATGGAGGCTTTCCTTTTTAGAGCTAATATCCATTGTAGAAATGTTGGACAAGGTAGTTGTAATATGCTTGAGTTGTCTATTGGTCATAGTCTTAAGGTGAAGAAAGGTGGTGCCAGAATAGTGTATAAGAAAGATTTGGAAGAGATAAAATAGTTGCAGTGCCATAACATTCAATCTTCTTCAAATTTTGAACATATCCACCAACACTCTTCTTACAACGATATTGGATCAGTAGGTAGCACTTCCCTTATAAAATGTAAACGTAATATAGGGAGACGGAGGAAGAAGAGCTACAACAAAAATGGATGCAAAAATTCTTTAAGAGAAAAGATTAAATGAAACAGTGACGCCACGTCATCTGTATCCCTTTCCAATAGATTTATACCACATCAGCATTTTCATCCTAAATTTTAGCATTTTTATCCTGAAAAAAATTAAATCCAAATTAAAATCCTGAAATTCAGGATAAAATGCTGAAATTTAGGATGAAAATACTGATATGTCATAAATTTATTAGAAAGAGATACAGATGACGTGGCGTCACTGTTTCATACAATCCTTTCTCATTTTATAATTGGCTAATCGAAGAACAAGCATTAATTGTGGTAAACCTGTTAATTCCTTTTCAGACATTTTTAACTATGTTATTTACAATTTTTTATTTGATTTAAAGTATTCATTCCTTTTCACATAATTGGAAACTTGGAACATTTCTTGGATATTTGGTATATTATTCCTTTTTGCTTAATTATGATGTTTCATGTTATTAATTATTCTAATTGTATTTTACTTATTACACTTTAAAAATTAAAATATAATATAATTTTAAAATATATTCATAAAATAAACCTTTAAAATATATTATCAGGTCATAAACATAAAATAATATCTTTATTTTACTTCTTCAATTAACCATTAAACTTTTTTTTATTAGTGATTTCTTTTCTCCGTGACAAAGTTTTATCAAAAAAAAAAAAATTTAATGTCTGCTTTTCAGTTTGGTACTTAATTGTTTTTTTTCGTATCATTTTGATATTTAAATTATCATTTTATTATTCGATTCAGTCCAATTTTTTATATTTAAATTATTATTCTATGACGCAGATTTAGTTCAATTTTTGTGATGGTATTAAAAAATCACTTTAACCTGTGATATTATGTTACCTAGCTCATCCAATCAATTAGAATATATCATGTGGCATTAAGTTTATTAAAATTAAAAATTAAAAAATTTCCAGGGAAGAATAAAGGTCGTTTCTAAGCAATTTCTCAATAATCTTTTCATTTTCCAAAGGAATGCGATTGTTCTTTTGGGGGTTGGGGCCGGGGGGGTTTCATAAATGAGTGATGCATCTTCTTTCCTGTCGACCATCAAACGAAAATGAATTCGGCTGGCAACAAAACGTAATGAATGATGTCACCACCTTCACCAATTATTTTTGTTATCATAATCCACTAAATATAAACAAGGCATAAATATTGTTATGGCCTCAATCTTGATAAAAAGTCTTCCTAGTCTTCATGATGGACATTAGTGGAGAAAATCAACCCAATATTAGTCAAACATAGAGCAATTCTTTTGGATAAATTACATAATTAGTCATTAAATTATGGATAAATTTTTGTTTTTGTTATTTAATTAAAAAAATTACAATTTGATCATTAAATTATTCAAATATTTTTATTTAACTTATTGAACTATTTAAAATTTTTTATTTAAGACACTGGACTGTTGAGGTTTTTTTTTTAAGTTCCACCAACGAGCTCCAAGCAACAATTTGTTGATCGGTACAATAGATCAACACCCATCGGCGAGTAAAAGAACATACTTTAGATCCAAATCAGTCTAATAGTTAATGTTGGAGATCAAAGAAAAAAAATCTGTTTGAATTTTGGTTACTAGATTCTTGATATATAAAGCTGTTTCATGAAAAAACTGAATTGTATTAGAGAAGGAAAAAGATAGTTTTTGATTGGTACTAGTGTGAATAATAAAAAAAAAAAAACTATATAGCATTGTTTTAACAACCAATGATTTAAATGAGAATTTTTAAATAGTTCAATGACCAAATTATAATTTTTTTAGTTAAATCACCAAAATAAAATTTTACCCATAATTTAATGACTAATAGTGTAGTTTACCCTTTTTTTTTATGATAGGAAATACTTAATAGGAGTAATTTAACATAATTGAAAATGGGATTAAGTATATTTGGATGAAGAATTTATTATAGAGATTTAATTTGTATTAAAATTTTTAAAATTTTATAAATAAATTCACTTGTTTAAGTAGAAATATTGAAAAATTTCAAAATTTATTAATACTTTTAAGAGAAGATTTTAATAAATCAATTTCTTTTTTTTCAAATTCTATCTAAGTTGGTGGTTTTCAAAATTTCTCCTAATTTTATTTCTAGAACAAATGGTTCCAAAACCTAAACTTCAAAAAAATAAAAATTTATTTAATTAAAATATATATTTAAATTTTTATTTTATTAAAAATATTAATAATTTTTTTAAAAATACAATGAGATCCATATTTAATATTTATATATAATTTATTTTTAATATAATTATTATTCTTTTATAATTTTTTTTCATTTGTAAAATGCTAATAACTAAATTTTTTTTCTAAACAAAGTAATTAGGAATACTACTATTTTAAAGTTATAAATTCAAAAATACTAAAATTTTAAAAATATAAAAAAATTTAATATTCTTCATCTAAATACACTTTAAATATTTCAATAGAAAAATACCGATTTATCACAACTGTTGAGTTTTAAAAATAAAATTAAATATTATATAATATATAAAATTAATAAATTAATAAATTCAAAAAAATAATTATCCAAAATTTTAAAATTATAAAAAATTAAAATTATTAAAAATTTAAAAAGTTCCAGAAAATACAATAAATTATAAATATTTTTTAAAATTATTAAAAGTTAAAAATAAATAATAAAAAATAGACTCTAAAAATAAAAAAAATAAAATGAAAATAAAAAATCCAAAAATTTGAGAATCGCAAAAAATTGGATAAAATGCTAAGTTACAAAATATAATCCTAAATGGTATTTGCATGCACAGACGCACTATGCTACTTATGATTCTTAAATATTATACAAAACCCTATTAGCATTACTTATTGTCAACAGTGGGGTTGAAACCATACTACTCGATTTGGAAGCCTTTAAATTTTTTTTTTTTTTTTTACAATCATAATTCTTAAAGAAAAACCCCATATTTAGAAACAAATGCTTCTGTAATTGTTAATGAAGGAACGGTGTTTCTCCCGGTTGTTAACTCATTAAGAGTGTCCATTTCATTTGATCCTGTTGGGAATTCTCGAGCTCTGATAACAGAGCTCAAGTCATCGGGCAATGAAGCAACACCGTCCAAATATGATATAACGCTGGACATGCTAGGCCTAGCGGCTGCCACCGGGTGTGAGCAAAGCAACCCAAGCTTCAACACCAACTCCGCTTGTTGTCCCACAAATCTCTTCTCCAATCTCTTATCAATAGTCGCCAAAATCTCTCCTTTATCCCAGCAATCCGTTATCCAGTCAGCAAGAAATGCTTCCTCTGGTGGCGCTCGTGGTTCGATCGGCTTTCTACCACATGCAACTTCAAGCATGAATGTTCCAAATGCATATATATCAGTGCTTGTGTTTGCTTTCCCGGTTCTTGCGAGCTCAGGAGCCATGTAACCAAGCGTGCCTGCTACATGCGAGGTTTGAGGATCATTTCCAAGGTTATATAGCTTTGCCAGCCCGAAATCTCCTAGTCGGGCGTTCATGTCACTGTCTATCAGCACATTGGCAGGCTTGATATCTCTGTGAATGATGACTTGCATCCATTGCTGGTGCAGATAGAACAACGCGGACGCTACGTCCTTGATGATCTTAAACCTTTGTGTCCAATTAAGGCTGCTATTAGGTTGGTGGTAAAGAAACTTGTCAAGGCTTCCATTAGGCATGTAGTCATAAACCAAAAGCAACTCCTGCTTGCGCCTGCAATAACCGAGAAGTCGAACCAAATTCGGATGCCTAAGGCGACCGATGGTTGCAATCTCAGCCACGAATTCTCTCATACCTTGCCTTGAATCATGAGAGATCCTTTTGACGGCAATTTGTATGTTGGAAAAGGGTAAAACACCCTTATACACCCTACCAAATCCACCTCTCCCTAGAACTTCCTTTTCTTTAAACCCTGTGATACCCAATTTCTGCCCGGGCCCATCTAGTCCAAATGAAACCAAATTAAAAACCAAAATATTATTAAAAAGTCCAATGTCCATTTACACCAGCCCAATTATCAAGTTAAGGCCTGACCCATTGATACAAGTAAATAGCCCAGAGTTCATTAGCCCAAAACCAAACAAAACAGTAGCCCAAATTAAAGGCCCAAGCCCTAAAGCCTGTTAGCAAGAAACATAAACAGAAAACCCTAGGGACCCCCCACTGCGCCGCCGGCCTTTGGCCTCCCGCGTGGATCCCACGTGCACCTCCCGCGTGCACCCCTTTGGTCTCCTCGCGCTGCCCCTCGTGCACGCCCACCACCGACGCCCATACCCTGCAAAACATGCGCAACGGACAGAGAAATAGCAAGAAAACAGAGAAAGTATGGAACAAAATGATAAAATACTAAGGGGACAATGTATTTTCGGCTATAAAGCCAGTAGAAATCAATGTAATAGGGGTTCGAAAAAATTATTATCAGAAGCAAAAAGAAACAAAGCATAAGGTCGTTTCTTATTTTTCCGTTTTATTTCCTTTGGTTTAATATCGTCTCTTTTACTCTTCCATGTTTTTACTTATTGGTTTCGAAATCTGACTAAAAGATCAACAACCAAACAAAATAAAGAGAGTAAAAAGGCCTTACCTAAGTCGATAGGCGCCGAATCGGAAGACCCTTGCCGCCGTCGCCATCGGGCCCAAGAACGGGACCTAGGGGGTCGACTTCGGGGCGCCTTAGACAAGGGAATCGAAGGGCTTCGGAACGATCAAGACCCCCACCGTGTGATGGCGCGATCGACGCCCCTGGAAACTCGACCGATTGAGTGGGCGAAAAAGGGAGGAATGGAGAGATGAGAGAGTGAAGGGCCGTCCCTTCATCTTCTCCAGCGAGGGATCGAGAGAGAGAGCTTCTTTTTTTGAAAGAGAGGTCTGCCAAACAAAAAGGGAGAAAGTGGGCTTTTAAGGCAAAAGCTAAACGACGGCGTTTGAAGATAGGCGAGATCCGCGTGTTGACCCGCTAGGCGACCCGGATCGGCGCTCTCTTCATTAAAAAGGGCTATTTTCGCATTAAGTCCCTTCATTCGTTGACCCTGTTGCAATCTAGTCCTATTAAATGCATGTTTTGACACTGATGGTTTAATTGCTATTACAATCCCTGATAATTCGTGGGCATTTCATCTAGATCCTGTGGTTCGCCTTTTGACTTCTACCCCAAATCCCTACTCTCGTTTTAATTTAATCCTTCTTATACAAATATCCTGTTTTCTTTACTCATTTTGCTATTTTACCATTATTTAATATTATTATTATCACTATTATTATTGTTGCTGTTATTAATATTATTGTTACTCTTATTATATTATTTTTATATAGATGCGATATCCATACTAAACTACTTTATATATATATTTAGTAAATTTTTTTTATCTGTATATATCTGTTGCATGCACAAGTTTTTTTACTATGCCCGTTTATGTTTATATATCATTATGTTTATATGTACATCATCTTCATACCAAATTTCTTGTGTTCGTTTAGGGCTACACATGTGATTCATGTTATTATCAATTGCATATAAACTCGTGTACATATTTTTCACATAACCCTAATCTGCTCATTTGTGTTTTTCTCTTCGTTGAATATTGTTATTTTCTTTTTGTAATTATACTTTCGTTTTGTTATTATATTATGGATAAAATCCCCAACTTATTCATGAAGGATTACTCATCTAAACAAACTTGTCCCCTTTTTAAAAAAAAAACTTTTCCGAAATTAAAAAGCTTTCAAATTAGGCAATATTCGATGTTCGGAAAATCGAGAAGTCGTGCCCTATGTGTTGGGCTTCGATTCTTTCGCTTGACTAAACAATCGAATATTCTTGTGATCCTTTTCTTTTACGCATGAAACTCGGGAACAATGAGATGATCTTGGATTTGAGGATTAAAATCATCGTGTCCTATGTATTGGATGTGATATTTTATTCCTTCAGAACAAGAAAATCTTGGTATAATTCGAGAAAAACCAAAATATTTTAGAAAGAGATTGATTTTTAAATTCTTTTCAAAATCTTCAACTTTCGACATTGGGACATTAATTAATTCGGTACCAATTTTGGGCATGACGAGGGTGCTGACCCTTCCTCGCATGTAACCGACTCCCGAACCTATTTTCTCAAATTTTCGTAGACCAAAAACATTGTTTTAGTAAATCAAAATGTTTTATTAAAACAAAGGTGATCCGATCACACCTAATAAAAGATCGGTGGCGACTCCCGTTTTTCATTTTCAAAACCAAGTCGATCCCGTTTTGTCAAAAAAATGGTTACGACAAACCCCTTTGTTGCTTTGAATAGATCTTTATAAGAGAATCTATGAGGCCCGTACTGAACCTCCCAATCCTCCATAATCTCCATGAATCTCTTCTTCCTTGAGATAAACATAAACCCGAAAACCAATACGAGGACTAAAGTGAGACCTGTGAAAGAAAGGGTGATAGCCAAAATCTTCTTCAATTGCTTGATTCCTTCGTTATCAAGTCGTGGAATCTTTGGAAGGCGAGACAAGTCTAGCTCATCAGCTTTGCCATTCATCTTGAAACTCCAAGCCAATATGTAGTGCGAGGATGAAAGACGACCGGTGGACGATGAGAAGCCGACATACATAGAGTCATACATATAAGGAGACAGATCCTTTTTCAAGGATAAAAGTGGGGTTTTTGGCCTTGGTAGATTGATGGGATACAACGTAACATTGAGTTGCATCTCAACCCCGTCGTATTCTATCCATATTTGCATTGGACCTCCGCTTATAAGGCTGACATTTATGAACTTGCCTTCATCAGTGAAATACCCTGCAGGAGCAGATACTACTGTGATTAGGCTATTGATATCGATGCCAACATGGTTGTGGCTTATGTCATCGAACTCCTCGTTCATAAATGTGTCCAGCTCAACTGCAACAATATGATTTGAGCCGTCACCGTCATTTGTTTCATTGAAAAGACCAAGATGCTGGCCGAGAGAAGCTCCAGGAATTCCGTTGTTAGGAGAGATTACAAAGGCTAATCCATGGCCAGGCAAAGTTTGGTATTCTGATGCAATTGCAAAAATGAATGTGGATGAAAAAGAGAAAACACTACCATTTGTCGAGTTCTTGAATAGGATTGGATTCTTGAAGAAGATGTGACCACTTTGAAACATCCTTGTAGTCAGTTTAAACAGCCCATTAGAATCTACCCCTGCTCCTCCTTCCACATCCAAGTAACCATTGAAACTGAACGAACCCTGGTTGATATCTGAAGATGCAAGGTTCAGAAGGAAAAGCAGCAGCACAAGCATGATCAAACAAGGCATTATTACACACAAAATTACAGCAATAGTGATTATCGGCTCTAGTAAGTTTTGTTGTGTACACAAGTTATTGTGCACCATTAGTCCACTCTAAATACAAGAAACCAAAATACCATTGTCATAATCGACTTCATTAAGTCCTCAAAGAAATTTCGGGGGTTTACCTGTAGTAAGGAAATTGCTCTCCTTTAAGACGATATGATGAACATGATGTTATCAACTGATAATGAAACGCTTTAAATTTCGTTGACAATTCTTTACCTCTAATATATATAGATATATATATATATATATATATAATATTCAATTTTATATTTATGTTGTTTTTCATATGGTAATAATATTCAGAATATTATATAAAAAAATTTAAAATGATACGGATTGTTACTTTTTTTTTTATATTCTTAAAATATTTTTATTTATATATATTTAAGTTATTATATGAGTTGATGTGACAAGTATGCAAAGTAATTTATATTATTAAATTATTAAATTATTTTTATTTTTTATATTTTATATAAAAATTAATAAAAGCTTAATGATTATAATATTTCAACCCGATACATAATAGGATTTAAACATTTAACTTTACTATTTCAATCAAAGATTCATTAATTTTACCATATCAAGAATGTATCATAATCTAATATAATTAAAATTCATACAATAATCTAAATATACATCAACACATCCTCGGAATTGGAAAATAAAAAGTTTGGCTAACATGGTAATATATGATAGTAACATATTAGTCATATATGATAAAAATAAATATACTTACTGTTAATATGCATAAGATATTAAGCTTGCAAAGAATTTGTCATATATGATACTAACATATTTGGCTTTGACTTAGAAAATGAAATTATTAATAATAATAGAATATTTTAGGGATAAATCTCAAAATTATACATGAACTATGATTTAATATGTAATTATATACATGCACTTTGATTTTTGTGCAATTTTATACATGAAATTTTAATTTGTTCTAATTCTTGTAAATTATTAACACAATTTTTGATATAACATCATTTTATGTTAATATAACATCCGAGTTTGTGTATATGATTTTTTTTAATTTTCTTATTTTCTATTTTTTATTAGTTGAATAAATGATTTAATCAATTAGATGAAGAAGCAATTGAATGTGTCAAGCTGGAAATTGATGGTCCGATCAATTCAACTACCAATACGAAAGAAAAAATCAACAAAAAATACAAACCATCAACACAGTTTTCCAAGTAACGAACAATCCAGACAATCACATAACGTTACGAATTCTTCCATGTAACCAAGCGTGCCTGCTACATGCGAGGTTTGAGGATCATTTCCAAGGTCGCATAGCTTTGCCAGCCCGAATCTCCTAGTCGGGCGTTCATGTCACTGTCTATCAGCACATTGGCAGGCTTGATATCTCTGTGAATGATGACTTGCATCCATTGCTGGTGCAGATAGAACAACGCGGACGCTACGTCCTTGATGATCTTAAACCTTTGTGTCCAATTAAGGCTGCTATTAGGTTGGTGATAAAGAAACTTGTCAAGGCTTCCATTAGGCATGTAGTCATAAACCAAATGCAACTCGTTCTTGCGCCTGCAATAACCGAGAAGTCTGAAACCAAATTCGGATGCCCAAGGCGACCGATGGTTGCAATCTCAGCCACGAATTCCCTCGTACCTTGCCTTGAATCATGAGAGATCCTTTTGACGGAAATTTGTATGTTGGAAGAGGGTAAAACACCCTTATACACCCTACCATATCCACCTCTCCCTAGAACTTCCTTTTCTTTAAACCCCTTTGTTGCTTTGAATAGATCTTTATAAGAGAATCTATGAGGCCCGTACGGAACCTCCCAATCATCGAGAATCTCCATGAATCTCTTCTTCCTTGAGATCAACACAAACCCGAAAACCAATACGAGGACTAAAGTGAGACCTGTGAAAGAAAGGGTGAAAGCCAAAATCTTCTTCAATTGCTTGATTCTTCGATTATTTTCATTATCATTATCATATCGTGGAATTATTGGAAGGTGAGACAATTCTAGCTCCTCAGATGAGCCATTCATCTTGAAACTCCATGCCAATATGTAGTGTGATGATAGAATAGAACCTGCGGAGGATGAGAAACCTGCATACATAGAGTCATAAATATATGGAGACAAATCCCGTTTGAAGGATAAAACTGGGGTTTTTGGCTTTGATATATTGATTGGATACAACGTAACATTGAGTTGTTTTTTCATCCCATTGTATTCAACCCAAATCTGCAGTGGATATCCGCTTATAAGGCTGACATTTATGAACTTGCCTTCATCAGTGAAATACCCTGCAGGAGCAGACACTACACCAAAACAGACTTTTAGCGGCGTTTTTAGTGGCGTTTTAAGTAAAAACGCCGCAAATATTATACATTAGCGGCGTTTGAACAAAAACGCCGCAAAAAAAGAGCAATAGCGGCGTTTATTAGCAAAAACGCCGCTAAAAAGGACATATTGCGGCGTTTATTCATAAAACGCCGCTAAAAGTCTAGTCTTTAGCGGCGCTTTTGTGAAAACGCCGCTAAAAGTCTGGTCTTTAGCTGCGCTTTTGGGAAAACGCCGCTAAAAGTCTGGTCTTTAGCGGCGCTTTTGTGAAAACGCCGCTAAAGACCAGACTTTTAGCGGCATTTTTACAAAAGCGCCGCTAAAAGTCCGATCTTTAGCGGCGCTTTTGGGAAAACGCCGCTAAAAGTTTTTCATATTTTTTCCTCATTCTTGCTTTGAATTATATTTTATTTTGATACATTCACTTGTAAGCAATGAGAAAGTTTCATTTTAGTTACTTAATTATGAAAAGTTACAAATTGCTAACTAAACAATTTAGAAGTTTTCATGTAAGTTACAAATTAAGCTATTCAAATTGATTAAGGGTTTAATGTTTAGTATGTTAATTTCATGGTTTAGGGTTTGTTATTTTGGTGTATGGGTTTAGTGTTTTAAAGTTTGTTGTTTGGGTTTATTGTATAGTGTTTAATATGTTAGTGTTTACCGGTATTAAGGTTTAAATACTGTTAGTGATTAGGGGTTTTGGGGGAATGGTTATTAATGGGTTAGGGTTTTAGGTTTAGGGTTTATAGATTATAGTTTATGGGTTTAGGGGAAATGGTCGATGTGTTAGGTTTTTGATTTTAGGGTTTATGGTTCAGGTTTAGGATTTTAGGGTTTAATTAGGGTTTAAGGTTTAGGGTTTATGACCCGAAATCCCTCATGAGGGATTTATGGTTAATGTGTTAGCTATTAAAATATATGTTCTGAACTACACTAACATTGGCCACATGAAATCCCAATTTAGTCTCAGATTATGGTTTAAGGTTTGCAGTTTAGAGTTTATGGATCAAGTTTTATGGTTTAAGATTTATGTTTTGGGGTTTTGAGTTTGCTGTTTAGGTTTTAGTGTTTGTGGTTTATGATATAATATTTAAGGTTTAGGGTTTATGATTTAGGGATTAATCTTGGATTTTTTAAAATATAAATCAAAATAAGATAAGTGTAAATTATTATTTTAAAAAATATATACATAAAATATATTGATGTATTTATATTTTAAAATAATGTGTATGATTAAATCAAAATTAAAGTTTCAGCTATACATTTAAACCAAAATTAGAATTTTACATCTAGAATTACATATTAAACAAAAATTCATATATATATATATATATATATATAATTCTAAATAAGATGTATCTGGGAGACATGAAGGAATTATGAACTTGTTTATAACTGGAGCCATTACTTTATGTTAAAACTCTGTACTGATTCTACTTCATTCTTACTTGATGTCGTGGGTAATATCACAACCTGAATTATTTAAGTACATACTTAATTCTCCTTTGCTTTCCTAGGGGTTCTTGTGGAACAGTATATCATGGTCTGTGGTATGCATCAGTATGTTCTCTTACTCCTTTCACTGCCTTATTTTTTTGGGAGGATGAATAAACACATTATTGGTGGTACTATATGGTGTTGAGTTCGTATAAATTGGAAAATTGGTGACAAACCCATCAGCCAATTGTTTATATGGTGTTGAGTATTATAGGTTCATTACCTACATTGATCCCTAAGTCTAATATAGACAGTGCAATATGAAAAATCCGGAGTTCATTTCGGGATCTTATGCCATACTTGCAGTCCATTCCGGTTAATGGAAGCCATGATGTCACTGCTATACATGAGCTGTTTTACTCGTTAGTTATTTATATTGGTTTTACATAGAAATGGTAGGAAGCATGAAAAAAAATGTAAATCACCTTACTATTTGTGTAAATCAACCATGTTCATCACAGGATGTTGCTGTCAAGGTATTCCCGAACCTGGAATATTCAGATGATGTCATACATTCCTTTAGACAGGAGGTGTGCTTTATTGTAAAATTACTTTTAAATTGCTTTGCAGTCACCAACTGGCTAAGATAACTGCATTTGTTATCGTTTTGAGTTTCTTTCTTCCTCTTCTAATTCTGACACCTCAATTTAACTGATGTTGCTTGATAATGCCAAAATTCTAAAACAGTAAACAACTTGATAATGCTTGATAATGCTTGATAATTGCTTGATAATGTCATCACTAGGTGCTTAAAGACACCTCAATTTGTCTTGTATCAGAAGTCCATGTCCGATCATTTGTAGGCATTGCTTCTATTGCATATCTAAGTTGTTTGTGGTTTTGGAATTGCCACTTTATTATTATTATTATTATTAGACATATTGATAGACTGCTTAGAAGTGGAATGTTGTTTAGTCAGTTACTTATATATAGTATAATACACATATATATATAATATATATTATAGATGATCTTTAATAATTGAAATCTGGGTTTTTTTTTTTAATTTTAGCAATTTTTTTTGTAAGCATGAAAGTAAGTTGACCTATAATTCATGAAGTTGACCTATAATTCATTATTTTTCTTTTCTTAATAATTTGAATTAGTATAAAGTAGCTTAAGTTTCGTTTCAGTTAAAAATTCATTGTGATTTGATATGTTTCAGTTAATATCGGCTTATACCAATGTGTATTAATTTATAACCATTCATTAAATTATTGAACTTAATTAATAATTTTAAAATTTATTTTACATATTATAATTAAGAAATATTTGCAAGTATATTATATATATATATATAATATTTTGAAAAATGATAAATTCGAAACTATATACTAAAACACAATAACACATACTCATATTAAAATAAAAATGATACATAAATATCTTGTAAGTTAAACTGAACATTGTTTTGTTGGAGTTATTAGGGACATATCTTTTAATGAGTTATATGGAGACATACCATTCAAAACATGAATGGGCCTTTTGCTAAATGTCCATCACAAGTATCAACCTACCAAATGCTAAACAAAAAATATGCTTTTACCATCAGTAATAACTATGTAGGTTTTAAAGCTTTGTCTGATACCTTAGATGTCTGCAGGAAGTGCCTTTTATCTCCCTAAACTATTGTGTTATCCCTGTATATTGGTGTTTGTGTAACCTTTCTTTTTGTACTTTTAAATAGTGAAAAAACCCAGTTTGATACACAATACAAATGGAACTATAAGGTGAAATGGATCATATCATGCATCCGTGTGGGTTATCTATTTTATGATTCCTTGATGGATAATAGCTTTAGAATGTCTTCTGTTTCTTTCCTGAACTAAGTGTTCTTTTCCTGTTTGCAGTATGGGGCTTATGAGGAATCCTCGAGCATTTCTTCAGGTTGTCCAAACTGTTCTAGAGGTTACATGTCACAGATTTATCCTTTTACAGCTGGCTATGAACCATTAGATGCAGCGTGTCCAGAAATTGCCCATGAAGCATCTTCTATTTCAAAGCAAAGATGGTTGGTTCAAAAGGGTTATCTCTTTTTGATAATCGGTTTGTTTTGCTTTTCAGGGTGAGTATTTCTAGTTTCATCTGGATGCCGAAAAAAAGATGAAGATTTTAGATGAAGATTTGTTGATTTAGAAAGTAACAATTGTACAATTCACAATTTCTTACAGAGCTCAATGATACAGATCTCAAGTGTTTCTAGAAAGATGTGGATAATAAGCTTTTTGGATTTTTTAAAATCTAACATATTCCTTAACTTGTCTTCTACAAACCTAACCTTTTTATTGAAATTTGCTTGTCTTGTTATCATGTAACATTAGTATGATACCATATAATTGGTCGTTCTCAGAGATGTGTAATCGCAATTCATCATGGAGGGAGGTGAGAATTTTTCCCTCGTATTTATTTTCTTTATGACTTATTATTTCGATTAAATGCATAGAAAAAATTACTTCGATTTATTAATTGCTTTATTTTCTTCAATGGAAAACCAGTGGATCCATCTTTGCACTCTCTCTATATGCCGGTATCCCACAGTCAATTGCATGTTAAACCCTTTCAACCATACTCATTGTTTCATATCCCCATTATTGTTTGAGCAGATTTTTGTTTAGCATTTGGTAGGTTGATACTTGTGATGGGCGTTTAGCAAAAGGTAATGAGCATCTTATATGAAATGCAACAATGATATTGGTTATCTGAATATAAGGTCATTGGAGTCCACATGCATTCCTTTTATAATTGTAGTTTATATTTGTATTTGTGTATGGTTATGGTGTTTGTCATCCTATTCTTTCCCTCTTGCTCTTTCTCAAATATAACTATCATTGCATGGCGATTATATGTCCGTTTGTCTTGGATCAAATCTCATCGGCGAGAAAAAATGTTTTGGCTTGGAGTTGCTCCAGAACCATTGAGAAGAAACCATCTTGTTCCAGAAAATAGTAGTGAAACAAGTATCAGGGCCGCAGCAAATGTACTATCACAAGCAATACACCTAGAATCAAAGAACGTGCATTAGAAATCGGTAAAAGGATTTCTCCTGAGGTAATGGGTGCTGATTGTGATACATTTTTCATGTCCATTCATTTAAGCAAAGCTAAGAAATATTTGATCAGTAATAACTATGTAGATATGGTAATAACTATGCAGGTTAGATTTTTGAATGTTTTATTAACATGTTTCTAAGATTACTATGGGTGTATGTCTCGATGTGGGTCAGTGGCAGGATGTGGTTTTTCTTGAATGTATGCCAGTGTGTTCACTCTAAAATTTTCCTCGCAAATTGGAAAAGACCAGAAATAATAGTATTGTGTGTTTTAATTGTTTTTACAGAAGAAGATTCTGACATCTAATCCTTATCCTTCGTTTAGGTAGTTCCATTCCATTGGTGGTTAAACATTTGATTTTGCATCAATAAACATTTTAGACTTATGTTTGGTCTCACTATGGATAATGGCATATGCATATGATATAAGACTAACATGTTTGTATAGAATATGACTAACATGCTAAAACTTAATGTTCATGCATTCCGTCATTCAAAGAAAAATTGTCCCACGAGCACCTTTGATCTTTATTTTCTTTGTTACAATTCTCTTAGTATTATCTACTCTCGATGTAGGAGCCAATGATTAACACATACGCCAACTTTAGAAATGATGTTCTTCCCGTATTAAAAGACTTGGGTACAATCTTTCGTTCAGATCATGGCTATTCAAGAGCACTCATATGATGCTAGCTTCGGTATTACGTCCATCGTAATGTGTTTGTTATTAGGAGCATTTTTATAATTTTAGGCAAATCTCACATGCTTGTTATTAGATGGAATTATAGAAATATGTATTCTTCTAAAATTTTCATTTTAATGTCTTGAAATTAAATTATACATTTTTAAATTAGATTTTTGGTGTTTTTATAATATATAATTTTTTTATTTTTATTGACTTTTAGCGGCGTTTTTAAAAGCGTGCGCAAAAAGTATAATAATTTTTATTTTTCATTACTTTTAGTGGCGTTTTAAAAAAAAGCGCTGCTAAAAGAATAATAATTTTTTTATTTTTCATAACTTTTAGCGGCGTTTTTAGGAAAAGCGCGCTAAAGACTGAGACTTTAGCGGCGTTTTTGAAAAAGCGCGCTAAAGGCCCTTACCTTTAGCGTCGTTTTTAAAAAGCGCCGCTAAAGGCCGTGCACTTTAGCGGCGTTTTTAAAAGCGCCGCTAAAGACCCATACCTTTAGCGGCGTTTTTAAAAGCGCGCTAAAGGCCCTACTATAGCGGCGTTTTTAAAAAACGCCACTAATTTAACGGCGGTTTTTCCGTGGCGGCGTTTTCTTGGCGCTTTCAAAAGCGCCGCAAGTACTATTAGTGGCGCTTAAAAACGCCGCTAAAGGCCCAAAAAAACGCCGCTAAAAGTCTGTTTTGGTGTAGTGAGATACCATTGAGTTTAGGCCATTGATATCGATGCCAACATGGTTATCGTTTATGTCTTCGAATTCGCTGCTCATAAATGTGTCCAGCTCAACCGCAGCAATATGATTTGAGCAGTCACCGTTGTTTGATTGATTGGAAAGACCAAGATACTGGCTGGGAAGAGCTCCAGGAATTCTATTGTTAGGCGAGAGTACGAAGGCTAATCCATGGCCAGACAAAGTAGGGTATTCAGGTACAATCGCAAAAATGAATGTGGTGGAAAAGGAGAAAACAATACCATTTGTGGTGTTCTTGAATTGGATTGGATTCTTGTAGAAGATGTGACCTTTTGTATTGATTGTAAAATTAGTCAGTTTAAAGAGCCCACTTGAATCTACGCCTGCAACTCCATCAACATTCAAGTAACCATTGAAACTGAACTGACCCTGATTGATATCTGAAGATGCAAGGTTCAGGAGGAAAAGCAACACGAGCATGAAGACACACACACACACACACACACACAAAAAAAAAAAAAAAAAAAAAAAAAAAAAAAAAAACAATAGAGATTGTGGGCTCTAGTCAGTTTTGTTGTGTACACAAGTTATTCTGCACCATTAGTCCAATATAAATACTAAAAACCCAAAACACCATTGTCTTAATCGACTTCATTAAGGCCTCAAAGAAATTTCCGGGGTTTTACCGGTCAGTAGAAAGGAAATTGCTCTCCTTTTAAGATGATAAGATGAAATTATTTGGTAAACGTGATGTTATCATCTGATAATGAAACACTCTAAATTTCGTTGACAATTCTTTACCTCTAGTATATATATTAAAAACATTCAAATTTATATTTATGTTGTTTTTCATATGGTAATAATATTCAGAATATTATATAAAAAATAAAAATGGTACAGATTGTCACATTTTTGTATCTTTTAAAAATATTTTTATCTATATATATTTAAATTGTTGTCTAAGTTGGTGTGACAAATATACAAAGTAAGTTATATTATTAATTTTTTTTTATCTTTTCATATTTTGTACAAAAATTAATAAAAACTTAACTCAACTCACAATAAAATTTAAACATTTAACTTTACCATTTCATCTAAAAATTCATTTAATTTTTCATATAAACTTTTATCTCAACAGAAATTGGCATAGAGATCGATCTCTAAATTTGCCTAGCTCTCTTATGGTTCATGACCAGGCAAAATGTATTTTGAAAATAAAAGTCGAATACTTGAATATCATTTGGAAGTTATGTAAAATCCTTGATATAAATACCACACATTTTATAATAAATATAATTTCATTGTTTAATTAATGCAATAATTTAATAAGATGAAAATAAGCTCTTAAAAATCATTAAAAAAACACAAGTTGGTCGTTGTAGAAGTTTTCTTTTTGGTCTGTTATCAAAGCTCGAGAATTCCCTGCAGGATAAAAAAAGTGACTCTTCGATTAAGATACTGCTACCTATCAACCTTCGGAAAGATAGTGAATGGATTGGAGTTGCTTGTTGCTGCACTTTTGTCAATAATAATGCTTCATGCTATGACGAGAAAATCTGTTGTGGGCATTTATCTATAGTGGAAATTCTGAACAAGCCAGTCTTAATGGATCTATTTTTCGAGGTAGACATCGTCGACAGGTTGATTGGTGGGGCTATATTTTGTTGACAGGTAGGAGTCAGCCCATAACGAAAGATCACCTTTTTCTTCGTTATTGGTCGTGTGATAAATTATTTCCATTTTCATTAGAGAATAAATATGGTGACTGTAAGCTTGAGGTGTCTTTCTTACATCCATGTAAACCCAATGCTAAGGTGAAGAAGTGTGGTTAGAATAATGTATGAGAAAGATTTGGAAGAAATAAAAGAGTTGCAGTGCCATACCACTCAATCTTCTCCAAATTTTGAACACATCCGCCAACACTCTGCTCACAACCATAGATCGGTAGATAGCACTTCTCACATCAAACCGAAAATGTAAGATCTACGAGGAAGCAGAGGAAAAAGGGCCGCAACCAAAATGGATGCAAAAAATTTTCAATTTTACGATGGGCCAATCGGGGAAGAAGCATTAATTGTGGTAAAGTACTTAACCAACCATGTACTATTACTTCTATTTCATTTAAAATAATAATTTTAAATTTATTTGCGTGTAAGATATGATCTTTTTAATATATATTAAAAAATTAAAATTTTTAGCCATACAATCGTACATATCTCAAATGTTGATAATACAGTTTTTTTATACCATTTAAAATTTTAGTCACTTAATTTACATTTTTTTACTATTTAAAATTTTAGTCGTTCCATTCATTCTTTTTTACATAATTGAAACGTGTACATTTTAATTGGTTTTATTTATTTATTAAATTTTATTTTCATTATATATATTCACTTACATTTATATTTTATTTGTAGGTTGAAGTAAATATAATCATTTTGAGATAGAAATATGAAGAAAAATGGACAGTTTCGTAAAGTGAAAAAACCCTTTAACTAGGATTAGATCATAATTTGGGCTGAGTTAAAAACTATTTCATTTTTATTTGAGACCAACTTATGTGTTTACTTTAATCAATCAAAATTGTTTTTATATATTTGGAATATTAAATATAAGTCGTTTACAATACTCAAATAGGTTTAATTTCTTCTAATAAAAGTACCATTTAATTTTCAAGGCTTGAAGTATAAGTAATATCATTCCAACTCTTCCGTTTATATTTTTTATAAAGTATTTATGTTTAGAGATTTATTTTTTAACACTTATTCAAATATGAATATAAAGAGTATGCTCTTTTAATTAATTGGAAGGTCTTTTTCGTGTGAGAGACATATTCATATACAATATTTAAAAAAAATTAATAGATTCATTTTTTGTTCATGTCTAATATTAGGGTTTAGAGATATGATTTTGGTTGACGTGAGTAAGATTTTCAACGATTGTGTTTTCTGTGATATCAAGAAATATTTCTCAATTTGAGATAAGTTAATATATCAGTGGTATAGATCAATCTTTTTCTGTGATATCAAGAATAAATTCTTTAATATTATTTTTAATACTATAAAAATATTGGAGGGGCTTACTTATATTTTTAGGAGGTTATAATATATATAAAGGGGGAAATTACAAAAATCTTAAGCCTTAGGGGATCTACTTATATTTTTGGGAGAGTCATAGTATATTTACAAAGGATTAAATTTGAAAAAAAATTTAAATTTTGGAGGGCCATGGCCCATGGGCCTCTACATGGCTCCGTCGTTGCATCCATGCAAAATCGAGAAAGAAATGAATAAGGCGATCTGCTAACTCCCTACCCCAAGCCCTAATATAGGCAGAGGCGAAGTCAGGAAATTTTTGAGAGGGGTCGAAATTAAATTGTATTTTTTATAATAGTAAAAATGCAATTTTACCATTTTAATAGTTTATATATTTATAATTTTTAAAGGATTAAATAAATTTATATCATTTTTAGGGGAGCCAAAGTGTAATTTTATCATTACAAATTTAAAATTTTAAGAGTCCAAAATGAAAATTTCCATTTTAAGGAGTCGGTGCCATCTAAAAAGAAAATAAAATATAAATAAAAAACAAAAAACCATGCAAGGCTTAGTCCTCATCCATTCTGTAGGTTGATCTCTCCTTGCTAGACTTCGAGGTCGAATGATTTATTTAACCATAAAATTTTATAAAAAAAACTATTTTATTTATTTATTTTTTGTCTTTTTAATTTTTCATATTGTGTTTTCTATCAAATCACCTTAAAATTGATGAAAAAGTTTTTTTTTTTTAAATTTTACTGATATATCATAAATGTAGCACATTGATAACATATCATCATTTAATTAATTTTTTAAAATTTAAAAAATAAAAAAATATTTTTAAAATTTAAAAATATTAAAAATTATAAAAATATTTTTAAAAATTTTAAAAATTAATTAAATACTAACATACCAGATAATTCACATATACGTTATATCAACAAAGTGAATAAATATTAATTTTTTATCTAATTTAAAATTATAAAATTAATTGACAAAAAATACAAATTCAAAAGTTATAGAAAAAGCAAGTCGAACACAAACTTTAAGAAGACTTGCAATTATTGTAGGCTCCATTTTATCAACACCCACCTTCGTGGATTCACATGCATCACTCATTTATGACCCCTAATTTCCACAACTACGCGCATTCATTTGGAAAATGAAAAGGTTATAGAGAAATTGCTTAGAAACCACCTTCATTCTTCCCTTGAAATTTGATCAGTTTCTAGTTTCTAGTTTCTAGTTTCTTTCAGACGTATTGAGCGATCAATTTTCTGATTTTCAACACTACATCCACATATTTATTTTTCTCGCTTATCGTCATGTCATTACCTTCAACTTCTTCCTCCAATTCTAGAAAGAAATATGATGTTTTCCTGAGTTTTAGAGGTGAAGATACCCGCAACAACTTTACCGATCATCTCTATGATGCTTTAAGTAGGAGTGGGATCGTCACTTTCAGGGATGATCCAAAGCTGGAGGCCGGCGAAGAGATCGCGCCAGAACTCTTTACAGCAATTCAGCAATCATGGTGCTCGGTAATCGTTTTTTCACAAACTTATGCCTTTTCAAGTTGGTGCTTGGAGGAGCTTGCTGAGATTGTTAAACAACATAAAAACGACGGCCATAAAGTGTTTCCAATTTTTTACGATGTTGATCCATCTGATTTAAGAAAACAAAAAGAGAAAGTGGAAGAAGCCTTTGCTAGACATGAAGAGAGATACAAAGAAGAAAGTGAGAAGATGCAAAGGTGGCGAAATGCTTTAATTCAAGTGGCTGGAATCAAGGGATGGCATTTAAATAACAGGTAATTCTCTCTTTTCTATTTAAATAACAAGTCCAATTCTATGTGTTTAATTGAAAATTGAAAAGTGTTATATTTCAATAAAAGAGCAAATTTTGTGTTCTGGTCCCGCAACAGATCTTGCTTTTTAATTCTTCCTTCCAAATTATATTATGTTTCATAATTCATTGAAAAAGAAAGTGCATTTGAAAGATATCAACAAAATTTTAATTTATACAAAAAAAATTAAAATTTCTTTTTTTTTTAGGCATGAATCAAACTTTATTAGGGAGATTGTTCAGGAGATATCTACAAAACTTTATCAGAAATTTCCAGTTACTCAAGATAGTGGCTTGGTTGGAATTACTGAACGCTTGGAGGATTTATATTTGAAAATAAACATGGGGGAAAATGATGTCCGCATTATAGGGATTTGCGGAATGGGTGGTATCGGTAAAACAACACTCGCAAACCTTGCTTATAAGAAAATGTCACCTCATTTTGAAGGTAAAAGCTTTATTGCTAATATTCGAGAAGAATCAGAAAAATATGGACTAGTTTCCTTACAGGAACGTCTTCTTTCGGAGATCTTTCACCATGAATTCTTCAAAATTTCCAATGTTAATGATGGGAATAATATAATTAGTCATCTGTTGTCTCGCAAAAAGGTTCTTGTTGTTCTTGATGATGTTGATAACATACAACACGTAAAATACTTGGCTGAAAGGCATGATTGGTTCGGATTAGGGAGTAGAATCATTGTAACAACAAGAGACGAACATTTGCTTCAATGTTGCCAAGTTGATGATGTGTATATGCCCACAACATTGAATACCAAAGATGCGCTTCAACTTTTCAATCTGAAAGCTTTCCATAGTAATACAGTACCGAAAGATTTCATTGGGCTTTCTTTCCATGTTGTAAAATATGCTGATGGTCTCCCTTTAGCTCTTGAAATTTTGGGTTGTTTTTTATGCGGTAGAGATGCTACTGTATGGAGAAGTGCAATTGAAAGACTTAAAAGAGATTCTAATAAAGAAATTCTCGATAAACTTCGAATCAGTTTTGATGGACTAGAAGAAACGGAGAAGAATATATTTCTAGATATAGCATGCTTCTTCAATGGGGAGAAGAAAGAGTTTGTAATCAAAGTATTGGATGGTTGTGAGTTTTTCCCAGATATTGGCATTGATGTTCTCATTAAAAAATCTCTCATAAAAGTCGATGAACACAAAGATTTGAGGATGCATAACTTGTTGCAAGAAATGGGAAGAAAAATTGTTATAAAAAAATGTGTTGATGAACCTGGAAAACGTTGCAGATTGTGGAATGAAATGGACGTCCATCATGTCCTAACAAAAAACACTGTAAGTCATTTAACAAAAGTTACATACTATTTCTATTTTGTTATATAATATCAAATCAATATATGATATAAATCCAAAGCTTAGTCTAATTAGTTAATACAACTATTCTTAAAAAGTGATATTTAGTAATTTTGAGATAAGTGATGTTTGATGTTTACAAATATTAAAAAAGATTTGTAGAACTAAATATTTAATTTCATTGCATTACCCTCTTTAGAGCATAATATTTGTAGACATTGTTTTACTTCGTTTAAAATGCTTTTTTTATTATATTTAGATTATAATAATGCTAAATAAAAATGTAAGTTTTTTGAAGTTTTATTCTACATTATACACCATTTATTTTGTTTGATCTTATTTTCTATTCTTAATTTTTCTTAGGGTACAGAAATGATTGAAGGTATAATCATTGATAATAAAAGGTAAGAAGACATATAAACTTATATTTATGTGTATTGTAAATAATTATTTTATATTTTTAAATATGATAAAGAAATTATAGCAAAACCTTTGACACTCAATATTTTAATGTTTAATTTATCTAGTAGCGTATTACTCTTTCAAAAGAAGTAGAGAAATGTACGTCTTTTTGAAACATTAATAGTATATCAATGAATTAAATTATAACATAACTTTTAGATATGAATGTTTTTGTATATTGTGAAGCTCATTTTCATTTTGTTTTATTCATGGTTATTAGGGAATCGAGCAAGATGCTCAACTTGAGTGTCGATGCCTTCTCAAAAATGAAAAAATTGAGATTGCTCAAAGTGCTTTGCCTATCAAATTGTGATTATCTCAAATTTCTTTCTAATGAGCTACGGCTTTTAGATTGGAAAGGATGCCCTTTAAGATCGTTGCCTTCAAACTTCCAACCGGACAACCTTGTTGCACTTCTTTTACCATATAGTCACATTCAACAACTATGGAAGGGAAATAGAGTAAGAATTAATTCATCTCATCCTTGTATTTTATCTTATTTTAGTATAAATTATTAAACTTTGATTAAGGTAAAAACAAACAAAAACAAAAAATAAGCATTATTTGTTTCTAATTTATTGTGATCTTCAACAGCCCCTGTGTAAGTTGAAAATGATCAACCTTGAAGGGTCCCAAAACCTGATCAAGACACCAGACTTCACAACGGCATCAAATCTTGAAGTTCTAACTTTGAAAGGTTGTACCAAATTAGTGGATGTTCATCCATCAATCGCAGCACTTAAGAGCCTTAAAGTTTTGAATTTAAGAGATTGCAAAAGTCTTAGGAGTCTTCCGATCATAATTGGAATGGAATCTCTTGAAACATTAATTCTTTCGGGTTGCTCAAGTCTTGTAAGGTTTCCGGAGATTGATGGGAAAATGAAACGTCTAAAAACTCTAGATCTTTCCGGTTGTTATAGAGTTGAAAATTTATCGGAGAATTTGCAGCATGCAAAGTTTTTGGAAGAGCTCGACTTGAGAGAAACAGCCATAACAGAACCACCATCCTTCATTTTTCAATTTAAAAATCTTAAATTTCTGTCTTTCAATAGATGGAAAAGAGGAAGGACAAATTCCATCGCTCCGATGCTACCTTCATTGTCAGGTTTGAGTTCATTAAGAAAGCTAAAACTAAGGGACTGCAATCTTTGTGAAGGAGATATTCCCCGTGATATTTCTGGTCTATCCTTTTTGAAAGAACTTGATCTTAGTGGTAACAATTTCATCAGTATACCTGCACCTCTTACACGACTCTCCAAGCTTGAAGATCTTATATTGTCAAATTGCAACATGTGCACTCTTGGTGAAGCAGATATTCATGGTCTATCCTCTTTGAAATGGCTTTATCTTAATGGTAACAATTTCATCACCGTTCCTTTGGCTTTGACTCAACTTTCCAAGCTTAAATTGCTTGCATTATCAAATTGCATGAAGCTTAACTCGTTGCCTGAGCTACCAACAAGTATAGAAGATGTGTGGCTAGATGGTTGTTCTTCACTTGAAGTAGTTGCAAGTCCATCAAAAGTATGCAATTTAGTTGATTCCGCTGCTGTTAAAGCCTTTAACTGCTTCAAATTGGCTGAGAATATGAATGCATTAACACTGCTGAGAAAACATCTTAAGGTCGATTAATCTCTCTTTTTCTCCCTTACAAAATCTCATACTTGAGAATTTATGGTTTTAGTTACCAAACGACTTGTGATTTATTTTGCAGGCATTTGCAAATTCAAGAAAAATGTTTGATATTATCATGCCAGGAAGTGAAATCCCAGAATGGTTTAGCCAACAAAAAGGTGACTTCTTTATTAAGATTCCCTTACCTATCAACCTTCAAGAGGATAGTGAATGGATTGGAGTTGCTTGTTGCTGTATTTTTGTCAATAATGATGCTTCAGGGGATGTGGGCTTTATCGACTGTGGAGCGTTAATGTATGGTAGAAATCCTCGACAGATTGAGAGGAGAGGCTGGTTGGTGGGTAAACGATTCAACAACCCCATAATGAAAGATCACATTTTTCTTCGTTATTGGTCGCGTGATAAATTATATCCATTTTCCTTGAAGGATAAATATGGTGGCTTTGAAACCAATAATTTACGGACAACAGTTTGCTTAGATCATAAACGTGATGGGCTTCATGTGTTTTTCAATGGTCATAGCCTTAAGGTGAAGGAGTGTGGTGTTAGAATAGTGTATGAGAAAGATTTGGAAGAAATAAAAGAGTTGCAGTGCCATATCACTCAATCTTCACCAAATTTTGAACACATCCACCAACACTCTGCTCACAACGATGGATCAGTAGGTAGTACTTCTGACATAAAACAAGAACCTAATATCTCCGAGGAAGAGGAGGAAGAAGGGCTGCAACCAAAACTGATGCAAAAAATTTTCAATTTTATAATGGGCCAATCAGGTAAGAAGCATTAACTGTGGTAAACTACTTAACCAGTCTTGTCCTATTAACTTTTTTACACATCTTTTATTTAATGTGATCAATCTAGACTTATTTACAATCCTTCTTACATACCAGAAAGTTATAAATCTTTTACTCATATTCAACAGGAGTTCATATTCCGTACATATCACAAATGTTGATAACATAGTTTATATATATCATTTAAAATTTTAGTCCCTTAGTTCATTTATTTTTACATAATTGAAATGTGAAAATTTTGATTGGTTTATTCTTTATTAAAATTTTATTTTCATTATATATACACTTTCATCTATATTTTATTTATAGGTTGAAATAAATATATCATAATTTGGACCGAGTTAAATACCATTTTATTTTTATTTGAGATTAATTTATGTTCAATCAAAATTATTTTTATATATTTAGAAGATTAAAAATAAGTCCTTTCTAGTACATAAATAGGTTTAATTACTCCTAATAAAAGTATCATTTAAATTTCATGGTTTGTAGTACAATTAATATTACTCCAACTCCTAAGTTTATATATATATTTTTTGTAAAATATTTATGTTTAGACATTTATATTTAACACTTATTCAAATATGAATATAAAAAGTTTGCTCTTTTAATTAATTGGAAGATCTTTTTCGTGTGAGAGACTCATTCATATCCAATATTTTTTTTTAAAAAAATTAATAGATTCATTTTTTGTTCATGTCTAATGTTAGGGTTTAGAGATATGATTATGGTTGACATGAGCAAGATTTTCATCGGTTGTGTTTTCTGTGATATCAAGAAAAATTTCTCAATTTGAGATAAGTTAATATACTAGTGATATAGATTAATCTTTTTCTGTGATATCAAGAATAAATTTTTTAATATTATTTTCAATACTATAAAAATATTGGAGGGGTCTACAAGAATAAATTTTTTAATATTATTTTCAATACTATAAAAATATTGGAGGGGTCTACTTATATTTTTAGGAGGGCTGTAATATATATACAAAGGGGGAAATTACAAAAAACTTAAGCCTTAGGGCAGGGGCGAAGCTAGAATAATTTTTTAAGGGGAAGGTAAAATTTTAATTTTTTATAATCTATATCTTTATAATTTGTAAAGGATTAAATCAAATTTTTATAATTTTAGGGAGGGCCAAAGTGCAATTTTACCTTTATTAATTTAAAATTTTTAAAAAATTATAAGAGCTTAAATAGCAATTTTCCAGTTTAGGGGGGGCCGGGGCACCTGCCAGCCCCCTAGCTTCGCCCCTGCCTTAGGGGACCTACTTATATTTTTGGGAGGGTCATAGTATATTTACAAAGGATTAAATTTAAAAAATAAATAAATTTTGGAGGGCCATGGCCCGTGGGCCTCTACATGGCTCCGTCGTTGCATCCATGCAAAATCGAGAAAGAAATGAATAAGACGATCTTCTAACTCCCTACCCCAAGCCCTAATATAGGCAGGGGCGAAGTCAAGAAATTTTTGAGGGGGTCAAAATTAAATTGTATTTTTTATGATAGTAAAAATGTAATTTTATCATTTTAATAGTTTATATATTTATAATTTTTAAATGATTAAATCAAATTTTTATCATTTTTAGGGGAGCCACAATGTAATTTTACCATTACAAATTTATAATTTTTAAGGGCCCTAAAAGGAAAATTTCCATTTTAGGGGGCCGGGGCCATCTAAAAAGAAAAAAATATATAAATAAAAAACAAAAAACCATGCAAGGCTTAGTCCTCATCCATTCTAGAGGTTGATGGCCGAATGATTTATTTAACCCTCAAATTTTATAAAAAATATTTCAGTTATTTATTTAATTTTTTGCCTTTTCAAATTTTTAACTTGTATTTTCTATCAAATCATCCCAAAATTGATGGAAAAGTTAAATTTTTTTAATTTTGTTGATATAGTATACATGTAGATTGCCACATGGATGACATATCACCATTTTAATTAATTTTTTAATTTTTTTAAAAAATATAATTTTAAAAATTAAAATATTAAAAATTATAAAAAAATATATTTTTTAAAATTTAAAAAATTAATTAAATATTAACATGTCATCTGCATGGCAATCCACGTGTATGCCACATCAACAAAGTGAATAAATATTAAAATTTCCATTCATTTTAAAGTGATTTGACATAAAATATAAATTTAAGAGTTAAAAAAATAAAACATTAAATGAAAGGCTAAAATGATTTTTTTTCTAAAATTAGAGGACAGAAAATTAATTATGAATTATTTATATTCAGCGGAAGAAAATTGATTTGGGTTTGTGATAAGAAAAATAATTGGTGAAGGTGACATCATTCATTACACAATTCCCTTTTCCTTCAATGGGAACGTTTTGTTGCGGGCCTAGTTCATTGTCGGTGGTAGAGGTGTTGATGGTGGAGTAGTCATTTGAAACCATGGCCTAATTGTAACTAATTAGGTAAGGAATTCGCTCAAAGTAATTCGGATCATTAGTTAGATGCAAGCTATCAAACTTAAGAACACATATAATATATTATAAACTAGATATGATTATGTAAAAGAAAGCAAGTAAAACACAAACTTATGAAGACTTGCAATTATTGTAGGCTCCATTTTATCAACACCCACCTTCTTGGATTCACATGCATCACTCATTTATGACCCCCCAATTTCCACAACTAGGCGCATTCATTTGGAAAATGAAAAGGTTATAGATAAATTGCTTAGAAACCACCTTTATTCTTCCCTTGAAATTTGATCTGTTTCTAGTTTCTAGTTTCTTTCAGACGTATTGAGCGATCAATTTTCTGATTTTCAACACTACATCCACATATATCTTTTTCTCGCTCGTCGTCATGTCGTCATTATCTTCAACTTCTTCGTCCAATTCTAGAAAGAAATATGATGTTTTCTTGAGTTTTAGAGGTGAAGATACCCGCAACAACTTTACCGATCATCTCTATGATGCTTTAAGTAGGAGTGGGATCGTCACTTTCAGGGATGATCCAAAGCTGGAGGCCGGCGAAGAGGTCGCGCCAGAACTCTTTACAGCAATTCAGCAATCATGGTGCTCGGTAATCGTTTTTTCACAAACTTATGCCTTTTCAAGTTGGTGCATGGAGGAGCTTGCTGAGATTGTTAAACGACATAACAACGACGGACATAAAGTGTTTCCAATTTTTTACGATGTTGATCCATCTGATTTAAGAAAACAAAAAGAGAAAGTGGAAGAAGCTTTTGCCAGACATGAAGAGAGATACAAAGAAGATAGTGAGAAGATCCAAAGGTGGCGGAATGCTTTAATTCAAGTGGCTGGAATCAAGGGATGGCATTTAAATAACAGGTAACTCTTTCTTTTCTTCTCTATTTTCTATTTTTTCGGATATATATGTATAACTTTTTTTTTTTCTTTCTAATCCTGTGTGTTTAATTGAAAAGTGTCTTGGTTCTTGTTTGCTTCCAAACTATATTATGTTTCATGATTCATTGAAAAAGAAAGTCCATTTGAAAATATGAAAAGAAAATTATTCAAAAAATTGAAATTTCTTTTCTTGTAGGCATGAATCAGAATTTATTAGAGAGATTATTAAGAAGATATCAGCAAAACTATGTCACCCAGTTACTCATAGTGACTTGGTTGGAATTGGTGAGCGCTTGGAGGATTTATATTTGAAAATAAATATTGGTGAAAATGATGTCCGCATTATAGGGATTTGCGGAATGGGTGGTATCGGTAAAACAACACTTGCAAGACTTGCTTATAATCAAATGTCACGTCATTTTGAAAGTAAAAGCTTTATTGCTGATATTCGAGAAGTTTCAGACAAATGTGGATTAGTTTCTTTACAGAAACAACTTCTTTCGGAGATTTTTCATGATGAATGCTTTAAATTTTTCAATGTTCATGAAGGGAATAATATAATTAGTCATATGTTGTCTCGCAAAAAGGTTCTTGTTGTTCTTGATGATGTTGATAACATACAACACTTAAAATGCTTGGCTGGAAGGCATGATTGGTTCGGATTAGGGAGTAGAATCATTGTAACAACAAGAGACGAACATTTGCTTCAATGTTGCCAAGTTGATGATGTGTATATACCCACAACATTGAATTACACTGATGCGCTTCAACTTTTCAATTTGAAAGCTTTCCATAGTGATATAGTGCTTAAAGATGATTTCATTGAGCTTTCTTACCATGTTATAAGTTATGCTGGTGGGCTCCCGTTAGCTCTTGAAGTTTTAGGTTCCTTTTTGTGCGGAAGAGATGCGACTCAATGGAGAAGTGCGATTGAAAGACTTAAAAGAGATTCTAATGAAGAAATTCTTAATAAACTTCGAATCAGTTTTGATGGATTGGAAGAAACAGAGAAAAATATATTTTTAGATATAGCTTGCTTCTTCAATGGGGAGAAGAAAGATTTTGTAATGAAAGTATTGGATGGTTGTGAGTTTTTTCCCGATATTGGAATTGATGTTCTCATTAAGAAATCTTTAATAAAAGTCGATGATGGCAACCAATACTTGTGGATGCATGACTTGTTGCAAGAAATGGGAAGAAAAATTGTTAGAGAAAAATCTATTAATGAACCTGGAAAATGTTGCAGATTGTGGGAGGAAACGGATGTCCATCATATTTTAACAAAAAACACTGTAAGTCATTCAACAAAAGTTACATACTATTTTTTTATATAGAATATCTAATAATATATGATATAAATTCAAACCTTAGTCTAATTGGTTGATAAAACATCCTTAAAAAGTGTTATTTAGTACTTTCGAGATAAATTATGTTTGATGTTTACAAATATTAACAAAAAATTATTGAAACAAATATTTAATTTCATTGCATTACCCTCATTAGAAACTGTTTTACTTTGTTTAAAATGCTTTATTTATTATATTTCGAGCATAATAATGCTAAATAAAAATGTAAATTTTTAAAAGTTTAATTTTACATTATACACCATTTATTTTGTTTTCTTATTTTCTATTCTTGATTTTTTTAGGCTACAGAAATGGTTGAAGGCATATTCATCAATAATAAAAGGTAAGAAGATGCATATAAATTTATATCTTTGTGTATTATAGATAATAATTTTATTTATTTTAAATATGATAACAAACTATAACAAAACCTTTGACACTCAATATTTTCAATGTTTAATTATGAAATTTATCTAGCAACATATTACTCTTTTAAAAGAATCAATATTGAAATGTGTATATCTTTCTGAAATATTAATGGTATATATTTAATGCACTAGTAGTGTATACATCAATGAATTAGATTGTAACATGTCATCCAAAGTTTTTCTAAAAATGAAAATGGTTTCATTTTTAATTATGTATCATTATTTGGTTCATTAATTTGTATAGAATTATGCATTGTTGGCTGACTAAATATAAATCAAAATATTAATTCAATTTTTTTAGGATTAGGTAATATAACGTCAGATGTGTGATTATTAGATATGTGTATATCTTCAGTATTGGTATGTTCAATTTTTTTTGAAGATTTTTTTTAATATATTTAAAGAGTTCTTAAAGGATCTTAATATCGATATTCGGATATGCATTAGATAAAAGTATAGGATACGGGTACATAAAAAAACAATATCGATACAACATAGCTATTAGATATTGAATGTTTTTGTATATTCTGAAGCTCATTTTTGTTTTGCTCATGGTTATTAGGGAATTGAGCAAGGTGCTCAACTTGAGTGTCGATGCCTTCTCAAAAATGAAAAAATTGAGATTGCTCAAAGTGCTTTGCCTATCAAATTGTGATGATCTCAAATATCTTTCTAATGAGCTACGACTTTTAGATTGGAAGGGATGCCCTTTAAGATCGTTGCCTTCAAGCTTCCAACCGGACAACCTTGTCGCACTTCTTTTACCATATAGTAACATTAAACAACTATGGAAGGGAAATAGAGTAAGAATTGACTCATTTGATCCTTGTGTTTTAGCTTATTTTAATATAAATGATTAAATCATGATTAAGATAAAATAAAAATGAGCATTATTATGTTTTCTCACTTGTTTCTAATTTATTATGGTTTTCAACAGCCCTTGTATAAGTTGAAAATGATCAACCTTGAAGGGTCTCAAAACCTGATCAAGACACCGGACTTCACAACAGCACCAAAACTTGAAGCTTTGATCATGAAAGGTTGTACCAAATTAGTGGATGTTCATCCATCAATCGGAATTCTTAAGAGCCTTAAAGTTTTGAATTTAAGAGATTGCAAAAGTCTTAGGAGTCTTCCGACCAAAATTGGAATGGAATCTCTTGAAACATTAATTCTTTCGGGTTGCTCAAGTCTTGTAAGGTTTCCAGAGATTGATGGGAAAATGGAACGTCTAAAAACTCTAGATCTTTCCGGTTGTTATAGAGTTGAAAATTTATCGGAGAATTTGCAGCAAGCAAAGTTTTTGGAAGAGCTCGACTTGAGTGAAACAGCCATAATAGAACCACCATCCTTCATTTTTCAATTTAAAAATCTTAAAGTTCTGTCTTTTAATGGGCGCAAGGGACCATCATATAAGTTACGACTAAATTTGGCTTCTCTTTTCAAGGTAATCCAAGGCAGAATGACGAATCCCATGGCTCCGATGTTACCTTCATTGTCAGGTTTGAGTTCATTAAGAGAGTTGAATCTAAGGGACTGCAATCTTTGTGAAGGAGATATTCCACGTGATATTTCTGGTCTATCCTCTTTGAAACATCTTGATCTTAGTGGTAACAATTTCATCAGCATACCTGAATCTTTTACTCGACTCTCAAAGCTTAAATTGCTGGCATTATCAGATTGCTTGAATCTTAAATCGTTGCCTGAACTTCTAAGAAGTATAAAAACGGTGTGGATAGATGGTTGTGCTTCACTTGAAGTAGTTGCAAGTCCATCAAAAGTAAGCAATTTAGTGAATTCGGCTGCCGTTAGCGCCATTAACTGCTTCAAATTGGCTGAGAATATCTATGCATTAACACTGCTGAAAGCACATCTTAAGGTCGATTAATCTCTTTATTTTCCCTTACAAAATCTCATACTTGAGAATTTATGGTTTTAGTTACCAAACGACTTGTGTTTTATTTTGCAGGCATTTGCAAATTCAAGGAGAAGGTTTGATATTACTATGCCTGGAAGTGAAATCCCAGAATGGTTTGATATTATTATGCCCGGAAGTGGAATCTCAGAATGGTTTAGCCAACAAAAAAGCGACTCTTCAATTGATTCTATTAAGATACTCCTACCTATCAACCTTCGGAAAGATTGTGAATGGATTGGAGTTGCTTGTTGCTGCATTTTTGTTAATAATGATGCTTCAACGGATGACGAGCTTCTCAATTGTACAGCATCTGTCAATTGTCGGGAGATTAGTCGGAAACGCTCGAAAATGGGTAAACGATCTAACGGGCCCATAATAAAAGATCACCTTTTTCTTCGTTATTGGTCGCGTGATAAATTATATCCATCTTCATTGGAGGATGAATATGGTGACTTTGAAACCAATCATTTATGCGATGATGAGTTTGAGGTGTCTTTCAGTGGAAGCAGTGTTAAGGTGAAGAAGTGTGCTTTTAGAATAGTGTATAAAAAAGATTTGGAAGAAATAAATGAGTTGCAGTGCCATAGCACTCAATCTTCTCCAAAATTTGAACACATCCACCAACACTCTGCTCGCAACGATGGATCAGTAGGTAGCATTTCTTGCACAAAACGAAAACGTAATATCTTCGAGGAAGCGGAGGAAGAAGGGCCGCAACCAAAATGGATGCAAAAAATTTTCAATTTTATAATGGGCCATTCGGAGAAGAAGCATTAACTGTGGTAAACTACTTATCTCACCTTCTCCTATTAAATTTTTTTTTTTACACATTTACGTTTTTCCATCTTTTATTTCATAATAATTCTAGACTTATTTGGATATGTGATATGATTCTTCTATTATATATGAAAAAATTTTAAATTTTCTATTCATATTCATATCTTGTATATATCCCAAATGCTTCCGTGACAAAGCAGGTAATAATAAGGTGAAAATCCTTTAATGAGGATTGAATTATAATTTGGGCTCCCTTAAAAATCATTCCATTTTTATTTAAGATAAACTTATGTGTTCAATTTAATTAGTTGATTTTTTATATATATATATATTTGGAAGATTAAATATAGTCCTTAATAGTATTTAAATAGGTTTAATTCCTTCTAATAAAAGTACCATTTAAATTTCGTGACTTGAATTACAAATAATATTATTCCAACTCTTCGGTATATAATTTTTATTAAGTATTTATGATTTTTGGTCGACATGAACTAGATTTTCAACGATTGTGTTTTTTACATCAATAAAATTTTTTCGATTTGAGGTAAGTTAATATAGTAGTGATATAAATGATCTAAATGCAACAAAAATAATCTTGGTGTTTTATGTTTATCCCTAGACCAATAGAAGCATGGCTGGCTCAAAGTATCATACAAGTGAGGGACCAACAGAAGTCAAGTTGAAATGGAAGTGGACACTTTAGCATTTATAGGCTCAATGAATTTAGGGAATTAGGATTTCGAGAAATAGATTATGATATTATATAATTAGTTGCTTTTTACATGTAATGTAATGTAATATAATGTAATGTAATGCAAGTTATACTATTTTAAACCAACTTTTTGAATTTATTGTTAGTAATTTAATTGTAAGGTCAATAAAACCTTTTAAATTAGGTGTTGCAGTCGTAAACTAACTAAAAATCTGATCAAAACAAGTGTATTTATTAATTAATAATATAGCTATTGTGAGCAAAAATATCGTTCCCACGAGGACTAAAAGTACTATTAATTATTGTCTTTTTATTATTTAACCGACAAATTGGAGAGATTGATTAAAACTAAAATTAACTAAAGAACACGATAAAGAACAAATTAGGAAAACAAACGATTAACAACCAAGAATCGAAACAATATCCAAGAAAGAATCCACCTAGGCTTCATCTGTTATTATCAATCTATATTACGCAATTTCTTCACTTAGTATCTTGATTCGTAGAAATCCCTAAATTATGCTAATATCTCTTTCGAGAGTAAGAGCAACTGACTCTAGGTTGATTAATTAAAATTTCTTTCTAATTAAAATCCCTATTATCGCATTAACTCGATCTATGGATCCTCCTATTAGATTTGACTCTAATCCGGTAGATTTATGTCGTCCTATTTCTAGTATTGCATGCAACTCCACTCAATTATGTTAGATCTACTCTTAAACAAAGACTTTTTCTCCTTTGATTTAAGCACATCAAACATGGATTAATAGTCCGAAAATATAAACCAAGAATTTAGCACACATAATTGAGAATAAGATTCAAGTATTTATTGCGTAAAACAGAAATCAAAAGATAAAATTCATCATAGGGTTCATCTCCCCTAGGTATTTAGAAAATTAGTTAATAATCGCAAATAAAAACATTCAGAAGATAGTATAACTACAAGAAACAAAGAAACTCATAATAAACTTCAAATAAATCAAAAAGAGATCTTCAATCTCAATAGAAATTTGCTTTAGAGTCGGCTTCAATGGTGTTTTTCGAGTTGTTTTCTTGAGTATTCTATGACAGCTCTCTCCCATCTTATTTTTGTCATATATAGGTCTTAAAATGCTCGAAAAACCTAAAAACGCGTTTTCCCGCAAGTTTGGAGTGCAATTCGCGATTTCAACACGGTTTGGCTAATGGTTGTGTGGCAGCCCGTGTGACTCACACGACCGTGTGTCCAGCTTGTTTGACTCTTGAAACTTACTTCGATTTTCCAATTTTAGCTCCTTTTGCTCCCAAATGCTCTCTTAAGTATAAAAACATGAATTTAAAGGATTAGGAGCATAAAATTCACCATTTTACATCGAATAATCATCCAAAAACGCATTAAGAACGAGATTAAAACATGTTACTTTTAGCACCTATCATTAGGTTTAATGACAAAAAAGTTTCTTAACGTTTAAAAAATTTGACTATATGACCCTTATTATTTTCTTTTTAGCAATTTTGCCCTCAACATTTTATTTTGAGTCAAAATATGGATTTTTTAACGCAAAATGCTAATTAAGTGGTACAATGGGGACTGCGTGAGACAAGCTAAATTCTCCAGTCGGCTTACCACCATTCATAAGTGTGGTGCATTAACACACCTGTTTTGAATTTTTCAACTGTTGAGTGGTACAATGGGGATTGGGTTCTGCGACAATTTAGGTGTAAGCAAGATGTTCCGAACATTCCAGTTAATTTCGATAATGTCCATGGCATTAATAAGAAGGGAAAAGATGCAAAAAATTGAACATTGGAGCATCAATAGTGGATTGTAATGTGGAATGACCGAATGGAAAGGAAGCCTTTGATGGAATCTTGTACGGGGGGATTTCATGCCCTCAATCTACTACCAATGATGGTATATGAAAAACGGGTTGTTGTATTTTTTTGGTGGCTAGTTTGTAATATCCCTAACACCCCTCAAGATGAGAACGGTGTCATTTCGAGTTGTGCACGTGTTAGGATTTTTGAAGTAGATAAAATAAGATTTTTATTATTAATGGAGAAGGTAGTTGGATTTCATAAGTAATTAAAAAGGCTTTTGAATTAAGGGAAATTAATTTAAGGTATGGACTAAATTGTAAAAGTGAAAGAAGTGTTAGGTAATAGTGTAAATTATAAATAAGAAATTACTAGATTCAATGGATGAGAAAAAGATGAAGGACTTGAAGAGCAATTTAGTCCAAAAGGGTACATGAGTTTGTGGATGAAATTAAATTTGAATGTGGTTCACTTGTTTGGATGATGATGACTTGAATTTTTTTCAGAGGAGATTTGAAGACGCTTGTAATTTTTAATTCGAATTTTCTTCAATTTTTTAAAAACCTTAAAATTTCTCTTTTATTTTTGCAACTTAACCAATATTTGGACTCATATTTGCCATAAAATTTGGTTTAATCTATAATTTGGTACTCAATTTTGACCTTTTTTTAATGCGATACCTATGTTATTTTTCGGTCCAATCTAAGACTTGGATTTGAAAAAAGTTAATTATTTTGGTATCCACATATATCGATTTTAATTTTTTAGTGTTTAATTTGAGTTTTAAAGTTGATTTGATGAAAGTTAATGATCGATATTATTAGGTTTGAATTTTTCATGATTCTATGTTTAGTTTGTCAAATATAGTTTGATGAATGTAATTTAATTCGGAGTGTAGAGTTAATTTGATGCAAATCAACTCTAAACCCAAATTAAGTATTAAAAAGTTAACATGGTTATTTTTAGACACCAAAATGTGCAACTTTTGTCAAATACATGTACCACATTGAATCAAAAAAATAACACAGGGACCACATTAGAATAAAAATGATCAAACTCAGGTACCAATTTATACATTAAGCCTAAAAAAATTCATTGTTCTTTCCTAATAATATGCCAATATTTTTGTTTCTCGGAGAAAGATACATGTAATTGTATATTAATGGACAAATTTTACTAAGAAGGATATGCTGGTTTCCATATACATTGAAAATTCACCGGATTTCATAAATCGGCGATAGTTTCGTGGAGAGTGCAAAAAATATGGTGAGGATCTCTTTGTACCTCAGATAAGTAATAGAAAAGGACAAATATTTACGTTTGTACAAGTGACTAGTTTTACGGAAGCTAAAAAACTGATGAGCGGAATCAATGGTCTATGGATTTGGGGTTGTTGATTGAGGGTCAATATTGCCAAATTTAATGGGAAAGAAGCATTTTTGAGAAGAGTGAATGGGAAAGGTGAAGGCAATAGGCTGGTAAGATGCAAATAGAGAGTAGGAAGTGCTTTAAGTACTCAGGAGGTAAATAGACTCAAAAAGAAGTTTCTGAAGAAAGCAAGCATTCGAGCAAGGAATATGCAATTCGAATCGTGCAGAAGGAGAAAACGTTTGTATTTTAAGGGACGATGGCGAATTGACTTGTATGAAGAAAATTATGGGTCATGTTGATGATGAAGAGGTTAGTAAGTTGGAAAAATGTCTAATTGGCACAATAAATCTCAGGCGATCAGTTCCTGGTCTCTATTCAAGACAACGGCTTGAGAGAGAGATTGGAAGAACTTCAATGGCCTTGTCTTCGTGAATGCTTCATCGACATTGTTTCGTGGTCTAAGTTTTCTACCACCACTAACAGGACGGCGTGGGTGGAGGTTTACGGTGTCCCAATTCATATGTGTCACTATAAAAGAATTGCGGAGACTTGGGGGTCGTTAGTGTCTTTGGGTTCGAATAAAAGGATGATGGAGGATTATAGTAAAATGTTACAGAGGATTGAGTTGCTTCAACTTGGAAGATGGTTTTCGTGTTAGAGCCTCTGAGGCGTCAGGTATGTTCTTAGGGTCTGATAAAGCAAAAGAAGATCAGTAAATTCCCTTACCATCGATCTCTGATGAGTCCTCTGAATTTGATTGTCCGTCTTTAGAAGAAGGTGATGAGTCACCGGTTTCAGGAAGAAAAAAAAAAAAAAAGAAGAAGACTTTGAGAATGGGATGATGATAATGCCATTTAATGAGACGAGTTGGGAAATTGAGCATGGCAGTGAAGGCATGTTAGGAAAATCGGCGAATAGGGTAGCTCTTGGTATTGACGAAATGATAAAGAACATTAGTTGTGATGGAAACAGTGAGGTTCTTGAAAAAAGGGCTAAGTGGGACACTAATGGCATTGTAAATATGGTAGATGATAATGTGACCAAGGCCATTCTAATATAGGTACATAGTCAGTGGAGGTTTATGGGAAAATGAGTATTAATAAAGTCAATATGACCCACGCAACGAGGATTTGGAAATTTAAGATTTTGTTGAAGATGGACTTATGATACAAGTGGATGATGATGAAGGGGTATGGGCTTAACAACATATTTGGTTCAAGTGGATTCTTGTATTGGGTTAACAAAATGTGTTCCACGCACACCTTTGAATCGGGCTGATGATATAGGACTGGAGTTGGGTGTTGGTGATATTCGTAGCCCATCCCTTGATGACGGATGCAATATGGGTGGCAGTGTTGAAATTCAACATCATGAAGGGGTGAATCTAGAAAATGTTTCGAGTTTCAATCGTGAGGCGGACACAAGGATTGAGACTAGGTAGCGGTCAATAAAATTAAAACAAGGAAAGTTAGATCTCTGTTTGAACTAGGAGCAATAAAGAACTGCGAAACTTGGGATTAAAAATAAAGGGGAAGGAAGGAATTGTAAGAATAAATTTTCGAAACCATCATCTTTTGGGGAACGTTCGCAAATGAGTCATTTATCTAACTCTGATTTTCAAAACCGAAAGAAGATGATGTGGAAGGAACTGACAGAGGCGTGGGAACTGAGCAAAAAGTTGGACTTGCAAGTTATCGGGAAGAAAATAAATTGATGCCAATTGAAGAAAGGAGATTGATTTTGGATCTATAGGTGTTGGCGATTTGGAGGAGCAGAGGAAGAAAACAGAGAATAGAACAGGACAGCAAGATGCAAGAAATAATTTTACTTGCTCACAATCTTGCAGCAAGGGAGCTTATGGCTGATAGCTCATTTTGCTCATTCATTCAACCAGAAAAAACAATACATTTATAACCAAATACATCACTAAATACTGCCTCCTACCTCTAAGTAGCCTAGTAACTTGTAAAACATTGCTTGTGCACATAAACAAGCCACATAAACTAGTCATTCAACTACCTAAACACTTCAAGCTTTCATCAGCTTGTTCATTTTCAACTAAGTTTAATTACAATGTAACTAAACAATAAAGTTGTTAATGCAGCAAGCACAAGAGCTGCAACATGCAAATAGCCTGCATGCACTTTAGCAAAAACATAACAATAGCATGGTTGGCCACTTTTCAACAATAGGAGGTCGGATACGTTCTTTTTGAGGGAGCTAATCTACCGATTTCTTTTAGTTGCTTTAGGATTCGAATACAGTGATTTTTGGGTTTTGGTGTTCTGATCTGCCAAATTTTGTTCAAGTTTTAAAGGTGTTTTCTTGGATTGGTTTCTTGGGTTGTTGCAAGGTGAGTTGTTCAGCAGACATTTTTCAAGTTGAAGTGATTTCATTGGTGATTCTACCTTTAATTATAATTGTATCAAGGAGATGTCTTATGGATGTGGAAAGTTTGATGGAGATCGTTTGCTCTTATGATCTCTTTGGCTTCGTTTTGTTTGGGTTGTCTTGTAAGCATATATTTTTTGACTTGATGGATGTGTGTTTCTTGGTATGTCTCAAAAGGAGAGGTTATATTCGAATTACAATCTAAAGTTTCCTTTGGCTAACAAATAGGTCTGTGAGTTTGATTCCATGTCATTTTTATCATTTTCCAATAAGAGAATGACAAATTAAATTTGTTTAACGAGATTTCACTTTTGAAAACCCAAAGTTTGTAAAGATGCAGCTGACTAATGAGCATATTGTAAATGGTTCCCTTACGTATTCTGACCTTAGGATTAAATGCCCTAACTGAAGAAATGCTTGTAGAACTACCCTTTAATGCAATATATTTGCAGACCGGTAGTTATCAAATCTTAGTCCATCATAAATAAAGAACTACAACACATTTCAGAAAGACTTCCAAGATACATATATGTATGTTTTATTGAAATTGAAAATGAGTTTTAAGTAGAAGGGCTTATTTTCGATGTGACAAAAGTATAATGACTTATTTAAATATATTTGTTTTAGATATAAAATTCCATTATATGTGTGTATGCATACCTTTTACATTTGAACCATTTGTCCTTGGTGCTGATAATTATATTTGTAATTTTAAAGGGTCAAAGTCAATTGCATAACTATGTAACTTAATAAAGGAGCAGTTTGAGAGTTATTAACAAAAAAAAAAAAAAAAAGGTCAGCTTATTCATAATTTGTTTGTACCATAAGACTCACACTTCGTCAATATTTGCACTAGATTATTAATGAAATTGGTCTTCAGTTTTTTGCTTTCTTGAGAATTTTCATCCTCAATGGTCTATTTTTGGAGTCAAAATGGGGGATATTAGTTATCTTTTGTTGAGTACTTAGGATGGGGATATTGGGTTTTGTTTTCAGGGTGAAGCTGTTATGTTTTATAAATTACGTTGTTCTTCTCTTAGGTGGTTGTTTGAAAATATTGGAACACTAAGGGCGAGATGAGAATTGGTATGAGAAGATTTGAGTGGTGTCATTTTGATGATTTTCAGCATGCTTTTTTCTTCTTTTTTTTTTGGCATCGTCTTTATGAGAAAGTGGTGTTTGGTTTCGAGAGTGACGTGTAAGATGGTTTATGATTAGGGGTCCAGATTTGAGTTGTCTAAAAGATGCCTTTTTTTACCTCTTCGTATGAACAATATGAACATTGAGTGCTGAATTTTTCAATCCAAGTTGGGTATTAATTGAAGGTATGTAGTGGTGAAATTCAAGGAATGAGGAAAAGGAGAGTTATGATCATCAATTTTTATTGTCAACTAGTAACTCAAAAGAATTATAGGGTGCATGGTGGTGACATTTGTTATGCTCCTGCATCTATTTGTATGTCTTGGTGCTCAGTTTCCGAGTTGTAGGTTTTATGGTGCTTATTTTGATTGGTTTTAGATTTATTGATTGTAAACATTTCGGTTTAGCTCTAGGACCGGTTCTGGGGTCGTCTGGAGGTGCGGCCGCCCAGGACCCAAGGATGAAAGGGGTTCAAAATATTATTTTCCAGTTTTTAAGGAGTCAATTTTTTTTTAAAACTTTTAAAGGTAAAAAAAAAAAAAATTTACCAACTTTTAAGGGGTTCCAACATATTTTCTTTTACCTTTTAAGGGTCCAAATTTTTTTTTACCAACTTTTAAGGAACCTAAAACTTTATTTTATTGTTTTACCTTGGACCCCAAAAATGTCAAGAATAGGTCTATTTAGCTCTTACCTTTTTGTTTTCTTTTGAATGGGAGTGTTTTCTCTTTTATGTTGTCAATTATTGGGTTTTAATAAGACTTGTGCTCCATGACTTGGTTCAAAGTTGGAAGAAGTTTGATGTTTTAATTGAAAATTTGGTGACGCATGGGTTTTGAGAGTTTTATTAGGGAGCCTTTTCGATTCTATTGTGATATTCGAGTTTTTGGGTGTATTGTTGCTTGTAGTTCTTAGGCTAAACTACATCAATCGGATTTCTCAAAATTTTATCTTTGATTAAAAAAGCCACCAAGATTTAGTCTTGACTAATGCAAGAATTATAATTGTCAATTAAATCATTATAATGTCCTGCCGACCATAAAATATTGTCAATGCAGTCCAAATATGGCGATCAAATTATAATGTATTTGCTTTTAGTTTCAAAATTATAATAACGTGCAAATTGTGAAGTGTGCCTCACATTTAGTCCAAAACAGATACGACATCATGACGAAAAAGAGCTAATGTCCCGACGGCAACACACGACGTCTTGACGAAAAGAACTCATCGTCCCAATGAAGCGATAAGCGACATCACGACGAGCTGTTAAGCGATGTCACGATATGGTGACATGTTCCCTACTAAATCGGGTTTCTTCTCCTAGTTAAACTCTGCTATCTTTTCCCAGTCAAACTCTAATAACTCTAAGGATATTATAATCATATTATCCACAAATTTTAGCTTATAATAGGGCTTTTAGCACCCCTAGAGAGACAAGGTTCAGCAACACAATTAAGAGAGAGTTTTACGGGAATTTCAAGAGCACTTTTTATTTTGGATTCGAGTTTGATTTTATTCTCCATCTTGTACTCATTTTCGATTATTTTTTGTTTTAGAGAAATTTTCTTTGCTCGTGATTTCTTATCCTCTTGAGAGGATTTTTTCCACGTAAATATTTGTGTGCCCAATTTTCTTGTTTTTCGTTCTTGTCCGTTGCATTATTCGAGTTTAACCCAATAAACTGGTATCAAAGTTTGGTCCGGTTTTCACATTCAGCCCATTAAGAGTTGACGATGAGGTACAATATCGAGAAGTTCGATGGGATCACAAGTTTTAATTTGTGACAAGTTCAGATGATAACAATTCTGGTTCAGAACGATCTGAAAAAGGCTATTAAAAGGAAAAAAACCCGCAGATGCAAATCAGATAAAATGGGAGAAGCTTGATCAGAAGACATTGTCAACAATTCAGTTGTGCCTCACGAACAATGTGTTGCAGGAGCTGCTTACAAAGAGAACGGCAACAACCTTATGGAGAAAATTAGAAGCACTTTATATGACAATGTCTCTCGCAAATTGCTTTGTTTTAAAACAGTGATTATACACGTTCTATATGGCCGAAGGCGAGTCTATTAAGGCTCACATCAGTAAATTTGTTACTCTCCTGAATGACCTAAAGAATGTCGAGGCCAACATAGATTATTAAGATCAGACAATGTTATTGCTTTGTTCTTTGCCCCATTCATACAAATATTTCAGGGAAACTTTGATTTATGGTAGAGAGACTCTCGTTTGAGGACGTGAAGGGAAACCTATTGAGTAAGGATAAACTTGATAATGAGTTAGGTTCAAAGATCAAGTCAGATGGACAAACCTTAGTTTTGGTTGCTAGAGGAAGGCAACAATATAAGGATTTGGGTCAAAGAGGATCTAGGGCAAGATTGAAATCAAGAAACCACGACAAACAATATGGCTACTGCAAAAAGATAGGTCACATCAAAGTAGAATGCTATAAACTTCAGAATAAAAATAAGATAGCCTCTGAAAATGACAAGAAAGAGAAGTAGAAGGCGGAGCTAGTGTAGCCAAGGACAAAGGTGATGATTTTTTGTTAGTGTCAACGTCCGAAAGGTCTAAGTTCACATTTCAGTGGATCTCGAATTCAGGGTGTTCCTACCATATGTGTCACAGTAAGGACTGATTCTCCACATATAGTTTGGTTGAAGGTGGAATTGTGCTTGTAGGAAATAACTCACCCTGCAAAATAACCGACATTGGTACCATTCAGATTAGGATGCATGACAAGATATTCAGAACATTATCAGATATCAGGCACGTGCTTGATTTAAATAAGAATCTTTTCCCTTTGGGTATTCTAGATTCGAATGGTTGCAGGATCGACAGCTTATACATTTTGTAAGGTTCAACGGTGACCGGTTCGATAACAATTACAGAAACAAAGGTGAAATCATCACCATGTCACGACAAGGACTCCCATGATGTCGCGACAACATGACAAAATTTCTTCTTTATGGATTATAATTCAACTCAGTTATGGCACACGCAACTCGATCATATGAGGGAAAAATGTATGATCATTTTGAGCAAAAAAGGTCTTCTCACAAGCACCGAAGTTGGAAAGTTAGATTTTTTCAAGCATTGAATTTATGGGAAGCAAACTCAAGTCAGCTTTGATTCAGTAGTGGATAGGACAAAAGGGACCCTTGACTATATTCAATCCAATTTATGGGGTTCGGCTCTAGTCATCTCCAAAGGTGGTAGCAAATATCTTCTAACTTTTATTGACGATCACTCTAGGAAAGTTTAGGTATATTTCCTGAAGCATAATAATGAAGTCTTTGGGATCTTTAAGCAGTGGAAGATTTGACTAGAAAAACATATTGGAAAGTCCGTAAAATGGTTAATAACGGATAATGGTAGTTCAAACTTTTGATTCAAGCAAATGTTTTGTTGTTATGGAAGAAGGGATGGAGTCCCTTAATAAGAACGAGACTTGGAAACTCGTTAAACCACCCACCGGAAAGAAAATAGTTGGTTGCAAATGGATGTTCAAAAAGAAGAAAGGATTATGTCGAGATGAATGACATTTTATATAGTTGAATACCTAAATCCAAACTTGTCTAAAAATTAAGTGGAAAACAATCTTATTTGTGTAATTTATTCATAACATGTGACTAATTTTATAATTAAAAGAAGATTGATAAATAATAAATAACATTAAATAACATTAAAGGGGTTAACAATTTTGTAGTAGAAATGCTATCATAAAAATTGATTGATAGCATAGGAGTAAATGATTGATTACAAACTATGATTTTTTACAATATTATAGTGTAATTATACTATTAAATAACTTTAAGCATTGTAATATGATATTTAACAAGTTAATTTATTAAATAAAAATATTGTGGATGAAATAATAGTTAATGATATATAACATAGCCAAAATAATTGATAATAGAAGGTAATAATTAATTAGTAAAAAAATATAGGTTAAAATATGATATAAGTTCTTGTACTCTTTGTAAATTTAGAAGTTAGTCCTTATACTTTTATTTCAAGGAATTTAATCCCTCTACTTTTGATATTTTAAAATTCAAGTTCAACTGTTAACACTGTTAAAATTATTTTGTTAAATTCAAGTTCATTACATCGTCATTTTTTTAGTTACATCGCTACCAAGTGAGTATCTTTTTTTATTTCAAAACGCCACACCAGTAAGTTTAACAAATAAAAAATAACAGCGTTAAAAATTGGAGTTGATTTTTGAAATCTAAAAAGTAGAGGGACTAAATTTCAAAATTTTGAAGAGTAGAGGGACCTATGCCATATTTTAGCCAAGAAAATATAAATTATTAATCAAATAAAAATAAATAAAATTTTATTTAGCTTTATAATACATAATTTAAAACACATAAAATTATTAATAAAATTTATTGTAAAATATTATAGTATTCTTATTTTGAATAATCCATGTGAAATGGAAATAAAAAAAATAACATTGAAAATTATTATATAATTATCTTATCTTGATATTAATAATAATATTTTATAATTATTTATAATTAAAACTTTTTAAAAATTTATATTTATATAACATATTAATTATATTTATTGAAATTTAATATATTAATTTTCTAAATTAACCACTAAAAGTGAATGACATGAATACCCTTTATATTTTTAAAAACCATAAATTTATGTTATTTAAATATAAAATTTTATTATTTTATTTAAACTTAAATTAATTAATATTTAAAAATAGAGTTTACATTATATTAATCTACCTCAAAATTAATAAATTTAAATATGAAATATTAATAAAATGTAATTTAATTAAAATAAAGTTCATTAATCTGCAATTAATTTTCATTGGATGTTGTATGGATTTTAAAGGTGGTGTTTCTAGTGTGGGGATGAATTTCTTCAAAGATTTGAGCAAAAGATTCAGTCCGAGTAGCTGAATTTTGATTTTAGTTGCAAGTGGATTTTAAAGGTGTTTGTATAAGATATGACTTGTGTATTTTTGTTGTTGATTTTCACACTGTTTTTCTTAGGTTATTAGTAGAGGTTAGGGGTGAGCGTTCAATCGAATCGAATCGAATGAAAAAATTTCGAGTTAATCGAGTTGACGAATCATATTTTATCATCCTAATTTGATTTGAAATTTTCTCGAATCGAGTCGAGTGAGATGGAATTCGAATCGAATCGAATCGAGTATATTTGTTCGAGTTAAATTTTAAAAAATAATTTTGGGTCCTTGTAACCATTGTCACCCATCGTAATAAAATTTGTCCACCTTAACCAAAATTTTTTATTAACTTTCATCGTCAAATAATTTATTTATTAATCTTTTATATACGGGTTAGCTTCTTTGCTTGTTTAGTTTTTTCAATTATCTTCAGATTCTTGTCACTATGTATTTTGGAATTAAAAAAAAATATTAAATGTAAAAATGTGATTTTTTTTAATAAAAGTTATTTTAAAGATAAAATGTGAAATTGATACCAATATAAAATTTTAACACGAATATTTTATGGCATAATTAATAATTCAATTTTAATATAAATATTCAATATGACTAAACAATTCAATAATATAAATAATATAAAATGTGAAATTTAATTTAATAATATAAATAGTAGATATAAATAAAATTATTACTATTTATGTTTAGTGATTTTTTTGGATAATTTTGATTTTTTATTTGAGAGTAAAGGGTGAGAAGTAAAAGTTTAGGGGGAAAATAAAAATTTTTGGAGAATAAAAGTTTGAGGGAAAATAAATAGGGGGAGTAAAATTTTGAAGGGAAAATATTAAAAAAAATTGGAGGGGGGATGGGTTTGGGGTAGATGGGAGGTGAGATGGGAAGGAGTAAAAGTTTTAGGGGAAAAGTGGGAGGAGTAAAAATTTTGGGGGAAAATAAAAGTTTTGAGGGTTTTGGGAGTAAAATTTTGAGAAAAAGTAAATGGGAGAGTAAAATTTTGGTGAGAAATGGATTTTGGGTAGATTGGGGGGTTGAGATGGGAGGGGAGTAAAAGTTTTGGGGGGAAAGTGGGAAGGAGTAAAAGTTTTGAGGGAAAAGTAAAAACGTTTGGGAGTTTGGGGTAAAAATGTAAAATATTATAGTTTGATATTCGAATTATTCGAATTATTTGAGTTATTCGAATTCGAAAACTCAACTCGATTCGAACTCGAAATTCGGAAAAAAATCGAGTTGACTCGAATAACTCGATTTGTTTAACTCAAAATTCGAATTTTTTTTTCGATTTTTTCGAGTCGAATCGAGTTTTGCTCACCCCTAGTAGAGGTCAGAAATCCTTCTTGAAGCCGAGGGAAAACAAACCATGTGACCGCAGGAAACAAACAAACAATTCCTTTTTCCCTCAATGGGAACGTTTTGTCGCATCACTCAATGTCCCGTTTCCACACCTACGCGCTAAAGAAAAGGACCACCTTTGTCTTTTATATTGGCCATGTGAACATTTATATCCATCTTTCTTGAACAATAAATATGAAGCCAAGACAACAGATTTACTCATTTATTGTTCCCTGGAAATTTGATCTGTTTTTCTCCTTCTTCATGCTCATATACTTGTTGTTTCTAGTTTCTTTCAGATGTATTGAGCGATCACTTTTCTGATTTTCAACACTACATCCACATATATATCTGTTGGTGTTATGAAAAATGTGCAAGCAAGTTCAGCTTAGACTTGAGCAACAAGGCTCGAGACTTGCAGAAGAAACAAACAGAATTCAAGAACAGAATCAAAAGCAAAAACAAAGAAAAAGAGTATATGGAAGAAAAATGATAAGTTTTCATTCAAAAAAAATAAATAATGGCATAATGCCAATACATAAACTAAGCATTCAGCTTGTCAAAATCAGTATATGGTAACCTAACCAATACCTACTACCACTAATACATTGAAACTTAGAAAACCAAGCTTGTACACATGAACAAAGCTGAGTTAACAGCTCAATCACTATCAAATTACATCAAACATCAAACTAACATGGTTTAAAAAGAACTAAATTACATTACATCAAACTAAGGTTACAAAATGAACAAAAACAAACAATTGCACTTGCTTCAGCAGCTCCTGCATGGCATGCTTCTTGACTGCTTCTGGTGCTACATGCTGACCAAACTTCAACACTTCTCCTTGGTTAGCATGTTGCAAATTCCCATTTCAGCTCTCAAGTGTAAGAATCTTGACACACTAAGGGCTTTTGTCAAAATGTCAGCTAGTTGCTCTTCAGAACTGCAATGAACCAGTTTCACTTCTTGAGCTTGCTCCATTTCCCTAACAACATGAAGTTTAATGTTGAAGTGCTTTGTCCTTCCATGGAAAACTGGATTCTTTGCAATTGCAACAACAGATTGATTATCACACATTATCTCTGTTGCTTCCCTTTGGTCAAGATTCAGATCAGCCAAGATCTTTCTAAGCCAAATGGCTTGGTTGACAGCTCCAGCAGCTGCCACATATTCTGCCTCAACAGTTGACTGAGCAACAACATTTTGCTTCTTCTAACTCCAGCAAAAGATGGCTGAACCAAGGGTGAAAACATACCCTGAGGTGCTCTTCATGTCATCCATCGAACCAGCCTAGTCACTATCAGTATAGCCAACAAATTTCAAGTTTTCAGCCTTGCTAAACAACATTCCATAGCTCAGAGTACGTTTGATGTACCTGAGAACTCTCTTGGCAGCTTTGAAGTGACTTGCATTGCAACAATGCATAAATCTTGAGAGTAAACTCACAGCAAACATTATGTCTGGCCTAGTGGCTGTCAAGTATAGCAAACAACCAACTAGGTTCCTATAGGTTGACTCACATACCTTCTCAAAAACACCTTGGCTTGATAGCTTCTCTCCAACAGCAACTGGTGTGCTTGTTGCTTTACAATTCTGCATTGAGAATTTGTTTAAGATCTTCATGGCAAAAGCTCTCTGACTTAGAAAAATTCCTTCCTGAGTTTGTGTTACTTCCATGCCTAGGAAGTAGGACATTTTTCCCAAGTCAGACATCTCAAACACTTGTTGCATTTTTGCTTTGAAATCAACCAACATTGCTTGGTCTCCTCTTGTCACTAGCAGGTCATCAACATAAAGAGACACTATCAATTGTGTTTCAGCACCTTTCTTCTTAACATACAAAGTAGGTTCACTGCTGCTTCTTTCAAATCCAAGGCTAGCAAGGTAGCCATCGATCCTGCTATACCAGGCCCTTGGTGCCTGTTTCAAGCCATACAAGGCTTTCTTTAATCTGTAAACCATTTCTTCCTTATTAGCCACTTTGAAACCTTGATGTTGCTCAACATATATCTCTTCTTCAAGGAATCCATTTAGAAAAGCTGATTTCACATCAAGTTGGTGGATTTTCCATTTCATTTGAGCTGCTAAGGCAACTAGCAGCCTAATGGTGTCAAGCCTGGCCACTGGTGCAAAGGTCTCCAGATAGTCTAAGCTATACTTCTGGCTAAACCCTTTCACAACTAGCCTTGCTTTAAGTTTGTTCAAGCTCCCATCAGCATTATGCTTGGCTCGATAGACCCATTTTACCCCAATGATATTTCTGTTGGCTGGTCTTTCAACTAGATCCCAAGTCTGGTTTTTCTTAATCATGTTGATTTCATCTATCATGGCTTGTTTCCAGCCTTGCTGAACTTCAGCCTCCTCAAAACAGATTGGTTCTATCTCAGCCATATGAGCCCTTTCATAGATCTCAGCCAGTGGTCTAGTGCCCCTGATTGGTTCATCATTAATGTCCATTTCAGGACCATTTTGATCAGCCTCAGTTTGATCTACCATAATGATCGTGATGTCACAGTCTTAAAGTTTATAATGAGAATGACCGAGCCTAAAAACTAACTATGACAACGATTGAGGCAAGTGTACCTATCGAACAGTAGTATAGCTTAGTGGCAAGACCGGATTGTCAAACCCAAAGGAACCGAAAGTACTAATACTAACCTTCTTTTTTATTATTTAGCCTTAAAATTGAAGTGAATCGGTTTAATCTAGAAAATTAACTAACTACTAAGCTGAAGACGATGAGACAAAAAGAATGAAATTGGGGAAATACTTGTGGGAAAAACTAATTGATTAAAACAATACCCAAGGAAGAATCCACCTAGACTTCACTTGTTATCTAACTCTGAACTGCATTTATTTATTCATTTGACTTGATCCGTAAGATTCCCTAATGTATATTAACCCCTCTCTCGAGGCTACTAACGTCTAACCCTAGGTTGATTAATTAAAATCTCTTTCTAATTAAAACCCCTAGAATCGCATTAACTCGATCTATGGACTCCCATATTAGGTTTCACCCTAATCCGGAAAAATCTCGTCACCCTATCTCTAGGCATGCGATCAACTCTGCTTAATTATGCTAGATCTACTCTTAGGCAGGGACTTTTGCTCCTCCACCTAAGCACATCAAACTTGAATTAATATCCCAAAAATATCAACACATGAATTAAGAACACATAATTAAGAACAAATCAAATATTTATCATATAGTTCAGCAAACGGTAACTAGATTCATCTTAGGTTTCACCCCCTCAGGTATTTGAGGGTTTAGTTCATAATGATAATATAATACATCTCAAAAGAAAAGATAAAACAAAACATAAGAAAAACTCTAAAACCCCCTGAAGGAATTGAAGAGAGATCCTCCGTCTTGAGTATAACTCCGGCTTCTTGAGATGAATCAACTAACTTTCTTCAGGTAATTTCCACAAATCTGATCTTTCTGGCTCGGCTCCTTGGCCTAGCTGGACGCGCCTTGAACGTTGGCCTCTAGGGTGTTTATATAGGCTTTTGGAATGTGTTTCTTTACCCCTAAGTATCCAAATCCGAGTGAAATTCCTCTTCTCCACGGCAGGGACACGCCCTTGGCACACGCCCGTGTGAATCGTGGCTAAGCCGTGTTCAGGTCTGATTAGGGAGGCACGACCGTGTTGCTTGGGCCCAGGCCGTGTCGATTTCGTGATTTGGCCTATTTGGTCTGTTTTAAGCCCGTTTCTCATTTTTTTCATCCTCCGGTGCTCTCCTGAGTATAAAACATGAAAACAAAGGATTAAGAGCACCAAATTACACAATTCAAGGCTTAAATCACCCAAAAGCATGCTAAATATGGGTTTAAAATATGTTACTATTTCAGTTTATCAAATACCCCCACACTTAAGCTTTTGCTTGTCCTCAAGCAAAATTCTCAACTCATAATTAAAACGAACTTCCTCGATTCATAATATTTATCAATAGTGTTTCATCATAATTCAAAGATAATTTATACATGGATGATTCAACTCAAAGAGTCCTAAAGATTCAAACAATCTAAGTCATACATTTGTGTAGCACAAAACGTAGGTGTTTCCCATCATCTAAATAATTACCTCTGATTCAAAATCGGCAAGAATTGACATCCTCACTAAAGATTCACTCAAATCACTCGAGGTGTTTAAGGTTCAAAAATTAAGCACTCATAAGTCGAACATGAAAAGTTAATCCCATAGGCTTGCATGAGAATCAAATCTCCACCACTATAATATGAGATAATACACAAATCAAAAGGTCTTTAACAGGGTTGTAACGGGGCTTGGGTTAAGGTGTGGATATAGGCTGAATTAGAAGGTTAAAATCGAGATTGACCTGACAAATTACCTAACCAGAAACAATGAACAGATACTAAACAATTACATCAATTGAGAACTTGTAATAATAATACTATTACTAATATGAGCTTCTTTTTCAACCATTGGGATTTAAACATATAAGCTCACTTAATCACAAAACTAATAATGAGTATACTTCGATTTTTTTTAAGAACAAATCAAATATATATAATAATTGATGAATTTACTATCGAAATCAATAGGCAATCGATCAAATCAAATCTCGATATAGGGTAGTCAAAAGGAATGGTGATAACAAAAATAAAGGGTTTTGGGTTAATATTAGTGGGTGAGTCAATAAAAAAGGGTTGTTAGGATCAACGGGGTTCACTAGGGGTTAATTGTGAAGGTAGGCTTTTTATGGAGTAAGTGGGTTAAATCCTAGGTGCCTTTATCATCTTTGTATATCAAATCAAATGTGTGGTCTCGACATGTATAATCGATGCAAGTTCTAGAATAACAAATCAATGTTGACACACTCATAATCAATAAAGTGAGCAAGAAAAAAGAAAAAGAATATATGCTCTATAAGCTCAAAATCTCACAAAAGAAAATTATGGGTTTTTTATGTCAACCTAGCAAATTTCAAACTTCAAAGTAATATTCAAATTCAGGTAGACAACCTAAAAAAAAATTAATTTTGAAAAATAGACTTATCCTGCTTGATTCTCTAGTATCTTAAAGTTTAAATTATCAATGCACAATTATCAATGACTTAATCTAAAATATATCAATAAAAATCATAAATCACAGGAAATTTCATTCTAATCATAATATGATAAACTTACTTAAGAAACAAGACATAATTCAGGATTTGAGATTAATGCAAAAGGTTTGGCACCTAATTTCAGGAATTTGAGAATAATGAAAAAAAGTTAGGCACTTTTTAGGTTGTTCACCCCCCCACACTTAAGATGTACATTGCCCTCAATGTACAAAGATAGATAAGAATTTATGAAAGAAAAGGAGAGATGAAACTTCCTGAATTATGGATGAAATCCTTGGAGGATGTTCCATGACAAATGTGATGACTACGTAAAAGTGATGTTTTCGTTCCTTGAGTTGTATATTTAATCTAATTAATCTGCAAAAGTCATCAATTAAATATTTAGGGGAAATTAAATAATGAGAGTTGTTAGAGATACTCGAGGGTTAGACAACCAGTTGATAAAAGAAATTAAACTATAAATAAAAGTTTTAAACATGAATTGCAAAAAGTCTTAAAAATAAAAATAAAAATAAAAGATGAAAATTGAAAATAAAAAAGGAAAGAGAAGGACTCAAATGTCCTCGTCGTCGGCTGGAGTGCGAGGTGGTGACGGTGGTGAGATATGGAAGTGGTGATAGATCTACTGAAGAGTCGCCTCAATCCCGTCAAATCTTCGAGCGGTATTATCGAATTTTTGCGTACAGTAGTGCTCGAGCTGAGTGAGACGTGCAGAAATGTCTGAGAGGGAGGTAGTCGAATGAACTAGACGATGGCCTTATTGTGGTGCTTCCTATGGTGGGGGGATATCTTTAGTAATGTCCTCAGGGTCCTCTTCTTCAGTGGTAGGCGCTAGCCTATATTGGGGAGGATAGATCCCACGTCGACGCTGAATCATCCTCATGTGCAGCATTGTCTGGATGCCCTGTGGGGCCATCTGACCTATCAGTGTGAGGGAGGCAAATTGTGATGCAGTGTTGAGGAGACCAAAGTACGTCACGAGCCGTGTTACATAAGGTCCCATAGAAATGACCCCCTTTCGGTGGCGCTCCGTCTGATGTTGAATTGCCAAGGTGATGAAGTATGCAAGGTCGAAGACGTGGACATTTGACATACTTCAGAGGAAGTAGGCGTCATGTGTGTTAACGACCCCAGTGCTCTCTCGTCTTCCTGTCAATGTGTGGGCTAAGATGGCGTGTAGGTATCTCAAGGATGGGGCGAGGGTTGTCGCTTTGGAGCGACTAGGGTCATAGGTGCTCATACTGGAAGCTATATTATACCAACATTGTGCGAGAGATTTATGGATGTGGCGATGAAGTTCGCAAGATTATGCTCCTTCGGAAGTCATCCGTGTATAGGCCTGAGCGACGCCAAATTCGTACACTCATTTCCCGAATCGCGCTCCTAGACGGAATCAATAGTGCCCGGATCGTGCCGTGGTCCGTCATTACTACTGCGCAAATGGAAAGTAGAGCAAAGCTCTAATGTTAGTTCGAGGTAGGTGGGTTCGATTATACCAAAAAAATGTTCCCGCAGGTCGACCGTCGAGTGCCCGAATATCATCAGCGAGGTGAACATGTTCCAGCGTCCCCCAATCGATACATCATCCGTGGATCGAGAGGTCGTGTTCGTAATATTTGGAAAAGTTCGTCTTGGGCTCCAGGAGGGAACCGTAGGAATGGATGTCTCACTTCGGTCGATGCGCTGGCGGATGATGAACCGGGTCCCTTTCGTTTTTTAAACTCGGCACTGGGGTTTTCTTGCTTCGGGATGATGACATTGTGTTTCTTGGAAATAACGCATATTCAATGGTTCAAGTAGTGGTTCTAGCTAAGAAATGTCTCATAATATTTAAGAATCCAACAATGTCAAAGATGTAGCAAGGAAAATGTAATCTCAACAAGAACAGTCTAACATGTTGCATAAGTTTTAATCAATGATTTAATTGACTAATCAATCTAATAGTGAATAAAACTAATTATAAATATTAATAATAAACTAGATAGCAACTAGATAGCAACTTAAAAAATAATATTCTAATGATAACATAGTTCTAAGAAATGTAAAAATAGGGTTAACCGGTGTAGTGAGTGGAGGGAAGTGGCGCTGTTGGGAGAAGCACGGTCGTGTAGGGGTGAGACACGGGCGTGTGCTGTAAATAATTTGGGAAACACGGCGGTGGGACACCTTGGAGCGGCCGTGTACTCTTCTTGCACGGGCATGGACTGGTTTTTGATGGGTATGTGAAAGAGGGAGAAAGATAAATGATGGTGGCAATCAAGGGTGGGGTTTTCTTTGATGGTGGCCGGGGTAGGGTGGAAATGGGTTTGAGAAAATTGTTTAGGGTTGGGGATTTGGGGGAGAAATGGCGGACGATGGTTTTATATAGGAAAGGGGACACGGGTAGGTGCCACGCCAGTGTTTCTTTAATTTAGCCCGTGTGTTTAGTGATTTTTCAAATTTAGGCGCGATTGAGATGTTGCCCACGCCCGTGTTTCTTGGTGTCACGCCCGTGTCCATGTAGTCAGGACCTCACACGGTTAGTAGGCACGGGTGTTGCTCAAGCTCGTGTTTGTTTAGTCAGGATAGTCCACGGTCGCATCGTACGGCCATGGCTCTGTTGTCGCAGCCCGTGTTTATTTAGTCAGGATAGACCACGGCTGCATCGTACGGCCGTGGCTCTGTTGTCGCAACCCGTGTTTGTTTAGTCAGGATAGACCACGGTCGCATCGCGCGACCGTGGCTCTGTTATCGCAGCCCGTGTTGGGAAAATTTTTCTTCTTCCTCTCGTACAACTACCTGCACGGCCATTCTTCATCCCATGGCATCCCCACGGCCACGGGCACGCCCGTGTGTAAGGCCGTGTGGTTGGTAAATCTGCGCTTCATTGAATTGATTAGTTTGGGGTTAGTTGCTAAAAGTCACAAATAAATTGTTAGGGAAGCTAATGCTCGGGTTGTCTCCCGAGAAGCGCTCGTTTAAAGTCTTAAGCTAGACTCACCTTGTTTTCATTTCTAAATGAAGGTTCACGGAGCTGAAGCTCCTCTCTTAATTCCTTGAAATCTTCACCATTATAAAGTTTTAGTCGGTGACCATTTACCTTGAATGTTCCCTGAGTTGGATAGGTTACCTTAACTGTGCCGTAGGGAAAAATGGTTTTGATCACAAATGGGCCTGACCACCTTGATTTTATCTTTTCAGGAAATAGTTTGAGCCTTGAATTATACAGCAAGACTAAGTCTCCTACTTCGAATTGCTTTGATTGTTTTAAGCGAGCATCGTGACGTCTTTTTGTTGCCTCTTTATATAGTCGTGAGTTTTCATAGGCTTCACTTCGCCATTCATCCAAATTTCATTCAATCGCATCATCCTCTTCTCACCATGGTTTTAAGATCGTAATTCAAGAATTTTATAGCCCAGTAAGCTTTGTGTTCTAACTCAAATGGTAGATGACAACTTTTCCCGTAGACAAATTTGTACGGGGATGTTCTTAAAGGGGTTTTAAAGGCTGTTCTATAGGCCCATAAAGCATCATCTACTTTTATTTCCCAATCTTTCCTGTTGGATTCAACTGTTTTCTCTAAGATTCGCTTAAGCTCTCGATTTGCCACTTCCACTTGCCCACTGGTTTGAGGATGATAAGGGGTAGCTGTTCTGTGGTGTACTTCATATTTTCTTAAGACTTTTTCAAATTGAGTATTGCAAAAGTGAGTACCCCTATCGCTAATCGCTCTGGGTGTTCCAAAACGAGAGAAGAGTTTCTTAAGAAACTTTACTACAGCTCTAGCATCGTTAGTAGGTAAAGCTTGGGCTTCCACCCATTTGGACATGTAATCTACTACTACTAAGATGTATTTATTTCCGAATGAACTAGGGACTGGACCCATAAAATCAATACCCCATACGTCGAATATTTCATATGATAACATATATGTTTGAGGCATTTCATTGCGTTTAGAGATATTTCCTGTTCTTTGGCATTTATCACACGAAGCGACATACCTGTTGGCGTATTTAAACAGAGTTGGCCAATAGAATCCTGATTCGAGCGTTTTGTGTGCCGTCTTAATCCCGCTGTAATGTCCTCCTGAAGGTTCTGAATGGCAATGTTCTAGGATTTTGCTAGCTTCTGCCTTTGTTACGCATCTCCGAATTACTTGATCTACACAAATGCGGAAAAAAAAAAGGGGTCCTCCCAAAAATAGTTCTTCGCATTAGCAAAGAATCGCTTCTTTTGATGATGTGTTAGCCTTTTTGGTAGGACGTTAGCAGCTAAATAATTTGCAATATCTGCAAACCATGGTACCTTAGAGCAAGTTATAGAAAAGAGTTGTTCCTCAGGAAATGAGTCGTTTATCTCTCTCTCATCGAGTACTTCGATATGTGGGTTCTCAAGCCTGGAGAGGTGATCTGCTGCAAGACTTTTAGCTCCCTTCTTATCCTGAATTTCCAAATCGAATTCCTGTAAGAGTAAGATCCATCGTATGAGTCGGGGTTTTGCATCAGGTTTAGTTAAAAGATAACGAAGAGCTGAATGGTCAGTCTAAACAACAACTTTAGATAATATCAGATACTGCCTAAATTTGTCAAATGCAAAAACCACAGCTAGCAATTCTTTCTCTGTGGTGGTGTAGTTTTCTTGTGCAGGCGTCAATGTTCTGCTAGCATAATAAATTAGCTGAAAATGCTTATTTCTTGCTGTCCCAAAACTGCACCTACTGCAAAATCACTTGCATCATACATTAGTTCAAAGGGTAGATTCCAATCAGGTGCAATTATAATCGGAGCATTTATTAGTTTGTCTTTGAGGATATTAAATGCATCTAAACATTCCTGATCAAAATTGAAATGAACATCTTTTTCTAGTAATCTCGTTAAAGGTTTAGCTATTTTAGAGAAATCTTTAATGAATCTTCTATAAAATCCAAAGATGTCCTAGGAAGCTTCTAATAGCCTTAATCAAACTAGGGGAGGTAATTTTTCTATGGTTTCGATCTTTGCTTTATCTACCTCGATCCCTTTACTAGAAATCTTATGTCCTAACACAATCCCCTCTCTAACCATAAAGTGACATTTTTCCCAATTTAAGACAAGATTCATTTCCTTACATCTCATTAGAACTCGTTCTAAGTTATTAAGGCAAAGATGGAAAGAATTACCAAATACCGAGAAGTTGTCCATAAATACCTCCATAATGTCTTCCACAAGTTCGTCAAATATGGCTAGCATGCAACGCTGAAAAGTAGCAGGAGCATTACATAATCCAAAAGGCATTCTACGATAAGCAAACGTACCGTATGGACATGTGAATGTTGTCTTTTCTTGATCCTCAGGAGCTATTGGGATTTGGAAGTAGCCGGAGAGTCCGTCCAAGAAGCAGTAGTACATATGCCCAGATAATATTTCTAACATCTGATCAATAAAGGGCAAAGGGAAGTGATCTTTTCTGGTGGCGTCATTCAGCTTTCTATAGTCAATACAGACTCTCCAACCTGTGACTGTTCTTGTAGGAATCAGTTCATTCTTTTCATTGGCTACGACAGTCATGCCTCCTTTATTTGGAACTACCTACACAGGACTTACCCAAGTACTGTCAGAAATAGGATAAATTATTCTTGCATCTAGAAGTTTAATTACCTCAGCTTTAACAACTTCTTTCATATTGGGGTTTAAACGTCTCCGAGGTTGCACACACGGTTTATACTCATCTTCCAATAAAAATTTTGTGAGTGCAGAATGATGGGCTTATTCTTTTAATGTCAGACATTTTCCATGCTATGGCTCTTTTATGTTCCCTTAGTACCTTAAGCAACTCTTCTTTCTCTTTGGGTTCCAGTTCTGAAGAAATGATTACTGGTAGTGTAGAATTATCCCCGATGAATGCATATTCTAGTTGTTTTGGCAACTGTTTTAATTCTAATTTGGGCGGTTCATCAATAGAGGGTTTTTGTTTTAGTTCGTTGTTGAGTTCAATACCCTCTATTTTCGTCTGTCTAGAGGAGGATGTATTAGGATTTAATTCATCGGTATCGTCGTCTATCCCCTCACCTTGTGTAAGACAGAGTTCCATCGTGTCATTGCGCATGATTTCCTGCAAAGACTCTTGAATAATGTGATCAGTGGTATCAACAAAGAAACAAGAATCATCTTGTTCTCTAGAATATCGCATAGCCTCACAAATTTGAAAAATAATTTCCTCATCGCCTACCCTTAGCGCGAGTTTACCATTACCAACATCAATGACAGCCCTAGCAGTGGCTAAAAAGGGTCGTCCCAAAATTAAAGGTACCTCAACGTCCTCATTCATGTCAAGCACAACAAAATCAACAGGAAATATAAACTTATCAACTTTTACCGAATATCTTCAATAATTCCCTAGGATATTTAATAGATCCACTACCTAACCGAATACTCATCCTAGTGTGTTTGGGTTCTCCTAGACCAAGTTGCTTAAACATTCTATAAGGCATTAAATTAATACTAGCACCTAGATCAGCTAATGCTTTTTCTATGTTCAAACTACCAATTAAACAGGGAATAGTAAAACTTCCTGGATCTTTTAACTTAGTTGGTAGCTTGTTTTGGATGATGGCTGAACATTCTTCATTAAGTTCCACTGTTGAAATTTCTTCGAACTTCCTCTTATTTGTAAGAAGCTCCTTTAAAAATTTTGCATATGTTGGCATCTGCGAAATAGCTTCAACAAAAGGTAAGTTAATATGCAATTGTTTAAACAGTTTAAGAAATTTACCATATTGTGCGTCTAAGCGGTCTTTTTTTAACTTTGCTAAATATGGAATCGGTGGTTTAATTCCCTCACGAATTGGAGTTGCATTTGCCTCATCGGGTTCGTGTGATGTCCTTTTCTTCGTTTCAATTAATTCCTTTCCACTTCTTAGCGTCACTACTTTTACCTGCTCTTTGTCCCTAGGTAAAATTTCTGATCGTATTTCAGAAACTAACTTAGTAAGTTGTCCAATTTGATCCTTGAGCTCCTGTGTCGATGCTTCTTTTTTTTCAAGTTTTGTTTCTATACTCTGGAAACGTGTTTCTGTGGCTGCCATGAATTTTGTCAACATCTCCTCAAGGTTCGGCTTCTTTTCCTGTGGATACTGCTGCTGTTGGAAATTTGGAGGGTGTTGTTGTCTTTGATTTCCTTGACCACCCCATGAAAAATTGGGGTGGTTCTTCCAACCTGGATTGTAAGTATTGCTATAAGGGTTATTTTGATATCTGAAATTATTACTTATATAGTTCATTTGTTTGCCTTCTATACCATGTCCGTAGGGTGGGTACTCAGGATTCGCCACACCTCCACTTGTTTCGCACTGCATAACGGGTTATACCTGAAAGGAATTACACAAACCATCAAATTTTTTAGTTAACACATCTACCTGATTCGATAGCATGGTTATCAAGTCAATGTTGAAAACATCGCGACTTTTGTGGGCTTTGTCCTCGTGACTTGCCACCGATAGTTATTTAGGACATCTCCTCTATAAATTCGTAAGTCGCCTCGTGTGTTTTATTATTCAGAGTTCCACCGACTGCTAAATCGATCAACTGCCTAGTTGAGGGGTTCACACCGTTGTAAAAAGTTTGGACTTGTAGCCACAAGGGTAATCCATGGTGTGGGCACCTTCTCAATAGATCTTTGTATCTCTCCCATGCATCGTAAAGTGTTTCTAAATCCATTTGCACAAAAAAAGAGATATCATTCCTTAATTGGGCCGTTTTGGCCGGTGGAAAATATTTTAATAAAAATTTTTCGGTCATTTGTTCCCATGTAGTAATTGATCGTCGGGGAAGATAATACAACCACTGTTTAGCTTTATTCCTCAAAGAAAAGGGAAATAACCGAAGTCGGATGGCATCATCAGAAACGCCATTAATTTTAAAAGTGTCGCAGAATTCCAGAAAATTCGCTAAGTGTGTGTTAGGATCCTCATCCTGCAAACCATCAAACTAAACGAACTGTTGTATCATCTGTATAGTGTTAGGTTTCAATTCGAAATTATTTACAGCAATAGTAGGTCTAACAATACTAGATTCAGTACAAACTAAACTAGGCTTAGCATAATCATACATAGTTCGAGGAGCCTGATTTTCGGCCATCTCTGGAGGTAGCAGATTATTTTCAGCCATCTCTTCGGTGGTATTGATGATGTTTTCTTGCTCTTCTTCTGTGTATTGTAGACTTCGCCTAATTTCTCTCCGGTTTCTGCGAGCGGTTGCTTCGATCTCACTATCGTAAATTAAAAGTCTTGTCGGGTTCCTTCTAGTCACAAACTAGAGGTACCTACAAGGAGCAAAGACTAAAATTTAGAAAGATAAAAATAGAAAACAAAATAAGAGTAAAATTGCAGAAAATAAAAATGGCTAAAGTAATAAAAATTGAGTGTTCTTAATATTTCAGTTCCCCGGCAACGGCGCCAAAAACTTGATCGTGATGTCACAGTCTTAAAGTTTATAATGAGAATGATCGAGCCTAAAAACTAACTATGACAATGATTGAGGCAAGTGTACCTATCGAACAGTAGTATAGCTTAGTGGCAAGACCGGATTGTCGAACCTAAAGGAACCGAAAGTACTAATACTAGCCTTCTTTTTATTATTTAGCCTTAAAATTGAAGTGAATCGGTTTAATCTAGAAAATTAACTAACTACTAAGCTAAAGACGATGAGACAAAAAGAATGAAATTGGGGAAATACTTGTGGGAAAAACCAATTGATTAAAACAATACCCAAGGAAGAATCCATCTAGACTTCACTTGTTATCTAACTCTGAACTGCATTTATTTATTCATTTGACTTGATCCGTAAGATTCCCTAATGTATATTAACCCCTCTCTCGAGGTGACTAACGTCTAACCCTAGGTTGATTAATTGAAATCTCTTTCTAATTAAAACCCCTAGAATCGCATTAACTCGATCTATGGACTCCCATATTAGGTTTCACCCTAATCTAGAAAAATCTCGTCACCCTATCTCTAGGCATGCGATCAACTCCGCTTAATTATGCTAGATCTACTTTTAGGCAAGGACTTTTGCTCCTCCACCTAAGCACATCAAACTTGAATTAATATCCCAAAAATATCAACACAAGAATTAAGAACACATAATTAAGAACAAATCAAATATTTATCATATAGTTCAAAGAAAACGATAACAAGATTCATCTTAGGTTTCATCCCCTCGTGTATTTGAGGGTTTAGTTCATAATGATAATAGAATACATCTCAAAAGAAAAGATAAAACAAAACATAAGAAAAACTCTAAAACCCCCTGAAGGAATTGAATAGAGATCCTCCGTCTTGAGTATAACTCCGGCTTCTTGAGATGAATCAACTGGCTTTCTTCAGGTAATTTCCACAATTCTGATCTTTCTGGCTCGACTCCTTGGCCTAGCTGGACGCGCCTTGAAAGTTGGCCTCTAGGATGTTTATATAGGCTTTTGGAATGTGTTTCTTTACCCCTAAGTATCCAAATCCGAGTGAAATTCCTCTTCTCCACGGTATGGACATGCCCTTGGCACACGCCCGTGTGAATCGTGGCCAGGCCGTGTTCAGGTCTGATTAGGGAGGCACGGCCGTGTTACTTGGGCCCAAGCCGTGTCGATTTCGTGATTTGGCCTATTTGGTCTGTTTTAAGCCCGTTTCTCGTTCTTTTCATCCTCCGATGCTCTCCTGAGTATAAAACATGAAAACAAAGGATTAAGAGCACCAAATTACACAATTCAAGGATTAAATCACCCAAAATCATGCTAAATGTGGGTTTAAAATATGTTACTATTTCGGTTTATCACATAAACTCTTCAGAAACTACTTCTGGTTCATTCTTTTCCCAATTCCAACTTGATTTCTCATCGAACACCACATCTCTACTCACAAGCACTTTGTTTGCTGAAGGATCCAAGATCCTATAACTTTTTTTGACTATGCTGTAGCCTACCAGAATACCAGGTTAAGCCTTCTTGGCCAACTTATCCCTTTTCACTGCTGGAACATGTGCATAGCATATGCAGCCAAAGATCCTCAGGTGAGCCAGTGATGGCTTGAACCCAAAACAGGCCTCGAATGGAGTCTTCTGAGCCAATGCCTTGGTTGGGAGCCTGTTTTGGAGATACACAGTAGTGTTTGCTGCCTCAGCCTATAAGGTTTTGGGCAAATTCTTTTCAAACATCAGGCACCTGGCCATATCCATCGAGCTTCTATTCTTTCTTTCACTAACACCATTCCGTTGAGGTGTATAGGTGTTGGTGAGCTGGTGTTTGATGCCTGCTTCATCACAAAAGACTTGAAACTGAGATGAGGTGTACTCAGCTCCATTGTCAAACCTTAGAGTTTTGAGCTTGCAGCCTGTTTTTGTCTCCACAGCAGCCTTGAACTTCCAAAACACTGAGGCCACTTCTAATTTGTGCTTCAAGAAGTAAATCCAGCAAAATCTCGAGTGATCATCAATAAACAAAATAAAATACCTACTTCCATTCAATGACTGAGTTTTCATGGGGCCACACACATCAGTGTGCACAAGCTGCAGCCTTTCTGAGGCTCTCCAGGCTTTGTTTGAAGGAAATGGTAGCCTGGCCTGCTTTCCTAGCTGACATACCTCACAGACCTCCTCATTTTCGACTGAGTTGATGAAGTTCTCAACCAGAATTTCTTTGGTTAGCTGGTCCATCGATCTGTAGTTGGCATGACCAAGCCTTTGGTGCCAAAGCTTGGATTCATTTAATGAAACTGTATAGGCTGAGTCTGAGTTATTTGTCCAGTTAACAACAAAACTTTTATTAGCTATAGTGACTGACATGAGTCTGGATCCATTTGGATCACTAATTTAACACTCATTTCCTTTGAACACAACTGAATAGTCTTTCTCTAGCAGCTGAGCTATGCTGAGCAGATTTCTGTCAATCTCAGGCACCAACAACACATTTGAAACTAGCTTGTTACCTGTGGGAGTGCTTACCAGTACATCCCGTTTGCCTTCTGCTTTGATGAAGTGGCCATTACCTACTTTCACCTTTATTTTGAAACTTCTATCAATTGACTTGAAGATGGCAGCATCTGGTGTCATATGGTTGGTGCAACCACTGTTTATGAGCCATCCCTTTGTGGCCTTTCCTTTTACAGCTTAACATGAAACTACAAAAACTTGCTCTTCATAATCACTGCCTTCTTCTGCTACTCGAGCTTCAGCGTTTGGCTGTTTAGGTTGATTCTGCCTTGGTTTGCCTTTGCTTTTGCAAACCTTTTCAACATGGCCCATCTTTTTACAGTATTGGCACTACACATCTGGTCTAAACCAGCAATTGGCTTCTAGATGACCAGACCTTTTGCAATGCCTGCAAGGTTGATCCTTTCTTCTTGCAGCATTTGACTTAGGCTTGTCTCTCCAAGTCCTTTTTTCTTTGAAGGCAGAGGTGCTCGAGGCAGGTTTGGTTTTGGCTTGGAAGGCATCTTCTTCGTGCTCCTCCAGTCTGCTGGCTCTTCTTTGCTCTTGTGCATAAAGAGCATTGATCAGCTCTGTCAATGAAATGTTGGTCAGGTCCCTTGAGTCTATGAGGGAAGATATTTTTGCCTCATACCTCTCAGGTAAGGTTGAGATCACATTCTCCACTATTCTTGTTTCACTGAACTGCTCTCCAAGGAGCCTTATGTTGTTTACCACAGCCACAATCCTATCTGAATGCTGCTTGACAGTTTCTTCCTCCTTCATCTTCAAGTTCTCGAAATCCCTTCTCAAATTCAGTAGCTGTTGCTGCCTTGTTCTCTTAGTTCCTTGGAACTCCTCTTTTAATCTGTCCTAGGCCTGCTTTGGTGTCTCACAGGCCATGATCCTTGTGAAGATCACATCTGACACATAATTTTGTATGCAAGACATGGCTTTATGCCTCTTTGTCCTTTCATCAACATGCTGCCTAATCTGAACCACTATTGGATTGGCTCTAAGATGTGCTGGCTTAACATCTGAGTTAACCACCTCCCATAGGTCGAATGCCTGTAGGTAGGTCTTCATTTTGACCACCCATATATGAAAACTCTCTCCATTGAAGACTAGTGGTGCAGTTGGTGAGAAGCCTGATGAAGCCATTGTTTTTAAATGTTGAACTATAACAGCTCCATTGAGATTATAGCTCTAGATACCAATTGTTGGTGTTATGAACAATGCGCAAGCAAGTTCAGCTGAGACTTGAGCAACAAGGCTCGAGACTTGCAGAAGAAACAAACAGAATTCAAGAACAGAATCAACAGCAAAAACAGAGAAAAAGAGTATATGGAAGAAAAATGATAAGTTTTCATTCAAAAAAATAAATAGTGGCATAATGCCAATACATAAACTAAGCATTCAACTTGTCAAAATCAGTATATGGTAACCTAACCAATACCTACTACCACTAATACATTGAAACTTGGAAAACCAAGCTTGTACACATGAACAAAGCTGAGTTAACAGCTCAATCACTATCAAATTACATCAAACATCAAACTAACATGGTTTAAAAAGGGCGATTCTGTGGACAATTTTGTGGACCGATGGGCTTATCAGCCTTGATCGTTACAAAGGGCGATGCTACCATATTTAGCCCGTTCCTGGAGAAGAAGATCAATATATATGTTATGTAGCTTACACTTTAGACCTTTTTGAAGAAGGTTCTGTTACTAACATGATTACTTCCATTGTGGGTAATGTATTTGGGTTCAAAGTCCTGCGCGCTCTACGTCTAAAGGATTTACGAATCCCTACTGCTTATATTAAAACTTTCCAAGGCCCGCCTCATGGCATCCAGGTTGAAAGAGATAAATTGAACAAGTATGATCGCCCCCTATTAGGATGTACTATTAAACCTAAATTGGGGTTATCCACTAATAAAAGAAGGGCCTACGAATATTTTAGCCCAATACAAAATTTATTTTTTTCTCAACAGATATTATACAGAAACTATTTAAAATGACAAATATCTCAAATTGATTTGATTTTATTCAAATTGATTACACACATACAACGAATTTATTTCGCTCTCCAAAATTCTTCTCTTTTTCTCTCCAATTTTTCAAACGTTTCGGTGATAGAAGAAGGCAAGGTTTGTTCGTTGATTACTGTAGAGGTGCTACTACATCGATTATCTTGCTGTTGTATCCTGGAAGACAGTCGACTAACGTTTCTCCAAGTACCATAGGAGCGGCCGAATCTATCTTAAGGAAACTGTGAAAACAGGCCTCAACATCTTGTAAAACTCGATTCTCTTATTCGATTTCTAGTTTTTCATAATCTTGTTTATTTAATTGGTTTTTCAGATCTGATATTTTAAATATCAATATTTATTTAATATATCAATATATATTTATTTAATTTTTTTATTTAAATTTAGTGGTTTTACATAAATATAAATATTTGTTTATATTATTTATTCAGATCTTATATTTAATATATTTATTTATATTTATATTTGTTTGTTAACATGTTTTGTCCAACCGATATTTCGGTTAATGATGATTTGCACCCGTTGCTGGTGCAGATAGAACAGCGCAGACGCCACGCCACGTCTTTGATGATCTTCATCCTTTGCGTCCAAGTAAGGCTGCTATTAGGTTGGCGGTAAAGAAACTTGTCAAGGCTTCCATTAGGCACGTAATCAAAAACCAAAAGCAACTCATGCTTGCGCCTGCAATAACCGAGAAGTCAAACCAAGTTCAGAAGCCTGAGACGACCGATGGTTTCAATCTCAGCCACGAATTCTCTCATCCCTTGCCTTGGATCATGATGGTAATACACCTCAATAACAAATTTTATTAAAAACCACTAAAAGTTGTAAATAGAAGTTCAAGATACAACACCTCAATAAAAGCAAAAGATAACCATAAGAAAGATAATTCCACCAAATCAGAAACATCATCAGACACCCAACACCGTCTTTGGCACAAGCTATCGTCAAATTGTTGGACACGCCCTCAAAGTTCAAAAAGCCATGAGCAAACAAAGCATTAAGCTTTTCAATCACAAGGAAATAACCTAACAATTTCCAACCAAGGGATCTCGCAAGAAACATCTTAAAATCCAGTATACTACCTTGAAGTAAAAAACTTAACTCGAAACACCCATTAATTAGCTCAATAATTCCTTTCCAGGGTGCATGAATGGCTAAACAGAGGCAACAGTCACTCATTCCCGGTACATGGTAAGAGGAACTTGCACGTTAATCATCTCTATTGATTAGCATTTCCATGAAAAAGTAGTATGCATAACGAAATCCCTTCCACAGTCGCACTACTACACGTGCCTGAGTATCAAAGGGCAATATAGGATCAAGTGAATCTGTGATAGCAGTCAAAATGCCACTGGGTAATAAGGTGAGCTTTTCACCCTTTCTAGTACTAGGAGTAAATTCAAATACAATTAAATAGACCTAGTGATGGCTAGGGCACCCGGCTAGGCCCGAAAACCCGCTCGAAAAGTGGGAAAATTTGAGTAAAAATATATGTTCGAAAAATAAGTTTGGGCAAAAAAATAAGGTTCGTTTCGAAAATGGGTCAGACATCAAGTAATGCTTTTTTGTTGCTATTTTTTACTCTCTCTCTCTCTCTCTTTTTCACTATTTTTTTTTTTACTATTTTCTTACCATTTCACTAATATGTTGCTATTATTTTGTTGTTATTGTATAATTCTTGTTTTATTGTTAATTTTGTTACTATTTTAGAGACATTTGCTTGTTAATTTGTTCTTATCTTAGTGTTATTTAAGTATAAATATTTTTTTAAAAATTATTTTCAATTTGTTGGGAAACATTTATTTTAGTATTTTTGATGTATTATATATATTTTTAAAATTTATATAAAAAATAATATAGGTCAGGCCTTAGTTTTAACATTTTTATCCAGGTCGGGCTTGGGCAAAATTTTAGGCTCATTTTTCGGGTCGGGCCTGAACCGGGGCCTAACAAACGGGTCTAAAATTTTGAATGGACCCGACCCGACTTGACCCATTAGCACCTCTACAGTTAACCATATAATTTTATTATTATAGATTTTAAGGATTCTTTTTAAAACCCTAAATTTAGTAAGTATTATATATTGAATGATTAACTCATCAAACTATCAAATAATCTCTTTATTTTAAAATATTTACTTAATTAAATTAGCCTTCAATGTTCTAATATTAAACATACATTGTAGTAAATTGTTAAACTTAAAATATGTTTTAAATAAATACATGTATTAATAACGTTAATAAAATTAAATTTATATTTTTTTTAATATAATAAGACTTAATTACATTTATTTATTAAAATAGAGCAAAGATAATTATAAAATTCTAAAAGAAATAAATTATTAATAAAATTTTTAGTCTTAATGGTATTATAAGTCATTGAACTTTTTTTAAAAATCAATTAAGCCCCTCTGAACTTTTTTTACTCAATTGAGCCTATGAACTATCAAAATTGGTTAAATAGACCCTTTGACTGAGGTTGACCATTAGTATTTAACGGCAATGCTGATGTCATCATTAATAGATGCCACATCAACACCATTTGCTGATGTGGTAGTGCAATGCCATCATTGATTGCTGACATGGAAGTGCCACTTCATTGCTGATTGATTATGTGGTAGTACCACATCAGCAAAAAAATTCAAAAATAAAAAAAAAATTATTTTTACAATAAACACACAATGAATCTAAATGTCCAGATTCATTTGAATCTGGATACCCATTTGTTCATACATGTTCTAGAATTTTAAAAACATAAACAATTAGAATTATTTTAAAAAAAATTATAAAAAAAGCAATAGAAATTAATTAAAATTCTTAAAACTTTTTTAAAAAATAATTTATTGTTTTTTTATTTTAAATAAGAAAACAAGCATAAACTACTTATATCATAAAATCCAGATTAACAATTTATTTGTTAATTATTGCTTCTCATTTTTCAATTTATGGATTTTAATTAATTTCTAATCATTATTATAATTTTTAACAAATTTAATATTTTTTTATAATTTTTTATGATTGTAGAAAGAATCTAGACAAATGCGTGTCCAGTTTCATTTTGTACTTATTTTTAAAATATTTTTATGCTTTGAATTTTTTTATTAATTTTGCAGACATGACGATGTCATATAAGCGTTGCTATTAAATACAAACGAGCAACATCAGTCAAAGGGTCTATTTGACTAGTTTTGTTAGCTAAGTGGCTCAATTGGGTGCAAAAATCAATTAAGCCCATGTGAACTTTTTGCACCCAATTGAGCCCTTGAACTAACAAAACAGGTCAAATAGATCCTTTGACTAATGTTGACCGTTATAACACTAATGTGGTGCTCCATATCAACGATAGTTTCTGACATAAAACTGTTGCAACATTTAGGGGTGTTCAATCGGTTAACCGACCCGAACTACCATTAACCGAATTAACTGACCTTTTTAAACCCTTAACCGTTAATCGAATCAAATTTTTTTCAAAAAAAATTAACCGAACTGAACTTTTTCGGTTAATTCGGTCGGTTAATCGAAATTTATATATATATTTTTGGTTAAAACAAGTATAAAACATATAAAAAATTAACTGACTTAACCGACCAATTAATTTATATTTCTAAAAAATTAATCGAACCGACCGAATACTTATATATTATAATATTATTTATTAAATTCGGTTAACCGACCGATTTCGAACCAAATTAACCGTTAACCGAACTTTCAGAAAATTATTAACCGACCCCTGATTGAATTAATTCGGTTAACTGACCAATTAACCGAATTCGGTCGGTTAACCGAATTAATTCGGTTTTACCCGAAATTTGCTCACCCCTAACAACATCAATAAAAAAAAAATTCAAACCTTTTTAAAAAATAATTATACAAATATTCTTAAAAATTTTGAAAAAGTGATAATTTATTTTCAAAAAATATAAAAATATTTTTTAAATTAAAATTTAAAAACGCAAGACTTAGGTTTTCACATCCAGAAAAAAGAGACTGAAACATGTTTGACCTTGGTTGATTGAAACATGTTAGACTTAGGGTGGGTTTGGATGGGCGATTGAGTGCGGTGCTGCGCGCGTTTAGCTTACTTTTTGTCTCACGCTACAAATGATCGCTCACGATATCTAATCTCACCGCCACCGCTGTTTTTACACTAACCGCAGGTAAACGCACCGCCCATCCAAACCCACCCTTATTCTTCACGGTTGCTCCCAGTTGCTTTCTATTAACCCACATAGGAAACACGAGTTGGAAGAATGACCACTTTTTCCGACATCTTATTTGAAAATTCGTCACATGATTTGGTTGGATCTTGGATGAACCTACATTGGTGTTTTTCATGCGTTGAGCCTACATTGGTTTTTTACATTTTCTTCTATTCAAACATGAATTTTTAAAGAATAATATTTAATTTCATAACCATATTATTAACGAAAATTTATGAAAAAAATTAAGAAATAAATAAATAAAATTTAATAAAAACACTTTTCTTAAAGCATATATACTTTTTATTTAGTCTCTTTTGTGATGAGAAAAGGACAGGAGTGTCCGACAATGAATTGTGTAAGTCAAAGTCTTTGTAATTTGTATTAATGCATGAATAGAATCCCAACAAGCAATGTTCGGCCCTCTCATTCCATCTCTATCTTTCTCTCATTTCCCTCTTAGGCAGGTGTCACCATGGATAATTATGTGAAAGTAAGTACAACAAAAAGCGTCCAACACTATACTTGTATAATATTCTAGGCACTCCCACCTTCTTGGATTCACATGCATCACTCCAATTTCCACACCTACGCGCATTCATTTGGAAAATTGCATCTGCTTTTCTCCTCCTCCATGCTCATATATAGTTATTGATTCTAGTTTTTTTCTGGCGTATTGAGCGATCAGTTTTCTGATTTTCAACACTACATCCACACACACATATATATATATCTTCTTTCTCGTACATCATGTCGTCATTACCTTCGCCTTGTTCCTCCATTTCTAGAGAGAAATATGATGTTTTCTTGAGTTTTAGAGGTGAAGATACCCGCAACAACTTTACCGATCATCTCTATGATGCTCTAAGTAGGAGTGGAATCCTCACTTTCAGGGATGATCCAAAGCTGGAGGCCGGCGAAGAGATCGCGCCAGAACTCTTTAAAGCAATTCAGGAATCATGGTGCTCGGTAATCGTTTTTTCACAAACTTCTGCCTTTTCAAGTTGGTGCTTGGAGGAGCTTGCTGAGATTGTTAAACGACATAATAACGACGGCCATAAAGTGTTTCCAATTTTTTACGATGTTGATCCATCTGATTTAAGAAAACAAAAAGAGAAAGTGGAAGAAGCCTTTGCCAGACATGAAGAGAGATACAAAGAAGATAGTGAGAAGATCCAAAGGTGGCGAAATGCTTTAATTCAAGTGGCTGGAATCAAGGGATGGCATTTAAATAACAGGTAACTCTTTCTTTTCTTCTCTATTTTCTAGTTTTTCGGATATATATATATATATGTATATATATATATATATATTAAACCTTTTTTTCCTAATCCTACGTGTTTAATTGAAAAATGTCATATTTCAATAGAAGAGCAAATTTTGTATTCTGGTTCCACATGCAATAGGTCTTTCTTTCATGGTTGTTGTTTTCTTCCAAACTATATTATGTTTCATGATCCATTGAAAAAGAAAGTGCATCTGAAATAGTGGGGGAGCTAGAAAAGTTTTTCTAGGGGATCGAAATTAAATTATATATTTTTATGATAATAAAAATGTAATTTCATCATTTTTAATAGTCTATATCTTTATAATTTTTAAAAAGTTAAATTCAATTTTTATCATTTTTGGGAGGACCAAAATATAATTTTACTATTATTAATTTAAAATTTAATAAATTATAAAAGTCTAAGTTGAAAATTTACCATTCTAGGGAAACCATATCACCTAAGTCTCCACTAGGCACTGTCACTATGAAAGATACCAACAAAATTTATTCAAAAATTTAAAATTTCTTTCTTTTCTTTGTAGGCATGAATCAAAATTTATTAGAGACATTATTAAGAAGATATCAACAAAACTTTGTCAAACATATCCAGTTACTTATGGCGACTTGGTTGGAATTAGTGTACGCTTGGAGGATTTATATTTGAAAATAAACATTGGGGAAGATGATGTCCGCATTATAGGAATTTGTGGAATGGGCGGTATCGGTAAAACGACACTCGCAAGAGCTGCTTACACTCAAATGTCACCTCATTTTGAAGGTAAAAGCTTTCTTACTGATATTTGAGAAGTTTCAGAAAAATGTGGACTAGTTTCTTTACAGAAACAACTTCTTTCACAGATCTTCCTTGATGAATGCTTCAATTTTTTCGATGTTCATGAAGGAAATGTCATAATTAGCCATAGGTTGTCTCACAAAAAGGTTCTTATTGTTCTTGATAATGTTGATAACATACAACACGTAAAATGATTGGCTGGAAGGCATGATTGGTTCGGATTAGGGAGTAGAATCATTATAACAACAAGAGACAAACATTTGCTTCGATCTTGCCAAGTTGATGATGTGTATATGCCTACAACATTAAATACCAAAGATGCGCTTCAACTTTTCAATTTGAAAGCTTTCCATAGTTATACAGTGTTGAAAGATGATTTCATTGAGCTTTCTGAACGTGTTGTAAATTATGCTGGTGGGCTCCCTTTAGCTCTTGAAGTTTTGGGTTCTTTTTTGTGTGGTAGAGATGTGACTCAATGGAGAAGTGCAATTGAAAGACTTAAAAAAGATTCTAATAAACAAATTCTCGATAAACTTCGAATCAGTTTTGATGGACTAGAAGAAAGGGAGAAGAATATATTTTTAGATATAGCATGCTTCTTCAATGGGGAGAAGAAAGATTTTGTAATCAAAGTATTGGATGGTTGTGAGTTTTTTCCAGATATTGGAATTGATGTTCTCGTTAAAAAATCTCTCGTAAAAGTTGGTAATCAATATTTGTGGATGCATGACTTGTTGCAAGAAATGGGAAGACAAATTGTTAGAGAAAAATGCATTGATGAACCTGGAAAACGTTGCAGATTGTGGGAGGAAACGGACATCCATCATATCTTAACAAAAAACACTGTAAGTCATTCAACAAAAGTTACATATTATATATATATAATATATGATATAAATTCAAAGCTTAGTCTAATTGGTAGATACAACTAGCTTTAAAAAGTGATATGTAGTACTTTTGAAATAAGTTATGTTTGATGTTTACAAATACTACAAAGAATTTGTAGAAATAAATATTTAATTGCATTGCATTACCTTCCTTAGAAGCTGTTTTTGTTTGTTTAAAATGCTTTATTTATTATATTTTGAGTATAATAATGCTAAATAAAAATGTAAATTTTCAAAAATTTTATTTTACATTATGCACCATTTATTTTGTTTTCTTATTTTTTGTTCTTGATTTTTTTAGGCTATAGAAGTAATTGAAGGCATAATCATCGATAATAAAAGGTAAGAAAATACTCATAAACATATCTTTTTGTAGTGTAAATAATCATTTTATTTTTTTAAAACTTAATATTTCAATGTTTAATTATGAAATTTATCTAGTAACATATTACTCTTTCAAAAGAATCAATAGAGAAATTTATGTGTTTCTAGAAAATTAATGGTATATATTTAATGCACTAGTGTATATCAATGAATTAGATTATTACATGTCATCAAAAGTTTTTTTTAATGAAAATGGTTTCATTTTTAATTATGTGTCATTAACTTGTATAGAATTATGCATTGCTTGTGGACTAAATATAAATCAAAATATTAATTCAATTAGGTAATTTGATGTTTGATATCACTGTTAAGTCTTTAATATAGGTATGTTCAATTTTTTTTAAAAAAAAAAAAAGAATTTCTTACATTTAAAGAGTTTTTAAAGGATCGTATCTTAATACGCATATACAGATATGCATTAGATATAAGTATTGGATATAGGTACTTAAAAAAACAATGTCTATGCAACATATCTTTTAGGTTTTGAATGTTTTTGTATATCCTAAAGCTCTTTTTTATTTTACTCATGGTTATTAGGGAATCGAGTAAAATGCTCAATTTAAGTGTCCATGCCTTCTCAAAGATGAAAAAATTGAGATTACTCAAAGTGCTTTGCCTATTAAACTGTGATGATCTCAAATTTCTTTCTAATGAGCTACGGCTTTTAGATTGGAAAGGACGCCCTTTAAAATCATTGCCTTCAAGCTTCCAACCGGACAACCTTATCGCACTTCTTTTACCATATAGTCACATTAAACAACTATGGAAGGGAAATAGAGTAAGAATTAACTCATCTTATCCTTGTGTTTTAGCTTTTTTTTAATATAAATGATTAAACTTTGATTAAGGTAAAGAAACAAAAATGAGCATTATTGTCTTTAACAGCCCTTGTATAAGTTGAAAATGATGAACCTCAAAGGGTCCCAAAACCTGATCGAGACACCAGACTTCACAGCCGCATCAAATCTTGAAGTTTTGATTTTGGAAGGTTGTACCAAATTAGTGGATGTTCATCCATCAATCGGAGTGCTTAAGAGCCGTAAACTTTTGAATTTAAGAGATTGCAAAAGTCTTAGGAGTCTTCCGACTAAAATTGGAATGGAATCTCTTGAAACATTAATTCTTTTGGGTTGCTCAAGTCTTGTAAGATTTCCGGAGATTGATGGGAAAATGGAACGTCTAAAAACTCTTGATCTTTCCGGTTGTTGTAAAGTTGAAAATTTATCGGAGAATTTGCATCCAGCAAAGTTACGACCAAATTTGTATTCTCTTTTCAAGGTAATCCTAGGAAGAAGAACGAATCCCATGCCTCGGATGTTGCCTTTGTTGTTAATTTTGAGTTCATTAAGAGAGCTAAATCTAAGGGACTGCAATCTTTGTGAAGGAGATATTCCACGAGATATTTCTGGTCTATCCTCTTTGATACGTCTTGATCTTAGTGATAACAATTTCATCAGAATACCCGCATCTCTTACTCGACTCTCAAAGCTCGAGTTCCTTCAATTGTCAAATTGCAACATCTGCACTCTTGGTGAAGGAGATATTCCAAGTGATATTTCTGGTCTATCCTCTTTGAGATATCTTCTTCTTAGGGGTAACAACTTCATCAGCATACCTGCATCTATTATTCGACTTTCCAAGCTTTATTCTATTAGATTGTCAGATTGCAAGAAGCTTAAATCGTTGCCTGAGCTACCAACAAGTATAGAGGATGTGTGGATAGATGGCTGTTCTTCACTTGAAGTAGTTGCAATTCCATCAAAAGTATTTAATTTATTGGATTCGGTTGGCACTAAAGCCATTAACTGCTTCAAATTGGCTGAGAATATCAATGCATTAACACTGCTGAAAGAACTTCTTAAGGTTCATTAATCTCTCTTTTCTCTCTTACAAAATCTCATACTTGAGAATTTATGGTTTTAGTTACCAAATGACTTGTGTTTTATTTTGCAGGCATTTGCCAATTCAAGAAAAAGGTTTAAGATTATTATGCCCGGAAGTGAAATCCCAGAATGGTTTAGTCAACAAAAAAATGACTCTTCAATTAAGATACCCCTTCGGGAAGATAGTGAATGGATTGGAGTTGCTTGTTGCTGCAATTTTGTCAATAATGATGCTTCAAGGGATGACAACCAGGATACCAAGTGTGGAGTATTTATCTATTGTAATGGATCTATTTTTTGTGGTAGAAATCCTCGACAGATTGATTGGATAGAATGGGTGGTGGGTAAACGATTTAGCCAGCCCATAATAAAAGATCACCTTTTTCTTTATTATTGGTCGCGTGATAGATTCGATCCATTTTCGGAGGATAAATATGGTGACTGTGAAACCAATAATTTGTGGACAACAAATAGCTCAGATCGAATATGTGATGAGATTGAGGTGTCTTTCATTGGAAGCAGTGTTAAGGTGAAGAAGTGTGGTGCTAGAATAGTGTATAAGAAAGATTTGGAAGAAATAAAAGAGTTGCAGTGCCATAGCACTCCATCTTCTCCAAATTTTGAACACATCCACCAACACTCAGCTCACAACAATGGAACAATTGGTAGCACTTCTCTCATAAAACGAAAACGAAATATCTACGAGGAAGCAGAGGAAGAAGGGCCGCAACCAAAAGGGATGTAAAAAGTTTTCAATTTCATAATGGGCCAATCGGGGAAGAAGCATTAACTGTGTAAACTACTTAACCAACCTCGTCTTAGTAATTTTTTTACGCATGTTTACATCTTTACTTTAAAGTTATTTGTGTTGAGTTTTTGCTAGTAAAACAGAAAAATATGAAAGAAAAGAAAACTGAAGAAGAACGAAAGATGATTGTAATAGCCAATTTTGGCCCAAGTCCAAAAACAAAATAAACCCAAAAAAAACAAATAATAATTGTCCATCAAGAGTCCAATTACAAAAATTAAACCAACCCAAAGTTATTAAACCCTAGCCCAACAACTTAGCCCATTACAGAAAAAGAAAACAGCAGCAATAAACCCTAGCCTCAAGGTCGGCCGCCGACCTTTCATCTCCCCCACGCAGCCACCATGCGCGCCAATCAGCAGCCGCCCATGCTTCTGACACCTGCAACTGAGTAAATACAAGCGCAGAAACTACATGCAAAAAGACTACACGCAAATGGCAGAAAAAACAAGTAGAAAAAACAAAAGAATAGAAAATAAAGAGTTTTTTGTAACTAGTTTATAAGAGGGGAACGGCCATTCTTGGTTCTTCTTCGGCTTCATTTTTTTTACGAACCATCAGCAATCAAAGCAAAATAAAAAAAAAACATCAAGGTTGATTTCTTTTTTGTTTATTTTCTATCCTTATTCACTGTCGCTTTTTATTTTTTATTATTATTTTATTTTGTTATTTCAAACCTTTACAAACGAAATAATAATAAAAAGAGAAGAAGCCTTACCTGAACCCCCGTAGGTGCGACGTCGGAGGCCTTTGCCGTTGCTGCCTTCGGTTTCGAAAAGGGGGATTGAAGGTTTCCTCCTTCCTTTGCGACGGGGCGTCGAGGGCTTGGCCTCCAAAGGGGCTTCGAAAGAAGGCTAAAATGCCTGGCCTTTGAGCATCACTGGCCACCGATACGGTGGTGGCGCGGTGGTGAGACGAGCGGTGCAAGGGGAGCCCAATCAATTGGGAGGATGAGAGGAAGAGAGTTTTTTTTTCTTTGAGTGGCTGCTGTGTTTTAAAAAATTAGGGTTTAAAATCTGATTTTTGGGAAATGTTGGGCCTTATATACATTCAGCTAAACGGCGTCGTTTGGTTCAAGGGTAGCTGCGCATTTTCCTTCAAAAGGGAGATTTTTCGAATGGTCCCTCTCTTTCGCAGCTCCGTTCGATTGGACCCTGTTTTCTGCTTCTTCGTTCTTTTGAATTTGGCCCTCAATTTTCATTTTGCTTTCGAATTAGTCCTTAGAGCTGTCAAACTGGATGTTCGCATGGAACTTTGGGAACATTTTCCCATCTGGTCCCCATTAATTTCGCACCATTCATTTCACTCCTAAATTAGCTTTTGATTATTCATTTCGGCTCAATTTTTAATTTTGTCCCTGGTTTTGTGTAATTTATTCATTTATTTTCAAATTCATTTTTTTATTATTATTTGTTTGAAGTCTTACACATTATTCGTATTAAATTGTTTATATATATATATATTATTCGTTTTAAAATTCTTGGTACACATTAATTATTTTAGAACATTATTTGTTAAATTACATATATTATGTATAATAATCAGTTTTGCATTATTTATTTTAAATTATTTCATGCGTTAACTACTTTGAAATGCTTTACATGTTCTTTATTCTTAAAACTTATTTTTATATGTTATTTAAAATTTGTTTTTATCACTTGTTTTAAATCATTATATATATATACTGTTTCTTTAAACTCTTTTGCTTGTCAAATTGTTTTATTATTGTCTATTTTAAGTTTTCTAAATATGATAGATATATATATATATACTACTAATTTTAACTTTTTGTATAAATATATCATCTTTTCTAAAAATTGTTTGGTGTATTACTGTTTTCCTAAATTTCTTTTTTTTTTACATTATTTATTTTAAATCATTATATACATATATTTCTTGTTATATACTACCTATTTCTAAAAACGTCTTGTATATTACTCGTTTTACATATCCTTACACAATATTTGTTTTGAACTTGTCGATAGTATTTTAAGTTGTTTTATTATATTATTCGTTTCAAATTATTTTACATATTATTTATTTTAAGATATTTGTAATAGCCCATTTATGCTCGGGCTTAAACAAACAAAAGCAAAAAAATAATAAAAAATAAATGTCTAGTTTATTTTGACAGTCCATTTACAAAACCAATTAACAGCACAATCCATTACAACCCAAAATTAAAACCCAAACCCGAATACTAGTCCAAAATATGTTACACCCTGACCCAACTAAATGGCCCAATGGCCCAATAACAGTGTCTGGCCCAGTACCTGAACTGTTTCAGAACCTAGGGTTTCTGGAAAACCCTTGTGCCGCAAGCGCCTCAACACAGCCCTCGTCAAGCCGAGATCCGCGAGCGAATAACGCCCCATCGCCAAAATCCGCGCCGTTCACCTACAAAACAAGGAAAGAAAAGGGACAGTGGCAACAAAATAGGATTCTACATTTATTTTCTTTCTTTTTTCGATTTATTTTTAGGGTTATAAAAACCCTAACCAAATCTGTAACACAGACACACGGATATATAGATACATACAGAGATTAATAAAAAACAGCAGAGACTGATAACCGAACAGCGCCGTTTAGGAGATAGGGCATAATTGCCCAATAAGTCCCTACAGTTTGGCACGCGCTCTAATATCTTCCTTTTTACATTTTTTCCCTTAGTTTTTTATTTATTTTAATTTGATCCCTGTTTCTTCAATTCTTTTTATTTATTTTTAATTTCACTTTTATTTTTAATTATTTAGTATTATACATAAGTATTAAATTATTAACTATTTGCCATTTATACTAGGTTATTTTATTTGATATTATTTATATATTACATATTATTTTATAATTTGTATATTAGTTATTAGGTTATATGTTTTAATGTTTGTATATTATAGTATTATATTATATCATATATTACTTTTAAAATTTTATTTTGTATAAAATTTATTTATATTGTATAACATATTTTGTTTATATTGTTTATATTATATATGTTATTTTTATATATCTTTATTTAAAATTATTATATACTATTTATTAATCGTTTTTTATCATATATTATCATTTATATATGTACTAAATTATTAAATTATATATTTATTATAAGTATCCCTATTTTTTTATATACTCTAAGTTTTTATATTATTCATTTAAAATAAATTATTTATACATGTTAATCATTTTAGAGATTATCGTATTTTTTTATATATTCGATGTTCTTAAATATATATATATATATATCATCCATTTCTTTTATATATTTGATCTTGTTTGTAGAAGTTTCATATTTGTTTCTTATATTTTTATCTTTCATATAGATTTTTTTATTAATTACTGCTTATTTTATATCTTGTATCTGTTTATTTATGTTCTTTATTTGCTTACTATGGTTTTAGCATAGTCCTTTTATTATGTATATCATTTGCTGTGTCACATTAGTCTTTCGTTAATTGTCTATATTATTTGTTAATACGATTTGTAATAACGGAGAATTGCTATTTGGAATTGATGTTTTGTAATATATTCATGTCATATCTCACTCAAATCATCTTTTGTAAAAACATATTTTGTTAAATCGATGCATTTTATTCAAAGTTTTTTTAATACAGCAATATACGATATTAAGGACGTCGAGAAAAATTATACCTTAACTTACTAGGTTTTAATTTTTCTCGTAGAACTTAAAATATCAAATATTCTTTTTTTAAAAACCCATAAACTTCAAAACAAAACTTATTATCAAAAATTCAAAATGTTATATCTTAACTTATTAGATATAATGTTTCGTATCTCGAGGTAAGAATTTTCTACAAATAAAGGCAAACTTAGTTTCGAAGCTTTGAAATGTTGCATCCTAACTTATTGGGTGTGACATTTTATTTCTTTGAGATACGCAAGTCTTGGCTTTCTTTCAAATAAAAGGATTGTATTTTAAAATTTTCGGCATTTGGAAATTAAATAATCAATTAGGTACCAATTTTTTGGGCGTTGCGAGGGTGCTAACCCTTCCTCGTACGTAACCGACTCTCGAACTCGTTTTTCTGAATTTCGTAGGCCAAAATCAATGTTTTGAAATAAAATGTTTTATAAGGTGATCTAATCACACCTAAGCAAAAAAAGGATCTATGGCGACTCCTTTTTTTTTTTAAAAGTCGATCCCCGTTTTTCATAAAAACTTAAAAACGGTTTCGACAACTTGGGGACTCCGCTGGGGATATAATAAGAGAGTCAAGCCGTAAAATTGATTATTTCTTGTCCTTTTGTCCAAATTTAAAAATCTGATTTGAAAAACTATGATCCTTTTTTATTGCATGTGGTTCTAATTTTATAAAATATCTCTGCATTGCATTGCATGACCGTTGTGGTCGCACCTTTAAGTGGGAGCGGGAAGCTATGCCTTCGTGAGGTTTTCACCTCCGCATGGGCTAGTGGATTGCTTCCGGGATACATCTGTACCTATGTCTTCATGAAGTTTTCACTTCCGCATGGTCATAGGGAAATGTATTCCCCCGAGCTGAACTCGGTCCGTATGAACCTATAATGGGTGAGGATCGAGGAATTTGCTGATTCGGGTACCCAAACTTTAGAACTAAACCGCATATAGTGAACCCTAAGAGCCCACCCTAAGTAGAATTATACTAAACCTTAGTGGTCACCTAGATAGGTGTTTGCTTATTTTATTTGTGTTATGTTTTATTCCATGGTACTAACTTGTTGTGCTTTATCTTTGGTGCATGTCATTTCATATTTTAAAAGAAGTATCGATTCACGGTCAGTTTCTAAGTTAAAAAGCTGGTTATAGAGAATGAATTCCTTGATAAAGTAGAAGACAATGCAGCTGTCCGCATGTGGTCAGAGCAAACGCAATTAGAGAAAGGGAATAGCTTAGCTGAGGGGTATGTGTCGGAACTATGGGATTTCACTCGCATTAGTATCACGCAAAATGACCTCCAAAAGTTGAAAGAAATTTGGACCCGATGGGATGATGAGGCTAAGCAGCTGTTTTATGGTAATTATGGCGATCTACCTTATTTACTCGACATTAAGGTAGATAAGCATATGGTTCGGGCTATGACTCAGTTTTGGAACTCTGCCTATAGCTGTTTCACTTTTGGGAAAGTAGATTTGGTGCCCACGGTGGAGGAATATACAACCTTGCTTCATTGTCCAAGGGTCCAAGTCAATAAAGCTTATTCTAGGGCGGCTAATGTCCCAACTTTTGTGAAGAAGTTAATGAATATCACGGGGATGAGTGAGCAGTGGGTTGCAGCCAGAATTCAAGAGAAAGGTGAGGGTAAATGCATACCTTGGGTGAGTTTGAGGGACCTGATCCTAACACATCCAGATGTAAAGAAGAAGATTGACATCTTTGACTTGTGTATTTACGGTTTGGTAATCTTTCCTAAAGCTCTAAGACATGTAGATGAAGCAGTTACTGATCTATTCGATCGACTTGACAAAGGGGTCACATCTGTACCTGCAATCTTAGCCGAAACGTTCAGATCTTTAAATGCATGTCGGAGAGTAGGTGAAGGCAGGTTCATTGGATGCGCACAGTTGTTATTAGCCTGGTTCCACAGTCATTTATGAAAAGTAGAGAAAGTTTCTTATCGAGTTTTTTCTGAGAGTTATTCTCCATTAAAAGAAATAGTGGCTATACCCAGGAGAGAAGACGTGTCCGAGGAAAACTGGATGGCGCTCCTTCAAAACCTTCAAGAGGAAGACGTCGAGTGGAGGGCTCCTTGGATGATTCCCGATGAAATCCTTTATCGGTGTGGGAGTTTTGACTGGGTTCCTTTACTTGGAATTTGGGGAGCCGTTGGGTATGCTCCTTTGCTTGTACTAAGGCAATATGGATCAAGACAGTTCGTACCAGCAACATATGGGCTAGCTCAGCGTGAGTTCTCATACAGAGGGGACAACTATAAGAAGAGGGTTAAGGAGATTTCTTGTGCTTGGAATCAGATTCGTAGGATGAAGAGATTATCCGCAGGCCCAATAACGACCCCAAAATACAGCGGATGGAGGACTAGAAGGATTAATGACAACATCCCTGAGCTGAATCCAGAAGGTGCCCGATCAAGAGAGGAATACTTGCAGGTGGTCCCATCAGAGCTAGAGATTATAAGGCAAGATTTTGAAAGGAGGAATTTGAAGCTCGAGAAGAAGATAGAACAGTTAGAGGAGGAGAAAATGTATTTGAGGTTAGATGTTGATATTCAAAAGCTAGAAGCCGGGAAATTAAAGAGAAGAAAGAATGAAGTAGAAGAAGACCTAGGTAGTTTGAAAGTGGATCACAAGAAATTGCGTCTATCAATGAGAAACGCCGGATTGGGAAAGACTTCGAAACAGTGGCAACATGAGATTCAAGAGGAAAAGGCCAAAGTTGACCGATGGAAGAGGAAATTCCATGAAATTCAGGCGCAAAACAAGGTCCTAGAAAGGAGTTTGGCAGAAAGTCAAAAAGAAGAATGTGGATTGAAAGCTAGAGTGGCTAAACTGGGACGGTCTCTTCACCACTATCGAAACCGTAATTCTGCAGTCGAACTGGAAACAAGTCTGAACAAGATTGAGGAAATAAAGGGGAAAATCAAAAAATTAGAATCGGCATTACAAGATTGTGAACTCCGGATCGAGCTTCTTGAAGCATAAGAAGGGCATTGGAAGGAAGAGCTCTACCACTCCCATGATCAAGTTAGAAATCGGGATTTTCTCATGGGTGAAGCAATAGTTCAGATTCGAGAGGTAGCTGATCACATACAGACTTTGGCAGTACAGGCTGATACGTTGAGCACGAAGTATGAGCTACAGTCAGATCGTGGTCAAGAGCTAGCCCTATTGTTTGGGAAAATCAAAACTTTGGGCCTTAGGGCGAAAGAATATTTGTAGTCCATTTTACGTAAAGGATTTTGTTTTCTAATAAAGTTTTATAAATGAAATTGAATCTGAATCGATGCCTTTTTGCATTCATGCATTTGCATTACATTGCATCATTTGCATTAGACTTTTACAAAAGGACCGTAATTAGGTAAAAATATTTCAGTTAACCTGGAAAACATGGAACAAAGGTTGGAGAGAATAGAGCAAATACAAATACAGATGCAGGGGCAATTGACCAAGATTCAACAAGAAATGCGAGAACAAATGCTAGATTTCCAAAGGAATATGATGGGCCAGCTAACTCAGTTACTAGCCGGATGACTTGAAAAAAGGAGTGGCCCAGTGGTCAACAGTGGGGATGATGATGAAGACATCATTTATTCCCCAGGTTTTTCCCCAATAAGTGTCCCGACTCAACCAGACACGCATTCGCATGGGGTACCCGTCATTATCAGACCCCAATGTCAGACTGATACCTCGGCCCTGTTGAACTTCCCGATGAGCTCAAGTTTTAACCTGGAGCATGATCGAGCCAAACCGGTTGTTCTGGAAGAAACAAAAGAAAGGGGAGAGTGGACTTTAAAGGCCCCGAAGAAGAAAGAAAAGGAAGCGAATAGTACCAATAGGTATAACAAGGGCCATTCGGAGCCGATTACAGTAAGCTAGACAAGGACGGTAACTACCAGCCATCAGGTCTTCCCAAGGCAAGAACCCAATCCAAGACTGAACTCAGAAAAACCTCAGTTCGCACCCATCCCAATCGCGTATAAGGATTTGTACCAAACATTGTTTGACGCACATGTTGTATCCCCTTTTTATATAAAACCAATATGGCTCCCATACCCCAAATGGTACGATGTAAATGCCCAATGCGTATACCATGGAGGAATAACAGGGCATTTGATCGAGAACTGCGTCGCTTTTAAAAAGATAGTCGGAAGACCCATCAAATTGGGTGTCGTAAAATTTGATGATCCCTCTGGTGCAGAAAATTCGTTACCCAACCTTTCTATTAAAGGGGTAAACATTGTAAGTTCCACGATAGATAGCGGCATGGGATCCAAGAATGCATCGAGCTCAGGGCCCTAGTGCAAGGCTTGATGGATAATAAATTGAGGAGATCAAAGACCCGATGGGAATGTTGGGGAATCTAAGCATTAACGACAAGAGAACCAGGGAATAAAAGTTTTCAAGCCCTTAAATACTTGGGAAGATTTTAAAAAATGGAACTGTAGAAGGGATTCTTGTATTTTTAGAGCTGATCTAGAGTAATATTCAAAACACGCTTGTTGCCTTAAGCCTAGAGGCAATAAGAATCCTTTTGTGAAATAGGCCCGTGTCCGAAATTTTTATTTCAATAAAATGCATCTTTTGGAGCAAATATTCTTTTATTTTTTCAATTTCATACTGTACAAAAAAATTGTTCTTAGTTTTTCTTCTTTTGTTTGTTCTTTGGACTTTCTTTCAAGTATTCTTTCATTCTTTATTCATGACCATACAAATAATTATTCTTTGAATCATTTATTCTTTGGAATCTTCTCTCAAACCTACAATAGGTCTCCAGATATCAATGATGTGAGCAATCTTTGCTCTTCGACTCGAGTCTCCTTTCGAGTAAGATATGTGTCTAGAAGGATCTCGGGACTTTAAAGATGACAGAGATTGTAACTTATCTTGATTTGTTAATAATGGTAGAACAAGATGAAAAAGCAGACCTTACTACACAAAAGGTCATAAACATTATGAGAGGTGAAGATTGTAGCCTAGCTCACCACAGAGATAAGGCAATACATCATTGAGTTATTTTCAAAAATTCAAAGATGTTTTTTGCACGATCATATCAAGACACGCTTGGGAAAAATCTTAAAAAAGGTCCATAAGGGTGTTTAGAGAACATGCTAATGGTTATACAATAGTCAAGCTAATCATGAGGTTTGGGTATTGTTAATCTACATAGAAGGGGATGGTATCAACTATGACCGTATTTAAGGAGACAAGATTCATGTGCCTTCTCCAGTTCTTCAAAAATTTTCTATATGTGGGGCATGGATGTGATGGGGCCAATCTCGTCAAAAGCTTTTAGCCAATATCGATTCATTATCGTGGTCGTCGTTTACTTCACTAAGAGGGTGGAAGTAGCTTCATATGCTAATATTACAAGGTCGAAATCATTAAATTCTTAAAAAAAAAGATCAGGCGCCGAAAAAGAATGCCAAAAAGGACAAAGTCAAAAGTTTGTAGTCTGTTCAAAGATCAGACGTCATATCATCGAGCAACAAAGGCAGCCAAAAAGAAAAAATAAAAAAAAACAAAAGAAGGATTGTAGAAAAGATGACCGAGACTTGTAAAGATTGGCATAAAGAAGTTACTATTTGTCTTCTATGATTATCGAACGTTGGCCAGGACTTTTGCCGGAGCAACATCTTACCCATTGGTTTATGGAATGGAAGCATTTTTTCTAATTGAACCTAATCGAAGAAAAGGGTAAAAGTTATCCATCACGGTTAGATGATACAAGCTTACGACAAAGATATTTATCCTAGAGAATTCCACGAGGGGAACCTGATCTTTCTTTTACAAAAGGATTTTAGAGAAAAACAGATTTCAAACTGGGAAGGACCTTATGTTGTAGAGAAGGCCTGTTCTGGAGGAGCATTGATATTGACCGAGATGGATGCCAAAGACTTGCCCAATCCGGTGAATTCAGGTTCAGTCAAGAAGTATTTTACCTGAAAGGGGAAAGGCCAAGGTGAAAACCCACAAAGGGCGCCTTGGGTTCAAATTCATAAAAAAAGGGCCAAGGCGAAAACCCGCAAAGGGCGCTTTGAGACCAAAGGGGTTTTGAGTCGAAAACCCGAAAAGGGCGGCTCAAATTTTGATCAAAGATAGGGCATATGGTAGTCTTGCTATGCCTAAATTAACAGTGAGGAAATATGCTACGTCTTAGGGCATTGACAAAGTACTTCGGATCCTCTAAACACGTATTGAGCTCAAAATGGTCCTCAAGAAGTTTGTACAGAGAAGCTCAGGCTGCGATGTCTGGGGCACCTAGCTTTTATCTTACCCATTTTGAATTTGCTATCTTTGATTACTTTATTCTTTTCAAGATACACCTTAATCAATTTTCTTTTATTGCCTTGGTTTTCTTTGATTAACTTATTTGTTTCGAGCTATGCTCCTGATTAATTTCTTTCTCGTCCATTATTGTGATCTTTTTCAAGCATTTTATATTAAAATAACGATTAATGGACTAATAATACTTTCATAAAAGAAGTTTTGCATATTACTTTGGAAGCTTCTAAATAATATGAGAATCTAAAACAGGACTATTGATTAGAACTTACCAAGCCTAAGGGTTGGAAATAATGAAAGGTGGTTATCTCTTCGGATTTTTATTGGATAAGACATTTTTGTCGGTGATATCATCTCGACAAATGATGAGAAATGTCAACCCAAGTGTAAAAGGGGATCATTCTCGGGAAAAGAAAAATGATACTTTGCATTCATGCAAATATCATGCACATACATCTGGTCATTACACCTAGGGAATGGTATAACAGATCAAATTGATTGAAGATGATGCAAATTTCATACCTCTGAGTGGTAACAGGATGGATAGGAGAAACCAAATGTTATTCCCCTGAAGTTGCAGTGGGAGGTACAAACTTTATGTCCCAAGGTTCAAGTAGAGTGGATTCAGAATTACAATGGGGCAAATTATTTGAGCAGAATATGATTGATACTTCAAGAGGAACGAAGATGAAACCTTGACGAATAAATGATTGATGACACTCGAAATAGGAGTCATTCTTATAACATTTCTGCATTCATATATCATCCAGTTAGGAGCATTTGATTCATTTCGATCATTGTATCCTAATCATTGTACATTTAACAAAGGATCATTCTCATGACTTTCTGCATTCATGCAAATGTCATCCATAATATCATTTACTTAGGAGCATTTGATTCATTTCGATCATTGCATCCTAATCATTGTACATTTAAAAAAGGGATCATTCTCATGACATTCTGTATTCATGCAAATGTCGTCCATAATACATTTAGTTAGGAGCATTAGATTCATTCTGATCATAGCATCCTAATAATTTGACATAAACAGAAGCATATGAAATTGAGTCTACAGGACATGTCCTCAGAGGACGGTGTAGCAACATCGGTGAATCCACAGATCTTACCTCCCTAAGCGGTAGTGGAGCGGATCGAATTTGGCGAATCTTATCTCCATGTATCGGCGATGGAGCAGATTCAAGCCACCAACCTTATCTCTCCGAGGTAGCAAGGGAGCAGGTTGAAGTTTGTAGTCTCATCTTCCTGAGGTAGCAAGGAAGCAGACTAAAGATTGTAGATCTTATCTCCATAAGCGGTAGTGGAGCAGATCGAATTTGGCAAATTTCATCTCCATGTATCGGCAATGGAGCAGATTCAAGCCACCAACCTTATCTCCCTGAGGTAGCAAGGGAGCAGGTTAAAGTTTGTAGTCTCATCTTCTTGAGGTAGCAAGGAAGTAGACTAAAGATTGTAGATCCTATCTCCATAAGCAGTAGTGGAGTAGATCGAATTTGGCAAATATTATCCCCTTATATTGGCAATGGAGCAGATTTTAGCCACTAACCTTATCTTCCTGATGTAGCAATGGAGCAGGCTGAAGATTATAGTCTTGTCTTCCTGATGTAGCAAGGGAGCAGACTAAAAATTGTAGATCTGGCCTTCTTGAGTTTGCAGCGAAGCAGATCGAAGATACTAATCTGGCATCCCTGAGTTTGCAGTGGAGCAGATTAAAGACAATAGATCTTGCCTTCCTGAGATAGCAGCGAAGTAGATCGAAGATACTCGTCTGGCATCCCTGAGTTTGCAGTGGAGCGATTGAAGATAGCGATTTGGCATTCAAAGTTGCGGAGAAGCGGTCGAAGACATCAGATCTTTTCTCCCTGTGTTTGCAGTGAAGCAGATTGAAGATAGTAGATTTGGCATTCCTGAAGTTGCAGGAAGCAGATCGAGGACACCAGATCTTGTCTCCCTGAGTTTGCAGTGGAGCAGATTGAAGATAGCAGATTTGGCATTCCTGAAGTTGCAGGAAGCAGATTGAAGACACTAGTCTGGCGTCCCTGAAGTTGCAGCAGAGTAGACTGAAGACAGCAGATCTTATCTTCCTGAAGTTGCAGGAAGAAGATCAAAGACATCAGCTTGACCTCCCTGAAGTTGCAGTGGAGCAAACTGAAGAAAGCAGATTTGGTCTTCCTGAAGTTGCAATGAAGCAGATCGAAGATAGCTTATCTTCCTGAGGATACAGCTATTTGACAAGACCGGGAAAAATGGGTCTTTTTATCATCTTTGCTCTATTCTCGTTACACGATAATGAGAAAAGAGGGGCAACTGTAATAGCCCATTTATGCCCGGGCTTAAACAAACAAAAACAAAAAAATAATAAAAAAATAAATGTCCAGTTTATTTTTACAGTCCATTTACAAAACCAATTAACAGCCCAATCCATTACAGCCCAAAATTAAAACCCAAACCCGAATACTAGCCCAAAATCCGTTACACCCTGACCCAACTAAATGGCCTAATGGCCCAATAACGATGTCCGCCCAAGACGGCATTTGAGAACCTAAGGTTTACGAAACCCTTGTGCCGCAAGCGCCTCAACACAGCCCTTGTCAAGCCGCGATCCGCACGCGAATAACGCCCCACCACCGAAATCCGCGCCGTTCACCTGCAAAACAAGGAAATAAAAGGGACAGTGGCAGCAAAATAGGATTCTACATTTATTTTTTTCTTTATTCGATTTATTTTTAGGGTTATAAAAACCCTAACCAAATCTGTAACACAGACACACGAATATATAGATATATACAGAGATTAATAAAAAACAGCAGAGGTTGATAACCGAACGGCGCCGTTTAGGAGATAGGACATAATTGCCCAATAAGTCCCTACAGTTTGGCACACGCTCCAATATCTCCCTTTTTACATTTTTTCCCTTAGTTTTTTTTTATTTTATTTTAATTTGATCCCTGTTTCTTCAATTCTTTTTATTTATTTTTACTTTTACTTTCACTTTTATTTTTAATTATTTAGTATTAATCATATGTATTAAATTATTAACTATTTGTCATTTATACTAGGTTATTTTATTTAATATTATTTATATATTACATATTATTTTATAATTTGTATATTAGTTATTAGGTTATATGTTTTAATGTTTGTATATTATAGTATTATATTATATCATATATTACTTTTAAAATTTTATTTTGTATAAAATTTATTTATATTGTATAACATATTTTATTTATATTGTTTATATTATATATGTTATTTTTATATATCTTTATTTAAAATTATTATATACTATTTATTAATCGTTTTTATCATATATTATCATTTATATATGTACTAAATTATTAAATTATATATTTATTATAAGTATCCCTATTTTTTTATATACTCTAAGTTTTTATATTATTCATTTAAAATAAATTATTTATACATGTTAATCATTTTAGAGATTGTCGTATTTTTTTATTTACTCGATGTTCTTAAATATATATATCATCCATTTCTTTTATATATTTGATCTTGTTTGTAGAAGTTTCATATTTGTTTCTTAAATTTTTATCTTTCATATAGATTTTTTTGTTAATTACTGCTTATTTTATATCTTGTATCTGTTTATTTATGTTCTTTATTTGCTTAATATGTTTTAGCATAGTCCTTTTATTATGTATATCATTTGCTGTGTCACATTAGTCTTTCGTTAATTGTCTATATTATTTGTTAATACGATTTGTAATAACGGAGAATTGCTATTTGGAATTGATGTTTTGTAATATATTCATGTCATATCTCACTCAAATCATCTTTTGTAAAAACATATTTTGTTAAATTGATGCATTTTATTCAAAGTTTTTTTTAATACAGCGATATACGATATTAAGGACTTCGAGAAAAATTATACCTTAACTTACTAGGTTTTAATTTTTCTCGTGGAACTTAAAATATCAAATATTCTTTTTTTAAAAACCCATAAACTTCAAAACAAAACTTATTATCAAAAATTCAAAACGTTATATCTTAACTTATTAGATATAATGTTTCGTATCTCGAGGTAAGAATTTTCTACAAATAAAGGCAAACTTAGTTTCGAAGCTTTGAAATGTTGCATCCTAACTTATTGGGTGTGGCATTTTATTTCTTTGAGATAAGCAAGTCTTGGCTTTCTTTCGAATAAAAGGATCGTATTTTAAAATTTTCGGTATTTGGACATTAAATAATCAATTAGGTACCAATTTTTTGGGCGTTGCGAGGGTGCTAACCCTTCCTCGTACGTAACCGACTCCCGAACTCGTTTTTTCTGAATTTCGTAGGCCAAAATCAATGTTTTGAAATATAACGTTTTATAAGGTGATCCAATCACACCTAATCAAAAAAAGGATCGATGGCGACTCCATTTTTATTTTTAAAAGTCGATCCCCGTTTTTCATAAAAACTTAAAATCGGTTTCGACAATATTTATATACATATAATTCATTTTAATTTTTTCCACATATTATTTAAAATTTTTATATAAATTACTTAGTTTAAACTATTTTTGAATTTCCTTTTATTGTTTGTCTCAATTATTCTTTCATTTTTTATCTTGAATTGTTTTTTTTATATGAATCATTTATTTTAATTATTGTGGACTTTAAATCGTCTTATTTATTTTATTTTCATTATTCATGTTAATATTTAAATAATGTACATTGCTTGATTATTGCCATTGTTTTTTTAATTCGTTTATTTCATATCTTTTGCATTATTGTCATTCACTCGTATTATATTATGTTCATATATACTTGTCCCATGCTCATTACTATATTTTTATATCATCGCATCGTGAATTAGACCCCAATGTATTTATTCAATATAGATCATTTTATCTTACTTCAAACTAAATAACGTACACCATTCTTAAATATTTTATTAATTTCATCCAAATTCGTACAAAAGGGAAATTTGAAAACAAAGGCAATGTCCCGTGTTTTGGAAATTCGAGGAATAATGCCCTAACTTACGGGGTTTCGGTTTTCTTGTTAAACCTAAATTGCCAAATATCCTTTTAAATTTCGAAATATATAAAATTTTAATTAAAATTAAAGACAAACTTGCGTTCGAGTGTTCTAGGTATCGCGTCCTAACTTACGGGATGCGATACTTCGATATCTCGAGACGAGGAAATCTTTAACAATCGTTTTGATTTAATTTAAGCATTGTTTTTTAAAATAAAAAGGATCGTATTTTAAATTCGTTCTCAGTTTTCAACTTTCGACATTAAGATACTAATTAATCAATTCGGTACCAATTTTGGGCGTGGCGAGGGTGCTAATCCTTCCTCGCACGTAACCGACTCCCGGACCCGTTTTCTCAAATTTAGCAGACCAAAATTGTTTTAATAAAACAAACATTTTCTTAAAACAAATTTTACGAGGTGACCCGATCACACCTCATCAAAAAGGATTGGTGGCGACTCCCGTTTTTCGTTTTCATTTTCAAAACCAAAGTCGATTCCCGTGAAAAAAATGGTTTCGACAGCTTGGCGACTCCACTGGGGACGTCAATAAGAGAGTCAAGCCAAAATCGATTAATTTCTGCCTTTGCGTCAAAATTCGAAAATCCGATTTAAATTTAAGATTATTTCATTGCATTCTTTACTTTCATGGTTTTCTTTATAATATGCCTGTTCTGTAGTTTAAATCTTTCGGTGTATCTTTGCATATCGCATCATATCAATTGGTCAATTTTACCCTCTTAAGTGAGAGTAAGAAACTATTCCTTCGTGAGGTCTTCACCTCCGTATAGGATAGCGGATTACTTTCGGGATACATCCGTACCTGCATTTTCGTGAGATTTTCATCTCCGTATAGCCGTAGGGAAATGTATTCCCCCAAACTGGACTCAGTCCACATGGGCCTATAATGGGTGAGGATCGAGGAATCTGCCGGTTTGGGTACCCTTACTTTAGAACCGAATCACATATAATGTGTAACATCCTGAATTTTTGGGCCTATGCATTTAATGGGTGGATATGTTTAATGTGTTAATTTAAGTGTTAGGGGTCCAAATTGGGCTCAGGCTTAGGTAGAGGCCTTGATTAAAATTATCTGTTTGGGCATTATAGGGTTTAAAAGGTAGTATCTATGTTTAAAATACCAAAGTGGGCTTGTGGCCCAATCTTAGGAGGTGACGCCACACAAAGGAGTAAGGGGCCCAAATTTAAGTTTCATGGAGCCCAATTCTTTTAATTTAAGTTAGCTAAATTTTGGGCATTAGGATTAGGTGGAGCGGATGGCAACAAGGCTAAAATTTAGGGGTTTAATGTTTAAAATATGTGGATAATAAGCGGATAAAGGCTATTATTTAGGAATTTATTTTATGTGGATAATAAGCGGATAAAGGCTAAAATTTAGGGATTTTAATGATTAAAATATGTGGATAATATGCTGATAAAGGAGGGAGGAGTTAGAGATAATTAAGTCTCTTTTAGATGAGCTAGTAGGTTAAGATAAAGGAGAAAAGATAGGATTTATCTGCAAGGTTAGGTAAGTGCCAAAATTTCTATAAATAGAGGGAATATCTCTTCAATTTCAGCGTTTGGGTTTTCTCTCATTCTTTTCTCTTCTTCTCCGAGTAAAAGCCAAAAACTCCTAAAGTTCCATCTTCTTCTTCATTCTCTCAAAAAGCCGAAATCTCTAAGCCTATTCCTCATCATCTTCACTTTGATTCAAAAGTCGAAACTCTTTCCATTCTTTTTCTTCCTAAATTGAAATCTTCAAGTCTCTTCCTTGTTTTCTTTTCTTCTTCTTCTCTTTTCTGTCGAAAACAAAAACTCCTCACTCAAATATTTTAAAAGCCAAAGACACATCAGCCTTCTCTTGTTCATACTTTTTCTCGGGATTTTCTTAAAAGTCGAAATCCCTAGATCTCATCTCCCGTGATTGCCGAATTACTTCGTGGTGCCTACTTGTGCCGAAATCTCAAGGGAACTTTAGTGGAGTCAATCGCATAGATCTCTAAGTTATATAATCGTGTTACTTTCGGGATTTCAAGGTAAGGGATCTATTAGTTTTAACGTGTAATTTGGGATTTATTAACCTTGGCCGATTGTTGAAGGGGCTAAATCTTTGTGTGTTTTTCCGCTTTTGAGCAAAGCTTTACATTGAGGATAATAGATCCTGGATAGCAAGGACATCGACTAAGAATATTGGATTTCGCGATAACGTGTGTGTAATACTTCCCCACGATCTAGATCGATTATTAATGTATGCTCATAAGTTTATATGTTGTGATAAATACCGATATTTCGGTTTAATGTTGGAAACCCGGTAGGGTGAAGCAAATCACTAGGTCGATGAATGTTTGACTTTATATGATAAAAGCATATTGAATTTATGACTGCATGGGTTGGGTTGATGAAAGGAGGAAGTTATACGTTATATGTGTAGCGGTTTATACCGTGATCTCATTATATGTTGTAGCGGCTAATGCCGTGATCTCATTATAAGGGCTTCGGCCATAATATGTTGATGAGCGCATGATCGCCATCTTGGCGTGTAGCGGTGTGGGTCGATTGTAGAAATCCCCAATGGTGTGAATGGTCGGTACGGGGCGCGTAGCGGATGGAAACCTAGGCAAATGGGTTGGGCCTTGCATATTATTTGTTATTTTTTTATAAATGGAATTATTAATCATTTTATGGGCCTAAGGCCAAAATCTAGTGGTGCATGAGGGTTGCACATCGAGTCTCGCGACTCACCCTATTAATTAACCTTTGGTGATACCTAGTGCTTGGACCGGGTGGGAGAGAAACGCAAGGTGGCCATGCAAAAGACCAAGCTGGATCCAAAAAAGTCTCAAGTTAATACTTTATATTTTTAATTAATGGATTTTAAATCTCGTTGTAATAAGGCTATGGGCCACTAGTTTATGTTTTGTTTTATTTTGAGCTTTAATTACTTTTAGTTATTTAAATTCTTATTGAACTAATGTATCTATTTAAATTTGGGTTTTTTAATTTATAAAGGCATATTTTATTTAAACTATCAACTATTAAATTTCTCTCGAATAAGAAGATAAACTTTAGAAAAATATTTTTACGAAAATACGACATGTTCTTCCAAAATTTTTAGTGACATACCGAGATCCGTCGTGGTGTTTGGGCGGGTTTGGGGTGTTACAAATTGGTATCAGAGCTCGGTTCAAAACTCGACTCTGTGGGGTTTTTGGGCTCAAAACGTTTTCTAAAGTTGGGTTTTCGAAACATGCATATTTATACAGGTCTGTTAGCTCAGCATGGCACCTGCGTCTCCGGCCCAAGTCCGGCAGGTAAGTATTCTGAACCATTGTGTGATATAATATATGTGGGCTTGATGGGCTTTATGGGACGTAGATTAGTTAGATTAGAACTTGATGGACTTTAGGCCTAGCTGAAACAACTCTTAAAATCTCATAAGACTTAACTTCACTAAACAAACCCGTGAGCAGCCGTAAGACTAGGGTGTGGTAACAGCATATACGCATGTCAGGATTGGATCCTAAGAGCACGGTATTTAAGCGGTCCTAGTGACTCACCTCCTCTTGCTGGAATCCTACAGTGCGTAGTGATTGTTCACCTTAGCCAAGTTAGAGTGTGGCAATGGGCATACGCATGTCTAGGAGTGGATTCGGGGAGAGCTTGGTACTTAAGCGATCCTAGCGACTCACCTCCTCTTCACTAGAATCCTACAGTGCGTGGTGACTATTCACCCAAGTTACGAGGACTTGTTGATGGGCTAAACCTTATAATTAAAACCGAAAGGGACCAAATGCCTAGTTTGAAAAAAAAAACAACAACAACATCGAAATATCCACAGTTAGAAAAAATTACCAACCTACCCTCGTTTTGTCAAATGACCAAAATACCCCTGGTTTGTACAATTACCAAATTACCCTGATTTACAAAATTACTAAATTGCCCCGATTGCAAAATTACCGAAATACCCCGAATTTCAAAATTACAAAATACCCAGATTTCAAAATTACCAAAATACCCCCGGATTGTAAAATTACCAGAATACCCCTATGTGTTGAATGTGGGTGCATGGATGTTGTCTGTATGTTGATGGTTGAATGTATGTAGTTCTTAGAACTAGGAAAGGTGAACTTTAGACTGAATTGCGAATTCGAAAGAACTACCCTTAAACCTGCTATTAATAAGATTGTCCGTGGTTAACCAGTGAAAAGAATTGATAATTCATAAAATTTTTAATCAGATAAACGCGGACCGATAGCATGAGTACAAGGGGACGAGGACGCTCTAGATGTGAATACCGGTGCATACTCTACCATAGAATACTAAGTTTTTATTTTGGGTTTAGTATTGGAGTGCGCAGCGGAAGCATGGTAGTGAGACTTAGGTAGTACGATTAATAGTTAGTTGGAAATTTCGAGGACGAAATTTCTTTAAGGGGGTAGAACCTGTAACATCCTCGAATTTTTGGGCCTATGCGTTTAATGGGTGGATATGTTTAATGTGTTAATTTAAGTGTTAGGGGTCCAAATTGGGCTCAGGGCTTAGGTAGAGGCCTTGATTAAAATTATCTGTTTGGGCATTATAGGGTTTAAAAGGTAGTATCTATGTTTAAAATACCAAAGTGGGCTTGTGGCCCAATCTTAGGAGGTGACGCCACACAAGGGAGTAAGGGGCCCTAATTTAAGTTTCATGGAGCCCAATTCTTTTAATTTAAGTTAGCTAAATTTTGGGCATTAGGATTAGGTGGAGTGGATGGCAACAAGGCTAAAATTTAGGGGTTTTAATGTTTAAAATATGTGGATAATAAGCAGATAAAGGCTATTATTTAGGAATTTATTCTATGTGGATAATAAGCAGATAAAGGCTAAAATTTAGGGATTTTAATGATTAAAATATGTGGATAATATGCTGATAAAGGAGGGAGGATTTAGAGATAATTAAGTCTCTTTTAGATGAGCTAGTAGATTAAGATAAAGGAGAAAAGATAGGTTTTATCTGCAAGGTTAGGTAAGTGCCAAAATTTCTATAAATAGGGGGAATATCTCTTCAATTTCAGCGTTTGGGTTTTTCTCTCATTCTTTTCTCTTCTTCTCTGAGTAAAAGCCGAAAAATCCTAAAGTTCCATCTTCTTCTTCATTCTCTACAAAAGCCGAAATCTCTAAGCCTATTCCCTCATCTTCACTTTGATTCAAAAGCCAAAACTCTTTCCATTCTTTTTCTTCCTAGCCGAAATCTTCAAGTCTCTTCCTTGTTTTCTTTTCTTCTTCTCTTTTCCTGTCAGAAACTGAAACTCCTCACTCAAGTATTTTAAAAGCCAAAGACACATCAGCCTTATCTTGTTCATACTTTTTCCGGGATTTTCTTAAAAGTCAAAATCCCTAGATCTCATCTCTTGTGATTGCCGAATTACTTCTGTGGTGCCTACTTGTGCCGAAATCTGAAGGGAACTTTAGTGGAGTCAATCGCATAGATCTCTAAGTTATAGAATCGTGTTACTTTCGGGATTTAAAGGTAAGGGATCTATTAGTTTTAACGTGTAATTTGGGATTTATTAACCTTGGCCGATTGTTGAAGGGGCTAAATCTTTGTGTGTTTTTCCGGCTTTTGAGCAAGGCTTTACATTGAGGATAATAGATCCGGATAGCAAGGACATCGACTAAGAATATTGGATTTCACGATAACAGGTGTGTAATACTTCCCCACCATCTAGATCTGATTATTAATGTATGCTCATAAGTTTATATGTTGTGATAAATACCGATATTTTGGTTTAATTTTGGAAACCCGAAAAGGGTGAAGCAAATCACCAGGTCAGTGAATGTTTGACTTTATATGATAAAAGCATATTGGATTTATGACTGCATGGGTTGGGTTGATGAAAGGAGGAAGTTATACGTTATATGTGTAGCGGTTTATACCGTGATCTCATTATATGTTGTAGCGGCTAATGCCGTGATTCATTATAAGGGCTTCGCCATAATATGTTGATGAGCGCATGACCGCCATCTTGGCGTGTAGCGGTGTGGGTCGATTGTAGAAATCCCCAATGGTGTGAATGGTCTGATGCGGGGCGTGTAGCGGATGGAAACCTAGGCAAATGGGTTGGGCCTTGCATATTATTTGTTATTTTTTTATAAATGGAATTATTAATCTATTTTATGGGCCTAAGGCCAAAATCTAGTGGTGCATGAGGGTTGCACATGCGAGTCTCGCGACTCACCCTATTAATTAACCTTTCAGTGATACCTAGTGCTTGACCGAGTGGCCGAGAGGAACGCAAGGTGGCCATGCAAAAGACCAACTGGATCCAAAAAAAGTCTCAATTAATACTTTATATTTTTAATTAATGGATTTTAAATCTCGTTGTAATAAGGCTATGGGCCACTAGTTTATGTTTTGTTTTATTTTGAGCTTTAATTACTTTTAGTTATTTAAATTCTTATTGAACTAATGTATCTATTTAAATTTGGGTTTTTTTAATTTATAAAGGCATATTTTATTTAAACTATCAACTATTAAATTTCTCTCGAATAAGAAGATAAACTTTAGAAAAATATTTTTTCTGAAAATACGACATGTTCTTCCAAAATTTTTAGTGACATACCAGATCCGGTCGTGGTGTTTGGGCCGGGTTTGGGGTGTTACATAATAAGCCCTAAGAGCCTACCCTAGGTAGGACCACGCCAAACCTTAGTGGTTACCCGAATAGGTGCTTGATTATTTCTTGTTTGCTTTGAGTACTTTTTTGTACATAATACTAACTTGTTGTGTTTTGCTGTTATTACATGGCATTTCATCATAAAAGGGTGTTGATTCACGTTCGGTTACTAGATAGAAAAGCTTAGCATGGAAAAGGGGTTTCTTGATAGAGTGGAGGATAATGCGGTCGTCCGAATATGGTCTGAGGGGATACAGTGAGAGAAAGGAGATAGTCTGACCGAGGGATATGAATCAGAGTTATGGGATTTCACCCGCATCAGTATGACTCAGAATAACCTGCAAGAGTTAAAGGAGATATGGGACTCATGGGGGGACGAGATCAAGCAGCTGTTTTACTATAACTACGGTGACCTACCTTATCTACTTGATATAAAGGTGGACAAGCATTTATTCCGAGCCCTCGCTCAGTTTTAGAATCTCGGCTATAGTTGCTTCACTTTTGGGAGAGTTGATTTGGTGCCTACCGTGGAGGAGTACATGGCCCTGCTTCGTTGCCCGAGAATTAAAGCCGAAAAAGCCTATTCTAGAGCTGCTAACATCCCGACCTTTGTAAAGAAATTGATGAATATCACGGGGATGAGTGAGCAGTGGGTTGCAGCTCAGATTAAGCAAAAGGGAGACAGTAAGTGTATTCCTTGGAAGAACTTAAGAGATCTAATTCTAGCACATCCGGACATAAAAAAGAGGGTCGATGTTTTCACTTTAAGCATCTACGGTTTGGTCGTCTTTCCCAAGGCATTAGGACATGTAGAGGAAGCAGTCTCAGACCTGTTCGATAGAATTGATAAGGGAGTCACACCCGTCCTTGCGATCTTAGCTGAAACTTTCAGATCATTGAACGCTTGCCAGAGAACGGGCGAGGGGAGGTTCATAGGATGTGCGCAGCTTTTGCTATCGTGGTTTCATAGCCACTTTTGGAAGGTAGAAAAAGTCTCATATCGAGTTTTTCTAAGAACTACTCTCCGTTGAAGGAATTAGAGGCTACACCGAGGCGGGACGACCTTTCTGAAGAGAAATGGATAGCGATTCTCCAGAGTTTGCAAGTTGAAGACGTCGAATGGAGAGCTCCATGGATGATCCCTGACGAGATCTTGTATCGGTGTGGAGACTTTGATTGGGTCCCTCTATTTGGGATATGGGGAGCCGTTGGATACGCTCCACTACTTGTGATGAGGCAGTATCGATCAAGGTAGTTCATACCTGCGACGTAAGGGTTAGCTCAGTGCGAGTTCTCATACAAGGGCGATAATTATAAGAAGAGAGTTCGTGAGATATCGAATGCGTGGAACCAAACCCGTAGAATGAAGGGACTCGCCACAGGACCAATGACGACCCCCGAGTATGACTGGTGGTGGGGTAAAAGAATCAACAACAATATCCCAATGCCAAGTCAAGGAAATTCTCAACCAATAGAGGAGCAATTACGAGTAATCCCGTCTGAATTAGAGATCACAAGCAAGATTTTGAGAAAATGAGTCGGGAATTGGGAAAGAAAATAGAGCAGCTAGAGGAGGAAAAGATGCAGTTAGGATTAGACATCGACATCCACAAGCTCGAGGCCGAGAGATTGAGGAAAGGGAAAAATAAGGCCAAAGAGGATTTGGACAGTTTAAAGACGGATTACAAGAAGCTGCGCATGTCAATCAGAACCGTCAATTTGGGCAAGACATCAGAGCAATGACGGCAGGAAATAAATGAAGAAAAGACTAGAGCCAATCAGTGGGAGAAGAAGTTCCAAGATGCTCGAACACGGGAAGACGCTTTAAAGAGGAGCTTGTTGGAGAGCCAAAGCGAAAAGGAGAGGCTAAGAGCTCGAGTGGCAGAGCTAGAAAAGTCACTACATCAGCACTGTAGTCGCAACTCGGTAATAGAATTAAGAGCCAACCAAAATAAGATTGAGGAGCTGAAAGGAAAGATAGAAGAGCTCGAGACTGCACTAAGAGATCGTAAGATTCGAGTTGAACTTCTTGAAGCAAACAATGAACATTGAAAAGAGCAGCTCCACCGCTCTCAAGATCAAATCAGAGATCGAGATTACATCATGGGCGAAGCAGTGGCTCAAGTGCGAGAAGTGGCCAACCATTTGCAAAACCTGGCAGTTCATGCTGATGTATTAAGTCTAAGATACGAGTCAGAATCAGATCGAGGCCGAAACTTAGCTTGGGTTCTTAGGAAAGTCAAAGATTTGGGTATTAGGGCGAAGTCGTATATGTAATTATCCGCTCTATGTAAAGGAATTTGTTTTCTAGTAAAGTTGATCTAATGGAATTGAATCAAAATCAACGCCTCTTTTTGCATTCATCTCATTCATTTGCATTACATTACATCATTTGCATTAAATTACATAAAAGGACCCTAATTGATTAAAAATTATGACAGTTACCCTGAAAACCAACGAAAATCCATCAATTACATATCGCTACAATACCCGTCGCAAAACGAAAGCAATGGATCAGAGACTAGAGAGATTAAAACAGATGCAAAAGGATATGCAAGATTAAATGCAAGAACAATTAGCAAAAATACAACAAGATATGAGGGATCAGATGCTCGAATCCCAAAGGAATATGATGAACCAGCTGGCCCAGCTATTGGCCGGAAGCCCTGTGACCAATCCTGGTGATGACAATGAAGAACCTCCCTGTCCTCCGGGTTTTACCCCAATGCACACCCAAGCACAACCGGATGCATACCCACAAAGGGTACCTATCACCATCAGATCCCAGTACCAAGCTGGTGTATCGGCACTGATGAATTTTCCAACGGGCTCGGGTTCCAATTCGGGAGATAATCCAACTAATCCCGTTGTCCCCGACCTCGATGATTTAGCAGAAACATAGAAGGCAAGAGTAGATGTGTCTAAACAACTTGAAGACCGGTGTAGATGGTTAGAAGAGAAGTTCAAGGCAATGGAGAACGCAGATTATCATGGTGGGATTAATGCTAAAGACTTGAGCTTGGTCCCAGACCTAATACTCCCACCAAAGTTCAAGACTCCGGAGTTTGAGAAATATAATGGGACTAGCTGCCCTGAAGCTCACATTATGATGTTCTGTCAGAAGATGACAGGTTACGTCAACAACGATCAGCTATTAATTCACTGCTTTCAAGATAGCTTGATTGGATCTGCGGCCAAGTGGTACAACCAGCTAAGCCGTGCTAAAATTAATTCATGGAAGGATTTGGCCCAAGCTTTTATGAAACAATATGGCCACGTGACGAACATAGCACCAGACAGAATTACATTGCAAAACATGGAGAAGAAGCCGAGCGAGAGCTTCAGACAGTATGCCCAGAGGTGCAGAGAGGTAGCTACACAAGTCCAACCCCCTATTCTAGAGAAGGAAACAACCATGCTTTTTATCAACACACTGAAGGCTCCATTCATCAACCACATGTTGGGGAGTGCTACTAAGAGCTTCTCAGACATAGTGATGTTGGGAGAGATGATAGAAAACGCAATCAGGAGCGAGAAGATAGACGCGGGGGAAAGCGCCAGGAGACCGGCCCTGAGAAAGAAGGATAATGAAGTGAAAAATGAGAGCACGTACAACAAGGGTTACTCAAAACCCATCACTGTGAGCCAGCCAAGGACGTTAACTACTAACCATCAAGGCCCCCCGAGGTAGGAATCCAATGCAAGGCCAAACACGGAAATGCTCCAGTTTACGCCTATCCCAATGACATATAGGGAGCTGTACCAGAGTTTATTCGACGCACATGTGGTATCCCCATTCTACATAAAACCTCTACAACCTCCATTCCCTAAGTGGTATGACGCCAACGCTCAATGCGAATACCATGCGAGAATCACGGGACACTCGATTGAGAAATGCACCGCCTTCAAAAAGATAGTTGAAAGGTTCATAAAGATGGGCATAGTAAAATTCGATGACCCCACATGACCTAATATGGTAGGAAATTCGTTACCCAATCATTCTGATAAAGGGGTAAATGCGATAATCGAGAGTGGAGGCAAAAGAATCAAGGCTAACGTGGCTGAAGTAAAAACTCCACTGAGATAGGTTTGGAAATAAATGTTAAGTGGAGGTTTAATTACATAAGAATCGGGGGAAAAGCCTAAAGGAGTAAGAAGATACTGCGAGTTCCATGCCGAGGAGGGTCATGACATCCAAGAATGCATTGAGTTCAGGGCCACGGTGCAAAATCTCATGGACAATAAAGAGATGGAATTTTATGAAGAGATTGAAGGATTAGAAGAAGGAGAGGTCTACGCGTCAGAAGAAGGATCAACCAAGAAAGTCTATGGGGTCAATCACCCTGTGGGAATTATCTCGCGACCAAGAGTTAGTGGAGCTGGAGTACCAATCGCGCTAAAGGTCATAATCTAGAAGCCTGTAGCTTTCCCCTATAAGGACAGTAAAAAGGGTGCCGTAGAATTATGACTGTAATGTGATGATCCCGGGAGAGGAGAACCCGGCTAACATTTTGGAGGAAGGTCAAGACATAGGTTTCTTTACGCGCAGTGGAAGGCGTTACAACCCGAACGCAAAGGTAGAACTAGTTAAAGGAAAATCCGTGACGGTTGAGCAAAAGAAAGAAAAGACGATCAGACCTGAATCGCCTGTCAATAAGCTGGTGACGGAAAAAGAGGCTAAAGAGTTCCTAAAATTCCTAAAGCACAACGAGTACAGTGTTGTGGAGCAATTGCACAAGCAGCTGGCTCGCATATCGGTACTGGCCTTGCTCTTGAGCTCAGAGGCACACCGTAGTGCGTTGATGAAAGTGTTGAACGAAACATATGTCACGGATGATATCTCTGTCAACAAGCTGGATCGTCTGGTCAGCAACATAAGTGCCAACAACTTCATCTTCTTCAATGATGATGAGATACCTCCGGGGGGTATGGGATCTATGAAAGCTCTACACATCACTACTCGTTGCAAAGGATATACACTGCCGGGTGTGCTAATCGATAACGGATCAGCATTGAATGTCTTGCCTTTATCCACGCTAAATAGGTTACATATAGATAGTTCTCACATGAAGACATGTCAAAACATGGTTAGAGCATTCGATGGTACTGAAAGGAAGGTCATGGGAAGGATCGAGATACCTCTTCAGGTTGGTCCAAATATATATGAGGTGGACTTTTTGGTGATGGACATCAAGCCCTCCTACAATTGCCTGTTAGGGAGGCCTTAGATTCATTTGGCGGGGGCAGTGCCGTCATCACTACATCAAAAGTTAAAATTGGTAACTGAAGGTAGATTGGTCATAATAAACGCGGAGGAAGACATCATTGCATCTGTTACCAGCGACGCCCCATACATAGGGGCAGACGATGAGGCAATAGAATGTTCCTTTTGATCATTGGAGTTTGTCTATGCAACATTCATCGTCGAAAGCAAAAAGATCCCCATGCCCAAAATATCCAAATCCACAAGGATGGGCCTGCAAATGACAGTCGGGAAAGGAGCCTTACCAGGAAAAGGACTCGGAAAATGCCTTCAAGAAAAGACCGAGGTACCAGTGCTAAAGGAAAAACGAGACCGCTTTGGCTTAGGATTCAAGCCAGATGTGAAGCAAAAAAGGAAAGAGGTGGAGAAAAAGCAAGAGAGAAGAAGGGCACGCTTAAGCAGAGAAGAGGTCAAATGGGAGCCAATGACCTTTCCTCATCTATCTAAAACGTTTGTTTCGGGAGGAACTATTGATGGCTGTTGATTCCACCAATATAATCCTACACCTAATTTGCAAATTTAAGAAGTACAGGGAGTAGGGTCGATCCCACAGAGACTGGGTTTACTGAAAATTGTTTCTATCTCGACCAGATTTATGTCTGGGCAGTTGTTGTGCCCGCAAAGTTGGGGGTGTAAAATATGAAACCTGAAATAAACACAGGAAAAAACGTAAAAAGTAAAAGATGAAATAAAAAAAAACAATGAAGTAATCTGAAGAAAAATCAATTAAATTTAACTCAGCCTTAAGCACGGGTTTTTCCGTCTTTGAACCGATCCTCGAAATTAGATGAACTCATCTTTTCCAATAAGCTAGTTATAGCTACCAAGGATGCCTCGGACACCAAATCTTCCTTGTGTAAATTAGTTATGGAACGTCCTATAACCAACCCTTACTGATCGAACAACCTACGAAACGTTCGTGATTTAGAACTCCGGTAGCTTTGCGTTCTAGAAGAGCCTAGCTCGAACCAATGCCCTCAAGTGCGTGGGACATTTAAATCCGGTTACTACTTCCCTTGACGGAACCAAATAGCAATCCCCACTTGGCACGCCAATGTGTTCACAGAAAACCGATTAGACAATCGATCCTTTCGGAATCCCAACTGTACGTCTAACCACACTAACTCAAACGACGTCTTTTTTGACTTAGTGTTGATTTGACTTTGTGAGTTGACGAAGTCATACTCTTAATCCGGAGAAATAATAAATATTGGAAGTAGGGGTTAAATAGCTCGGGTTCGTAACTCACGGGTCTTTGACGGGGTTAACACCGGCTTAAAGCTGAAAGGGGTTTAGTGTGGCATGAATTTAATCATGCTTGAAGGTTGTGAAATGGGATTTGGCTTTGTGTAAAGGATGATGGAATTTGGAAAGGAAAAGGGGCTTGGAAGGAAATTAAACCAATTTTGGAAAAGCAAACAATTGAATTGGGAATTGGCAGAATGTTTGATGCCAACTTGAAAAGAAAAAGAGAAATTCTATTCTAAATTGAAATAGGAAAAGACAAAGAGAGGAATAAAACTCCAAATAGGAATAGGAAAGAACTAATTGATTGATGATTTTTCAAGAACAAAAAGCCCCTATTTATATACATGGGGTTTACTAAAAATAGCCTAAATTAATTTAATATAAAATCTAAAATAAAAAATAAATAAAAATAAAATAAAATAAACCAAAATAGGATTTTCTATTTTTGGCTTTTTACAAAGTCAAATTATTTTATATGTCCTTGGCTTCCTCCATCTTTTTTATTCGGCCCCATTTCTATGATTTTCTTTCAATTTGGCCCTTTTCAGCTTGCTTTTGATCAATTGCATCCCTAACAAGAATTAAATCATAAAAATACTAATTTAGCAGGGACTGATTTAGAAATAAACCGAATTAAACACAAGAAACAATGCAAAATAATCATGTTATCAAATCCCCCTACTTAGCTCATGCTTGCCCTCAAGCATGTTGTTCTTTCAAACATTAGAATTGATTCTACAATTTATTAAAAATCGAGCCTCTTTTCTGCATCCATACTCAACGTAAACAACATAGGCAAAAATAAATAAATGCTCAGACATATAGTTTAATCAACAAGTGTCATAAAATTTGAAATATGTGAACTAGATAATTAAATTGAGCTTGATTTCAATAATTTGAAAGGCATTATTTAATCAACTATGCTTTAGAAAAAAAATTAGACATGGTCAAACCTTTTTACGCGAACTAGGATGACAACCCAAGCACCCTATCCCGGTTACTCAGTTCAAACAGTCTTTATTATTGGGCTCTGTTAGCGGAATGTTATTAAGTTACCGACTTGTCACTCGAACCTTTTTACGCGAGCTAGGATGACAACCCAAGCACCCTATCCCGGTTACTCAATCCGGTCACGTTTTGAAAACTTTCACTCATAACTTGAGCCTTTATTTATTTATTTATTTATTTCTTCTCTTTTTTTTTGAATTTTTTTTTCTTTTTGAATTTTTTTCATGCACAAGCAAACATATATTTTTTCAAACAATCAATTAAAAAAATCTAGCTACATATATCAAACTTAAAATACAAGTGTCGACTAATCTATATACTTGAACATTTAAATTCAATAAAAATTTCCCAATTGTCCAAATTGACTAAGTATGAGATTAAATGCTCAATGTCAAATAAACTATCGAATGAATTCAACGTAAGATTGAACATATGCAAAACAGAAACATGCAGCCAAAATCAATTAACCATCTATGCATACTAAGCTAAAATCAACCATCCATGCATACTACAATTTTTATCCCCCCCACTTAATCTATGCTTGTCCTCAAGCATGTGTCATATAATAGAAAAGAAAAACAGTAGCTCAAATAACAAATAATAAGAAAAGTTCAGAGAACTCCCCATGTGTCCTCAATGATGTTGTCGGTGTTGGGGGTAACGACTTTGTAGGATATCAAGGATTGTGGAGACTTGATTTTCCATTGTTCCAAGTCTTTCCTCGATTCGGCCTAAACGTGCCTCCACAGATAGAGGTTGTTCCTCTTGCTCTCTAGTATTGATGTGTGGATGTTGGCGAAAAACCATATTTTCGCGAGAAGTTCGCGTACCTAGAGAAACAAAATAACACGAAGTAGGGGTGCCGACAAGCAATCCCATAGAATCCAAACAATATTTATCGAGACTATCCATACTATATGCATATGTCAAGGTTGAGAAATCAATTTCAGAATGAAAAAGTCGAGAGGTTAAATTCGAGATATATGACCCAAGTATTAGTGGACGGTTGTAACGCAAAACTGCATGAAAATTTCGTGCAAACCAATATCCTAAATTAACTTTAAAACCCGAATGCATGCACCACAAAAAAAATAGTTCAGTCTTAGTTAGAGCAGATGATGAGTCATTTCTACCTGAAAAACTAAATGCCAAAAATCGGTGTATGTATCTTAAAGCAGGTTCATGCACCAATAAGTCTTTTGTGGTCTTTGGATTATAAATATGATCAGAATTAGTTAAAACACGATAAACATGTTGAGCATCAAAGTTGCTCGGAATATCTAACAAAGCAGAGTGATAGGAATCGAATTGAATATCATCAGGGTCGACGAAACCCATGGCAATGTTAAATTCTGAAATTGACATCCGAAAGTCCCTTCCAAGCAAACGAAAACATACAATATTTTGTGTTTCAACAGTTCGCAATGCATTTATATCGAAGCTAAATGTGGTGTAGAATTCATATACTAATTCATAATATGCATTACAAGTAATATTAGCAAATAAATTCCAACCAATAGCATCAAAATAATAAAGCACAACATCATGAATATCTAAAAGTTCAAGGGTGGGAAAATTGATTTGCTTACAGACCGGGAGTGAGCATTGTCGGATGGCGTCGTATCGTGTTTGATGCTTCGATGTCGAAAAGTCTAGAAATCCTCGCAAACGACTTTCGGTAGGAATAGTGTTTGCACGACTACATCTGTTGCGTTGACTGTCTCGGGATGGTCGAACACGTTCGTTAGGCGAGTCGGGTGGGCTTGCACCTTCAGCAGCGTCAGTACTGCTGTTATTTGTCACCAAATTAGCATGTCGTGCCTGCGCCATCACTATTATCCGACTTCCGAAAAAATTCATAATCTCCATTATGTTCCTGGAAACATCAAATCAACTGAATTAAATAAAATTTATTTATTTACACCCTAAATCTTACTAAAACTTAAAATTAAATAAATGAAAACAAATTTGGGTTGCCTCCCAAAAAGCGCTTTTTTTAACGTCGTTAGCTCGACGACCTTAAATGTTATCCGTTTGGCTTATTGAGAATTAATTTCTCCATCTTGTGCACTTGGATGTCCTTGCAGAAAGGTTTCGACCTTTTTCCACATCCTTGAAGCCCTTCCTGGGTTCCTCTATCATTAGTGGATTGAGGAGTCTTTGAGCTTCTTCGTTCAAGTTTGCATTTTTCTCTGTCGGAATACTTGTACGTTCTAGAAATGATTTCAGCTTTAATTTCGAGGCTTTCATGACAGCTTCACGTATTGGTTTTTGGATTATCGATAATTCCTCTTGCTTAACATCAAGATCAATATTCCTGTAAGGCACAGTTTGTAACTTATCATTGGGATGTCCCATATCCTCATAAGCATTAAACCTAACCACTTCACCATCAAATTCCATGGTGAGTGTTCCACTCCAAACGTCAATTTTTGTTCGCGCGGTACTCAAGAATAGTCTCCCAAGAAGTATCTCTGACGAATTGGCCGAGTTGTCATCCTCCATGTCGATAATGTAGAAGTCTGCAGGAAATATCAGCTCGTTTACCTTAACAAGAACGTCCTCCAGCACTCCTTCTGAATGCACTATGGATCTATCTGCAAGCTGAATAGTTACACCTGTTTCCTTTAAAGGACCCGGATTAAGTAGTTTATAAATTGACAAAGGCGTAACATTAATTGATGCGCCTAAGTCACACATGGCTTTTTTAATACTGACACTACCTATTTTGCAAGATATGGAAAACATACCTTGGTTCTTACATTTAGGTGGTATTTTCCTTTGTAAAACAGCGGAGACATTTTCTCCGACACTCACCTTTTCATTGCCCAAGAGCTTCCTCTTACTTGTGCATAATTCTTTTAAGAATTTTGCATACCGTGGAATTTGTTTAATCGCATCAATAAGAGGTATGTTGATTTCTACCTTTCGAAAGGTGTCGAGGATCTCCTTCTCTTCTCGCTCCTTCTTGCATTAGACTAGTCTTCAGGGAAACGGAGGTGGTACTGCAAATGGTTTTTGTGGTATTGACTCCACAGGAGTCTTTTTGTCAAGTTTCTTCTCATCTCGACCAGCGTTGCGAGCACGAATCATGCCAGGTACGGGCTCCAAAGCCTTCCCACTCTTTAACGTGATAACACTTACATTGTGTCGAGGATTATGCTCAATTTGGAACGGCAACTTACCTTGGGACTCCAAACGATTAACTGCCATCAAGAGTTTACTAACTTGATTAGTTAACTCTTGTATTGATGCGTCTGTCCTCTGTTGATATTTTGCAGCATCGGCGGCAAGTCTTTCCACAACTGCTTCTAGAGATGTGCTCGACTTGGGCTATTGTTGTGGCGTTTGCAAAGGTCTCGGTTTGTATGATGGATTATATCGGGGGTTAGCTCCGTAATTCAAGTTGGGATGATCCTTCCACCCGGGATTGTAGGTGTTGGAGAAAGGATCATATCGTCTTTGCGGAGGTTGATAAACCGAAATAATAACATATTCTAATCCCACATTTAGTATGCTTTTGGATCAATTATCCCTTATTTTATGTAATTTGGTGCTCTTAATCCTTTCTTTTCATGTTATATACTCAGGAAAGCACCAGGGGATGAAAAGAATGCAAAACAGGCTTAAAACGGGATAAATGGGCCAAAGCATGAAATTGACACGGCCTGGACCAAAGATCACACGGCCGTGCCTCCTTAAAGATCTCGAACACGGCTTGGACCACAATTTACACGGCCGTGCCTCATCAATGAAGTCCACACGATCTGGCCACAATTCACACGGGCGTGTGCCTGAGGCCGTGCCTTGCCGCGACCAAGAGGAGTTTTACTCGGATTTGGATGCTTGGAGGCAAAGAAACACACTCCAAAGTCTAATTAAACCCCCAATTAGGAATTGCACTCAAATTAGGATACTTGGAGGCCAAGTAACACATCTCAAAGCCTATATAAACACCCTAGGGCGCAACTTAATCGGGGAGTTCGGCAGAAGCCTTCTGCGGGGCTTTTGATTTAGCGGTCGGCTAGGCCAAGGAGCCGAAATGAAAAGGTCGATTTGTGGGAAACTCTCAAGGATAGCCAGTTGATCCATCTCAAGAAGCTTCTAATTCTACTCAAGATGGAGGATCTCCTCTTCAATTCCTTCAGGGGTTTTAGGGATTTCTTATGTTTTGTGTTATCTTTTCTTCTGAGATGTTTTCTTTTAATATTATGAACTAAACCCTTCAGATACCTGAAGGGGATGAAACCTAGATGAATCTTGTTATTGTTTTCTGAACTATATGATAAATACTTGATTTGATCTTAATTATGTGTGCTTAATTCTTGTGTTGATATTTCGCGGATATTAATTCAAGTATGATGTGCTTAGGTGGTGGAGCAAAAGTCCCTGCTTAAGAGTAGATCTAGCATTATTAAGTGGAGTTGATCGCGCGCTTAGAGATAGGGTGACGAGATTTTGCCGGATTAGGGTGAAACCTAATCTGGGAATCCATAGATCGATTTACTGCTATTCTAGGGGGTTATTATTTGAGAAAGAGATTTCCGTTAATTAACCTAGGGTTAGACATTATTCGCCTCGAGAGAGGGTTTAATATACGTTAGGGAGTCCTACGGATCAAGTCAAGTGAATAAATCGTCTGGTTCAGTGTTAGATAACAAGTGAAGTCTAGGTGGATTCTTCCTAAGGGTATCGTTTTAATCAACTGAGTTTTTCCCAAGTATTTCCCCAATTCATTCTTTTTTTCTTTGCGTCTTTAGCTTAGTAATTAGTTAATTTAGATTAATAAACAACTTCACTTATTTTAGGCTAAATAATAGAAAGAAAGTTAGTATTAGTACTTTTAGTTCCTTTGGGTTCGACAATCCGGTCTTGCCTAAGCTATACTCTTGCTCGATAGGTGCACTTGCCTCAATCGTTGTCATAGTTAGTTTCGAGTTCGATCATTCTCTTTATAAATTTTAAAACTCGACTTCACACGGTGATCAAGTTTTTGCGCGCTGTTCTTGCAGGAACTAAAATATTAAGAAAGCTCTATTTTTATTACTTTAGCCATTTTTTTATTTTTGCAATTTATTTTTATTTTTTTATTATTTTTACTTTGCTAATTTTTCCTCTATTTTGCTTTTGTGAGATAATTTTAGTTTATAGAGAAGATGGCAATCGAATAATTATCGCGTGGCAAGCGATGAGGACAATTCCTACTAAAGCAGCCAGTGTCTTCAACCTTGACGTGGTCACCAGGCTATCAACCCAGTTAGAGATGATACATAAAAAAATTGATGGTTTATACGGTTCCTCGCAGGCACATCCAGTTATGCAGTGTGAAACAAGTAGAGGCGTGGCGAATCCTGAGTACCCACCCTACGGACATGGCATGGAAAGCGAACAAGTCAACTATATGGGTAACTATGCTAGACCTCAAAATAATTTTTATGATAACACTTATAATGCAGGTTGGAGGTACCATCCCAATTTCTCGTGGGATGATCAAAATTTTCAACAACCACCTCACCAATAGGAAGAGGAGTCAAACATTGAAGAGATGCTGACAAAATTCATGACAGCCACAGATACCCGTCTCCAAGACACTGAGACAACACTTAAAAACCAACAAACATCGATTGAAGGGATCAAGAACCAAGTTGGGGAACTTACTCGAGTCGGTTGGGGAACTTACTAAGTCGGTTATACAACTTGCTAAGTGATCTCGTAACTACCACAAGGAAGCTTGCCAAGCAATACTGAAACTAACCCGAGAGAGCAAAATCAAGCCATTTACGATATTGAAGGGTTAGACGAACCAAACCCAAGGGAAGAACCTGTGGTAAGAGAAGGTAAGGTTGAAGTGTGCCATGATATACCAAAACTGGCAATTACAGAGTACCAACCTCGTGTGCCATATCCCGATGCAATAAAGAAAGACCACACAGAGGAAGAATTTGGTGAACTCACACTTGTGTACGCATTTAAACAATCACTCTTCAAGCTCTTGACTCGGCTAGGACATCGAGTAATAAAGGTACGAACGTTAATTCTATTAATAACCATTTGGTTCAACTTTCTTTACAGGAAGCATCACGAAATCACCTAGCTGAGCTAGATCTTAGACCTCGTACCCATAAAGAAATAATTCATGAAGAACTAAGGCTTCAGGTCGATGAACTAGACGAGGGAAAAACACACTTTAAAGAGAAACTAGGAATACACGAAGTGAAACTAAAGGAAACCCTGACGAGTGATAGGAACAACAAATCACTTCAAAATAGGGGATCAGGTATTGTTGAATAAGGAAGACCCTCGAATCACCAATTCAGACCTCAAGACAAACGAAGAAATCACTTTTGAGGTACTTAATGTCTTCCTATACGGCATAGTCGAGGTAAGCAATCCTAAATTCAACACTTTTGAGGTAAACATTACTCGACTTAAACTATTTATCAAAAACCGAATTGATCGCATGAGAAAGGATTTTCACCTCCTCAAACCACCATGACCATACGAATGAGAGGTAAAGTCTAGCTTAAGACTATAAACAAGCGCTTCTCGGGAGGCAACTCGAGCACTAACCCCATTAATTTTTACATTTTTTTCTTCTTTTACTTTTATTTTTCCTTTTTATCACCTAACTATAAACTAACCAAAGTGCAGATTTCCAGACCACACGGCCTTACACACGGCCGTGGCCGTGGCCGTGTGGCCACCACAGGAAGGTACAAGGGCGGGGACAACCACCAGATCTATAATTTTTATTTAACCCCCTTCTTCCTTTTTCTTTTCCAGTTATTTTTCTTTTTCCATTATTTATTTTTATTTTTATTTCTTTTAATTTTCTTTAATTTTCTTTATTATTTTCTTCTTATTATTCATTCCATTTAGATTTAGATTTAGCTTAGTATACAATAAAATTAGAATGGCTGCTTCGAGGACTCAAACAGTTCGAGACGCTTCCCCATGTTCACCTCCAATCCTATCTGGTTTCTTTTCATTGGCTTCATCCAAAATTCAGGAAGTTTCACTTCTCTCCCCATCTTACGATTTTATGATTATTTTGATATTATCTATCTTTGTACATTGAGGGCAATGTACATCTTAAGTGTGGGGGGGTGAATCTTAGACGTGCCTAATTTTTTTCATTATTCTTAAAATCCTGAATTTAGTCTTGTTTTTAAGTAAATTCCTCATATTACTGATTAGAATGAAATTTCCATGATTTATGATCTTTATTGATATGTTTTAGATTAAGTCATTGATAATTGTGCATTGATAATTAAATTCTAAAGATTACTAGAGAATCAAGCATGATAAGTCTATTTTTCAGAAATTAAAAATTTGCTAGGTTGTCGAACTGAGTTTAAATATTACTTTGAAGTTTGAAATTTACAAGGTTGATATCAAAATACCCATAATTTTTGTGAGATTTTGAGCCTTATAGAGCATATATTCTTTTTCATGCTCACTTTATTGATTATGAGTATGTCAACATTGATTTGTTATTCTAGAACTTGCCTCGTTTATACATATCGAGACCACACCTATGATTTGATATGCAGGAAATGATTAAGGCACCTGGGATTTAACCACTTAACTCCATAAAAGCCTACCTTCATAATTAACCCCTAGTGAACCCCTTTGATCCTAACAACCCTTTTTATTGACTCACCCACTAATATTAACCCAAAACCCTTTGTATTTGTTATCACCATTCTTTTTGACTACCCTTTTTGTCGAGATTTGATTTTGAGCGGTTACCTAACTATGTTTTATATTTCAGTTGTTAAAGTACTTTCTTATTATTGTAAATATTTAATGATTTGTTCTTAAAAAAAGCAATTTAAGTATATTCATTATTAGTCTTATAATTAAGTGAGCTTACATATTTAAATTCCACATCTTGAAGAAAAAGCTCGTATTATTAGTATTACAAGTTTATGTGATTATTAAGGATTAGTTCATTTTTCTAGTTAGGTAATTTGTCAAGTCAATCTCGATTCTAACCCTCTAATTCAGCCTTTATCCACACCGTTAACCTAAGCCCCATTACAACCCTGTTAAAGACCTTTTGATTTGTGTATCATCTCATATTATAGTGGTGGAGATTTGATTTTCATGCAAGCCTATGGGATTAACTTTTCATGTTCGATTTTTGAGTGCCTAATTTTGAACCTTAAACACTTTGAGTGGTTTGAGTGAATCTTTAGTGAGGATGTCAATCCTTGTCGATTTTGAATCAAAGGTAATTATTTAGATGAGGGGAAACATATATGTTTTGTGCTGCAAATGTATGACTTAGACTGTTTGAATTTTTAGGACTCTTTGAATTGAATTATCCATGTATGAATTATCTCTGAATTATGATGAAACATTATCAATTACTATTATGAATTATAAAAAGTTCGTTTTAATTGTAAGTTGAGAATTTTGCTTGAGGACAAGGAAAAGCTTAAGTGTGGGGGTATTTGATAAACCGAAATAGTAACATATTCTAATCCCACATTTAGTATGCTTTTGGATCAATTATCCCTTATTTTATGTAATTTGGTGCTCTTAATCCTTTCTTTTCATGTTATATACTCAGGAAAGCACCAGGGGATGAAAAGAACGCAAAACGGGCTTAAAACGGGACAAATGGGCCAAAGCATGAAATCGACATGGCCTGGACCAAAGATCACACGGCCGTGCCTCCTTAAAGATCTCAAACACGGATTGGACCACGATTTACACGACCGTGCCTCATCAACGAAGTCCACACGGTCTGGCCATGATTCACACGGGCGTGTGCTTGAGCCGTGCCCTGCCACGGCCAAGAGGAGTTTTACTCGGATTTGGATGCTTGGAGGTAAAGAAACACATTCCAAAGTCTAATTAAACCCCCAATTAGGAATTGCACTCAAATTAGGATACTTGGAGGCCAAGTAACACATCTCAAAGCCTATATAAACACCCTAGGGGGCAACTTAATCGGGGAGTTCGGCAGAAGCCTTCTACCAGGGCTTTTGACGAGCGGTCAGCTAGGCCAAGGAGCCGAGCCGAAAAGGTCAGATTTGTGGGAAACTCTCAAGGGATAGCCAGTTGATCCATCTCAAGAAGCCGGGATTCTACTCAAGACGAAGGATCTCCTCTTCAATTCCTTCAGGGGGTTTTAGGGATTTCTTATGTTTTGTGTTATCTTTTCTTTTGAGATGTTTTCTTTTAATATTATGAACTAAACCCTTCAGATACCTGAAGGGGATGAAACCTAGATGAATCTTTTTATTATTTTCTGAACTATATGATAAATACTTAATTTGATCTTAATTATGTGTGCTTAATTCTTGTGTTGATATTTCGCGGATATTAATTCAAGTATGATGTGCTTAGGTGGTGGAGCAAAAGTCCCTGCTTAAGAGTAGATCTAGCATAATTAAGCGAAGTTGATCGCGCGCCTAGAGATAGGGTGACGAGATCTTGCCGAATTAGGGTGAAACCTAATATGGGAATCCATACATTGATTTACTGCTATTCTAGGGGGTTATTATTCGAGAAAGAGATTTCCATTAATTAACCTAGGGTTAGACGTTATTCGCCTCGAGAGAGGGTTTAATATACGTTAAGGAGTCCTACGGATCAAGTTAAGTGAATAAATCATTTGGTTCAGTGTTAGATAACAAGTGAAGTCTAGGTGGATTCTTCCTTAAGGGTATCGTTTTAATCAACTGAGTTTTTTCCAAGTATTTCCCCAATTCATTCTTTTTGTCTTTGCGTCTTTAGCTTAGTAATTAGTTAATTTAGATTAATAAAAAACTTCACTTATTTTAGGCTAAATAATAGAAAGAAATTTAGTATTAGTACTTTTAGTTCCTTTGGGTTTGACAATCCGGTCTTACCTAAGCTATACTAATGTTCGATAGGTGCACTTGCCTCAATCGTAGTCATAGTTAGTTTTCAGGTTCGATCATTCTCTTTATAAATTTTAAAACTCTAACTTCACAGCGATCAGAGGTCCCAAAAAACCTCCGACAGCACCAACATGTGTGGTTGAATTATCGTTAAGGATTGGGCACGAATCCGTCGGATGTTCAGACGTAGTACAAATTCCACACAGATGGGTTGGGTTCTTCTTTTCTGTAAGCAAAGATTGAACAACATTAGTAAGCTTATCCAATTTATCTTCTAAGGATGAAACGTTTACCCCATTAACCCATCTTGTGGGTTCTGAATTTGGCCGATACTGTTGAGAATTTGCCGCCATGGTGGATATCAGTTCTCTTGCCCTTTGAGGAGTCATATTTACAAGCGCCCCTCCACTAGCAGTGTCAATCATCTTAATTTCCATAGGGAGCAAACCCTCATAGAAATATTGAAGGAGTGATTGCTCAGTCAACCCGTGTTGAGGACAACTTGCACACAGTTTTTTGTACCGCTCCCAATAGTCGTAGAGCGATTCACTCTCCATTTGGCGAATTCCCACTATGTCCCTTCTAATTTCAGCTGCTCGCGATGCTGGAAAGAATCTGTCAAGAAATACAAGAGATAAGTCATCCCACGTTGTGATAGAACCGGGGGGTAAGTAAAATAACCATTCTCCTGCTGTATCAACTAAAGAAAAAGGAAAGGCCCGAAGTTTGATTTCATCTTCGGTTACTCCATGAGACTTCATGCTTGAGCAGACCATGTGGAATTCTCTCAAGTGAGCGTGTGGATTTTCATTCTTCAAGCCTCGAAAAGTGGGCAAAAGGTGAATCAAGCCTGATTTCAACTCGAAAGGGGTTCCTGCGGTTGGATAGTTGATGCATAACGGTGTTTGCTCGTTGAGAGCAGCAACTAGTTGACGAATGGTTCGGTTTGCCATCCTTTCTGGTTCACCGAGGTTGCCTTTCGCTTCCTTTGCTTCAAAAAGTGGTTCGGTCTCAGGTTCAACCACTTCGACTTGTTTCCCACGTCGAATTGCCTCTGCATGAATTACTTCGCTCAACTTTTCAACTTCGGATTCTAGGATCTCTTGTCCTAGCTCAACTCCTGCTTTACTTGCACGTTTAAGAGCTTCCGTCTCTTTTCGTCGCGCTCGTGCTGATTTTTTGATCTCTGGGTTGTATTCGAGATCTCCTGATGAAGATCTGGTCATAAGGCGCAAAAACTGATGGCTGTCGATTCCACCAATATAATCCTACACCTAATTTGCAAATTTAAGTAGTATAGGGAGTAGGGTCGATCCCACAGAGACTGGGTTTACTGAAAATTGTTTCTATCTCGACCAGATTTATGTCTGGGCAGTTGTCGTGCCTGCGAAGTTGGGGGTGTAAAATATGAAACCTGAAATAAACACAGGAAAAAATGTAAAAAGTAAAAGATGAAATAAAAAAAACAATGAAGTAATCTGAAGAAAAATCAATTAAATTTAGCTCAGCCTTAAGCACGGGTTTTTTCGTCTTTGAACCAATCCTCGAAATTAGATGAACTCCTCTTTTCCAATAAGCTAGTTATAGCTGCCAAGGACGCCCCGGACACCAACTCTTCCTTGTTTAAATTAGTTATGGAACGTCCTATAACCAACCCTTACCGATCGAACAACCTACGAAACGTTCGTGGTTTAGAACTCCGGCAGCTTTGTGTTCTAGAAGAGCCTAGCTCGAACCAATGCCCTCAAGCGCATGGGACATTTAAATCCGGTTACTACTTCCCTTGACGGAACCAAACAAAAATCCCCACTTGGCACGCCAATGTGTTCATGGAAAACCGATTAGACAATCAATCCTTTCGAAATCCCAACTGTACGTCTAACCACACTAACTCAAACGACGTCTTTTTTTAACTTAGTGTTGATTTGACTTTGTGAGTTGACAAAGTCATACTCTTAATCCAGAAAAATAATAAATATTGGAAAGTAGGGGTTAAATAGCTCGGGTTCGTAACTCACGGGTCTTTGACGGGGTTAACACCGGCTTAAAGCTGAAAGGGGTTTAGTGTGGCATGAATTTAATCATGCTTGAAGGTTGTGAAATGGGATTTGGCTTTGTGTAAAGGATGATGGAATTTGGAAAGGAAAAGGGGCTTGGAAGGCAATTAAACCAATTTTGGAAAAGCAAACAATTGGATTGGGAATTGGCAGAATGTTTGACGCCAACTTGAAAAGAAAAAGAGAAATTCTATTCTAAATTGAAATAGGAAAAGACAAAGAGAGGAATAAAACTCCAAATAGGAATAGGAAAGAACTAATTGATTGATGATTTTTCAAGAACAAAAAGCCCCTATTTATATACATGGGGTTTACTAAAAATAGCCTAAATTAATTTAATATAAAATCTAAAATAAAAAATAAATAAAAATAAAATAAACCAAAATAGGATTTTTCTATTTTTGTCTTTTTACAAAGTCAAATTATTTTATATGTCCTTGGCTTCCTCCATCTTTTTTTTGGCCCTATTTCCATAATTTTCTTTCAATTTGGCCCTTTTCAGCTTGCTTTTGATCAATTGCATCCCTAACAAGAATTAAATCATAAAAATACTAATTTAGCAGGGATTGATTCAGAAATAAACCGAATTAAACATAAGAAACCATGCAAAATAATCATGTTATCAACTATGTACCCTGAACAAAGGATGACAAGAAGAGAAGTAGCGGAGGAAAAGTTAGGAAGTTTGAGCATTAACGTCGTATTCGAGGAAGGAACTGGAGAAAGAAATTTATCTGAAATTCGCCCTTACACTCCTGGAAGTGTTCTAAATAATTGGACCATGGAAGAGATTCCTGTAACCTTTAGAATTAATTCAGAGTAATGTTCAAAACACACTTGTTGCTCTAAGCCTAAGAGCAATAAGAATCCTTTTGTTAAATAGGCATATGTCCAAATATCTTTATTTCAATAAAATGCACCTTTTTGTATCATTCCGAGCAAATGTTCTTTTATTCTTTTCATTCATAACCAAAATATTCTTTACATTCCATTCATAACCAATCATGCAAATAATCATTCTTAGATTCTTTTGTTTTTGCACCTTGCTTCGCCCTTCTAACAGGTCCCCAGATATCAATGATATGAGCGACGCTGCTACGGACTCAGAATCTTCTTTTGAACAAGATGCGGGTATGGAGGATTCTCAGGATTTTGAAGATGAACAGGACCGTAACATAACTCTTGATTTGTTAAGGATGGTAGAGCAAGATAAGAAACAAATCCTACCTCACAAAGAGTCAGTGGAAATTGTGAGCTTAGGAGAAGGAAAAGAGTTGAAGATCGGGGCTAGCATTACCTCAGAAATGAAGCGAGACCTCATTGAGTTACTCCAAGAATTCAAGGATGTCTTCACATGGTCATACCAGGACATGCTCGGGTTAAATACGAATATCGTGGTACACCGACTTCCCATAAAGGAGGAGTGTAGACCAGTTCAACAAAAGCTCCGAATGATGAGACCTGATGTTTTGTTGAAGATAAAAGAAGAGGTCATGAAATAGTTTGATGCCGATTTCTTACAAGTAGTTAAGTACTTAGAATGGGTAGCCAATATAGTACCCGTTCCTAAGAAGGATGGGAAGGTGCGGATGTGTGTGGATTATAGGGATTTAAACAAGGCCAGCCCAAAAGACAACTTCCCTTTGCCTCACATTGATACCTTAGTGGATAACACGGCTGGTTATTCACTTTTCTCTTTCATGGATGGCTTCTCCGAGTACAACCAGATTAAGATGCACCCTGAAGATATGGAGAAGACCACTTTTGTAACCATGTGGGGAACATTTTGTTATAAGGTAATGCCATTTGGATTGAAAAATGCGGGAGCAACGTATCAAAGAGCCATGGTAACCCTTTTCCATGATATGATGCACAAGGAGATCGAAGTTTATGTGGACGATATGATTGCAAAATCTAGAACTGAGAAGGAGCATGTGCAGTTCTTAAGGAAATTGTTCCTCAGGTTGAGAAAATTCCAACTAAAGCTCAATCAAGCAAAGTGTACCTTTGGGGCTAGGTCGGGAAAATTGCTAGGATTTGTAGTCAGTGAAAAAGGAATTGAGATTGACCCAGATAAGGTAAAGGCCATACAGGAGTTGTCTCCACCGCGCACTCAAAAAGAGGTTTGAGGTTTCCTAGGAAGACTAAACTACATCGCCCGATTCATTGCACAACTAACGGAGAAATGTGACCCCATATTCCGTCTCCTTAGGAAACACAACCCAGGTGTATGGGATGAGGAGTGCCAGAAAGCTTTTGATAAGGTTAAGCATTATTTGTCCAAAGCCCCAGTACTGATGCCACCTTGCCCAGATAGGCCATTGATATTGTATTTGGCGGTATTCAAAAAATTCCATGGGATGCGTGCTAGGCCAACATGATGAGTCGGGAAGAAAAGAAAAAGCGATATATGATAAACCAAAATAGTAACATATTCTAGGCCCACATTTAGTATGCTTTTGGATGAATTATCCTTTGATTTATGTAAAAAGGTGCTCTTAATCCTTTCTTTTCATGCCTTATACTCAGGGAAGCACCCAAGGATAAAAAGAACGAGAAACGGGCTCAAAACGGCTCAAAACGGACCAAAGAGGAAATCGACACAGCCTGGACTTGGATCCACATGACCGTGCCAAGTCAATCATCTAGAACACGGTCTAACCCCGACTCACACGGTCGTGTCTCATTAAAGAAATCCGAACACAGCTTGTCCACGATTTACATAGGCGTGCGCTATGGCCATGCCTCTGCCGTGGAGAAGAGCAATTTCATTCGGGAAAGGATACTTAGAGAGAAAGAAACGTATTTCAAAAGCCTATAAATACACCCTAAGTATGACCTGAAAGGGGGAGCCCAAAGCCATCGTCTAGGGGTGTCATGCTAGGCCAGAGAAGGCAGATTTGTGGGGATTCACTCAGGGATAGCCAGTTGATCCATCTCAAGAAGCCGGAATTCTACTCAAGATGGAGGATCTCCTCTTCAATTCCTTCAGGGGGTTTTAGGGATTTCTTATGTTTTGTTTTATCTTTTCTCTTGAGATGTTTTTCTTTATTGTTATGAACTAAACCCTTCTTGATACCCGAAGAGATGAAACCTATGATGAATCTTGTTATTGTTTTATGAATTATATGATAAATACTTAGTTTGTTCTTAATTATGTGAGCTTAATCCAAATTTAATGTGCTTAGGTGGAGGAGGAATAGACCCTGCCTAAGAGTAGATCTAACATAATTAAGCAGAGTTGATCGCACGTCTAGAGATAGGGTGACGAGATTTTGCCGGATTAGGGTGAAACCTAATATGGGAATCCACAGATCGATTTACTGCTATTCTAGGGGGTTATTATAAGAGAACGAGAGTTCCACTAATTAACCTAGGGTTAAACGTTATTCGCCTCGAGAGAGGGTTTAATATACGTTAGGGAGTCTCACGGATCAAATTAAGTAAATAAGTCATATGGTTCAAGGTTAGATAACAAGTGAAGTCTAGGTGGATTCTTCCTAGGGTATCGTCTAAATCAACTGAGTTTTTCCCAAGTTATTTTCCAAATTCATTCTTCTTTGTCTTAGAGTCTTTAGTTTAGTAGTTAATTAATTTAGATTAATAAACAACTTCACTTATTTTAGGCTAAATAATAAAAAGAAAGTTAGTATTAGTACTTTTAGTTCCTTTGGGTTCGACAATCTGGTCTTACCTAAACTATACTACTGTTCAATAGGTGCACTTTCCTTTAATCGTTGTCAGAGTTAGTTTCCAGGTTCGATCATTCTTTTATAAATTTGAAAACTCTGATTTACAGCGATCAAGTTTTTGGCGCCGTTGTCGGGGAACTAAAATATTAAGAACGCTCTATTTTCATTACTTTAGCCATTATTTTTTATTTTTCTTTTTCGCAATTTATTTTTATTTTTAGTTTTTATTTTTTCTAAATTCTCTTTCTTTCTTTTCCTAGCAGGTACCTCTAGTTTGTGACTAGAAGGAACCCGAGAGGACCTTTAGAATACGATAGTGATATTGAAGCTACCGCTCGAAGAAATTGCAGAGAAATTAGGCGAGCCCTAAATTACGAAGGAGAACGAGAAGACAGATCCAATCCTACTGAAGGGATGGACGAAAATATTCTTCCACCACAAGATGTGGGAGAAAATAATGCTCATCGTACTATGTTTGATTATGCTAAACCACATTTAACAGGAGCCGAATCTAGTATTGTCAGGCCTGCTATAGCTGCTAATAATTTTGAATTAAAGCCTAACACTATACAAATGATTCAACAGTTTGTTCAATTTGATGGTTTATAGGACGAAGATCCAAACGCTCATATAGCTAATTTTTTAGAGCTCTGTAATACCTTCAAAATAAATGACGTTTCTAATGATGCCATACGACTTCGGTTATTTCCATTTTCATTAAAGAATAAAGATAAACAGTGGTTAAACTCGTTACCACGAGGGTCAATCACTACATGGGAACAAATGACCGAAAAATTTTTATTAAAATATTTCCCACCGGCCAAAACGGCCAAATTACGTAATGATATATCTTCCTTTGTGCAGATGGAGTTAGAGACATTATACGATGCATGGGAGAGATATAAGGATCTCTTGAGAAGGTGTCCACACCATGGTTTACCCTTGTGGCTCCAAGTCCAAACTTTCTATAACGGTGTAAACCCCTCAACGAGGCAACTAATCAACTCAGTCGCCGGTGGAACTCTGAATAATAAAACTCCAAATGCAGCCTACGAGTTTATTGAAGAGATGTCACTGAATAATTATTAGTGGCAGGTTACAAGGACCAAACCAACACAATCGGCTGGAGTTTTCAACATTGATGCAGTAACCATGCTATCAACATAGGTAGAGATGATGAATAAAAAGCTTGATAGTTTGTGTTCTTCGCAGGTAAATCCAGTGATGCAGTGCGACACAGGTGGAACCGTGGCGAATCCTGAGTACCCACCATACCAACCAGAAAGCGAACAGATGAACTATATAGGTAAGAATTTCAGATCTAATAATAACCCTTATAGCAATACCTATAATCCAAGTTGGAAGAACCACCCAAATTTTTCGTGGGGAAGACAAGGAAATCAGGGAAACCAGAGACAACAACCTCCTCAAACCTTCCAAAATCAGCCGTATTCACAAGAAAAGAAGCTGAATCTTGAAGAGACGCTGAACAAATTCATGGCATCAGCAGAGGCCTGCTTCTAAAAGTCTGAGACAAAATTAGATAATCAATAAACATCGATCAAAACGATCGAGAGTCAAGTTGGGGAACTTATTAAGTCAATTGAACAACTTACTGAGATGGTTTCCAAAATTCGATCAGCGGTTTTCTCTAAAGAAACAAAACAGGTAAAGGTAGTTACACTAAGAAGTGGAAAGGAGCTAGTCGAATCAAAGAAAAGAATGCCACCCGTAGATGACAAAGCAAAGGATACGAGATTTGGGGATGTAACTCCAAAACGCAAAGAAAGTAAACCACCAATCCCATATCCAACACAGTTAAAGAAAGAACGATTAGACGCCCAATACGGTAAGTTTCTTGAACTGTTTAAACATATACATATTAACTTACCTTTTGTTGAAGCCATTTCACGGATGCTTGACGTGACACATAAAATTCTTAAAGGAACTCCTAACGAATAAAAGGAAGCTTGAAGAAGTATCCATGGTGGAGCTTAATGAAGAATGTTCAGCCATCCTCCAAAATAAGCTACCAACCAAATTAAAAGACTCAGGAAGTTTTACTATTCCTTGTTTAATTGGTAGTTTAAATATTAATAGAGCATTAGCTGATCTAGGTGCCAGTATTAATTTAATGCCTTATAAAATGTTTAAACGACTAGATCTTGGGGAACCAAAACCCACTAGGATGAGTATTCGATTAGGCGATAGATCTATTAAATACCCTAGAGGAGTTATCGAGGATGTCTTGGTAAAAATCGATAAATTTATTTTCCCCGTTGATTTTGTTGTGCTTGACATGGATGAGGACATTGAGGTTCCCTTAATTCTAGGGCACCCTTTTTTAGCCATTGCCAGGGCTGTTATCGATGTAGGTGATGGTAAACTTGCATTAAGGATAGGCGATGAGGAAATTATTTTTCAAATTTATGATGCCATGAGATATTCTAGAGAACAAGATGATTCCTGTTATTTTATTGATACCACTGATCATATCATTCAAAACTCATTACAAGAAATTCTACATGATGACACGATGGAACTGTGTCACACTCAAGAAGAGGGGGAAGAAGATGAAGTCCACGAGCTAAATTCAAAAATGTCATCATCCAGACAAACGGAAAAAGAAATCATTGAATTCGATGATGATTTAAAACAAAAACTCTCTGTTGATGAACCACCTAAATTAGAATTAAAGCAACTGCCAAAACATTTAGAGCATGCATTCCTTGGGGAAAATTATACGTTACCAGTAATTATCTCTTCAGAGCTAGAACCTCAGGAAAAAGAGGAGTTGATACAGGTACTAAGAGAGCATAAAAAAGCCATAGCTTGGAAAATCTCTGACATTAAAGGAATAAGCCCAACAGTTTGCACCCACAAAATTTTAATGGAAGACGAGTACAAGCCATGCGTGCAACCACAAAGACGATTAAATCCCAACGTAAAAGAAGTCATGAAAGTCGAGGTAATTAAACTTCTAGATGCTGGAATAATTTATCCTATTTCTGACAGCAAGTGGGTGAGTCTGTGCATGCAGTTGTCCCAAAGAAAGGAGGCATGACCGTGGTAGCTAACGAAAAGAAGGAACTAATTCCTACCGGGATGATCCACAGTTGGAGAGTTTGCATAGATTACAGGAAGCTGAATGACGCCACTAGAAAAGATCACTTCCCTCTACCCTTCATTGATCAAATGCTAAAAAGGTTATCAGGACATATGTACTATTGCTTCCTAGACGGACTCTCCGGTTATTTCCAAATCCCAATAGCACCTGAAGATCAAGAGAAGACAATGTTCACATGCCCATACGGTACGTTTGCTTATCGTAGAATGCCTTTTGTATTATGTAATGCTCCTGCTACTTTTCAGCGTTGCATGCTAGCAATCTTTGATGAACTCGTGGAAGACATTATGGAGGTATTTATGGATGATTTCTCAGTTTACGGTAATTCTTTCCATCTTTGCCTTAAAAATTTAAAACGAGTCTTGATGAGATGTGAGGAAACAAACCTTGTTTTAAATTGGGAGAAATGTCACTTTATGGTACAAGAGGGAATTGTATTAGGACATAAAATTTCTAGTAAAGGGATTGAGGTAGATAAAGCAAAGATTGAAACCATAGAAAAATTACCTCCTCCTAGTTCAGTTAAGGCCATTAGAAGTTTTTTAGGACACGCAGGATTTTATAGAAGATTCATTAAGGATTTTTCTAAAATAGCTAAGCCTTTAACAAAATTACTAGAAAAAGATGTTCCTTTCAATTTTGATCAGGAATGTTTAGACGCATTCAATATCTTAAAGAATAAACTAATAAATGCTCCGATTATAATTGCACCTGATTGGAGTCTACCCTTCGAACTAATGTGTGATGCAAGTGATTTCGCATGGAGGTGCGCTTTTGGGACAACGAAGAGGCAAGCATTTTCAGCCAATCTATTATGCTAGCGGGACTTTGACACCATGCGAAAAAACTACACCACCACGAAGAAAGAATCATGAATGTAGTTTTTGCTTTTGACAAATTTAGACAATGATTTATTATTATCTAAAGTTGTCGTTTTCATCGACCACTCGACTCTTCGTTATTTATTAACTAAACTCGATGCGAAACCACGACTCATAAGATGGATTTTACTTTTACAAGAATTTGATTTAGAAATACAGGATAAGAAATGAGCTGAGAACCTTGCAGCTGATCACCTCTCTAGACTCAAAAACCCCCATATTAAAGAGCTAAATGAAGGAGAGATAAACGATTCATTCCCAGAAGAACAACTCTTTTCGATAACTCATTCTGAGGTACCATGGTTTGCGGATATTGCAAATTATTTAGCTACTAACATCTTGCCAAAAAAATTAACACATCACCAAAAGAAGCGATTATTTACTGATGCAAAAAATTATTTTTGGGAAGATCCCTTTCTTTTCCGAATATGCGCAGATCAGGTAATTCAAAGATGCGTTACAAGGACAGAAGCAAGTAAGATTATAGAACATTGCCATTCAGGACCTTTAGGAGGACACTACGGTGGCATTAAGACAGCACATAAGATACTTGAATCAGGTTTTTATTGGCCCACTCTATTCAAGGATGCCAACAGGTATGTCGCTTCATGTGATAAATGCCAAAGAACAGGTAATGTCTCTAAACATGATGAAATGCCTCAAACATATATGCTATCATGTGAAATATTTGATGTATGGGGTATTGATTTTATGGGTCCATTCCCAGTTCATTCGGAAATAAATACATCCTAGTGGCAGTTGATTACATGTCAAAATGGGTGGAAGCCGAAGCTCTACCTACTAATGATGCTAGAGTAGTAGTTAAGTTCCTCAAGAAACTGTTCTCTCAATTTGGAACGCCTAGAGCTATCATTAGTGATAGGGGCACTCATTTCTGTAATACTCAATTTGACAAAGTCTTAAAAAAGTATGGAGTACACCACAGGATAGCTACCCCATATCACCCTCAGACCAGTGGGCAAGTTGAAGTAGCAAACCGAGAACTTAAGCGCATTCTAGAAAAAAATGGTTGAATCAAGCCGAAAATATTGGGCATTAAAAGTAGATGATGCCTTATGGGCCTATAGAACGACATTTAAAACCCCTCTAGGGACATCCCCATACAAACTTGTATATGGGAAAAGTCACATCTACCATTCGAGTTAGAACACAAAGCTTTTTGGGCCATAAAGTTTTTAAATTTTGATCTTAGCAATCACAGAAAGAAAGAAAGAATGATGCGGATGAACGAGGCTAGGCGAATGGAGAGCCGAGGCCTCTGAAAACTCGAAACTATACAAAGAGGCAACTAAGCGACGCCATGACGCTCGTCTAAAGAAGTCAAAACAATTCGAAGTAGGGGACTTGGTCCTACTGTACAACTCAAGGCTTAAATTATTTCCTAGGAAGCTGAAATCGAGATGGTCAGGCCCATTCATGATTAAAACAATTTTTTTATACGGCACAATCGAGGTAACTCACCCCACTAAGGGCACATTCAAGGTAAATGGTCACCGACTAAAAAATTATAATGGTGCAGATTTTAGAGATATGAGAGAGGAGCTTCTGCTCCAGGAACCTTCTTTTAGAACCAAAAACAGGGAAAGTCTAGCTTAAGACTATAAACAAGTGCTTCTCGGGAGGCAACCCGAGCGCTAACTTCTCTAACATTATACTTTTAACTGTTTAGCATCTAACTTCATACTAATTAATCTAATAAAGTGCAGGTTTTAGACCACACGGCCTTGCACACGGGCGTGCCTGTGGCCGTGTGAAAGCCAGGGGGCAAACCATAGGCGTGCCAGCGGCCGTGCACGACAAAGAAGAATCTTTTTCCTCAACACGGGCTGTGATAATATCCCACGCCCGTACCGACTACCCGTGCGAGGTTACTGACTTATTAAACACGGGTTAAACACGGCCGTGCCTACTAACTGTGCGAGGTTACTGACTTGTTAAGCACGGGAGAAACACGCCCGTGCCACCAAACCGTGTGAGGTTACTGACTTATCAAGCACGGGCGTGTCATAAGCAACACGGCCGTGGCAAATCCATTTGAACGCTCCTAAAATTTGAAATCGCGAAAAACACGGGCGCATAAAAATCAAACACGGGCGTGGCCCATGCCCGTGCTCGTATCCCTATTTAAGCATCTTTAACCGTCTCCTTTCCCCCAAATCAACCCTAAACCAAATTTTAAGCTTCATCCCTCTCAAATCCGGCCACATTCAAACCCTTCACCACCGAAAACCCTCAACCTTCTTTTCTTTCAAAGAAAACCACACTAAAACCGTGAACACGCCTGCACCACCACCGTCTTTGCGGGAAAAAACACACCGCGCCACCCCGCGGCGCCTCTGAGAAAACCTCACAAAGACCACCGTGCTCTCGCCTGTGTCCACCGGGATTGCACCATCACGACCCTGGGTTCCCTCCACTACTTTATTTTCTCGACTTAAAGCTTGATAAATTTCATATTATGTCATATAATTTCGTTTTGTTTAAAGTTTTAATATTAAATATGATTTATTTTCTTTTAGAACTCATTTTAGAACTTAATGAATGTTCATAATCTTGATGATTAGTTATGTGTGCTATTTATCGTTATTAGATGGATTTCATATTCTCTGTTGATTAAAATCTTTTACAAACCTTCCTATGTAGAATTAGAATTGGTTGCTCATAGGTGAATAATTGTGTTTAGCATTTAAATATCTTGGGCCTAGATGACAATTTGGTACAATCGTTACTTGAATATTCTTTATTCTCAGGTACAATGTCGTCATCAAGAGGGAAACGAACCACGGCTGCACCAACTAAGAAAAGAAAGGGGTCCGAATCATCCTCAGCCAGCGCATCTTCCGAATTAAGACACCGCTTCCTCCAATTCTCTCAAGAAGCTCAGGAAAAACGATACAAGGCATTCCGGGAAAGACCTCTAGGAACCGGTAGATGCATTGACTGGAACGCGGTGGAACAAGTCAGATTAGCAACTGATATTCGAGCCCTCATATTGATCGAGCCGTGGGAGCAATTTTTCTCTATCATTGAGCCAACTTATTTGGAACTCACCCTCGAGTTCTGCGCTACTTTTACCTTCTGACGGTGATGGCCCGGCCAAGACGACCGAAAGCCGCGGTGCAATTCCGCTTAGGAGGTACGGTACGTCGACTAAGCGTACCGCAATTTGGCACGGCACTCAGACTCTATACGGAGGAATTTATAGAGGAAAATACACTCTCCGAGTTAGACCGTCAACTCCACTGCACTCCCCTTTACTGCTGGCGCAGCTTAGCACCCACCACGAATGTCTACGATCCCAGTTGCTCGAAGGCGACAACCCTTGGCCCACCCCTACGATATATTCACGCCATTCTCGCTCACACCATCACAGGACGACGTGAGAGCACAGGGGTGGTAAACAAGCACGATGTCTACTACCTATCGTGCATGTCAGAAGGGAACGTTTTCGACCTGGCATACTTCATCGCCTGTGCAATTCAACATCAAACAGAGCCGCACAGGAAGGGGATTTTATCGATGGGGCCTTACATCACACGCTTAGCTCGGTATTTTGGGCTCCTAACCACCGACGAACAAACCTCCTCACTCACACTGATAGGGTAGATGGCCCCACAGGGCATCCAGACGATGCTACATATGAGGATGATCCAGCGTCGACATGGAACCGATCCACCTCAATACCGATTAGCCCTACCCACTGACAAGGAAGAGCCTGAGGACATTACTGATGATGTCCCACTACCACAGGAGCCACCACTCTCGAGCCCGCGGCCCACCCATGCAGCAGCTTCATTTTTGGACATTTTTGCACGCATTACTCAGTTCGAGCAATACTGTACTCAGCAATTCACTGACACAACTCGATGTTTTGACGGTATCGAGGCCACCCTCCAGCAGATTTGTCATCATTTCCACATCTCTTCACCAACACAACCGCAGAACCCAGTTGATGATGAGGACCTCTGAGTCCTTTTATTTTCCTTATTCTTAGTTTTCTTTTCTTTATTTTTAGTCCTTTCATTCTAATTTTTATTTGTCTTAATTTAAACTCTTTTGCCGTATATGTTTCATACCCTTATTTTATTCATATTATCATTGGCTATCTAACCTTAGAGTATTACTAACACTGGCTTAATTTCGACCCCTAGACATCTAACTAATGACTTCGCAGTTTCAATGGTACACTAAAAAATAACGAACAAATCACTAGGAGTAACTCACTGCTACATAAGTCATCTGTCACCTCCGACTCAAGGATTCCATCCATAATTCAGGGAGTTTCACTTATCCCCATATCTTCTGATCTGAACATTACATTTATGTTATATATCTTTGTACATTGAGGGCAATGTACATCTTAAGTGTAGGGGGTGAATCTTAGATATTCCAAACTTTTTGCATTATTCTCAAATCCCTGAATTTAGTCTCGTTTGAAAGTAAATTACTCATATTACTAATTAGGATGAAATTTCTGATGGTTTATGATTTTTATTGATATGTTTTAGATTAAGTCATTGATAATTGTGCATTGATAATTAAATTTAAAGAATACTAGAGAATCAAGCATGATAAGTCTATTTTTCAGAAATTAAAAATTTTCTAGGTTGTCGAACTAAGTTTAAATATTACTTTGAAGTTTGATATTTACAAGGTTGACATCAAAATACCCATAATTCTTGTGAGATTTTGAGCCTTATAGAGCATAAATTCTTTTTCTTGCTCACTTTATTGATTATGAGTATGTCAATACTGATTTGTTATTCTAGAACTTGCATCGATTATACATGTCGAGACCACATTTTTTTGATTTGATACACAGAGATGATAAAGGCACCTAGGATTTAACCCACTTACTCCATAAAAAGCCTACCTTCACAATTAACCCCTAGTGAACCCCTCTTAATCCTAACAACCCTATTTATTGACATAACCACTAATATTAACCCAGAACCCCTTTGTTTTTGTGATCACCATTCCTTTTGACTATCCTTATATCGAGATTTGATTTGATTAATAGCCTAACTATGTTTTTATTTCAGTAATTTATCTTTTATTATGTATTTATGATTGTTCTTAAAAAAAAATGAAGTATATCCATTATTCATTATTAGTTATGTGATTAAATGAGCTTATACATAAATTCCAAATATCGAAAAAAAATCTCGTATTATTAGTATTATTAGTTTTCAATTGATGTAATTATTATTATCAGTTCATTAGTTCTTAGTTAGGTAATTTGTCAATTCAATCTCGATTCTAACCTTCTAATTCAGCCTTATTCCACACCTTAACCCTAGCCCCGTTACAACCCTGTTAAAGACCTTTTGATTTGTGTTTCATCTCATATTTCAATGGTGGAGATTTGATTTTCATGCAAGCCTATGGGATTAACTCTTCATGTTTGACTTTTTGAGTGCCTAAATTTTGAACCTTAAACACTTTGAGTGATTTGAGTGAATCTTTTGTGAGGATGTCAATCCTTGTCGATTTCGAATCAGAGGTAATTATTTAGATGAAGGGAAACACCTATGTTTTGTGCTACAAAATCTATGACTTATAATGTTTGAATTTTTTAGGACTCTTTGAGTTGAATTATCTAGGTATAAATTATCCCTGAATTATGATGAGACACTATCAATGACTATTATGAATTATAGGAAGTTCGTTTTAATTGTAAGTTGAGAATTTTGCTTGAGGACAAGCAAAAGCTTAAGTGTGGGGGTATTTGATAAACCGAAATAGTAACATATTCTAGGCCCACATTTAGTATGCTTTTGGATGAATTATCCTTTGATTTATGTAAAAAGGTGCTCTTAATCCTTTCTTTTCATGTCTTATACTCAGGGAAGCACCCAAGGATAAAAAGAACGAGAAACGGGCTCAAAACGGCTCAAAACGGACCAAAGAGGAAATCGACACGGCCTGGACTTGGATCCACACGACCGTGCCAAGTCAATCATCTAGAACACGGTCTAACCCCGACTCACACGGTCGTGTCTCATTAAAGAAATCCGAACACGGCCTGTCCACGATTTACACGGGCGTGCGCTATGGCCGTGCCTCTGCCGTGGAGAAGAGCAATTTCATTCGGGAAAAGATACTTAGGGGGAAAGAAACGTATTTCAAAAGCCTATAAATACACCCTAAGTATGACTGAAAGGGGAGCCCAAAGCCATCGTCTAGGGGCGCGTCGTGCTAGGCCGTAGAAGGCGATTTGTGGGGATTCACTCGTGGATAGCCAGTTGATCCATCTCAAGAAGCGAATTCTACTTAAGACGGAGGATCTCCTCTTCAATTCCTTCAGGGGGTTTTAGGGATTTCTTATGTTTTGTTTTATCTTTTCTCTTGAGATGTTTTTCTTTATTGTTATGAACTAAACCCTTCGGATACCTGAAGGGGATGAAACCTATGATGAATCTTATTATTATTTTCTGAATTATATGATAAATACTTAGTTTATTCTTAAATATGTGAGCTTAATCCAAATTTAATGTGCTTAGGTGGAGGAGGAATAGACCCTGTCTAAGAGTAGATCTAACATAATTAAACAGAGTTGATCGCACGCGTAGAGATAGGGTGACGAGATTTTGCCGGATTAGGGTGAAACCTAATATGGGAATCCACAGATTGATTTACTACTATTCTAGGGGGTTATTATAAGAGAACGAGAGTTCCACTGATTAACCTAGGGTTAGATGTTATTCGCCTCGAGAGAGGGTTTAATATACGTTAGGGAGTCTCACGGATCAAATTAAGTAAATAAATTATATGGTTCAAGGTTAGATAACAAGTGAAGTCTAGGTGGATTCTTCATAGGGTATCGTCTAAATCAACTGAGTTTTTCCCAAGTTATTTTCCAAATTCATTCTTCTTTATCTTAGAGTCTTTAGTTTAGTAGTTAATTAATTTAGATTAATAAACAACTTCACTTATTTTAGGCTAAATAATAAAAAGAAAGTTAGTATTAGTACTTTTAGTTCCTTTGGGTTCGACAATCTGGTCTTGCCTAAACTATACTACTGTTCGATAGGTGCACTTACCTTTAATCGTTGTCAGAGTTAGTTTCCAGGTTCGATCATTCTTTTATAAATTTTAAAACTCTGATTTACAACGATCAATATACTATCTCAGCAAGAAGTTCACTGAATGTGAGACAAGATATTCACCAATTGAGAAGTTGTGTTGCACTTTGATTTGGACGACCCGGAGATTGAGACAGTACATGCTGTACCATACAACTTGGCTCATCTCGAAACTGGATCCTCTCAAGTACATGATGGAGTCGACTGCTCTGAATGGAAGAATGGCCCGATGGCAAATTCTACTTTCTGAGTTTGATATAGTCTATGTAAACCAGAAGGCCATAAAAGGGAGTGCAATAGGAGATTTTCTGGCCAGCAGAGCTTTAGAAGATTACGAGCCACTAAACTTTGATTTCCCGAATGAAGATCTAATGTATGTTGCGATCACTGAAGAAGGTGCTCAAAAGGAGGGTCATCCTTAGAAACTAAACTTTGACGGAGCTTCAAATGCAGTGGGTAATAGATTCGGGGCAGTCCTAGTGTCCCCAAACGGAGATCATTATCCTTTTACTAGCAAATTGGATTTTGATTGCACAAATAATATGGCCAAATATGAAGCATGCATCATGGGTATCCGTGCAGCCATTGAACACAAAATCAAAGTGTTGGAGGTATATGGCAATTCTGCGTTAGTAATCTATCAGCTCAAAGGCGAATGGGAAACAAGAGATCCCAAGTTGATCAGTTATCGAAAGTTAGTTTTGGAGTTAATTCAGGAGTTTGATGATATCATTTTCTGTTACCTCCCGCGAGATGAGAACCAAATGGCCAACGCCTTGGCTACCTTAGCTTCTATGATCAGAGTAAACAAGGAAGAGGAAGTGAAGCCTATCCAAATGAGTATTTATGAGGCTCCGGCTCATTGCTACAACATCGACGAAGAAGAAGAAAAAGATGATCACCCTTGGTATCACGATATATTGCAATATGTGAAGAATCGTGAATACCTTGACCAAGCAATCAAGAACGATAAGAGGACGTTGAGAAGACTGGCCGGTGATTATGTCCTAGATGGAGATATCCTATATAAGAGAAGGAAGGATCAGGTGCTTTTAAGATGCGTGGATGCTGTTGAAGCTAAGAAAATCCTAGAAGAAGTCCATGAGGGTGTCTGTGGAATGCACGCTAATGGTTTTACAATGGCCAGACAGATCATGAGATTCGGGTATTATTGGTCCACTATGGAAGGGGATTGCATCAGCTATGCCAAGAAGTGCCACAAATGTCAAATTTATGGAGATAAAATTCATGTACCTCCCTCACCTCTTCATGTCATGACTTCTCTATGACCTTTCTCTATGTATAATCCCAATCTCACCAAAAGCTTCAAATGGGCATCGATTTATCTTTATGGTAATCGCCTACTTCACTAAATGGGTAGAGGCCACTTCTTATGCCAACGTCACAAAGTCGACTGTCAGTAAGTTCTTAAAGAAAGAAATCATATGTCGATATGGAATGCCCGAAAGGATCATATCTGACAATGCACTGAACTTGAACAATAGTACGATAGCGGAGGTCTACAGCCAATTCAAAATCAAACACCAAAACTCGTCGCCGTATTGATAAACCGTAATAGTAACATATTTTATCTCCACATTTAGCATGCTTTTGGATGATTTATCCCTTGAATTATGGAATTTGGTGCTCTTAATCCTTTAATTTCATGTTTTATACTCAGGAGAGCATAGGAGGATGAAAAGAACGGAAAACGGGCTTAAAACGGACCAAATAGGCCAAAGTAAGAAATCAACACGGCCTGGGCCCAAGCCACACGGCTGTGCCCCTTTAGCAGGCTTGACCACGGCCTGGATTCGAATCACATGGGCGTGTCCCTGCCGTGGCAAAGAAGAATTTTATTCGGATTAGAGTACTTAGAGGCAAAGAAAGCCTTTCCAAAAGCCTATATAAACACCCTAGAGGCCAACCGTAAAGGGGGCGTCCAGCTAGGCCCAGGAGCCGACCCAGAGAGGTCAGAATTGTGGGATTTACTCGAAGAAAGCCAGTTGATTCATCTCAAGAAGCTAAAATCATACTCAAGACGGAGGATCTCTCCTTCAATTCCTTCAGGGGGTTTTAGGGTTTTCTTATGTTTTGTTTTATCTTTTCTTCTGAGATGTATTCTTTTATAATTATGAACTAAACCCCTCAGGTACCTGAGGGAGATGAAACCTAAGACGGATCTTGTTATTGTTTTCTGAACTATATGATAAATATTTGATTTGTTCTTAATTATGTGTTCTTAATTCTTGCTTTGATATTTCAAGATATTGATTCAAGTATTGATGTGCTTAGGCAGAGGAGGAATAGACCCTGTCTAAGAGTAGATCTAGCATAATTAAGTGGAGTTAATCGCAACCCTAGAGATAGGATGACAAAAATCTGTCGGATTAGGGTAAACCCTAATATGGGAGTCCATAGATCGAGTTAATGCAATCCTAGGGGTTTTAATTAGAAAGAGATTTCAATTAATCAACCTAGGGTTAGACATTAGTAGCCTCGAGAGAGGTATTAATATAAATTAGGGAATCCTACGGATCAAGTCAAGTGAATAAATCGTCTGGTTCAGAGTTAAATAACAAGTGAAGTCTAGGTGGATTCTTCCTTGGGTATTGTCTTAATCAATTGGTTTTTCTCACAAGTATTTTCCCCTATTCATTCTCTGTGTCTTAGCATCTTTAGTTTAGTAGTTAGTTAATTTTAGATTAAATAACAATTCTCTTAATTCTTAGGCTAAATAATAGAAAGAAAGTTAGTATTAGTACTTTTGGTTCCTTTGGGTTCGATAATCCGGTCTTGCCACTAAACTATACTACTGTTCGATAGGTGCGCTTGCCTCAATCGTTGTCACAGTTAGTTTCTAGGCTAGATCATTCGTTATATAAATTTTTAAGACTCTGACACACGATCAAGTTTTTGGCGCCATTGCCGGGGAACCAAAATATTAAGAAAGCTCAATTTTTATTACTTTAGCCATTTTTATTTTTGCGATTTACTTTTATTTTGTTTTTTTTAACTTTGCTAATTTTTTCTTCTTTTATTTGTTCCTAGCAGGTACCTCTAGTTTATGACTAGAAGGAACCCGACAGGACCCTTAGTTTACGACAGTGATATTGAAGGTACCGCTCGCAGAAATCATAGAGAAATAAGGCGAAGCTTAAATTACATAGAAGAAGAGCAAGAGGACGATACTAATAACACGGAAGAGATGGCTGATCACCAGAATAATCCACTCCCTCCTGTGGTCGCTGAAAATCCTCCTCCTCTAACTATGTATGATTATGCTAAACCTAATTTAACAGGAACTGAGTCAAGTATTGTTAGACCTGCTATTGCTGCAAATAATTTTGACTTGAAACCTAACACTATACAAATGATACAACAGTTTGTTCAGTTTGATGGTTTGCAGGATGAGGATCCTAACACACACTTGGCAAATTTTCTAGAATTCTGCGATACTTTCAAAATAAATGGCGTTTCTGATGATGCCATCCGTCTTCAGTTGTTTCCCTTTTCTTTGAGGAATAAAGCCAAACAGTGGTTGAATTCTCTTCCACGAGGATCAATCACTACATGGGAGCAAATGACCCAAAAATTTTTATTAAAATATTTTTCGCCGGCTAAAATAGCTAAGTTAAGGAATGATATCTCTTTTTTTGTGCAGATGGATCTAGAAACTCTTTACGATGTATGGGAGAGATACAAGGATTTGTTGAGAAGGTGCCCACACCATGGATTACCCTTGTGGCTACAGGTCCAAACTTTCTACAACGGTGTGAACCCTTCAACGAGGCAGTTGATTGATTCAGCCACCGGCGGAACGCTGAATAACAAAACTCCTGAAGCAGCCTACAAATTTATAGAGGAAATGTCACTGAATAACTATCAGTGGCAAGTTACAAGGACAAGGCCAACTAAAGCAGCCAGAGTTTTCAACCTCGATGCAGTAACCATGCTATCAAATCAGGTAGAGATGTTAAATAAAAAGATTGATGGTTTGTGTTCTTCGCAGGTACATCCAGTTATGCAGTGCGAAACAAGTGGAGGCATGGCGAATCCTGAGTATCCACCCTACGGACATAGCATGGAAGGCGAACAAATGAACTATGTGGGTAACAATTTCAGATCTCAAAATAACCCCTATAGTAACAACTATAATCCAGGTTGGAGAAACCACCCAAATTTCTCGTGGGGTGGTCAAGGAAACTAGAGACAACAACCCTCTCCAAACTTCCAACAACAGCCCTACCCACAGGAAAAGAAGCCGAACCTTGAGGAGATGCTGACAAAATTCATAGCGGTGTCAGAAACTCGTTTTCAAAACATCGAAACAACACTTAAAATCAACAAGCATCGATTCAAGGGATCGAGAACCAGTTAGGGCAACTTGCTAAGCTGATCTCCGAACGACCGCAAGGAAGCCTACCAAGCAACACTGAGACTAACCCAAAAGATAAAATTCAAGCCATAATAGCTCATGATGGTGTAGGGTTAGATGAGCCCAATTTAAGGTAAGAGAATGTGGTAGAAGAAGGTAAAGCTGAGGAAAGTCATGATAAGCCAAAACCGGTAGTTAAAGAATACCAACCTCGCATACCATATCCCGAAGTAATGAAGAAAGACAACACAGAAGAACAATTTGGTAAGTTTCTTAAACTTTTAAAGAAATTACATATTAACTTACCGTTTCTTGAAGCTCTTTCGCAAATGCCAGATTCAAGGAAATTTTTAAAAGAGCTTTTGACGAACAAACGGAGGATAGACGAGGCATCGTATGTGGAGTTAAATGCAGTATACTCAGCAATTCTACAAAACAAACTACCACGAAAATTAAAAGATCCAGGGAGTTTTGCAATTCTATGCTTAATTGGTAGTTTATCTATTGATAATGCTTTAGCTGACTTAGGGGCGAGTATAAATGTTATGCCTTATAAAATGTTTAAACAACTAGGTCTAGGGAAACCCAAGCAAACTAGGATGAGCATTCAATTAGCGGATAAAACTATTAGAATCCCTAGGGGTATAATTGAAGATGTACTCATTAAAATTGATAAATTCGTATTCTCAGTAGACTTTGTCGTTTTAGACATGGATGAGGACAACACGATCCCTTTAATTTTGGGAAGACCCTTTTTAGCAACTGCTAGAACTAAAATTGATGTTGGTACAGGAGAACTCATACTCCGTGTAGGTGACAAATCAATCAGTCTTCAGGCTCTCGACTCAACCAGGACATCAAGTGATAGAGGTGAGAAAGTAAATTCAATTGATAACCAATTAGTTAAACCTTCTTTCCAGGAAGCACCACAGAACCACACAACTGAGCCAGATCCTAGACATCATGCCAACAAAGAAATAATTCATGAGGATCGAAGGCTTCTTATTGATGAACTAGACGAGTGGAAAACACACTTCAAGGAGAAACTAGGAACACACGAAGCAAAATCGGGGGAACCCCCAAACGAGCTTAAAGGAACAGCGAATCACTTCAAAATAAGAGATCATGTATTGCTGGATGAGAAAGACCCTCGAATCGCCTTCTCAGACCTTAAAAAAAAATGAAGAAATCCCTTTTAAGGTAATCAATGTTTTCCCATACGGAACAGTCGAGGTAAGAATCCTATTTTCGGCACTTTTAAAGTAAACGCTACTCGACTCGAGTTATATATTGATAATAGAACTGATAGCATGAGAGGCGATGTTCAGCTCTTCAAACCACCTTGATTTTGCGAATGAGAGGAAAGTCCAGCTTAAGACTCTAAATGAGTGCTTCTCGGGAGGTAACCCGAGCACTAACCCCGTTTATTTTTTTCATTTCTATTTTTACTTTTAATTTTTTTCCTTTTTAGTACCTAACGGTGAACTAACCAAAGTGTAGATTTCCATACCACACGGCCTTGCACACGGCCGTGGTCGTGGCCGTGTGGATACTACGGACTTCCGTACTGACATGGCAGAGATAGTACGAGCCAATGACGGAAGATTTCCAGATCACAGAAAATTATAAATGGCCACGGCTGTGCGATATGGCCGTGGCCGACACTAAGGGAAGTCACACGAGCTCCAACTAAACACCACGGTCGTGCGATACAGCCGTGGTCGACACTGTTTTATCAAACATGGGCGTGGTGACCACGAAACGGATGTGGGAAAAATGAACGAAGCACAACACAGCCGTGCGATACAGCCGTGTGACCCAACACGCCCGAGATACACGGGTGTGGGGATGTACCAGATTTGAAATCTTTATTTAACACACCCATTGATCCCTTTCTCACCCACTCCCCATTCCCTTTCACTCTCCCCCTTTCCATTCTTTTCTCATTCTCCTGCCCCAACCCCTCCATTTTCACCTTACCCATGTCAAAGAAACGGAAGAATCTGAATACAGTCTCCCTGTGGGAGACCGATCTACATAAGTTCATGCCGGCCGCTTCATTCACTAGACAAGCCGAGGATATTTGAGGCCATTTAGTTTTTCTTTTTCTTTTCTCTTCCCCTTTAATTTCCTTCTCTTTGACTCTCTTATGCTTAATTTAATCTATTTTATTTTAGTTTCTTAGTTTTAGTTTCTTCAGGCTGCTTGGGAATCACACACCACGGCCTTAGATATCACACCCACCTCGCTAACCATCTAACGTTAAGGACTTCACAGTCTATTAATCTTTTCTTTTAATTTTATTTTACTTTCTATTTCCGTTCTTTTTATCTTTCTATTCTTTAAATATATAATTAATATATTTTAAATCTTTCTTATTATTTCCTGGCTTTCTCTTCACGAGCTTCCCAATTTCTTCATCTAGCGCAGAAATTGTCGGTGGCCACCACACCACGACCACTCCCAACTCAAGGAAGCCATCCAGAATTTAGGAAGTTTCACCTCTATCTCTATCTTTTGATTTTCTACTATATTGTTTTTATATATCTTTGTACATTGAGGGCAATGTACATCTTAAGTGTGGGGGTGAATCTTAAAAGTGCCTAATTTTTTTCATTATTCTCAAATCCTGAATTATATCTTGTTCTTAAGTAAATTTTCTCATATTACTGTTAGAATGAAATTTCCTTTAATTCATGGTTTTCATTGATATGTTTTGAATTAAGTCATTGTTAATTATGCATTGATGATTAAATTTTTAAGGACTAGAGAATCAAGCATGATAAGTCTATTTTTCAGAATTAAAAATTTTGTTAGGTTGTCTACCTGAACCTAATTATTACCTTGAAGTTTGAAATTTACAAAGTTGACAACAAAAGCCCACAATTTTTGTGAGATCTTGAGCCTGTTAGAGCACATACTCTTTTTCGTGCTCACTTTATTGATTATGAGTGTGTCAACATTGATTTGTTATTCTAAAACTTGCTCCGATTATACATGTCGAGACCACACCTTTGATTTGATATACAGAGATGACAAAGGCACCTAGGTTTTAACCCACTTACTCCACTAAAAACCTACCTTCACAACTGACCCCTAGTGAACCCCTTCGATCCTAACAACCCTTTTTATTGACTCACCCACTAATATTAATCCAAAACCCTTTGTATTTGTTATCACCATTCTTCTTGACTACCCTTATATCGAGATTTGATTTGATCAGTTGCCTAACTATGATCTTTATTTCAGTAGTAGATTCATCCTTTATTATGTATTTGATTTGTTCTTAAAAAAAAATCAAAGTATATTCATTATTAGTTCTGCGATTAAGTGAGCTTAAAATAGTTTAAGTTCACATCTTTAGAAGAAACTCGTGTTATTAGTAGTAGTATTATAAGTTTCCAATTGATGTAATTATTTATATTCAGTTCGTTGTTTCTAGTTAGGTAATTTGTCAATTCAGTCTCGATTTTTAACCCTCTAATTCAGCCTTTATCCACACCTTTAACCTAAGCCCCGTTACAACCCTCTTAAAGACCTTTTGATTTGTGTATCATCTCATATTATAGTGGTGGAGATTTGATTTTCATGCAAGCCTGTGGGATTAACTTTTCATGTTTGACTTATGAGTGCTTTTTCCTGAACCTTAAACACTTCGAGTGATTTGAGTGAATCTTTAAGTGAGGATGTCAACCCTTGTCGATTTTAAATAAGAGGTAATTATTTAGATGAGGGGAAACACCTATGTTTTCATGCTACAAAAATATATGACTTAGATTGTTTAAACAACACTCGCAAGAGTTGCTTACACTCAAATGTTATCTCATTTTTAAGGTAAAAGCTTTATTGCTGATATTCGAGAAGTTTCAGACAAATGCGGACTAGTTTCTTTATAGAAACAACTTCTTTCATAGATCTTTCATGGTGAATGCTTCAACTTTTTCGATGTTCATGAAGGGAGTGACATAATTAGCCATAGGTTGTCTCACAAAAAGGTTCTTGTTGTTCTTGATAATGTTGATAACATACAACACTTAAAATGCTTGGTTGGAAGGCACGATTGGTTTGGATTAGGAAGTAGAATTGTTGTAACAACAAGAGAAGAACATTTGCTTCGATCTTGGCCAGTTGATGATATGTATGAGCCCACAACATTGAATCCCAAAGATGCGCTTAAACTTTTCATCAAAGCTTTTCATAGTAATGATGCGAGAAAGATGATTTCATTGAGCTTTCTGAACATGTTGTAAATTATGCTGGTGGGCTTCCTTTAGCTCTTGAAGTTTTAGGTTCCTTTTTGTGCGGTAGAGATGCGACACAATGGAGAAGTGTGATTGGAAGACTTAAAAGAGATTCTAATAAAGAAATTCTTGATAAACTTCAAATTAGTTTTGATGGACTGGAAGAAAGGTAGAAGAATATATTTTTAGATATAGCATGCTTCTTCAATGGGGAGAAGAAAGATTTTGTAATCAAAGTATTAGATGGTTGTGAGTTTTTTCCTGATATCGGAATTGATGTTCTCATTAAAAAATCTCTCGTAAAAGTCGATAAACACAACAAATATTTGAAGATGAATGACTTGTTGCAAGAAATGGGAAGAACAACTGTTAAAGAAAAATGTGTTGATGAACCTGGAAAACGTTGCAGATTGTGGGAGGAAAGTGTTGTGCGGAAGCGTGTAAAAGAGTAAAATTATTGTACTGAAAAATCACACTAAGTTCAATTCCCAGGAAAGAGAGGTGGATCACGAGGATCACTTAAGTACCATGTCTTTCCTAGCCAGAATATCCCTCTATCGTAATTTAATAGCACAATAAATCACTACAATCACACTCACAAAATATGAAAAATAAATAATAAAGAACACCAGAATTTTAACGAGGTTCGGCAAATTTTGCCTATGTCCTCGGGCACTACCAAATATATTTCACTCCAAAATTACAAGTGAAAATTTACAAATAGGGAGAGAGAACAATGCCTTAAGTAGAGAATGGCAAATGTTGGGATGAAGAAAATAAGAAATGGTTAGGCCTATTTATAGTTGAGGTTCAGGGATCAACTTGCAAAGTACCTATACAAATAGGGACCAGAATTGTAATTATCCCATGCTAAATTTCAAACCAAATTTTGGTGCCTTAAATGCTCAGATTTCCGGTGCCAAATTTCTGACACCAATATCTTTGACCTTTCAAAGATATGGTAGCTGCTAATAATCTCCACCTTGAAGATTTGATTAGGATAATATTATCTTCACACAATTCTTTCTGCCTTGGCCAACAATACTTGATAGTGCCTTCTTCAATCAAGTAAACTTGCGGGATATTGATCAAGTTCAAACAATGTTCGAACTTGGTTCTTTATTACCACCTTGGTCATCATATCTGCGGGATTATCTGCGGTCTTAATCTTACGAAGACGAATTTTCCCCTCATCAATAATTTCCACACAAAATGGAATCGTAATGCGTCGATATGCTTTGTACGTACATGATAGACTTGATTCTTTGCTAAATGAATAGCACTTTGACTATCACAATACACGTTAATATGCTCCTGAACCAATCCCAAGGTTTTAGCCATACCTTGTAACCAAATAGCTTCCTTTACAGCCTCTGTTACAGCCATGTATTCGGCTTCTATGGTTGACAACGCAACTGTAGACTATAGTGTAGACTTCCAACTTATTGGTCCTCCAACAAGTGTAAACACATAATCGGTGGTTGATCTTCGTTTGTCCAAATCACCAGCATAGTCAGAATCAACGAACCCAATAACACCTTTACCAAGTGTATTATCCTGCTTGAACAGTAATCCAACATCCACGGTCTTTTGAATATACCGTAGAATCCATTTCACAGCTTGCCAATGTCCTTTTCCATGATTATGCATATACCTGCTCACTATACTAACTGCCTGTGAAATGTCGGGTCTTGTACACACCATTGTATACATCAAGCTACCCACTACATTAGAATACGGAACTTGCAACATGTATTCTCGTTCTGTATTCGTCGAAGGAGATAGTTGTGCAGAAAGCTTAAAATGAGAAGCCAACGAGGTACTTACAGGTTTTGTTTACTCGTTCATGCCAAACTGCTATAGCACCTTATTCAAATACTGCTTCTGAGACAAGCTAACTCTGCTATGAGCTCTATCTCTACATATTTCCATGCTAAGAATCTTCTTAGCTTCACCTAGATATTTTATCTCAAACTCAAGATTGAGTTGAGTCTTCAATCTCTCAATCTCAACTTTGCTCTTAGATGCTATTAGCATATAATCAACATATAAGAGCAAGTATATGAAAATTCCTTCTTGTAGCTTCTGGAAATACACGCAATGATCAAATTTACTTCTTGTGTACCTTTTCCCTTTCATGAACTGATAAAATCGCTTGTACCACTGCCTCGGAGATTGTTTCAATCCATAAAGCGACTTTGTCAGTTTGCAAACCTAGTTTTCTTTACCAGCAACCTTGAATCCATCTGGCTGAGTCATATAGATTTCCTCTTCCAAATCACCGTGTAAAAACGCGATCTTCACATCAAGCTGAACTAGTTCAAGATCATATTGCGCAACCAAGGCTAGTAAAATCCGAATAGACGAATGCTTCACAACTGGAGAAAACACTTCATTGTAGTCTATTCCTTCTTTCTGAGTGTAACTCTTTGATACCAATCTAGCCTTGTACCGAATTTCATTTTTACCAGGAAATCCTTCCTTCTTTGCATATACCCATTTGCATCCAATTGCCTTCTTTCCCTTGGGCAGTGTCACAAACTCCCAAGTCCTATTTTGATGAAGAGACTGCATTTCTTCATTCATGGCTTGCTTCTATTTTGCACCATTAGGGTTACTTATTGCTTCTGTGTAAGTAGAAGGAGCATCATCATCTGCAATTAGAAGTGCATAGGCCACTATATCATCAAAGCGAGCAGGCTTACGAATCTCTCTTCTTGGCCTCCTATATGCAATTGAATCTTGTTGCTGCAGAGGTTCTTGGGTCGAAACTTCTTCATCATTTGTCCTTCCAATATTAGCTGGATCATCATTAACTTTTTCAAGCTCCATCTGCTATAAAGTACTACTGGTTTTGTCATCTTTTTGTGAATCATTGTACTTTAACATGGTTGATTCATCAAAAGTCACATCTCTGCTGAAGACAATCTTCCTTGTATCAGGACATCAGAGACGGTATCCTTTTACTCCACCAGTTATACCCAAGAATAATACTTTCTTTGCTCTTGGGTCTAACTTAGATTCTTTTACGTGATAATATGCAGTGGAACCAAAAACATGTAAAGAATCATAATCAGTAGCAGATTTACCAGTCCACATCTCCATAGGAGTTTTTCCATTTATTACAGCTGATGGCAAACGGTTAATTAGATGGCACGCATATGTAACTGCCTCAGCCAAAAATTCCTTGCCCAATCCAGCATTAGACAACATACATCAAACTTTCACCAGTATAGTTCGATTCATACGTTTTGCCACCCCATTCTGCTGTGGTGTATCCCAAACAGTGAAGTGTCGCACAATGCCCTCATCTTGAAATACTTGTAGGAATGGATCATTTTTGTACTCAGTACCATTGTCTGATCGAAGTCGTTTGACCTTTCAACCAGTCTAAGTTTCCACCATCTTCTTCCATTTCAGAAATGCATCCAATACTTCACTTTTTCTTTTCATTAGATACGCCCATACTTTTTCTTGAATAATCATAAAAAAAACTAACAAAATAGTGCATACCTCCCAAAGAAGCCACTTTGGTAGGTCCCCACACATCACTGTGAACGTAGTCCGAAATTTCTTTTGTATTGTGAATTCTTTGAACCAAATTTTACCTCTCGCTCGCTTGCCCAAACACAATGTTCACAGAATTCCAATTTGCAAGAATTTGCACCTTTCAACAAGCCTTGCTTCAGCAAAGTCTGCAAAGCTTTTTCACCAGCATGTCCCAATCGCATATGCCATAACCTGGTAGCCTCTGAATCTTCACCTTTCGCAGAAACTGTTGATGTTGATCCAATAACTGTACTTTCATTTAAAAGGTACAAGTTATTTCTTCTTGTGCCTTTCATCACCGTCAATTCCCCGGCTACTACCTTTAGTAATCCATCTCTCAAAGTGATTATGAGCCCTTTAGATTCTAAGGCCCCTAAGGAGATGAGATTTTTCTTTAAGCTAGGTACGTAGCGAACATCAGTCAAGACTTGGATTGAGCCGTCGCGATTCTTCAATTGGATTGTACCTACTCTCATTGTCTTACAAGCACTGTCATTGCCCATAAGAACAACTCCACCTTCTAGTTCTTTAAGACTAGAAAACCAGTCCTTATTAGGACACATATGGTAAGTACATCCCGAATCCAAAATCCACTCATCTGTAGGACATGCCATTGCCATGCCAACCAAGCTAAAGTCTGACTCCTCATCATGCTCCGCTACACATGCATTAGAAATAGCCTTGCCCTTTTGTAACTTAGGACAATTCTTTTTCCAATGCCCTTTCTCACAACAAAAGGCACATTCATCTTTGGCGGGTCTCCCTTTGGACTTTCCCCTTCTATCAAGTTTCTTCATGCGTGAACGACCTCTTCTTTGTTAAGACTTACTGCGGTTGTATCTCTCGTGATCTCTTTTATCTTTCGTTCGAGTCTCGGATCTATACAACGCACTCTGATCGCATCAAATGTGATTGTGTCCTTCCCATGAAGCAATGTGGTGGTAAGATGATCATATTCATCAGGAAGGGAATTCAACAACAATAATGCCTTGTCTTCATCTTCAAATTTCTCATCCAAATTTAACAAGTCTGCTAAAATTTTATTGAATGAGTTCACATGGTCATTCATCGACATACCGGGAGCATAGGTGAATCGAAAAAGTTTCTTTTTCATATAAAGCCTATTTTCAAGACTTTTCGTTTGAAACTTTTCTTCCAGTGTATCCCATAACTTCTTCGCTGATGTCTCCCTCATGACAGAGTACTTCTGTTCTTTGGCCAAACATAGACGGATTGTACCACACGCTTGTCTATTAATCTTGGCCCACTCCTTGTCATCCATCTTGTCAAATTTTTCTTCAAGGGCTATATCCAGCTCTTGCTGACATAAGACATCCAGGATCTCACATTGCCACATACCAAAATTATTGGTACCATCAAATTTCTCTACTTCAAATTTTGCATTGGTCACAGTAGTCCTTGCTGATGACGATGCTTCTGCCATTTTTCTCCTCAATCCCAACTACTGTATACGTGAACAGTGCCGTAAACGATCGTATTCCCCAAGTACGAATCTAGCTCTGGTACCAATTGTTGTGCGGAAGCGTGTAAAAGAGTAAAATTATTGTACTGAAAAATCACACTAAGTTCAATTCCCAGGAAAGAGAGGTGGATCACGAGGATCACTTAAGTACCAGGTCTTTCCTAGCCAGAATATCCCTCTAACCTAATTTAATAGCACAATAAATCACTACAATCACACTCACAAAATATGAAAAATAAATAATAAAGAACACCAAAATTTTAACGAGGTTCGGCAAATTTTGCCTACGTCCTCGGGCACTACCAAATATATTTTACTCCAAAATTACAAGTGAAAATTTACAAATAGGGAGAGAGAACAATGCCTTAAGTAGAGAATGGCAAATGTTGGGATGAAGAAAATGAGAAATGGTTAGGCCTATTTATAGTTGAGGTTCAGGGATCAACTTGCAAAGTACCTATACAAATAGGGACCAAAATTGCAATTATCCCATGCCAAATTTCAAACCAAATTTCGGTGCCTTAAATGCTCTGATTTCCGGTGCCAAATTTCTGACACCAATATCTTTGACTTTTCAAAGATATGGTAGCTGCTAATAGAAAGGGACGTCCATCATGTCCTAACAAAAACTACTGTAAGTCATTCAACAAAAGTTACATACTATTTCTCTTTTATCCTACATTATTCACCATTTACTTTATTTTCTTATTGTTTGTTCTTGATTTTTTTTTAGGCTACAGAAATGATTGAAGGCATAATCATCGATAATAAAAGGTAAGAAGACACACATAAACTTATATCTATGTGTACTGTAAATAATTATTATTTTTAAATATGATAAAAAAAACTATAGCAAAACTTTTGACATTCAATATTTCTATGTTTCATTATGAAATTTATCTAGCAACATATTTACTTTTTCAAAAGAATCAAAAGAGAAATGTATGTATTTTTGAAATATTAATGGTATATTTTTTTTTGTGAAAATTAATGGTATATATTTAATGTACTAAAAGTGTATACCAACGAATTAGATTATAACATGTCATCAAAATTTTTTTTAATGAAAATGGTTTCATTTTTAATTATGTGTCATTGTTTGGTTCATTAACTTATTAACTTGTAAATTATGCGTTGTTTGCCGACCAAATATAAATCAACATATTAATTCAATTTTTTTAGGATTAGGTAATTTAACATCGGATGCGATTGTTAGATATAAGTATCTCTTTAATATGGGTATATTCAAAATAAATTTAAAAATTATTTTTTTCATGTATTTAAAAGGTTCTTAAAGGATCATATCTTAATACCCTTATACGAATGTGCATTAGATATAAGTACTGGATACGAGTACTTAAAAACAATATCGATGCAACATATCTTTTAGATATTGAATGTTTTTGTATCTTTTGAAGCTCATTTTTGTTTTGCCCATGGATATTAAGGAATCGAGCAATATGGTCAATTTGAGTGTGGCTACCTTCTTGAAGATGAAAAAACTAATGTCGAAACCATTTTTAAAGTTTAATTTAAAAACGGAGGATAGACTTTTAAAAACAAAAATGAGAGTCGCCACCAATCCCTTTTTACTTAGGTGTGATTGGATCACCTTGTAAAACGTTTTATTTTAAAACATTTGATTTTGGTCTACGAAAAACGAGAAAACGGATTCGGGAGTCGGTTACGTATGAGGAAGGGTTAGCACCCTCATAGCGCCCAAAAATTGGTACCTAATCGATAGAATCATGTCCAAATGTTTGAAATTTAAAAGTATTTAAAAATATGATTTCTTAAAAACTTCGAGCAATTTGAGTTAAAATTTGAGATTTCTTTGTTCCGAAGGAATATAAACATCACATCCAGCACGATAGGACACGATATTGTAAAACCTTCGTAATCAAAATCATCTCATGGTTTACAAAACTTGTTAAAAGGATATTTAGTTATTTAGCCAAACGAAAAATCGCAACCCAGCATGATAGGGCACTATTTCCCGAATTTCTAAATACAAAACATTGCCTTATTTTAAAAAAAGAAAACCTTTAGATGAAATATAGCAATTTTGCAAAAAAAATGTATTTCTATTTTAAACAATAATCCATGTGACAATATTACATTTATAAAATATTGAACATAAATATTAAAAGCAATTATAATTCACTAACATTTCATATTAATATAGACAATAAAATAAATAATAGCACATATAAAATAAATAGCACATATAAAATAGCACATATAAAATGTTACAAATATAAATTGATATATAGACAACAAAGAATAGCATATATATATATTTGAGAAAATAAAATAAATTTTTGACATAAATAATTGATCCATAACTTAAAATAAAAAAACATGTTCATAATATTCTAATACATAAAAAAACTATATATTTAAGAATAAATAATATATTATACCATATAAATAATTTTAGATAAAATATTTTTTTAAAAATAATATAGGATATAATACTATATAATATACAAAAATTTTAAAATACATAATATAATAAATAAAATAATATGTAAAAGAAATATTATTAAGCTAAATAAAATAATAAATGATAATCATAATATATATAAGGATATTACATATAAATATATATATATACATTTTAATAAATTATAATAAAGACAATAATATAAACTATTTAATAAAAATAATTTAAAATAATGTAAAATAATAAAATAAAATAAAAGGATAAAAATAAAATTAAAACAAAGAACACAGGGGTTGAATAGCAATTAAAACAAATAAAATGATTAAATTAAAATGCGCGTTAAATCACAAGGGTTTAAATAGCAATTAGGCCAAGTTTATAAACTACGACGTTTTGATCCCAACCTTTAAAGAGTCCGAGGGACTAAATTGGAAAGTAATTAAACTTGTAGGGCCAAATTAAAAATAAATAAAAAATGAAATTAACCGAATTAAAAAATATAAAAATTCGGGAGGACTGAAATGGCAATTAGGCCATTCAATGAAAACGCGCGGATCCTTCTCCGGGTCGGGTCAACGCGCGGATCCTGGCCTGCTAAACGGTGTCGTTTTAACGCTTATTTGCTTAAGCGAAAACGTCGTCGTTTTTTAAATACTATATAAGTAAAAATTAGGCCCAAAAATTCATTTTAAACACTGAAATAAAATAAAAAATCAGGGAGCTTCTGAAAACTCTCTCTGGCCTTCGGCCTGAGACCCGAATCCGGCTAGGGTTCTGCAGCGCGTGTGGCCACACGCACCACCTCCGACGGCGGCCAGAAAACCCAAGATCTCCGTCCTCAAAGGTATTTTCTCGCCCTTTTATTTTATTGCATGTATGTTTACTGTTTGCAGAAAAAGAAACAAAAGAAAAATAAAAACAAAATAATATGAATATAAAACGAAAAAATCACCTCTGTTTGATGAGGTTTTTTATTAATCTCTGTATTCAAAATTTTTTGTGTATTCTGTATATCTGTGTGTATCTGTGTGTCTCTCTATGTATGCGTGTATCCCCTCAGACATTCTGATTAGGGCTTTTATAGCCTCCGAATAAAAAAGGAAATAAATAAAAAATATTGCCATGTTTGTTGTGTTTGATACTGTCCTGCCCTTTTTGCAGATGAACGAGGAGAACGCGGCGGCGATGGTGCGATTCGAGCGCGGATCATGGCTTGACGAGGGGCTGGTGTCGAGGCTATGGCGCGACGATTGGGATGCTGTCTCGCTTTCGGCGCCTAGGGTTTCAGAAACCCTAGGTTGAAACTGTTTAGTTGACATTTGGGCCCTTTTGGGCCGATTCTGCCTTGGGTCTGAGGTCTGTTTCGGGTAGGTTATTTTAGGATCTGGGCTAATGGGTTTGTAACAGGTTAATCGGGTTTAGTTTGTTGCCTTAGCTGTAACACCCCAAACTCGGACAAGACACCACGCCCGAATCTGGTATGTTACGGGGAAAAACGTCTTTGAGTGATCAGATTTTTTTTTTTTAGAAATGGGGTGAAAACATAGTGAATTTGAGGAAAATTTGAGTAGGCTTGTTTGATTAGATTTTGAAAACTTATCCAAGTATATAGTTAAAACGAGTTGATTTCATTTAGCACTTCCAATAGTTTCTTGGTGCCATTTTGAAACATTTTAGACTTAGTAGAAAATCGAGTTTGATTTGGAAATCATTTGAGTTTATTGTATAGCAAAACATAGCGAGATACCCGATGGTATAGTTTAAAACACATTGCGATATAATTTTGAAAACGTTGTCTTTCCAAGTTTTAGTAAAATTTCATGCCAAGTTATTTGTTAAGCGAGTTGAGAATCTAATTAAAACATACCCATTATAAAACATAATTTAAAGGCCTTTTACAAATCCAAATTAAATCTCAAATCAAAATAAGTAAGCTAAAGTACCCAAAGTGAATAGTCGGAGCAAAACTTTTATTAAAGCATGGCATGTGCACCCCGAGTCCACCCCAGCTCCATGTCCGCGTCTACGGGTCACTGAAATGTCAAAGGAGAGGGTGAGTCGAATGACTCGATGCATAAATCCCGCTCCCGATGAAACAACATGCTAACACACATCATACATAGCAACATGATTAATGCAACTTTGATCCTAACCATCAGTATCACCTTTTCTACCCCGTGTGGTACCAAACCACTTTGGTGGTGCCAAACCACTGGTGACATATAGTCACAATGTGTTACCAAAACACTTTGGTGTCCCAAAGACACGTTTGTGCTACCAAGCACCGTGACCGAAGTCACAAATCCAATGATGGGGCCAACCCATCGTGTGATACCCAATCACTAGCGAGACGATCCCATATCTCATGTGGGGCCAACCCACGGTGGTGTTAACCACGGGACAAGTCGCAATGAGGTGCCCAACCTCGGTGTCCCAAAGACACAAATGTGCTACCAAAGCACCGGTGACCGTAGTCACAATAATCGAATGATGGGGCCAACCCATCGTGTGATACCCAATCACTAGCAGACGATCCCATATCTCAAAGTGGGGCCAACCCACGGTGGTGTTAACCACAGGGACAAGTCGCAATGAGGTGCCCAACCTCTGGTGTCCCAAAGACACAAATGTGCTACCAAAGCACTGGTGACCCAAAGTCACAAAGTGTGTTACCAAAACAACACCGGTGCTCGTCAGCACAAAATATCACTGCTCCCTCCTCTCATATCACCCATCAACATACCATACTCATGTAATCATGCATATCATACAAATCATGCATATCATGCCAACATGTCTAGCATTACATCTCAAAGCATACATAACATGGATCATAATACCCAAGGTATCCATAATAGAACTTGTAATAAATTAGACTTACCTGGATACGTACACATACCCGTTTGGGTGTCCAATTATCCGTCATCTTGTGGTATAGTTTTTAACGAAAAAGCAGGTTTATTAATAACATTACTAGATATCGGTGTGTTAGTTTACACACACGGTAATTACGAGTCTAGAAATCGACAAAAGCGATCTAAGTCCCTTGATTAAGCGGCTCCTATAATCGGCCAACATAGGGGTTAGTACACAAAAACCATTCGCCAAAGGCTTTATACCAAGAGAAGTCATCTCAAACCCTTACCTTCACTTCTTAACTTGGTTTCCAACCAACCCCGAACCACAATGGTCCTTCTAAGATGATCGGCCACCACCTTGAAAAGAATAACGGTTAATCTTTTGCAACTCGATTTAGTGAAACTAACGGAATAGCCTAATAACATCACTCTTACCACCACTTACCAACGATCAACCAACGATGATCGCTTCACTTGATCGCCACCAAAATGCGGAGACCCTAAAACGAAATAATTAACTCCTTCCAACCAAAACCAAAATAGACTTTAATCAAATCGAAACCACAAGCACTAGAGAGAAAGAGAAATGGCCATTCGGCAAGAACTTACCCCCAACACCAACCACTAACCGGCCAACCAAACCACTAGGAGAAAAGGGAGATTCGGCCAATATGAACACTACTAGGATCGGTTTAGCGTGAAAAGAAATAAGAGTAAAGTGAGAAGAAATAGAAATCGGCAATAGAGTTTAGGAGAAGAAAGAAAATAAAAGATAGATGAGGAGGGTACCTTCGGCTTGAAAGTGAAAGAAAATAAAGGAAGTGTTTTTAGGGAATGAAATTTCATTAACAAGGTTTTCAAATCAAAGAAAAAAAAATATGGAGAGGAGAGAGTTCCACATTCGGCTTACTCAAATGAAATAGAAGGAAGAAGTGAAAAGAAGCATTCGGCCACAAGCATAAAACCAAAGAAACAAAGCAACTTTTCGGCAACTAAAGGGGTTTGATGTTTTCGGTTTCAAGAAGTGAAGAAGATGAGAGAAATTCTCTTGAAGTTTAGGCTACCAAAAGACAAAAGAGAGAGAGCTTTTCTTTTTTACCAAATGTGACCGAAAATGCACCCCAAAACAAAGGTACATTTGGCCTTCCCTTCTCCCACACTAAGCCGTCCACACTCCCCCCAAATCCCCTAAAATTCGGCCACCACTCCTCAAAGTACTCCAAGCCACTAATTCAAAAGCATTTGAATTAGTCCCCTTCCACAATTCACTCCTTGCCGTCCATCTCACCCATAGACTAGGTCCAAGGCAGAGTTTGAACTGCCTACAAACTCTCCCTTCCTAGGCGTCAAAAAGAAAGCCAAAAGGTGGCCACTCCGCAGCTTGAACACAAGATCTCTCCCTCCTGCAAATGACGCCACACACACAAGCCTTAGTGGCGCCTATCCTGCCACTCCACCAGCTCTTTTCTTGTTCAACAAAACACCAAATAAAACTCTTATACCCTAGCTCCAACAGCTCCCCTGACTTAACACCCAAAAATCAAAATTTTCCCATTCACTCAGGCATACACTTAGACTTCAATTAAGCCCCCAAAACATAGAAATAGCCACGCAGCACACTAGACACATGTAATATCATGCAACAACAAAACAGCCCCTAACCCGGGATGTTACAGTTCTACCCCCTTAAAATAATTTCGACCTCGAAATTACCTGATCAAAAGAGTTGCGGGTATTGCTGTCTCATCATATCCTCGGGTTCCCACGTAGCTTCTTCTACGCCATGATTCCGCCAAAGAACCTTAACCAAAGGCACAGACTTCTTACGCAGAACCTTCACATCTCGATCAAGAATGCGCACGGGTTCCTCCTCCATGGTCAAATCTGGATTTACCTCGATCCTTCCACTTCATTACCACATGCGGCGGATCGGCGATAACGTCGAAGCATCGAAGCGTGGAATACGTCGTGAATCGACTAAGCTCTGCGGCAACTCAAGCGATACGCCATGCTTGGTCCAACTCGTCTCGGAACCTTATACGGCCCAATAAACCTCGGACTTAGCTTGCCTTTTCTTAGAACCTCAACACCTTCTTCCAAGGTGAGACCTTCAGAAAACTCGATCCCCACAGCGAACTCTATATCTCTTCGCTTAAGATCGGCATAAGACTTTTGCGGTCCGAAGCTTCCTTCAATCGAGACCGAATCGACAACCTTGTCTTCGGTCTCGACAACCAACTCGGGTCCCAACAATTGGCGTTCACCTAACTCCGTCCAACACGTGGGTGGCGACACTTCCTACCATACAACGCCTCATACGGTGCCATCTTGATGCTCGCTTGGTAACTATTGTTGTAGGCAAACTCAATGCAATGGTAGAAACTCCTCCCAACTACCTCTGAAATCCAAGATACAACCTCTCGGCATATCCTCTAAGACTGAATGACCCTTTCGATTGACCGTCGGACTACGGATGAAAAGCCGTCTTTGAAATCAAACGAGTACCCGAGCCCGATGCGGTGCTTTCCGAAACCTTGACGTGAATCTAGGATCCCTATCCGAGATTATCGAAAGCGGCACACCGTGCAACCTCACTATCTCGACACATACGGCCGCTGGCTTCAAGTGAGTAGTCAACCCTCACCGGAATAAAGTGAGTTGATTTAGTCGATCGATCCACCACTACCCAAACCGAATCTTTCTTGCTTGGCGTAGCGATAACCCAGTGAAAATCCATGGTTATCCTTTCCCACTTCCATCGAGGAATCTTCACAGTGAAGCAACCCCGATGGCAACCCGATGTTCAGCCTTGACCTGTGACAAGTCGGACACTTCCCAACAAACTCTGTCACCTCCTTCTTCAAGCCAGGCCACCAAAATCGCTCTCTAAGATCCCTATACATCTTGCTACCTCCGGGATGCATAGCATGAGGATCAACTATGTGCGTCTGAAAGAATCTTTTGCCTCGACTCAACATCTTTAGGCATACAAGCCTTACCTTGAAAACACAACACCTCATCATCGGACAAGTTTGTAACCCTCCAAACCACCATCCGCGCACTTGTAACCTCCGCGCTTTCGTAACCTCATCCAATAATCTGTTTCTCTCGATCTGCTCAACCCAAGTAGGCAACACCGCAACTCTGCGAATACTCCCATCGTCATACAAACTCAAGTGGGCAAACAATGCTCTTAACTCCGAACAACCTTACGGCTCAACGCGTCACCTTCACGTTAGCCTTGCCCGGATGATACTCAATCGAGCGATCGTAATCTTTCAACAACTCGACCCATCTGCGCGCCTCAAATTCAAATCCTTCGAGTCGGTGAGATACTTGGACTCTTGTGATCTGTGTAGACTATCGATCTCTCTCCGTACAAGTAGTGCCTCCAAATCTTTAAAGCGAAGACTACGGTTTGCTAGCTCCAAATCGTGCGTCGGATAATTGACCTCATGTGGCCTCAACCGTGCAGAAGCGTAAGCCACAACCTTACCTTCTTGCATCAAAGACACAACCCAAGCCCGTATGTGATGCGTCGCAATAGATCGTGTACTCCTTACCACCTCGGGTTGAATTAAAACCGAGCCTCGGTCAAAATCTTCTTTAACTTGTAGAAGCTTTCATCTTTGTTTCTCGATCCATACAAACGGAACTTCTTTCCTCGGCAACTTGGTCATCGGCGGCTTGCTATCATCGAAAAACCCTCAACAAACCTTCGGTAGTATCCGGCCAAACCTGTAACTCGAATCTCACCACCGACTTAGGCGGCTTCCAATCCAAAAGCGCCTCAATCTTACGAGGATCCACTCGAATCCCTCACCCGACACTACATGACCCAAGAAAGTCACTTCTACGAGCCAAAACTCACACTTACCGAACTTAGCATGAAATGCTTTTCCTCAAAATCACGCAACACCACTGCGCAAATGCTTAACATGCTCTTCCTCTGTCTTTGAGTACACTAAGATGTCGTCTATGAAAACCACGACGAACCGATCCGGATCTTTCTTTGAAACACCTATTCATCATATCCATAAACGCTACCGGTGCGTTAGTCAACCCGAACGGCATTACGAAATTGCGTAGTGCCCATACCGAGTCCAAACGCTGTTTTATGGATATCGACCTCCTTAACCTTTAATCGGTGATACCTGGATCTCAAGTCGATCTTGAAAATACCGCGGCGCCCTTCACCGATCAAACAAGTCATCTATCCGTGGCAGCGGATACTTGTTTTTAATCGTCGACTTGTTCAATCGGCGGTAGTCTATACACATCCGCATCGTGCCATCTTTCTTCTTGACAAAGAGTACCAAGCGCACCCCCACGGCGAAACACTAGGCCTAATAAAACCTCGATCCAATAACTCCACGGATCTCGAGCCTTAAGCTCCACCAATTCCTTTGGCGCCATCCTATACGGAGCAATAGACACCGGCGCAGCGCGATTCGGATAACAGATCAATCCCGAACTCCACCTCGCGATCGGCGGCAAACACGGAAGCTCCTCGGAAAAACATCAAGAAACTCATTAACAGTGCGAACCTTCTCCACAATGGACTCCTTAGCCTCCAACGCATACACATGAACTACATACGCTTCACGACCTTTCACGACCATCTTCTGCGCCTTGAGCGGATACCACATTTGATAAGTAATCCCTCCTACTACCTATCATAGCCACCTCATCACCCTCAACCGTCTTAAGAACCATGCGCTTGGCGCGCAATCCAACCTCGCTTTGGTACTTGACCAACCAATCCATCCCAAGAATCGGATCGAACTCCCCAAACGGCGGTTCCATCGGATCGGCGACAAACACTACCCCTTGGAGTTCTAAGGGTACCTCTCTAAACAATTTATCTACTACTACTGAGTGACCTGAGGGCTAATCACGGTCATCCGCCTAAAAGATATCTCGAGTCTAAATCCATGGTCTCTACTATACTCACGGCAACATAAGAGTGCGTTGAACCCACATCAATCAAAGTAGTATATGGAGAACCAAAAATCAAAAACGTCACGGGTTATGACGTCCGGTGCGTCGCCTCTCTCGGCGCCTCGTAGCATACACTAATCCAGTATGCGGCATCGAACTACCCACACCTGCATCGGTGCTCCACGGCCCCGGCGAACCATTACCACCTCTGCCATTACCACGGCCCCTCTGCGGTGGCGGTCCACTACCTCTGAGCGATTACGGCCCCGACTCTCGGGCAATCCCTAGCCAACCTACGCGGGCGGTCCCTCACACGGTGCTCGAGAGAACCACACTCGAAGCAACCTTTTCCTCCAGTCCGGCAACCACCCCAATGAGATTTCCCGCGATCGATCACATCTGCGGCGGTCCCTCGCCTAGCGACAACAAACCTAGCGGTGGTTCGGCCCACTCGGTCTAGCCCTCTTCTGCGGATTACCCGACGACCCGGAGGACCCAAAGCTCCTCTTATGTCTATTTACGTCCATGCCTGCCTCACGACTCCTTAACACCCTCGGCCACCTTAGCCTTCTCAACTAAGACACAAACTCGCGCTCCTGGCGAGGAGCAATCAGCGACCTCAAGTCGTCTCGCAGACCATCCTCGAAACGAACACACCTCTCATGCTCGGTGGCCCACAATGCCCTCGGCATACCTACTCGGCCGGGGAACTCGGCCTGTGTTCTCGAATGATGATTTACTCCCCGAACAAGCCTCGAAAAAGCCTTTACTGGGAGTCGATATAACTAGCTCCGATGTATTTCTTTTGATATGCGACCACGAAATAATCCCATGTTAGATCCTCTGCGCCACAACTGTCTCGAACCGTGAGCCACCAGCGATATGACTCATCCCGAGAAGCGATCGATGCCCTTGACTTCTCTTGGCGATCAAGTCCGGATCGTCCATGATCCGCTCGGTTGCCTCCAACCAATATTTAGCGATCTTGGGAGCAATACGAAACACCTCGGAAGAATTCGGCCCCATTGGCGAAGTCGCTCGAAACAATTTCCTAACTCTGCATTACCACCTACACCACTACTCTTTCCAACACTCGCGGCATCGCTGTGACATCGCTGCGTCGTCCCGAGTCGGTCTTGGAACTCACCACCTCCGGTGGTGGCGGGCCGGTATCTCATTTTCGAACCACGACTAGATCCTACGGGCTCGAAAACCGTCATCCTACCACGACCTCGTCCACGACCACGTCCACCTCTAGCGCTCATGACTAATCTTCCTCGTATCGATTAAGAATTTTTATGCATCGATATTTATTCCACTTGTTTAAAAGCAAGTCTTATGAATATTTTAAGAGGATTTGTTCTCGCGAGTTCACAAAATCCTATCGATTTCAATCTCTAAAGTAATATACTATTGCTATTCATCAAATCATATCACATCCAATCAATTCTCAAGCATTAGTACGGGTACTTACAGGCGAATCCAGTGCTGGAGACTCGGTGCCATGCCTTTCAAACCATACTTTGAGAATAAAGACTAACAAAACAATCTTTTGAAAACATTTTGGGCCTCAGGCCCACAGCCGAGCCTTTGAACTTGGCTCTGATACCACCATTGTAACACCCCAAACTCGGACAAGACACCACGCCCGAATCTGGTATGTTACGGGGAAAAACGTCTTTGAGTGATCAGATTTTTTTTTTTTTAGAAATGGGGTGAAAACATAGTGAATTTGAGGAAAATTTGAGTAGGCTTGTTTGATTAGATTTTGAAAACTTATCCAAGTATATAGTTAAAACGAGTTGATTTCATTTAGCACTTCCAATAGTTTCTTGGTGCCATTTTGAAACATTTTAGACTTAGTAGAAAATCGAGTTTGATTTAGAAATCATTTGAGTTTATTGTATAGCAAAACATAGCGAGATACCCGATGGTATAGTTTAAAACACATTGCGATATAATTTTGAAAACGTTGTCTTTCCAAGTTTTAGTAAAATTTCATGCCAAGTTATTTGTTAAGCAGGTTGAGAATCTAATTAAAACATACCCATTATAAAACATAATTTAAAGGCCTTTTACAAATCCAAATTAAATCTCAAATCAAAATAAGTAAGCTAAAGTACCCAAAGTGAATAGTCGGGAGCAAAACTTTTATTAAAGCATGGCATGTGCACCCCGAGTCCACCCAACTCCATGTCCGCGTCTACGGGTCACCTGAAATGTCAAAGGAGAGGGTGAGTCGAATGACTCAGTGCATAAATCCCGCTCCCGATGAAACAACATGCTAACACACATCATACATAGCAACATGATTAATGCAACCTGATCCTAACCATCCGTATCACCTTTTCTACCCCGTGTGGTACCAAACCACTTTGGTGGTGCCAAACCACTGTGACATATAGTCACAATGTGTTACAAAACACTTTGGTGTCCCAAAGACACGTTTGTGCTACCCAAGCACCGGTGACCAAAGTCACAAATCCAATGATGGGGCCAACCCATGCGTGTGATACCAATCACTAGCAGACGATCCCATATCTCATGTGGGGCCAACCCACGGTGGTGTTAACCACAGGGACAAGTCGCAATGAGGTGCCCAACCTCTGGTGTCCCAAAGACACAAATGTGCTACCAAAGCACTGGTGACCGTAGTCACAATAATCGAATGATGGGGCCAACCCATCGTGTGATACCCAATCACTAGCGAGCGATCCCATATCTCAAAGTGGGGCCAACCCACGGTGGTGTTAACCACGAGGACAAGTCGCAATGAGGTGCCCAACCTCTGGTGTCCCAAAGACACAAATGTGCTACCAAAGCACTGGTGACCCAAAGTCACAAAGTGTGTTACCAAAACACCGGTGCTCGTCGGCTGAAAATATCACTTTGCTCCCTCCTCTCATATCACCCATCAACATACCATACTCATGTAATCATGCATATCATACAAATCATGCATATCATGCCAACATGTCTAGCATTACATCTCAAAGCATACATAACATGGATCATAATACCCAAGGTATCCATAATAGAACTTGTAATAAATTAGACTTACCCGGATACGTACACATACCCCGTTTGGGTGTCCAATTATCCGTCATCTTTGGTATAGTTTTTAACAGCAAAGCGAGGTTTATTAATAACATTACTAGATATCAGTGTGTTAGTTTACACACCTGGTAATTACGAGTCTAGAAATCCTGACAAAAGCGATCTAAGTCCCTTGATTAACTGGCTCCTATAATCGGCCAACATAGGGGTTAGTACACAAAAACCATTCGGCCAAAGGCTTTATACCAAGAGAAGTCATCTCAAACCCTTACCTTCACTTCTTAACTTGGTTTCCAACCAACCCCGAACCACAATGGTCCTTCTAAGATGATCGGCCACCACCTTGAAAAGAATAACAGTTAATCTTTTGCAACTCGATTTAGTGAAACTAACGGAATAGCCTAATAACATCACTCTTACCACCACTTACCAACGATCAACCAACGATGACTGCTTCACTTGATCGCCACCAAAAATCTGGAGACCCTAAAACGAAATAATTAACTCCTTCCAACCAAAACCAAAATAGACTTTAATCAAATCGAAACCACAAGCACTAGAGAGAAAGAGAAATGGCCATTCGGCCAAGAACTTACCCCAACACCAACCACTAACCGCCCAACCAAACCACTAGGAGAAAAGGAGATTCGCCAATATGAACACTACTAGGATCGGTTTAGCGTGAAAAAGAAATAAGAGTAAAGGTGAGAAGAAATAGAGAAATCGGCAATAGAGTTTAGGAGAAGAAAGAAAATAAAAGATAGATGAGGAGGGGTACCTTCGGCTTGAAAGTGAAAGAAAATAAAGGAAGTGTTTTTAGGGAATGAAATTTCATTAACAAGGTTTTCAAATCAAAGAAAAAAATATGGAGAGGAGAGAGTTCCACATTCGGCTTACTCAAATGAAATAGAAAGAAGAAGTGAAAAGAAGCATTCGGCCACAAGCATAAAACCAAAGAAACAAAGCAACTTTTCGGCAACTAAAGGGGTTTGATGTTTTCTGCTTCAAGAAGTGAAGAAGATGAGAGAAATTCTCTTGAAGTTTCACTACCAAAAGACAAAAGAGAGAGCTTTTCTTTTTACCAAATGTGACCGAAAATGCACCCCAAAATAAAGGTACATTCGGCCTTCCCTTCTCCCACACTAAGCCGTCCCACACTCCCCAAATCCCCTAAAATTCGCCACCACTCCTCAAAGTACTCCAAGCCACTAATTCAAAAGCATTTGAATTAGTCCCCTTCCACAATTCACTCCTTGCCGTCCATCTCACCCATAGACTAGGTCCAAGGCGAGTTTGAACGCCTACAAACTCTCCTTTCCTAGGCATCAAAAAGAAAGCCAAAAGGTGGCCACTCCATGCCTTGAACACAAGATCTCTCCTCCCACGCAAATGACGCCACACACACAAGCCTTAGTGGCGCCTATCCCGCCACTCCACCAGCTCCTTTCTTGTTCAACAAAACACCAAATAAAACTCTTATACCCTAGCTCCAACTCCACGACTTAACACCCAAAAATCAAAATTTTTCCATTCACTCGAGCATACACTTAGACTTCAATTAAGCCCCCAAAACATAGAAATAGCCACGCAAACACACTAGACACATGCAATATCATGCAACAACAAAAGCGACCCTAACCCGGATGTTACATTAGCAACTGTTTAGGCATTGGGCTAAGGGTATTGGGTCCAGTTGTAATCTGGACTCTCTGTGAATCGGATCATAAACTAAACATTTATTTATTTTTATTTTTTTGTTTTTGGTTTGTCATTTAAGCCCGAGCAAAAATGGGCCATTACAGCTGCCCCTTTTTGCTCATTGTCGAGAAGCGAGAATAGAGCAAAGACAATAGAAGGACCAATTTTGCCCGGTCTTTGCTGAGCCTCGACTTTTTGTTCTTCGTTTTCTTCAAAGGCCTTCCAACTCCACTGCATCTTTAACGGTTTTGGAACTTCCTCTTGATTTCAATAAGTCTGATGGTTTCAATTTGCTTCACTGCAACTTCAGGAAGGCAATGTCCGCCATCTTTTAATCTGCTTCACTGCAAACTCAGGAATGCCAGATTAGTATCTTCGATCTGCTTCACTACAATCTCAGGAATGCCAGATCTACAATCTTCAGTCTGCCCCACTACTATCTTGAGAGGACAAAATCTGAACTTTTTTAGTTTGCTTCCTTACTATCTCAGGAAGACTTCAATCTTCAGTCTGCTCCACTACCATCTCTAAGGAACAAAATCTGAACTTTTTGGTTTTCTTCCTTACTATCTTCAGGAAGACTTCAATCTTCAGTTTGCTCCACTACCATCTCTAGGGAACAAAATCTGAACTTTCCAATTTGCTTCCTTCTTTCTTCAGAAAGACTTCAATCTTCAGTTTGCTCCACTAACATCTCTAGGGAACAAAATCTAAACTTTTTGGTTTGCTTCCTTACTATCTTCAGGAAGACTTCAATCTTCAGTTTGCTCCACTACCATCTCTAAGGAACAAAATCTGAACTTTTTGGTTTGCTTCCTTACTATCTTCAGGAAGACTTCAATCTTCAGTCTACTCCACTACCATCTCTAGGGAACAAAATCTGAACTTTTTGGTTTGCTTCCTTACTATCTTCAGGAAGACTTCAATCTTCAGTTTGCTCCACTACCATCTCTAAGGAACAAAATCTAAACTTTTTGGTTTGCTTCCTTACTATCTTCATAAGACTTCAATCTTGATTTGCTCCACTACCATCTCTAGGGAACAAAATCAACTTTTGGTTTGCTTCCTTACTATCTTCAGGAAGACTTCAATCTTCAGTTTGCTCCACTACCATCTCTAGAGAACAAAATCTGAACTTTTTGGTTTGCTTCCTTACTATCTTCAGGAAGACTTCAATCTTCAGTTTGCTCCACTACCATCTCTAGGGAACAAAATTTGAACTTTTCAATTTGCTTCCTTACTATCTTCAGAAAGACTTCAATCTTTAGTTTGCTCCACTACCATCACTAGGGAACAAAATTTGAACTTTTTGGTTTGCTTCCTTACTATCTTCAGGAAGACTTCAATCTTCAGTTTGCTCCACTACCATCTCTAGGGAACAAAATCTGAACTTTTCAATTTTCTTCCTTACTATCTTCAGGAAGACTTCAATCTTCAGTTTGCTCCACTACCATCTCTAGGGAACAAAATCTGAACTTTTTGGTTTCCTTCCTTACTATCTTCAGGAAGATTTCAATCTTCAGTTTGCTCCACTACCATCTCTAGAGAACAAAATTTGAACTTTTTGGTTTACTACACCATCCTCTGAGGGACATGTCCTGTAGACTCGAATGTATTATGGATGACATTTACATGAATGCAGAATGTCATGAGAATGATCCCATTTTTTAAAATGAAAAATGATTAGGATGCATGATCGGAATGAATCTAATGCTCCTAACTAAATGATATTAGGGATGACATTTGCATGAATGTAGAATGTCATAAGAATGATCCTATGTAATGATTAGAATGCAATGATCGAAATGAATCTAATGCTTCTAACTAAATGTATTATGAACGACATTTGCATGAATGCAGAATGTCATGAGAATAATTTCCTTCTCTTTTTTTTTGTACAACGATTAGGATACAATGATCGGAATGAATCAAATGCTCCTAATTGGAAGTGTGAGAATGATCCCTATTTAATGTTTGGGTTGTCATTGCTCAAAGTTCATCAAGTTTCTATCACTGATGTGCTACCATGCTTTCTCGTTCAACTGGTACCTTCTGACAGAAAACCCAAAGAAACGATCATGTTCTCGCTCAATGCACACCCTCAACAGATATACCACCCACTGCAATAGCATTTGGTTTTCCTCATCCATCCCGTTACCACTCAGAGGTATGGATTGTATTATGTTCAATTTAATCTGTTACACCATTCCCTGGGTGTAATGACCAGATATATGTGCCTGAAATTTGCACGAATGTAGGGTATCCTTTTCTTTTCCGAGAATGATCCCCTTTTATTCCTATGTTGACATTGCCCGTCATTTGTCGAAATGGTATCATCGACAAAATGTCTTATCCAATAAGGATCTGAAGAGCTAATCATCTTTCAATATTTCCCAATCCTTAGGGCTTGGTAAGTTTTAAATAATAGTTTTGTTTCAGATTCTCATATTATTTAGAAGCCTCCAGAGTAATAGCGAAACTCTTTTTATGAAAATATTATTAGTCCAATAATCGTTATTTCAATATAAAATGCTTGAAAAAGATCACAACAATGGACAAGAAAGAAATTAATTAGGAACATAGCTCGAAATAAACAAGTTAATCAAAGATAACCAAGGCAATAAAAGAAAATTGATTTTGGTGTATCTTGAAAAGAATAAAGCAATCAAAGATGAAAAATTCAAAAATGGGTAAGATAGAAGCTAGGTGCCCCAGATATCGCAGCCTGAGCTTATCTGTTCAAACTTCTTGAGGACCATTTTAAGCTCAATATGTATTTAGGGGATCCGGAGTACTTTGTCGATGCCCCAAGACGCAGCATACTTCCTCATTGTTAATTCAGGCATAACAAGACTACCACATGCCCTATCTTTGATCAAAATTTGAGCCGCCGTTTTGGGTTTTCAGCTCAAAACCCCTTTGGTCTCAAAGTGCCCTTTGCGGGTTTTCGCCTTGGCCTCTCCTTTTTTTTTTTGAATTTGAACTCAATGCGCCCTTTGTGGGTTTTCACCTTGGTCCTTCCTCTTTCAGGTAAAATCCTTCTTGATTGACCCTGAATTTACCGGATTGGGCGAGTCTTTAGTATCCATCTCGGTCAATATCAATGCTCCTCCAGAAAAAACCTTCTTTTCAACATAAGGTCTTTCCAGTTTGGCATATGCTTTCCTCTTAAGTTTTCAATATCAGGCGCCCATCATGAAATTTCTTTGGGTGGACCATCAGCATCATCAATTTTAGTACATTTGACCATGATGAATACTTTCAAACCCTTTTCTTCATCCAGTTCCTGACTCAATCGAAGCTTAGAGCAAATGAATCTCGATTTTCATGGGCAAAACTATTTCATAAATCAATGGGAAAAATGTTGCCCCAGCGAAAGTCCTGGTCGACGTTTGATAAGCATAGAGAGTAAATGGTAGCTTCTTATGCCAATCTTTACAAGTCTTAGTCACCTTTCCTATTTTTTGTTATTTTTTCTTTTTTGTTTGGCAACCTTTGTTGCACTGTGATATGCTGCCTGATCTTTGGACAAACTGTAAACTTTGACTTTGTACAGTTATTATTAAACGTGATCCTTTATAGCATTCTTTGTTGGCATTTGATCCCTTTTTTTTCTTTTTCTTTTTTTGAAATTTGATGACTTTCGACTTTGTAACATTGGCATATGAAGCTACTTCCACCCTCTTAGTGAAGTAAACGACGATCACGACGATGAATCGATATTGGCTAAAAGCTTTTGACAATATTGGCCCCATCACATCCATGCTCCATATGTGAAAAATTCGTGAAGAACTGGAGAAGGCGCATAAATCTTGTCTCCTTAAATACGGCATAGCTGATACCATCCTTTTCTATGTAGATCAGCAGTGCCTGATCCTTATGTTTAGCCCGCGTCTTATTAGCCCAGGCATGTCCTGATATGGTCGGGCGAAAAATATCTTTGAATTCTTGAAAATAACTCAATAATGTCTCGCCTTAGTTCTGTGATGAGCTAGGCTATAATCTTTACCTCTTTTCTAGGCTCATAATATCTGTTGACCCTTTGTTAAGTAAGGTCTGTTTTTCATCTTGCTAATCTATTCTTAACAAATTAAAAGATATGTTACAATCTCTATTATCTTCAAAGTCCTTAGATCCCCTAAACCCATATCTTATTCAAAAAGGGAGTCAGTAACTACGTCGCTCATGTCGTTGATATCTGGGTACCTAGGTACGAAGGTAAACAAATCCAAAGAATAAATGATTCAAAGAATGGTTACTTGTATGATATGAATGAATAAAAGAATATTTGAAAGAAAGTCCAAAAGTAAAAGAATCTATACATGGAAGGAATAAAAGGATATTTTTTTTCAAAAAGATGCATTTTATTGAAATAAGAATTTAGGACACAAGCCTATTTCACAAAAGGGTTCTTATTGCCTCTAGGCTTAAGGCAACAAGCATGTTTTGAATATTACTTTAAATTAGCTCTAAAAATACAGAGATCTCTTCCACAGTCCCATTATTCAAAACACTCCCAAGTATACAAGGGCTTGGAAACTTCATTCCCCGATTCCCTCTTCCCTTTTGATTTCTTCAAGGGGGCACAACTTTCTTGTTTCCTCCTTCAATTATCGCATTTACTGCCTCGTTAAAGTGATCAAGTTTTGATGAATCGTCGAACTTCACAATTCCCATTTTAATGAACCTTTTAACCAACTTTTTGAATGTAGTACAGTTTTCGATTGAGTGACCCTTTATTCCCGCATGGTACTCACATTGGGCATTCTCGTTATACCATTTTGGGAACGGAGGTTGCAATGGTTTCAAATAAAATGGGGACACCACGTGTGCGTCAAACAAACTTTGATATAGCTCCTTATACGTCATTGGGATTTACATAAATTGGAGCTTTTTAGAGTTTTACCTTGTGCCCGACTCTTGTCTCACCGACCCTTGTTGCCCAGCAGTGATCACCTTTGGCTGGTTAACAGTAATTGCTTTTGAGTACCCTTTTTTGTATGTACTCGTATTATTCACCTCGTCATCTTTTTTCCTAGGAGCAGACCTTTTAGTGGTTTCCCCTGCTTCAATCTTGCCACCCCTTATGGCATTTTCAATCATCTCTCCTGCCATCACTATATCCGCAAAGCTCTTGGTGGTACTTCCTATTATGTGAGTGATGAAGGGAGCCTTCAAGGTATTGATGAAGAGCATTGTACTCTCCTTTTCTAGGAGTGGTGGCTGAACTTGCATGGCGACCTCTCTCCATCTTTGCGCATACTACCTGAAGCTTTCATTTGATTTCTTCTCCATGTTTTGCAAAGTGATTCTGTCAGGCGTCATGTCCATAACATGATTGTATTGCTTCATGAAGGCTTGAGCTAAGTCTCTCCAAGAGCTAATGTTAGCACGGCTGAGTTGATTGTACCACCTAGACGCTGCCCTCACCAAACTGTCTTGGAAACAATGAATCAAGAGTTGATCATTGTTAACATAGCCGATCATGCGTCTACAGAACATAGTGATGTGGGCTTCAGGGCAACTAGTCCCATTGTACTTCTCGAATTCTGGCATCTTGAATTTATGAGGAAGCACCAGATCTGGGACCAAACTCAAGTCCTTTGCGTCGATACCATGGTGATGATCAGCATTTTCCAAAGCCTGGAACTTTTTTTCCAACCATCTATAGCGATCCTCCAACTGCCTTGAAGATTCAGTTCTTATTCTCTCTCTCTCTTCTATGTCCAAATCAGGGATAACATAATTGGCAGGGTCATCTCCTGGGTTAGATCCTGAGCCGACCTGGAAGTTCATAGGTGGTCTAGTATCAGCTTGCCCCTATTGAGGCCTAACTGTGACAGGCGGCCTTTGGGGATACTCCTCAGGTTGTACATGCGGTGGGGTGAAACCCCGAGGAAAATCCTCATTATCATCAGCGTTAACTATGGGACCCTTCTATTTGTCCATTATCCCACTCATCATTTGGGCCATTTGGGCCATCATGTTCTTTTGGGCTTCCAGCATCTGGACCCTCATCTCTTGCTGAAGTTTTGCCATCTGTTCCTGCATCTGGTCTTGAATGTCTCTTTGGAATTGTTCCGTCCTTTGATCCATTTTCCTTGATTTAGCACGTGTACCGTAGGGGTGTTCAGCTTCCAGGTTTTCCTTCTCTTTTCTCTCACTTCTCTCTCACTCTGTTATAATTTCAACTAATTAGACTCTCTCTATGGACTTAAATGCAAATGATATTATGTAATGCATGAATGCAAAGAAAGAGAGGTGTTGATTCTGAATTCAATTCCATTAGAAAAACTTTTCTAGAAAGCAAATTTCTTTACATAAAACGGATCACATATACGGCCTTGCCCAAGCGAAAACATCAATCCCTTTCTTCGCAAAGGTCAAATCTTGCAAACTTCTAGTAAATGCCTCATATAGCTCCTTTTTGCTTGATCTGGGCTGTGACTCACTGTTCACTTATTTCAATAAAGCTTGTTAGCCTCTTCAAGATAGTCAAGACGTGGTGATCCTCGAATAGTCTTTGTCAGCTTGAATCCTTGGGCAATTAAGTCTTGTATTCCTTCACGGACTATCGGTCTTCTCTCATCGTGTTTACTTGGACCATATTCGGACGACCGTATTATAATCCACTTTATCAAAAAATTCGTTTTCTTATGACAAACTCTTCTATTTAGCAATCGAATTTGAATCAACACCTCTTTTCTATGATGTGAATGCAATGCAATCAAAACAAAAGAGAACATGCTAGCACAAAGAAATAAGAAAAAATAAAATAGGGCACTTATCTGGGTGACCACTATGGTTTTGCATAGTTCTACATAGGGTAAGAACTTAGGTTTTCTACATGTGGTTTAGCTCTAAAGTTGAGGTACCTGAACCAGCAGATTCCTCGATCCTCACCCATTATAGGTTCATATGGACCGAGTTCGGTTCAAGGGAATACATTTCCCTATGGCCATGCGAAAGTGAAAACTTCTCGAAGACATAGGTACAGATGTATTCCGGAAGCAATCCACTAGCCTATGCGGAGGTGAAAACCTCACGAAAGCATAGTTTCTCGCTCCCACTTAAAGGTGTGACCACGACGGTCATGCAGTGCAATGCAAAGAGATATATTTTAAAATCAAATGCAATAAAAGGATCATATTTTTAAAATCAGAATTTTAAATTCGAACAAAATGACATGGAATTATCGATTTTACGGCTTGACTCTCTTATTATCCCCAGCGGAGTCGCCAAGCTGTCGAAACCATTTTTAAAGTTTGATTTAAAAACGGAGGATCGACTTTTAAAAACAAAAATGGGAGTCGCCACCAATCCCTTTTTACTTAGGTGTGATTGGATCACCTTGTAAAACGTTTTATTTTAAAACCTTTGATTTTGGTCTACGAAAAACGAGAAAACGGATTCGGGAGTGGGTTACGTATGAGGAAGGGTTAGCACCCTCATAACGCCCAAAAATTGGTACCTAATCGATAGAATCATGTCCAAATGTTTGAAATTTAAAAGTATTTAAAAATATGATTTCTTAAAAACTTCGAGCAATTTGAGTTAAAAAATGAGATTTCTTTGTTCCGAAGGAATATAAACATCACATCCAGCACGATAGGACACGATATTGTAAAACCTTCGTAATCAAAATCATCTCATGGTTTACAAAACTTGTTAAAAGGATATTTAGTTATTTAGCCAAACGGAAAATCGCAACCCAGCACGATAGGGCACTATTTCCCGAATTTCTAAATACAAAACATTGCCTTATTTTAAAAAACCTTTAGATAAAATATAGTAATTTTGCAAAAAATGTATTTCTATTTTAAACAATAATCCATGTGACAATATTGCATTTATAAAATATTGAACATAAATATTAAAAGCAATTATAATTCACTAACATTTCATATTAATATAGACAATAAAATAAATAATAGCACATATAAAATAAATAGGACATATAAAATAGCACATATAAAATGTTACAAATATAAATTGATATATAGACAACAAAGAATAGCATATATATATATTTGAGAAAATAAAATAAATTTTTGACATAAATAATTGATCCATAACTTAAAATAAAAACATGTTCATAATATTCTAATACATAAAAAAACTATATATTTAAGAATAAATAATATATTATACCATATAAATAATTTTAGATAAAATATTTTTTTAAAAATAATATAGGATATAATACTATATAATATACAAAAATTTTAAAATACATAATATAATAAATAAAATAATATGTAAAAGAAATATTATTAAGCTAAATAAAATAATAAATGATAATCATAATATATATAAGGATATTACATATAAATATATATATACATTTTAATAAATTATAATAAAGACAATAATATAAACTATTTAATGAAAATAATTTAAAATAATGTAAAATAATAAAATAAAATAAAAGGATAAAAATAAAATTAAAACAAAGAACACAGAAATTTGAATAGCAATTAAAACAAATAAAAGGATTAAATTAAAATGCGCGTTAAATCACAAGGGTTTAAATAGCAATTAGGCCAAGTTTATAAACTACGACGTTTTGATACCAACCTTTAAAGAGTCCGAGGGACTAAATTGGAAAGTAATTAAACTTGTAGGGCCAAATTAAAAATAAATAAAAAATGAAATTAACCGAATTAAAAAATATAAAAATGCGGGAGGACTGAAATGGCAATTAGGCCATTCAATGAAAACGCGCGGATCCTTCTCCGGGTCGGGTCAACGTGCGGATCCTGGCCTGCTAAACGGCGTCGTTTTATCGGGTCAACGTGCGGATCCTGGCCTGCTAAACGGCGTCGTTTTAACGCTTATTTGCTTAAGCGAAAACGGCGTCGTTTTTTAAATACTATATAAGTAAAAATTAGGCCCAAAAATTCATTTTAAACACTGAAATAAAAAAAAATCAGGGAGCTTCTGAAAACTCTCTCTGGCCTTCGGCCTGAGACCCGAATCCGGCTAGGGTTCCGCCGCGCGTGTGGCCACACGCCCCACCTCCGACGGCGGCCAGAAAGCCCAAGATCTCCGTCCTCAAAGGTATTTTCTCGCCCTTTTATTTTATTGCATGTATGTTTACTGTTTGCAGAAAAAGAAACAAAAGAAAAATAAAAACAAAATAATATGAATATAAAACGAAAAAATCACCTCTGTTTAATGAGGTTTTTTATTAATCTCTGTATTCAAATTTTTTTGTGTATTCTGTATATCTCTGTGTATCTGTGTGTCTCTCTATGTATGCGTGTATCCCCCCTCGTATTACAGATTAGGGCTTTTATAGCCTCCGAATAAAAAAGGAAATAAATAAAAAAATATTGCCATGTTTGTTGTGTTTGAAACTGTCCTGCCCTTTTTGCAGATGAACGAGGAGAACGAGGCGGCGATGGAGCAATTCAAGGACGGATCACGGCTTGACGAGGGGCTGGTGTCGAGGCTACGGTGCGACGATTGGGATGTTGTCTCGCTTGCGGCGCCTAGGGTTTCAGAAACCCTAGGTTGAAACTGTTTAGTTGACATTTGGGCCATTTTGGGCCGATTCTGTCTTGGGTCTGAGGTCTGTTTCGGGTAGGTTATTTTAGGATCTGGGCTAATGAGTTTGTAACAGGTTAATCGGGTTTAGTTTGTTACCTTAGCAATCTGTTTAGGCATTGGGCTAAGGGGTATTGGAGTCCAGTTGTGGCCCAGACTCAGAATCGATCATAAACTAAACATTTATTTATTTTTTATTTTTTTGTTTTTGGTTTGTCATTTAAGCCCGGGCAAAAATGGGCCATTACAGCTAAGATTGCTCAAAGTGCTTTGCCTTTCAAATTGTGATGATCTCAAATATCTTTCTAATGAACTACGACTTTTAGATTGGACAAGATACCCTTTAAGATACTTGCCTTCAAGCTTTCAACCGGACAACCTTGTCGCACTTCTTTTACCATATAGTCACATTCAACAACTATGGAAGGGAAATAGAGTAAGAATTAACTCATTTAATATAAATTATTAAACTTTGATTAAGGTAAAAACAAAAAAACAAAAATGAGCATTATTATGTTTTCTCATTTGTTTCTAATTTACTATGGTCTTCAACAGCCCTTGTTTAACTTGAAAATAATGAACCTCAAAGGGTCCCAAGGACCCAAAACCTGATCAAGACACCAGACTTCACAACGGCATCAAATCTTGAAGTTTTGATTTTGGAAGGTTGTACCAAATTAGTGGATGTTCATCCATCAATAGGAGTGCTTAAGAGCCGTAAACTTTTGAATTTAAGAGATTGCAAAAGTCTTAGGAGTCTTCCAACCAAATTTGGAATGGAATCTCTTGAAACATTAATTCTTTCGGGTTGCTCAAGTCTTGTAAGGTTTCCGGAGATTGATGGAAAAATGGAACGTCTAAAAACTCTTGATCTTTCCGGTTGTTATAGAGTGGAAAATTTATCGGAGAATTTGCAGGAAGCAAAGTTTTTGAAAGAGCTCGATTTGAGTGAAACAGCCAAAACAGAACCACCATCCTTCATTTTTCAATTTAAAAATCTTAAAGTTCTGTCTTTCAATGGATGCAAAAGAGGAAAGACAAATTCCATCGCTCCGATGTTACCTTCATTGTCAGGTTTGAGTTCATTAAGAAAGCTAAAACTAAGGGACTGCAGTCTTTGTGAAGGAGATATTCCCCGTGATATTTCTGGTCTATCCTTTTTGAAAGAACTTGATCTTAGTGGTAACAATTTCATCAGTATACCTGCATCTCTTACACGACTCTCCAAGCTTGAATATCTTATATTGTCAAATTGCAACATGTGCACTCTTGGTGAAGCAGATATTCATGGTCTATCCTCTTTGAAATGGCTTTATCTTAACGGTAACAATTTCATCACCGTTCCTTTGGCTCTGACTCAACTTTCCAAGCTTAAATTGCTTGCATTATCAAATTGCATGAAGCTTAACTCGTTGCCTGAGCTACCAACAAGTATAGAAGATGTGTGGCTAGATGGTTGTTCTTCACTTGAAGTAGTTGCAAGTCCATCAAAAGTATGCAATTTAGTGGATTCGGCTGCTATTAAAGCCTTTAACTGCTTCAAATTGGCTGAGAATATGAATGCATTAACACTGCTGAGAAAACATCTTAAGGTCGATTAATCTCTCTTTTTCTCCCTTACAAAATCTCATACTTAAGAATTTATGGTTTTAGTTACCAAAAGACTTGTGATTTATTTTGCAGGCATTTGCAAATTCAAGAAAAATGTTTGATATTATCATGCCAGGAAGTGAAATCCCAGAATGGTTTAGCCAACAAAAAGGTGACTTCTTTATTAAGATTCCCTTACCTATCAACCTTCAAGAGGATATTGAATGGATTGGAGTTGCTTGTTGCTGCATTTTTGTCAATAATGATGCTTCAAGGGATGTGGGCTTTATCGACTGTGGAGCGTTAATGTATGGTAGAAATCCTCGACAGATTGAGAGGAGAGGCTGGTTGGTGGGTAAACGATTCAACAAGCCCATAATGAAAGATGACATTTTTCTTCGTTATTGGTCGCGTGATAAATTATATCCATTTTCCTTGAAGGATAAATATGGTGGCTGTGAAACCAATAATTTACGGACAACAGATTGCTTAGATCATAAACGTGATGGGCTTCATGTGTTTTTCAATGGTCATAGCCTTAAGGTGAAGAAGTGTGGTGTTAGAATAGTATATGAGAAAGATTTGGAAGAAATAAAAGAGTTGCAGTGCCATATCACTCAATCTTCACCAAATTTTGAACACATCCACCAACACTCTGCTCACAACGATGGATCAGTAGGTAGCACTTCTGACATAAAACAAGAACGTAATATCTCCGAGGAAGCGGAGGAAGAAGGGCTGCAACCAAAACTGATGCAAAAAAATTTCAATTTTATAACGGGCCAATCAGGTAAGAAGCATTAACTGTGGTAAACTACTTAACCAGTCTTGTCCTATTAACTTTTTTACACATCTTTTATTTAATGTGATCAATCTAGACTTATTTACGATCCTTCTTACATACCAAAAATTTATAAATCTTTTACTCATATTCAACAGAAGCTCATATTCCGTACATATCACAAATGTTGATAACATAATTTATATATATCATTTAAAATTTTAGTAGCTTAATTCATTCTTTTTTACATAACTGAAATGTGTTGTTTAATTTTTTTATTAAAATTTTATTTTCATTATATGTACACTTACATCTATATTTTATTTATAGGTTGAAATAAATATAATCAACTTGAGATAGAAATGTAGAAAAAAATGGATAGTTTCCGTGACAAAACAGGTAACAATAAGGTGAAGTCCTTTAATAAAAATCAGATCATAATTTGGATCGAGTTAAAAACCATTTTATTTTTATTTGAGACTAACTTATGTGTTCAATTTAATCGATTAAAATTATTTTTATATATTTAGAAGATTAAAAATAAGTCCTTTCTAGTACTTAAAGAGGTTTAATTACTCCTAATAAAAGTATCATTTAAATTTCATGGTTTGTAGTACAAATAATATTACTCCAACTCTTAAGTTTATATTTGTTTTTTGTAAAGTATTTATGTTTAAACATTTATTTTTAAGACTTACTCAAATATGAATATAAAGTGTACTAGAAAATCTTTTCCGTGTGAGAGACATATTCATATCCAATATATATATTTATTAAAATTCAATAAATTCATTTTTTGTTCTTGTCTAATATTAGGGTTTAGAGAAATAATGATATGATTTTTTATTGACATGAGCAAGATTTTCAACTGTTGTGTTTTTGTGATATTAACAAAATTTTCTTGATTTGAGGTAAGTTAATATACCAGTGATAGAGAAAGGATTATGAGAAACTGTGATTCCACGTCATCTTTATACATTTTCAATAGGAGAATGACGGCTCAAAATTTTAGTATTTTTAGTTGAATTTGAATTTTTCAGGAGGAAAAAGCTGAAAATTAAGAGGAAAAAATATGTTTTGTTATTCTCCTATTAGAAGGTGATAGGGATGACTTAGAATCACAGTTTTATAATCTAGTGATATAGATGATCTCAAAGCAACAAAAATAACCTAGGTGTTTTATGTTTGTCCCCTAGGCTAATAGAAGTATAAAAGTTTGCTCAAAGGATCATGCAAGTGAGGGACCAACAAAAGTCTTCAAGTTGAAATGAAAGCGGACACTTTAGCAATTATAGGGTCGGATGAATTTAGAGAAATAGATTATGTTATTACATAATTAGTTGTTATTTTTACATGTAATGTAAATTATAGTATTTTGAATTTGTTGCTTGTATAATGAAAATTCAAATAGTAATTTAATTGTAATGCATAATGACAAAAAAGTTCTTAGTGTTTATAAAATTTGACAATTTAACCCTTATTTTTTTTAAGCAATTTAGCTCTTAACATTTTATTTTGAGTCAAATTATGAATTTTTTAATGCAAAATGCTTATTGAACTGTTAATAGTGTTGACTTGACATGAATAGTGAATTCATTCCTTTTTACAAATTTTAGTCACTAAATTCATTCCTTTTTACATAAATGAAATGTGTACATTTTGATTGGTTTCACTTTTTTTTTTTAATTTTAATTTTATTATATATGTATTCACTTACATCTATATTTTATTGTAGGTTGAAGTAAATCTAATCAACTTAATATTGAAATATGGAAAAAATGGATATCTTTTGTGACGAAGCAGGTAATAATAAAGTGAATCCTTTAATAAGGATTAATCATAATTTCAGCTGAGTTAAAAATCATTTCATTTTTATTGGAGACTAATTTATGTGTTCAATTTAATCAGGTAAAATTATTTTTATATATTTGGAAAATTAAATATAAGTCCTTAATAGTACTTAAATAGGTTTAATTCCTTCTAATAAAAGTACGTTTAAATTTCATGGCTTGAAGTAAATAATAGTATTCCAACTCTTTATTAGTTTATATTGTTTATAAAGTATTTATGTTTAAACATTTATTTTTAACACTTATTCAAATATGAAAATAAAGTATGCTATTTTAATTAATTGGAAAATCTTTTTCATGTGTGAGACTTAATCAATCTATTTTTTTTTTTTTAAATTCAATAGATTTATTTTTTGTTCTTGTCTAATTTCTTTTTTCGGTTCTTGTCAGTGATTGTGTTTTCTGTAATATCAACAAAACTTTCTCAATTTGAGGTAAGTTAATAAATCAGTGATATAGATGATCTCAATGCAACAAAAATAATCTTGGTGTTTTATGTTTGTCCTCTAGACCGATAGAAGCATGGCTCAAAGGATAATTGATCGTGTGTCAGAGTCTTAAAAATTTATATAAAGAATGATCGAGCCTAGAAACTAACTATGACAACGATTGAGGCAAGCGCACCTATTGAACAGTAGTATAGTTTAGTGGCAAGACCGGATTGTCGAACCCAAGAGAACCAAAAGTACTAATACTGACTCTCTTTCTATTATTTAGCCTAAGAAATAAGGAAATTGTTGTTTAATCTAAAATTAACTAACTACTAAGCTAAAGACGCTAAGACAAAGATAATAAATTGGGGAAATACTTGTGGGAAAAACTAATTGATTAAGACAATACCCGAGGAAGAATCCACCTAGACTTCACTTGTTATCTAACTCGAACTGCATTTATTTATTCACTTGACTTGATCCGTAGGATTCCCTAATGTATATTAATACCTCCGTCGAGGCTACTAACGTCTAACCCTAGGTTGATTAATTGAAATCTCTTTCTAATTAAAACCCCTAGAATTGCATTAACTCGATCTATGGACTCCTATATTAGGTTTGACCCTAATCTGGCAGATTTCCGTCATCCTGTGTCTAGGGTTGCGATCGACTCCGCTTAACTATGCTAGATCTACCCTTAGACAGGGACTTTTGCTCCACTGCCTAAGCACATCAATACTTGAATCAATATCCTGAAATATCAAAGCAAGAATTAAGAACACATAATTAAGAACAAATCAAGTATTTATCATATAGTTCAGAAAACAATAACAAGATCCGTCTTAGGTTTCATCCCCTTCAGATATCTAAGGGTTTAGTTCATAATTATAAAAGAATACATCTCAGAAGAAAAGATAAAACAAAACATAAGAAAAACCCTAAAACCCCCTGAAGGAATTGAAGGAGAGATCCTCCGTCTTGAGTATGATTTCGGCTTCTTGAGATGAATCAACTGGCTTTCTTCGAGTAAATCCCACAATTCTGACCTCTCCGGCTTGGCTCCTTGGCCTAACTGGACGCCCCCCTCAAGGTTGGCCTTTAGGGTGTTTATATAGGCTTTTTGAATGTCTTTCTTTGCCTCTAAGTACCCTATTTCGAGTGAAATTCCTCTTTGTCACGGCAGGGACACGCCCGTGTGATTCGAATCCAGGCCGTGGTTGAGCCTGCTAAAGGGGCACAGCCGTGTTGCTTGGGCCCAGGCCGTGTTGATTTCTCACCTTGGCCCATTTTAAGCCTGTTGTCCATTCTTTTCATCCTCCTACGCTTTCCTGAGTATAAAACATGAAATTAAAGGATTAAGAGCACCAAATTTCATAATTCAAGGGATAAATCATCCAAAAGCATGCTAAATGTGGAGATAAAATATGTTACTATTACAGTTTATCAAATACCCCCACACTTAAGCTTTTGCTTGTCCTCAAGCAAAATTCTCAACTCACAATTAAAACGAACTTTCCTCAGTTCATGATTCTCATCAACAATGTCTCATCATAATTCATAGATAATTCATACATGGATAATTAAACTCGAAGAGTCCTAAAGATTCAAATAATCTAAGTCATATATTTTTGTAGCATGAAAACATAGGTTTTTCCCCTCATCTAAATAGTTACCTCTGATTTAAAATCGACAAGAGTTGACATCCTCACTTAAAGATTCACTCAAATCACTCGAAGTGTTTAAGGTTCATGAAAAAGCACTCATAAGTCAAACATGAAAAGTTAATCCCATAGGCTTGCATGAAAATCAAATCTCCACCACTATAATATGAGATGATACACAAATCAAAAGGTCTCTAAAAGGGTTGTAACGGGGCTTGGGTTAAAGGTGTGGATAAAGGCTGAATTAGAAGGTTAGAATCGAGATTGAATTGACAAATTTCCTAACTAGAAACGACGAACTGATAATAAATAATTACATCAATTGGAAACTTATAATACTAATACTAATAACAAAAGCTTCTTCTAAAGATGTGAATTTAAACTGTTTTAGGCTTACTTAATCACAAAACTAATAATGAATATACTTCGATTTTTTTTAAGAACAAATCAAATACATAATAAAGGATGAATCTACTACTGAAATAAAGATCATAGTTAGGCAACTGATCAAATCAAATCTTGATATAAGGGTAGTCAAGAAGAATGGTGATAACAAATACAAAGGGTTTTGGATTAATATTAGTGGGTGAGTCAATAAAAAGGGTTGTTAGGATCGAAGGGGTTCACTAGGGGTCAGTTGTGAGGGTAGGTTTTTAGTGGAGTAAGTAGGTTAAAACCTAGGTGCCTTTGTCATCTCTGTATATCAAATCAAAGGTGTGGTCTCGATATGTATAATCGAAGCAAGTTCTAGAATAATAGATCAATGTTGACACACTCATAATAAATAAGGTGAGCAAGAAAAAGAATATATGCTCTAAAAGGCTCAAGATCTAACAAAAATTATGGGCTTTTGATGTCAACTTTGTAAATTTCAAACTTCAAGGTAATAATTAGATTCAGGTAGACAACCTAACAAAATTTTTAATTCTGAAAAATAGACTTATCATGCTTGATTCTCTAGTCTCCTAAAGTTAAAATCATCACTGCACAATTATCAATGACTTAATTCAAAACATATCAATGAAAACCATGAATTAAAGGAAATTTCATTCTAACAGTAATATGAGAAAATTTACTTAAGAACAAGGTATAATTCAGGATTTGAGAATAATGTAAAAAGTTAGGCACTTTTAAGATTCACCCCCCACACTTAAGATGTACATTGCCCTCAATGTACAAAGATAGATATGAATTCATAAAAGATAGGGAGAGATGAAAATTCCTGAATTTTGGATGGATTCCTTGAGTTGGAGGTGTGGAAACTTGATTCGGAGGTGAAAGATAAGTTGGAGGAGGCGTCTCTGGTGGTGGTATGGTGGCTGCCCACTATTACTGCGCTAGATGAAGAAATTGGGTAGCCCGTGAAGAAATAGCCAGGAAATAATAAGACACATTTAAAATAAACTAATTATGTATTTAAAGACAAGAAAGATAAAGAGAAAGAAAATAGAAAGTAAAATAAAATTAAAAGAAGAGATAAATAGACTGAAAAGTCCTTATTGTTAGATAGTTAGCGAGGTGGGTGTGATTTCTAAGGCCGTGGTGTGTGATTCCCAAGCAGCCTTTAGAACCTAAAACCAAGAAACTAAAATAAGATAAACTAAATTTAGCAGAAGAGAAGTAAAGATAAGGAAAATAAAGGAGACGAGAAAATAAAAAATAAAAGTTAAATGGCCTCAAATGTCCTTAGCTTTTCGAGTTAATGAAACGACCGGCATGAACTTATGTAGATCGGTCTCGCAGAGGGAGACTGTGCTAGGATCCTTTTGCTTCTTTGACATGGATATGATGTACATCTAGAGTTTGGAAAAGGGCCAATGAAGGAAAATATGGAAGGGGGGTCTGAAAATGTATGGAAGAAGGGGAATGTGGAGTAGTTGAGAAGAGGGAGGGGGTGGTTTAAATAGAGTTTTGATGTCTGGTACATCCCCACGCCCGTGTACTGTGGGCGTGTCAAGTCGCACGGCCGTATCGCACGGCCGTGTTGTGCTTCGTTCGTCTTTCCCACGCCTGTGTGCATGAAACACCCCAAACCCGGCCCACGAGCTTTGACCAGATTTGGTATGTTCCTCAAGTAAACCGGTTCAAAATTCTTTTGTTCTTAGGAAAACTTGTGTGATTTTAAGAAAAATATTGTTTTGGGTTGGGCTTGTGTTGAAAACAGGTTCGTTTTATATTGAAATCCCTTTTATCTTAAGTGACAAAATATTTAGGGTTTAGTTTAAAAGAAATTTTAATTAAATTTTAATAGATAAAATTCATAATCATAAAAATAAGTGTAAAGTAATTCAACTATGGCCTTATGGCCTTATTACATCAAATAATTCCCAAAATAATTCAAAGTACTAAAATAAATTCAAGAGTCCTCAAAAATATAAACTTCATGTTGAGCATGGCCACCACAAGTTCTGCCGTCCCGGTCCATCACTGCTCATCACTGAAAAATGTTCCCAGCGGTGAGTCAAAGAGACTCAATGTGTACACGACACTAAATCATAATAGAATCAGCATATCACATATTACACATTCAAAACATAGAATACAGGTTATGATGCATTCCCAAACCCAAACCTAGTTGTCCATCCACTACACACCCCGCACTGCGCCAGTCACACACCGTGAGGACTACTAAGTCGACCCTCCATCCGCTACACACCATCGAAGGCGATCATTTGCGATCGACGTGCTCATCGCCCATATAAAATTTGTTGCATAGCCACTCAGATAATTGTGTCATGAGACACCACATTCGAGATAATGTAACCGAAGTTACCACATTCGATAATGTGACCGAAGTCACCATATTCGGATAGTGAGACCGTAGTCATCACATTCACTTCCCCTTTTCATATATCCCGAATGACCCATATTATTCATATCATGCATATCGTGATTTAAATTCTCATTCTTATAAATTTTCACATGTTATAAATAACATATTTCATAATCCTAGTGGAAGTAGGAAACGCATTCTGAGTACTTTGTACCATATTATGGTACCTTAGCCACATTCTTATAAACATGCATATTTTACATATTACCATCAATCTTATTAAAAGTTAGTGTGGGGTACACACTGATTCGCTTAAAATTTCCTTGAGATCCCGAAAAGCTTGATCTAATGCTTAGATCCTTAATCCCTACATTGATTTATCACTTATTACCTTAATAAAAAGCCATTCGCCAAAACTCCAAATCCTAGTAGGATTAGTATTCTTACCTTGTTGCCGATTGGAACACCAACAAATCCCAAAACTGCTCCTTGTTTCACTAGGAATGTCAAAATCCCTAAAACCTTACGTTAGACTTAATCTTAATCATCAAACATAAATCAAGGCCTTTGGCCGAATATTCACATGTCTTACCTTAATCTTAGAAATCCCGAATACTCCTCCTTTTAGTCGACTACTCGATAATCCCGAAAAGTCCTTCCATATTCGGCAACCATAATATGTATGGGGTTAGATTATCTCTCTAATCTAAAAGAAAAGAATGGGAATCAAACTTGTTCTTACCTTTGAAGAAATCGACAAAGACTTATGCTTGAAGCCCTTCCAAGATTCGGCTTTTGATGGATTGGAAAGAAAAGAAAAGGAAGAATAAAGATGGAGGATTCAAGCTAGAACACAAGGTATTTTGGCTTGGCAAAAATAAAAGAAGAAGAAGATTTGTTGAAGAGAATTCGGCAGAGAAAGGAGGAAGCACAAATTGATGAGTAGCCCTCCTTCCTTCCTTTTATAGCCGAAATTATCATCTAAGGAGTCCCTTACTTGGCCACCACTCCTCTATCTGATAACTTTATCCTTTAATTATCACTTAAAATAAAAGATAATTCAGCAACTATCCTTACTTAGCCGAAATTATTAAACTCAAAGTCCCTTACTTGGCCATCACTTCTCCCTTATTTTCCTCTTTATCTCTTTATTCAAATTAAAAGAATTTAATCCAACAATTATCTCTTGAAAATAATGATAAATAAATCCCTTATTTATCCACTATTTATAAAAGAATAAAAGCTCCTAATTTATAGCCATGTGTCGTCCACCTCTCTCTGCTCCTTGTAGCAAAATAAAATTTCTTTTATTTGCTTCCCATGTGACTCGAACTTAGGCCCATTCCTCTTGCATATGGCGCCATTTCCATAGGCCCTAAGTGGCATCTTCAGACCACTTTTCCAAGCTGTTTGTGTGTCAAATTTCACAAACTTTTTCTTTTAAGGCCACCTTGCCTTAATTTCCCCTTTAAACCTTAAAACTCGTCATTTCTAGGTCATTTCTAAGTTTCCAAAAATTTTCGATCGGCTCTGTAAACTTGAATTTTCCTTACATTTCCATGACATTTCCTTACAAGACATTTCCTTACATTTCCAAGACATTTCCTTACATTTCCATGACATTTCCTTACAAGACATTTCCTTACATTTCCAAGGTTCTAAAAATGTTCACTTTCCTCTTTTAAACTTAACATTTCCATACATTTCCAGGTTTCCAAAAGTGTTCAAAATATATTCATAACACATAAGATATGTCATTTCGTACAATTAAACCAAAAATGCATAGGCCCTTTTCAGGATGTTACAGTGCAGGTCGCCACGCCCGTGTTTGATGAAATAGTGTCGGCCACGGCTGTATCGCACGGCCGTGGTATTTTGTCGGTGCCCGTGGCTTAAGGATATTTTATGTCCTTGGTTCATGCTATCTCTGCCATGTCAGTACAAAAATCCGTGGTGTCCACACGGCCACGGCCACGGCCGTGTGCAAGACCGTATGGTATGGAAATTTGCGCCTAAATATAAGAAAAAAATAAAACTAAACTTAATTATTAGGGTTAGTGCTAGGGTTGCCTCCCGAGAAGCGCTTGTTTTAAGTCTTAAGCTAGACTTACCTCTCATTCGCATAATCAGGGTGGTTTGAAGAGTTAAACATCCTTCCTCGTGCTACTTGTCCTATTAGCAATATATAGTTCAAGTCGAGTAGCGTTTATTTTAAAAGTGCCAAATGTAGGATTACTTACCTCGACTGTTCCGTATGGGAAAACCTTGATTACCCTAAAAGGGATTTCTTTGTTTTTATTAGGGTCAGGAGGAGATATTCAAGGTCCGCTTTATCTAACAACACCTGATCTCCGATTTTGAATTTGTCTGTCCCTTAGAGTGGCTTTGGTTCTGCTTCGTGTATCCCTAGTTTTTCCTTGAAATGCGTCTTCCACTCGTCTAGTTCATCGATCTGAAGCCTTCGTTCCTTCTGAGTTATTTCTTTGTTGGCATGAGGTCTAGGGTCTGGCTCAGTTGTGTAGTTTTGTGTTGTTTCCTGTGAAGGAGGTTGAACAAATTGGTTATCAATTGAATTAACTTTCTCACTTTTATCACTTGATGTCCTAGCCGAGTCAAGAGCCTGAAGAGTGACTGTCTCGTCACCAACACGAAGTATGAGTTCACCTGTATCAATGTCAATTTTTGTTCTAGCAGTTGCTAAAAAGGGTCTTCCCAAAATTAAAGGGATCGTGTTGTCCTCATCCATGTCTAAAATGACAAAGTCTACTGGGAATACGAATTTGTCAATTTTTACGAGTACATCTTCAATTATACCCCTAGGAATTCTAATAGTTTTATCAGCTAATTGAATGCTCATCCTAGTTTGTTTGGGTTTCCCTAGACCTAGCTGTTTAAACATTTTATAAGGCATGACATTTATGCTTGCCCCTAAATCAGCTAAAGCATTATCAATAGTTAAACTACCAATTAAGCATGCAATTGTAAAACTCCCTGGATCTTTTAATTTCCGTGGTAATTTATTTTGCAAAACTGCTGAGCACATTGCGTTTAGTTCCACGTGTGATGCTTCGTCTAACTTCCGTTTATTTGTCAACAGCTCCTTTAAAAATCTCCTGGGATCAGGCATTTGCGAAAGAGCTTCAAGAAATGGTAAGTTAATATGTAATTTCTTTAAAAGTTTAAGAAACTTACCGAACTGTTCTTCTGTGTTGTCTTTTTTCATCGCTTCGGGATATGGTATGCGAGGTTGGTATTCTTTGATTATCGGTTTTGGTTTATCAAGGCTTACCTCAACCTTACCTTCCTCTACCACATTCTCTTGACTTAAATTGGGCTCATCTAACCCTACACTATCTTGAGCTGTTATGGCTTGAATTTGCTCCTTTGGGTTAGTCTCAGTGTTGCTTGGTAGGCTTCCTTGCGGTCGTTCGGAGATCAGCTTAGCAAGTTGCCCTAACTGGTTCTCGATCCCTTGAATCGATGCTTGTTTATTTTTAAGTGTTGTCTCGGTGTTTTGGAAACGAGTTTCTGACACTGCTATGAATTTCGTCAGCATCTCCTCAAGATTCGACTTCTTTTCCTGTGGGTAGGGCTGTTGTTGGAAGTTTGGAGGGGGTTGTTGTCTCTGATTTCCTTGACTACCCCATGAAAAATTGGGGTGGTTCCTCCAACCTGGATTATAAGTATTACTATAAGGGTTATTTTGATATTTGAAATTGTTACCCATATAGTTCATCTATTCGTTTTTCATGCCCTGTCCGTAGGGTGGGTACTCAGGATTCGCCACGCCTCCACTTGTTTCGCACTGCATAACTGGATGTACCTGCGAAGAACACAAACCATCAATCTTTTTATTTAACATCTCTACCTAATTTGATAGCATGGTTACTGCGTCGAGGTTGAAAACTCCGGCTGCTTTAGTTTGCCTTGTCCTTGTAACTTGCCACTGATAGTTATTCAGTGACATCTCCTCTATAAATTCGTAGGCTGCTTCAGGAGTTTTGTTATTCAGAGTTCCACCGGCGGCTGAATCGATCAACTGCCTCATTGAGGGGTTCACACCGTTGTAGAAAGTTTGGACCTGTAGCCACAAGGGTAATCCATGGTGTGGGCACCTTCTCAACAAATCCTTGTATCTCTCCCATGCATCGTAAAGAGTTTCTAGATCCATCTGCACAAAAGAAGAGATATCATTCCTTAACTTAGCCGTTTTAGCCGGCGGGAAATATTTTAACAAAAATTTTTCGGTCATTTGATCCCATGTAGTGATTGACCCTCGTGGCAGAGAATTCAACCACTGTTTGGCTTTATTTCTCAAAGAAAAGAGAAATAATCGAAGACGGATAGCATCATCAAAAACGCCATTTATTTTGAAAGTATCGCAAAATTCTAGGAAATTCGCCAAGTGATTATTTGGATCTTCATCCTCGCAAACCATCAAACCAACAAATTGTTTGTTTCATCCGAATTGTGTTAGGTTTCAGTTCAAAATTATTTGCAGCAATAGCAGGTCTAACAATACTTGACTCAGTTCCTGTTAAATTAGGTTTAGCATAATCATACATAGTTCGAGGAGCATGATTTTCGGCCACCTCTGGAAGTAGCGGATTATTCTCAGCCATTTCTTCGGTAGTATTGATTTCGTCTTCTTGCTCTTCTTGTATGTAATTTAAGCTTCGCCTTATTTCTCTACGATTTCTGCGAACGGTACCTTCAATATCATTATCGTAATTTAAGGGTCCTGTCGGGTTCCTTCTAGTCATAAACTAGAGGTACCTGCAAGGAACAAATAAAAGAAGAAAAATTAGCAAAGTTAAAAACAAAATAAAGATAAAAGTAAATTGCAAAAAATAAAAAAATGGCTAAAGTAATAAAAAATTGAGCGTTCTTAATATTTTAGTTCCCCGGCAACGGCGCCAAAAACTTGATCGTGTGTCAGAGTCTTAAAAATTTATATAAAGAATGATCGAGCCTAGAAACTAACTATGACAACGATTGAGGCAAGCGCACCTATCGAACAGTAGTATAGCTTAGTGGCAAGACCGGATTGTCGAACCCAAGAGAACCAAAAGTACTAATACTGACTCTCTTTCTATTATTTAGCCTAAGAAATAAGGAAATTGTTGTTTAATCTAAAATTAACTAACTACTAAGCTAAAGACGCTAAGATAAAGAGAATGAATTGGGGAAATACTTGTGGAAAAAACCAATTGATTAAGACAATACCCGAGGAAGAATCCACCTAGACTTCACTTGTTATCTAACTCTGAACCAGACGATTTATTCACTTGACTTGATCTGTAAGATTCCATAATGTATATTAATTCCTCCGTCGAGGCTACTAACTTCTAACCCTAGGTTGATTAATTGAAATCTCTTTCTAATTAAAACCCCTAGAATTGCATTAACTCGATCTATGGACTCCCATATTAGGTTTGACCCTAATCCGGCAGATTTTTGTCATCCTATGTCTAGGGTTGCGATCAACTCCGCTTAACTATGCTAGATCTACTCTTAGACAGGGACTTTTGCTCCACTGCCTAAGCACATCAATACTTGAATCAATATCCTGAAATATCAAAGCAAGAATTAAGAACACATAATTAAGAACAAATCAAGTATTTATCATATAGTTCAGAAAACAATAACAAGATTCGTCTTAGGTTTCATCCCCCTCAGATATCTGAGGGTTTAGTTCATAATTATAAAAGAATACATCTCAGAAGAAAAGATAAAACAAAACATAAGAAAAACCCTAAAACCCCCTGAAGGTATTGAATGAGAGATCCTCCGTCTTGAGTATGATTTCGGCTTCTTGAGATGAATCAACTGGCTTTCTTCGAGTAAATCCCACAATTCTGACCTCTCCGGCTTGGCTCCTTGGCCTAGCTGAACGCCCCCCTCAAGGTTGGCCTTTAGGGTGTTTATATAGGCTTTTGGAATGTCTTTCTTTTCCTCTAAGTACCCTATTCTGAGTGAAATTCCTCTTTGACATGGCAGGGACACGCTCGTGCAACACGCCCATGTGATTCGAATCCAGGCCGTGGTCGAGCCTGCTAAAGGGGCACGGCCGTGTGGCTTGGGCCCATGCCGTGTTGATTCCTCACATTGGCCCATTTGGCCCGTTTTAAGCCCGTTGTCTGTTCTTTTCATCCTCCTATGCTCTCCTGAGTATAAAACATGAAATTAAAGGATTAAGAGCACCAAATTCCATAATTCAAGGGATAAATCATCCAAAAGCATGCTAAATGTGGAGATAAAATATGTTACTATTACGGTTTATCAATAATGCAGTAAGGAATCGACAAAAGTGAAGTTGAAATGGAAGTCAACACTTACGCATTTATAAGTTTGGATGAATTTGGAAAATTACGATTTCAAATTATAGATTATGTTATTATATAAATTGTTATTTTTTACTTGTAATGTAATGTAAATTATACTATTTTAAATGGGGTTTTTGAATTTTTTGTTTGTAAAATATAAATTTAAATAGTAATTTAATTGTAATGTTAATAAAACCTTTTAAATTAGGTATAATGACAAAAAATTGTTCTTAGCATTTATAAGATTTTATTTTGAGTCAAATTATAGATTTTTTTAATGCAAAATGCTGATTAGACCGTTTACGTGATATGAATAGTGAACTCTTTTCAAGGTTCGTCTCAATTGGATCATCTTTCACAATAGCCTTATTTAAGTTTATTATGTTTTCTCATTTGTTTCTAATTTATGATGGTCTTCAGCAGCCCTTGTATAAGTTGATGATGAACCTCAAATGCGGCTGAGATGGGATTGAATGTGGGATTCTCGAGGGTGGAGATCGAAGGAGACTCCTTATCTGTGATTCGGAAGCTGCAAACAAAGGGAGTTGAAAGGTCAGTGATAGGAGCCTATATCTCAATTATTAGAACAATCTGTGAGGGGTATCAAATCTGTGTCTTTAAACATGTGCCAAAACAAGCAAACGGAGTTGCACATCTATTGGCTACAGAGGGATTAAAGAGAGATGAAGAAACTTATCTTGTTGGTGCGGTTCCTTCATACGCGAAAGTGGCAGCGGAAGAGGACCGTCAACAGTTGGCCTCACTTTGTCCAGCAGGTCGAAGATCCACTGCTTAAAAAGAAGATAAAATGGGATTTTACTGTGGGCAAACAGACCGGAGAATAGATGGACTACTGGGTTTCTCAGTTTCGACGGAAGATTGGTGTTTTGAAGTGATGAAATGCAGAGTTAGCCAGATCTGAAGGGTTTCTCCCAGTTGCATCGGAAAGATCTAGAGCAGACATTTTGGTGGTTATCAACGAAACAAAGAAGGCATCTGAAGGGTTTCGCTTTTATTTAATTTTTGTTTATTGCATTGTCGGGTGTCTTTTTGTTTCTGTTTTGTCTGTGCTTTCTTTTATTTTCTGTTTTGTCTGGGCTCTAAATGATTTGGAATTTGTTTTATTAATATTATCTAGCCATTCATATTTCAAAAAATAAAAATAATAATGGGTCCAAAACCTGATCAATTCACTAGACTACACACAAGCATCAAATCTTGAAGTTCTGATTTTTGAAAGGTTGTACTAAATTAGTGGATGTTCATCCATCAATTAGAGTGTTTAGTAAACTTTTGAATTTAAGAGATTGCAAAAGTCTCAAGAGTCTTCCGACTAAAATTGGAATAGAATCTCGTGAAACGTTAATTCTTTTGGGTTGCTCAAGTCTTGTAAGGTTTCCGGAGATTGATGGGAAAATGGAAAGTCTAAAAACTCTTGATCTTTCCGGTTGTTATAGAGTGGAAAATTTATCGGAGAATTTGCAGCAAGCAAAGTTTTTGGAAGAGCTCGACTTGAGTGAAACAGCCATAACAGAACCACAATCCTTCATTTTTCAATTTAAAAATCTTAAAGTTCTTTCTTTCAATGGGCGCAAGGGACCATCATATAAGTTACTACCAAATTTGCCTTCTCTTTTCAAGGTAATCCAAGGAAGAAGAACGAATCCCATGGCTCGGATGTTGCCTTTGTTGTCAGGTTTGAGTTCTTTAAGAGAGCTAAAACTAAGGGACTGCAATCTTTGTGAAGGAGATATTCCACGTGATATTTCTGGTCTATCCTCTTTGTGGCATCTTGATCTTAGTGGTAACAATTTCATCAGCATACCTGCATCTCTTACTCGACTCTCGAAGCTTGGGAATCTTATATTGTCAAATTGCAACATGTGCACTCTTGGTGAAGCAGATAATCATAGTGATATTTCTGGTCTATCCTCTTTGAGTCATCTCCATCTTAGTGGTAACAATTTCATCAGCATACCTGCATCTCTTACTCGACTCTCAAAGCTTAAATTGCTTACATTATCAAAATGCAACATGTGCACTCTTGGTGAAGCAGATACTCATAGTTATATTTCTGGTCTATCCTCTTTGAGGCATCTTGATCTTAGTGGTAACAATTTCATCAGCATACCTGCATCTCTTACTCGACTATCCAAGCTTGAATATTTTATATTGTCAAATTGCAACATGTGCACTCTTGGTGAAGCAGATATTCATGGTGATATTTCTGGTATATCCTCTTTGATACGTCTTGATCTTAGTGGTAAGAATTTCATCACCATTCCTTTGGCTCTTACTCAACTATCCAGGCTCAAATTGCTTAAATTGTCAGGTTGCAAGATGCTTAAATCGTTGCCTGAGCTACCAACAAGTACAGCAGCTGTGCATATAGATGGTTGTTCTTGACTTGAAGTAGTTGCAAGTCCATCAAAAGTATGCAATATAGTGGGTTGTGATGATATTAGTGCCATTAACTGCTTCAAATTGGCTGAGAAAATCAATGCATTAACTCAAAGTTGGGAATTCCGGTACAATTGCAAAAATAAAAGTGGTGGAAAAAGAGAAAACACTACCATCTGTGGAGTTCTTGAATTGGATTGGATTCTTGTAGAAGATGTGACCTTTTGTAAGGGTTGTAAAATTAGTCAGTTTAAAGAGCCCACTTGAATCTACGCCTGCAAGTCCATCAGCATTCAAGTAACCATTGAAACTGAACTGACCCTGATTGATATCTTAAGATGCAAGGTTCAGGAGGAAAAGCAACACAAGCATGATCAAACAAGACATCATTACACACACACAAAAAAAAAATATACAATAGACATTTAGATAACCAATCAGTTAGGTAATGAGCAGCCTTGATTTCATAATCATCAAACCCAACATTTAGATCATACAAAGAGAGAAATTTTATAAGGGTACAGTAGAACCTGTCTTTTGTTGACTGAGCTGCAGTGAAAATGCATTCGCAAGAACGATCTTTTCGATTCTAAGGAGCTCATAGAGAAGTATTCCACGAATATATTTGATTTTCAACCTGAAAAAATAATAATGATTACTACTGTAATTATAATTGACAGCAATAAAAGCACGTACACATTTTCAACAAATCATGAGGCATGGTACGAGGTAGACTCCAATTTGAATTCACATCCCTTAGAACCCCTTCAATCGCCGTGACACCAATATTAATGTCGGTTGTCTCATTCGAATTAAGCTTAACCCAACCTTCCTTGGGATGTCACCATTGCTTTGCAGCTCTGGAGATCATTGTAACAAAAATATTAGAAGACCCTATGTGAGTTGAACTTTTAGCCCAAGATAGACTAGACATAACAACTTCCCCATTGCTGTTACTTGCATCTTTAAACACAAAAGCATTACGACACTTCCAAAGACATCAACAAATAATAGGAAACAAAATCGATCAGTCTACTCCCTCAACATCAATCTGCCCAATATTCTTTAAATTCCAAACAAGTTAATCCTTAATTAATATGCAAAAACCTGCTAAGATCAATTGGAACAAGATTATTCCAAACATTCTTAGCAAAAGAAAAATCCCTCAAAACTTGTATGGTTGCCTCAACCTGCTCACATCTTGAGTAACTAGTGTCAGTTGTCACATGTCATCAAGTTCTCTCCTCATTCGCTAACAAACGTCCCTTAAAATGAATTAATTCAAAGAAAATGTCTTATTCATTGAAGACCTTTGCATTTCCTGATCATATTCCAATCCTCACTTGCCACATCCCATCCATCTCTTGCAACTGATCTGTAAGTTGTTGCCTCTCAGGATGTTGGAGTTCGACAAGGACCCATTGAGGTTCGACCAGAACCTAGGTATACCCCCACCCCATAAAACGATTACAATCCTTGTATGTAATTGTAGAGTGGTGAAGCATGATCTACCTTTGAAATGTTAAATTAGACTCTCCTGTATATTTAACGAGCTTGTTCTTAAATAGTTTAAGAGTATTTTTATGTTTTTTTATCGATTTTTAGCTTTTAGTTTCAATGCTAGCTTTTATCACATTTGAAACCCAAATTGATAAAACTATGTCATTAGAGGTCTAATGATTAATTTGAGCTTGTGTAGGGAGGTGATTGAGGCTAAACATCAAGGAGGACCTCAACTGTTGTGGAGGTCGCGACACAAGTGCTTGTGTGTCACGACATCGACCTTTTATCACCTCGAGAAAGTTGAACTTCACCAAAATTCAACATGGAGTAGTTTGTTGTGGAGATTGTGACACTAAGCATAGGGTGTTGCGACATTGAACTTTTTAAGTCACGATTCAAAGCCCTCAAGGTTGCAACTTCAAGCCAAAAGATGAAGTTGAAACCAATAGATCCTGTCATCCCAGTCGCGACACTATCAAAGAGCCTCTCATGCCCCCTTCATGCCAACTGCAATGAGTGTCATGATACCAAAACCTAGGGTGATTTTTGGAAAAAACGCCGCTAAAAATCTGAGCATTAGCGGCGCTTTATTAGAAACGCCGCTAAAGACCTGAGCATTAGCGGCGCTTTATTAGAAACGCCGCTAAAGACCTGAGCATTAGCGGCGCTTATAGAAAAACGCCGCTAAAGACCTGAGCATTAGCGGCGCTTTTAGAAAAACGCCGCTAAAGACCTGAGCATTAGCGGCGCTTTTAGAAAAACGCCGCTAAAGACCTGAGTATTAGCGGCGCTTTTAAGAAAACGCCGCTAAAGACCTGAGCATTAGAACTATAGTGGCGCTTTTATTAAAAACGCCACAAAAAAAAAGTTAGAAAATAACCCTAGTCTTTGTCTAAAAACTATCAGACGCAAATTAAAGGAAAACCTAACTTAAGCCTCGTCTTCCCCACTTCCAAATTTCCCCCAAATTTCAAGTCAGATTAATCCCCCGATTTTTTCAGCCTCGTCTTCCCCACTTCCCAATTTCCCTCAAATTTCAGCCTCGCCCAAATTTCCCAATTTCCCCCAACCTCTTCTTCCCCACTTCCCCAATTTCGTGATTGAATCCCTATAGAAATTTTTGTTGCGTACGGTTTTGCTACTGTTTTGTTCTCTCCATCTTCCCCAAAAAGTCCGAGACCTTGAAACCTATTTTGCTCCGTATAGAAACCTGTTTTGCGTACAGGTTAAAATTTCTCTTCCTTGACCGTGAGAAGGCAAATCGGTGGTGAAAGGTAGGGTACGCCTTCATGTTTTCTGTTCTTATTCATTCTTTTTTTATCATGTACATACACATATTATTTTCTCCATATTAAGAACTTTTTAATGTTTTAGGGTTGCCTATTTCTGATCCGTTCTTTTATGTAAATCCATGCATTACTGCTCGCAATTGAAGCATGCCCATTAGATTGACTGCAATTGCAACTGCAACGAACAAGGTACGTTCCTCTTTCGCTTTTATATTATTTTAAACAATCGAAAAAAAACTTCCCTTAACTGAAAACATTTCAAGAAACTGATTTTTCACGTCTTTCACATATTTAGTAGATTGAAAAACATTTAGGGGTTAAAGTTTTAGGTTTAGGTTTAGACATTCTATATTTACTTAAAGGTGAAGCATTCACTGATATATTTATTTCATTTTCCTTTAGTCCGTACTAGTAATTAGCCATTCTTGAGTTACAGAAGCCACCACTTTAATTAAAATTTCTTTACCTTATGTAGAATGTTTTCTTTACCTCATTTGCTGCTCAACAAAATTAAATCATAAGTTATATGATTAAAAAAATAAAACATGCCAACTCAAAAACTTTGACTACACCAATATTGTTGTTTTATCTGCTGTTTCAACATGAGGTGAAACATAAATTTAAAATTAATATTGTTTTATGAATAAGGATGAATTAACTTATAATCATGAGATTGGCATGTCTTTCATATTGAAAGAAGGCTTGACGATGCAATCTATAAGTAGCCATTAGTCCGAGACTAGTGTTTTTTACTCAGGATTTATCATTTATATACAAATGGTTGAATAAAAAAGAGTTGGTTTGCTTTTGCCTACGGTTAAGAACTGATGGGATGATTGATTAATTTGTTAAAAATTTGGGTTTATGTTGCTTCGCATTGTTGATTTAGTTTGCTGATTATCGTATGGTTCATTTCTTGATGGTAATTAAAGTTTCATTGCTTGCGTTTGGATAAGGATTTCAGTCAGTGACTACAATCAATGGGTTATTTTAAGGGTTAGATGGGTTTTACATGATTTTCCCTTTTCAATTAGGCTTTATATGTGTATATAACTTGTATGTCAAATGAACAAGCCTTTCTTTTTTAATAAGACATGGATAAAGAATTCGGATGGCTGACCGGTATCCAACAGGGGGAAAATTGAATGAAAAGATGAGGTTGCACTCGTTTGGAATCTGAAGTTTTATTCTTTTCATGCTTGCGCTAAAATGAATTAGATGTTGATTAGTATTATTCTAAGGTTTTCTCGAACCTCCAAAGAGTCCGATGCCACTAATTTTTGAAATTAACAATTTTGCAATTGTTGCTTTGTTCAAAATTTGTTTCGGTGTGATAGAAATTTGCTAAGGACAGTCAAGCATTTGCTATGTTTTCTTTTGTTTGTTTGATTGATTTTTGATTGATATTGGGTTCACTAAAATTTTAGCAATAATGTTTCCCAATTGACATCCGTTTTGCTCTCTTGTTCACCATTTTCCCATCCGTTTTGCTCTCTTGTTCACCATTTCGTCGTTCTACTGCAGCTCATCTCTCTTAACGCATCTCTGCCACGCGACATCTCTCGTCCCAGCCTTCCTCCAAAGGGTGATCTAATCCCTCTGTTGGATTCAAGTTCTTGTGCACCCAAAGAAATTAAATAAGGTAAATATTTAAACCCTACTCGTATTTTGAGGATTGATTTATATTTGAGATTTTGAGTTATTTGCTCTCGGTTATATTTTCTGTTTCGATCCTACTTAATGCTACTCCTTCAGATCGATTTTTTTAAAAGCTATGAGATTAGTTGAAATAGCGACTATTATCGCCGTTTTTCTCCTTACAAATACCAAAATATATAACATTTATTAAATAAAAATACCAGATTAAATACCAAAATAATATAACATTTATTAAATACTTTATTAGTTAATAATATTAATAATTAAATTTCATAAAATTAACCTTTAAAACTTGAATTAAATTGCATTCATCATATTGTATTTGACAAATTAAACGTAAAATAACAATAACTTCACAATTTATTAGTAGTTTATTCTATTAAAAATCATAAAAATTTAAACTTAATAATATTAACTATTATTTTTAATCAAATGAATTCTAAAATCTGAATTAAACATTAAAAACTTAATAATATTATTTATAAATACAAAATATATAACATTTATTAAATACAAATACCAAATTAAATACCAAAATAATATAACATTTATTAAATACGTAATTAGCTAATAATATTAATAATTAAATTTCATAAAATTAACCTTTAAAACTTGAATTAAATTGCATTCATCATATTGTATTTTCCAAATTAAACGTTAAACCCTAAACCCTTAAATCTTAAACCTCTAAACCTTAAACCCTTAACCCTAAACCCTAAACCCTAAACCTTTAAACCCTTAAACCTTAAACCCCTAACCCCTTACCCCTAACCCCTAACCTCTAACCACCTAACCCCTAACCACTAAACCATAAACACTAAACCCTAAACCATAAAACCCTAAATCTTAAACCATAAAATAATAAACCCTAAACCCTAAATCTTAAATCCTAAACCCTAACCCCTAGCTGTAACAATGCCACGTATGATGGATCTTAAAGAATACATAACTTACCTAATTTTAAGATCAAATTTCATAACTTACATAAGTTTACGATCAAATTTCATAACTTACATAATACTTGTATAGAAATAATAAGATTCAAAGTATATAGGTTTGAAACTGACGAGTCGCCTTATATCTCATCATTAGATATAATGGATCCTCCTAGGTGTAACAATGCCACGTATGATGAATCTTAAAGAATACATAACTCAACTGATTCTCGATTTGAAATTTTAATTTAACTGACATAATACATAATACATAACTTACATAAAATTATTTAACTTACATAATACATAACTTACATAGCTTTCACAAATTATTTAACTTACATAATTCATAACTTACATAACTTACTTGTATAGATTAATGAAAAAGATTCAAAGTATATAGGTTTGAAAACTCCGACGGGTTGCCTTATATCTCACTTTAGTAGATATAATGGATCCTCCTAGGTGTAACAATGCCACGTATGATGAATCTTAAAGAATACATAACTCAACTGATTCTCGATTTGAAATTTTAATTTAATCGACACAATACATAATACATAACTTACATAAAATTATTTAACTTACATAATACATAACTTACATAGCTTTCACAAATTATTTAACTTACATAATTCATAACTTACATAACTTACTTGTATAGATTAATGAAAAAAGATTCAAAGTATATAGGCTGGAAACCTGACGGGTTGCCTTATATCTCATCATTAGATATAATGGATCCTCCCTAGGTGTAACAATGCCACGTATGATGAATCTTAAAGAATACATAACTCAACTGATTCTCGATTTGAAATTTTAATTTAACTGACACAATACATAATACATAACTTTCGTCAAATTATTTAACTTACATAATTCATAACTTACATAACTTACTTGTATAGATTAATGAAAAAAGATTCAAAGTATATAGGTTTTGAAAACTTCGACGGGTTGCCTTATATCTCATCATTAGATATAATGGATCCTCCTAGGTGTAACAATGCCACGTATGACAAATCTTAAAATACATACATAACTCGTTATATATGTGATCATATTAGTACTTACATAAATTATAAATTAACAATTTAGCCCTGTAATTTATTGTCAACTTTAGACTTCGACAACTACGAAATGGATAGGAGTTGGATGAAATTGTCAAGGGTAAGCAACGGCTATAGAAATGGAGTAGAAACTTTTCTGAATTTCGCATTTCAAAATGCAAGCCAAGAGAATATGATTCTTTGTCCGTGTAAGAAGTGTTGCAATATTAACTGGCATTATCGTGAAGTGGTCAACGAACATCTAGTTGTTGATGGCTTTGTCCGGGGGTACAAAATATGGTTTTTTCATGGAGAGTGTACATCTCTTTGGAGCATCTTCATCGATGAATCCGGGGTATCCTCATAGTGCTTTCAATCAGAATGTTAGAGACGATAACATGGAAAACATGTTGCGGGATGCTTTTAATATGCACAATGGTGGTTACGGGTCATTTCCACCTGACTTGGGTGCAAACGATGATCATAATTTTGGTGGAAATACTTTCACCGAAGGGGGAAGAAGTGTACCGGATGAACAGCCAAATGAAGAAGCGGCGAGGTTCTACACGTTGCTTGGTGAAATGAATGAAGAACTGTATGAGGGATCAAAATTTTCTAAACTGTCATTCTGTATTCGTCTTTTTCACTTGAAATGTTTGGGGGGGTGGACCGGAACCTCGTTGACAATGCTGTTAGAGTTTCTGCAAGAAATGTTCCCGTTTGCAAAAATCCCTCAATCTTCCAAAGACATGAAGAAATTGATAAAGGATTTGGGCCTTGGCTACAACAAATTTCACAGTTGCCCAAATGACTGTATGTTGTATTGGGGCGACCGCAAAAACCAACAGTGTTGTCATGTATGCGGCCAATCCAGTTGGATTAATAGAAATACAGAGGACGGTAACGAGGATGAACACGATACACAGTCAAAGAAGCAGCCAGTTAAGATTTTGCGGTATTTTCCGCTAATACCAAGGCTTCAACGGCTTTTCATGTCGTCAAAGACAGCCGAATCAATGACGTGGCACCGTGATGGACGAACAGATGATGGGTTGTTAAGGCATCCTACAGATTCTTTAGCTTGGAAATCTTTTGATTCCAAATTTCCAAGCTTTGCGAGCGATCCTCGGAGTGTGAGGCTTGGGCTAGCATCCGATGGATTTAACCCTTATAAACTCATGAGCACAACGTACAGTACTTGGCCTGTGGTGCTTGTTCCCTACAATTTGCCTCCATGGGTTTGCATGAAACAATCTTCTTTTATCTTGTCTATGATTATACCTGGAGAGAAAGGGCCGGGGAATGATATTGACGTCTATTTGCAGCCACTTGTTGACGAGTTAAAACAACTATGGGCTGGTGTTCAGACATACAATGCAATGAGAAAAGAGAACTTTAATTTACGTGCGGCTTTAATGTGGACTATTAACAACTTCCCGACTTATGCTAATTTATCTGGTTGGAGTACCAGGGGACGTTATGCTTGTCCGTGTTGTGCTGCACAGACATGTTCGCAATGGTTATATAATGGGAAGAAGTTTTCTTACATGGGGCATCGTCGGTGGTTACCGGAAAATCATACATTTAGATTTCAGAGTGCTCAGTTTGATGGTACTGAAGAGTTCAGAACAGCTCCTTCGCAGACCGGTGGATCTGAAATATTCTTAATGTTGAAAGATATGAATTTCATTTATGCGAAGATGAATCAACCGGCCAACCCGCAAAGAAATAGAAGATCTAGGGATGAATCTGATGATGAATCTGATGAAGAGGATGATCCTCGTGAGGCGGACTTGTGGAAAAAAAGAAGTATTTTTTTCGAGTTGCCTTATTGGAAGCATCAGATTTTACGCCATAATCTTGATGTCATGCACATAGAGAAAAATGTCTGCGAGAACATCATTGGCACTATTTTGAATATCGATGGAAAATCGAAAGATAATCTTCAGAGTCGACTTGATTTAGTCCACATGGGAATTCGGCGTGAGCTTCATCCCCGAGAACTTCCGAATATGAAATATCGGTTGCCGCCTGCTATTTTTTCAATGTCGAAGACGGAGAAAGAAGTGTTTTGTACAGTGTTGAAGGATATAAAGGTCCCGGATGCGTATGCATCAAATATATCGCGATGTGTGAGTCTTAAGGATCGAAGACTATATGGCTTAAAATCGCATGACTATCACATCTTGATGCAAGACTTACTACCAGTTGCTATGCGGTGTTGTATGTCGAAAAAGGTGACGGCTCCTGTAATTGAACTGTCAAATATAATGAAAGGCATTTGTGGTAAAGTTTTGAATGTTCAAGAACTTGAGAGACTACAAGATCGAGCCGCATTGACTTTATGCAATCTGGAAAAGATCTTCTCGCCTTCATTCTTCACTATTATGGTGCACTTGTTAATTCATCTCCGCGTGAAGCACTTCTTGGTGGACCCGTTTTCTATCGATGGATGTATCCCATTGAAAGGTCTTACTTTACTTGCAAAAAGTCCGGGCATTCACTCAATGCCTTTAGTTGCAACTTCGATAATGTTGTATACCGTGTTTAGGTTCCTTTCCAAATTGAAGTCATCTCGCCGCAATAAACGTTATCCTGAAGGATCAATTGCCGAGGGCTACTTGGCGGAGGAATGTCCGACTTTACGCTTAGAGGTATTTGGAAGATGTCGAAACAAGAATGAAACAGACCAAGTAGAAATGCTTTGGGCTCACAGATCATAATTTGGCGAAAACTTATTTATTTCAAAGTTTCGGAGAACCGATCGGCAAAGTCGAAATTGCGAAATTAGACGATAGATCGTGGGTCCAAGCACATCGATACATTCTTTTTCATCACGATTCAATGGAACCATTTCGGACGTAAGTTCTAGAATTTGATAAATACTCATCAATTATAATTTGTTTGTTTTTCTAACAAAGTAAAACCTTTTTTGCCGGATAGTGAGTACAAACAAATATTGAGAGCTCGCTCACGATCCCGAAGGTTAAATCGACGAGAAATTAATAAGTTGTTCACGAATCATTCCATGAATGGTTAAGCCAAATGGTATGCAATTTAAGTTTTCGTTGTCAAGTCATAATGTTTTCTCATAACATTCATAATTACTCGATTTACTTTCCATCAATAGGTTTGGAGTCGGAATGAAGTAAATGACGACGTTAAATGGCTTTCACAAGGTCCAAACAGAATAGTTAAAAGATATAATGGCTTCCTCATCAACGGATCTGATTTCATATAAGGTATCGCGAGAGATTGAGAGAACCCAAAATTGCGGAATTGTTGTTAATTCTTCGATTACAAGTTATGCTAGTGCTAGGGACAATGTCCGGTCGAGGGAATCTGAGTATTACGGACTTATTACTGACATCATTGAGTTGGATTATTACGGTAAATGCAAAGTTGTCTTATTTCGAGGTGATTGGGCTGATGTGAATACGGCTCGCGGAATTAAAAACGATCAATATGGCTTTACAATGGTAAATTTCTCTCGATTGATTCACACCGGAGAACAACTGATGGACGAGCCGTATGTGTTTTCTTCTCAAGTTAAACAAGTTTTTTACTCCGAAGATCCAACTGATGAGGGTTGGTACGTTGTACTTCGAAACACCCCTAGAGACTTGTTCGACATTGGCAGTGGAAGTAGAGATGACATAGTCGAAAGATCAGAAACTTTGCCTTTTCCAGAACAAGACTTAACTGAAAATATCCCTAGTACTAGTCAACAATTTCAATGGGTTCGTCAGGATGTGGACGAAGATATTTACGAAATATGATGTAGTAAGATTTAACGATTTATTATTTATATGTAATATTATAATTTTCATGTTCGTCATGTTATATAATTTAACTATTTTAAATGTCCTATTATTGTTGTTATTTGTTACTAATATTTTGAACTATTTTATGTGTATTGTAGGAAAAATGCCTAGAAGATGATTACGAGGTTTAAATATTAGAAATTATACTCCAAATCCAGAAGACGTAAATAGTGGACAGGATACAGTTGTTGGATCTTCTAGTCTGCCGGACATAGATGATGAGCATGGATAATTCCAAAGTAATGTTAAGTTTATTTTACATGCATGTTGAATTTTATTATTGATTCATTTTTCAATTTTAATATAATAATATATCATTTTTCAGCTGAGGGTGGTGGGACGCGCAGAGCTCGGGGACGTACGTTACTTACAGATTTATATGACTTAGAGCCCACCCAGCGTGTTGCAGTAAGGAGAAACAATCATGGCCAGCCTATCGGATCTGAAGCTCGATTGTTGGCAAGCTATTTGGGCATTATAGCACGAAATTCGAATATGTTGCCCATTAACTACGAATCATGGCATCACATGCCTGATGCCAACAAAAATCAGGCTCTCGATAATATTAAGGTAATAAAAGGTGAATGTAATTTATAATACTTTAATTTAACCTTCATTTATATTAACTTTTTTAAAACCAAATTTCAGGGTAGATTCGCTTTAGAGGTCTCCGATGACTATGTTAAGAAGACGTTGGGTAAAAAATGGAGAGACAATAAAAGCATCCTAAAAAAACAATATTTTAAGAAAGACATAAGCCTCGATTTAAAAATCATGAAATGTCCCACGGGAATGTTGAGGTACCAATGGGAAGATCAAGTTAGATTCTGGAATTCAAAGAAAGGAGAGGTATTACGTACTTTCAAAGTCTTAGAAATTTCTCGGTTTATCGTATTTACTATATAAATAATTTAAATCCCATTATGTAGGACCGTGAGCGAGTTGGAACAAGCGTGACAGAAACAACAATTCACGCACGGCAGTTCCGTGAAGTTTTGCTTCAGAATGTGAGGCTGAGGTATTATAATTTATTACTTCTTTCAAATATTAATGATTTATACTATTAAATTATATTTTTCTCGCCATAATGTAGGAAGTTTCACAGTCAAAGCAGTTTGGACGCCTTCAACTTTTGACATTACGCATAGGAAGAAGGATGGATCTCCTATGACAAACAAGGTCATGCAGAAATTTTGGTATGTTTATTTAATAAAATTTGATTTTTATAAATATTTATAATGTTTAATTATAATGGTTTAATTCATCTTTTGTAGTTTTAAATTTCTAATTTTAAGTTATGTTTCATTCCTTTTTATTATATATTTCGTTTCTAACTCTTTTATTGATTTATTAGGATAAACTAAAGGAGAAGAAGGCGGAGTATGAAGCGCTTGCTTCGTCTGACAGTTCTGTTAATCTCGAGGAGATTGATAACAGAATTATTACTGATGTTTTGGGTCCTGAAAGGTACGACTCCCGGCAATACATGCCTTCGATTGATAGTTTTGTTAATCTTGAGTACATTTATAACAGAATTATCACTAATGTTTTGGGTCTTACAAGGTATGGTCGGGTTCGATGTCAAGGATCGTGTTACTCCGACCCAATATTTTGGATCCGGCTCCGGCAATACATGCCTTCCGAGTCAATCTCGTCTTGAAGTTCGAGAGACCGAAAGACCAGATATCTCTCGATGGAAGCGAGCACAATGAGCAAATTTCTCGGCTTAGAGCGGAGGCGCAGCGGCGAGAGAGGGGACCATATTGCTCAACTTAGAGCGGAGGCGGCAATAGCGGGAGGCGAGCGAGCGAGAGAAGTATGAAGAACTCTAGCTACAAATTGCAGCAGACTATGATGCAGATTGTTCCAAGAAAGAAATGCATAGGCCGCCCTCTTAGACATTTCTTTTCTTCTTGTAAGATTTTTTTTAACATTGTTACAGTTAAACATTATTGTAAGAATTGTTTGAATTATGTTTCATTTATTAATAAATATCATATATCTTCTATTAAATTTGAAGTATCGTTTAGATTTAATGCTTTTACTGAGATTTAAATATTTTATTTGCTGCCTTGGGTTGGAATTATATGCAATTGTTGCTGTTTTTGGCTGGTTTTTAATGCAGGGAGGGTAGGATATTGGAAAAAAAGAGCAGAGCAGATCTGTGCAAATTAGTGGCGTTTTTGAAACAGACGCCGCTAAAAGCCCCTTCCTTTAGCGGCGTTTGTAAGAAAAGCGCCGCTAAAAGCCCTTACCTTTAGCGGCGTTTGTCCTAAAAGCGCCGCTAAAAGCCCAACCTTTAGCGGCGTTTGTCCTAAAAGCGCCGCTAAAAGCCCTACCTTTAGCGGCGTTTGTCCCAAAAGCGCCACTAAAAGCCCCTACCTTTAGCGGCGTTTGTACAAAAAGCGCCGCTAAAATCCCCTACCTTTAGCGGCGTTTGTACGAAAACCGCCGCTAAAATCCCCTACCTTTAGCGGCGTTTGTACGAAAAGCGCCGCTAAAATCCCCTACCTTTAACGGCGTTTTTACGAAAAGCGCCGCTAAAAGCCCCCACCGTTAGCGGCGTTTGTTTAGAAAGCGCCGCTAAAAGCCCCTACCTTTAGCGGCGTTTTTTGCGGCGCTTTCGAAAGTGCCGCAAATTATATTAGTGGCGCTTAAAAACGCCGCTAAAAGTCTGTTTTGTTGTAGTGAGCCTGTCATCCCAGTCGCGACACTATCAAAGAGCCTCTCATGCCCCCTTCATGCCAACTGCAATGAGTGTCATGATACCAAAACCTAGGGTGATTTTTGGGTGATTTATTTTTTAAGGGATTTTTCAATAATATGTTGCCTCTGATATAAATCAAATTGTAGTTAGTTGTACGCTACACTTTGTCCACTGCAATGCTAGAGAGAGAGGAAGCAACAAGCAAAAGGGAACTTAGCTTTAAGAACAGATCAAGGCAAGGCTAAGAATGACGTCCCAACCCCATCCAATAGTTTCTGGTATCGATGTAGTTAGGAAGAAGTCAGAAGTCTAGATTCGCAGAGTTTAGAAATTGATTTAAAAGAATTTGGATGCGTAGAAGAGTATACGGAGAAAGACAAATTAATCATATAATTTTATTGTTATAAATTTAAGGCATGTTCTAAAAACTCCAAAATTTTTATTCAAGGTTTTATAATGTAGTGATTAAACAAAGCATGGATTAATTGCATTTTAATTAAATTGTTTTTAAAAATTATTTTGTTTTTTTGGATCCTAATGGAATTTTTATTTTTTATATTTAAGTCCTTACTATGTAGATTTCAATTAATTCAATCTGTTCCTTAATTCAACATTCCAAAGCTATGATTTTCATAATATTACTAAAAATTATATTATCTTTTTATTTTTCATAACTCTACACCAAAAATTTTAAATTTTTGCCTTATATTATCACTAATAGTCGCAGCAATTTAAAGAAAATGAATATTTTTAAAAATCTTCCCTAATATTATAAAAAAAATAAAATAATACATTTTAATTAATATAAACAATCAACCCGAGCATCACACAGATAAAGAAAACTAGATGCATAATAAAATATTTAATTTACCACTTAACTAAAGTTTTATCTTGATAACTCTAAACATTTTAATTTTATTATACACACCTACCTCCATCAATTGTATATATCTATATCTTATAAATTAAGCTCCTGATTGAGTTGGTGTCCAAATCAAGCGGGCACCAATTCAACTAAAGAAATTATGAAAATGTTATTCTGTAATTAAATAAGTTATCGAGAATATTTTAATCTTTTTATTTAAAAAATAATAAAAATATGCATAAAATAATTTTTTAAAGTGAGCTTCCTTTCCAAAATATAAATGAGATTAGATAGAATTCAAATGTACCTATCAATTATTATTATGTAAATAACACTATAATTGAATTCATTATTTAAATATCAATAATTGATATTTAAATAATGATTTATATACAATATTCGTCATTGTTGACATTAAACACCAATAGTATATGTAATTAAGAAATTAACATATGAAGGACTTCAGACAATGATGCTTTATATTGTAATAAAAATAGAAAGGTGGTCACATACATCAAACTTTTTTTATTCGATTAAGCTTTTTAATTTGTTATGCATGTGACTACCTTTCTATTTTTATTACAATATAAAACATTATAAAAATCTTAAAATAAAAATAAAAAACTCTAAAAATTAAAACAATTAAAAAAAGAAAATAAAAAATCCAAAATTTTGAGAATCACATGCTCAGTTACAAAATATATTCCTAAATGATATTGGCATGAACAGCCACAGTATGCTACTTATGATGCTTAAATATATATACAAAACCCTATTACTCGATTCGGAAGGCTTTAAAATTTTATTTAATTTTACAATCATAATTTTTAAAGAAAAACCCGATATTTTTCCACTTCACCTACCATGAGAAACAAATGCTTCTGTAATTGTTAATGAAGGAACGGTGTTTCTCTCGGCTGTCAACTCATTAGGAGCGTCCACTTCATTTGATCCTGCTGGGAATTGTCGAACTTTGATAACAGAGCTGAAGTCATCGGGCAATGAAGCAACACCGTCCAAATACGATATAACGCTGGACATGCTAGGCCTAGCCGCTGTCACCGGGTGTGAGCAAAGCAACCCAAGCTTCAACACCAACTCCGCTTGTTGTCCCACAAATCTCTTCCCCAACCTCTTATCAATAGTCGCCAAAATGTATCCTTTATCCCAGCAATCCGTTATCCAGTCAGCAAGAAATGCTTCCTCTGGTGCCGTTTGTGGTTCGATCGGCTTTCTACCACATGCAACTTCAAGCATGAATATTCCAAATGCATATATATCAGTGCTTGTGTTTGCTTTCCCGGTTCTTGCGAGCTCAGGAGCCATGTAACCGAGCGTGCCTGCTACATGAGAGGTTTGAGGATCATTTCCAAGGTCGCATAGCTTTGCCAGCCCGAAATCTCCTAGTCGGGCGTTCATGTCACTGTCTATCATCACATTGGCAGGCTTGATATCTCTGTGAATGATGACTTGCACCCATTGCTGGTGCAGATAGAACAACGCGGAAGCTACGTCCTTGATGATCTTAAACCTTTGTGTCCAATTAAGGCTGCTATTAGGTTGGTGGTAAAGAAACTTGTCAAGGCTTCCATTAGGCATGTAGTCATAAACCAAAAGCAACTCGTGCTTGCGCCTGCAATAACCGAGAAGTCGAACCAAATTCGGATGCCTGAGGCGACCGATGGTTGCAATCTCAGCCACGAATTCTCTCATACCTTGCCTTGAATCATGAGAGATCCTTTTGACAGCAATTTGTATGTTGGAAGAGGGCAAAACACCCTTATACACCCTACCAAATCCACCTCTCCCTAGAACTTCCTTTTTTTTAAACCCCTTTGTTGCTTTGAATAGATCTTTATAAGAGAATCTATGAGGCCCGAACTGAACCTCCCAATCCTCGAGAATCTCCATGAATCTCTTCTTCCTTGAGATCAACACAAACCCGAAAACCAATACGAGGACTAAAGTGACACCTGTGAAAGAAAGGGTGATAGCCAAAATCTTCTTCAATTGCTTGATTCCTCCGTTATCATGTCGTGGAATCTTTGGAAGGCGAGACAAGTCTAGCTCATCAGCTGAGCCATTCATCTTGAAACTCCAAGCCAATATGTAGTGCGAGGATGAAGTAGCTGAAATAGAACCGGTGGACGACGAGAAGCCGACATACATAGAGTCATACATATAAGGAGACAGATCCTTTTTCAAGGATAGAAGTGGGGTTTTTGGCCTTGGTAGATTGATGGGATACAACGTAACATTGAGTCGCTTCTCAACCCCGTTGTATTCTATCCATATTTGCATTGGGTCTCCGCTTACAAGCCTGACTTTGATGAACTTACCTTCATCAGTGAAATACCCCGCAGAAGCAGATACCACCGAGTTTACGCTATTGATATCGATGCCAACATGGTTGTCATCAGTGTCATTGGCGTCAAGGCTGAAAACTGTATCCAGCTCAACCGCAACAATATGATTTGAGCTGTCACCGTTATTTGTTTCATTAAAAAGACCAAGATACTGGACGGCAGAAGCTCCGGGAATTTCTTTGTTTGGCGAGATTACAAAGGCCATTCCATGGCCGTATCCCGGTCTAATTGCAAAAATGAATGTGGTAGAAAAGGAGAAAACACTACCATTTTTGGAGTTCTTGAATTGGATTGGATTCTTGTAGAAGATGTGACCTGCTATTAGGCTTGTAGAGTTAGTCAGTTTAAACAGCCCATTAGAATCTACCCCTGCTCCTCCTTCTACATCCAAGTAACCATTGAAACTGAACTGACCCTGGTTGATATCTGAAGATGCAAGGTTCAGAAGGAAAAGCAGCAGCACAAGCATGATCAAACAAGACATTATTACACACAAAATTACAGCAATAGTGATTATGGGCTCTAGTAAGTTTTGTTGTGTAAACAAGTTATTCTGCACCATCAGTCCAATATAAATAAAAAGAAACCAAAACACCATTGTCTTAATCGATTTGATTAAGACCTCAAAGAAATTTCCTGGATTTTACCTGTCAGTAGTAAGGAAATTGCTCTCCTTTTAAGACGATAAGATGAGATTATTTGGTAAACGTGATGATATATATCTTCTGATAATGAAACACTCTAAATTTCGTGACAATTCTTTACCTCTAATATATGTATTTAAAAAATTAATAAAAAAACTTAATGATTATAATTCTTGCTTTCCTTCCTTTCAATAAAAAACTTGAAACGCAATGAAATTTACCATTTCAATAAAAAAAAATCATTTAATTCTTGCTTTCCTTCATCCTATTTAGATAATTAACTGTTTTTCTACAATTTTAGTTAAAACAATAAAAATTTACTTACAAAAAATGTTTAAGATATTAAGCTTGCAAAGAATTTGTCATATATGATAGTAACATATTTGACTTTTACTTGCAAACCATTACACTGATATTTAGTAAACACACATTCAATCATGAGCCCAGGATTTCCACACTTAAAAATACATATATTAATTAATTAATTGATAATTCTGTAATTTCATTTAATTTAAACCATAATTACTAAAACGTGATTAAAAATATACACCTCATCTTGTGATTGGCTTGTATATCAGATCATAATATAAAAACTTAAATGAATCTCAAGACTATTTACACTCAATCACTTCATTATTGTACACATTACTTACTAATCAACATTACCTCCTTTTAATTAAATTCTGACCAAAGTATTTCACCCAATTACTTGCATTTGATTTAACGTAACGTCGTGGAACCAAATTCAACTCATAATTGAAAAGAGAACTGATAATTTGATCGGTTTAATTATCGGTCTAAATATAAAAATATTAACCTCAATATTACTAGTAGAAAAATTAACACATGTAATAATTGGATCAATATTGTTAAATAATTATATATTTCCTTAAAATTATACACTAAATTGGAGTATTGTTATTTTAAAAAAAAAACTTAAAATACTCAAAAAAATAATATTGGCCTTAAATCCATTTAAAAATTTAACGGTCAAATAGACAAAAAAATTTCGCTTCATCACTTGTATCTTAATTAACTTGTCACGTCCTGCTAACATTATTAAATCAAAGAAATATAAGGATTTATTAACTTAAAATTATAAAGTTAAATTAAATTTTAAAGGTTCACTTAAAATATGAAAGGGATTAGATAATAGCATAAGGCCCCAAAATGAGCTTGCAAAAATTAGAATCATTTAAAATATGGACCAAGCTTGAACTTCAATATTTAAAGTCGAAGCTCAACCCGCTTTATACTTTTTGTAATATATTTTATTTTAATTTTCACATATTATGCAATTTATATCACATAAAATAGAATATGTAGTAATATAAATACTATGTAAATATTAAAAATATATATTAAATTGTTTATATTTTAGTTTTAATAAAAAACTAAAATATTAATTTAAATTAAAACATTTTAATATATATATACACACTAGTCTAAACGAATTTGAATTAATTAGTTACAAATATAAATAAATTTAGATAAATTTATAGTTCTATATTTAAGTCAAATTGAGGTACGGCGGACGGAATATATTAATATTATGTATAAATTTCATCTGAACCAATTTCACTAGGTCTATAAGCACTAAATTGAATAAATATTATTCCAAAAAAATTATTTAATAATTATTGGGATAGTTACTGAAAAGCGAGCTCAATATTGGGTAATAGTATTTCTATTTCACTTTAGAAGTAGATTTTTATAAAAATAATCCTTAAAAATTAATTAATTATAAAAATGAGTTGGGAAAATAAATATATACGAATATGAGTTATAGTATTTGTCAGTACGACTTAACACACCAATGAAATTACTCGCATTTTCCCCCTAATCATCAGTGTTTAAAAAAAAAAGAAATTTTTTTGTGTCAACATTGTATCAGGTAATATCGTATATATTTTTTAAAATATTAGTAAAAAATATGAGTATTCACAATGAAGAAAAAAATACTTTTTATAATATATGTCACCCTTATTTAGACAATACCAATTAAAACTTCTTTAAAAATATCTATATTTTCAAATATACAAAAAAAAAAGAGAGAAATATTTTTTATTGATGTTGGACATCATCTTAATTTTAAAAAGTTGACAAAATAAAAAAATCTGCTATAAAAAGAAATTTTTATTGTCTTATCCAAGAGAATGGTTCCAAAAGCATGCCTAGTTGCTTAGTTCTAACGGTTATTTTACTCAAACCATCTTAAAAAATAATTATTTACGTGAATGATCCTAATTAAAAAATAATCATTTAAATGACTTAAAATAAATAATAAAATTAGGTTGGGTAATAAATTGCTGAGATCATCTATTTTTATGACACAATTATTACCTAATGATTGGGTCAAGTGTTAAAAAAGATTTAAATACTAAGGACTAGATGGTTGGCACCCTTATATTTTTTTCACTCCGTATCATATTGGTATACGTTATACCAATATTTGAAAAAAAAAATTATTTTTTTGAGTACTGGCACACTGATAGCCAGCACTTCTTTATCAAATTAAAAAAATATTTTTATTGAGTGTTGGCACATTGATGACCAGTACATTATTTATCTGATTAAAAAAAAATTTGAGTGTTACACACAAATAATTGGTACTTTTAAAAAAAAAAAATTGAGTGCTGAAATACTAATTATCGACACACCAACACCAAATTTAAAAGAAAAAAAAGGTGCCGGCAACTTAATGGATAAATTGTGACCTTCTGAGCAGGTGCCGGCCTTCACAGGCCCAATGTCAGGTTTTTACAACCACATTTAATTTTAAATTTAAATTATAAAGGTTAGAAAGTTAAACACTGTTCTACTGGGATCCAAATTATAAAGTGTTAGTTGCCAACGAAACCATTGATGGAGTAATAAAATTATAATTTATTAGTATCATAAATCAAAATACGATTTAAAATAAAGAGGTCAGTGGTCACGTGGATTTTGAGATTAATTTGGGTAAACTGAGTGCCGGCCATCATTGTGTTAGTATTCTAAAAAAATAGTTTTTTTTAAATATTAGTATAAATGTATACCAATATGTTATGGGTGAAAAAATATAATGATATCGACCGTCTAGTCTTTGACACCTAAAAATTTATTTTTTTAATACCTAACACAATCATCAAGCAATGGTTGTGCCAGAAAAAAATACTATTGGCCATTTAGTTTCTCTTACTTAATTTTACTGTTTATTTTAAGTCATTTAGGTGATTTTTTTTAACCAGAGTCATTTGCATAAATAATTATTTTTTGGGTCATTTAGGTAAAATAGTCGAAACTCCACAATGCCAAATTCGAGAAAAATAAAAAAGAAAGAAACTACAATTCAACATCCATTTATTTCGTTCATTTCTTCCGACTATTTTACCCAACTAACTTCAAAGAAAATAAATATTTATAAAAATGAGCCTGTTTGAAAAATTATGACATATATAACCTGAAATCTACAATGTCGGGCGGTGTCGGCCATCTCACCATTGGCACCACCCTCCATCATTCTCTCATCATGCCTTAATGATTGCCCCGTCCAATAAAAATGATATTTTTTTTGTGTCGGCAGTGTAATGGCCGACGCCCAAATGTATTTTTTTTAAATACCTTCAAAAAATATAGGTATTCTACAATTTAAAAAGAAAAAGAAAAAAATATTTTATTAGGTGCTAGTGTTGAAGTGGCTGGCACCGGTTCAAAACTTACAAAAAACGATTTTTTTTTTTTTTTTTGTGTTGGTGTTGAAGTGGTTGATATTGATTCAAAATAAATAAAAAATGGATTGAGGAGGAAAAGAGTTGCACTTCATAAAAAAAATTTATGAAAAATTTTAAATTTTACATATAATTTTTTAAAAAAAATTATAATTTTCAAAACTAGATTATGATTTTTTTTTTTTTAGTTTTTATAATTTTCTAAGTTTTAATATAATTTTTGGATTTTAATGAGTTTTTTTTAGTTTTTAAGTATTTTTTTACTTTTGACATGTGACAATATGTCATTGAAAGTGCAGGGGCCAAAAGAGATAGTAAGCCTATAGAGTACTTAAAAATAACAGTATTGAAGCGCATCATCTTTAATGTATTGTATTGAATGATTTTGTATATTTTGAAGCTGATTTTTGTTTTGCCAATGGTTATTAGGAAATTGAATAAGAAGATTAATTTGAGTGTTGATGCCTTCTTAAAGATGAAAAAATTGAGATTACATTAATATAGGTTACGATAATACACTAAAAACACCGTAAAAACTCTAAAATCACATGCAAAATTCTTTCAAGCTCAAGTGTTTTAGCATCTAAAAATAAAATAGACGCCTAAACAAAGTCCGAACATGGGTGGGTGGTGAGATACAAGAGATAGGAAATCAATCATACCGTGCAAGACTTAGTCCCCGTCCATTCCTGCAGGTTGATCTCTCCTCGCTGGACCTCCAGCTGGTTTCGCCATCATAATCTGCAAACATTGAATCAACGGCATTGCATGAGAACCTAATCCCATCAGCAAACTATTTTAAGCGCGATTTTCATTTTCAAGCTTTCTGCCTTTACTAAATTACCTGATCTACACGCAACACAGTGCATTTCCAGATGCATGCTTTTCATACAACTTAGAAATGATATCCATTGGATTCAGTCCAGCATTCTCTGCCAGGGTTCTTGCTACCAATTCAAAACTTTCAGCAAACTTAGCAATGACATACTGATCCAATCTGCAAAATATCCCGTTGTTAATATTAATAGCTTCTTCTATTACTCATCTAATCTACTATAAATCCCAAATACCTGTAGGGGATTCCCAACGCAGCCATCAGAATAAACATGACAGCCAACAATGCAAAAGTTGACTCAACTGACACCTCTCCAGCACTATGCCTGAATACCTAGTTGTTCAGCAGGTAGAATCATGGTGGTCGGTTCTGCATCGGTTCCGGTCGTACCGGCCGGTGCACACCGTTTCAATGATAAAGTGGAACAAGCAATATCCTTTTCTTTGTGGAGTTTATTGACGAGTATCTTATAAAATTGATGGATATTTTATATTTGGAATTTATTCAGCATGATTTATTTGATATATGTAAGTATTTTTAAATACATATATTAAATATTTTTAAAAAATATAGATGCAAAAATAGCATTTAACTGTGGTAAACTACTTAACCACCCTTGTCCTATTAATTCATTTTTTTACACATAAAATAATCATTTTAGATATCTCTACTCATAATTCAAGTATTAGATATATGATGGTTAAAATATATATATATATATATAGGGTAAATATCTCAATAATACCAAAAAAAATCAAAATTTACCGGACAGTATAGGTTTCAGGAAATTTGACCGGAAAGTGCAATTTCCCCAAAAAGCGCGCCCACGTCGGTAGCGTTTTTGGGGAAAAGCGACTAAAGCGCGTCCCTGGGAGCTCTTTTGGCCACCTCAAAGAAAACGCTCCCACGAGGGCGCTTTTCTTGAGGTGGCTAAAAGCGCCCCCAGGGACGCGCTTTAGGCCGTGTATCTGATCAAATTTTTTTGACCGTTGGCCCCCAACGGTCAAAAAAAAAAAACTATAAATACCCCCAACCCTTCATTTTTTCACACTTCAATCCTTTCTCATTATTCTCTCAATTTGCTCTCAATTTTCTCTCAAGTTTCTCTCAAAGTCCTTGAAATTTACGCTCAAATTTCAAAATAGTCCTTTACTATTTACGAAAAAGCCCTTTATAATTTTTTTAATATATCTATTTATTTGGAAAATTTGAAAATACTTTATCGAGTACAATGGCCGGGAATTACGTCGCTAGACAACAAGCACATTGCCGTCGAGCAAATGAAAATGGTAAGTTTGAATGTTAATTTTTAATATTATTAAATTTTTTTAATTATGTAATTTTAATTAATTTTGAATTTTATAATTTTTAAATAATCTGTAGATCGGGTGTTGCAATGTTATATTCGCAACATGCCTGGTCCCCCATCGCCATTGATCGAGAATTACCTGCGGGAAGTGGGTTTTTGGCACGTGGCCACGATAGGCCGGGGGTTCAAGTTGGACCCGCCTTTGATCAGCGCGTTGATAGAGAGGTGGAGACCCGAGACGCACACTTTCCATCTGCCATGCGGAGAGTGTACCATCACCTTAGAAGATGTACAGTTACAGTTGGGATTACCGGTGGACGGGTAGGTAGTCACCGGGTCCGTAACATCTCTCGATTGGATGGTCGTATGCTACGAGCTTCTGGGTGCCATTCTGGATAAAATTCAAGGAGCTCGGATCGATATGGGTTGGTTACGAGACGCATTCCCGCAGCCGAATGAAGGTTCGACCGAAGAAGAAAGAATACGGTATGCGCGGGCATACATACTTTAGATAATTGGAGGCTATCTAATGCCGGACCTCTCTAGAAACCTCGTCCACCTGAGATGGCTCCTGAAACTTGTTGATTTCAGAGCAGCCGGTGAATTGAGTTGGGGGTCTGCCGTGCTATCGAGGTTGTACCGGGAGATGTGCGAGCGGCGACGCGCGAGTAAAGCAAAAATCGGAGGTTGCCTATCACTAGTGCGATCATGGGCATGGTTTCGATTTCCATTTTTACGTCCTCGACTCGACCAGCCATATTCATTCCCACTGATAACGAGGTAAATTTAATATTATATTTTACAATTATGTCGTAGATTTATAGTATAATTGCATGCTAAAAGTTTATTTAATTAGGTGGAACCATCCGACGAGTCATGTTGGAATACCTAACTCGCTTGAGGATATACGGCTCCTATTGGAACAACGGTCGGAATCACAAGTAAGTGTCGAATTTCGTTATTATAATTTAGTATTTTGTATGTAGTGTCTAGTATTATGTATATAACTAATATTTTGGTAATGTTAATATAGTTTCAATGGACACCGCATCACGAGGATCCCGAAATTCGAGCGATAATTCCGAAGAGTTCCTCCAAAATCCGAACAGTTGGCACGTTAAGGTCCCGTTAATCACCTACTCAACCGTGGAGATGCACCAGTCAGATCGGGTTCTGCGGTAATTTGGATGCCGGCAACCGATTCCCGTGCCTCCTGAGGTGCTCAATGATGAGCACAAAGTGGACTTACTGCAAAGAAAGACACGGATTGGCCAAGATTTTGGTCAGAACATATCGAGACGTGGGAGAACCGGTATGACTTTTTACCTAACCGGGAACCGATCATAGTTCCTGAGTTAGCGTGCGTGCCGGAGTACATGCCATGGTTTAGAATCCATGGCAAGCCGTATCTGTTGTCGGATGAAGAGAGGCGACGGCAAATTCGCGAGCGAAGGGAACGTCGGGCCCCTTTACATTCAAGGAGAAGGGGTGATGAGACGGGCCCAGCAACAGCGCCTACACAGTCACCCGGCCCAGCAACAGCGCCTACACAATCACCGGGCCCATCGGTTCAAATTGCAACACACCGACATCACAAATCATCCACGCTTTATGCCAAAGTGCACTCACGCCTCTTATATGTATCCTCCTAACCCATATATGTTTCCTTCTCCTAGTCCCACCCTCAGTTGGAATGCATGGCGGGTTCGAGTCCATTCCCGACAACTCCGTTAGGCGTACCGATCGTGAGGCCGACGTCGGGATTAGAGGAGGCGCCGTCGGGAGCGATTCTTTCTACCGTGCTCCTTCACCGTGACGGGATGCGCCACCCCCGCCGTGGTTTATGTAAACACCTCCGGGTCATTATTTTATCAAGGTGGGTCATCATCGCAACACCTGTAACTGCACCCCACCGCCGAGGAACCCGATTCCCGCTTTGAGGTTCCACGACCCCGTCGGAAGCTAGAAGAAGGAGGAATCCAGGTAGAATCACCGACCGCCCTCTCTGTGGCACTTTGGTTCCCACCCCATCAACATTGATTAGGATGGGCTTTTTATTTTTTAAATTGTAATAAATTTTTTATTTTTGAATCAAAAAAGTTGTTTTTATTTGTGTTTGTAATTTAATTTTAATATCTTCACTAAAATAGAAGTTGTGTATTTTTTTGTATGTAATTTAATTTGATTTTTTTAATAAAATAAAAATTTATTTTTTATTTTATATTTTTTAATTTAGTTTTAATATATTTAATAAAATAATAGTTGTTTAATTTTTTTATTGTAATTTAATTTTAATATCTTTAATAAAATAGAAATTGTTTAAGTTTTTATTGTAATTTAATTTTAATATATGTAATAAAATAAGAAATTGTTTTTATTTTTATTTTATTGTAATTTAGTTTTAATATATTTAATAAATAAGAAGTTTTCTTTATTTTTTATTTGTTTGTAATTTAGTTGTAGTATATTTAATAAATAAGAAGTTTCATTGATAATTTAGTTTTTTGCAATATAATTTTTTTATATTTAATAAAATTGAGTTTAATGTTATTTCTTTTGTAATTTAATTTTTTTTAATTTAGTTTTAATATCTTTGATAAAATAGAAATGGTTTAATTTTCATTTTTTGCAATTTAATTATCTTATATTTAATAAATTTGAGTTATTGTACAAAAGTTCACCGTTTTCCTCCAAAAAAACAGAAATTACATAGCCAGCAAGAGACAAACAAGCTAAGAACACGGTCAACTAGTCCGATTTGGACACGAGCGAGATGTATGGCCCGGTTCCTACACCACCCGCATCGCCCGACTTTGGTTGGTCGGTTCTCGGATATCCATATTGTTGCGTATTCTAGTCGAGGAAGGTCGACCCTTTGGTTTGCGCCTCAATTCTCTATCCGGCAACAGCTTATATGGTGCAAGCGATACCGATGGCCACTTACGTTCATCTGGGACTGGTGGGAATACGTGTCTCCACACGTTGTACATGTTTTCTAATTTGTAGGCTTCGTCGACATAGCTCATGGGGTCAAGACGAAGATTATGACAAGCCGCAAGTACATGAGCACATGGGTAACGGCGTGCATCAAATATCCCACGATCGCATGTCCTATTCGCAAGTGTACACGATAATGCCCGCCAACAATACCTTGGTTCGGTTTGTCAAACTCGCGTGACACGAAACCATAGGTCGTCGCGCGTCGTGACACACCGTGTGCATGGTGTTCGCCTGCGCCTTCCCACGGTTAATTTCTTGCAAGACCTTCGGGCTCCATACATGGCCTCCTTGCATCTGCCCTCGATAACTCGCTGCTCTCTTCGGAAATAGTGCCGCTAAACGAAAATATGTCTCCCGCAAAACCGCTGTAATCGGCAGATGACGGGTTCCTTTTAGCACAGAATTTATGCATTCGGCCAGGTTTGTGGTCATATGACCATATCGTAGGCCGCCGTCATATACTTGTGTCCACTGTTCAAAAGGAATATTACACAGGTACTCTGTGCCTTCGGTGTTATCTGCGCGCAAACTGGCCAACATCTCGTGAAAACGGTCTTTATTGATCTCGTACCCTACCAATATACGTTGATAGCGAATATTACATACCACTATTCAATTGCGAATACATTGAAAATTTCAAAAGAAATTAGATTAATAGATATTTCATACCCATATCGGTCACTTGCCGTTTCTGTCTTTTAGATCGGTGTTGCCCATAGTAGTTGGATGAAACATGCCTCAAGCAATATCGATGGTGTGTGCGATGCCACATGCTTCCTCGTCGCTTCTATTGCCGCAAGTATTCCAGGCCCCGATCCGATATAACGCATATGTCGAGGTTGAGGCGCACATGCCTCCTTAACCTAGATAGGAAGAAGTCCCGCCATCACCGACTCCCACTGGTGTTATTGCGAATGCAATCGGAAGGATTCTCCACACACCGCCTTGTGCCACACTAGCAATAGCCGATCGTATATCTACCATACATGAAGGTACCGTCAATTTGTACCAATGGCTTGCGGTATGTAAAAGCATCTCGGCATTGCTTAAATGTCCGTAAGGACGCTTGAACACTGCGCATCCACGGAGCGGACGATCGTTGTAGTAGCGCGGTTCCGCTTCAAGGTCCGTTGTCTTTGCTCGGGACATACGTCTCAACACTGACACCACCGCCACACTTCATTATATGAAGCGTCCCATCGACCGTGCAACTTTTCCAACGCCTTCAGCTTGGCTATCCAAGCCTTTACGTAGAGAGCGCGTGTACCCCATTTGGCTACGAATATTGCCAATTAAGGCCGGCATCGTAGTTTTGGGATCGGCCTTCACTGCTCGGGATTATTAAATCAGCCAACATGTCCAATCCATCCTCGGATAATCTTGTGTTACACCTGCACAACGGCGAAGTATGTTAAATAATACAACATTACATAATATTAGTGTTATTCAAATCATTGAACACATAGTGGTATTTGTACTCAGTAAGACATGTATGCGGACCTTTGTACTTTTTACCTCCCACATCCTGTCCTTTTCCTCAACGACGCCATGATTTTCCATGAACATGTGCCGTCTTGCACTCGCACACTTCGCCTCGTACCTATCGAGGTTTGATTTAACCATAGTGTAGTTAACCCGCTCTCGATCTTCAGATTGTTTCAATGCACCAAGAAAAGTATTCTTGTTGGAAAATCGGTTACCAACTTCTAATTCGTCCGAATCCAACGAAGAATTTGTACGGTCACGCCTCGGTGTGGTAGTTCAGAAACTCCAATGCATCATCTTGAGATAGATCGACATTATGCATGTGCGCTGGAGGTGAGTATGCCCCGAATAGCGGATCTTCTTCTTCTTCGCCTCGAACCGCCTCAACGCCTTCAGTACAATTAGAACGGGCTCGGTTCGAGAAAATAATCCAACTTCTGCACCATCGGGCCCTGGCTCTCGAGGTGGATCCACATCGGATTCATCATCCGACCCTCCATAACCTGTAACAAACGAGGCCCCCTCACCGATGGATGTCATCGGGAGTACATCATCCCTCCTTAAACATCTTTCGTACAGATTCCAATCGTATGTGGATTGCCAACCACTAGAAGTTGACGACGTCCCCCAATACGTATTTCTATCATCGGACGTCGACTGACGGATATGCATGTCCCATCCACCAACCGAGTGTCGTGCAGGGGTTATGTTTTCCATACTACGATCGCACACGGGCACTTCTGTGTTTTGCCTCCCACTTACAAAGTGTCGACTTGGGGTCGTGTATTCCCCTCGAACGATACTAGATGTTGAGGTCACAGCCAGATCACTTGGAGATGAAAATTCTACATATACCTCGATATAGGGTGAACCACTGGCAAGATGAGTCTCCACCATTGCCTCAAGGCTCCGAGGACCTTTGATGTCGAATGAGTCATATCTCACCGGATCAACCGAAGCGCAAAATCTATACTTAATAGACTGAACTTTCATTGGCGTTATTCCGAATATTTTACGCCTAATTCTTTTACGAAGTTCTACCAAATCGACGTTCTGATTAAAACTCAATCGCGCTGTGTTCTCCGATAAGAAAACAACACCATTTTCGGTGTCTCGCACTTCACCATCGTAGTAAATAACAGCATTAATACGTTCACTCATTTTCAATTTTTTTTTTCCTTTTGCTTGAATTTGGTTTCTGCCAACTGAGAATGAAATTTGGCTGATTTATAGCCTAATTTTGCCGGAGAGCACTGTAGCAAAAGTGCGTCCACGTGGGAGCGTTTTTGGCCACTGTTTGTTCAGAAACGTCTCCTCAAAATAATTTTGCCGGAGACCACTATAGCAAAAGAGAGTCCACGTGGGAGCGCTTTCGGGTCACGCTTGTTCTTCGCAACGTCTCCTCAAAATAATTTTGCCGGATAGCACTGTAGCAAAAGCGCGTCCACGTGGAAGCGTTTTCGGCCACGGTTTGTTCTGAAACGTCTCCTCAAAATTATTTTGCCGAGACGGAAGGAAACTCATAAAAAGCAGCGTCGTCGCCGTAGCGTTTTTGGAAAAGCGGCCAAAGCGCGCCCCCGGGGCGCTTTTTTGTCGCTTTCCCAAAAACGCTACCGACGTGGACGCGCTTTTTTGGGAAATTGCACTTTCCGGTCAATTTTCCTGAAACCTATACTTTCCGGTAAATTTTGATTTTTTTTGGTATTATTGAGATATTTACCCTCTTTATATGGTTAATAGTTTTATTTAAGATTACCACAACTTAGACCAACTTATATATTAAATGTGATATGTGTACAATTTAATCTTTTAAAATTATTTGAGCAAAGATATATTAACTTAAAAACTTTCGGATGCTTTCACATTTGAATCAAATTATGAAAAAAATTGTTTAAGTAAAAAAAAAAATCTGTATGAAAAAGTTGAAAATCAAGGGTAAAAATCTAATTTGTGATTCTCTTATTAGAAAGGGATAAGGATGATGTGAAATTATAGTTTCGTACAATCTATTTTCTAATATATATTTGTAATTCCCCATATTATACAAAGTTCTTATTGGCTTGATCACTCATTCCCACTAACTCCTTTATTTTTCCCAAGCAATATAAGGTGTAATAAAAAATAGATCTCTCAATTGAGTGAGTTGAATCTATTTAGATTGAATCAATTCAGGTTTTAAGTATTTTTTTTTAATTCAATTTAAATTTGAGTTATTTTTTATTTGAACTTGAGTTAAGTTTTCATACCATAATTAAAATCAATTCAAATTTAAATAATTTTAGATATGAAACTTAAACTTTTTAAGTTTAATTATTATGGATATTATGAATTTTTTAAATGATTATGAATTAATTTGGGTTTGAGGAAAATAATACATAAATGTCATTCTTAGAATTGAAGGTGACAGTAAAGAGTGTATTCAAACTGATGGTCACATACAACCTACAGTGTAAAGAGTGTATTCAAACTGATAGTCACATGCTTTAAAATTATATTCTAATTATTATTGTCATAATCTTATAATTAAATACGTAAAATACAAACCGTCCAACATTTTTAATTATTACTTATAATTAAACTAGCATCCACTTTGCCAACTCTCACCTTCTTGGAAAGAACATCCATAGCTCATCTTTCACCCCTAATTTCCGCCCCTATGCTCATATACTTAACTTTTTCTAGTTTCTTTGTGGGTATTGGGCGATCTATTTTCTGATTTTGAACACCAGATTGAGATATTCTTCTCTTCTCATACATCCTCATGTTGTCATTACCTTCAACTTCTTCGTCCATTTCTAGAAAGAAATATGATGTTTTCTTGAGTTTTAGAGGTGAAGATACCCGCAACAACTTTACCGATCATCTCTATGATGCTCTAAGTAGGAGTGGGATCGTCACTTTCAGGGATGATTCAAAGCTGGAGGCCGGCCAAGAGATCGCGCCAGAACTCTTTACAGCAATTCAGCAATCATGGTGCTCGGTAATCGTTTTTTCACAAACTTATGCCTTTTCAAGTTGGTGCTTGGAGGAGCTTGCTGAGATTGTTAAGCAAAAAAAACATGGGACATAAGGTATTTCTAATTTTCTACAATGTGGATCCATCCGATTTAAGAAAACAGAAAGAGAAAGTTGAGGAGGCCTTTGCCAAACACGAAGAGAGATACAAGGAAGATAGAGACAAGATCCAAAGGTGGCGAAATGCTTTGACTCAAGTGGCAAACATCAAGGGATGGCATTTAAATAACAGGTAATTCTTTCTTTTCTTTTCTCTTCTCTAGTTTAATTGAGAAGTGTCATATTTCAATAAAAGAGCAAATTTTGTATTCTGGTTCCGCAACAGATCTTTCTTTCTTATTCTTGGTTCTTTGCTTCCAAACTATATTATGTTTCATGATTCATTGAAAAAGAAAGTGCATCTGAAAGATATCAACAAAACTTTATTCAAAAAATCAGATTTTCTTTCTTTGTAGGCATGAATCAGAATTTATTAGAGACATTGTTAAGAAGATATTAGCAAAACTATGTCAGACATATTCAATTACTCATAGTGACTTGGTTGGAATTACTGTACCCTGGGAGGATTTATATTTGAAAATAAACATTGGGGAAGGTGATGTCCGCATTATAGGGATTTGTGGAATGGGTGGCATAGGTAAAACAACACTCGCAAGAGTTGCTTATGATCAAATGTCACCTCATTTTGAAGGTAAAAGCTTTCTTGCTGATATTCGAGAAGTTTCAAACAAATGCGGACTAGTACTAGTTTTTTTACAGAAACAACTTCTTTCACAGATCTTTCATGGTGAATGCTTCAACTTTTTCGATGTCCATGAAGGGAGTACCATAATTAGCCATAGGTTATCTCACCAAAAGGTTCTTGTTGTTCTTGATAATGTTGATAACACGCAACACCTAAAATGCTTGGTTGGAAGGCATGATTGGTTCGGATTAGGGAGTAGAATCATTGTAACAACAAGAGACGAACATTTGCTTCGATGTTTCCGAGTTGATGATGTGTATATGCCCACAACACTAAATCCCAAAGATGCGCTTCAACTTTTCAATCTGAAAGCTTTCCATAGTGATATAGTGCCGAAGGATGATTTCATTGAGCTTTCTGAACATGTCATAGATTATGCTAGTGGGCTCCCTTTAACTCTTGAAGTTTTGGGTTCCTTTTTGTGCGGTAGAGATGCAACTCAATGGAGGAGTGCGATTAAAAGACTTAAAAGAGATTCTAATAAAGAAATTCTCGATAAACTTCGAATCAGCTTTGATAGACTAGAAGAAAGGGAGAAGAATATATTTCTAGATATAGCATGCTTCTTCAATAGGGAGAAGAAAGATTTTGTAATCAAAGTAGTGGATGGTTGTGAGTTTTTTTTCCAGATATTGGAATTGATTTTCTCATTAAAAAATCTCTGGTAAAAATCGATAAACACAACGAATATTTGAAGATGCATGACTTGTTGTAAGAAATGGGAAGAAAAATTGTTAGAGAAAAATGTGTTGATGAACCTGGAAAGCGTTGCAGATTGTGGGAAGAAACAGACGTCCATAATATCCTAACAAAAAATACGGTAAGTCATTCAACAAAAGCTACATACTATTTCTTTTTTGTATAAAATTCTAATCAATATATGATATAAATTCAAAGCTCAGTCTAATTAGTTGATACAGCAGTCCTTCAAAAATGATATTTATAGTACTTTTTGAGATAAGGTATGTTTGATGTTTACAAATATTAAGAACTTGTAAAAGTAAATATTTAATTTCATTGCATTGCATTACCCTCATTACAAACTATTTTACTTTATTTAAAATGCTTTATTTATTATATTTCGAGTATAATAATGTTAAATAAAAATGTAAATTTTCAAAAGTTTTATTCTACATTATGCATCATTTATTTTGTTTTCTTATTTTCTATTTTCGATTGTTTTAGACTACAGAAATGATTGAAGGCGTGATTATTGATAATAAAAGATAAGAAGACACATATAAACTTATATCTATGTGTACAGTAAATAATTATTTTATTTTTTAAAAATATAATTAGAAACTCTAGCAAAACCTTATACGCTCAATATGTCAATGTTTACTTATGAAATTTGTCTAACAACGTATTGCTCTTTCAAAATAATGAATAGAGAACATGTATGACTTTTTGAAATATTAATGGTATCTATTTATGCACTAATACTGTATATAAGTGGATTAGATTATAACATGTCTTCTAAAGGTTTTTTCTCATGTCTTCAAAAGGTTTTTTTTTTTAATGAAAATGTTTCATTTTTAATTATGTGCTATTGTTTGGTTCGTTAACTTGTTTAGAATTATGTATTGTTTGCGGACCAAATATAAATCAAAATATTAATTTTTTTTTTTTAGGATTAGGTAATTTTATGTGGATGTGACTATTAGATATAAAAATGTTCTTTATATGGGCATGTTCAATTTAAAAAAAAAAAAAAAAGTGCGGTGTTATGAGAAAGATCTGGAAGATATAAAAGAGCTGCAGTGCCATACCACTCAATCTTCTCCAAACACTGAACATATCCATCATCACTCTGCCGACAAGGATGGATCCGCAGGTAGCACTTCCCTTGTAAAACGAAAACGTAATATCCATGAGGAAGAAGCAGTAATTGTGGTAAACTACTTGACTAGCTTTTTTCAAGATCTTTTCTCCTAGTTAGTCAAGTTTCTCTTTTTCCCCTCTTATTGTTTGACGGTACAAATAGATTTTTAAAAGCATATGAAAATTAGGGTAATGTTTGGATTCCAAGGCGTTCGTTAAATTGTAAACTATCCGCCGTAGTTATGGCTTTTGAAGGCTGAATCCAATGGACATTTATTATTTATTATTGTCTGGTAAGAGGAGAGGATCAAATAATGGGTGCTTTAGAATTATTGTCGGTTCATATCCCCTGGCTGTAGCAGTGTTGCAAAGAGCATGGTTCCGGGTAGTAAAGCTGGTTTTCCTGCTTTCCGTCTATTGCATCCATCCACCTCTAACAGTGAGTGGTTGCTTAGCCTAATTTGTTATTTGGTCCTTCTTTTACTTTGATACACTTAGTAGTATCTCAACTCATTCAATTTCCCTATTAGGAACACTGATCAGGGCATTGTTGAGATGAGAAATTAGGTCATGGTATTTACCTTTTCTCTTGACCAATCAATTCAAACAGATATTCTTTAATTTGTATTATGGAAATCGGTGTCATGCTTATAAAGTTGACGACATAAAAATTCCGTGATGGAAAAAAAATAGTGTAACTCGAAGCATAAGGACAATTTTAAAATGTTTGACAACTAACCCATCAGGTACGCCAAGCCTGGCTTACTTCCTCTCGTGCACGAGGCGTGAAGATGTAATGTCTCAATTAGGCAAATAAAGATAATTAAAAATTTCTCGAAAATAAAATCGTTAACATATATTTATCGAGTAAAATAAAAACAAACAAGAACAATTAAAAAGTTATAAAAAATAAAAATATAAAAATTCAATTAGGCATTTAAGATGCCTACATACGACTTCAAAACAGACCCTATGTATAATTTCCCCCCGTATTCCTCGACTTCACTTATCGAATTAAAAGTGGGTGCGCCCTTTCCATCCAAGATTTCCAAAACCTTGGCTTCTTCGTTAAACCTCATTCCAACTGGATCTGGAACACCGTTTCCAAGCGTTCCTAATCTTCCGCTGTTTAGGGCCACCCAAAATTTGCCCTTTTCGTTCCTCTTTATATTATCCGGAACCCTGGGTAATTCGAGGAATACTTTGGGAGCTGCTTTGGGGTCGTGCACGTTGAACTTCAGTATTCGTCTTTTTATCGATTCGTTCACCAGAAGAAACGAATTGTTTGCACTGAAAGCAACCCCGTTAGGGAAAGCTAAATCGTCGTGCAAAACGGACACGTCTCCGTTATAAGGATTGTACTTCAACAAATTACGGTTCTATCACGAACTTATCGTAAAGTCAAGATCCTGCACAATTAAAGAATAATTTATCCTTTGGGTATGAAAAATCTCTTTATGAATTGTTTATATATAAATTCCCCTATTGATTATTCATATATATGTAAGTCCCCCCCGAACAGAATCAATGATTAATGATAATTTAGAAGCAAAAAAGAGGAAGAAGATGTACCTTCTTTGAAAAAGAGTGCTGCTATCGGTAAAGTAAACCATTCCGGTGCTCGTATCGATGTCTAATCCATTCGTAAATTTGAATGGAGCTCTATTTGCCGCCGAAATAGCCAGTCTTATAGCCGTGCCACCGTTTGGTCCAACAACTAAAAGACCGAAATAGGCATCTGCTATATATAAATGACATGTTCGACTATCGAACTTCAAGCCCAATGGTCTTCCACATATGGGTTCAACGTTCGAATCTCTTGTGCCGTCACACAATTTCCTTTCCCTGATCCAAAGAAAAAACCAAAAGTTAAAAACCTTTTCATGAAAAATCGATTTATAACTATAAAATAAAACTGCAAAAAACGAATAGGATAAAAAAAAAACGACAAAGATGTGAATGCACCTGAATGGTGAAGGGATGGCAAATTCTTGCCAACACTACACCAAAACAGACTTTTAGCGGCGTTTTTTTGGACTTTTAGCGGCGTTTTTAAGCGCCACTAATAGTCTTTGCGGCGCTTTCGAAAGCGCCGCAAAAAACGCCGCTAAAGAAAACACCGCAAAATTTAGTGGCATTTTTTGTGAAAAAACGCCGCAAAAAGTCAAGACTTTTAGCGGCGCTTTTCAAAAAAACGCCGCTAAAGGTAGGGGCTTTTAGCGGCGCTTTTAACAAAAACGCCGCAAAAGGTATGGACTTTTAGCGGCGCTTTTAACAAAAATGCCGCTAAAGCTAAAGGTAGGGGCTTTTAGCGGCGCTTATCAAAAAAACGCCGCTAAAGGTAGGGGCTTTTAGCGGCGCTTTTCAAAAAAACGCCGCAAAAGGTATGGGCTTTTAGCGGTGCTTTTAAAAAAACGCCGCTGAAGGTGTGGGCTTTTAGCGGCGCTTCTTGAAAAACGCCGCTGAAGGTATGGACTTTTAGCGGCGCTTCTTGAAAAAACGCCGCTAAAGGTAAGGACTTTTAGCGGCGCTTTTAACACAAACGCCGCTAATTTGCACAGATTTGCAATGCTCATTTTCTCCAATATCCTACCCTCCCTGCATTAAAACAAACCAAAAACAGCAGCAATTGCATATAATTTCAACTCAATACAGCAAATAAAACATTTAAATCTCACTAAAAGCATTAAATCTAAACGATACTTCAAATTTAATAAAAGATATATGATATACATTAATAAATGAAGTATAATTCAAACAATTCTTACAATAATGTTAAATGTCATAATGTTAAAAATCATCTTACAACAAGAAAACAAATGTCTAAGAAGGCGGCCTCTGCATTTCTTTGGAACATCTTCATCATAGCTCAAATCAGAGCCGGAGTTCTTCATACTTTATGTTCTGCTTCGCTTCCTCCTCATTTCTTGCCTCCGCTCTAAGTTGAGCAATATGCTCTGCCTCCTCGCTTCTTTGCCTCCGCTCTAAGTTGAGAAATTTGCTCACCGTGCTCGCTTCCATCCGAGCTATCTGGTCTTTTAGTCTCTCGAACTTCAAAGACGAGATTGACTCCGGAGGCATGTATCTGCTGGGGCCGGATCTAAAATATTGGGTCTGGTAACCCCGCATCCTTGACATCGAACCCGACCATACCTTTTAAGACCCAAAACATTAGTGATAATTTAGTTATAAATATACTCAAGATTAACAGAACTATCAATCGAAGCGATGCGTACTCTCTCGGACCCAAAACATCGCAATAATCCTCATTATCAATCTCCTCGAGATTAACGAACTATCACTCAAGCAACCGTTTCATACTCCTTCTTCTCCTTTAGTTTATCCTAATAAATCAACGAAAGAGTTAGAAACGAAATATATAATAAAAAGGAATGCAACATAACTTAAAATTATAAAATTAAAACTACAAACGATGAATTAAAGTACTATAATTAAACATTATAAATATTTATAATAAATCAATTATTAAGTAAATATACCAAAATTTCTGCACTTGGATGTCATCGGAGATCCGTCCTTCTTCCTATGCGTAATGTCAAAAGTCAAGGCGTCCAACTTTTTGACCGCACGAAAGCTTCCTACATTATAGCGAAAAATATAATTTAGTAGTATAAAGTCATTAATATTTGAAAGAAATAATAAATTATAATACCTCGGCCTCAAACTACACAAGCAAAACTTCTCGAACTCGCGCAGTGCGTAAATTTTTGTTTCTGTCACGCTTGTTCCAACTCGCTCACGGTCCTAAATAATGGAATTTGAATTATGTATATAGTAAATACGATAAACCGAAAATTTTATATGACTTTACAAGTACGTAATACCTCTCATTTCTTTGAATTCCAGAATCTAACTTGATCTTCCCATTGGTACCTCAACATTCCCGGCGGGACATTTTGCAATTTTTCGTCGAGGCTTATGTCTTTCTTAAAATATTGTTTTTTTAGCGTGCTTTTATTATCTCCCCATTTTTTACGCAATGTCTTCTTAACATAGTCATCGGAGACCTCTAAAGTAAATCTACCCTGAAGAAAAAAGTTTAAAAAGTTAATATAAATGAAAGTTAAATTAAAGTATTATAAATTACATTCACGCTTTTGTTACCTTAATATTATCGAGAGCCGATTTTTGTTGGCATCGGGCATGTGATGCCATGATTCGTAGTTAATGGGCAACATATTGGCATTTCGTGCTATAATGCCCAAATAGCCTCGCTAACAATCGAGCTTGGATCCAATAGGCTGGCCATGATTGTTTCTCCTTACTTTAACACGATCCAGTAGGCTCTAAGTCGTATAAATCTTTAAGTAATGTACGTCCCCTCCTCTCTGCGGCCCCACCACCTTCAAATTGAAAAATGATATATTATTATATTAAAATTGAAAAATGAATCAATAATAAAATTCAACATGCATGTAAAATAAACTTAACATTACTTTCAAATTCTCCAGGCTCATCATCTATGTCCGGCAGACTAGACGATCCAACAACTGTTTGTTGTTCACTATTTGCTTCTTCTAAATTTGGAGTAGTGTGGACAATGTTTAAGTCTCGTAATCGTATTCTAGGCATTTTTTCCTGCAATACACATGAAATAGTTCAACATTTTAATAACAAATAACAATAATAATAGTACATTTAAAATAGTTAAATTATATAACATGCCCAACATTAAAATTATAAGATTACATATAAATGATAAATCGTAAAATCTTACTAAATCATATTTCGTAAATATCTTCGTCCACATCCTGACGAACCCATTGAAATTGTTGACTAGTACTAGGGATATTTTCATTTAAGTTTTGTTCTGGAAAAGGCAATGTTTCTAATCTTTCGACTATGTCATCTCTACTTCCACCGCCAATGTCGAAGAAGTCTCTAGGGGTTTTTCAAGTACAACGTACCAACCCTCATCGATTGGATCTTCCGAGTAAAAACTTGTTTAACTTGAGAAAGAAAACACATACGGCTCGCTCATCGCTTGTTCTCCTGGTGTGAATCAATCGAGAGAAATTTACCATTGTAAAGCCATATTGATCGTTTTTAATTCCGCGAGCCGTATTCACATCAGCCCAATCACCTCGAAATAAGACAACTTTGCATTTTCTGTAATAATCCAACCCAATGATGTCAGTAATAAGTCCGTAATACTCCAGATTCCCCTCGACAGGATCATTGTCCCTAGCACTAGCATAACTTGTAATTGAAGAATTAACAACGATTCCACAATTTTGGGTTCTCCTCAATCTCTCGCGATACCTTGTATGAAATCGGTATCCGTTGATGAGGAAGGCACTATATCTTTTCACTATTCTGTTTGGACCTTGTGAAAGCCATTTAACTTCGTCATTAACTTCATTCCGACTCCAAACCTATTGAATCAAAAATATTAAAATGATGATAAGGTAATTAACACTCAAACCAAAATATTAAAATAATATTTATAAAACACAGAATATGCCAATAATCAAAAAAAAAACTAATGTAATTAAATGATGTAAACCGAGCACTAAAAATGAGGATATATCATGACCTAAAAGAATCAACAATTTGATAGGTATCTTATTTTAAACTGCCATTAACAAAAGAAAAATGTAGCTGCCCCTCAGTCAAAGTAGAATAATAACTCGCTTCCATTGAAATACAAACATTTTATGGGTTTACAACCGCACATTAATGAAAGAGTATAAGTGGAAGCAATCTCTTCTCCTAACATCCCCATTAATTGCTACCATTACCGACACTCCTTTTATCTTCTCCACAAGTTTCGTAGATTTGAACCAAAAAGCTATGTTCATGTTCAATCGAAGCATTTGTTGTGCAAAGTTGAATCAACTTTCAACATTTGAAACCCTCTTCTCTAACCTAAAGGTATTTCATTCTTCTTATTTACTTTAAACCTCTGTTTTCTCAACTCTTCTCTTCTTTTCTTTCTTAACATTTTGCAGCCAAGGCCTTATGCTACACCTCTCATTGGTCCATTACAGACTTGGGAATCCGAATTTACAGTAACAATGGCAATGCAATCAATAAAACTTGAGAATATTTGGTCAAATTAAGATCATAACTACACCTATAAAGTCGGCTATTTTAAATATATGGTTGTTGAATGAAGAAATTTATCATTATTTAAGAATTCATTAAATTTACCGATTGAACTTCAATTGAGTCTTGGTTTTATTCCTTGATTCTTTTTGCCAAAGTCTTGGTCTCAATTGAATAGAAGAATAATATTACTAATTTACATTTGAGAATATTAATTTATGTTTCACACTAAGGTCACGTTTTGTAGTACATTATTCCAGGTCCAAAGGAATCGAACATAAAGGAGTAATTATGTTGTACCTAACATAAACAGGATTATTATAATATAGATTGTGTTGGATTACTTAATAAAAACTTTAAATTCATTTTTCCAATGCGAAGAAAAAAGGAATAAAATTCTGCTTGTAGCCAAAGAAATGCGGTATAGGCTTGATATTAGACTTTGTCTTTGTAAAGAAGTTGGTTAGGATGAATCAAAATGGCAAACTTTTATAGGTTTCCCAATTGTATCCTTGACTGATCGGATTTAGCATAAGTTGGGAAAAAGAATATGCTAAAACTTCTTGTAATAAAAACTCACATTCTTGATCAAGTTCATGACTACCTCCTAGCCTAGGGTACATGAAAGTTTTCATTTTGTTTATCAAGTAACATCCACAAACAGACAAAGAAAAATGAAGTCGATTAAAAATCTATCTCCAAAAGTCTCCTCTTGTTACAAGATCCATGCCCGTCAAGTTTTTGAGGCTCTATATTCATTGTCTAAAATGAAAGATAAATGAAGAGAACCACACTTGAGTGAAAGCAGATGCATACAACCTTTCGAGGCTGAGATGGCATGCATTGTACAACTTTGGAGTAGAATTGAGTTAAAAAATTGTAACAATGCAGACTCACAGCAGACAAAGGGATTGGGAAGGATTAAATCTTTGCATCGGTTTGGAAATGTAAGAGAATAAATTACAGTCATTTCAAAACTATCAAGTCATCATGATTCATGCATAATAACCAATAAGTAAACCTACTTTAGGACTTTGAGGCTAATTCAAGCCCAAAGTCTATATAAAAAGAATAAAATAAGGCTATAGACTTGATGAATGGGGAAATAAATGATCGTTAAAACTCTCTCGTTGCTTACATAAAAACAAGCAGTATCATATTGGTTGTTCACCTAAAACTGATTTTGAGAAGACAAAACTTTAATAGGATTTTCAAACTAAAATTGGTTTAATTATAACCTAGATTTGTTCTAATAAAGAAGTATCATTATTTGTTGTCAACCTTAAATTGATTTTATTTTAAATGACCTAACAGAATATAATTTGACCTTTACATGCAATTCTCATGGAGGTTATATCTTCACCTTCAGATCTATTTTGGTAATCTCACTGATTATTAGTGAATTAAACTTCTTCACAAATGAAAAAGAAGAAAACGTACATTCCAAACATCTTTAAAATTCTATTGCCAATCTCTCTATCCTTACCACTCAAAAATCTAAATTGAACTTATTTCAGATTGTAAAATTAGCTAAAAGGGCAAACTAACCCATAAATCCAGATCGTAAAATTCTCTAGCGTAACCAATTTTTTTAATCGGTAAATAAATTTAAGTTTCCAACTCCTTTTATCTCTTATCATTCAATTAAAGAAAATCCAAACATAAGGGCCGAGAATCATAAAATTGTTGCTATAGCAAAATTTTGTTAAAATTAAATTGAATTATGGAATCTAAGAAAACGAAAACCCTAGAAACGCATACAGCTAATAAGGGGATAAAAAACGGGGGAAACTTACGATCTCTGCCACCACGAACGCCGCCTCTGTTTTCAACAAGAACGCCGCCTCTGCCACCACGAACGCCGCCTCTGTGTTTCCTTTTTTCTTCTGTGTTTCAACAAGTTTCAAATCGGTGGAGAATTTTGGGAAACTGATTGGGAAACCGATAGGGGAATTTAGGGAAACTGATTGTAAGTTTGGCAAACTGATTGGAAACCGATAGGGGAATTTTGGGATTAAGGAATTTAGAGTTTGGGGAAAAAAGTCGGGGTTATAGGGAAAAAAATCGGACATAAGCAATTTTGTGACTTAAGGAAACTTAAGGAATTTAGAGTTTTTTAGCAGGGAAAAAAACGGCACCGTTTTATGTATGAAATTTTGCGGCGTTTTTAATAAAACGCCACTATAGATCCATTTTTTGTGGCGTTTAAAAAACGCCACTATTATGCAATTTTAATTTTTTTTTCTATTTTTAACATATATTTTTTTATGTTTTTTTTCAAAAGTTTTGTGTTGAGATTACCATTTTTTTTGAATTTTTATTTTATTTATATTTTGAGTATTGAACTTTTTAACAAAAATATTAAAATATTAAATATTTTAAGTTTTTAAGTTTTTATTTTTTTATTATTAAATTATTAAATTTTATTATTAATTTTTTAAGTTTACGAATTTCTTTTTTCTTTCTTTTTACATCAACATTATTCTTTTAAGTATAGTCTGCATTAGTTGTTTAGATTTTTATATAAATGACATTTAATTATATGTATACACCTACATCTCAGAATTATATATGAATTTTGGTTTAATGTATAATTGTAGATGTGAAATTCTAATTGTGGTTTAAATGTATAGTTGAAACTTTAATTTTGATTTAATCATACACATTATTTTAAAATATAAATACATCAATATATTTTTATATTGAATAATTATAATTTTTTATGTATGCAATATATAAATAAAAAATGATGTTAATTATATCAATAATTGTGTTAATATTTTACAAGATCTGTATCAAATTAAAGTTCATGTATATAATTGCACACTAAACCATTGTTCATGTATGCTTTTGGGATTTAACCCATTTTGATATATATTTTTTTAAAATAATAATTTACATTTATCTTATTTTGATTTACATTCTAAAAAATCCAAGATTAATTCCTAAATCATATATAAACCCTAGACCCTAAATATTATATCCTCCTAAACCTCAAACTCAAAACCCCAAACCATAAATCTTAGACCATAAAACTCGAACCCTAAACTCTAAACTGCAAACCTTAAACCATAAATCGAGACCAACTTTTTGGGAATTCATGTGGCCAATGTTAGTGTAGTACAAAACAAATATTTTAATAGCTAACACATTAACCATAAATCCCTCATGAGGGATTTCAGTTTCGGGATTTTGGGTCATATAGCTAACACCCTAAACCCTAAACCCTAAAATTCTAAACTTAAACCATAAACCCTAAACTCAGAAACCTAACACATTAATCATTTCCCCCCAAACCCGTAACCTTAAAATCATAAACCATAAACCCTAAACTCAAAACCCTAACCCATTAACAATTTCCACCTAAACCACTAGCTAATTATAACCCTAAACTTTAACACCTGACCACTAACACTTAAACCTTAATACCGGTAAACACTAAGATATTAAACACTATACAATAAACCCAAACAACAAACTTTAAAACACTAAACCCATACACCAAAATAACAAACCCTAAACCATGAAATTAACATGTTAATTTGTAACTTAAATGAAAACTTCTAAATTGTTTAGTTAGCAATTTGTAACTTTTCATAATTAAGTAACTAAAATGAAACTTTCTCATTCCTTATAACTGAATTTATCAAAATAAAATATAATTCAAAGCAAGAATAAGAAAAAATATGAAAAACTTTTAGCGGCGTTTTTCCAAAGCGCGCTAAAGGTCGGAGATTTAGCGGCGTTTTCCAAAAGCGCCGCTAAAGGTCGGAGAATTAGCGGCGTTTTCCGTAAGTGCCGCTAAAGGTCGAGCATTAGCGGCGTTTTCCCGTAGTGCCGCTAAAGGTCGAACATTAGCGGCGTTTTTCCAAAAGCGCCGCTAAAGGTCGGAAGATTAGCGGCGTTTTCCAAAAACGCCGCTATTTATCCTTTGCGGCGTTTGGAAATAAACGCCGCTATTGCTCTTTTTTTGCGGCGTTTTCCTTCAAACGCCACTATTGTGTAATATTTGCGGCGTTTTTCTTTAAAACGCCACTAAAAACGCCGCTAAAAGTCTGTTTTGGTGTAGGTCAACCAAAATTGGGCTTCCATTTTAAGATTCTTCCGTCTGATATACCAACATATGGTCCTTCACCTTTACAGTCGAAGGCAATACTTTTCGGCTCGGTAACGCGATTAAGATTGATTTGACTATAGTTTTTGAAAAGAACACCGCCATCACCATCGCCCCACAAATTGTGATGATCTCAATTATCTTTCCAATGAGCTACGACTTTTAGATTGGATAAGATATCCTTTAAGATCCTTGCCTTTAAGCTTCCAACCAGACCACCTTGTTGCACTTCTCTTACCATTCAGTTGCATTGAACAATTATGGAAAGGAAATAGAGTAAGAATTAATTCACCCGATCCTTATGTTTTAGCTTAAGGTAGAAAAACAACAACAAAAATAAGCTCTCTCTTTTTTCACTTTTCTCTCTAATTTATTATTGTTTTCAACAGCCCATGTATAATTTGAAAGTGATCAACCTTAAAGGGTCCCTAAACCTAATCAAGACACCAAACTTCACAATGGCCCCAAATCTTGAAATTCTGGTTTTGGAAGGTTGTACTAGAATTGTAGAAGTTCATCCATCCTTGGGAGTTCTTAAGAGGCTTAAACTTTTAAATTTAAGAAGGTGCAAAAGTCTTAGGAGTCTTCCAACCGAAATTGGAATGGAATCTCTTGAAACATTAATTATTTTGGGCTGCTCAAATCTTGTAAGCTTTCCGGAGATGGAAAGGAAAATGGAATGTCTAAAAACTGTTGGTTTTTGACAAAGTTAAGCAAGCTGAGTTGTATGCTTGTCCAACAAGCCTCGTTGCTTGGTGAAGAAACAAAACAGAAATTTGCTAAGGAAAACAAGAACAGATCGAGAAGCAAGAAAAAAATGGAGCATAAAATGAATGAAAGTCTGATAATTTTCATTGACTTAAGCTTTTGGCATACAACCATTACATATATCAGTCATTGACAAAGCAAACCAATGCAAGCTTTCACCTAATACTTACCTAATCCCACTAATTACATTGAAATAAGAAAAAACTTTACTTGCACACATAAACAAAGCTGATTTGTCGGCTCAATCACCACCTAATTACATCAAATATCAGCCTAACATAGTTCTAATGAAACTAGATTACATTACATTAACAAAATAAACTAAAAACATCACCGCACATGAAATAGCAGCTTTTCTTGGCTCAAATCGTCTGCATGGCCACCTTCTGCACATGCATGAGTCTTCTTTGTGTCTTTGCATGGGCTGCATGGAAGGCCATCTTCTAACACTCCTCCTTGGTCTCCATGCTGCATACTCCTAACTCCTTCCTTAGTTTAATGAACCTTGTTGCATTGAGGGCCTTTATGAAAATATCAGCAATCTGATCTTCAGAATTGCAATGAATCGGCTCCACCTCTCGAGCTTGTTCCATCTCCTTTGCAACATGTAGCTTGATGCTAAAGTGCTTGGTTCTACCATGGAAGACAAGGTTCTTTGCAATTGCAACAGCAGACTTGTTATCACAAAAGATCTCTGTTGCTCCCTCTTGATGTAGGTTCAAATCAACTAGGATTTTTCTCAGCCAAATGGCCTGATTAACAGCATTTGCAGTTGCAACATACTCAGCTTCTGCTGTTGATTGAGCTACCATCGATTCTTATTTGAGCACCAGCAACACATTGCTGAACCAAGTGTAAATGCATAACCAGAAGTGCTCTTCATGTCATCCTTTGAACCAGCCCAATCACTGTCTGTATAGCCTATCAACTTCATGTTTTTAACTTTTCTAAACTGTAAACCATAGCTCAATGTGCCTTTGATGTACCTGAGCACTTTTTTTGCTGCTTGAAGATGTTGCTTATTACAGCAATGCATGAACCTCGATAGCATACTCACAGCAAACATGATATCTGGTCTGGTTGCTGTCAAATACAGTAGGCATCCCACTAGGCTTCTATAGGCAGATTCATCCACTCGATCATGGTCATCTTGGCTTGACAGCTTCATTCCAACAGCCATAGGTGTGCTTGTTGGCTTGCTATTCTCTATAGAGAATTTGCTTAAGATCTTTGCAGCAAATGTCTTCTGTCCCAAGAAGATTCCACTTTGAGTTTGCAACACCTCCATTCCAAGGAAGTATGTCATCTGCCCCAAATCAGACATTTCAAACATGTTTTTCATTTTGGCCTTAAAATCAGTCAACATGATCTGATCTCCTCTTGTCACTAAGAGGTCATCAACATAGAGGGACACAATAAGTTGTGTTTCAGCTTCTTCTTTCTTGACATAGAGTTTTGGCTCACTAACACTTCTTTCAAATCCCAAACTGATCAGATAGCTGTCAATTCGAGCATACCAGGCTTGAGGAGCCTGTTTTAGACCATATAAGGCCTTTTTAAGTCTGTACACCATGTGTTCTTTTCTTGGCACAACAAAGCCTTGTGGCTATTCAATATAGATTTCTTCTTCAAGGAGGCCATTGAGGAAAGCAGACTTCACATCAAGCTGGTGTATGCACCATTGCCTTTGCGCTGCCAAAGCAACTAACATTCTTATGGTGTCAAGCCTGGCTACTGGTGCAAATGTCTCCATGTAGTCCAGGCCATATCTTTGGCTGAATCCCTTGACTACAAGCCTAGCCTTCAACTTGTTCAAACTTCCATCAGCATTTTGTTTGGCTTGATAGACCCATTTAACACCAATGGTCTTCCTGTTTGTTGGCCTTTCAACCAACTCCCATGTCTGATTCTTCTCTATCATCTTGATTTCATCAAGCATGGCTTGTTTCCAGCCTTCCTGACCTTCAGCTTCTTCAAAGCAGGTTGGCTCTACTATGGCCACTTGTGCCCTTTCATAAATCTCTGCCAAGGGCCTTGTTCCCCTGACTGGCTCATCATCAAAGTCCATTTCTGGACCAACTTGATCAGGTTCAATCTGACCTGCTATAAGTTGATCGTTTGTCAGAGTCTTAAAAATTTATAAAAAGAATGATCGAGCCTAGAAACTAACTGTGACAATGACTTGAGGCAAGTGCACCTATCGAACAGTAGTATAGCTTAGCGGCAAGACCGGATTGTCGAACCCAAAGGAACCAAAAGTACTAATACTAACTTTCTTTTTATTATTTAGCCTAAGAATTAAAGGAATTTTTATCTAATCTAAATTTAATTAACAACTAAGCTAAATATGCAAAGACAAAGAGAATGAATTGGGGAAAATAATTTTGGGAAAAACCAATTGATTAAGATAATACCCGAGGAAGAATCCACCTAGACTTCACTTGTTATCTAACTCTGAACCAGACGATTTATTCACTTGACTTGATCCGTAGGATTCCCTAATGTATATTAATCCCTCTCTCGAGGCAACTAACGTCTAACCCTAGGTTGATTAATTGAAATCTCTTTCTAATTAAAACCCCTAGAATTGCATTAACTCGATCTATGGACTCCCATATTAGGTTTGACCCTAATCTGGCAGATTTTCGTCACCCTATCTCTAGGCGCGCGAGCAACTCCGCTCAACTATGCTGGATCTACTCTTAGGCAGAGTCTATTCCTCCTCTACCTAAGCACATCAGTACTTGAATCAATATCCCGAAAATATCAATACAAGAATTAAGAACACATGGTTAAGAACAAATCAAGTATTTATCATATAGTTCAGCAAACGATAACAAGATTCATCTAGGTTTCATCCCCCTCAGGTATCTGAGGGTTTAGTTCATAATGATAAAAGAATACATCTCAGAAGTAAATATAAAACAAAACATAAGAAAACCCTAAAACCCCCTGAAGGAATTGAAAGAGAGATCCTCTGTTTTGAGTATAATTCTGGCTTCTTGAGATGAATCAACTGGCTTTCTTGGAGTAAATTCCACAATTCTGGCCTCTCTGGCTCGGCTCCTTGGCCTAGCTGGACGCCTAGCTGGACTCTCCTTGAAGGTTGGCCTTTAGGGTGTTTATATAGGCTATTGGAATACGTTTCTTTGCCTCTAAGTATCCTAATCCGACTGAAACTCTTCTTTCTCACGTCAGGGACACGCCCATGGCACACGCTTGTGTGAATCGTGGCCAGGCCATGTTCGGGTCTGTTGATGAGGCACGACTGTGTGGTCTTGGGCCCAGGCCGTGTTGATTTCGTGATATGGCCTATTTACTCCGTTTTGGGCCCGTTTCTCGTTCTTTTCATCCTCCGGTGCTCTCCTGAATATAAAACATGAAAACAAAGGATTAAGAGCACCAAATTACATAATTCAAGGCTTAAATCATCCAAAATTATGCTAAATGTGGGATTAAAATATGTTCATATTACGGTTTATCATAAGTTCTTCAGAAGTAGTCTCTGGCTGATTTCTTTCCCAGTTTCAGCATGCCTTTTCATCAAAGACCACATCTCTGCTCACTTGGATCTTTTTTGTTAAAGGATCTAAGATCCTATAACCCTTCTTGACTGAGCTGTAGCCTACCAGAATACCAGGTTGGGCCCTTTTTGATAGCTTATCCCTCTTCACAAATGGCACTTGAGCATAGCATAGGCAGCTAAAGACCTTCAAATGAGCCAATGATGGCTTGAACCCGAACCAAGCTTCAAAAGGTGTCTTGTGAGCTAAGGCTTTTGTTGAAGCCTATTCTGAAGATAAACAGCAGTGTTAACTGCTTCAGCCCACATGGTTTTGGGCATGTTCTTCTCAAACAGCAAGCACCTAGCCATATCCATTCTGCTGAGGAGTATAGACATTGGTCAGTTGATGTTTGATGCCAGCAATCTCACAGTGAGCTTGGAACTGAGCTGAGGTATACTCAGTCCCATTATCTGACCTGATGGTCTTGAGCTTGCAGCCTGTTTCTGTTTCAGCTTCAGCTTTGAACTTCAAGAACACTTGAGCCACTTTTGATTTTTGCTTTAAGAAATAAATCCAGTAAAATCTTGAATAATCATCAATGAACAGAATGAAATACCTATTTCCACTGAGTGATTTAGTCTTCATGGGACCACACACATCAATGTGCACAAGCTGAAGTTTTTCTAAGGCTCTCCAGGCTTGATTCGAGGGAAATGGTTGCCTGGCCTGCTTCCCAAGTTGACATACCTCACAGACATCATCATGCTTCAATGAGTTGGTGAAGTTTTCAGCTAAATCTTCACTGACCATCTGAGCCATCGATCTGAAGTTGGCATGCCCAAGCCTTTGGTGCCAAAGCTTGGGATTATTAATACAGGCTGTGAAGGCTGACTGTGAATCACTTGGCCAGTTGACTTCAAAGCATTTATCAGTCATAGTGACTGACATAAAGCTTGATCCACTTGGATCAGCTATTTGGCACTCCTTGCCCTTGAACACCACTGAATAACCCTTGTCTAGCAACTGAGCTATGCTGACCAGGTTTCTGTCAATTTCAGGTACAAGCAACACATTTGAGATGAGCTTGTTACATGTGGAAGTGCATATCAACACATCCCCTTTGCCTTTAGCCTTGATAAACTGACCATTGCCAACTTTAACTTTGGTTTGGCAGCTTTTTTCCAAAGTCTTGAAGATGGTTGCATCTGGTGACATATGGTTGGTGCAGCCACTATCCAGTAGCCATCCTTTTGAGCCCTTCTTCTGACCAACTGAGCATGACACAGTAAAGACCTGGTCCTCATGGTCACTGCCTTCTTCAGCTACTCGAGCTTCAGCCTTTGGCTGTTGATGTTGAGCCTGCCTTGGTCTGCCTTTGTTTTTGCAAACCCTTTCAACATGCCTCTTTTTCTTGCAATGCTGACATGTTGCATCTGGCCTGAACCAGCATCTTTCTTCAGGATGACCTGGTTTTTTGCAATGCCTGCAGAGTTGCTCACCACCTCTTGCAGTATCAGGCTTAGGCCTATTTTTCCAAGTCTTCTTGCCTTTGTAGGCATATGTGCTCGAGGCAGCCTTAGCCTTGGCTTGAAAAGCACCTTCTTGGTGCTCCTCCATCCTGCTAGCTCTCCTTTGCTCCTTAGCATAAAGGGCATTGATGATCTCAGTTAAGGAGATGCTTGCAAGATCTCTCAAATCCTCAAGGGATGAGATTTTTGCCTCATATCTTTCAGGCAATGTTGAGAGCACCTTCTCCATAATTCTTGCCTCACTGAATTGTTCTCCTAACAACCTTATGCTGTTGACCACAGCCATAATTCTATCTGAGTACTGCTTCACTGTCTCTTCTTCCTTCATCTTCAAATTCTCAAAGTCTCTTCTCAAGTTCAGCAACTGCTACTGCCTTGTCCTTTCTGTGCCTTGGAACTCCTCTTTCAACTTGTCCCAGGCCTGCTTTGGTGTCTCATAGGCCATGATCCTAGTGAAAATGACATCAGACACACAATTCTGAATGCATGACATGGCCTTGTGCCTCTTGGTCCTCTCATCAGCATGCTGCCTTATCTGAGCCACTGTTGGGTTGGCTCGAAGTGGAGCTGGCTCAGCATCTGAGTTGATCACTTCCCATAGGTCGAATGCCTGCAGGTAGGTCTTCATTTTGACCAGCCAAATGTGGAAGCCTTCACCATTGAAGACTGGTGGTGCTGCTAGAGAAAATCCTGAAGAAGCCATGGTTTTGAAGTGTTGAACTATAACAAGTCCTCTAAGACAACAGCTCTAGATACCAATTGTTGCTGTTTTGACAAAGTTAAGCAAGCTGAGTTGTATGCTTGTGCAATAAGCCTCGTTGCTTGGTGAAGAAACAAAACAGAAATTTGCTAAGGAAAACAAGAACAGATCGAGAAACAAGAAAAAAATGGAGCATAAAATGAATGAAAGTCTGATAATTTTCATTGACTTAAGCTTTTGGCATACAACCATTACATATATCAGTCATTGACAAATCAAATCAATGCAAGCTTTCACCTAATACTTACCTAATCCCACTAATTACATTGAAATAAGAAAAAACTTGACTTGCACACATAAACAAAGCTAATTTTTCAGCTCAATCACCACCTAATTACATCAAATATCAGCCTAACATAGTTCTAATGAAACTAGATTACATTACATTAACAAAATAAACTAAAACAACATCAGCTACACATGAAATAATAGCTTCTGCTTAGCTCGTCTGCATGGCCACCTTCTGCTGCATGAGCTGCTTCTTTGGTGCTGCATGGGCTGCATGGAAGGCCATCTTCTAACAAAAACTCTTAATCTTTCTGGTTGTTGTAAAGTTGAAAATTTTCTAGAGAATTTGAAGCAAGTAGAATATTTGGAAGAGCTGGACTTAAGTGAAACAAGCATAAGAGAACCACCATCCTTCATTTTTCAGTTGAAAAATCTTAAAGTTGTCTTTCAATGGATGCAAGGGACCATCTAAGTTACAACAAAATCTTCCTTCTCCTTTCAAGGAAACCCAAATAGGAAGGACAAGTTCTATGCCTCTGATGTTTCCTTCGTTGTCAAGTTTGAGTTCATTAAGAGAGTTGAAGCTAAGGGACTGCAATCTTCGTGAAGGAGATATTCCTAGTGATATTTTTTGCCTATCCTCCTTGATAGATCTTGATCTTAGTGGTAACAATTTCATCAGCATACCTGCGTCTCTTACTTGACTTCCCAAGCTTAAACTTCTTATGTTAACAAATTGCAAAGAGCTTAAATCGTTGCCTGAGCTTCTAACAAGTATAGCAAGAGTGTGCATAGATGGTTGTGCTTCACTCGAAGTAGTTGCAAGTCCATCAAAAGTATGCAATTTATTGGATTTAGCTTCCATTAAAGCCATTAACTGCTATAGTTTGGCTGAGAACATCAATGCATTAACATTGTTGGAAAAACATCTCAAGCTTAATTAATCTTTCTTTCCCTCTCATACTTGGGAATTTATGGTTTTATTTACCAAGTGACTGAAGTTTCATTTTGCAGGCATTTGCAAATTCAAGACAAATGTTTGATGTTATTATACCTGGAAGTGAAATCCCAGAATGGTTTAGCCAACATAGAGGTGGCTCTACAATTAGGATACCTCTACCACTCAATATTCAGAATGATAGTCAATGGATTGGAGTAGCTTCCTGTTGCATTTTTGTCAATTATGATGCTTCCCGGGATAAGTTTATCAACTGCAGAGCTGTAATCCATTGTAGAAATTCTGGACAAGCCGGTCGAAATGGATCTGTCTTTCGAGATACAGATCTTCGATGTGTCTATGCAAGTAGTTGGTTGTTTGGGAAACGTTTTAACCAGCCCATAACGAAGGATCACCTATTTTTTCGATATTGGTCGCGTGATAAATTATATCCATTTTCCTTAGAGGATAAATGTGGTGAATGTGAAATTAATAATTTGTGGACAATAGATTGCTTAGATCAGGAATGCGATGAGCTTGAATTGTCTTTCACAGACCCGGATGTTCCCTGTGTTAAGGTGAAGAAGTGTGGTGTTAGAATGGTGTATGAGAAAGATTTGGAAGACCTAAAAGAGCTGCATAGCCTTACCACTCAATGTTCTCCAAATCTTGAAGATGTCCATCAACACTCTGCTGATAACGATGGATCAATAGATTCAATAGGTAGCACTTCCCTTTGTAAAACAAAAACCAAAATGGATGCAAAATTTTTTCAATTTTATAATGAGGCGATCGGGGAAGAAGCTGTAACTGTGTTAAACTACTTCACTAGCCTTGCCTATAAATTCTTTTTTTAGACCTTTTTATCGACCTTATTTACATCTTTTATGTTATTTAAAGTATTCATTTTGAACATCTTTACTCAACATATATTTTGATACGAGTACGAAATATGATTCTTCAAATTATGTAATCAACTCTAAATTTTGAGTATAGACATGTTGAACACGAACTTGTATTCAATGACATGTTTTGTTTGAAAGACAACATAGTGTTTTTATACATTTAAAAATTTAGTCATATAATTAATTATTTTTTACATGATTAAAACTTGTACTGTTTAATGAATTTTATTATTTATTTATTAAATTTTATGTTATATGTATAAACTTACATCTATATTTTCACTGCATGAAGAAGCAGGTAATAGGGTGGAATATAATCATCTTTTATCTTTGTCATCAAACTATTTTCGCTAAATAAAACGCCATGGGAACCTGTACTCTGTTTTGGTGTTGCTTAAATAGTATTTAAATAGCTTCATTTTGTAGTTTATATAGGTCCTAAATAGTTAATACTACTTAAATGGCTTCAATTCATGCTAACAGAAGATCCCATATTGAAAAAACCATATCACACAAATCATTCTACTCTGCAATAATCCAAGGGATGACTTCTCTGGAACAACAGTCCTTGAGCAAACTATTTTGAGACCACGGTGTGATTAAAGCTTACTTGAGGAAACATCGGTATGGAAATTGGCTATGTTTGGATCCAGTGATTAATGTAACAAGGCGAATGTGGGAGACGGACAGCAAAGGGAAATTTTCTGTAAAGAAAGTTGTGTTCTCTCTTGATTCTGAGGGTTCATTGGTGCATCAAATGTGCAATGCTTCCTATTGCTGTCATTCCAGAATGGTATGCCTTCAAAATATTTTTAAGGGATCGAGGTATTCTAACAATTAATGGTTCCATCAATTGTTGTTGGTGCAATGAAGTTGAAGAGAACTGTGATCATATTTTTCCTTCTTACTTCATTTCTTGGAAAGCTTGGGGAGTGTTGTTTCAATGGTGGGGTGTTATGTGTGCGATTCCTTGAAATGTTGTGTATGAATGTTGCTGGATGTTTGGAATGTTAAGAGGAAGTGGCTTGTTGCTATGGCGCTATGTTATGGTCATTGTGGGTAGCTAGGAATGAATGAGTTTGCTAACAACTTTAAATGCAATCTCTTTTTCGGATTAGAGCCATTGTTGCCTGTTGGTGTTACACGGGGAAGTACTTCATCCTGTTTTCTCTAACAGGTGTTAGCAAGATTGATCTACTAACAATGCTTTGGGATGGCAACTACTATGATTCGCGTACTAACAAAAAGCAAGTCTTATTTGTTGATGAAAGAAATCTTAATTTAATATAACTAGAACTCTACAAGTTTTAATAATACGAATATTTATAGATAATTAATTATAATTATCAAAAATATTTAATTAATGCTGTTACGTAGAACTAAAACTCAACTTTCAACACAATTTGCTGATTTAATCTCATATATCACTGATTATATAAATCTGTTTAAAACAACAAATAAATCAAAGTAAATATCTTTTGAAAATCAAGTATTTGATATGAATTCAATCACTACTCTTATAAATACGTTATCATACTCTACTGTTTTTTCACTCAACACTTCTTTTTAGCTTTACTAGATAGAAGAAAATGAATAGATTCAATATTTTATTTTCTTCTCTTATTTTTTCTTTCATCCTATTTCTTTCCAATGCGCTTAATGTTACTCATGATTCGAGATCCATCATAATTAATGGAAATCATAGAATTATTCTTTCGGGTTCGATTCATTATCCAAGAAGTACTGCTCAGGTAATAATTTACAATCGAGTTATTTGGGATATTTTTTTATAATTTGATTTTGAATGACTGATTGATTATTTTTTAAAAAAAATTATTAGATGTGGCCGGATCTTATAAGAAAAGCCAAAGAAGGTGGATTGGATGCGGTTGAAACATATGTGTTTTGGAATGCACATGAACCAACTCGTCGTCAATATGATTTTAGTGGAAATCTTGATCTTATTCGATTTCTTAAAACGATTCAAGACCAAGGTTTATATGCAATTCTTCGAATTGGACCTTATACTTGTGCTGAGTGGAATTATGGGTAAATTAATTTAATTTAAAATTTTAACTAATTATGTTATTTCATAAATTATTTAACTATTTTTTTTTAGTATTAATAGTTTTATTTTTTTTTTATTAGAGGCTTTCCTGTATGGTTGCATAACATGCCCGGAGTTTCTCTCCGTACTAAAAACGATGTCTTTATGGTATTTTTTTCTAAAATTTTCAGCAATTTTTTTAAAAAATAATTCTATTTTTGTTTATTTTTATATATAAATAATGTCTTTAATTTTTATTTTTAATTTTAGAATGAAATGAAAAACTTTACAACTTTGATAGTTGATATGGTCAAAAAAGAGAAACTATTTGCATCCCAAGGAGGAAACATCATTCTTGCTCAGGTATATATGATAAAATTTTATGTTTTATTAATTTTATTTTTATTATATATTTAAATTATATCAAAGTAAAATGTATATATATAGGTTGAGAATGAATATGGGAATGTTATGGATCCATATGGAGATGATGGGAAATCATATATTAATTGGTGTGCCCAAATGGCCGATTCTCTTGATATTGGTGTCCCGTGGATTATGTGTCAACAAGCTGCTGCCCCAAAGCCTATGGTATTGTATTTAATTTATTTTTTACTATATTATTTTATTTAGAAATACATATTTTTTTATGTGATTATTGAATTTTAATTTTGATTTGTTTAATTATAATTGTAGTTGGAGACATGCAATGGTTGGTATTGTGATGAATACAAACCAAAAGACCCTAATACCCCTAAAATGTGGACTGAAAATTGGACTGGATGGTGAGTTTTTCTTTTTCTTAAAATTATTCTTAATTTAATTTAAATTATAAAGTTTATATTAAATTAATTTTAATTAATTTTAGGTTTAAGAGTTGGGGTGGTGCAGACCCTCTTAGAACCGCAGAAGATCTTTCTTACTCTGTTGCTCGATTTTTCCAAAAGGGTGGTACACTACAAAATTATTACATGGTCAGTGATTTTTTTGAAATAAATTCTTAAAATTAATAATTTAATTTTATTAATTAACCCCTATTTTTTTCCCAATTTTTAGTATCATGGTGGTACCAATTTTGGTAGAACTTCTGGTGGCCCATATATTACCACTACATATGACTATAATGCACCTCTTGATGAATATGGTAATTTTATGCCTTTGAAAATATATAAATATATATATTTATAAATTATAATTATTCTAAGTAGTTATTAATTTTAATTAGGAAATTTAAACCAACCAAAATGGGGACATTTGAAGCAGCTTCATGACGTTCTACATTCCATTGAGTATACTCTTACAAATGGGGATGTTAAAAATGAAAAGCTCAACAATTTAGTCATGGTAATAAAAATAATTTATATATGAATTTATTTGAAAAAAATTATAAATATTAATCATTCATTCTAATTATTGTTCTTAATTATATGTATGATTTTAGGCTACTATTTATCAAACAAAAGAGAAAATCAAGTTGCTTTTGAGCAATACAAATACCAAAACAGATGCAAATGTAAACTTTGGAGGCATTAGTTACTTTGTTCCAGCATGGTCTATTAGTATCCTTCCAGATTGTAGGGAGGAAGCATATAACACCGCTAAGGTAAACCCTATTTTTTTTTTTTTGTTTCGGGTTATTATAATTATGATAAATATGATATGAATGGAAATGGGTTGGTTTTTTTTTTTTTTTGAAAAAATAAATTAGGTTTCTGCTCAAACTTCATTGATGGTTAAGAAATTGAACAAAGCTGAAGATGAACCAAGTTCTTTGAAATGGACATGGAGACCTGAGTTGATCAAATCGGCTTCTGTCCAAGGAAGGGGAGATGTTTCTATTAACAAGATTGTTGATCAAAAGGATATGGCAAATGATGCTAGTGATTATTTGTGGTATATGACAAGGTAAATTTTTTAACTCACATTATATTTAATTCATTTAATATAAATTATATATGTTTTGATTAATTAATTAAATTGTTTTTTGGACAGTATTGATGTTGCAAAAGATGATCCCATGTTGAATGGAACAGTGACACTTCGTGTCAATGATACTGGTCATGTTCTTCATGCTTTTTTCAATGGAGAATATATTGGTAAGTATGAACTATATTATATATATATATTATATTGAATTCAAAAAATATTTTTTTAAATTTATATGTATTTGTTTTCGTAGGTTTTCAATGGTCAAAATATGGTGACAACAATGTGACATATGTTTTCGAGAGGGACATCAAGCTATTCCCAGGGAAAAACTTGATATCATTACTTAGTGTCACCGTTGGATTCAAGGTATATACATATATATATATATATATAACAAATAAAAGAACTCTAGAATTTTAATATATAATTTGAATCAAAATAATGCAGAACTATGGTCCAATGTTTGATCTGGTTGGAGCTGGAATTACATCACCAATTGAGCTGGTTTTGAGAAAAAATGTCATCAAGGATTTGTCTTCAAATAAATGGACATATAAAGTTGGTTTGAATGGGATTTCGAGCAAGTTTTTCGACACAGATTGTGCTTTAAAATCATCATCCAAATGGGTTTCAGACCCTATTCTAGTTGATAGGAACTTCACTTGGTACAAGGTAATTAAAACCAATATGCATTTACCTACATATAAATATTACATATAATGTTTGATTTTATTAATATTTATGTTTGGTTTTTTTTTTTTTTTGAAATGGCAGACAACATTCAAAGCTCCATTGGGGAATAAACCAGTTGTTGTGGATTTACTAGGTTTAGGAAAGGGCATGGCTTGGGTGAATGGTCATAGTCTTGGTAGATATTGGCCATCTTATATAGCTGATAAGAAGCTTTGTAAGACAGAGACTTGTGATTATCGTGGTAGATACAGTGATAGTAAATGTGTCTCTAAGTGTGGTGAACCTACCCAAAGATGGTAACCCTAAGTTTTTTACAAATATAAATATACATTTTTATATTATTAGTATTTTTTTTAGTATTCTAATTTTTTTGTTTTATAGGTATCATGTTCCTCGATCATTTCTTAAAGACGGTGAGAACACTTTGGTATTGTTTGAGGAATTTGGTGGTAATCCTTCTGCTGTACAATTCCAAACCGTTGAAATCGGATCGATTTGCATAAATACTCACAAAGGAAAAGAAGTAAAATTATCATGCCAAGATCGACCAATTTCAAAGATTAAGTTTGCTAGTTTTGGTAGTCCACAAGGTGTGTGCGGATCATTTGACAAAAGTGAATATGACTCTGAAGTGGATGTTTTATCAATTCTTGAAAAGGTAAGTTATTTTTTTGTTTTTATTTTTTAATAACTTGAAATGTTTTTTTTTCCTATGATATATATTTTGAGAATTTTAACAGGAATGTGTGGGTAAAGAATCGTGCTCCTTCAAAATTACCGAAGATAAATTTGGAAAACCTTCTTGTGAAATCAAAAAATTAGCCGTGGAAGCCGTTTGCAAGGATTTTACTTTTTAAATTCTTTTTTATTTTTAGTTTTATTTTTTAATTATTTAGTTGTTTTATTTTTTTAATTATTTTAGGAATCATCTTAGGATTTGTAATTACATAAATATAATAAAAGCATAGTTTTTTTTTTTTATTCTTTGCTTTCTTGATAAATTTTCTCTTATAGATATAATATATAAACCTAAAAACAAATGAAATTGATTTTGTAACTCCACAATTGTCCATATTTTAAGCCAAACTTTTGGTCCCTAAGTGCGGAAGCATTGGAGCAGCTTTAGAGACAGCAACGAACAAAGACATTTATTTTTGCTTTTAGATTACAAAAGTTGTCATTTAGTATGCTATAATCCAAACTTGTCTTTTATAATGTAACAAAATTTTCAAAGATTTATGCAGCGGATTTTGATTTACAACCATAAGATATAACAGCACCGGATTAAACAATATTTCGTAATAAAATGGCTTAATACATAATTTGGTACTTGAGTTTGACACTTTTTTTAATGTGGTACTCGTGTTAATTGTTTGGTTCAATTTGTTACTTGTATTTGACAAAAGTTATGCATTTTGGTACTCAAAAGTAACGATGTTAACTTTTTAGTGTTTAATTCGAGTTTTAGGATTGATTTGATGATAGTTAATTGCTAATATTATTAGGTTTAAATTTTTCATGGATTTGTTTAATTTTGCATTTAACTTGTCAAATACAGTCCAATGGATGTTATTTACTTCGGGCTTTAGGGTTGGTTTGATAAAAGTTAATTGTTATTTTTGTCAGACCAACTCTAAAACATGAGTTAAGCACTAAAAAATTAACATCATTAATTTTGGGTACCAAAATATATAACTTTGTCAAATACATATATCAGATTGAACCAAAAAATAACAAAGTACCACATTGGAGAAAAGTGTCAAACTTAGGTATCAAATTATGTGTTAAGTCTAATAAAATATTTTAATTATTTTACATTACATAAAATAAAATAAAATTTTAAATAAATAAACGTATATCTTTAAGTAATAACTAATTACACTAATTAATAAAATAAATGATCGATCAACGGGATGAGGAGTATAATCGTCAAAAGGGGTCCTGGTTTCTAAGACAGATGTGTTGTTTGATGGAAGAGGAGGGGGTTCAATTCAATGGCTGGTTCTTGATAGTATTGAATAAGAGTGAATCAAACTCGATTCGATTCGAAAAATTTAAAAAAAAAAAATTGAGTTAATCAAATCGAGTTATTTAAATTATTTGAGTCAACTCGAATAAGTAATTCGAGTTTCGAGTTTGAATTGAGTTTAATTTTATAATTAGAATAATAAATTGGTATAAATACCCTTTTGGTCTCTGTCGAGTTTTAAAATGAACAAATTGGTCTCTCTCAACACAAATTACAAAAAAAAAAATTAAAATAATAATTTCCAAAATTCAAAATAATTTTTAAATTTCAAATAATTTATAAAAATTTCAATTTTTTTTTTAAAAATTGTAAAATTTTCAAAAAAATTCTAAAAAATATATAAAAAAGTTAAAAAATTAAAATTATTTAGATCAGAAATGCGATGAGCTTGAGGTGTCTTTCACACATCCATTTGAATGCAGTGCTAAGGTGAAGAAGTGTGGTGTTAGAATAGTGTATGAGAAAGATTTGGAAGAAACAAAAGAGTTGCAGGGCCATACCACTCAATCTTCACCAAATTTTGAACACATCCACCAACACTCTGCTCACAACCATAGATCAGTAGATAGCACTTCTCACATAAAACGAAAAGCTAGTAACTACGATGAAGCGGAGGAAGAAGGGCCGCAACCAAAACGGATGCAGAAATTCTTCAATTTTATAATGGACCAATCGGGTGAGAAGCATTAACTGTGGTACACTACTTAACCAACCTCCTGTTCATTTTTTTTTTTTTACACATCTATCTTGTTTGTATTTTTTATTTCATTTGAAGTAATTATTCTAAATTATATATCATTTATTCATACTCATATTAAACAGGAGCGCATATTCTATGCATATTGCAAATATTGATATCATAGGTTTTTATACCATTTAAAATTTTAGTCACTTAATTCCATCATAATTGAAATGTGTACATTTATATTAGTTTTATTTTTTATTAAATTTTTATTTTTATTATAGATATATCACTTACATCTATATTTTATTTCTGAGCTGAATTAAACATAATCAATTTGAGACAGAAATGCGGAGAAAAAAAAAATCTTCCAAGATAAAGCTTGTAATAATAATGTGAAAATCCTCTAAGGAGGATTAGATATAATTTCACTTGAATTAAAAGACCATTTTTATTTGAGATCAATTTATGTGTTCAATTTAATCAGTCAAAATTGTTTTTGTAGAAATCTAATTTTGTCCGGGCCCAAACAAATCAAACCAAACCAAATAAAAAAACAATCCATATCAAACTTAAATTACAAAGCCCAAAAAATTAAAACTCTAATGACCCAAATGGCCCAAAAGCCTAAACATTTTCAGTAAAACAAAAGAAACCCTAGCCATTTAAATTTCATGCTTGAAGTACAAATAATAAATTATTCCAACTCTTTACTTTATATTTTTTATAAAGTATTTATGTTTAGACATTTATTTTTAATACTTATTCAAATACGAATATAAAGTATACTCTTTTAATTAATTGAAAAATCTTTTCTGTGTGAGAAACATATTCATATCCAATATATTTTTCAAAATTCAATAGATTCAATTTTTTTGTTTAATGTGAGCAAGATTTTCAACGATTGTATTTTCTATGATATTAAAAAAAATTTCTCGATTTGAAGTAAATTAATATACCAGTGATATATGTCGAAACTATTTTAAAAATCGGTTTAAAAAATAGGGATCGACTTTTAAAAATAAAATGGGAGTCGCCACCAATCCCTTTTTACTTAGGTGTGATTGGATCACCTTGTAAATCATTTTATTTAAAATATTTAATTTTGGTCTACGAAAAAACAGAAAACAGGTTCGGGAGTCGATTACGTATGAGGAAGGGTTAGCACCCTCATAAAGCCCAAAAATTGGTACCTAATCGATAAAATCATGTCCAAATGTTTGAAATTTAAAAGTATTTAAAAATATGATTTCTAAAAAACTTTGATTTAAAATTTGAGAGTTCTTCGATCCGAAAGAATATAAACATCACATCCAGCACGATTGGACACGATATTTTTAAACCCTCGTAACTAAGATTATCTCATGATTTACAAAACTTTATTAAAAAGATATTTAGTTATTTAGCCAAACGGGAAATCGAAACCCATCACGATTGGACACTATTTCCCGAATTTCTAAATGCCAAAACATTGCCTTATTTAAAAAAAAAATTTAGATATAAAAAAACTTCAAGCAATTTGATTTAATATTTGAGAGTTCTTTGATCCGAAAGAATATAAACATCACATCCAGCACGATTGGACACGATATTTTAAAACCTTCGTAATCAAAAATCATCTCATGATCTACAAAACTTGTTAAAAGGATATTTAGTTATTTAGCCAAACGGAAAATCGCAACCCAGCACGATTGGTCACTATTTCCCAAATTTCTAAATACAAAACATTGCCTTATTTTAAAACCTTTTGATAAAATTCAGTAATTTTGTAAAAAAAATGTATTTTATTTTAAAACGATAATCTAAAAAAGCATCATATATTATCAAACATAAATATCGAAAGCCATCATGAAATAATAACATCATTATAATATAGGCAATAAAAGAAATAATAGCAACTAATAATATTTATACTAAAACAATTGTAATGAAGAAATGTAAACAAATATAATGAATAATAAATAACAAAGTAAAATAAAATAAATATGAACACTTTTCATGTAAATTGAAAATTTTTATGCAATAACATATAAAAATATATACATATATATATTAAGAAAATAATTAATTTATGACTTTAAATAAAAATATATTTATAATAATCTAATACATATAAAACTAAATTTTTAAATAAATAATATATTATTCAATACAAATAATTTTAGATAAAATAAAATATTTAAAATAATATAAGATATAGTATAATATACAATATTTTAAAAATATATAATGTGATAATTAATATAAGTTAAAAAATAATATGAAATAAAATAATTAGATCAAATAATAAATAATAATAATTTAAAATATATGTAAGGATAATATATAATAAAATATACAAGTTTAATAAATTAATACATGAATAATAAGGGTAATATGATATTTTAACATGATAAAATAATTAAAAACAGTATTAGAATAAACATAAAAAAAATAAATAAGAAAGAAGGGTTAAATAGCAAATAAAATAAGCATAAATGATTAAATTGAATCAGGTGTTAAATTATAGGGGTTAAAATGGCAATTACACCAAATTTCAAAACGGCGCCGTAATAAATTTGGCCTTTAATGCAGCCTGAGGGACCAAATTGGAACAAAATATAATTTAAGGGCTAATTTAATAAAACTAAAAATTTGAATTGCACCGAATTAAAAATTTTAAAAAAGGCGGAAAGACCTAATTCACAAATAGACCATTGACCAAAAAACACGCGGATCCTTCGGGTCGGGTCAACTGCGCGCGGATCCTTGGTAAAATGAAGTCGTTTTGGTCCTTACCTAACCAGGCTAAAACGGCGTCGTTTCCTTAGCATATATAAATCAGATTTCGGCCCAAAAAAACTCATTTTAACACCATTTCAAAGAAAAAAAAAGTTTAAAAATGCTCTCAACTTCCTCTCGTCTCTGTCCGAACAGCCATCGGACTCCATAGGCCACGCGCCCCACGCGCCGTCATGGACGGTGGTCGGAGAGCCAAACCCCTCCGTTTTGAAGCCGAAAAATAGGTAACTTTCTTGCCTTTTCCTTTTTAGTATCCGTACAGAAAATGGTGTAGATATGAAGATAAACAAAAATAAAATAATGAGAAAACCACCTTCGGTTAAAAATTTCTGTATTTTTATTTCTGTATATATTTTTGAATATTTCTCTCTGTTCTCTCTGTTCTCTGCCTGTGTATTTTTTGTATATTTTTCGTTACAGGTTTTTGGGGCTTTATATAGCCCCGAAATAATAAAATAGAAAAGGAAACCTATTCTGTCATGTTTATTTCTTTCCTTCTGCGGTTGTTCTTTTCCTTGTTTACAGGTTGGGCGCGGGACGCGGCGGCGATAGGGCATGATTTGCATGGATCGCGGCGTGAGGCGTGATCGAAGGCTGGACGAGCATTGCGGCGCGATGATCGGGCTTCTGCTGGGGTGTTTGCTCTTGCGGCGCGAGGGAACCTAGGGTTTTAGAAACCCTTGGTTTCTGATTTGGAGTTGGGCCCTTTTGGGCTGTGTATTGCTTGGGTCTGGGTAGTCTGTTTAGGATGGTTTTGGGTATGAGTTAAGTGTTAGGTTTGTTGTTTTAGGTATTGGGCTAAGGGTGTAAGTGGGCCTATCAGGTTTTAGTTTGTTTGGTTGTAAAAATAGATTGTTTAAGAGTGGACATTTATTTTTATTTTGTTTTTTTATCTTTTTATTCCAGCCCGGTCAAAATTGGGCTCTTACAGCTGCCCCTCTTTACTCATTGTCGTGTAATGAGAATAGAGCAAAGATTATAAAAGGACTAATTTTGACCGGTCTTGGCCAAGCCTCGACTTTTTGATCCTTGTCTTCTTCAAATGACTCCAACTCCACTGCAATTTCAACGGTATTGGAACTTCATCTTGATTTCAGTAAGTTTGATAGCTTCAACTTCATGAAGCCAGTATCCACTATCTTTTGATCTACTCCACTGCAAACTCAGGGAGACAAGACCTGATGTCTTTGATTTGCCTCTTGCAACTTCAAGAATGCCAAATCTACTATTGTAATCTGCTCCCTGCAAACTCAGGGATGCCAGACTAATGTCTTCGATCTGCTTCCTGTAACTTCAGGAATGCCAAATCTGCTATTTTAATCTGCTCCCTGCAAAACTCAGGAATGCCAGATTGATGTCTTCGATCTGCTTCCTGCAAACTCAGGAATTGCCAGATCTGCTATCTTCAATCTAATCCCTGCAAACTCAGGGATCACCAGATTGATGTCTTCGATCCGCTTCACGCAAACTCAAAATTGCGGATCTGTTATCTTCAATCGATCCTGCGCAAACTCGGGGATCACCAGATGATGTCTTCGATGCGCTTCCTGCAAACTCGTGAATTGCGGATCTTCTATCTTCAATCGATTCCCGCAAACTCGGGGATCACTAGACGATGTCTTCGATGCGCTTCCCGCAAACTCGTGAATTGCGGATCTGTTATCTTCAATTTGATCCTCGCAAACTCGGGGATCACTAGACCGATGTCTTCGATCCGCTTCCCGCAAACTTAGGAATTGCGGATCGCTATCTTCAATCTAATCCTCGCAAACTCGGGGATCACGGTGATGTCTTCGATCCGCTTCCTGCAAACTCGCAGAATTGCCAAATCTGCTATCTTCAACTCGATCCTCAGAAACTCAGGGATCACCAGGCTGATGTCTTTGATCTGTTTCTTGCAAACTCAGTAATTTCCAGATCTGCTATCTTCAATCGATCCTGCAAAAACTCGGGGATCACGGTGATGTCTTCGATCTGCTTCCTACAAACTCAGGAATTGCCAGATCTGCTATCTTCAATCTGATCCCTGCAAACTCAAGGATCACCATACTGATGTCTTCGATCTGCTTCCTGCAAACTCAGGAACGCCAAATCTGCTATCTTCAATCTGCTCCCTGCAAACTCAGGGATTGCCAGACTGATGTATTCTCCCTTGCTACATTGTCCTCTAGAGGACATAACCTGTAGAATGGGTATATGCTTATGTCTAATAATTAGGATGCCTTATTCGAAATGTATCAAATGCTCCTAATTAGACATGCAATGATATATGAATATGAAAATGTTATGAAGATGATTCCTATTTCAAGGATTGGGATGCAATGACCGAAATGAATCAAATGCTCCTAATGAAATTTGCTATGATACAAAAATGTTATGAGTATGATTCCTATTCTAGGTGTTATCACTCATTTGTTTTTCATTCTTGTTCATCAATCATTTTCTGCTCAAATAATTTGCCCCATGGTATTTCCGAGTCCTCTCTATTTGAACCTTGGGACATGAAGCTGGTATCTCCCACTGCAACTTCAGGGGAATAACATTTGGTTTCTTGTATCATTTTCCACCAGTCTGATCTGTTACACCATTCCCTGGGTGTAATGACCAGATGTATGTGTCTGAAATTTACATGAATGCAGGGTATCTCGACAATGATCCCCTTTTACACTTGGATTGACCTTATTTGTCATTTGCTGATATGGTATCACCAATGAAATTGTCTTATCCAATAAGAAACCGAAGAGATAATCATTTTTCAATGTTTCTAATCCCTTAGGCTTGGTGAGTTCTGAACAATAGTTCTGTTTCAGATTCTCATATTATTTAGAAGCTTCTAGAGTAATATGCGAAACTCCTTTTATGAAAGTGTTATTATTCCATTAATCGTTATTTCAATATAAAATGCTTGAAAAAGATCACAACAATGGACATGAAAGAAATTAATCAGGAGCATAGCTTGAAGCAAATAAGCTAATCAAAAATGAAAATTAATTGGTGTATCTTAAAAAGAATAAAGTAAGCAAAGATATCAAATGCTATAAAAGAAAATTGATTAGGGTGTATCTTTGAAAGGAATAAAGCAATCAAAGATAACAAATTCAAAAATGGGTAAGATAGAAGCTAGGTGCCCCAGATATCGCAGCCTGAGCTTCTCTGTTCAAACTTCTTGAGAACCATTTTAAACTCAATATGTGTTTAGGGATCCGGAGTACTTCGTCGATGCCCCAAGTCGCAGCATACTTCCTCATTGTTAATTCAGGTATAGCAAGACTACCACATGCCATTTCTTTGATCAAAATTTGAACCGCCCTTCTAGGTTTTCAGCTCAAAGCCCCTTTGGTCTCAAAGCGCCCTTTGCAAGTTTTCGCCTTAGCCTCTCCTTTTTTTTTTTGAATTTCTTTTTTTTTTGAATTTGAACTCAAGACGCCCTTTGCGGGTTTTCACCTTGATCCTTCCTCTTTCAGGTAAAATACCTCTTGACTATACCTGAATTCACCGGATTGGGCAAGTCTACACCATTTGTCTCGGTAAATATCAATGCTCCTCTAGAACAGGTCCTACATAAGTCCTTCCCAGTTTGGCATATGCTTTCCTCTAAAATCGTTTTGTAGAAGAAAAATCATTTTCAACATCAGGTTCCTTCGTGGAATTCTCTAAGATGAAATTCTTTAACGTAAGCTCATATCCTCTAGACGTGACAAATAGCTTTTAACCTTTTCTTCAATTAGGTTCAATTGGCAAAACTGTTTCTATTCCAATGAGAAATGTGTTGCCCGAGCGAAGGTTCTAGCCAATGTTTGATAAGATAGAGGGTAAATGGTAACTTCTTATGCCAATCCCTACAAGTCTTAGTCACTTTTCATTATTATTTTTTTGGCAACTTTTGTTGCACTGTGATGTGCTGTCTGATCTTTGGACAAACTGTAAACTTTGACTTTGTACAGTTATGCATTCTTTGCTGGCATTTGATCTTTTTTTTTGTGAATTTGATGACTATCAACTTTGTAACATTGACATATGAAGCTACTTCTACCCTCTTAATGAAGTAGACGACGACCATGACGGCAAATCGATGACAACTTGAAGCGTTTGACAAAATTGGACCCATAATATCCATGCCCCACGTATAGAAAAGTCTATGAAGAAAACAGAAGAGTCACATGAATCTCGTCTCTTTAAATTTGGCATAGCTGACTTTCTATGTAGATCAGTAGTGCCCGATCTTCATGTTTAGCCCGCATCTTAGTATCCCAGGCATGTCCTGATATGATCGTGCAAAACATCTTTGAGTTTTTGAAAATAACTCAATGATGTCTCGCATTATTTCTATGGTAAGCTGGGCTTCGATCTTCACCCATTTTCTAGGCCTATAATTTCTGTTGGCCCTTTGTTAAGTAAGGTTTGTTTTTCATCTTGCTAAACCACTCTTAACAAATTAAAAGATATGTTACAATCTCTGCCATCTTCAAAGTCCTGAGATCCCCTAGACTCATATCTCATTCAAAAAGGGAGTCAGTAACAACGTCGCTCATGTCATTGATATCTGGGGACCTAGTATAGGTTCGAAAGAATATTTCAAAAGAATAAATGATTCCAAGAACAGTTATTTGTATGGTCATGAATAAAGAATGAAAGAATATTGTAAAACAAAAGAATGTACAATATGAAATGAAAAGAATAAAAGAATATTTGCTTAAAAATGCATTTTATTGAAATAAAGTTCCGGACATAAGCCTATTTCAAAAAAAAAAGAGTTCTTATTGCCTCCAGGTTTAAGACAACAAGCATGTTTTGCACATTAGTATAGATTAACTCTAAAATTGCAAGGATTTCTTCCACAATCCTATTATTCAAGACACTCCCAAGTACACAAGGGCTTGGAAACTTCGTTCTCTGATTCCCTCTTTACTTTCGATTTCTTCAAGGGATCGCAACTTTCTTGTCTCCTCCTTCAATCATAGCATTTACTGCCTCTTCAAAGTGATCAGGCTTTGATAAATCATTGACCTTCACAATTCCTATTTTGATGAGCCTCTCAACTACCTTTTTGAAGGCAGTGCAGTTTTCTATGGAATGCCCTGATATTCTCGCATGGTAATCACATTGGGCATTCTCGTTATACCATTTTGGGAACGGAGGTTGCAACGGGTCCAAATAAAATGGAGACACCATGTGTGCGTCAAACAAACTTTGATATAGCTCCTTATACGTTATTGGGATTGGTGTAAATTGGAGTCTTTCAGAGTTTTGCCTGGTGCCTGATTCTTGTCTCACCGTCCCTTGCTGCCCAGCAGTGATCACTTTTGGCTGGTTAACAGTAATTGCTTTTGAGTACCCTTTGTTGTATGTACTCGTATTATTCACCTCATCGTCCTTTTTCTTAGGAGCAGACCTTTTAGTGGCTTCCCCTACTTCAATCTTGCCACCTCTTATGGCATTTTCAATCATCTCTCATGCCATCACTATATCCGCAAAGCTTTTGGTGGTGCTTCCTATCATATGAGTAATGAATGGAGCCTTCAAGGTATTGATGAATAGCATTGTAGTCTCCTTTTCTAAGAGTGGTGACTGAACTTGCATGGCGACCTCCCTCCATCTTTGCGCATACTGCCTGAAGCTTTCATTTGATTTCTTCTCCATGTTTTACAAAGTGATTCTGTCAGGCGTCATGTCCGTGACATGGTTGTATTGCTTCATGAAGGCTTGAGCTAAATCTCTCCAGGAGCTAATGTTAGCGCGGCTGAGTTGATTGTACCACCTAGACGCTGCCCCAACCAAACTGTCTTGGAAACAATGAATCAAAAGTTGATCATTGTTCACATAGCCCGTCATGCGTCTACAAAACATATTGATGTGGGCTTCAGGGCAACTGGCCCCATTGTACTTCTCAAAATCCGGCATCTTGAATTTATGAGGAAGTACCAGATCCGGGACCAAACTCAAGTCCTTGGCATCAATACCGTGATGATGGTCAGTATTTTCCAAAACCTGGAACTTTTCTTCCAACCATCTACAGCAATCCTCCAACTTCCTTGAGGATTCAATTCTTAATCCCTCTCTCTCTGCTATGTCCAAATCAGGGATAACGATATTGGCAGGATTATCTCCTGGGTTGGATCCTGAGCCGACCTGGAAGTTCATGGGCGGTCTATTATCAGCTTGCCCCTGTTGAGGCCTGATTGTGACAGGTGGCCTTTGGGGATACTCCTCCGATTGTACATGCGGTGGGGTGAAACCCCGAGGAAAATCCTCATTGTCTTCGGTGTTAATTATGGGACCCTTCCCTTTGTCCATTGCCCCACTAGCATTTGGGCCATTTGAGCCATCATATTCTTTTGAGCCTCCAACATCTGGTCCCTCATCTCTTGTTGGAATTTTGCCATTTGCTCTTGCATCTGGTCTTGAATGTCTCTTTCGATTTGGCGCGTATACCATAAGGATGTTCAGCTTTTAGATTTTCCTTCCCTTTTTCTCTCTTCTCTTTTTCTGTTATAATTTCAACTAATTATACTCTCTCTATGGACTTAAATGCAAATGATGTTATGTAATGCAAATGCATGAATGCAAAGAAAGAGAGGCATTGATTCTGAATTCAATTCCATTAGAAAAATTTTTCTAGAAAGTAAATTTTTTTACATAAAACAGATCACATATACGGCCATGCCCTCATATTCCAAGCAAAAACGTCAATCCCCATCTTCGCATAGGTCGAATCTTGCAAACTTGTAACAAATGCCTCCACCAGCTCCTTTTTGCTTGATCTGGACCACGACTTACTGCTCACTTATTTCCATAATGCTCGTTAGCCTCTTCAAGAAAGCCGAGACATGGTGATTCTTGAATAGTCTTTGTCAGCTTGAATCCTTGAGTGTTAAGGTCTTGTATTCCTTCGCAGGCTATCAATCTTCTCTTATTGTGTTTACTTGGACCATATTCGGACGACCGTATTATAATCCACTTGATCAAAAAACCCATTTTCTTATGACAAACTCTTCTATTTAGCAATCGAATTTGAAATCAACACCTCTTTTCTATGATGTGAATGCAATGCAATCAAAATAAAAGAAAATACGTTAGCACAGGAAAAATAAATAACATAAAACACCTATTAGGGTGACCACTAGGGTTTGACATAGTTCTACTTAGGGTGGGTTCCTAGGTTCTCTACGTGTGGTTTAACTCTAAAGTTGAGGTACCCAAACCAGCAGATTCCTCGATCCTCACCCATTATAGGCTCATATGGATCGAGTTCGGTTCAGGGGAATACATTTCCCTATGGCCATACGGAAGTGAAAACTTCACGAAGACATAGGTACAGATGTATTCCGAAAGCAGTCCACTAGCCCATGCGGAGGTGAAAACCTCACGAAGGCATAGCTTCTCGCTCCCACTTAAGGGTGTGACCACGACGGTCATGCAATGCAATGCAAAGAGACATATTTTAAAATCACATGCAATAAAAGGATCATATTTTTAAAATCAAAATTTTAAATCCAGACATGAGGACATGAAACTATCAATTTTATGGCTTGACTCTCTTATTGATCCCCAGTGGAGTCACCAAGCTGTCGAAACCATTTTAAAAATCGGTTTAAAAAATAGGGATCGACTTTTAAAAATAAAATGGGAGTCGCCACCAATCCCTTTTTACTTAGGTGTGATTGGATCACCTTGTAAATCGTTTTATTTAAAACATTTAATTTTGGTCTACGAAAAAACAAAAACAAAGTTCAGAGAGTTCACATGTATGAGGAAGGGTTAGCACCCTCATAACGCCAAAAAATTGGTACCTAATCGATAAAATCATGTCCAAATGTTTGAAACTTAAAAGTATTTAAAAATATGATTTCTAAAAAACTTTGATTTAAAATTTGAGAGTTCTTCGATCCGAAAGAATATAAACATCACATCCAGCACAATTGGACACGATATTTTTAAACCCTCGTAACTAAGATTATCTCATGATTTACAAAACTTTATTAAAAGGATATTTAGTTATTTAGCCAAACGGGAAAACGAAACCTAGCACGATTGGACACTATTTCCCGAATTTCTAAATGCCAAAATATTGTCTTATTTAAAAAAAATCTTTAGATATAAAAAAACTTCAAGCAATTTGATTTAATATTTGAGAGTTCTTTGATCCGAAAGAATATAAACATCACATCCAGCACGATTGGACACGATATTTTAAAACCTTCGTAATCAAAAATCATCTCATGATTTACAAAGCTTGTTAAAAGGATATTTAGTTATTTAGCCAAACGGAAAATCGCAACCCAGCACGATTGGGCACTATTTCCCGAATTTCTAAATACAAAACATTGCCTTATTTTAAAACCTTTTGATAAAATTCAGTAATTTTGTAAAAAAAATGTATTTTATTTTAAAACGATAATCTAAAAAAGCATCATATATTATCAAACATAAATATCGAAAGCCATCATGAAATAATAACATCATTATAATATAGGCAATAAAAGAAATAATAGCAACTAATAATATTTATACTAAAACAATTGTAATGAAGAAATGTAAACAAATATAATGAATAATAAATAACAAAGTAAAATAAAATAAATATGAACACTTTTCATGTAAATTAAAAATTTTTATGCAATAACATATAAAAATATATACATATTTATATTAAGAAAATAATTAATTTATGACTTTAAATAAAAATATATTTATAATAATCTAATACATATAAAACTACATTTTTAAATAAATAATATATTATTCAATACAAATAATTTTAGATAAAATAAAATCTTTAAAATAATATAAGATATAGTATAATATACAATATTTTAAAAATATATAATGTGATAATTAATATAAGTTAAAAAATAATATGAAATAAAATAATTAGATCAAATAATAAATAATAATAATTTAAAATATATGTAAGGATAATATATAATAAAATATACAAGTTTAATAAATTAATACATGAATAATAAGGGTAATATGATATTTTAACATGATAAAATAATTAAAAACAGTATTAGAATAAACATAAAAAAATAAGAAAGAAGGGTTAAATAGCAAATAAAATAAGCATAAAGGATTAAATTGAATCAGGTGTTAAATCATAAGGGTTAAAATGGCAATTACGCCAAATTTCAAAACGGCGCCATAATAAATTTGGCCTTTAATGCAGCCTGAGGGACCAAATTGGAACAAAATATAATTTAAGGGCTAATTTAATAAAACTAAAAATTCGAATTGCACCGAATTAAAAATTTAAAAAAAGGCGGAAGGACCTAATTCACAAATAGACCATTGACCAAAAAAACAAGCGGATCCTTCGGGTTGGGTCAACTGCGCGCGGATCCTTGGTAAAACGACGTTGTTTTGGTCCTTACCTGACCAGGCTAAAACAGCGTCGTTTCCTTAGCATATATAAATCAGATTTCGTCCCAAAAAAACTCATTTTAACACCATTTCAAAGAAAAAAAAAGTTTAAAAATGCTCTCAACTTCCTCTCGTCTTTGTTCGAACATCCATCGGACTCCATAGGCCACGCGCCCCACGCGCCGTCGTGGACGGTGGTCGGAGAGCCAAACCCCTCCGTTTTGAAGCCGAAAAGCAGGTAAATTTCTTGCCTTTTCCTTTTTAGTATCCGTACAGAAAATGGTGTAGATATGAAGATAAACAAAAATAAAATAATGAGAAAATCACCTTCGATTAAAATTTTTTGTATTTTTATTTCTGTATATATTTTTGAATATTTCTCTCTGTTCTCTCTGTTCTCTACCTGTGTATTTTTTGTATATTTTTCGTTACAGGTTTTTGGGGCTTTATATAGCCCCGAAATAATAAAATAGAAAAGGAAACCTATTCTGTCATGTTTATTTCTTTCCTTCTGCGGTTGTTCTTTTCCTTGTTTGCAGGTTGGGCACGGGACGCGACGGCGATAGGGCGTGATTTGCGTGGATCGCGGCTTGAGGCGTGATCGAAGGCTGGACGAGCATTGCGGCGCGACGATCGGGCTTCTGCTGGGGTGTTTGCTCTTGCGGCGCGAGGGAACCTAGGGTTTCAGAAACCCTTGGTTTCTGATTTGGAGTTGGGCCCTTTTGGGCTGTGTATTGCTTGGGTCTGGGTAGTCTGTTTAGGATGGTTTTGGGTCTGAGTTAAGTGTTGGGTTTGTTGTTTTAGGTATTGGGCTAAGGGTGTAAGTGGGCCTATCAGGTTTTAGTTTGTTTGGTTGTAAAAATAGACTGTTTAAGAGTGGACATTTATTTTTATTTTGTTTTTTATCTTTTTATTTCAGCCCAGTCAAAATTGGACTCTTACAATATAGATTATCTCAATGCAACAAAAATAATCTTGGTGTTTTATGTTTATCCCTTAGATCGATAAAAACATGAAACTCTGCTCAAAGGATCATGCAAGTGAAGGACCAGCAAAGGTTATCAAGTTGAAATGGCAAAGCAGACACTTACGCAATTATATGCTCGGATGAATTTAGAGAATTTTTAAGGAAGTCAAAATTAAATTATAATTTTTACAATAGTAAAAATGTAATTTAAATATTTTAATAGTCTATATCTTTATAAATTTTGAATGATTGAATCAAATTTTTATCAATTTTAGGGAGATTAAAGTGTAATTTTATTTTTACTAATTTAAACTTAAAAATTAAAAAAAGTATAAAAATGTAAATTTTAGGGAGATTATATGCTCGGATGAATTTTGAGAATTAAAATTTGGTATAGATTATGTTAATATATAATTAGTTTTTTTATTTTACATATAATGTAATGTAAATTATATTATTTTAAATGAATTTTTTTCAATTTGTTGTTTGCAAAATGTAAATTCAAATAGTATTCTAATTGTAATGTCAATAAAACCTTTTAAACTAGGCAGGTTCTTAGAGTTTATAAATTTTAACAATTTGACCCTTATTTTTTTCTTTTCAACAATTTAACCCTCAACATTTTATTTTGGGTCAAATTATGGATTTCCATTTTTATTATTTTATATATAATCAAGGTCAAATTGATAGAAAAGTATAAAAATGAGGCCTAAAATCGTTATTATACCAACTAAAAAAAGTGTCACTTAATAGTAAGGTGATCAAAAAAATTAATTTTGAAAAGTTCAGTGATCAACTTGTAACTTTTTTTAGTTAAGTGAACAAATGAAAATTTACCCATAATTTAGTGACTAATGGTATAAAGACTAAATTTTAAATTTATAAAAAATAAAGGGACTTATGGCACATTTAACCAAAAAAACTCTTAAAACTGTATAATTATTAGTTGTAATTAAAGTAGGCACCAGTTGTGAATTCTCACCATCTTGGAGTCTTCCCGGAAAGAACATCTAACTCATCTATTCCCCCGAATTTATT